>OZ010797.1:227580356-228860713 GCA_963932465.1 Maratus speciosus | reverse complement strand
GATCTCGTGAGTTTAGTTTACCAGTTGCATATCAAAAACTTTTTGCGGAAATATTTGTATCAATATAGGTATTGATAAAGTCGTCTTTTTAGTGATGAAAAATGTAGATCAGAATAAAGGTATCTATATGCTTTTTAAATGTACTTTTATCGTTTTTATCACTTTTAGCATGTATTAGCCTATATTATTATGGTTATTATTAATAAATAAGATGGTAATTAGTGCAAACGTTTTACAAGAAAAACCAATAGAAGTCCAATAGAGGTCCCATGTAATTACGTAGAGTTATACATCTTTTGCATCAAACAGTAGTTGCAATTAAGTAATAATGGCGGAATTCGTTGGTTTTGATTTTATGTTGAAGAAGGAGGCTTATTCGTTTTAATTGACTTCCTGTCGTTTGTGAGGAATTGCGTAAAGTTGAGCCTTTTTTTAGCCTTGGTGTTTTTATTTCTCAGTAAATTTAGGAGATGATTTTTGTTAAGTTGCATAAGATAGACGAGGTTTTCCATACATTTTTTTTTTTTTTTAATTTGTGAATTCAATATGTTAATTTTTGCTTTTTTCCTTCTTTGTTTTCCGTTTATATCACTCATTATCGTTTGTACAACTGATATTTCTATCTTCACCTGCAAAAATCAAAAATATTGATCATTATTCTTTGTCAGGTTTAATTTAGCGAAGGTCATGTTCCTTTACCTAAAGTAAGAAAAATTTAGCAAATTAGAATCATGCTCATTTAATAATTTGTAAGACAATCTCACATTAACTAAACTCACTATCACTATAAGTTAGCAAAAAATATAAAAATATCTAAAAATTTTAAATATAAAATATAAAAATATTTAATTCAAATATAAAATATAAAAATATCTAAGTCAATTAAAGCTTGTTTTAATTGTTAGTTAAACAAGGTTGTTTTAATTGTTAATTAACATTTCCTGTCATTTGTGAGCAATTGCTTAAAGTTGAGTTTTTTTTTAGCGTGGCGTCTTGGTTTCACAATAAATTTAGGAGATGAATCTTGTTAAGTTGCATAAGATAGACGAGATTTTCCTTAATTTTATTTTATGATTTGTGAACTCAATATGTTATTTATTTTTTATTTTTCCTCTTCGTTTTCGCTTTATATCCCTCGTTATCGTTTATACAACAGATATTTCTGTCTTCACCTGCAAAAATAAAAAAATTATATATTTTTTTTTTTTTTTTTTTTTAGATTTTATTTAACGAAGGTCATGTTCCCATGCCAAACTAAGAAAAATTTATCAAGTTATTGGGTCGATCGGAAAGTCGTGTCGTGTTGGGAAAATCAATTCGTACCGGAAAATTTCCCCCGGTAATTATTAGACATTAGCTATCGGAATCAATGTCTAATAATTAAATGATAGAATTTTCCGGTACGAATTGATTTTCCCAACACGACACGACTTTCCGATCGACCCAATAGAATCATGGTCATTGAATTAACTTTTAAGATGGTCTTACATTACCCAAAGTCACAATTACTATAAGCGAAGAGAAAATATAAAAATATCTAAGTCAATTAAAACTTTTAATTGACTTCCTGTCATTTGTCAGCAATTGCTTAAATTTACGTCTCTTTTGAGCATGGTGTTTCATTTCTCAGAAAATTAGGATATTTTTCTTGTTAAGTACCATAAGATAGATGAGGTTTTCCTTGATTTTTTTTTTTTTTATGATTTGTCAATTCTATATGTTATTTTTTCCTTTTTCTCCTTTTTGTTTTCCCTTTATATTACTCATTATTTTTTGTACAACAGATATTTCTATGTTCACCTATAAAAAAAAAAAAAAAAAAAAAAAAAAAAAAAATCATTATTCTTTGTCAGATTTGATTTAGCGTAGATCATGTTTCTTTACCAAAACTAAGAAAAATTTAGCAAGTTAGAATCATGGTCTTTGAATAATTTGTAAAATGTTCTCACATTACCTAAATTCACAATCACTATAAGTGAAGAGGAAATTAAAAAATATCTGAAAATTTTAAATATAAAAATATCTCAGTCAATTGAAATTCGTTTTAATTAACTTCCGCTCATTTGTGAGCAATTACTTAAAGTTCAGTCTTTTTTTACCCGACTGCAAGAAGGGTTATGTGTTTCACGCGTATCTGGGTATGTGGATTTCTTTCTGGGTATGTGGAGCCGTTGGGATGTTTCGAGGATATACCCTCGAAACATCCCAACGGCTGGATGGATTGAGGTCTCTATCGATTTGTCTTAACTGTCCGATGGTTATAGGCTAAGTTTTGTTTTTATAAATTCAAAATGGTGGCCGTAAAATACAAAATGGAGGTAGAGACGAAAAAAAATTTTTTACGCACCCTATTGAGTGGCATACCATTGGATAGGTCTTTCAAAATGAAGACGATGTTTCATTGACTATTTTGCAGTCAGAAGCTCCGTTTAAATGTTACACAGCCTGGAAGTTGTGTAGGTATTGTCTCTAGCTTTACTGCAATTCTAACCATCATAGACATAGGCCTCATCAAAACAGTGTTTATAGATAGGAACTAACAATTAAACACAACTTAAAAATCATCAATACAAGTAAATAAAAAAATTGGTAAGTAATATAAAAAAATAGTTTCACACTGATGAGAAATAATTAATTAGTTGGCTTTTTACGCAGTCGGGTTTTTTTTATTTTTAAAATTTAATTAAAGTAGGGTTTTGATTTCTCAGTAAATTTAGGAGATGATTCTAGTTAAGTTTCATAAGATAAACCAGGTTTTTCTTAATTTTTTTATGATTTGTGAACTCAATATGTTAATTTTTGTTTTTTTCCCCATCTTTGGTTTCCCTTTTTATTACTCATTATTATTAGATATTTCCATCTTCACCTTTAAAAGTCAAAAGTTGATCATTATTCATTGTCAGATTTAATTTAGGGAAGATCATGTTCCTTTACCCAAAGTAAGAAAAATTTATCAAGTTAGAATCATGGTCATTTAAAATTTGTAAGATGTTTTCACATTACCTAAACTCACAATCACTATAAGTGAGAAGAAAATATAAAAATGTCCAAAAATTTTAAGTATAAAATATAAAAATATCTAAGCCAATTAAAACTTTTTTTAATCGTCAATTAAACAAACTTGTCTTAATTTTCAATTAACAGGTCATTTAAAATTTGTTTTAATTGATTTCATGTCATTTGTGAGCAATTGCTTAAAGTTGAGTCTTTTTTTTTTTTTTTCAGTGTGGTGTTCTGATTTCTCAGAAAATTTAGGAAATGATTCTTATTAAAATGCATAAGATAGACGAGGTTTTCCTTAATATATATATTTTTTTATGATTTGTGAACTCAATATGTTATTTATTTCTTTTTCCCTCTTTGATTTCCCTTTATATCACTCATTATCATTTGTACAACATATATTTCTGTCTTCACCTGCAAAAGTCAAAAAGTCATTATTTTTTGTCAGATTTGATTTAGTGAATGTCATGTTCCTTTACCCAAACTAAGCAAAATTTAGCAAATTAGAACCATGGTCATTGAATATTTTGTAAGATGTTCCCGCATTACCTAAATTCACTTTCACTATAAGTGAAGGGAAAAAATAAAAATATCTATAAATTTTAAATATAAAATATAAAAATATCTAAGTCAATAAAAAATTGTTTTAATTCATTTCCTGTCATTTGTGAGCAATTGCTTAAAATTGATTCTTTTTGGAGCGTGGTGTTTTTATTTATTAGTAAATTTAGGAAATGTTCTTGTAAAGTTGCACAAGATAAGCATGATTTTCCTTATTCTAATTATTTTTGTTTTATGATTTGTGAACTCGATATGTTATTTTTTATTTTGTTTTCTTTTTTATTATTCATTATCGTTTGTACAACTGTTATTTGTACATTGTTTAACTGATAATGTTCCACCAGCAAAAACCAAAAATTGACTTCGATTTTTTGTCAAATTCGGTTTATCAAATATCATGTGCCTTTATCTAAACTGAAGAAATTTTCAGTCTAAAATTGGAAAATATCTATAAATTTACAAGTATGATCTTTGAGTGATCGGTACTTTTCCAGTATAGGCGTCTTGGCGATAAAGGGAAAATCGCCATGGTGCGAGAGAAGGATATTTGGCAACATATTTTCTGGCAACCCAGTTACTGTTCGTTAAACACAAACAATTTTTTTAATATTTATATAATTTATTTAATATAAGAAGTCATTTATATATCAAATAAATCATTTATATAACCAAAAATAAATATATAAGTAAAATGTTTAGATATTTATATATAAATACATCTATAACTAAGCATAAAAGTTCATTACGTTTGTTTTCATAGTTGTTAATATCATTTGGCAACAAATCTCATTTACTGAAGCCCAAATTCGACCAAACATTTTTAAAAACGACAAGGTCCCTATACTGGAAAATTAGCGAATAATCTGTAAGTTATCTAAGTTGACAATCACTATAACTGACATAAAAAAAAATATAAAAATATCTAAAAATAAAATAAAGAATATTTTTAAAACCTTTTATTATTTTTTTTATCTTCTTTGAACTATTAATATATGTTACATCAGATAAAAGTTGGTAAACGGATGTTTAACTCATTCCAAAATATTTTTTTTTCTTTTGATTTATTAACAAACTAAGGTTCTAACTTTTTATAGTCTTAATTAAATAACTAGAATAATTTATTTTTTACACAATACATTAATTTAACATAATACATTATTTAAAAAAGCTTCCCTTAAATAAACTATAAAAATGTGATTTGTGGTAAATTTACTTAAAAAAGTTTTGGGTGTAAAAATGTATTAAATTCAAAGTGTGTTACTGCTCTTAAAAGGTTAAGAAACATTAATCTAGTCTAATATTCTCAACTTTAAATGCTTGCACCAATAGAAGAATCTTCAATTATTTTTATTTAGTTTTTCCTTTTCTTCCAAATACGACGGAGAGAAAAAAAGCTTTGCTTTTAGAAGATTTTATTTTAAATAATTACGCCTTTTAACATTCAAATTTAAACAGTCCTATTCTTAAAGAGAATTTCAATTTCTTCTTATCTGAACTCACAAATTTAAATAAAATATAAAATCGGTCATAAACAATTCTCAGAATCCATTAACATTAGAACACTTTCTCCTTAATTATATATTTCTGAACAATATTTACTTCATTTTAATCTGAATGTAAGGAACCTTTCTCTCCAAAACAACGCTATTAAATTAAATCTTAAGACATAATTAAGATTCATGCATTCCTCAACTATATAAATTTGAATAGAGCATAAAATTTAACGCATATAATTTCACAGAATACTTTAACACCGGAATCGTGTCTGCTTAAGCATGCATTTTTTGACATCGTTGACTTCATTTAAACTTAATACAACAAAATTTTATGTTAAAAAAAGTCTCTTTAAATACCTCTTCTTTCGAGTTATTATCATTATTTATAATATATGAGAGGGGAAAATGTCAACTGTTTTTACATGATTTTCTTTTGAAGTATGTACATTGGTTCAAATTCATGTTCCAACAGTAGTAAATCAAATAACAAAATTCAAACACATGAATTCTTCAACTACATAAATTTTTATAAAACATAAGATGTAATACAGACAATTTCAAATAATCCTTTGAAGTCAGAACATTTTTTTTTCTTAACTATGCATTTTTGACAGGGTTTACTCATTTTAAACTAAATCATTTAAAGTTTAAAAGCATTTAATGCTTTTAAATCTTTTAAAGCTTTTAATTAGTATGATTATTTTATGTCCTATTATATGTGACGAATAAAATGTCATTTGTTTTTACAAGATTTTCTTTTGAAGTATATATGTTACGATCAATTTGATTAATCGGCAATGATTAATAATACCGGTTATAATTAGTAGTTGCCAAATAACATCCAAATAAAACGGTGAAGAAATATATGTGTGATGAAAAAAAATGTCATTTCCTTTTACAAGCTTTTCTTTTAAAGTATGTGCATCACTTACAACTCATGTTACAACCGTAATAAATCATAAAACAGAATCCAGATGAATGCATTCTTTAATAATAATAATAATTATTATTATTAATAGTTACCATTATATATCCATACCTAGTTATTACTAATAGTTATTATTGTTATTAAAAACAAAACATTAAATGGTTTATTCTAGAAATAAATTATTGTTACATTTAGCTTAAAATGATCAGTAAAACTTGTTAAAAATTTATAGTTAATTTTTTTTTTTTTTATGTTAGAAGATTCTGAGAAATTGTCTGTATTGCATTTTATGTTTTATTCGAATTTATGTAGTAGGCTACTTCAAATAAACTGATTAATATGATTAATTTATGACATCTTATCAAATTAACCTATTAATATTAATAATTACCAATGAATTTCTGCCAATGTAATAAATTTCAACTAGTATATGTTAAAATTAATTTAATACAAGTCAAAATTTAAAACTTTTTAAGTTATGATATATATTTTTCTTAATATTCCTTTCTAAAAGTGTGCATTTTAGAACTGTTTTATTTATTCTTTCATTATTTCAGTGTTTAAAATTTCCACCTAATTGATTCAGTAATTATAAGAATAATTGTCTTTAACATCTTCGGTCCTGTCGTCTTTTGATTGAGTTTGCCTCTTAACAATTTTTTTATTATTAGCTTCATACGGTAATGATAGAACATGTTTCAGTAGAGGACATACTTGTTACTATACTTAATTAATCATATTGACCGAACCTCATTGGTAATTATTAATAATAACCAGTAAATGTGATTATTTTGAAAGAGTTATCAAATTTACTAAAAGACGCGGTTATTATTAATAATAGATATTTATTATTAATAATAACCGAATTTATCAAATTGACCGTAACGTATACATCACTGAAAATTCATGTTTCAACAGTAATAAATTATATATAAAAAAAAAAATCCCTTTAACTACACTTAATCGAATAAAACGTAAAATGTAAAAACGACAATTTCATTGAATGTCGGAACATTTTTTCTTAATCATACATTTTTGACAACGTTTACTTCATTTTAACCTGAATGTTGGAAAAATTTCTCTGGAAAACAAATTTTTTATTTTTAAATTATATTATTATTATCATTATTATTATTGTTGTTGCTATTATTTTGCTTTTATCTTTTATCCAACGTGACGAAGAAAAATGGCATTTGTTTTTAGAAGATTTTCTTTTTTTAGTATGCGTATCTTTTAAAGTTCGCGTTCTAACAGTAATAAATCATAAAACTGAATTCAAATTCATGCATTCCTTAACTCTACAAATTTGAATAAACCCCAAATCTAACACATACATCTTCGCAGAATTCTTAAACTTCTGAACATTTTCTTCTTAACCATACATTCTTGACAACGTTTACTTCATTTTAACCTGAATGTAACAAAAATTTCTCTTTAAAACAACGCCTTTAAATTTCTTTTGTTTTGAATTCTTCAAGGTTAAGAAAATGTAAGCTTTTTTTCTCAGCGTAAAATAAACTTTTCCTCTCGTCTTCGATGTCAAGCAAAATGATGTGCTCATAAAAGTAACACTTGACTCGCTTCTTCCATTTTGTTGCGGCGTATGTTCTCGCCGCTTTATTATTTATTATTCTCGTCTTAAGATGTGCTCGTAAAAAGTTACCACTTGTGTTTTATAGATAATGA
Source organism: Maratus speciosus (assembly GCA_963932465.1). NCBI lineage: Eukaryota > Metazoa > Arthropoda > Arachnida > Araneae > Salticidae > Maratus > Maratus speciosus. The sequence goes on along the minus strand of OZ010797.1, from coordinate 228,853,039 downwards.
ATTTTTTCTATTTGTCTGGTAGAGAAAAAATACTTTTCTCTTAAAGGGCACATGAAGTTTGCGTGTTTTTTTTTTCCTTTTAATAAAAAGTTTTTACATTGTTTGCACGTAAGAAGTGAGAACTAAAGTTTATGTGAAGATTATTTTGTTAATTCGTAATTATTTTATAAATTACAAAGGGTAATTATTTTATAATTACAAATTTTTACAATATTAAATTAAACGGATACAAATTTGATATAAAAATATCGTTAGCGTAAAATATAAATTTTCGGTTTAAAATATCTTCAAAAAAATTTACCACTTATGTTTTATTGACAATGAAATTTTTTATATTTGTTTGGTAGGAAAAAAAATAGTCTTTTTCATAAAAGGCACATTTAGTTAGTGTTTTACATTTTATTTATTTATTTATTCTAAAAAGTTTGCACATAAGTAGTGGGAACTGGAGTTTGTGGGAAGGTTTTTATTTTTTTATTATTTATTTATTTTTTTTTCTAATTTTCATTTAACAAATTACAAAGGGAAATGCTTTACAATATTAAATTAATCAGATGCAAATTTAATATAAAACATTCTTGGCATAAAAAATGTATTTTTGTTTAAAGATATCATCATAAAAAGTTACCCCTTCCGTTTTATAGATAATGATAATTTTTCTGTTTGTTTGGTAGAGAAAAACATTTTTTTTTTCATAAATGCACTTTAAGTTAATGTTTTCTTTATTTCCAATAAATTTTTTTACATTGTTTGTAGGTATAAGAGGTGGGAAAGTGAGGTTTATGGGAAGCCTATCGTGTTCATTCTCAGATTTTTAATAATTACAAAATGAAATTTTAGATATAAATTAATCAGATGCACTATTACAATATTAAATTAATGCAAATTTGACATAAAATATTGTTGACGTAAAATATATGTTTTCGCTTCAATAAATCATTAGAAAAATTACCACTTGTGCTTTATAGATAACGAAATTTTCTGTTTGTTTAGAAGAAAAAATTATCTTTTCTTATAAACAACATGATGTCAGCATATAGACATATATATATATATATATATATATATATATATATATATATACTGTATTTTGAAAAGCTTTTATATTGTTTGCACCATGTTTATGAAAAACCTATTCCATTCATTCTCAATTATTTTACTAGCTTTAAAGTGAAATGTATTACAATATTAACTAATTCAGATGCAAGTTTGATATAAAATATTATTGACATATGTTTGAATAAGTATTTGCCCTCACATAGAAATAATTGAGTGAAAGCTATGAAATTGCTACATTGTATTAATCCTTTTCTATATAGTCACCGTGCACAGTTAGACATTTCTGAAAACGGTATTTCAAAGCGAGGGAGGAGGATGTATTCCTGGAGGCGCGATAGTAGATCCAAAGGGGGGCATTTTTCTAACTTTTGTCGATCCCCACATGTGACATATTGTTGGAAAAGTCTGTGACCACTTACTAATGCCATGCACTTCCCGAACTAGTCCTCCAAATTTTCACCCCACACCCGGGGCATGAATGATGTTCGCCAAATTTGGAAAAGTGCCCCCGGAGGGCAAATTTTGGGTGGAGGAGGTCGGGAGGTGCATAGCATGAATAAGTGGTCACAGGGCTTTCCAACAATATGTCACATGTGGGGGTCGGTAAAAGTTAGAAAAATGCCCCCATTTGGGTCTACTATCGCGCCTCCAGAAATACATCCTTGTCCTTCTCTTTGCAATACCGGTTGCACAAATGTGTTACTGTGCACGGTGACTATAGAGAAAAGGACAATACAATGTAGCAATTTCATACATTTCACTCAATTATTTCTATCTGAGGGCAAAACCTTATTGATACAAAAGCTACCACTTGTACTTTATAGATAATGAAATTTATCTGTTGGTTTGGGAGAAAAGTTAATATTTTTTGTAAATGACATGAAGTCAGCGTATATATATATTTCGAAAAGCTTTTACATTGTTTGCACGCAAGAAGTGGGAACGTGGAGTATATAGGAGACATAAAATCTTATTTGTTCATTCTCCATGGATATCTTTTACAATCATAAAATTGAAATGAACTATTTGCAATATTAATAAAACATTTTTAGATATTGATATAATATTTAAAAATATATAATACTGATTTGCATCTCCCATTATTGGCGAAGTCTGTTCTCACCGCTTTTTATAAGTTGTTCAAATCTTGAGATGTTATGTCGTCATAAAAACTTGTGGCTTACAGATAATAATCTTTTTTTCAGTTTGTACGATATAAATAATTATTTTTCTTTTGTAGAAAACAGTTAAGGTTTTTTCTTTTTTCTGATTTTTTTTTTTTTTACATTGTTTCTGTATACGTAAAAAGCGCATCAAGTTGAGATGAACCAAACGGTTATTTACAGTTTAAATGCTGTAACACGATATTAACTTTCGGAAATCCCAGAGAAACTCAGAAAAGTATTCTATTTGTCATTTTTTTTCCAAAATGGCTACATTCGCCATTTCATTTCCAGGTACATGCGGTACCAAGAATTAAAAAAAACTACACTTAGTTGAGATGAATAAAAGAATTTTAGGTTTTTAGAGGACGTTCACTGTACATAACAATTAGTCTCGTATGACTAATTATCTATGATCTATCATTATTTACGAAAACTATTAATGTGGTATTTAATCCTACTTATGTGGAACATTTTCTTTCTTTTCGTTTTTAACACCCAGATTATTTACAATAATTTAATTTTTCCTTATTTACAGTAACTAACAACAAATGCACGTGAGAATTAAAAAAAAATTTACGGCAAGTTGAGATGAATAAAAGGAATTTCGGTGTTTAGAGGACATGCGCTCTTTATAAACAATTAGTCTCCTATGGCTTATTATCTGTGATGTATCATTTTCAAAGAAAACTATTAATGTGGTACTTAATCCTACCTATGTAGGAGATTTTCTTTCTTTTCGTTTTTGACATCCATATTAATTACAATATTTTCGTTTCCTTTCTCTCGGAAAGCTAAACAACAAAAAATACGTGAGAATTTTGAAAAAAGCACAACAAGTTGAAATGAACAAAAGGGTATTTACAGGTTAAATACTGTTAACACGATATTAGCTTTCGGAAATCCTAGAGAAACTCGAAAAAATATTCCATTTGTCATTTTTCTTCCAAAATGACTACATTCACCATTTCATTTCCTGGTACATGCGGTACGAAGAATTAAAAAACAGTTATACTTAGTTGAGATTAATAAAAGGATTTTAGGTTTTTAGAGGACGTTGACTATATATACACAATTAGTTTCGTATGACTAATTATCTATGATCTATCATTTTTAACGAAAACTATTAATATGGTACTCAATCCTACATATGTAGAACATTTTCTTTCTTTTCGTTTTTACACCCATATTATTTACAATAATTTAATTTTTCCTTATTTAGAGTAAATAACAACAAAATGCACGTGAGAATTAAGAAAAAAAAGTTACAACAAGTTGAGATGACTAAAAGGATATTCGGTGTTTAAAGGACATTAACTCTGTATGAACAATTAATCTCGTATGAATAATTATCTAGGATGTATCATTTTCAAAGAAAACTATTAATGTAGTACTTAATCCTACTTATGTAGGACATTTCCTTTCTTTTCGTTTTTAACATCCATATAAATTACAATATTTTAGTTTCCTTTCTCTCAGAAAGCTAAACAACAAAAAATACGTGAGAATTTTGAAAAAAGAACAACAAGTTGAGATGAACAAAAGGGTATTTACAGAACGGTGTAACACGATATTAACTTTTGGAAATCCTAGAGAAACACAGAAAAATATTCTATTTGTCATTTTTCTTCCAAAATGGATACATTCGCCATTTCTTTTTGAGGTACATGCGGTACGAACAATTAAAGAACACTTACACTTAGTTGCGATGAATAAAAGGATTTTAAGTTTTTAGAGGACGTTAACTCTGTATAAACAACTGGTCTCGTACGAATAATTATCTATGCTCTATCATTTTTAAAGAAAACTATTAATGTGGTACTTAACCCTACTTATGTAGAACATTTTCCTTCTTTTCGTTTTTAACAGCCATATTATTTACAATAATTTAATTTTTTCTTATTTAGGGTAACTAACAATAAAATGTACGTGAGAATTAAGAAAAAAAATTTACAACAAGTTTAAATGAATAAAAGGATATTCGGTGTTTAAAGGACATTAACTCTGTATAAACAATTAGCCTTGTATGACTAATTATATATGATCTATCATTTATAAGGAAAACTATTAATGTGATACTTAATCCTACTTATGTAGGACATTTTCTTTCTTTTCGTTTTTAACATCCATATTAATTACAATATTTTCGTTTCCTTTCTCTCGGAAAGCTAAACAACAAAAAATACGTGAGAATTTTGAAAAAAGCGCAACAAGTTGAGATGAACTAAAGGGCATTTACAGGTTAAATGCTGTAACACGATATTAACTTTCGGAAATCCTAGGGAAACACAGAAAAATATTCTATTTGTCATTTTTCTTCCAAAATGGCTACATTCGCCATTTCCTTACCAGGTACATGCGGTACGAAGAATTAAAAAACACCTACACTCAGTTGAGATGAATAAAAGTATTTTAGGTTTTTAGAAGACGTTAACTCTATGTAAACAATTAGTCTCGTATGACTAATTATATATGATCTATCATTTTTAACGAAAACTATTAATGAGGTACTTAATCCTACTTATGTAGAACATTTTCTTTCTTTTCGTTTTTAACATCGATATTAATTACAATATTTTCGTTTCCTTTCTCTCAGAAAGCTAAACAACAAAAAGTACGTGAGAATTTTGGAAAAAACGCAACAAGATGAGATGAACAAAAGGGTATTTACAGGTTAAATGCTGTAACACGATATTAACTTTCGGAAATCCTAGAGAAACACAGAAAAATGTTCTATTTGTCATTTTTCTTCCAAAATGGCTACATTCGCCATTTCCTTTCCAGGTACATGCGGTATACGAACGTCAACAGGTTTCCGATTTTACCATGACTCAAATATTCAATGAATATATGAATGAAATACTTTTTCCGAGTATAGTATTTCGTTACAAATGGATGCATTTAGATTTTTTTGTAGGAAGAATGGAAGTTCATATTAATCATAATTCACAGACTCGAACATTAAAAAGAAAAGAGGCTGAAAGGAAATACAAGAATAGCCGGACTAAAATAGTAACGAGCGTGTGCGAAGGATAAAACCTTAGAAAGAAGGTTAAGCCATAAAAGTGAATAATTATTACGAAATTCAGAAACGTAAATAGATTTTATTACGAAAAATGCTTATTTTGTGTGAAATACTACACATATTTTGGAAAAATATCCATACATAAAGCAAATTAGCTGGTGCTGCTTTATTCATTTCTAAGGTAAACAGAGAATCAACGCAAGATTAGCTAACGACGTATGAAGAATAATCAACATAAAACATAAATGACACAAATAGATTTTATTACAGAAAATGGTCATTTTCTGCGACATCTAATTTATATTTTAACAGAATAATGCATTGTTGATATTAATTAATTCATTATTTAATTGGCTATTAATAAGCAACAAAATTGTTTTTTTTTGCTTTCACAGATATATATCCTTGTTTCGCTTGATATGATGATATTTTAAAAAAATATATATATAAAGGATAAATTTCATTTTTAATTTTCAAAAACTTCATTTATAATTTGTATATTCACTTTAGTACATGATAATTTGTGCTAGTTTTTAATGGTTATATAGATATTGCCCCTGATGAAAAATTCCACAATATAAGTGTAATTCATATTCATGCTATTCACGATATTCATTCTTCTTTGCAATTTTTCCTCCAACAATTATTGCTCCTCCCCTTTTTTAAACTCATTTTTTCCACTTTCATTTTAGTTAACTATTTTATAAGATTTACGATATTATAATATCAAACTGTTTAGACTTTTCAATATTTTGAGCTTTCTTAATATGTTCTGTATGCCAATTTGCTTTACTTTAATATTTTTTATATAATGATTAATGTAGTATATTATTACATGTATGTATATATATTATATTGTATAGATTTTATTATGAAAAATTCTTATTTTGTGAAATACAACACATATCGTGAAAAAATAATATCCATACATAAAACATATTAAACATATTAGCTGATGCTTCCTTGTTCATTACTAAGGTAAATAGAGCATCAACGCAAGATTAGCTAACGAAATAATAAGAAGAATCAACATAAAACATAAATGACACGAATCGATTTTTTTTATTACGGAAAATGTCTACTTTCTGCGAGATTCGACTAATATTTTACCAGAATATCCATTTACATTGATTAATTCATTATTGAATGGGATATTAAGAAAAAAAAATGTTGATACTTTCATATATATATAATTATTACGAAATTCAGGAAAGTAAGTAGATTTTATTGCTTAATGCTTATTTTGTTCTTTTTATGCAAAAAATGCTTATTTTGTGTGAAATGCTACACATATTTTGAAAAAATATCCATACATAGAGCTGGCGCTGCTTTATTAATTCATAAGGTAAACAGAGAATCAACGCAAGATTAGCTAAGGACGTATGAAAAATAATCAACATGAAACATAAATGGCACAAATAGATTTTATTACAGAAAACGTTTATTTTCTGTGATGTGAAATTCATTTTTTAACCCTTTTGTGACGAGATCCCTTTTCTTAATTTTTAATCTATTACCATCGGTTTTTCAAAACAGAAAATTTTTTGTGCTTGAATCGCGAAAAGAAGATAAACTTTACAATAAAAAATAACTGGTGGGAATAATGAAGCAATCTGAGCACCTTAAGTGGCACGTATACCGGTCCCTCGTCTCCAAGGGGTTAATAGAATATCCATGCATAGCTGATATTGGTTAATTCATTATTAAATGGGATATTAAAAATTTGTTGATACTTTCACATATATATTAAATTTTCATGGCATTTAATGGTTTGAATATATTAGGTTCTTTTAATACATTCTTATAATTTTTTTTTCAATAATGCCCATTTCGTATTTTCAAATAAGCTAACTTGATATCATGAAGAAAACCTATTCTATATACAATATGCTATAGACGAGTGTAGTATCAAAGGTGTGTGCTCTTTGTAAATAATTTAGCTTTGTAACAGTTCGAAAAACTTTTAAGAGTAACTTTGAAACTTTAAGAGTAACTTTCGAAAAACTTTAAAAGAGTAATCTTAACAAAATATACAAGAAGAATATATAATAACATTAGGGCTTTCTTCTGTGATAGAACTATATCGATAATCAATTAAGTTCGGATATAAGCATGAATGTTAATGCAAGATATTCACGTAATGTGCAGGGGGGGGGGGGGGAATGTTAATTCATTTTCAGTTATTCGTAGAGTGTATTACACTTTCAAAAGCAAAAAGTGGCACAACTTCTCTGTTTTAAAATTGCATTGTGTACTTTTTAATTAATATTTACTTCATTTGTATGTAAAAATATATATTACAAGGAGGGCACATAACTATTATTGCAAATTTTCTCCGATTTTTATTCGATAATTCGATTTAATTAACAATTAGAAAACCGAATTGTCACACTTCTTAACCCTCTCGTTGCGCAACCCGAGCTCTTCTCGAAAATGCATTATTCCGTCAAAATAATCCTCTCCCACCAGTTATTTTTATTTATTTTTATTTTTTTGTTTTTGTAAATTTTGCCTTTAATCGGAGCATTTTCCCGATTAAATTAGACAAAAATTTTTGTTTTCAAAAACCGGTGACAAAAAAAGTATTTTAATTATTTTGAGCTATTTTAATAAAACAATTACGCAGCGAGAGGGTTAATCCATTTCCTTCACGAATTATTTTTTTCTTTAAATTTAAACTGCTTCATTGCTACCACTTTTTTGGAAGAGCACTATTCGCCTTTTTTATTCTATCATTAAATAAGACATTAAAAAGGACGAATATAACTATATAAAAAAATGGTAGCAACCAAGCAAACTAAATAAAACAAATCGGAAATTGTACGTCAAGCATGTTAAATGAGGTGCGTTTGTACTATAACTAGTTTTATAATTGCTTGGTGCAATAGCACTCTGATGCAATCTTATGCAAAAATGAATTAATACAAAATTTATTACGATTATGTATATTAAATTCAGTAATACGGAAATAATAAGACTCCATCTTAAATAGGACGTAATCACCATGGCAACTTTGAATCATTACATATCATGGGATTTCATTGAATTACTTACTTATGATAGGACTTAATAGAAGGAAGAAAACTTTCATTAATATATTTTTAAGTTTTTATTCGATTTTCTTAAAATTTGAAATGACTCGGAAAAATTTTGCAGCTATTATATATATTAATTTTCAAACCATTCGGATGGGTAGTTTTTGCGCTGTTATATGCGGACAGACGGACGAACCAGACGAGGACTATAGGTGCTACGTATTTATATAAATACGAACGCACTTAAAAAACGCCTAACTGGCAACAATGCTTAGCACGAAATCCTTCCACTCGCATAATATGGTTTAATACAAAATCAAAAGAAGATATGGAATATGTTTCATTTTATTTAAATTCACAGTAGTTTAGAATAATAACGTTAAGTTCAATAATGTTAGTTTTTTATTCCTTAAATATTTCTTAAAGTAATTTATTAGATATTTTTGCCAAAAGTATTTTATTATAAGTACATTTATAACCGTGCTTTTTTTTTACCTGTAAATGTCAAACACTTTTTTCTCCTGTTTGACATTTTCCGCGAGTATACTACAAACTTATTTATTTTTAGCATAAAATAACTATTTTCATTCCTAGGAATGACTCGCCTAATCATAGCTAATCATCTTCCTTCTTAGCGTGACAATTCTGAGATGGCTTATGCCACCCCCTTGTAAAGAAAAGAAACAGAAAATCCAGCAGTTAACTTATGACTGTTATTTGTTATGATAAGTTCAATTCATGACAGTTTTTAAAAGTAATCTTTGATTTGTGACTATTTGTCATATTTTTTTGTAGAGTAAAAAATGAAATGTCTAAGTGCACCTAATTTTAGATTTTGAAACATTCAGTTACTGCTTTTTTCGCTTTATTACATTTTTTAAAGGATTTTTATGAAATTAAGAGCTTTACGTACTAAATTTAACTTTTTGTTTTAATTTTTTTTTTAAATTTGAATTGGCCTATAATGAAATAAATCATGAATCAAATATAAAGTTTTTATGTATTTATTGATAACTACCTACAATTTGACTTGATGATAATTGGTGTAACAATTTCGGATTAAATAAACGTTTCTCATTTTATAGAATATAATTATATTGCTTATTTGAATATTTAGTATTTATTTAAATTTTATAGAATTTTTAATTAGTAGTATAAGAAGTACATGTGATCTTTGTAATAATAAGAATAATAAATACCATTAATTAATTATATTAGTATAATAATTATGAATAAAATAAAGATTTATACATTTTGCAATAATCTGTTATAATAAAATATCTTATATATACCGGGTGTCCCAAAAAGGACTGACTGATTTTAAAATTCAATAACTTGCAAACGGTAACAGATATTAAAAAAATTCTTGCAGGAGGGTTATGCATAAGGTCAAAAGTTTTATTACAGTGATTTTCAATTTTAGTTCGATTTACAAACAATAGATGGCGCTGTAAGCAATAGTCGCTAAATTCAGGCTCGAATTTTGGTACTTCGTGGCCCGGATAATACATTTCCATCTCCTTTTTCTGCATGGAAAAAAGATAAAGGACCAAAAATAGAGCCTGTATTTAGCGACTATTGCTTACAGCGCCATCTATTGTTTGTAATTCGAACTAAAATTGAAAATCACTGTAATAAAACTTTTGACCTTATGCATAACCCTCCTGCAAGAATTTTTTTAATATCTGTCACCGTTTGCAAGTTATTGAATTTTAAAATCAGTCAGTCCTTTTTGGGACACCCGGTATATATTATATATATATATATATATATATATAATTAAAATAAAATCATAAATGTATAAAGTTTGTAAAATTTTGAAGATGAACAAAAGATGAACATTGGAAAACAGAAATGTATAATAAGAAAATATGAATAACCTACAGAATTGTCAGAGGAGCTTTCAGGATTAATTCATAGTAAAAATATGTTATTTCATCCAATTTTGTCGGCATTAGACTTAAAATGACAAAATTTAGCTCCTTTTAACGTATCAAAAATTCCCAAAATAAATGAAAAAAATCTAAAATATCTAAAAACTTAAAAAAAAAAAAAAATACTGTACATACGATATTAAAAGATAAATAAATGAATAGAACATAATATTTCAATGATAGATAAAAACTTAAAATACATGGAATTTGACTTACCAATGTAGAATATGCAAAGATGGATCTATATAAGAATATATATAAGAATAGAAGCGTAGATGCTTTTATAATTTTATGTAACATATTTGTGAATCTAACAAGTTATTTTGCATTGAATATTCGAAAGTGCATTACAGGTTTTTTTTATGTATTTTTTATAATTTTATTTTTATGTTTTATCTTCATTTAAAAAGTCAGTTATTTATATGTTCATTTACTGATAAGCTCAACTGACGACAATTGAAAAAAAATATTTTTGATTTGTAACTATTTGCTATACATTTTTTTTTTTTTTTTTTGTAGAACAGAAAATCAAAAGTGTATCTATTTTTAGATTAAAAAAATCTTGTGCTTAAACATTGAGTTACTACTCTTTTCACCTTTATATTTTGAACAAACATTTTTCAAGGAATTTTTAAGAAATTCTGTATCTGGTTTAAGTGCCAAATTGCATTTTTTCAATTATTATTATAAGTAAATCATGAATCAAATATAAAGTTTTTTGTATTTATTGATAATTATATCCAATTGGGCTTGATGATAATTTGTGCAATAATTTCGGGTTGAATAGAGATTTTTGTATTTTATAGAATAACATTATATTACTTATTTTAATATTTATGGTTTATTTATATTTGATAAAATATTTTAAGTATTAGTATAATAATTACAATTCTTTTTTGTAATCGGGAACATAATAATTACAATTAAATAATTATATCAGTGTAACTATTTTGGTATACTTAATTGTAATAGTATTATAATTACGAGTAAAATACAGATTAATACATTTTGCAATACTTTGTTATAAAAAATACATAATATTTATTTTTATTTTATCAGGTATTTTTGAAAGCTTACACGTCAGATAAGATTATTTTATAAATTTATGTAACATATATCATCTGGGAGTCTAATAAATTATTTTTTTATGAGCTGAATTATATTAATTCATCATTGGTAATTGATTTTGAATTATATGATTAGTACTATGTATTTTGCATAATTTTATTTTTATGTTTTATCGTCATTTAAAAAGTGAGTTATTTATTTTATGCCAGTTTCATTTAATTATTTTCTCCTTAAATAACTATAGCTACTAGAAATAAAATGAAACTATAATAATAAAGGCCTGTGAAAAAAGAAGCAATAAAGATTGTGAAAAAAAAAAAAAACAGTATTTTGTTAATTTATGAAGGGTTTTTTTCCTTTTAATAGATATTTAATTGGTTAATAGAGAATAAATATAATTTTTTCTAATCGAGTTTTTTGGTAGACACAAAACACTAATTGAAATAATTTTTTTCACATTACGCAGATCCTTTTCCAAGAACATTACATTCGCTAAATGAAATAATATGAACAAAGACTTGTAAAAAATGTATTAATTATTTTTGTCTTCGCGTTATTCATATTATTCATGCTATGTGTACAGATTAAATATAATCATTTCTAAATTTATATAAAAGAGTTATTGGTGAATGGATTAAATTAATTTTTAATTACGTGGATTATTTCTTTTTATTGTGATGAATAGATTTCACTTTCATAAATTGACAATGATTTGGTATGTTAATTATTTAATTAATTATTTCCAATTTCATTTCACATATTTTTGCATAGAAATTATTTATTGGTTATTGAAGTGAAAATCATATTAATAAAAGGATACCGTATAATGAGCAAAAACGTTAGATTTAAAAATATGAGAATTTGTTAGTTTATTAAGATTTTTCCTTTTAATATACACTGTAAAAAAGAAAAAACTTTCGTAATTTTTCTAAATTGTACTATAATCACAAAACAAAATATACAATAAACTTTTCCGAGTTACTCACGATGCCAAAAAGCGTTCCTTACCCTTACAAATCTAACAAACCAATATATTTTAGAGCTTTAAAGAAGTATTTATAAAAACAAAATTTTCTTTGCTACCACTGATTTTCTAGGACGTTTCCGAATAGTTTTTATAGTTTATTGATCAGTTTTTGAAGCTCGAATATCGGATTTTAGGAGGCTATAAATTCTCAATTAAATATTTCCTGTTGCATAATTAAATTTATACATGCAAGAATAAAAAAATAATATTAATTTAAACGTTAGTGTTAATGCGGATAATTTATCCTTTTTTTCTGTAAAACATGTTTGTTGAACACAAAAATGTTTATTTGAGAATTGGTAGCATCTGAAAAACCCATATTCCTATTTGACAAAATTATCTAATTCAATTTAACAGCCACTCTGATCCCAAAAATCAGTAGCAGTAAAACATGCTTTGTTTAAATCTCGAAAATATATTAGTTTCTGAGGTGTTTTACGATGAAGAACGCTTTTTCGAATTATAAATAACTCGGAAGAATTTTTTTTTTTGTTTTCGTTTGTGGTTATACAGTAAAACCTCCATAACGGGTACTCCCGAATAGTGGACACCTTTACTTAAGCTGCTATCAGATTCACCAACTTTTCGAGCAATTTTTGATCTAACTCTTGATTTCCTCCAACTTTTCGCGAAATATTGTCTCGACACCCAGTGTGATAGCAAACAGCAATATCCCCAACTTTTTATCCGCATCTCGAAAAAGTCTGTGCTAGCCGCAACTTTTCCTCCCACCTTTCAACATTTCAGCGAATCAGAGATTAGCGATTGATACGAAAAGGCGATACATATTGACGGCTGGTACTAGTAGTACTGGTTTTCCTCCAACTTTAGCAATGACAATTGTAACTTTTTTTCCCCTTTGAACTGGGAAAAGTTGGGGTTAAAATCGGCTGAAAAATTGGTTGCTCGAAAAGTTGGTGAATCTGATAGCAGCTTTAAAAGACACTTTTTCTATCCCCAAAACTTATATATCTGTACATTTTTGTCTCTCATTAGCAAATACCTCCGAATAGCGGACAAATTCTGCATTCAAGAGGTGACCACTATTCAGAGGTTTTACTGTATAATATTTTCCTAGATTAAGAATTTTTTTTCCTTTTTTATAGTGAGAATAATTCGCTAAGTAAGAAACAAATGTCACATTTTCTAGTTATGTTTTTTCGGAAGATACAAAATGATAATTCAACATCATTAAGTAAACTCTTTTTCTAGAACATTACATTCGCCGTATCAGGTGTGAACGAAATCCTTATAAACAAATATTTATTAATTACTTTTATCTTCATTTTATTTATGAATTCATCTTCAAAGAAATTATCTTTATTGTTTACTTCTTCTTTTCCATTTGTAATTCAAATTCGGAAATTCCATAGCCTGTTTAGAATTCACTTTTGAAATATGATACTTCAGTAATCTACAAAATATTTTTTTTTTAGAAAACGCAAGTCTCTCATGATATAAAAAAAGATATAACTTTTTTAGATCAAAATAACTCCTACGCAAACATAATCAAAAACGTCTCCCGCTCCCTGCATGTTAATTCCTTAATCACCAATTCCTTCACGGTAGAGAAAAAAATCCTCACTTACTCGGGCGGATGCTCTAAAAAATCAATTTATATGGAAATTCACCTTTTCTCACGGAATTTGAATTTCAAATGATTTCTGGACTTCATTTTAATAGTCATAACCCATCTAAGCCGATAGAAATGCCTGTCAAGGTAGTTCTTTTTTTATATACGTGTTTTTACATTTTCGTATTAATGAATGGAAGTAGTTTATATTTAATGCGTTGCTTTTAAAAGGGCGTTCATCATAATTTCTCATGTAACAACATTCTTGATGATATTCTTTGACATAGCTTTCAATACTTTTATTCGATGTTTTAATTTCTGACCACTTTTTTAGTTAACTTGAAGCTTTTCTGTGTCAGTAATTTGATTTATTGTTTATGCGTTATTTTATAATGCATATATAGGTTGATCCCGCCAGTAGTTGATGAAATAAAGTCAGTGCTATGGGGTTTTTATTATATTCCCTTCCCTTTAAATTTTAGAAGTAAACTAACATGATTGCTACAACCCGTAATGAATGTCCTATAATGGACAAAAATAGAATCAGCTGAAATTAAATAGCAACAAAATTATAAATAAGTAGTTCTTTTAAGCCCTTCGTTACTAGGGATGTAGTGGAAGGTATACGGTGGTATACGCCGTATATCTTCTGGATTTCTTTAAGGAACACCGTATACCCTCTGTTTCACAAAAAAAAACTATAGTATATACACTGTAGGGTATACCCTTTGCCTTGAGCGTATACCCTCCGCTTAGAGCATATGCCCTCTGCTTTTCTTTAGGACTACACCACTGTTCGTTACTGAGTATTAATGCAGTATTATTGATTATTACTGAGTTATTTCTCTCCCATTTGAATTTAGAGAAATATTTCTAATTTAGTTGCATTAGTTCTTTGTATTAGACTTTGAAACACATCACTCTGTTGTAGAAATAGTAATTATGTTATAGTATCATTAATAAAATGGAACAAAACGGAGGTCCACATATGTGGACCCCCAGGGAACGAAGAGGTTCATTGCCATTTTCCCAGTTGTTGATCAGACGAAAGAATTCAATGGGAAATCTAAAAATTATTCCTTAAAATATCATTCTTGGCATGTGATTAAAAATAATTTTTATAAAAGTATTAGTTGAAATAAGCAAGGTGGAAGTGGATTGTTTTAACTTACCGTGATTGTCTCCAACTAATCAAAAACTAAATTTTTACACTTTCTAATGATTTTTTTTATATAAAATAGCTACTCTTACAGCAAACCGCTAACAAAAATGTGACAACAGGTACACTAACATTCCAACAAAAATATTATGTCTAGTGCCACGTGTAAAACTCATTTCCGCAAGAAATTGCGCAATAATATATTTCAAAAATTAGATCAACTACTGGAAGAGTATCAACTACTGCAGGGTCATTATTCAACATGCCTTATTTGACTCATCCAAATCGTTAAAATGCTTTTGAAATACAGATTTATAGAAAAGTGCTTTTAAAACGGCCTTCATTAAATTTTTCATGTATCAACATTCTTGATGATATTCTTTTACATAGCTTTCAGTACTTTTGTTCGGTGTTTTAATTTCTGTTCGTTTTTTTAGTTAATTGAAGCTTTTCTGTGTTAGTAATTTGATTTATTGTTTATGCGTTATTTTAGTAAATATTTAAAAAATTTTTATTATGAAATTTTGATTTATTCAAAATGCCTTGTTTGATTCACCCAAATCATACACAATAATTTTCAAATAGAGATTATAGAGAAATGCTTATAAAAGAGCATTCATCGTAATTTTTCATGTAGCAACATACTTGATGATATTTTTTGAGATAGGTTTCAATACTTTTGTCCGATGTTTTAATTTCTGACCGCTCTTTTAGTCAATTGAAGCTTTTCTGAGTCAGTAATTTGATTTATGGTTTATGCGTTATTTTAGTAAATATTAAAAAAAAAAAATTATTATGAAATTTTGATTTATTCAAAATGCCTTGTTTGATTCATCCAAATCATACACAATGCTCTTCAAGTAGAGATTTATAGATAAGTGCTTATAAAAGAGCATTCGTTGTAATTTGTCATGTAAAAACATACTTGATGATATTTTTTGAGATAGGTTTCAATACTTTTATCCAATGTTTTAATTTCTGACCTCTTTTTCAGTCAATTGGAGCTTTTCTGTGTCAGTAATTTTATTTATTGTTTATGCGTGTTTATATTGTATATATACGAGTATATTTAACATTTTTATTATGAACTTTTGACTTATTCAAAATGTGTTATTTGATTCATCCAAATCATACACAATGATTTACAAATAGAGTTTTATAGAGAAGTCGTTTTAAAAGGGTGTTCATCATAATTTCTCGTGTAACAACATTCTTGATGATATTCTTTGACATAGCTTTCAATACTTTTATTCGATGTTTTAATTTCTGACCACTTTTTTAGTTAATTGAAGTGTTTTAGTGTCAGTCATTTGATTTATTGTTCATGCGTTATTTTATTGTATATATATACTAAAAAATGTTTATTATGAAACTTTGACTCCTCTTTTTTTAGTTAATTTAATCTTTTCTGTGACACCAATTTGATTTATTATTTACGCGTTATTTCATTGTATATAAATATATATTTAAAACATTTTGATTATGAAATTCTGCATTATACAGAATGCCTTATTTCATTCATACGAATCATAAACTATGCTTTTCAAATAGAGATTTATACATAAATGCTTTTAAAAGGGTGTTCATCACAATTTCGCATTTAACAACATTCTTGATGGTATTCTTTGACATAGTTTTCAATATTTTTTGTTTGATATTTTAATTTCTGACAACTTTTTTTAGTTAACTGAAGCTTTTCTATGCCAGTAATTTGATTTATTGTAATCATGCACCAATGCCTTTCGAATATATATTTATATATAAATTCTTTTAAAAGTGTGTTCATCATAATTTCTCGTGTAACAATATTCTTGGTAATATTCTTTTACATAACTTTCAAATTTTTTCGATATTTTAATTTCTGGTTTCAGTAACTTGATTTATTGTTTCTGAATTCATCCTTTTTAAATAGCTTTTTATACATAAGTGCTTTTAAAAGAGCATTCATAATAATTTCTTATGTAAAAACATTCTTAATGATATTATTTGACTATATATAATTTGTTTCAATATAAAATTCTTCATTATTTAAATTGCCTTATTTGATTCATCCGAAACATAGACAATGCTTTTAAGATACATATTTATTAGATAAATGCCTTTAAAAGGCGTTCATCATAATTTCTTATGTAACAGCATTCTTGATAATATTCTTTAACGTAGCTTTCAATACTTTTGTTCGAAGTTTCACTTTCTGACCGCTTTTTATTCAATTGAAGTTTTTCTGTGTCAGTAGTTTGGTTTATTGTTTATGCGTTATTTTATTGTATATATTTAAAACTTTTTCATCATAAAATTCTTTTCTATTAAATTGCATTATTTGTTTCGTCCGAATTATAGACAATGCTTTTGAAATAGATATTTTAGGTGAGAGTTTTAATAAATAAATATTTTCTTAAATATATTTTTAAAGAAAATATTTATGCTTTTAGGCTATTTATTTGTCGTTTCCTTTAGATTTTTATCTCTGCTACTTAAAATAATCTTCAACTTTTATTATACTTTATATAATATTTTTAGCTGTTTATTTATTGAAGTTCCGGGATATTTCATTATTGTTATTATAAGTATCGTCTAGAATTTCTGCCGGGTATTTTAGTGCATTTCGAAAAAAAAAAAATGATGTAAATAGTTATTGTTAATTCCTTGAGATTTCTGGCCTGGTTCTATCAATAGTCATATATCCCATACATAAGTCAATAGAAATGTTTGTCAAGATTTTATATAGCAATTTTAGATTAATTTTTCTCTATAGATTCAAATTGACAGAAACAGAAATACTAATTGTTAAGTACTCATTGTGTT
The DNA here is from genome assembly GCA_963932465.1 of Maratus speciosus. Taxonomy (NCBI): domain Eukaryota; kingdom Metazoa; phylum Arthropoda; class Arachnida; order Araneae; family Salticidae; genus Maratus; species Maratus speciosus. The sequence continues at coordinate 228,835,191 of OZ010797.1, read as the reverse complement.
TCAGAATTCTGAATCAATGAACAATTTCAGAACATATTATGCGTGTATCCTAACGATTTATATTACTTTGCAGTTAAAAACTAAAACAACCATAGTCCATCTTTCTTTCACTTTTTAACGACCATCAATTTACATCATTAAATGACAGCAGGATCTTATGCTTTATGAACTTAAGATCCTGCTGTCATTTAATGATGTAAATTGATGGTCGTTAAAAAGTGAAAGAAAGATGGACTATGGTTGTTTTAGTTTTTAACTGCAAAGTAATATAAATCGTTAGGATACACGCATAATATGTTCTGAAATTGTTCATTGATTCAGAATTCTGAAACACAATGAGTACTTAACAATTAGTATTTCTGTTTCTGTCAATTTGAATCTATAGAGAAAAATTAATCTAAAATTGCTATATAAAATCTTGACAAACATTTCTATTGACTTATGTATGGGATATATGACTATTGATAGAACCAGGCCAGAAATCTCAAGGAATTAACAATAACTATTTACATCATTTTTTTTTTTCGAAATGCACTAAAATACCCGGCAGAAATTCTAGACGATACTTATAATAACAATAATGAAATATCCCGGAACTTCAATAAATAAACAGCTAAAAATATTATATAAAGTATAATAAAAGTTGAAGATTATTTTAAGTAGCAGAGATAAAAATCTAAAGGAAACGACAAATAAATAGCCTAAAAGCATAAATATTTTCTTTAAAAATATATTTAAGAAAATATTTATTTATTAAAACTCTCACCTAAAATATCTATTTCAAAAGCATTGTCTATAATTCGGACGAAACAAATAATGCAATTTAATAGAAAAGAATTTTATGATGAAAAAGTTTTAAATATATACAATAAAATAACGCATAAACAATAAACCAAACTACTGACACAGAAAAACTTCAATTGAATAAAAAGCGGTCAGAAAGTGAAACTTCGAACAAAAGTATTGAAGCCAGAAGGCACATTGCTTAATGAGACTTTTGACGTAATTGGAATTTTTCTTTCTTTAATCTGTCTTTCTGAATTTTTTCGCGTCACTTTAAGAACTTTTTTGTATCTTCGGCATTCCGTTGTTGACACTTTCGGACTAGAATAACCACGCCTGCTTTATCGTGACTTGGCTTTTGTTTTCAAAAAAGCACTCCAGGAATTTCTATAAAATGGTTTTTTTATGTTTTATTTGCAATTTACTCATACGATTTTTTTTCTTTCTTTTCATTAAAAATTCTAAAACTCGATCGTTCGTAACATCCAACAACCAATTATAAACCAATATTTGTTATATTGGGGCACATATTGTACCAATGTCGCAGTTAGGGGAAATACTCCAACGTATGATTATGTATTGGCTCACATTTGAAATATTTGCAATGAAATGCGATTATTGCAAATCTATCTGCTTTACAATGAAAATAACTGCAAAAAACCCAACAATATTGCAGAAATATCGTATTTACATTGAAATTATTGACAACGAAATGCCAATATATCAGAAATATTGATTCTACATTAAAATTATTGGCAATGGTTAGATGGATAATCACCGCAGGGAATGAAACCTTGCAGTTTTATAACTTTAGTTCAACCACGGGGGGGGGGGGGGGGGCGGATACATAGGTAATCGAGTGATAAACTACTTCTTGCATTATTAGCAATATTTGCAAAAGGTAAACCACCAATATTGTGGCAGTATTTCATACCAATATTGCCAATATTGGCCAATATGTATTCAATACGGATAATATTGTCCCGATTTTGCTATAAGAATTACTAATCAAGTGCCTATTATTCAAGTCTATATTATTGAATCAATAAATAATTTTATTGTATGATGTCCGTTTTAAAAATCATTTTAATTATTTACTTCATTTGACATAATGATTTACAGTGTTTGGCTGTTAAAGATAGAAACAGCTGTAGACATGATTTCTTCCTCTTTGTAATCAGCATACATTTAATGATAGGAGCAACATATTCATTTCTATTGAAAAAATGACGGCAAATTTGTGCTAAAAATTGATTGAATGATTTAAAGCTGCGAAGTAAATTGTTTAATGATACTATTGCCGTAATAGAAAAATTTCTCAATTCATCTTTCTAATTTTTTAACATTTTAAGATTTTTTCCCCCGGCATTTCGTTTTTGAGATTTTCAGAATAGGAAAACCATGGTTTGCTTTATCGGAACTTTGCTTTTGCGTTCAAGAAAGCACGCCAAGAATTTTAATAAAATGTTATTTTCTTAAATATTCTTAACAATTTAGCGCATATAAATTTATTTATCAATAAATGACAAATTTTCAATTTTATTTTTGAAATTTTAGAAATACAAACAATTTTGGTAAAGTACACGTTGTGTATGTCATGATTCTAGAACAATAAATAGTTTCAATGCATTTTTTATACATTCTTTAATTGTGATGTGTAATTAGTATATTTTTATAAAATATTATTTCATTAAATATTCTTATCTATTTATTGCATATAAATTTATTCCTCAATAAATGACAAATTTTCAATTTTATTTTTGAAATTTTAAAAATACAAGCAACTTTGGAAAAGTACACATTGTGTATATGCTATGATTCTACACTAATAAATAGTTTCCATGCATTCTATATACATAGCCTTTAATTGTGATGTGTAATTATTATATTTTTATAAACTTATTATTTGAAGACCTGAGGGGAAGAAGATGTTATGTAACAAAAATTAGAATTCGAGAGAATTGAAGTAAAATTTTTTTGTTGTAATTTAGTTACTTATTTAATTCCTTCTTAGTAAGTTTGAATGTTAATAGGTGATACTAAACTCGCCTAGAAAAGAATATTAACCTTTAATTATTAAATATTAGAAATTATTTTCAACATTTAAATTATTAAATATAAAAATATTAAATATTAAAAGTTACCGCGTCATATATTCAATACTAACAAGGGAACCACTTTTGGTGTTGCTCGCACCTAGCATCGAGACCTGGTGCGTTTTGTAGCCCTATACATAAAAGTTAGAGAACCGATAAAATTTCTCTGTTAAAATAATATTTTATATACTTTTTTATACTTTTAATTTTTTATTATTACATATTTATTTGTTTATTTCACGCCAAAAGTGAGTTAAGTCGCCAAATATGGCGCTACAATTTTTCCGTCCGTTTCATCCAAAGAGAAAATGTACAGAACATATTACTAGAATTATATCAGATTGCGATTTTATATATATATATATATATATATATATATAATTGATAGCATAAGAAACAAATATTAGGTTTTTATTCTTTTTTCTACGCAGACGATAAATCTATAAGTAATAAATATAATTAAATCGAATGAAATAAAGTTTCGAATGTTTAAAATGAAATTTTGCTGTATTAAATGGCCCTTCGGTAAAAGTAATCATAAAGTAAATTAATATTTTTACACAATTTAGAAAAATTACTGTGCCGAAATAGGTCGGACATTGCAATTTCTAGCTATTCCAAATTCAGCTATGACATTTGGCTAGGGTTGCCGGAAAGCTCTACTTTTGAAAATAAACGTAACTGTTTCCCCGCCAAAAATATGAATATAAAGTTGCAATTTTTCAAAATCAAATTCGTAAGTTTTTAAAGGAATTTTTAAACTTTTTTCAATATTTTATACTTATTATTAACAAATTCCTATTTTTAAATGCTTTTCTTTAAAAAAAATTCAATGTTAATAGTCCGATAAGTGTTCTCGAAAATTGCATTTTCAGAAAGTTATGCTGCTGTATAATCAAGAAATATTATTTTAACAGAAAAATTTTATCGATTCTCAAACTTTATAATACAGGGCTTTAAAATGCTCCAGGTCTCAATGCTAGGTGCGATCAACACCAAAAGTGGTTCCCTTGTAAGTAGAATTTTAGTACTTAGTATTAGTTTTACCATATGATAACCTATGATAGCGTTATGATACCTCATAACGCTTTCATCTATAAAATAAAATAATTAATGTGAAAATGTATCATAACATGTTCTTCCTCTAAACTCTTCATTTCTTAATGTATGTATTCATAATTCTACACCAATAAATAGTTTCAATACATTCTATAAGCATATTCTTTATTTGTGATGTGTAATTATCATTTTTATCTTCTTATTATTTCTTAATAATTTATTTTATCTAATAATGCGAAACAATTTACTTTTTAACTATCATAAATTAATATCAATAAAAAGCAATGGTGATGTATTCGTTTCAGATGCTTTGTGAACACAAAAAACGAAGATAAATCGGTGCTGAAAATTGTTGAATGTTTCACAACCAGAGGGCACATTGCTTAATGAGACTTTTTCCGTAATTGGAATTTTTCTTACTTTAATTTTTCTTTGTGATTTTTTTTTTCGCATTACTTCCCGATTTTTTCCCTCTGGAATTTTGTTGTTGATACTATTTTTGGATTTGGAAAACCATACCTGTTTTATCGTGATTAACTTTTGTTTTCAAAGAAGCATCCAAGAATTCTTAAAAAATGTTTTTTTTTTTTTTTTTTTTTTTTTTTTCTCAAGCATTCTTTTAAATTTAATGCATGTGTTTCGTTCTTTAAAGATTCTAAGAAGTGTTGCTAATTTAGCTCAAAAGGAGCTAAATTTAGCCATTTTTCATCACATGCACCTATGACAAATTTCATTTGGTTTTGGTGCGTTTTTTTATCCACTTTTAAATCCCTACTTTAAATAATTCTTTTAAGAATTCAGCTGATTTTTTTCGACTAACAAGGAAGGTCTCCTTACAGGGCATACTCAGAATTTGTTGAAAAAAATGCTAGTGAAACTACTCATGTATGTAATAAGAGATCAGTCAAATTTAACGGCGGAATTTCAGTAGAAAGTCTGTAAAAAAAAAAATACTTCCGTATATTTGGCGCGAAAATACGAAAGTAACACGCGATTTGGCGAGCAGGATTTTTCCTCGCCAAAAGCAAACGATTTTAATGCATCTGAAAATTGTTTATTAATTGTTTTTTAGAATGCGCGGTTTTTAATTAAGTTAAACTTAATGAATAAAACAGGTTATTATATATTTTTATATTACATATATATGTTCCTTGTTGCTGTAGTTATTTAATTTTATCACTGTAAAAATATTTTCTATGCTTTGCAACTTGCAATTATCTATTTTAAGTTATAGTCAGCTGACATTTGATTGCCATAATACATTTCCATATCGGAGACAAAGTCGTTTCCATAGCAACAAAATCAAATCGACAGTGTTCTATCTGCCTTATTTTTGAGCTTGAAATAATTTAAATCAATTTAAATTTTGTTTTAAATCGTAAAATATGATATTTAAATTTTATTATAAATACATATAAATATATATGACAAACTAGTGAAAACAAGCTAAAAATGTCAAAACTATAGTTAAAACAAATTAAAAATGACAAAACTAAAGTTATTTAAGTTAAAATTATATAAACAAATTCAACATAAAAAGTTTTTTCTTAGATAAAAGCGTATTTGTTTTTCATCGCCAACCGGTGATAAATCGCCAAATAAACGAAAATTTCGTTATTTTTTTACGGACGCTGTATCGGGGTTCCGCCAAATTTTTTTTTTATAAATGTATATGTCCATATAAGAAGAACATTCTGTAATTTTTTTCAGATTTTTCTGAGTATGCCCGTATGGAGACCTTCTTTGTAAGCTCAATTATCCCTCTTTTGATTATCATTTAAACCAAACATATAGAGTATAGCTTCTTTAATTATCGTTTATCATTACCTATCATGGGATATCATTGAATTAATTACGTATGATTTAATAGAATGAAGAAAGCTTTTATTAATATCTTTTTACGTTCCGATTCGATTTTCATAAAATTTCAAATGACTCGACAAAATTCTGCATCGATTATATATATATTAATTTAAAACCATTCGGTTGGATAGTTTTGGGGCTGTTATATGCGGACTGACAGACGGACCAGATGACGACTATAGGTGCTACGTATTTATATAGTTACGAACGCACCTAAAAATAACAATTATGTATTCAAATACAGTTCTGAAATTTATTAAAAGAAACACTTTCGTTTTGGCCTCTTGCCAGGATTTAACAGCCGAAGAAATCGCAAAAATCGCTACTATCACCTTTTACATTCCGATAATTTCAGCGATTTAAACGCGTAGTTTGATTACTATTACTCTGGAAAAGGGGAAAAAAAATTCCGAAAAAATATGAAAATTGTATTGGCAAAATACGGTTCTAAAATATTTTTTAAAATATAAAAAATTTCAAAAGCGAAAATTAGACAATAGCACTAATTTTTAACTCTTTTGACACATTCGCAATATAGTTTCATAGTACCATTTCATCGGAGCAATTTTCTTTTTATTTGTAAAAATACTGAAATTGAACTTGCAATCAACTTTGTTTTTGGTAAAAGTATTGAAATTGTACTATTAATCAACTTTTTTTAAAAAGCATGAAATTGTACTGGCAATCAATGTGTGTAAGGTTTTTTTTTTTTTTTTTTTTTTTTTTTTGTGAAAATATTGAAATTGTACTGGCAATCAACTTTTTTATTGTAAAAATATTCAAATTATACTGTGAATCAACGTGTTTTTTTTTGTTTGTTTGTTTCTTTTTTTTTTGGGGGGGGGGGATGTTAAAATTGTATTGCATCCTTTTATTTTAATGCTTTTGAGAAAAATTTAGCCCTTTTTTTTGTAATTTTCTTCCCATAAAAAATTAGCCACTTTTAGTTCTTTTCTACTTTGACAAATTAACAACACTGGTTCTAAAAGTTGATCATTCATAAAATACTAATAGCCAACCAATATTGGTTGCATTTAAGGCGGATATTGCACTCATCGGAAATAAGTCCAACGGAATATAATTTTTGGTCAGATATCGGTTTTACATTGCAAATATTTATATTGAAACGCCAGTAGTACAGATATATTAGCTTTATATTGAAAATAATGACAATGAGATTCGGAAATATTTCTAACTAATAATGCACCATAATACCAATATGTGAACACTATAATGTTGAGTACAATATTTGAAATCGCTACGGCCAATATAGGCACACGGTGCAGCCAGTTATAGCAACAGATAACTTAAAGTATTATAATACATTAAAATCTGTTTTTATCTGCAATTATTATATTTCTTTTCACAATAAAATAAAAGATAACTTCAGGTTTACATCTAAAGTAATATCATAGTAACTTCTTTATTAGGAAATAAAATATGCCGCAAATTTATTCTTAAAAATTAATTTTAAATGTTCATTTTGAAATTATGTTTTCAAATAGATGTATAAAACTGTATAAATTAAATTAGAAAATTCTATAAATTTCTTAAATAAATTTCTTTTTGGCTAATCTTTCTACTGTTTCAGTCGAAATACACTCGCTCCTTTTCTGTAAACTCATAAATTTAAAATAACAAAACGTTTAAAATAACATTTTAAACGAAGCCTGAAGATAATTTTCAAAGATGAAAAGAGAGATTTATTTAGGATAATTCTTTCTTTAGAGAAATATTTTTTCCCTTTAATTCTTTCATAAAGCCTTTAAGAGAGATTTGAAAGAATTCTTATCTTAACTTACGTGTTAAAGAACTACAAAATAAGAACTCAAGATTTTGAAAACATCAAATCTTTCCCAGATTAAAGTTAAATTAAATTTAGGAAGCTACGCGGTCTTTAAGAAGAAATATAAATTGCGTTAGTGAAAAATTCAAAGATAAGTAAAGCTATGGAACTTTTAGAAAACTGCACTTTTTTATCTGTTTCTTTAGTTAATATACGCAACATTTATTCATAAAGTACTTGAATATTGAAAGGTTGACGAAGTTTTAATATTTAGTTTTAACCATTTATAGATTTATACTTAATGAGTGGTTTTCGTGTATGTTTTTCTATAAAAGTACGCCATTGAAATTTTTCTCGATTCGAAGAATTGTTTAAAGTAGAGTCCTGCATTGGGTCGGGTAACTGAACTTACCCTACCCGCAGTTCGAGTCTGGTCAGGTTATGACAATTTTCTCTATTTGAAGCAGATGTTTAGATAAGAGTCCTGCATCGAGTCGGGTAACTTAATTTTACCCGATTCGGTGTTCGAGTCTGGAAGTGTTGACGCTATTATTTTTCCCTGAGTGTCGGATTGACTATTAGAGATATAGTTGTCGAACTCTTTTTCATATAACAGTATTACAATGTGTATTAATTTTCATGCATGTCGGGTCCGGGTTTGGATATTTTTGATCGGGTCGGTTTTGGTTTGAAGTATGTTGGTTTCGAGTCAGATGTCGGATTGGAAAATTTTTTTTCCTGGTTCGGGTTGACTTTAAAAACGATTTTTCTCTTCGGGCCCGCGCCGGACTCTAGTTTAGAGACAGTCTAAAAAATTAATTAGGTATTATCATAATAAAATAAAAGATAACTTTTGGTTTATATCTAAAGTGATATCGTAATAATATCTTTATTAGAAAATAAACTATTCGCAAATTTATGTGCATCTTAAAAATTAAATTTAAATGTTCATTTTGATATTATGTTTTGAAGTATATGTATCAAACTGTAGAAATTTAATTAGAAAATAGTATAAAGTTTGTAAATAAATTATTTTTTCGCTAAACTTTTTACAGCTTCAGTCGAAATACATTTGCTTCTTTGCTTTAAACTCATAAATTTAAAATATCAGAGTTTTAAACGAAACCTGAAGATAATTTTCAAGGATGAAACGAGTGAGATTTATTTAAGATAATTATTACTTTAGAGATATTTTTTTTCCTTTCATTCTTTCATAGGGTCTTTAAGATATATTTCAAAGACTTCTTATTTTATCTTTGAACTACAAAATAAGAACTCGAGATTTTGAAAACATCAAATCATTCCCAGATTAAAGTTAAATTAAATTTGGGAAGCTTCGTGGCCTTTAAGAAAAAATATAAATTGCGTTAGCGAAAAATTCAAAGATAAGTACAGCTATGCATCTTTTTGGAAGCTGCGCTTATTTATATGTCTGTTTAGTTAATACAAGTATACGCAACATTTATATTATAGAGTACTTGAATTTGGATGCTTGAGGAAGTTTTAATCATTTAATTGGTTTTAACTATTTATAGATATTCGTTTAGTGAGTGGTTCGTGTGACATAGTTTTCCATAAAAGTATTACATTGAAAAATTTCTCGATTTGAAGAAGATGTTAAGAGTAGAGTCCTGCATCGGATCGGGTAATTTAATTTTATCGACCTGCAATCCGAGTGTGATCGGGTTGATACTATTTTTTTCCTTGCAGATCGGGTTGACTTTAAATATTTCGGGCTTGGATCGGGTTCGGGTTGACCCGATTTTTCTTAAAGTGCAGCATATTTTTCAATTGAAAAAAATTGCATTTGAATGTTAATAAATGTATATGTGAATTTTTTTACAAAAAAAAAAAAAAAAAAAAAAAAAAAAAAAAAGATAAACTGATATTAGAAATACAATTGTCGAACCTTTTTTTTTCCATATCAGTATTGAATGTGCATTAATTTTCTTTTACTTCAGGTTCGTGTTTGGATATTTTGGTTCGGGTAGGTTTCGGTTTGAAGTGTGTCGGTTTTGAATCGGATTGACAGAAATTTTTCAGCTCGGGTTTCGGGGTGACTTTAAGCACAATTTTTGGGTTCGGGTTTGCGCAGGACTCCAGTTTTTAGACATTTTGAAAGACATTTTGACATTTTTTTTTATATCATGCTGTTATCGGTGAGTAAAGCGCTTATTATTTCTAACTTATACCAATTTTAAAGAACAAAACACTGCGTTTGAATAAACTTAATTTATAAGGAAATTATTGAAGTTATTTATAAGGAAAATTCTTATTTTTTTTTTTTTTTAATAAATTTTACAGCATGAAGTGATCTGATCCCCTCTCAACTGAAAAAAAAAAAGAATTTTCAAAATGAGTATTTTTATGGAAACTATTAAAAACAGCCAGTTAAAACATTCTAACTACTAATATTACTAAAACTAACTAAATAATTGGTTATATTCAAAACTACAGTGGTGTTCTTTAATTATTATAGAGAGAAAAAAGCAGTTTTTCTTCCGTATATTTTCTCTCTACAATAAATATATTATCATTCAATGCTAGATTTTAATATTTAGATTTTAAATGTTACTTCAAATTAAAATATTTATCATTAAAGAATTCTTAACTAATGGTTGTATTATCACACTTTAGAAAATTTAAATTAATCTGAGGTGTCGGTAATTTTTACGATTTTTCGTTTTAATTTAATTTCAACTTCTATTTCTCAAATTAAGAAAAACCAAAATGTTATGTACCAGATATATATGGTCGTTTTTTATTTTCATAAATGTTCTCCTCATATTGCATAATTATTCAAGGAAAACTTCCAATTTATTTCGTATTTAATGTAAAATATTTATTTATTTATTTTTGACTGCCTCCCACGCAATAGAAAAATATCTTGTTTTGGGCAAATATAAAGAACTACATATGACATAATAACGATAAGGTATGAGTTGAAAAGATTATAATTATTCAGATTTTAGAAGTAAACACCAATGAATTATATTTTTGTATAATATTAACAAGTTGCTAATTTTGTTTGAATGATTTTATTTTTATCAAATGATACTGTTGTCATTACTTGAGGACCATTTAAAATTTTTCGTCTTGTTAAAATATTTACTCACTGGGATAATTTAATTAACGATTCCATATTTTATTCCTTTAATTTTCAGTTTAGTTTGACAAATTCAAATATATTTTAAGTAAATACTGACATTTGAAAGTAATCGCTTTATTTTTTTTTCTTTGCAAACATGGTTCCCTTATGTTATTAAAATTTCATGAATTTGAATTTGATTTTTTTTTAAACGCCTCCTCTTTTCAACTTTATGTATAATTTCGCTTTCAAGTTAGCTTTCAAACCATCAATATTTATTATATCTCAATTAATATATGGGTATTTCGATTCATTAAATTTCTTTAGATAGTAGAGTTGAAGGCCTTCCAAGAAAATATAAAAGTCATTTTCTTTAAAATATTGAATAGTATATGTTATGCAAATAGAGACATGTTTAAATGGTTTAGATAAGCACTTTTTCCCCCTAACGAAACATTGGATTTTTCATTTAGCACATAGCTTGACTTTTCGGAACTCCTTTTATCCATATTGCTAAATATCCAGATGGATATCAGGAAATATAAAAATGCACTTAAGGGAAAAATTGAATTCGGAATTACATGTACTCGTTCGTAAACATAAAATTTCCTTGAAGTTCTTATTTAAATAAATGTTGAACGTTATATTTGATTGGGGTATTCGAAATCTGTGTCTAGTTAATTCGGTTTTAGTACTTGTGGTTAACAATAAAACAATTTTGTTGTCCTGTTCAAATAACACACCGAAAAACAGTTAAGTGACATATTTTTCTATTGTTTCTAGTAAAAATGATATTATTAAAACGTGGGTTTAATATAAGGTCAAAAGTTAGGCAAATCTTTTTAGTTAAAAAATTATTTTAGATAAATTTTTATTTCAAAACATTACACTTTTTTTTATGATTGCCCTAATTTTCCGACTTGCGTTCAGAACACATTAGTCCGGATAATTGCCCTGATTTTTCGGATTCCGCCGAAAATACACTAATCCAAATATTTTAACTAATTTTCCGGATAACGTTCACAATACATTATCCTGAATAATTGTACTAGTTTTCTGGATTTCACCCTAAACACATCAGTCCGGATAATTGCTCTGATTTTTCGGATTGCTTCAGAACACATTGTTCCGGATAATTGCCCAAGTTTTTCGTATTACGTCATAATACATTAGTCCGAATAGTTGCCCTAGTTTTCTGGATTGCGGCAAAAACACATAAGTTCGGATGGATGCCCTATTGTTCCAGATTGCGCCCAGAACACATTAGTCCAGAAAACTGTAGTTTTACTGCATTTTAAAAAATTCGAATGAAATAAAAAAAATTCCAAAAAAATTTTTTTATGGATTTTCACCTCCAATAATTTTATTCATTTATTATCTTTTTTACCTCTATTATACCCCAATTATTAATTTTAAATGTTTTCTTTAAAAATCTCTTTCTTTCTTTTCTTTTCTTTTCTTTCCTTTCTTTTTTCTTAAGGTGTAATATTTCTTAATTATAAGAAAGCTAAAATTGAATATTTTTAAAAATGTAGAAGTTGTAGAAACAACAAGACATTTTTAAAAAATTGTAAAAATGTAGAAATGAAAGTAGTGGGTATCGATGTTTTGATCAATACTCACTGTTAAAAATTTGGAGCATTCTGGCAGGTCATTTGACCGTTTTTTTTTCCGAAAATGGTTACACAACCGTAATTTTAACACTATTCTGACCATATTATTGGCCATTTTATGGTCAGAATATAGTTAAATTGTGGTTATGAAACCGTTTTTTCAAAAAACGGTCGATTGACCTGCCAGAATGCTGCAAAATTTTTAACAGTGCAGTGGAAATAAAATAAATGCATTATTTCTTATTGTATTTCGTAAATTTAAAAATAAATCAGAACTAAATTATCTCTGCGCTTTTACTTAATAAACATTTTTGCATTTTTTAACAGTTATAGTGCTCAGAAATATATAGGAGCTTACGTAATTTTTATGTTTTCCCTTATTCATAAGAAAAAATAATTTATCAGAAAATTCATAATGTAAACGCAAAATTATAAGGAAATGCATAAAAAGTGCAAGGTAAGGCAGTGTACCTTTACGAACTTAAGTACATGTGTCTTTACTTTTTGCTTTTCGGGTTTTTAAATTACCAATCAAACCAACAGCTTATAAAATATGTTACTTTTTTATTTTTAATTATTTTACGGGAAAAGCAAAATATGCAAGCTTTCCCTTTCTAAAATTTTCATTAAAACTATTATATAAATACATAGTTCAAGAATATTTTGCTATAACAAATATCGCACATATTGTGAATGACTATTAAAAATAATGATTGATCATTATTATGCTATAAAGGCTTTTATCATCTCTACATTATAAAACTTGAATGCTTTGTGATTAAATTTATTAAAAAAAATTAATATAGAATAATAATAATGAAACGCTCTTAATTTCCATAACAATACAAATATGCAAATCTTCAATTTTCCACAATTTTTTATTATAACAATGTGTACCAGTACCTATTTTTCTTTTCTTTTTTTAATTATTATTCAGCAAAGTTGTGTTATAAAAAAATACCACAGTGTTGCAGACTTAATTATGAGATTTAAATATTTATTTCATTTAAAATTTGAATATTTTACCTTGTTTAGCAATAAAATATGTAACTTTCTTTTATTTTCTAGAAAAAACGCAAATAACAAATGATCAAAGCAAAAAACTGCAATAGACATTAAAGAGTATTCATAAATTCATGCTATTTAATAGCATGCCGAAGATGAAAGTATAACAAAATATTAATTGCTGATTATGGAAAACAATAAAAACCAATGAATCGCAGCAAAAATAACAAAGCCTATCCAATTACATTATTTTGAACGTCTTAAAAATAAATTTTATTTTTGAAAATTTTAAGAAAAACAATACAGCAAAAACAATATATAATAGCTTATGTGCAGCCCATAGCCGGGGGATATACTTTCTAATCATGCTTTCATTGTAAAATAAAAGTTTTTCCTCTGATCTCTTTTTTAATTTTTTTGCATATTGTGTTTTCTCTAATTTTCTCTTTTGGCCTCAGGGATGAACTATTGGCACTTGAGAATGAAATAACGACGTCTTTAATTTCTTGTTTCTATTTCATTTTCAAAGAACTACTTCAAGAATTTTATAAATAAATGAATATACATATAAATATATATATATATATATACTTTATTTTTTGCCGCTTTCATTTTTTCCCGAAATTGTTTTCAGTTTTGGCCTTTTATATCTTATTTCCATTTAATTACTTTCAAGCTGCTCTTTATATGCGCCTAGGTAGATCATTAAACTTTATTAAGAAGTCTTATGTCAAAATTACTAAAGATTTAAAAGTAGATATAAAATAAAAATGGTTGTTCTTTCAGATTTTTTTTTCTAAATTAATTCATATAAAATTTCAAAAATAACTTTTCTTGCTCAAAAAAAGAAGCTACTTCTCTCAAAGCGTTAAATACTGAATGACATTAAATGCTTGAAAAAATTAAAATAAAATGAACTCTCTGCTATCAAGTTTAAAGTGATTTAAAATTTTCTTTGATAACTCTTTTTTAAATTTAATATTGTAAAACTCTTAAAAGAAGCACTTTAAATTTTTTTTTCGCCTGGCTTAGCATTTAAAATTAGTAATCTTAATTATTTTCAAGTAGAAAATTGCAAAAATAAGTCTTAAGTAAAGAAGATGAAACAAATTAAAAATAGCATTAAGTTTATTTTAAAACTTTCCTTATATATATATATATTTTTTAATTTTATATTGTTTAACTTTCAAAAGAAATATTTTTGTAATTTTTTGCATAACTTAGCATTTGCAATTAACCGTAATTATTTCAACTAAAAGTTTGCATAAATAAAGCTTAAATAGGAAGATGAAACAGAATTAAAAGCAACGTTTGTAATGAACTTTAAATATATTTTTTAAATTTTAATTTTCGTGTAAAATTTTTTGCTGTTTAATTTTAAATAAATATGGATATTTCTGAAAAGTGAAATTTTATGAATTTTTGACCAATTATTTTTTTTACTTAAAATATGCTACTATTTTAAACAAGATGGAAATTGTACGTCAAACGTGGCAAATGAGGTGCGTTCGTACTATAATTAGTTTTATAAATATTGAGATTTTGGTGCAATAGCTGTTGCACTCTTATGTAAAAATGCATGAATACAATTTTTTTTTAACGATTATATGTATTAAATGCAGTAATACGGAAATAATAAGACTCCATCTTAACCCTTAAATGCCTCATTTTTCAAAATTCATTGCAGTAATGTTTTTCGACTTTCATTTTTTATATAAATCATGGGAAAAATACTTAAAAAAATCATACTTTGTTTTAAGTAGGATTTACGGCTAAAAAACAGATTGTTACTAATCGGCAATACTGCTCTTTAATTGAGAAAATAATTTTCCTTGATAAAATTCTATACTATTAAACACACAAGAATTTTAGGAACTATAATAAGAAATAAATTTTACTTGCTCATTGCAGAACAAAATAGGGTATTTCGCAAGCTTCCAAACAAAACAAACAAACAAACAAACAAACAAAAAAAAACAAGTAGCAATAATTGAAAAAATAAATCTATCTTTATTCTTAAACAGCACAAGTGTTGTCATCTACATGTTGAAAATCGATTTAATAATATTTTCAGAATATATTTTATTGGCAACATTAGGCATTATAGCTTCAATATTATTCTAATAGTGTTTTAGAGCCTAAATTGGGTATGTTGCCGAAAACCAACACCCGGCATTTAAGGGTTAAATAGTACGCAATCCCCATGTCAATCTATAATCATTACCTATCATGGCATATCATTGAATTAATTACGTATGGTAGGATTTAATAGAATGAAAAAAGAACTTTCTTTTAATATCTTTTTAAGTTTTAATTCGGTTTTCATTAAATCTGACATGACTCGACAAAATTTTGCAACTATTATACATGTTAAATTTCAAACCATTCGGTTGGGTAGTTTCTGCGCCAATGTATGTGGCCAGACGGACAGACCAGACGACGATTATAGGTGCTACGTATTTAGACAGACGGACGGACCAAACGACGACTGTAGGTGCTACGTATTTAGACAGACGGACGGACCAAACGACGACTGTAGGTAATATGTATTTAGACAGACGGACGGACCAAACGTCGACTGTAGGTGCTACGTATTTAGACAGACGGACGGACCAAACGACGACTGTAGGTGCTACGTATTTATACAATTGCGAACGCACCTAAAAAGCGATTCGTTAACCCTTACCGGCGCGGTGTCCTTAAAAAAGGACATCTAATTTTAATTCCAAAACTGACAAACGGCACCAAGAATATTTAACTAAAATTTTCCTATTATAATGTACATGAAAATAAACAAGTTCGTATTTTCTAATAAATTCGTTTATAAATTGCGGTGTCATTTCATTATTTCATCGGTTTATAAACAGAATTACTTTGCGCCGGTAAGGGTTAAAGGATTTATATAGGATAGATAGTATAGGATAGGAAAAGTTTATAAAGAGAGTTAATTTGTTTATTAAGGTGCTGTTCTGACACTTTATAAACATATTTCCTGCACAATGATTATTAACATGATGAAATAGTAATTTTCAATGTTTTAAGAATTGTGTTTTGCTTAACTGTTATATTTATTTTAATTTTACGATAATTTTTTTATATTTTTGAAATTTAATATGAAAGTAATAAAGAAAACAAGAACACAATTTTTTATTTAAATTATAGTTATTTCAAAGAAAGCTATGACAGTTTTAAAAATTCCGTAAAAACTTTTTTTATAAAAGCAACATGTTTTAATATTAAACTATTCCTAAAAATTTTGTTTTCAGAAATCCATTTTTAATTTAAGTAACATGAGATAATTATGTTAGTTAATTTGTAAAAATAAATAAATAAATAAATAAAATAAAAAAGAATTAAAAAAAATGTATGATGTTTTCAGATTTGGTTTATAAATTTCAACACAAAAGAACAGCGCTAGCCAGAACCCAAATTATGAAATTTGGAGCACAAGGCCAGTGATACGGTAATTTTATTTAGTGCATAGTGCGAAAATTCGGATCATCTTTCTACCAAACACTGCTTTATCGATAGTAATAACTGATGGCACCTATGAAGTAAGTGCCTATCGCTCTTGGCGCCTGAGTCAGGGTCACCGCTCGCACAATCCTTGCTGCGGCTCTGCACCAATACACATCATGAAATGTAACATTCATTTACTTCAATGTGATTGTAACAATGAAATTAGTTCTAAAACACTAATTCGGCGGGTTTTTTTTTTTTTTTTTTTTCATGTATAAGAAAAATTAGCAGTTTATTTATAGAAAATAAATTATGAAAATAATAATAAAAAATTCTTAAACATTTAAATAAAATTATGTGTTACGTGCAATTTCATTTTGAGAAAATGGGCAGAATAGAGGACGAGAAACTTACCAGCATCTGTACAAAGTTCAAAGAATTGTTAAGTATTACGAAGAAATATTAAGTATTCAATATATATATATATATATATATATATATATATATATATATATACACATAGAGTTGCAATTTTATTTTGAGAAAATGGGAAGAATAGAGGACGAGAAACTTACCAGCATTTGTACAAAGTTCAAAGAATTGTTAAGTATTAAGAAAAATTATTAAGTGTACAAAGAATTATTATATATAATATTAATATTTATTAAATTCATGCAGTTTGTAAAAGAAGAATATGAATTATATATATATACATACATAGAGTTGCAATTTTATTTTGAGAAAATGGGAAGAATAGAGGACGAGAAACTTACCAACATTTGTACAAAGTTCAAAGAATTATTAAGTATTAAGAAAAATTATTAAGTGTTCAAAGAATTATTATATATAATATTAATATTTATTAAATTCATGCAGTTTGCAAAAGGAGAATATGAATTTACATATGTAGTTACATGTAGTTTCAATTTTATTTTGAGAAAATGGGCAGAATAGAGGACGAGAAACTCACCAACATTTGTACAAAGTTCAAAGAATTATTAAGTATTAAGAAAAATTATTAAGTGTTCAAATTATTATTATATATAATATTAATATTTATTAAATTCATGCATTTTGCAAAAGGAGAATATGAATTACATAGGTGTACATGGAGTTTCAATTTTATTTTGAGAAAATGGGCAGAATAGAGGACGAGAAACTTACCAGCATTTGTACAAAGTTTGTACAAACTCGATTCGCATATTAAAACGCAATCGGTGTGCCAAATCATATCTTGGTGGAAAATACCTGAAAACACGATTTTAGAGGTGGAATCGTAAGTTTACCATTGTGTTTTCCTGCACCCAAAGGTATAAAAACATGGAGGACTGGGAGCAGGAAAATAGAATGGTAAACCTACGAGTCAACTGCTAAAATCGTGTTTTCAGGTGTTTTCCACCAAGATATGACTTGGCAGACGGATTGCGTTTTAATATGCGAATCGAATTTTAAATAATTCTGGAATTTCAGCCATGAACTCGATGAGGTGATTGTCTATGCTCCTGCCTCCCGGTCTATGACTGTTTTAAAGAACAGGCTAACGATTTGAAGGAATCAAATAATTATCCAACACGAAGGAACCACAATTACCATGAAGGAATTTTGTAATGTCAGTTTAGAATCTTTTAGAATTTTTAAAACGGAGTTAATTGTTCAAAATGATACCATACTGGCATAATATAAAGATTCTTTGTTGTAACTAATTTTTTTCATGCTCAAATTATAATGATTTAAGAAATGTTTTATTCAATTAATCGAGTTTTTTTCATTTTTAAATAAAATATATGAAATCCATATATATATATATATGAAACGATAAAAGCTAAGCCCCTTTTTAAAATCCCCTTTTTGTCCCTTTTTAAAATTTAAATTTAGAAATTAAAATTAAAACTTTAAAATGCTTTTGTAATTGTGTCTCAGTTGATTGAATGAAGTTGCCCCTGTTAAGTCAGTTTTCCCGCATTGCATTTTATAACTTTCAAAGATCGTTTTGGCACATCTCATAAGAATACTTTTGCTGAATAAGTGCAATTTGTAACTCTTGCTGCATTCTATCGGCCGAACGCAAGCCACAGCCTTTATCCCGGGCAGTCAATCATTCAGCTAATGACCAATTATAGTTTAAAGACGCCTCCTTTGACTTCAACGGCCCCTAGCAGGAATAATGCGAAATACAGCATATTTATACCGCTGCACGGGTCACCGGACAGATCTTTTTGACCATCAAAAGAATGTACTACGTCCACGACACTCGGCTCTCTTAAGTATCGCTTTGCGGTACACATAATTCCCAAGCCCGATGTCCATAAAGTAAAGTAGCAGCTCTCAAGCCAAAAGGGGCCTGATTTCTCAAAAGGATGTAACAAAGGAACAATAAATCAGGTCCCCGGAAAAACTGTGTCTTTATTGGAACAACTACTATCTTAATCTGACTTTGATTTCCCGGATACCACTCACGGCCTGCGACTATCTAACTATGCCAGAAGTTCCGAGGGTTCGCTCAGAAATCGGCACGCACGCGTCCGCGGTTCGCGCCCCTGCCCCCATCGGTCGTGCACTGACCGACGCCACGCCAGAAGATCCATAACGGGAGTAGCGGCTGATTCGTTACATATATATTAAAGAAAGAAAGAAAATGAAAGTTAAATGAAAATAATACAATAAATAGAAAGCTGTTTTTGCCTTTCAATTGTTTTTTTTTTCTTTTTGTTTATTTGCAATTAGTTTTTTACATGATATGAGAAATGACGTGAGCGTTCAGAAATAAATCTGCTCTTTATGACCTTTCTTCACCGTACTACCTTTTATTGTTGCATCCACACTGTAATATACTCACAGTATTCGTGATATCAAAAGTTAAGGCGATCGACGATAAACGACTGTTGTCGCATGAACAATCGCACAAACAATTATTAATGTTTATCACGACTATCAATTTTGCAAAAATAATTATTCACATTTTAAACAGTGATTTTGTTGACTGATTTCTTATTTTAGTTTTGAATAAAACTTTTGATCTTCAAATAAATGGGGTTAAGTATGTATATAGAAAGTTGATAGCTTCTTTAAATATTCCCAAAGAACAATAAAAGAACGTCCTTAAAATTCAGAAAAGTATTCTTTATATAAAAAAATTTCATTAAATTAAGTTAAAAAATTACATTGAATAAATAAATAAAAAAGTTTTATAAAGGCATTTTCCTGAATTTTAATCTAAATAAAATGTGATATTTATGTGTCTGAACAGCGAAATTAAAGATTGTGTTAACTGAACATTCGAATCTGAATAATACCTACGGTTTAAAAAAAACAGGCCTAACGACTTGAAAGTATTATCCAACGTCAATAAAGCACAATTGCAATGACAGGAATTTTGTAATGTGAACTTCAAAACTTATTTGGATTTTTAAAACGGAATATATTTTTTTAATTATGCCTTACGGGTATAATGTAAAGGTTCTTCGTTTCAATTAAATTTTTCTTGCTGAAATCATAATGATTTAAGCAATGTTTTATTCAATTAATTGGATTTTCTTCATTGTTCAATAAAATATATAAAATCAGTGTAGATATAATATTTTTGTAGTTATAAAATACGTCCGAAATATAGATTTTTTTTTTTTTAATTTTTAAGAAAGAAAATGAAAGTTAAATGAAAATAATAAAATAAATAGAAAGCTATTTTTACCTCTCAATTGCAGTGTTTTGCATGATATGAGAAATGATGCGGGCATCTTAAAAGTTTTTTTAACCCTTTATCTACTGACGGTACTTATAAGTACCATTAAAATATCTTGCTATAAAATTTATTTAATACATCGATTAGTAGTAATACAGTTTAGAATGAGTTATAGATGCATTACCTTATCTTGTTCCAAAAGCATGATTCGATACAAAAAACAAAAAATATGTTTAAAAGGATGATTTTTTTTTTTTTTTTTGCCTTTGCATCTTTACAGCTTTCCTGGCGCTGTGTGTGTGTGTGTGTGGGGGGGGGGGGGTATTTTTTAACTCGAAAATATTTCTATATTTCTTTTGTAAGAACATTAGATTTGTACATTTCCTGATTCTACAAAATACTAAGGAAAATATTTAAAGTAAAAGATTTGAGTGAGGATATAAATATTGATCCTTCTAAATCCTTCAGTCCTTTTAAAGTCCTTCTAAAATTTATTAAATGATTATGTAAATCTTCTAATGTAGTTTCAAAAATTCACGAAAAATGCTTTAGAAGAATAAAATTTTCATGAATTCATAATTGAGTACATAAAGGTTTAAAATATTGTTATGGATATGTATATACATATTAGCATAATATAAACAAAATGTGATAATTTCATATTAAAAATTGAATAAAACAGAAAAACCTGAGACTAAAAATATTATTCACACATTTCTTTCTATGTTAAGAGACAGAGTTGGCGATTTGATTTATTCGAGCAAACCATTTATAACATCGTGATATGAATTTCGCCATTTATCGGACAATAGTCTAAGAAATTGTGATTAATGTCCATTTCAGAAATAAATCTGTTCTTTATGATCTTTCTTCACCGTGCTACCTTTTATTGTTGCATCCGCACTGTAATATACTCACAGTGCCTTACTATTTTCGTCAGATCAAAAGTCAAGGCGATCGATGATAAACGATTGTTGCCATACGAACATCCAAGGTCAAGAACTAAATGATAATTCAAAATATGAAATTCCACTTCGAAACTTCACTGGAATGATAAAAGAAAACTTTTCTTTTATACTTGAGGAATTTAACACACTCGAAATCAAACCTCACGCGGCTCGAAATACCTGTTTTCCGAACGTTCACCGATTAAAAAAAAAAAAAAAAAAAAAAAAAAAAAAAGTTGACCCAAATGCACCAAGGGGCAAAAGGGTGAAGAGTTGTTTGTAATGCATATTGTACATGCTAATTTGAATATTCTTTTTCAGTAATTGAATCACGAAAGTTAATTTTACGGATTCTGTTATGTTCTCACGTTTGTTTTGGGGCGGTATCAAAGGCGTTGACATTTTTTTTTTTTTTTTTTATAAGGCCTTATTATTATGTCTTTGTATTTCTGATATTATATATAATAAATACAAAGATTTATTGTTATTTAACAAAAACTATCCTTTTTCACATAAGGATGCTAAGGAAAAAGTTTCTAGGTAAAATTTAAATTTCTGAAGAGCTTTTGTTAAGTATGAAACATTGCTTTGAATAAAATGGGATCAAATAAAAGATATTTTTAAACCAAAAGCAAGTCCTTGAAGATTTTGTTACAGCTTCCTCTATGATGCAATGTTTAATCTTTAAAACAAAAATATTTTAGATATTCCAGTTGATATAATTCTAAAAACCTTTATAAACTTTGTAATCTATATCGATATATACATCAAAATTATAGTCATTATAGTTTAGGATATAAGTAGTGTTGCGGGGTTCATTAATTTTCTTAGGCTATTACTAATTCTTTTAAAAACAATCTTAAAAGTTAAAAGTCATAAGTTATATCATTTTCTCTTATAAAAAAAGTTATTCAGAATATAACTTAAAGTATGAAAATACTTTTACATGTATAAAAATACTTTTAACACGTTTTGATAAAAACGGTTTCGCATTTCAAGAACTGTTTTTAATCTGAGAACTGTCTAATTTTTTTTTTTCATTCATAATTCTATCCCGGTTATATGCATAAAGAATCGGGCAAAAGAGAGTTTAGGCGAAGTAAAATACATTTCTTTCAATCCTTTGAATATACTATATACAGGGTGATCTTTTTTAAAGTGACAGTGTTTGGAGCGCCCTGTAGCGCGATCTAATAGCCGAAATGGCACCAAACTTGGTATTTAGACTAATCAAGACATGGGAAAAAGGAGTCCGTGAAAAAAAATTTAGTTCAAAAATCGCCGCTAGGGCATTTTGTGGCGCTTTGCAATGTATAAAATGTGAGAAAAGAAAAATACTAACACATACAATCGTACAGTTAAATTATTAATGTTTATTTAAAACATTAACTTTCCCGGTGAGGAATTAGACCACCTTCAATGTGAGCACCGTTCTCAGAAATAACACCGCGCATTCTGTGCACAGCGTTCTCCACAGTCGTAGGTAACATATCACGAGGAATATTCCGCACTGTCTTTGTTATGTTGTCCTTTAGAATAGACAAATTTGATACTCCACCAACATAAACTTGAGATTTCAAATAACCCCAGAGCCAAAATTCGCATGGCGTGAGGTCAGGGAAACGAGGCGGCCATGCAACTGGAAAACTCTGACTTATGACTTTATTATCAGTGAAGTTTTGGCGCAACAGCTGCTTTACCTTATTACTAATGTGTGGCGGAGCATCATCCTGCATAAAGATTGTCTGTTGGAGACGGTTTCTTTGTTGAAGTTGTGGAATAACAAACGTTTGCAGCATTTCGCGGTACCTTTCTGCATTTATGGTGCACGTTTCGGGTCCTGTCGGAGTGATGGTCTCAAAAAAGAATGGCCCAATTACGAATTCGGCTGTGAAACCACACCAAACAGTGACTTTTGGGGAATTTAATGGGATTTCATGCACGGTGTGGGGCTGCTCAGAAGCCCAAATTCGGCTATTTTGCGTGTTTACGAACCCATTGAGATAAAAATGGCACTCATTTCCCCACAGAATGTGCCATGGGAAAACATCATCAATTTCTACCCTGGCAAGAAACGATAGAGCGAATGTCACTCGCTTATCATAATCACTTGGTTTCAGTTCGTGCAAGCGGCTGATTTTGTAGGGGTAAAATCTAATAACGCGCCGCAAAACTCTCCATACCGTGGAATAATTCATGTCCAATTGTCGAGCTACACCCCGGGCGCTGCTAGTACCAGCAATGGTTCCCTGCGATCCTTCGACAATTGCAGTTGCTACATCAGTTATTACTTCTGATACTTGTTTACGTCCTCTCTCTGCGCGAATGGTGAGTGACCCCGTTTCCTCGAGCTTCTTAATCATTTTCTTAAGACCATTCAACGATAAAGGCCCCTTTCATAATTATTTTCTGGTTCGAAATTCCCGAAGAGCTGCGGATGCATTACATTGATTCATATAATACAGCTTCACCAGTAACGCACGTTCCGGTAACGTGAGAGGCATGTCCACTAGAGCTCGTTTACTTCAGCTGAGATTATTTGTCGAAACTGCCTACTACTTGCTTTTATAGCCCCTATTACTGACGCTGTCATCGCACAACATTTGCATTTTTCTTTGATACCCGTGTTTTATGCTAATTCTCGTTATCGTAAGCTACAGCAGCGCCACAAAATGCCCTAGCGGCTATTTTTGGTACTATTTTTTTCACGGAATCCTTTTTCCCATGTCTTGATTAGCCTAAATACCAAGATTGGTGCCATCTCGGCAATTAGATCGCGCTACAGGGCGTTCCAAACACTGTCACTTTAAAAAAGATCACCCTGTATATAGTGTCCCATCAAGTTTTTGCAACCGAGTCCACACCCAAGTCGCACATTTATAGGAGGCTCAAAGGGATGTTATTAAAAAAATCTCCTACCATGGAAGGCAGTTTATAACTCTTACGTATACGATGAGAAATGGTGGGAAGTTGTTACTCTTTTTCATTTATATAATAAAAATAATTTCTTTTTTTAAATGTGTTTGTTAACTTAAACTGTGTTTGCTTAATCTAAAAATTACGAATAAATAACAAATAAATAAATTTCGTAACAACATGCATAATAATCACTTATAAACAAACAGATTAAGTTAAATAATGCTATAAAAAGTGATAAAATATCTTTATTTAGATTGACGAACGTTTCATCGTACAAACGGCGACATTTTCAAAATCATTCATGATAGAAAATATTTTACACATAATTTAAAACAAACAACATGGTAAACAATGACACGAGACATCATGCATACTGAAAAGCATTGCAAACATAAAATAAAATAAAAATTAAAATAAATTGGCTATTTGCGAGCGTGGATTAATTTTAACATAATTTAAAAATAATAACATGGTAAGCAATGCCACGAGACATCATGCATAATGAAAAACATTGCAAACATAAAATAAAATAAAAATTAACTTGGCTATTTGCTAGCGTGGATTAATTTTTACTATTGTTACTAAAATTACATAGCATCTCTTTCCAAATTTTAGGTAAATCAAGGGAAATTGAATCATTGCAAATATTCTCGTTGCGTAAAAATATCTCTATTGATTCCCGGATTATGGATGGTAAATAAGATCTTGATGGATAAATTAACCTGCTATTTTTTAAATTGATTTGTAAAGGTTCTTCGCTGCATAATCTGGCCACAGCTGTATAAGAATATTTACAATGATCCAGTGCCCCTTGATTTACCTAAAATTTGGAAAGAGATGCTATGTAATTATAGTAACAATAGTAAAAATTAATCCACGCTCGCAAATAGCCACTTTAATTTTTATTTTATTTTATGTTTTGCAATGTTTTTCATTATGTATGATGTCTCGTGACATTGTTTACTATGTTATTATTTTTAAATTATGTGAAAATTAATCCACGTTCGCAAATAGCCAATTTAATTTTAATTTTGTTTTATGTTTGCAATGTTTTTTAGTATGCATGATGCCTCGTGATATTGTTTACCATGTTATTGTTTTTAAATTATGTGAAAATATTTTCGATCATGAATGATTTTGAAAATGTTGCCGTTTGTACGGTGAAACGTTCGTCAATCTAAATAAAGATATTTTATCACTTTTCATACCATTATTTAACTTAAATAAATTTCGGTCCAAAATATTTAAAATATAATTACATTTGCACCTTTTTGGATGAGCAGATTTATACAATTGACGATGGCAGTGGTGGTACAAATCTATAAATAGAGTGTATAATATAACAAACAAATAAACATAAAACAAATCCACTCATATAATATTGCTTAAATAACTTAATACATTTCAATATACAGATGTGATTCAGTTCATTCCCTGTTATTATTATCATTGTTACAAAGATTATAATGATAATACAAACTGATAGTATTTTGCTTGTGTCAAAAAATATGCATCCTCACTATGCATAATATGCATAATTTTAACTGAATACTGATATTACTTCGCTTGTAAAAAAAATTACATTAATTACAGTATTATTACCTAAGTTAATTCTACGTTTTTCCCTATTTTAAAAGTAAATTATTATGCTTTCTTTTAAATTTATTTTAATCGATTACTGATATTACTTTGCTTGAATAAGAAGATTATATTAATTACACTATAATTATCTAAATTAATTCTACGTTTTCCCCTGTTTTAAAAGCATTTATAAACATCAAGCTTTCTTTAAAGTTTATTTTAATCGAATACTGATACTACTTCGCTTGTATAAAAAAAAATTACATTAAAACATTAAGCTTCTTTGAAGTTTATTTTAATCGAATACTAATACTACTTCGCTTGTATAAAAAAAATTACATTAATTACATTATTATTACCTAAATTAATTCTACGTTTTCCCCTGTTTTAAAAGCTTTTATAAACATTAAGCTTTCTTTGAAGTTTATCTTAATGAAATACTGATACTACTTCACTTGTATAAAAAAATTACATTAATTACATTATTATTACCTAAATTAATTCTACGTTTTCCCCTGTTTTAAAAGCTTTTATAAACATTAAGCTTTCTTTGAAGTTTATCTTAATGAAATACTGATACTACTTCACTTGTATAAAAAAATTACATTAATTACAGAATTATTACCTAAATTAATTCTAATTTTCCCCCTGTTTTAAAAGCTTTTATAAACATTAAGCTTTCTTTAAAGTTAATTTTAATCGAATACCGATACTACTTTTCTTGTATAAAAAAATATGTATATGTACTCTTAGTATGAGGACGTACTCGTATGTACACTTTGGCGATCCCAATTCAGAATATAATAGAGCTTTATTAAAGAAAATGGCGTTGTTTGATATGGATCAACTGCCTTTCTGAAAATGCTATGCATACAAATTTATCCCCTGATGAATATGTGCCAGCTAGAAACCATAAAAGATTTATGCTGTCGTTAAAGTTGAGACAACGACGTGCAAAACAGATGCGTGTCATACATAGAGAGGTTTCATCGGCGAATGCGAAAGGATTTTCCAGGTGTTTGAAAAATGTTATGACTTTTTTTTATGGTGTCTCATTTTCAGAGCTATTTTTTAGTAAAAGGGGTAAAGCAGTGAATGATTATTTTTTGCACTGTATTTTAGGCGTTATTGATTTAAATTGCCTGTAAATAGTATTTTTAAAAAGAAACTTTTCCTTAAAAAAGTATAGGAACGAAATACAGTATAATTTCCTCATCAACAAATGTAAAAGGACTTTCCAGGTGTTTGAAAATTGTTATGACTCTTTTTTTTTTTCTGTCGTCTCATTTTCAGAGCTATTTTTTAGAAAAAAGGTGTAAATCAGTGAATGAATCTTTTTTGCTCTGTATTTCAGGCATTATCGATTTAAACTGTCTGTAAATAGTATTTTAAAAGGAATTTTTTTCCTTAAAACAGTAAAGGAACGAAATAGAGTATATTTTATTGATCAGCAAATGAGAAAGGATTTTCCAGGTGTTCGAAAAAATGCTATGAACTTTTTTCTGCTGCCACATTTTCAGAGCTACTTTTTAGTAAAGGGAAGCAAATCAGTGAATGATTCTTTTTTGCTCTGTATTTTAGACGTTATTGATTTAAATTGTCCGTAAACAGTATTTTAAAAAAGGAAAAAATTCTTTAAGACATATAGGAACAAAATACAGTATATTTTCTTCTTCAGCAAATGCAAAAGGATTTTCCAGGAGTTTGAAATTCATGTCTCTTTTTTTCTGCTGTTTGAGTTATTTTTTAGTAAATGATTACTTTTTGCTCTGTATTATAGGTGTATCGATTTGAATTGTCTATCAATAGTATTTCCAAGAACAAAATATTTCTGAAAAAAAAAGATATATATATAGGAACGAAATAGAGTATATTTTCTTCGTCAGCGAATGCGAAAGGATTTTCCAGGCGTTAAAAAAAAAAAAAAAAAAAAAAAAAAAAAAGGACTTTTTTTTGCTGTCTGATTTTCAGAATAGGTAAAAGTAATTTAGTAATAGGTATGAAGCAGTGAATGATTCATTTTGAGCTATATTTTAGGCATTATTGACTTAAATTGCCTGTAAATAGCATTTTCAGAAGGAAAATTGTACTTTAAAAATATACGAACGAAATAGTTTATATTTTTCAGACAATTTTATCACTTTCTTCTCTCTCATCCTCAGAGCTATTTTTTAGTAAAAAATATAAAACAGCGAATGATTCTTTTTGCTTTGGATTTTAGGTCTTATTGATTTTACTATTTCACAAATAGTATTTAAAAAAGAAATTTTTTTCTTTAAAAAATATAGAACAAAATAGAGTATATTTTCTTCATCGGTGAATGAGAAAGGATCTTCCACGTGTTTGAAAAGTTTTACGACTTTTTTTTATGCTATCATAACATTAAAATATTTATTTGCTTAAAAGACGTTATAAAAACACATTAAAAGTAAATTAAAAACCCTTTATTTACATGTTTCAACTCATTTTCTGACGACGACTTAGAAAATGAGTTGAAACATGTAAATATAGGGTTTTTAATTTACTTTTAATGTGTTTTTATAACGTCTTTTAAGCAAATAAATATTTTAATATATAATATGATTAGAAATGGCCGTAATTTGAACTTACTACTCGCACTTATTTACATTTTTTTATGCTGTCTGATTTTCAGAGTTATTTTTAATAAAAGGTATAAAACAATGGTTCTTTTTTGCTCTGTATTTTAAATGTTATTGATTTAAATTGTCTGTAAATAGTATTTTAAAAAGAAAAAATTATCTTTGAAATATAAAAGAACGAAATAGAGTATATTTTCTTTATCGGCGAATGAGAAAACAAGTGGGTAAGTGTGATCATACATCGCACAAAGGGTTTCGTTTAATATTCCTTTGAAAACACTTTCTTTCAAAACGTCCAGTACATTTATCGCCATGGAATACCTTCTAAATTTTGGCAAACACATCCTAAACTATGTTAAAGTTTCAAACATATTCGCCTTGTTATATTTCCTAATTTTGTTCGCCCCCCCCTCAAAAAAAAAATGCTACGATATATCACATGACGGGTATCTGCCAAATTTAGAAAAGTGCCCCCCTTGGGGGGTAGTGGGCAGATGGTCACCATGATTTTTGACGCCGCCTGATTTTAAAAATTTATGTTATGTTTTATAAGCCATATTAAAGTTTCAAACAGATCGTCTAGTTATATTTCCTAATTTTGTTCGCGCACCTCCCTCAACCCCCCCCCCCCCCCTTTCCTCCTCGAAATGCGACGCGCCCTTCTTCTTTATAATTTATTATCGTGTGTATTAAAGTATCTTAAAGTTTAAAACAGATTGAATTGTTAGATTTCCTACTTTAAATGAAATCGCGGTCTGTTAATTCCACATTCCACCACCAGGGAGCGCACTGTATTCTTAACAAAAGCGTATCTGAACGAAACTCCTTTACACAACCCATTAGTAGATATGTTACTCGAGGGGGTGGCGGTTTTCAGCAAGAATTTAAGATAATTGTTGAAATTACTATTCGGAAATAGTGGTAATTTAACTTTTGACATATTTATATTTAATAAGTATAAGTAGCATGTATCTGAGGACTCCATCAAAAAACGCACCTGAAACGGCATGAAACAAAAAAGAAATATTTTGCCGCTCCCCCTCTCCCCACCTTCCCGAAATTTCACGCGCCATTTTTTATAAACTTTTTCTAATGTGTTATAAACTATCATAAAATTTCAAACAGGTCGCCTTGTTATATTTCCTAATTTTAACAAAAATGTTAGTTCCACATTCCACCACCAGGGAGCGCACTCTATTCTTAACAAAACTGTATCGGAAGGAAACTCCGTTAAACAACCTATAAGTAGATATGTTACTCGAGGTGGTGGCGGTCTTAATAAGAAATTAAGATATTTGCTGAAATTACTATTAGGAAATAGTGGTAACTAAACTTTAGACAATTTTACATTAAATAAGTAGCATATATCTCAGGACTCCCTCAAAAAGTCACCTAAAGCGGTCAGAAACGCTAATTTTTTAAATAGAAATCTAGCGCCTCCCCCCCCCCCCCTCCCCGGAATTTCTCGTGTCATTCTTTCTTATTTTTTATCTTATGTGTTATAAAATATCTTAAAGTTTCAAACAGATCGACTTGTTAGACTTCCTAATTTTAACAAAATCGCGTTATGTTAGTTCCACATTCCACCACCAGGGAATGCACTCTATTCTTAACAAAAGCATATCTGAACGAAACTCCTTTACGCAATCTTTCCGTAGATAGATGGGTCGGGATGGTGGCGGTCTTAAACAAGAATTTAAAATATTTGCTGCGGTAACAAACGCTAAGATTTTAAAAATAATTCTAGTTTAACAAAAATGTTAGTTCCACATTCCACCACCAGGGAGCGCATTCTATTCTTAACAAAACTGTATCGGAAGGAGATTCCGTTAAACAACCTATAAGTAGATATGTTACTCGAGGTGGTGGCGGTCTTAATAAGAAATTAAGACATTTGCTGAAATTACTATTAGGAAATAGTGGTAACTAAACTTTAGACAATTTTATATTAAATAAGTAGCATATATCTCAGGACTCCCTCAAAAAGTCACCTAAAGCAGTCAGAAACGCGAATTTTTTAAATAGAAATCTAGCGCCCCCCCCCCCCCTCCACGGAATTTCGCGTGTCATTCTTTCTTACACTTTATCTTATGTGTTATAAAATATCTTAAAATTTCAAACAGATCGACTTGTTAGATTTCCTAATTTTAACAAAATCGCGTTATGTTAGTTCCACATTCCACCACCAGGGAATGCACTCTATTCTTAACAAAAGCATATCTGAACGAAACTCCTTTACGCAATCTTTCCGTAGATAGACGGGTCGGGATGGTGGCGGTCTTAAACAAGAATTTAAAATATTTGCTGCGGTAACAAACGCTAAGATTTTAAAAATAATTCTAGCTCCCCCCCCCCCCCCTTCCTCGAAATATCACACTCCATTCTTTTTTACACTTTTTTCTATCTGCTATAAACTATCTTAAAGTTTCAAACAGACTGAGTGGCGGTCTTAACCAATAATTCAAAATATTTCCTCAAATTACTATTAGAAAATAGTGGTATGAAGTAAACTTTCTGATGATGAATGAGGTATACTTATCTCATATCGCTGTTCAAAAAGCCCAGGCAAATTATTAGATTTCCTAATTTAAGTTAATTCGTGGTCAAATAAGCGCGTCTCTTCATTTTAATCGACGCATTTGATAGGAATAAACCGATTAATTAAATAATAATTAATATTTCAGCTTGTAATTAAGATAGGACTTAGATATGGGTATCAATGAAATCAGCGAGAAATTTGACATCGGGATGCCAAAAAATGTAATAAAAAAATTTAATATTTAAAAAGTTAAAATTTCGTATTAAAATATGCTATTATGGAAAACCGCAGCGTCGTCATGTCTACCTGCTTTCCCGCCGAATTGAAATCTTTTTATTTCCTTGTCTTTCCAATTAAAGAAATTAAATTTTTATCGATCGATTTTTAGTGGATATTTTAACTTATACAAATCGCAGAAATGTGAACTTTATACCAAATGAAAGTAGATTTTTTTCTGCGTCTGTCTATTCCATTTACAAATTTCTCGGACCAATATTTTCTGATATACGATTTCGCTTTAAAATCGCCACTTCATTTTTCGGCTTAATTTCCTCCGTGGTAACCGAGCATTCGACTGATTTTACTGGCAACCCCCTTAGGAGAAACACGGATGATTTCGAGAAAGTCCGTTTGAATTTGCATTAAAAAGGTGGATTGGTTAATTTTAGAAGTTAATTAGCCCGTAATTCGGTTAATTACCAACTTTTTCAAAATTTTATGATTTGTTGTTTGATGTGAGGTGTTCAACTATAAGTACCCAAAATTTCAAGTCTCTAACATGTATAGTTTCTGAGAACGGGCTCTGTGACGGACAGACGGACAGACAGACAGACAGACAGACAGACAGAGGAGCGAGACGAATAGGGTTTCGTGAGATGAACGAAACCCTAAAAATATTCCAGATGCTCGAAAATTTTTATTACATTTTTTTCAGCTGTCTGATTTTCAAAGCTATCTTTCAGTAAACTATTTTACTGTAAATAGTATTTTCAAAACAAGATTTTTAAAAATAAATAAATATAGGAACGAAATCGTGTATATTTTTCAGAAAATTTCATGATTTTTTTTCTACTGTCTAATTTCAGAGCTATGCTTTAGAGAAAGGGTTAAAGCAAAAAAATGGTTCCTTTTTACTTTCTTCTATCTTTACAAGAAGAAAGTATTGGTTTCATGAAAATTTTCGAATTCCAGTTTTCAACAGATTTACACGTTTTATGGGTCAGAGGTTCCAAAAAACATGTTTTTACAAAATGTCTGTCTGTGAGTTTGTGAGTTTATCTGTCTGTCTGTTTGTATGTGACACAAATATTGTGGGCGCTCTATCTCAAGAACTAAAGCACGGAATTTAATAAAAATTTATATTCAGGTAGTCCCTGATATAGATTAGTGCTGATTAAGGTTTTGGTGTAAATCGCCCTGCAGGTGGCGCTGCTATGTAGCATTTTGCAGGATTTCCGAAAAAGCTCTATGTCAAGAACTAATGCACGGATTTTTATAAAACTTCAGATTCCGTTAGTCCTTGACATGAATGGATGCTGTTTACGTTTTGGTGTAAATCGCCCAACAGGTGGCGCTGCTATGCTGCATTTTCCAGGATTTACACTATTTTCGCAGTAGCTCTATCTCAAGAACTAATGCACACATTTTCATCAAACTTCGGATTTAGTTAGTCCTTCATATGAAAAGATGCTGACTACGTGTTGGTGTAAATCGCTCAATAGGTGGCGCTGCTGTGCTGCATTTTGAACTATTTCTTCAATAGCTCTATCTCAAGAACTAATGCACGAATTTTCATCAAACTTCAGATTTAAGTATAACTTGATTAATATTGCTGCTGATTACGTGTTGTTGCAAATCGCTCAACAGGTGGCGCTTCTATGCTGCATTTGTCATGATTTGCGCAATACCTCTATCTTAAGAACTAATGCACGAATTTTCCTCAAACTTCATATTCAGTTAGACGTTGACATAAGTTGGTGATAATTAGGTTCTGGTGTAAATAACCCAATAGGTGGCGCTGCTATGCTGCATTATGCTGGATTTACACGATTTCAGTGACAGTCATACCTCGAGAACTAATGCACGGAATTTCATGTTTTTAGAATTCTCATGATGAACACAGATTACCATTTAATTTGGCACTGAGATAGTGAATTTTGAAGTATTGACATGTATGAGATAGAAGAAAGTTTTGTGATGGCCACAACATACTAGTTTCTCTATATTTTAGGTTTTATTAACTTAAATTGGCGGCAATATTTTTTACTCTTTATTTTAGGTTTTATTAATTTAAATTGTTGGTAAATAGTATTTAAACAAAATTATCTATAGAAAATACAGAAACGAAATTGTGTGTGCAGAAAATTTTGTGTATATATCTTTTTGAAAATTTTATGACATTTTTTTCTGCTGTCTTATTTCCTGAGCTTCTTTTTTTGAATGAGAAAAGAATTGAATGACTCTTTTTTTTTGCTCTGTATTTTAGATTTTATTGGTTTAAAAATACCTGTAAAAGTATTTTCGAATGAAAATTATTCTTTAAAAAATATAGTAACAAAATGGTGTATATTTTTTTCAAAAATGCTGCAAATAAAGGGATTTTAAATTAAAATATATTAATCCGTCTAAACACTGTATTTTAGAAGCAACCTCTTTCTAAGATGAGGCTTTTATAACTAATTTTTTTTTCAGTTAGCAATTAAAACATAAAACAATCTCTAGATATTGATAATAGAAATGGAATCAAATGTATTTTGGGCTTCACCAGTCATGAAACTGAAGACCTGATTTATTTTCTAGATTAATTTATGTTATTACAAACTACTACTATCTGCAAAATCTTTAAATTTATCATTCTAAATATGTTATTAATTTTAAACTTTTTATAATTAATTTACAATAAAATTGATTATTCCGAAATGCCCGGTAACAGAAAGTTCGAGATGTGAGACCGGCGTCGCAGATTTTCTTTTCGCTTTAGCAGATTCTTTTTCATCGAACCTTTATTTTTCTTCATATTATGTTTAGCTCTTTATTACTTAATACAAAAAGTTAAGATTATTATTAATAAAAATTTATAAAATGCTTAAAACCGCTACAGGTAAGCGATTGTTTGATTAATTAACACTTCAACTGTAAAATTATTTTACCTGCAGATTATTTTTTACCCCTCACTAAAAAACATTCCACTAAAATACGGAAACTGTACTGGCAATCGAGACGCTAGTACTATTTATTTTAACGGAAATTTTTTTTCGTAAATTCCAGAAAAATGGCAAATTTTCTGGAATTTACGAAGGGAAATTTCCGGTAAAATACGGAAATAGTGCTGGCGTCTCGATTTCCAGTACCAAAGCGATATAAGTAAGCGTCCTATCTTGATTGGGAGAAGTAACCGCAAGATTAAAAGCGAGGTCACATCAATCAAGGTCATGCGCCACGTAGCGGATGGAGTGTGAACTACCTAACTGTTTTCTTACTTACACCACTAAAATTGTAAAGTTTTTTTCACCTTGATTAATAACTGAAGTGTCCTTGATAAGGCGTAGAAAACTTCCTGGTGTTAAGTGCATCTGAATGCCCTCTCGCTACGCCATTATTTTGCAATAAATGTGGCAACCAAAATTCATTTCCATGAGTGACTAAAGATTTAGAAAATACGCGCCACACTAAAAGCCCGCGTATGTGAATTATCACTCCGTCCACAAGGTGGCGCAACTGTGTTAATTTACGCCTGATTCCAGCATTAAGTTTGTTCGCTTATTTATAACGCTTTGTCCAGTACAATTTTCCGTATTTTAACGGAATTTTTTTTACAACGCTGAAGTATCTGTTGCAGACACTTGGAGTTTTTTCTGCTACTGAGTCGGAATGTTGTGATTAATACATTAAAAAACTAAACTCTGCAGTGCTACGATTCATCAAGGATATTGGTCTACAGTGATCAACTGTGTTTACTAGATCATGGATCCTGTTGTCTATGTCCCGCTCAGTTGATCAACACAACGCGAAACACTCAGAGTTTAATTCTCAAGCAAGTTTTGTATTTCATAAATTTGACGAAATCTATCATTATAATATTTCGTATGC
Source organism: Maratus speciosus (assembly GCA_963932465.1). NCBI lineage: Eukaryota > Metazoa > Arthropoda > Arachnida > Araneae > Salticidae > Maratus > Maratus speciosus. The sequence goes on along the minus strand of OZ010797.1, from coordinate 228,800,085 downwards.
AATAACCAATCTTAATAGTTCACAAATTTCTGGAAATCTATCATAATAATATTTCATATGCAATAATCAATATTGTACATAATGCATACATATAATGCATAATGATTATCTATATACTTGATTTTATTGTAAAAATAGATGCAAATTTCAAACCTATACTAAATCACTGGCTTTCAATTTTAATTTGAAATATAATCTTATAAATAAAATAATAAAAAAAAAAACAATGAATGTTTCTAAAAGATGGAGGAAAAGGGCACTTCCTCACACGGATGCAATCTCCCCATCCTTATCCCGAACATCACGCTTGTTGCATACCCAGACCTGTTCATTTTTTCTTTCCCGGTTCTTGAACGATGCCACCGTCTGATAACAAATTCACCCCAATGTAACGTTATACTCTTGCGTTGCACAAAAGATTCAAATGCCGCTAACTGTTTAGCGCTGTCACAGCGAAGAATTCTATTTCATCATCTACAAACGGTTGTATTTGGTCTATTCTCTTTTCTGATCCCGACCTGGACCTTTTTTCCTTATATTTTTTATACGAATTAATCTGCGTCACATACTTAGCTAAGTGTTTCCTTTTTTGTTTGTTTACTATTTTTTTTAAACGATGCAACCGGTCAAATGACATAGATTCTCCATTTTGTTTCGTATACTTGCGAATTTCGTTTTTTAACAAGTAACAGTAAGAAATATTGTATATAGAATTTGCATTACCAATTTTTAAAAAAAAATTGTCACAGCATAGTATTCTACTTCGAAATCTGTATTTAATCTCTATTCTGATATTGGCGCAGCTTTTTGCTTGTTTACTATTTTTATAGAGATGCAATCGGGAAAATGTCGTAGAATCTCCATTTTGTTTCAAATGTTTACGAATTCAGATTTCAAGAAGTAACTGTGGGAAATATTGTATATAAAATTTGCACTATCAAGTTAAAAAAAAAAAATACTGTCACAGAATAGATTTCAAATGGCTGTATTTAGTATATTCTTTGTTCTGATCTCGGCGCAGCTTTTTGTTTGCTTACTATTTTTATAGAGATGCAATTGATCAAGTGTAGAATATCCATTTGTTTTGAATATTTGCGAATTCCAGTTTTAATCTGTAACAGTAGGAAATTTTGTATACAGAATTTCCACTATCAATTTAATTTTTTTTTTTTTAAATGTCACAGCACACTCTACTATTTCTAATTGTTGTGTTTAGCCTATGCTTTTTTCTGACCTTAGTGCAGCTTTCCGTTGGTTTACTACTTATACATAGAGATGCAATCGAATAAATGTACAGGATATACATTATTAGTATAGGTGTTAAGAGCTCAATTGTAAAGAATGTACTGGGCAAAACTCAACACCATTTCGTATATATACTATTTACACCATGAGGAATCTATTTAAGTACATAAAATAATTTATATTTTTGCACCAGGGGTAAAATAGGCACTTAAGTCTAATATTGAACAGTAAAATACTCTTATTCACTTGCAGTTGTATAGCATTGTACACATTTAAAGATGATTATTCAGAACTTCCAAATATTTCTGCATATCGTTTAAAGGAATAATAAGTTATATAATTAATTTTATTGTTTATTAAAATCTATTTAGTATGAAAATAAACATTATTAAGTTATATAATTAATTTTATTGTTTATTAAAATCTATTCAGTATGAAAATAAACATTATATTGACATTATAGTCTACTAAGGGCATTTTTAAAATGAGCTAAGTCGATATTGGGCCCCGAAAATAACGAGGTACAAGACCCTGACCGTGAGGACCTAAACAAAAAATCAGGCCCTGGTCAGGCCCCCTAGGCTGAGAAAGCTTTCTAAAAAAGTTTTTAAACCATTAAAAGTCCCAAATGGCTAAACTAAAAATAAAAGAGGAAATACGACAATACAGGAAAACATATGCAGAAGTGGAATAGCATAAAAATGGAGAACCCATTAATAACTTGCGATCGTAAATTGCACTCAAGATGTTCACTTATTTAAAGAGAATAGATATAGAACAGTGACTTTATTGTTGTATTCGTAACCGGATTTGTTTTCCAGTTATTGAAAATACGAAGAACAATTCATTCGTTTTAGACTAGCTCTTATACGCTTTTTAGTGTTAGTTGATGCTTCCTGTTTCTTGCGATGATAGTAAACAAAATGAGAAAAACAGTTCTAAATACCATAAAAAGCTGCTTAATAATGATAGCATTCTGTTATATTTCTTTTTGTTTGTTTGTTCGTTCGTTTCTTTATTTTAAAATAATTCATTCTTTAAAATTACCATAAAAAACAGCATTAAAATCGTGACTCTGAAATTTGTTCCATGATGTGATCGTAATTCTAATACTAAATGAATCTCTAATAACAATAATAATTCAAAAATATATTGAAACGCAGTCAAGTTTTGGAATCTTGAAAATGCATAAAATATTATATATGTTTTTCATTGCCTACATGATACAAACGGCCTGCTGATTTCACCAAAAAACAGCCGAAAAAGCGAACCGGAATTAGCCACATGGTTTAGCACAAACCCTACCCAAATAGCATTAAATAAGCTGATTTCTATCCAGTTTACCGAATCAGAGTTTTGGTTCAGGGTTTGCACTATTGGTCAGAATTATTTGGCTGGTGTTGCAGCGACCACTCCATGTGTTAAACGCAAATGGGCTTGCCTTATAGATCTCGTACGCCCCGATGCTTTTATTTACCAAAATTTAAAAATAAAAAAAATAAATAATTGAAGCTTTTTAATATAACATTATTACAGATTCATGCTAGTTTTAATCACTTCTCGACCGACGTGTAGCATACTTCTTTTATTATTTATGAATTACGTTTTAGGTAGATTTCGTATGAAATACTACCTATTGGCGTCGTTCCTATGTTGGAATTTCTGAAAACTTTTTGCAGATCTACACCGATCATGACCCCTAGAGCCCAAAACCACCCTCAGTAAAAAACTTTATCTATCTATCTATCTATGTATGTATGTATCTATATATATCACTTTCTTCTGGACACGATAACTTCCACAATTCTGCACCAATCTCTTCCAAACTGATACATAAAATCAAGGGGCATAAAATCTCGGTCAAGTTCGTTAATGGGCAAAATCGGACTAAGGGGATGGAAATAGGGAGGGGTTTCGTGAAAACCGAAAAAACCCCATAACTTCTTAAATTTTGTACATATCGAATCAGTTTAAAGTTTTTATTACTTCTAAAAATAGGGCCAAAAATTTATGTATCACAGATTTTAGATAAAGTTAAAAATGGGCTCAAGGGGCGCAAAAAATAGTGTTTTTGGGAGAAAAAAATTCATAACTTCGTCAATTCTCAAGATATCAAATCCAATTAATTTTATCATGAATCTCCTTAACATTATCTACAACTTTTATATTCACAAGTTTTTGATAGGACCAATTTGTACCGCAAAAAAAAATTAAAAACAAAAAGGGCGTTTGAAGATGAAAAAAATTCATAACTTCGTCAATTCTCAAGATATCAAATCCAATTAATTTTATCATGAATTTCCTTAACATTATCTACAACTTTTATATTCACAAGTTTTTGATAGGACCAATTCGTACCGCAAAAAAAATTAATAACGAAAACAAAAAGGGCGTTTGAAGAAGAAAAAAATCCATAACTCCGTCAATTCAAAAGATATAAAATCCCCATGAATTTATCATATATCTTCTTAATATTATCTACAACATCTATATAGACAAGTTTTGGATAGGACTGATTCTTACAGCAAAAACAAATTAAAAATACATAGCGGTTGAAGAAAAAAAATCATCGTAAGGGTGTATTCAAATCCAAACTGCTTATTTTCTGACTCATTTTACAATCCATTTTTACTCTCAAAGGCTTCCAATTGGTACCTTTTCTTACTCAGAAACTATATAATGTACTGTAATGGTCAATTTTTTGATAGAGGCAGAATATATTTTAAAACATGCTGTCAAAGTGGGCCTTTTGAACCGAATTTCCCGAAGAGGATTGTGTTGGAAAAATCATCGTATTAAGGGAGTATTCAAATCCAAACTGCTTATTTTCTGACTCATTTTTAAATTCATTTTTGCTCTCAAACGAATCCAATTGGTAGATTCGCTTATTCCGAAAGTATATAATGTACCGTAATGATCGATTTTTGTTGGAGGCAGAATATATTTCAAAAAACGATGTCAAACTGGGCAGTTTGAACGGAATTTCCCGAAGCGATTGTGTTAGAAACGAAAAATATTGTCTTACTGAGAAAATAATTGTTTATATATCAAGTTTTAATTAATTGAACGAAAATTAAAAACACAGGTCGCTTATAAATCTCTTCAAAAATCACGTCAACAAGTTTCATGTTTCTCCTATTAAAAATGAATCTGGAGTTATGCCAGAAAATTTCGAGTTGTGCATGGAAAACTATTTTTTTGAATACCGCCCTAGCATGATTGTGATAAAACCAGTTATTATATAAAAATGGAATAAAAACTCGTCAAAAGCGGCCAGATAAAATTGTGGTAAAAGTGGATAAAAAGTGGGTTTATCTCTAATCATGATTTGGTTTTTGTTTGTGAAATTAGTATACTTAACTTCGAAATCTACCTCCGCCTGTAGGCCGGGCCGGCAGGGATTTTTTAATTAGAAATGTTTGTCTTTGTTTTTTGGCTAAATGCTGCTATTAATTCAATGAAAAAAAATCCATTAAAAGAAGCGGTGTAAAAATTATAGCAATTTTGGGCAATCTATACTGCACATAGAAGTAAGTCTCTCTGGTAGTCTTGCGAAAAGATGAGTACATAAATGTTTGGAATTGTTGATACGTTCGAGTAATAGAAGTTTATATTTAGTTTTCCTGTAATTTTTGTCTTAATAATTTTGAGGGTTTTTTAGCGGAAATGAATTTTATTTTCCCTTAAAAACAGGGATTGTTTTGTTTTCGACCATGTTTACAGAAAAAAAATTGTAAAAAAATATGTAAGAAATAATAAAATGCATTTAATGCTGATTTGCTATTTATTTGTATACAGGGTGCTTCGTAATGAACTCATCAAGTATTTTTCTTAAGAACTTTTTAAAAGCGTCTTTATATTTATAAAATGTATAGCAAGATAAAAATCAAAAAATGCATATGCATAAAAACGAACAGAATAATAAGTATTCGCTTCGTTAATGGACTTTTTATACATAAAAAAAGATGAAGATTTTTGTGGAGTTGATATTTAGTGAATCCTGTAATTTTTGTCTTAATAATTTTGAGGGTTTTTTAGCGGAAATGAATTTTATTTTCCCTTAAAATAAGGGATTGTTTTGTTTTCGACCATGTTTACAGAAAAAAAATTGTAAAAAAATATGTAAGAAATAATAAAATGCATTTAATGCTGATTTGCTATTTATTTGTATACAGGGTGCTTCGTAATGAACTCATCAAGTATTTTTCTTAAGAACTTTTTAAAAGCGTCTTTATATTTATAAAATGTATAGCAAGATAAAAATCAAAATATGCATATGCATAAAAACGAACAGAATAATAAGTATTCGCTTCGTTAATGGACTTTTTATACATAAAAAAAGATGAAGATTTTTGTGGAAATTTGAAGTTTATGGGATAAACTCGTTTGAGAAGCCGATGATTATGTTACTATCGCTTTTCTTTTTTTAATTTCTGAATGTTTTCTTGTACTTAAATACTTGTTAATTTTTGGGCACTTTTGTCGTAAATACCTGCTGTCGTAAATACCCAGTGGTCTTAAACTTGACTATTGGGCATTTAATGTAGTCCTGTGTAGCATAGTGCACCTTCCAAATGTGTTTCATGTATTTCGGTTAATTATTGATCTGACAAATTATAGCTCATTTCAATAAAGGGTCAGTATGCAATATGTAAGCTTCTTCACGACGAATGTCCGTTACAGCATTTTTAAATTTTTATCACCGGTTTTTTAATATAGACACTTCGTCTAATTAAATTACAGAAATTTTTTGATTAAATGGGACAACATTTTCATTTAAAAATTACTGGTATGAATAATCAATGATTCTGAGCATTTTATTCGTCAGTTATAAAGGGTGATCCAATATTCACACAAGAAGTAATTTTGATAGAAAACACATGTTTATAATTAAAAATTAAAAATTTTTATCATTATAATTAAAAATTTTTAATTTTTAATTGATTCTTAAAGTATACAGTATAGGGTTATGTATGGAATAACATATCGGGAAATGGCCTTCATAGCTTTTCTGGCACTTACGCACTCTTTTGTTGAAATTTTACATGACCATTTTGCATAAATGTGACTGAATTTCGTTGATATAGGGCTCAATTTCCTCCTCCAAGCCGTGTGTGGTTGTGAGAATTTTGGCATAAACCATGGACTTAAAAAAAGAAAAATGTCCATGATCTGGACGCCAATTCTGGTCACCAAATCTGGAAATTACACGACCAGGAAATGACTCAAGCAGTAATTGGATTGTTTCTCGGGGTGTATGGCATGCGGCATCGTCTTGTTGAAACCACATGTCGTCCACATTCATATCTTGCAAGTTAGGTACAAATGGCGCAAAATTCAAAACTTGCGTGAATTTTGGGAGACGCAACAAATCCGTGGAGACCATTTACTCGATACCCTATTCTATACATATAATCCTATACTGCATACTTTATGAATCAATAAAAAATTGCAATTTTTAATTATAAACATGTGTTTTCTAACAAAATTAATTTTTGCATGAATTTCGGTACACCCTTTACGTGATGCTCTTTGCCAAGGGGTTATTCAAAATGAAGCCATTTTCTATTTTTTAGAAATATTACAAAATCAGCATCATAGATATGTTAAAAAATTAAAAAAAAAAACTTAGTTGTTGCTGTTTGAACCATAACTAATGCATCGTCCTATTCACAGATTTCTTCAGCTCCATTCAGATTGTCTTGTTGTCTTTCACTGTTAGTTTTAGCCATTGTAAAACTTTCGTAATGATCTGCAAACTATTTCAGCTCTATCAATAACTGACTTATTTAAACTTTACAAAGTTTACAAATGCTAGAAAGAACTTTCGTAGGAAAGTTATCAAGCATTACGATTTACCTAAACTTCTTTTGGTCTAACCAGGAACAGTCTTCTAAAATATCTTTGTTTGGACTAAATCTTTCTTCGATACTTGTCCTGGCACAATCTAAAATACTGAAAACGACCACTTTATAGTTTTGAGGAGTTGCGATTCCAGGAGCTTCGTCTATTGATTTTTCATTAGGCATTGCCTTTTTCTTTGAAGTTTTTTTTTTCCCTTGAAATCTAATTCTACTTCTATATCAGTACTTTTATCTTTTAATTTGCTATTAATTGTACTTGCATAATATTTTGTTTTTGAATACAGAGCTTGAAAGTGTTTATCACTCATTTTATCCCTTACTTGTATAAGCAGCTTTTATACGAAGTTCCAGGCTGTAGAATAGTCAATGGTTTTACTTTGTAAATGTTTTAAAATAGGTGATGGAACAAGGAATAAATCTAGTAAAACTATAGACACAAATAAGTTTTCAAATTTGGACCATTGACGGATCAAATTCCTTGCCATGAATTTAGACTTTCAGTCAAAACTTCCATTTGATATTTCTTTTAAAACATGATACATTAATTAAAAGTTTCAATATAAAACAACATATTTTAGCATTCTCGTTAATAATCTTTTTTTCCTTGTTAACAGAATCTAAATGAACAATTAACGGGAAGAAATACAGAAAAATTTTTAAACATAATGATTAAACACAAAGTTTAATCATTCTTCTTAGTGTTTTAGTTTTACATAATTTAGACATTTTTATTTTGACATAATTTTTGAAAATATAAAGGCATTAGATCAGAAGTTGTTACGGTAAAGCATTGCTGAGTTAATTTATGAACCATTCTGTAAGTTAACACACTCCAAATATACTTTGGTATCAAATGAAGCAAAATAAATTCTTTGAATATTCTTTTGATAAGATGAAATACAATAATACACTTATTCTGAATTCATCTACTGTATTAAGGATTTGCAGGATTTATTTTTACTTATTTTAGTACATTAATCCTACAATTAAATGGAATACAATACTCAACATTGCTTCTTTTAATGATAATACTTAAATAACATTATAACAATACCAAAACATCCTTATTATTTAGTGACAAAATTATTCTAATTCTGAACATTTATATTCTTGTTCTTTAATGAAGAATTCTCAAAATTAGAGATCAAAGGTTCTTTTTCTATTGAAGTCATTTACGGAATAATAAATATGCACCATTGTTCGAAATTTCGCCTTAAAAAAGAATAAAAGATTCATTAACGGAAAAGCAGACAAATACTAGTAATTTAAATGCATGAGATTTTCTTATTAATTAAAACCTATAACGGAATATTAATTTGAATATGTTTGAATACTAGAAGTGAAACATAATATTTTGTTTTATTTTTGCTCTATCCAAGACGAAATATTGTGTAAGGCAATTTACTTAATATACTTGGGCTGTTAATTTAAAATAAAATTTTGTATTATATTTTCAGTGATATTTATTTTCAAATTAAACTATAACTCATCTGATTCTATTTAAGTTTATTTTAATGAGCTTTTCATAGCAAAACAATATGGTTGCTGCGATTGCAGTGATTACACTTTTCGATTTTGACGTCAGAAAATCTTTCATGACTTGCTATAGCATTATCGTCCATTTCAATGCTATAGCATTGTGAATGGATAATACACAAGCTAAAAAGCAGCAAAAAAGACGCCCGTCTGACATTGGTCTAATAACAGCCAAAAAGAATAGTCTATAATTAAAGTAAACCCCCCAGATCTGTATGATAGTGTTCATTACGGTCCGACCCATGGAGGAAAGAGATAGATGGAGATGCAGTATGCCGTAAAAACGGCTTGCAATATGATGCGCGTTATGACTCAAATTTAAATGCCCTCATTCGGCCCAAACAAAACGAACACGTGGCACAGGGACCGAATTCTTTGCCACCACACGTGCATTTTTACTCTAAATGAAAATGATCTGAATATTTTAAAGTAGCATTTTATTGTATTATGAAATAAAAACTATATTACTAAAAAGTTTCTTCTTTTTTTTTGCTAAAGCACGTGGTTTTCTTTGGGCTGAATGTAACGGATTTTAGGGTTACATTTTTGGCGTCACCCTTAGCCACCACACTTCATCTATTCTAAACTCATCTTCACTTCATCTATTCAACTTATTCTTTCTCTTTACTCTATGGGTCCGACCAAGCAGTAAAATCGTCTGAGCGTCGGCCATTTTCGGCTATTTCAGATGTTTAATTTTTTGAATGAAAGCTGCATAAAATTTATCTTTTTAAAAACATTGTAAAAAACAAAAATATAGAGCTATAACGAAATATGCATATATTTCTGTATATAGTCAGTTGCAATTCGGCTAATAGATCGATAAGCGATGTAAACAGAAGTTATTCCTTCCTTTCTTATTGAATAAATAACGACTACGGATGAAAAAAATTTACTTATCTCATTCACGCTAAGCATTCAACTCATCGCCCCCATGTATACTTGGACTGAGCGCTGACACAAAAATGGAGGCTGCTGAAGACGGAGGACTTTCTTCAGCGTGTGTACTGCACCTTGAATTTTGGTACCAATAATTTTAAAAAGTTTTTTCCTCTTTAATTTTCTGAAATTAAAAAAGACAAAGAAATCCTTTATAAAATACTGGTGTCTAAATTAAAGAACAGTACATTCGATAAAAAAAAATTGCCTTCGGCAGACGCCATTTTTGTGTCAATGCTCAGGCCTATTATTCAGGGGGCGGTATTCAACTGCCTGTGCACACGATACTCTATTAACTAATCAGGTTTCAGAACATGCAGCAAGGACGGTTGTGCTTTATTTGATTTTAGAAATCACAGTTTAATATTCACCGAAATGCGATATCTGAAATCTCAGATAAAGGGAAATTATTCCATCAGAGTTTTTTTTTCTCTTTTGCCTTCAGATTTCCCGACTGATTGTCCCGGACGAAGCCCATCTAGTAAATAATAAAACTATCAAAATGAGTTAAATCAGTGATTTTTTTTTTCATACATTCTAACGCTATATATATATATATATATGCTTTACATCTAATAAATTGCATTTATGCAGTTTGTGGCTTTTCCTATTGGTAACCAAAGTTTTACTGTTTAATTTAATTCCTTATACTTCATGTAAATAAGTGCGTGTAGTAAGTCAAAATTACGCCCATTTCTAATCATATCATAATATTAAAATATTTATTTGCTTAAAAGACGTTATAAAAACACATTAAAAGTAAATTAAAAACTCTTTATTTACATGTTTCAACTCATTTTCTGAGTCGTCGTCAGAATATAGAAAATTAGAAATGCATAATGAAAAATGGAAAAAATTAAATTAAAGATGCTTTTAAATACTAAAATTGATCCGATTAATAGATATGACCTCCGGAAGTTTATATGATTCCATTTATTAGGGAGGGAGGAATCAAAAATCATTATATAAGTATAACCCAACGAAAATTCAATATCAGATGTAAAGAACATATAGCGGACATAAAATATAATAGAGGTAATACTGCTTTATCCGGCTAAATCAAATAGAGAACATTAACATACTTTTTAACGAGAGTAAAATCATCTAGAGGTCTAATTTTTATTTACAATTATCCATAAGAGAGTCCATTGAAATTTATTTAAGAGGTTCAGGAGTTTGTAACGATACATTATCTTTTCGTATCCCGAATTTATGCGTTGAATGATTGGATAAATTACGGCATCGCGACATAGAGGGAACACGAGCAATCGCGAAAATATAGGGCGCGTTACATGATTACTTGTTTATTTTCAATGATTTTTTCCATTTTTCATTATGCATTAGTAATTTTCTATTATGCATTCTGACGACGAATCAGAAAATGAGTTGAAACATGTAAATAAAGAGTTTTTAATTTACTTTTAATGGGTTTTTATAACGTCTTTTAAGCAAATAAATATTTTAATATTATGATCCTTATACTTCTTTATTATCCCTCAAATTTTTTGCCTGTAATGAGAGACTTTTAAAAAACGATATCAAACGATTATTTTTCTATTTAGATCATTTACTGAATAATAAATATGTAACATATTTTGAAGTTCTCTCTTAAATAAGTAATAAAAAATTCATTAAAAGAGAAACGGGCAAATAATAATAATTTAAATGCATGAAAATTTCTTATTAGTTAAAACCAACGCTGCAATGCTAATTTGAATATGTTTCAATATAAGAAAAAATGTGCTATATTTTGTTTGTTTTCATTGTATCGGCGATTAAATGTTATCTTATGTAATTTATTTAATAAATTTGTGCTCTTTATTGCAAATGCATTTTCGCTTTCAATTTGCAGTTTAACATTTGTTACGAAAGCATTAAAATTCAACTGATTCCAATAAAGTTTTTAATAATCTGTCAGAGTAGAAAATATGTTTGTGTCTATTGTTTCTGCATCTAATTTCGACTGGATAAAATATTTCATAATTATGATAACAACAAAATAATTAAAAAGTTTCGATTTCGCCATCATTTCCCTTTTGCAAATCAATGCTAAAAAAGACATTGCTTAAAGCATACTATTAATCGGTAATTTTATGTTCGCAAACTGACCGAGCAGAATCAAAACTGCTTTTGGGCATTATTTTTTTCAAAAGCGAAACTTGATGACCTTTGATTTTTGTGAATTCAGGAAATCGTCAGCAACAAAAATTAAGAAAAGAAAACTTTCTACCCTTAAACGTGTGGGAGGTTCAAAAATTGCTAATGGTTGATATAACAATATTAGCAATACAAATGTGATACGAGGGTTTCATAACTATAGTAGATCAAGTCCATTTTGAAACTAGTATGTTGTGGCCATCACAAAACTTTCTTCGATATAAATCAAACAAACCGCACTAACTGATATCAAGGTATACTTGAATCTGAAGTTTGGTGGAAATTCAAACATTAGTACTTGAGATAGAGCTATAGTGGAAATTCTGAAAAATATAGCACAGCAGCGCCACCTGTTGAGCAATTTGCACCAAACTATAAACAGCACTAATTCATATCCAGGTATACCTGAATCTGAAATCTGTTGAAAATCCAAGCATTTTTTCTTGAGATAGAACTATTGCGAAAATCGCAAAAAAAAGAGCATAGCAGCACCACCTCTTGAGCGATTTACACCAAAACGCATAAAACGGCAATTCATGTCAAGGCCTAACTGAATCTTAAGTTTGATGAAAATCCGTGCATTAGTGATCCGTGCATGAGCTATTGTGGAAATCGTAAAAAATGCTGCACAGCAGCGCCACCTGTTGAGCGATTTACACCAGAAACTAATTAGAACCAATTTATATCAGGAACTAACTGAATATAAATTTTTATTAAATTTCGTGCATTAGTTCTTGAGATAGAGCGCCCACAAAATTTGTGTCACACACAGACAGGCATATTGTAAAAACATGTTTTTTGGGTTTTCTGACACCTAAAACGTGTAAATTCGTCGAAAACCGGAATACGAAAATGTTCATAAATCCAGTACTTTCTTATTGTAAAGATAGAAGAAAGTAAAAAATGAGATAGTCCATTTAGAAGGTACATAATATCTGTTTTATCGACTCCAAGTGTTTTTTCCATTTTTCGATAATGCAGAAGATTTTTCAGAAAATGCTGTCCAAGTTGGCGTTCAGAACTGAATTTCTGCTTGTAACAGCGCGTGAAAATAACTGCTCTGCCGAGACAACAATCGCTTAAAACTCCAGTTGTAATTCAGTTATCTTCGATAGTCATCCGTGCAATTATCATGCTACTCAAATTTACTAGAAACATCCACAACTGCTAGACGATATATTGGAAATTTTAAATAACAAACAGTCCCTCAGTCAGCTTTACCAAAATTATAATATTCTTAATGAAAAATACTCGTAGTAGGAGAGCTGTTGAACATTTTTGAGTAGGTATTTGAGGCACTCTGAAAATTTGTGCAGCACTTCTTTTGTAATGCCTGAATACAAAATCGAATGTCTGGCTGAAGGATAGTGGCCCAAAACCTGTGCCAGACACGTGTCAAGTGCCATTTTTTGGCACTACCCCAAAAAAGTATCTGAGGCACGCTGAGATTGAAACAGAATAATATTTATACTTAGAAAAAAATATTTTGAAAATGACAGACACTTTAGTCGGCCCAAAAACTGTGCCAGACACGTGTCAAGTGCCATTTTTTGACTACCCAAAAAAGGTATTTGAGGCACGCTGAGATTGAGGCACAATAATATTTATGCTTAGAAAAAAATATTTTGAAAATGACAGACACTTTAGTCGGCACAAAAACTGTGCCAGACACGTGTCAAGTGCCATTTTTTGTCTGGCACAGGTTTTGGGCCACGATCCTTCAGCCAGACATTCGATTTTGTATTCAGGCATTACAAAAGAAGTGTTGCACAAATTTTCAGGGTGCCACAAATACCTTCCCTAAAATGTTTAACAGCTCTTGGACTATCGTTCATTAATTATAAATTCATGCTAGTATGATTTGTACCTGTGGCCTGACAATGATGTGGGATGCGGAAACGGAATTATAGTGGAAAAGCGTGATTCGTGATTGGAGTAGTTCTTTTAGGTATCGTATTGCATGCTACTAGAAATATTGAAAATAGTAAAATATTGAAAAAATTAATTGAATTGCAAAAGTGTTGTAAATAATGTAAATAATCTGATTACTGCTGAATTTGTATTGAAACTTGTTTGTCATAATTTGTAACTATATTGATTAATTTAAATTTTACGATTATTGCACAGTTGTATTAAATGAGTGATTGGTGAAGTTCTTCGGATATCATTTTGCAATCTACTAGAAACTTTGAAAAAAGTGAAATAATGCTTCAATTAAATGTGTTGCAAATGTGTTGTAAATAATATAAATAATATGTCATTGCAGCATTAGTATTGTAATCTGTCATAAATTGTAACTAAATTGATTATTTTAAACCTTATGATTACTACACAGTATGTCATTCTGCTATGTGACCTGTAGTGTGATTTTGAGGTTAAAACAGATTAGAAAAGTGTTATAAGTAATGTAAATAACTTAGTAATTATTGTAATTGTAGTAAGTCGTATCATATTGTTTCATATCTTAAAAAATTGTACTAAAACATGCATATAACCTGGTAACTACTGTAATTGCATCATGTCTTAAGTGTTATTAATTTTAGTAATTATTATCTGAAAATACTTAGTTTATATTCAAACCAAAATACTAACTAACGTTCCCTGGGTTGCGGTGCCGAAAATGTGGTAGGAATATCCCGCCCTGGGCTAGGGGCTTGACCCAACCATCAGCCACAAGCAGGTTCCCAGGGTAGGCGATTCGATTAGATTAGATTAGTATCATGCTACTATGTTCAAAAATGAGAAATAAAATGTTTCAGAAATTTTGCAACTTCGCGTTACTGAATGGAGAAATACATTTTATTGATAACTACTCTAAAAGAAATGTTTTTTATACCAATGAAAGCAGAAAAAATCTTTAAGTTAGAGGCTGAAAAAAACAACAACATTTAGCAGTGTCAAATGCTATTTCATTTCCTAAAATGTCTCCCAAATAAAACGGATTTACAGAAAAGAGATTTATACTATGGCTTGAGGTAATGCTTGATAACGCTAAATTATTGTTTTAAAGCTTTTAAATCCAAAGTATCGATTAGTATTTAAGTCGCAAAGAATTTATTTACCAGCTTTTCAGCAGGGTAACTAGAAGCAGTTAGTAAGCTTAGAATTTTCGTTCAATATTTCATTAGTACTACGTAAGTTGATCTTGATTAGTTGTCCCTCGAAAAGATTGTTTAATAGGATTCTTTTATTTTATTTCACGTCAGATTTCTTGTGGTACCGTTAGATAACTTAAAAATCATTGTTTATTTAAGAACAAAGTTGTTAGATATCGACTTAAAAATGTCTTAGATTCTAATTTAGAAAATATTCTTTATTGTAAACGTATTTCAAAAGGTAGCCTGTTAATTCAATAACAAGATTCACAATTGCGATCAACTTCAAGGTTTAATTTCAATGTAAGTTTTGCAATGAAACTTTAATATTTATATTATAAAGGACAAACGTGTCCGTGAGTAACGCTGACTACACTTTCTAGGGAGTGGAAAATTCCACTCTTTTAAGGAGCGTATTTTTATTAAATTCACTCCTAAAAGAGGGAAAATGCCTGTCACTCTTTCAAAGAGTGAACTTTAAATTCCTCCCAGTTTTAGAGTGTGCATTTTCAATTTTCTATATTATAAAGAACAAACGTGTCCGCGCATAACGCTGGCGTCATTTTGATGTTGGCATCAGCAGACGATTAAATTTCGTTTTTACTGCAATTTTTTAAACTTCTAAATATCTTACATTTTCAATTTTCTATATTATAAAGTACAAACGTGTCCGTCTATAACGCTGACGTCGTTTTGATGTTGACAACAGCAGACGATTAAATTTCGTTTTTACTGCAATTTTTTAAACTTCTAAATATCTTACATTTTCAATTTTCTATATTATAAAGGACAAACGCGTCCGTCTGTAACGCTGACGTCATTTTGATGTTGACAACAGCAGACGATTAAATTTCGTTTTTACTGCAATTTTTTAAACTTCTAAATATCTTACATTTTCAATTTTCTATATTATAAAGGACAAACGTGTCCGTCTGTAATGCTGACGTCATTTTGATGTTGACAACAGCAGACGATTAAATTTCATTTTTACTGCAATTTTTTAAACTTTTAAATATTTTACATTTTCAATTTCTATATTATAAAGGACAAACGTGTCCGTCTGTAACGCTGACGTCATTTTGATGTTGACAACAGCAGACGATTAAATTTCGTTTTTACTGCAATTTTTTAAACTTCTAAATATCTTACATTTTCAATTTTCTATATTATAAAGGACAAACGTGTCCGTCTGTAACGCTGACGTCATTTTGATGTTGACAACAGCAGACGATTAAATTTCGTTTTTAAAGCAATTTTTTAAACTTCTAAATATCTTACATTTTCAATTTTCTATATTGTAAAGGCCAAACGTTCAATTCATTATTATAAATATTTAAATTTTTTATAATAAAACACACATAGTACAGTATATATTAAAACACACATACACACATAAATAACGCCTGCATTCAACAGTTAAAGGTATATATAAATATTATACAGACATACATACAATAAATACAATAAACCCAACTGGAATGAAAAATTAGCCAGAGCCAGGAATCGAACCCGGGACCGCAGTATACAAGACTTTCGGCCGGAGTAGCTCAGTGGTTAGAGCAGCAGTCTTGTATACTGTGGTCCCGGGTTCGATTCCTGGCTCTGGCTTATTTTTCACTCCAGTTGGGTTTATTGTATTTATTGTATGTATGCCTGTATAATATTTATATATACATTTAAATTTTTTTATTGCATAAAGCAGGTTCATTCACTAAGATTAAAAATACCTGTTTTAACCCTTTATCGGGTAATGGTAATATATTAACCACTTAATTTTTTTAAAAAATTGGTGGATTCTAGCCGGAATATTTAGTAAAATATTTAGTTTTTATAATGCACGTGACGAAAAAGCCGCTTTTATTTTCAAATAAATTTGCTTGTGAAAAATTAGCCAGAGTCAGGAATCGAACCCCGGACCACAGTATACAAGACTTTCGGCCGGAATCTCTGGTGGCAGTGAATTTTTCCACCATTTCATCCACAGAATTGATTTGCCTAATAAAGGGTTAAGCTTACATACACTGTAAAAAAAGACATATCTTCTTTAATCTAGGGAACATATAAAATAAGCGCAAATGAAAGTATATAAAATAATCTTTTCCGGCATATTGGCGATTGCGACAAGCATTCCTTATATTCAGAAACCTGAAAAACCAATGTATTTGCGAGATTTAAAAAAGCATTTATAAAAAACAAAATTTCTTTTATTGCTACTGATTTTATGAAACGTTTTCGTGAAGATTTTATAGTGTATTAATCAATTTTTTTAACCCGCAATATAGGTTTTTCGGATACTATCAATTCTCAAATTTACACTTGCATGTTCAGCAAACCTGTTTTAAAGACAAACATGATAAATTAACAGCATTAACATGAAAATTAATATTTATTATTTATATTGAAAATTACTAATTATTTTGCGACTCTTACATATATAAATTCAATTACAAAACTGAAAATATTTAATTGAGATTAAATTGCATCCTAAAAACGATATTTCGGTTTGAAAATAAATATTAATACACTGCCAGAAAATCTCGTCTTTATACATTAAATTACAGTCGAGCCCCGATTTAACGAATCGCGATTTAACGAATTTCTCGATTTAGCGAATTTTTTTATGGTCCCTACGAAAATGGAACAAAAATACATTGATTTAACGAATTTATAATCCCGATTTAATGAATAATTTTCGATGTACACAGTAAAAAAATTAATGTCAGTTTTCCGGTAGGAATCGGAAAAATAGTTGCCCTTATCGTACCTGAATAATTTCCAACCCGGAATAAAATCCGTAAAATGTCTTTTACTGACTATTTCCTTATTTTTACGCATTTTATGCCGAGCTGGGTCGGAAATTATTCCGGTACGATAAGGTCAACTATTTTTCCGATTCCTACCGAAAAGCTGGCAGTATTTTTTTTACAGTGTAGAAAAAAAATAAAAATTGAAGAAATTTTCTAATACTTATTATAAATTTTCAATGTCCATGATTCTTAATTTTCTAAATAAGTATCTCGTGATGCACAAATATCTGTTTGTAAACAATGCACGTTACACCGAGGTTTATTAAATCAGTAGTAGTGGATCGGATGAAGAAGATGAAATAGAAATGAAGCATGTAACGTTCAGAAAAGCAGTTAGCAGTTTGGATACTTTGAAACGGTAGTTGATGGCTCATGATGTTGATGACACTGTTTTTACAGCTTCAGAAAAAAATCGATAAAGAAGTTCGGAATACAAAATCAAAACAAAGCAAAGAAACAGCTATAAAAAATGTCTTATAATTTATCGATAAAATTTGAATAAATGAGATTTTTTCTTAATTACAGTCCTTTTGATTTATAGTAGTACATAAAAAAAGAATAAATTTTTATACAGAGTGTTTTCTTAAAGCAACAAATGTTTAAAATCAAGTGAGCATTGTTCTTCTTATTTTTTGCCATTTATTTTAACTTGTTCTGTTGTATAAAAATATTCCTTTGATTATCCCGATTTAACGAATAATCTCGATTTAACGAACAAATTTGATAGTCCCGAACGATTCGTTAAATCGGGGTTCGACTGTATTACCAATTTTTTAACAATTTCCGTAGTTCTAGCAAAAGCGTTTTATCCGTGAATTCTAACGAAAAGACCGCAAAAAAGGGGGAAATTCTGTTCATTCCTAGCACGTATTGACTATAATAATAATAAATTTCGAATTTTATTTTTTAAATGAAGCACCAAAAATTCTATGAAATAAAATTTCTAATTTACTTAAAAAAGAAAACAAAACACAAAGAAAATCTAATTTAAAATCAAATAACGATTAATTTTCTCATTCATTTAAAATACTCACAATTTATTTTTTATAGTTATAAAAAATATTCGATTTTCAAATATATTCTAATTGAACATAAATAGATATAATTAAACTGAAAATATTAAATGGAAAAAAAAAATCAGCTTTACCCAAAAAATACCAATCAATTCTTCTCGAATATAAAATATTAAAATTTCACATCTAACAATCTATTTTAAAATATTTATAATTAATATTTTAAATATA
Organism: Maratus speciosus; assembly: GCA_963932465.1. NCBI lineage: Eukaryota > Metazoa > Arthropoda > Arachnida > Araneae > Salticidae > Maratus > Maratus speciosus. The sequence continues at coordinate 228,781,198 of OZ010797.1, read as the reverse complement.
CAATTACTATTGTTAAAACCCAGCCACAATCTCACACCGATGAAATCTTACTGAAAATAACTTCAAAATTCAAAGTTTTCTAAAGAAATTAATCCAACCATACCCAGCTGAAGGAAACATAACATATTTACTTCAAACTGTTCCAGTGCCGAACAACTGTAGCCGAACGGTTAAGATACTCGGCTCATAATAGTAAGATATTTGGTTCGACTCCGAGGCCAGCACCTTTTTTATCCCCTCTTTCTTTAATTGGCGTATATTTTATCTCCGGTAATGGAGAAAAAAAATGGAGACTCATCAAATAACGCAAACATCCTGGTAGGGATTCCCGTAGAATTTCAGTGAATTGAAGAAAGTATTTCTCAGAGTTTAGACTATAAAAACTAATATAGGAAACGTTTACGGAAATCAGTGGTAATAAAAGGAATTTTTTTTTTTATAAATGCTTCATTAAATTTCGTAAATATATTTGTTTCTGATATTTCTAATGATAAATAACATTTTTTTAACCATTTGGAAAAAGGGTTATTGTCCTCGTCAGGGTAGGAAATCAAAAGCATATCTGAAGCTTTTTATTGGTTTAATCCGCATTTTATTCGTTTTCTGATTGGTCTATACACTAACCTTTACTTTCAACAGAGATGGATACTTCTGTTACCACTATGACAAAAAAGTAATAAAAACTACAAAAAAAAAATTAATAACTCAGAAACAAATTGAGATACAGCTTTCAAACAAATTGCATTTAAAAGTACATATTTTTCTGCATACAACGGTGTAAAAAGTAATATTGTGGGATGTTTAGAAGTTTAAAAATGAAATTTCATTAAAAATTCGTGGAAAAGCCTTTTCCCGAACAGCCAATGAAATGCTTGGATAATACGTAAGTTTCAGGTGGATAATACGTAAGTTTTAAGAAATCTGACGGGTCGCATGCGATTTTTGTCGCTTGCAATTTTTACGTGTAATAACACTATTAATGTTTAATTCATGCCGTTCGTAATGTAGGATCAACTCCATGCGATTGTTTATGTCTTAAATTTTAGTCTTCGAAAAAATCATTTTCCAAATGGTCGTTGAAATTTGTTAAATTGCTTTTTTTTTAATTGTGGGGCAACCCGGAAGACAGTGATGGAACAGTGTAGCAGCAGAGAATCAATTGATACCGCAAAAATTTATTAGTATTCTTCACTTAACTTCAGGACAGAATTTCTGAGATTTTTTAAGTCGAATAATTCTATAAAAATTTAGTGGTGGCAATCGCTCAGTTGCTGCGCCACTGTTCCATCACTGCCGGAAGAGGTTATTGTATATTTTCGTACGTGGTTATATTGTACTTCGTAGATTAAGAAATATTTGCATTTTTTTCTTCTATCGTAGCATATAGTGCATGTTGAAAAACATTTCGTGAGCTGTTTTGTTCTGATGGCCGGTTATCTATTATTTAAACTATAAGTAAATGAAACAGCGTTTTGAGAAAATTTATCAAATATTAAATAATAGTTTCGATAGCATTTATCGCACCGTCTTTTGCGCGCACTTTTGACGGTACGCTGAATGGCGCTAAAGTAGTATGCGGTACTTGTTAAAGTGTTTGGTGGTCCAAACGTTTCATTTGCTAATATGGGGGCGTGTCAATAAGCGTGTCAATAATGAGGGCGTGTCAATAATATGAGGTCGTGTCAATAATTGAGTGAAATTTATGAAATTACTCCATTTTATGAGTCCTTTTCTCCGTCTTATAGTCAGTGTTTACAGTAACACATATGTGCAACCGGTATTTCAAAGAGAGTGGGGAGGATGTATTTCAGGAGGTGCGATAGTAGACCCAAAAGGAGGGGGCATTTATCTAACTTTTACCAGCTCCCACTTATGACATATTGTTGGAAAGCCCCGAGACCACATATTCATGCTATGCACCTCCCGAGACCCTCCCCTAAATTTGCCCCCCCCCCCGGGGGGCACTTTTCTATATTTTGCGGACACTTTTCATGCTCCCCGGGGAGCCAAATTTTGAGGGCGGAGCTAGGGAGATGTATAGCTTTAATAAGTGGTCACAGGCCTTTCCAACACTATGTCACATTCGGGGGTCGGCAAAAGTTAGAAAAATGACCCCCTTTGGATCTACTATCGCACCTCCTGGAATACATCTCTTTGAAATACCGGTTGTGCACAAATGTGTTACTGTAAACACTGACTATAAGGCGCATTTCACACTAAGGCGACACATAAGACATGTCGCTCTAATTCGCTGGAAAAACTGGTTTAAAACAGGTTTGAAACAACTTCGTTCTTCGTTTCGACCTGTTTTTGCTCTACATGTTGCGGCTACATGTCGCTTGTCGTCTCAGTGTGGGATGCGCCTTAGACGGAGAAAACGACTAATAAAATGGAGTAATTTCATAAATTTCCATCAATTATTTCTATGTGAGGGGAAAAACTTATTGACACGCCGCCTTCATATTAGTAAATGAAACGTTTGGACCAGCAAATACCATTTGCAGAAATATGTTACTGTGCACGGTGACGATATAGAAAAGGACTCATACAAGGTAGCAATTTCATAAATTTCACTCAATTATTTCTATGTGAGGGCAAAACGTATTGATACACCCTCGTATTGTATGCGCGAAATCTTATCCGAATTTTCAAATGGAAAACTGTTTTGAAAAACTTTGAAATTTCATTTTTGTAAATATAAATTATTTGTTCAAATAAAATGGATACATTTCACTTTTGCATGCAATGTATTAGATATTTTTTTATTTCAATTTATTTAATAAAAAAAATAAAATGAATAAAATAAAATTTCTGAAAAGATCAGATGTATTCGTTATCTAGACAATTCACGCATTTACGTATTACTAAAACATTTGACGTAATACAAAAATAAAAATGTACATAATTAAATCGAATGATGTAAAGAATAATAAAATGTTTCTTTTTCAAAGAAAAGAAATACTTAAATTCCAGATAAATAGGCTTATTGTAAATAAATGTAATTTAGATCTCGAAAAGGAAACGTTTTGATCACAATGGAGGCAGAAAAACACTTTAAATTAAGTTAAAGAGAGCGAAGCACACGTAACAGTGTCAACTGTTACTTAATTTCGAAAATTTTCTCCCGAATAAATCCGATTTAGAGAAAAGAGATTCGGTGTATCGCTTCAGGTGAGGTTTTATGTTGTAAGGAATTTAAATCTAAAATGTTGATTTCATTTTAAGTCACGAAGAAATTCTTTACTATCTTTTAAGAGAGGTAACGGGAAACAATTAGTGACCTTAGAATTTCCGTTCAATACTTCATTAGTACACTGGTGTCCAAAATTAAGGACCAATCACAAAATGCTAATTTTCAAGTACGCGAATACTCAAAAGGAAACAATATAATTCGAATAATTACTATCTGTACAGCACAGCTAGTCCATATAACATCTCATTCATGTCACACATGGTCACAAGTGTCACGGTCACTACGGTGAAGCAAAAAATAGGAAATTCCATACATCTCATTATGAGTCTCAAATGCTCACTATATGTGACTCCACTGAGACGTCACTGTGTCAGCTGCTTTGTGACGAGTCATCATGTGACTTTACAATGTAGTTACATTGTGACTCTCATGTGACAGTCATCTGGAGACTCAATTGCAAGGTCATCGTGAACGCTGCATTGTGATAAGCTACCAAATAATGTCACATTAAAGTCACGTGATAACTTTCAGGTGATAGAGAGACTACTGTGAAGTCACCAATGTGCTTTTTCTGAAAAGTCACCATGTAACATAATGTGATATTATTTGGTGACTTATCATAATGCAGCGTTCATGATAACTTTCAAATTGAGTCTAAAAATGTCATTCACATGAGAGTCACAATGTAACTACATTGTAAAGTCACCTGGTGACTCGTCACGAAGCAGCAGTCACATTGACGTCGCAGTGGAGTCACATATAGTGATCATTTGAGACTCATATTGAGACGCGTGGAATTTCCTATTTTTTGTTTCACCGTAATGACTGTGACACTTGTGACCATGTGTGACATGAATGAGATGCTACATGGACTAGCTGTGCTGTAGGGATAGTAATTATTTGAACTATATTATTTACTTTTGAGTATTCGCTTACTTAAAAATTAGCATTTTGTGACTGGTCTTTAATTTTGGACAACAGTGTATTACGTAAGTTGATCTTGATCAGTTGTTTTGCGTAAAAATTGTTTCACTGGGTTTTTTCTTTTGTCACATGCTTTCTTTTAAGGAAGTCTGGGACACAAAAATTTTCAAATTTTCTAAAAATATTTTATTGCATTAAAAATTGCTCTGTTTTTTTTTTCTGCTTAAAATGGCGTTTAAATCATGTTTCTATCTTAATTGGAACAGGAGATATTATTTTTTTTCGTTTTGGTTTGTTTTCAAAATCTAGCTTTCAAGCAATGGTTGTCATGGAAACGACTTCTTGTGAAAATGAGTTTTTCTTCGTGATCGGTTTTTTTCACCATTTCTCGTATTTAAATTGTTATAAGTCAAGAACCGTTAAAGATAAATGTTTCAAACTTGAAACATGCATTTTACAATTGATTTACTTTAATTTTGATTCAGGAAATTTGAAAAAAAATATTTACTTTTGAAAATAGGATTTTTTTTTTTTAAGTTCCATCATTTTTTTTTTTTACTTTAAATATTTTTAATCTTTATTTAAATTAATATTTTTAAAAATTCTGAATCAAAATTAAAACTTACATATTTCTGTTTATTTAAATGAAAAAAAAATTGAAATTCTACAAATAATATTTCGAGTTATAACGATTTTAAATTACCCCACTTTTTTAGTAAATTTTAAAATTTAAACTTAAAAAAATATGAGAAGTTTTATCATGTGACTTTGTTGACAAATGATATGGTTAACTATTACAAAATATTTCCAAATTTTAACCCAGTAAATAAAAGTTATTTTAAAATTTGTCCCAGACCCCCCTAACCTACAATTCTATTTGTAATGTGGCAGTCAAACCTTGTTACTTATTATGCACCCAGTTTCTCTTGACATAGAGCTTTGAAATTCGGAATATATATGTATTCATGCGGGCGTTACATGAATTGGAGATTGATTTTTTAATATTCAGTGCCTAAGTAGGTCACTGGGGGCAAATTTAAACAAATCACCAAATCTCCTAAAGCGTTGGAAATAAAGTCTTGAAAATTGACATGCCTATAATATAACTAAAATTAGTAAGCACGTGTTTCGGAATTTTTCAAAATTCGACCCCTAAGGAGTAAAAGGAAAGTCTTCTTCTAAGCGCCCTCCGTTTTTGAAAGGCGTCGCAAAACACTACTTAAGGTTAAACTAACTCTACTGAGGTTTACACTATTTAAACTTAATGGTTACTCAATTATTGTTTGATTTCTTATGGAGAAATCGGTATCAGTTTCTACAATGAGTATTTGATCAAAAGTGCTAATGGCAGGTTACCACAATAGCGCCAAATTTCGGCCAATTTGCGAAATATCGTGAGATTTGAGGGCAAAAATAAGCTGCCATATATGAAGCCAACTTGGCGATAGTTGGCTAATTTGGTGAATTTCTCATTTAAATCAATTAATCCATATTTCTACATTTTTGTGAATTTTAGTGAAAACATCTTTATTTTCTATTTTATTTATTTTCTTTTTTACATTTATAATGTATGTAAATTTTCCCCTTGGTATAATTAGATAATTTTAAAAACATCGTTTTTTCAATTCAAAATTATTACACATCGTCTTAAAAATGTTATCGGTATCTAATTTAAGAAATATTTGTGATTATTAACAAATATTCAAAATAAACTGTTCAATGTTCAATACCAGTATTCGAAACTCTGATTAAATTCAATGTTCAAATCCAATGTTAGTTTTTAGAAATCACTCTAACAACCCATTTTAAGCCATAAGATTTTCACTGAAAATAAATGTTCCCTGAGGCAAAGATTTTATTCCAAAAACGAAACGGAATATTCTGTCAAACTTAATTATCATGGAACTCAAATAAAACAATTAAACGGAGAAAAAAAAATCTAAGTAATGGATGGTATACAACACCTCACCCTCCTTTCCGTCTAAAATGAATTAAAAGGGTAGAACAGGCTAAGTAATAGCAATGAAAAAAGACGGCAATTTGAGTTTGAGGTGATATTTTTTATTCAATTTCAACAAAGCAAAAGTATCATTCTTTCGTATATACATTCTTTCTGAAATCTTTAATGGTTGCTGTGTAAAACGGGATTATTCAATAAGCTGTAAAACACTGTTTTAATCACTCACAGCATACATTGTACATTAAAAAAATAATTTCATAAACATATTTATATAATTGTTCGCTATTTATTTAACCGAAAAATCATGGCTTAATATATAGATACATTTAAATTGAAAATAAAGCGAGGAAAAATAAAATTTTGAAAACAGTATTTAAAAAGAAACATAATTAAATAACTGACACTTGTTCGTATTAATAAAACGCTTGGTGAAAAGTTAATGCATAATTAAGTCGTCATGTAAAGAATAACAAACTGTTTTTTCTTCAAACAAAATGTAAGAAAAATTTATAAAGAACTACTTAAATTATAGATAAATAGGCGCATTGTAAATAAATCTAATTTATGTTTCTAAAAGAAAACGCTTTTAACACATTGCAGAGATAAAAATACTTCAAATTAAGTTAAAGATAGAAAAGAAAAACACATACCAGTGTAGAAACACATACCTGTTATTTAATTTCCAAAATTTAGAGTCGAATAAATCGGATTTAGAGAATAGAGTTTTGTTGTACTGCTTCAGGTATGGTTTGTTACGTTAAATTATTGTAATGACTTTAAATCCAAGCTGTTGATTAGAAAGAAAAAGTTAGACAAAAGTGGATAAGTTCTACTTTTGTTTGAAAGGCATTAAATACATTTTATTTTAACTTGAAAATAAAACGATAATTTTTTTTTCTTCTGGAAACGATGGTAGTATTTAAAAAGGGGCATAATTAAATAATTCACACATGTTCGCATTAAGAAAATATTTAGTGTAAAGTACTTATGTAATATTAGTCTACTAATTTAAAAATCTCATAAACTACTTCTCTTTCAAAGAGAAAATAAGAATATTTTCTAAAGATATACTTAAATTCAAGATAAATAGAGGTATTTTAAAATAAGTAGTATGTATTTCTAAACGAAAATGCTTTGATCACATTTCAGAGATAAAAATACTTCAAATTACGTTAAAAATAGAAAAAAAAACCACATACCAGTGACAATTGTTATTTAATTTCCAAAATTTACTCCCGAATAAATCGGATTTAGAGAAAGAGTTTTATTATATCGTTTCAGGTAATGTTTGATGCATTAAATTATTGTTGTAATGCCTTTAAATTTAAACCTGTAGATTAGAATAACAAAGTCAGACAAAAATGCGTCTTCTTTGCAATGCATTAAATATTTTTTTTTAATTTTAACTTGAAAATAAAACAAAACAAAACAAAAAAATAAAATTTCTAAAACAATTGTTGTATTTAAAAGGAAAAATAATTAAATAATTCGCAAGGGCTCGTATTAATAAAATATTTGGTGTAAAGTACTTAATTAAATCGACTGATGTAAAGAATAATCTGCTTCACTTTCAAAGAGAATATAAGAATATTTTCTAAAGAAATACTAAAATTCCAGATAAATGCGCGTATTGTAAATAAATGTAGTTTGCATTTCTTAAAGAAAACGTTTAGATTACTATGGAGGCAGAAAAATACTACAAATTAAGTTAAGGTAGAGAAAAACACGTACCAGTGTCAACTACACTATAAAAAAAAAAAAAAAAATCTATAATTCTAGAGATGTAAAGTTACAGACATCTGTATTCTTACTAAAATTTCATCTGTACATTATACAAAAAAATATGTAAATCTACAAATCTAGTTTTTGTAAAGCTACAGTTTTCTGTAGCTTTACAAAAGAATCTAATAAAATTACAGTAATCTTACTAAAATTTTATCTGTAACCCGAGTTGCAGTTACATAAGAAGCTCTAGGCATCCCAGTTTTCTAAACAATTCTTAGTAACCTTACAGATTTTTGATTTACAGTGCAAAAGTTTATCTGTTAAATGAATTTTTGTTGTTGCCGTTACGTAAAAAGTTCTAGGAATCCCAGTTTCCTAGAAAAATTTTAGTAACTTTACAGATTTTTTTTTTTTTTTTTTTTTTTTTTTTTTTTTTTTTTTTACAGTGTATGTTATTTATTAATACATGAAAATTATTCCAGAGAGAAACACCTTGCACACAATATTTCAAATGAAATATTAAAATGGTTCAAATGAAATTTGTTTTTCATTTGAAATAAAGTATGTTGTTTAATTCTTAAAATTTACTTCCGAATAAATCGGATTTAGATAATTCAGTTTTGTTGTATCGTTTGAGGTAAGGTTTGATACGTTAAATTATTGTTTGCAAGGCTTTTAAATCCAAACTGTTAATTAGAATTTAAAGCCCGAAGAAATTCTTTACCGGCTTTTGAGAGAGGTAACAGGAACGATTATTAAGCTTAGAATTTTTGCTCAATACTAAGAAGTGTTATATATGTTATTCTTGATTACTTGCTTCATGAAAAGAGAGTAAATTTTATGTCATATATTTTTATGTGGTAGGACTACATAAATTAAACTTAATTGTTTCGTATCGCTCAAAATTGTTAGACGTAGAAAATTAAATTACTTTAGATTCTAATTTAGAAAATATTTTTCTTTACGGCTGCAACGCTCAATAGAAAATATGCTAAGTTTAGTATAGCGGCCTTCAGAATTGTAATAAACTGGAATACTTAAGTTCAGATGGAGTGTTTACTTTTCTGTACATTTATAGTTCTAAAAAAATAATTATTTATTTTCACCGGTAGAAAAAGTGATATACTTAAAATTTTTTAAGTTCACTAAATCGAGACCTTCACGAATTTCGTCTTCTAGCATATGGTTTTGCTAATAATCTTATAAAATTAACTGAATTAAAACATAAATGAGATTGACTTCTTGGTCTGAAGTTTGATTGTTCAATACTAATAAACATTTATATTAAAAACACTTCTTCAAATGATGTTGATGACAACAAAGTGTCCACTGCATTTGTTTCGAATCATTATGTATGTAACTGGTGCTCATTCCAGTGCCTGATTTTGTTAAGGGAGAACGGGCCTCTACTTTTAAGTGGACCAAAAGTCCAAACAGTATATGCTATTCTTAAAATGATAACATTATTGAGGGTTTACAATATAATCTTTGCCCGCGGCCGTACTTTGGGTTAGTCTGGCCCTTCGTCAATTGCAAAGCCGCACGTAATTTCAAGGTATGTGCTTACTGCAAACTACTTGCGGCCTTCACCTGAAGATGGATCATTCTTATATGATCAGAAACGAATCCAAAGTGTTTATTTTATTATTTTTTTCTTCAACAAAGTTTTCTATTTTATTTATCTGATGGTCGTTTCTCGGTGCTACTGCTTTGAATTTATATTTTGAACAGTAGAGTTACTTGCATATTATATTTCTCTCCTTTATCATTAATTTGTTTCATTATTCCAGGTACAGTCTTTAAATTTTCTAACATCATCAGACATCTCATAATATTTTCGTTCAACGCTTACAAGCAACTATAAAACATAAACTACAAAACATAAATTAAACATGCTTAATTTTTTCTTGCAGGTGTTTTTAAAGTCCTTTACATTTGAACGTATATCACATGTCTTTCCCTTTGTGAAGTCCTAAATATTTTCTTTGACCTTACTTACGAGATTTCTAATGATATGAAAAACTCATAATCATTTTTGTTTAAATGGAGCAACGAAAATTTAATGTGATAAATAGGAGAAATATTACATGTGTAACAACTATTATGTTCAAAGTATAATTTAAACGCTTCAGCTTCTAATAATTACTATGCAATTCAACTTTAAATTCCAAAAGAATGACTAACGTAATATATATAATATGTGATGATATGTATGAGAAAATGCTCCTGTACATAAAACTATAATAGGATAATTTACATAATGTACAAGATATATATATAATAGAAGTTTATATAATAGTACACTTTTATAGGATATCTATAATGAGAGCTTATATAATATTATATTTTATAATAGAATGCATAAAATTATAATGCCATTATTAAATAAGGCCATCGAAATTAGTAAGAGCCGAAAGACCTTTCACCACTATGTATTTCGTGGCGATGTAATGTTGTAGAACTGAAGTGAAAAGAGTATAAATATATAAATACGAGATGTAGTTAATCGGAAAATCTACAAGTAACAATTTATTGCATAGTATCTGTGTGCACAAAATTATTTTACAACAGAAAATTACAGGCATCCAGTTACGATGTGAAAATCTACGCAGAATTGCGAAAATGATCGTAGCAAATACATTCCGAACTTATTTTTTTAGGCTAATTAGTTGTGTCGTAACACGTTTCATTAACTTTCTGTTTGGTATAAAAACTTACATGACATACCTAAAATACAGTGGGACTTTTTTCACCCTGTATATAACAGTCGTCAAAAAGTCCAGTCTTGACAGAAGAAAGTATATATACCTCTCATAGAATCTACTGCGACTGACTCGTTTGCAAATTTAATTTCTGTTTTTCTTTTGTCATTTGTATTATAATCACAGTAACTAATTTAAAAAATGAAAAACAATACCGCGTAAAATGTGCGTAAAATCGTAAAGAAACCGCTAAGCGAGCAACGTGCTGACGTGATATATCCTCTCTTAAAAAGGCCTTCTTTTATAATTCGTTTATCACGCAGATTTCTTATCAAGCCATTTTTTTTCTACTTTTTCCCACATGTACTCTTGGAAGTGCTTGAATAACACGCTTTTGTAATAGGATAATTTACAAACTGTACAAATATATATAAATGTAATGTATCGCACGTTCCGGAACCTGTATAGGGAGTCGTGGCCAGTTCACTTCCCGGCATGTGTCCGTACAGCCAGCTTTAAGATGCAAGTACATCTTGGGGTTGACAGAATTAGTAGATAATCATTTGACTTGGAAACCTCTTGTTGGACCGAACTCATTTATTTGGTGCTCCATTTTACAGTTCGTTTCGCGAGTCCGGTCGGAGGTCCTCGAGCCCATTACGTGATGATTTTAGGAGCTACATCGTCATAGGTTTTGCAGGCATCTCAAAAGTGCAAATTCCCTCGTTTATGGTACGGGTTTTAGCTAATATCTTGGAGTTTATCATATTTTCCAGCAGAGGGCATAGTTGTAAATTTGGAAGGAACATTTCTTTAATTGGTTGATTAGCTTTTGATTGATTGCCCAGGCTCAGATGCCAGACCTGGGCTTGGCCGACCCGGGAATCAGCTAACCACAACTGCATGAGAATATTCCGATCGTCAGCATTTTTACTCTTAAAGATCGCCCGAAAATGATATCTGAAAGTAATAAGATGTATTGCTAGGAAACAAAGTTTCAAGGGGTAAAACTGGTTTTAGAATGAGATTTAAAGTTGTGAGAAAGAAACTTCGGATTTTAATTTTAATTTTTGAAATTTAATTTGAATTATAAAAGGATTTGTTATCCTTTCATATCCATTTAATTTAATTGGTTCATTAAGTTTTGATTGATCCCAGGGACTGTGACGTATCAGCCCTACCCACAGATGGCTGCAAAAAGCGTTTAGATTAGCAGTTTCACTTTTAAGAATAGTCCTAAAATGATCTCTGAAAGTAATAAGATGTATTGCTGGGAAACAAAGTTGCAAGGGGAGAAACTGGTTTTAGAAATAGATTTAAAGTTAGAAGAAAGAGACTTCGGATTTTAATTTAAATTTGGAATTTTAAACGGTTTTTATCATTTCATATATATATATATATATATATATATATATATATATATATATATATATATATATATATATATATATATATAGTAGGAGTTTATATAACAGTACATTTTTATAGGATATCAATAATGAGAAACTTATTAGTGGTGCACAGCCCTTTTAAGAGAAGGGCCACTTACAAAAATTTCTGGGTTGTCGTGGGCCACATGAGTAACACGGAGAGAATTCTATTTCTGGGAGGTGATCTGTGGCCTCTAATCAGATAAAAAATATGGTTTCAGAGGGGGTTTGGAGAGGAGGAGTTTTACCGCTCTAGGTTCTCCTATCCAGGCAACGTATCCAATTCAGTTGTCAAGGATATATCAACCGTTTACTTTTGTATATATAACAAAGATATAGCAAAGATTATTTAGAAGGAGTGATAATATTCCCTGACTTTATTCGGGGAAGTAAATTTTGTTTTATTAAAAGTTCCAAAAAACATAGGCATGAAAGCGGCTAGTGCAGAATAAAATGAACTTTATGAACAAAGGGGGGGAGGAGGAGCCGATCAACGAAATTTGCGATTTTTCCGCGCCTGATCAACGAAATTCGCGATTTTTTCTCGCCTAGTCGACAAAATTCGCATTTTTTCTGAAGCCTGTTGACAAAATTCGCTATTTTTCCGCACCTGATCGACGAAATTCGCTATCTTTCCGTGCCTGATAGATGCAATTCGCTATTTTTCCGCGCCCGATGACGAAGTTTGCTATTTTCCGCTCCTAATCGACGAAATTCGCGATTTTTCTGAGCTCGATCGAAATTTGATCGACGAAATTCGCAAATTTAACACTCCCGATCAACGAATTTTGCGATTCTTAACTGACTCTGATGAAATTTGCAATTTTTTCCCGCGGCAAATTGACGAAATTTGCAATTTTTCTGACGCTGATCAATGGAACTTCCAATTTTTATGGGCATCATCGAGAAAATTCGAGATTTTTCCGTGCCTGATCAACGAAATTTGAGATTTTTCCGCGCCTTATATATAAAATATGCGGTTTTTTTACTCCTGATGGACGAAATTTACGTTTCCAGAGGCAAATTGACGAAATTCATGATTTTTTAGTGCGATCTATTAATAAAAAATTCAATTTTTTCCAGTTATAAAATTACGCAATTCGCGGGCCACACGACAACCCATCGCGGGCCACTTTTAGCCCGCAGGCCACAGGTTGTGCATCCCTAGCTTATATATTATATTTTATAACAGAATGCATAAAACTATTTATTATATACTTATTCTCTTTTGTAACTTTTTTTTGTAATCATTAAATTGATATAATACCATTATTAAATAAGGCTGTCGAAACTATAATAAGAGACGAAAGACTTTTCACCATGTTTTTCGTGGCTATGGAATGTTCTGGAACTGAAGGGAAAACCGTATAAATAAATAAATATAAGATGTATTGATCCAAAAAAATCTACAAGGAACAAGTTATTGCATAGTATCTGTGTGCACAAAATTATTTTTTAACAGAAAATGACAGGCATCCAGGAACTAACTGAAAATTTACCCAGAATTGCGGTAATTAATGATCGCAGCAAATACATTTCGAACAGATTTTATTTTAGGATCGTTAGTTGTGTCGCAACACGGTTTATTAACTTTTTGTTTGACATTGAAACTTACCTGACGTACCTAAAATATAGTGGAAATTTTTTTTCACCCTGTTTATAACAGTCGCCAACAGGCCCAATCTTGATAGACGAAAGTACATGTACTTACTCACAGTATCTACTGCGACTGACTCATTTGCAAAATTATTTTTTCTCCTTCTTTTGTCATTTAAATTATGATCAATCTCAGAAACTAATTTAAAAAATGAAAAACAATACCGAATAAAATGTGCGTAAAATCGTAAAGAAACCGCTAAGCGAGCAACATGATTTCTGATACACTTCATGAGCCGTAAAACAAATTGGCAAGATAGGGTAAAGCGACGGTGATTAAAATATCGTTTTTACTATGGTGACGTGATTTATCCTCTCTTAAAAAGCCTTCTTTTATAATTCGTTTCACATACAGATTTATTCTTATCGAACCATAAAATTATTATTTTTCTTTTTTTTTCCAGATGCACTCTTGGAAAGGCTTGAATAACACGCTTTTATAATAGGATAATTTACATGTATAAAAAGAATATATAATAGAAGTTTATAAAATAGCATGTTTTTATAAGATATCTATAATGAGAGCTTACTTGATGTTTTATAATAGAATACACAAAACAATTCATTATTTATTAATTAATTACTTTCTGTACCATGATCATAAAATTGATTACAATAACATTATTGGAAAAGACCGTCGAAACTACAGCAAGAGCGAAAAACCTTAAACCCCTGTGTATTTTCTGTCAATGAAATGTTATAGATCTGAAGTGAAAAGAGTATAATGAAAGACAAGAAGTTTTAGCCATGAAATCGACAGGCAACAATTTATTCCACAGTATCTGTGTGCACAACATTATTCTTATAACAGAAAATTATATGCATCGAAGTACGGTTTGAAAATCTACGCAGTATTCAACGAATTGATCGTGGCAAATACATTCTGAACGACATTTCTTTTTGGTTCTTTAGTTATATCCTAACACGTTCTGGCAACTATATTTTTTATATAAAAACTTACATAACCTACATAAAATATAATGGGACTTCTGGGCAACCTTGTATATAACAGTAGTCAACAGACTCAGTCCTGATACCAGAAACTGCATCTACTTGAATCTACTATGATTAGTTCTTTTGCAAAAACGTTATTTCTGTTTCCTCTATTATTTCTATTATAATTCATAACAGTAACTAATTTTTAAAAAATGGAAAACAATATAGCATGACATTTGCGTAAACTCTTAAAGAAACCGCTAAGCGAGCAACACGATTTCTGATCCACTTCATGAGCCGTAAAAAAAATTGGCAAGATAGGGTAAAGCGACGGTTATTAAAATACCGTTTTTAATATGCTGACGTGATTTATCCTCTCTTAAAAAGCCTTCTTTTATAATTCGTTTCGCACACAGATTTCTTCTTATCGAATCATAAAATTATTATTATTTTTTCTTTCTTTTCCAGATGTACTCTTGGAAGTGCTTGAGTAACACGCTTTTATAATAGGTACTTCACGAAAGTGTAAAAACAAAAGTAGCCTTGAAGCAAAATAATTCATACATGTAGTTGCTAATGGAATGTGACAGGAAGAAAAAAGTATTTTGGTATCTATGTATTTAGGCAAATTATATGCGTTCTTTATCTGAATAGGAATTATTAACGTCCTTGTGATTTCTACATCATTGTAAAATTGAGGCTAATGAATTTTTATTGAATTTTTGGCACTATTTGAATTTTAGTATTTTGTATGTTATTAAAATCAAAATAATAGAACACGTTAAATGACTTCCTCGTTGCAATCTGATACATTTCGTAATTTAATGCAAACTGTTGATGCTGAAATTAAGTTATATAACTTCTAATTGACTATTTTTTAATTTGTTTTGTTTTATATTTTGTTAAATATGTAATTATTAATATCCTTGTGATTTCTTCATCATTGTAAAATTGAGGCCAGGTAATTTTTATTGAGTTTTAAGCAATATCTAAATTTTAGTGTTATGTATATTATCAAAATCAAAATATTAGAACACGTTAAATGACTTCCTCGTTGCTACCTGAAACATTCCGTCGTTTAACGCAAACCGTTGATGCTGAAATTAAATTATATAACCTCTAATTGACTATTATTTTTTAGTTTTTCTTTTATATTTTGTTAAATGTGTAATTATTAATATCCTTGTGATTTCTTCATCATTGTAAAATTGAGGCCAGGTAATTTCTATTGAGTTTTAAGCAATATCTAAATTTTAGTGTTATGTATATTATCAAAATCAAAATATTAGAACACGTTAAATGACTTCCTCGTTGCTACCTGAAACATTCCGTCATTTAGCGCAAACCGTTGATGCTGAAATTAAATTATATAACCTCTAATTGACTATTATTTTTTAGTTTTTCTTTTATATTTTGTTAAATGTGTAATTATTAATATCCTTGTGATTTCTTCATCATTGTAAAATTGAGGCCAGGTAATTTCTATTGAGTTTTAAGCAATATCTAAATTTTAGTGTTATGTATATTATCAAAATCAAAATATTAGAACACGTTAAATGACTTCCTCGTTGCTACCTGAAACATTCCGTCATTTAGCGCAAACCGTTGATGCTGAAATTAAATTATATAACCTCTAATTGACTATTATTTTTTAGTTTTTCTTTTATATTTTGTTAAATGTGTAATTATTAATATCCTTGTGATTTCTTCATCATTGTAAAATTGAGGCCAGGTAATTTCTATTGAGTTTTAAGCAATATCTAAATTTTAGTGTTATGTATATTATCAAAATCAAAATATTAGAACACGTTAAATGACTTCCTCGTTGCTACCTGAAACATTCCGTCATTTAGCGCAAACCGTTGATGCTGAAATTAAATTATATAACCTCTAATTGACTATTATTTTTTAGTTTTTCTTTTATATTTTGTTAAATGTGTAATTATTAATATCCTTGTGATTTCTTCATCATTGTAAAATTGAGGCCAGGTAATTTCTATTGAGTTTTAAGCAATATCTAAATTTTAGTGTTATGTATATTATCAAAATCAAAATATTAGAACACGTTAAATGACTTCCTCGTTGCTACCTGAAACATTCCGTCATTTAGCGCAAACCGTTGATGCTGAAATTAAATTATATAACCTCTAATTGACTATTATTTTTTAGTTTTTCTTTTATATTTTGTTAAATGTGTAATTATTAATATCCTTGTGATTTCTTCATCATTGTAAAATTGAGGCCAGGTAATTTCTATTGAGTTTTAAGCAATATCTAAATTTTAGTGTTATGTATATTATCAAAATCAAAATATTAGAACACGTTAAATGACTTCCTCGTTGCTACCTGAAACATTCCGTCATTTAGCGCAAACCGTTGATGCTGAAATTAAATTATATAACCTCTAATTGACTATTATTTTTTAGTTTTTCTTTTATATTTTGTTAAATGTGTAATTATTAATATCCTTGTGATTTCTTCATCATTGTAAAATTGAGGCCAGGTAATTTCTATTGAGTTTTAAGCAATATCTAAATTTTAGTGTTATGTATATTATCAAAATCAAAATATTAGAACACGTTAAATGACTTCCTCGTTGCTACCTGAAACATTCCGTCATTTAGCGCAAACCGTTGATGCTGAAATTAAATTATATAACCTCTAATTGACTATTATTTTTTAGTTTTTCTTTTATATTTTGTTAAATGTGTAATTATTAATATCCTTGTGATTTCTTCATCATTGTAAAATTGAGGCCAGGTAATTTCTATTGAGTTTTAAGCAATATCTAAATTTTAGTGTTATGTATATTATCAAAATCAAAATATTAGAACACGTTAAATGACTTCCTCGTTGCTACCTGAAACATTCCGTCATTTAGCGCAAACCGTTGATGCTGAAATTAAATTATATAACCTCTAATTGACTATTATTTTTTAGTTTTTCTTTTATATTTTGTTAAATGTGTAATTATTAATATCCTTGTGATTTCTTCATCATTGTAAAATTGAGGCCAGGTAATTTCTATTGAGTTTTAAGCAATATCTAAATTTTAGTGTTATGTATATTATCAAAATCAAAATATTAGAACACGTTAAATGACTTCCTCGTTGCTACCTGAAACATTCCGTCATTTAGCGCAAACCGTTGATGCTGAAATTAAATTATATAACCTCTAATTGACTATTATTTTTTAGTTTTTCTTTTATATTTTGTTAAATGTGTAATTATTAATATCCTTGTGATTTCTTCATCATTGTAAAATTGAGGCCAGGTAATTTCTATTGAGTTTTAAGCAATATCTAAATTTTAGTGTTATGTATATTATCAAAATCAAAATATTAGAACACGTTAAATGACTTCCTCGTTGCTACCTGAAACATTCCGTCATTTAGCGCAAACCGTTGATGCTGAAATTAAATTATATAACCTCTAATTGACTATTATTTTTTAGTTTTTCTTTTATATTTTGTTAAATGTGTAATTATTAATATCCTTGTGATTTCTTCATCATTGTAAAATTGAGGCCAGGTAATTTCTATTGAGTTTTAAGCAATATCTAAATTTTAGTGTTATGTATATTATCAAAATCAAAATATTAGAACACGTTAAATGACTTCCTCGTTGCTACCTGAAACATTCCGTCATTTAGCGCAAACCGTTGATGCTGAAATTAAATTATATAACCTCTAATTGACTATTATTTTTTAGTTTTTCTTTTATATTTTGTTAAATGTGTAATTATTAATATCCTTGTGATTTCTTCATCATTGTAAAATTGAGGCCAGGTAATTTCTATTGAGTTTTAAGCAATATCTAAATTTTAGTGTTATGTATATTATCAAAATCAAAATATTAGAACACGTTAAATGACTTCCTCGTTGCTACCTGAAACATTCCGTCATTTAGCGCAAACCGTTGATGCTGAAATTAAATTATATAACCTCTAATTGACTATTATTTTTTAGTTTTTCTTTTATATTTTGTTAAATGTGTAATTATTAATATCCTTGTGATTTCTTCATCATTGTAAAATTGAGGCCAGGTAATTTCTATTGAGTTTTAAGCAATATCTAAATTTTAGTGTTATGTATATTATCAAAATCAAAATATTAGAACACGTTAAATGACTTCCTCGTTGCTACCTGAAACATTCCGTCATTTAGCGCAAACCGTTGATGCTGAAATTAAATTATATAACCTCTAATTGACTATTATTTTTTAGTTTTTCTTTTATATTTTGTTAAATGTGTAATTATTAATATCCTTGTGATTTCTTCATCATTGTAAAATTGAGGCCAGGTAATTTCTATTGAGTTTTAAGCAATATCTAAATTTTAGTGTTATGTATATTATCAAAATCAAAATATTAGAACACGTTAAATGACTTCCTCGTTGCTACCTGAAACATTCCGTCATTTAGCGCAAACCGTTGATGCTGAAATTAAATTATATAACCTCTAATTGACTATTATTTTTTAGTTTTTCTTTTATATTTTGTTAAATATGTAATTATTAATATCCTTGTGATTTCTTCATCATTGTAAAATTGAGGCCAGGTAATTTCTATTGAGTTTTAAGCAATATCTAAATTTTAGTGTTATGTATATTATCAAAATCAAAATATTAGAACACGTTAAATGACTTCCTCGTTGCTACCTGAAACATTCCGTCATTTAGCGCAAACCGTTGATGCTGAAATTAAATTATATAACCTCTAATTGACTATTATTTTTTAGTTTTTCTTTTATATTTTGTTAAATGTGTAATTATTAATGTCCTTGTGTTTCCTACATCATTTTAAATTTGAGGTCAGGTAATTTTTATCGAATTTTTGGCAATATCTAAATTTAAGTGACCTGTATATTATCAAAATCAAAATACTGGAACACGTTAAATGACTCTGTTGCTACTTGATACATTCCGTCAAACTAATTCCGTTAACTCAAACTGTTGATGCCAAACTTAATTCTATTTTCCTATTTTTAATCTATTTTCTTTTGTATTTTGTTGAATAATTACTGCCATCCTTGTATTATTTAATAGGTAATGTGTTCTTTAATGTGTAATTTAACTTCCTTTTTAAAAAATTAAATCTAATGAATTTTCATTGAATATTTGAAATATCTAAAAACTAGCATTTTTCACATTATCGAAAAAAAAAACGGTCAAGTACGAGCATTACTCGCAAAGGGTTCCGTAGAATAAATATATGAATTTGTAATTGTATTATTAAAAAAAAAAAAGCGTTGCTAAAAGAATACTAAGACTTTGTAAAAAACTATACAACGTAGGGTTGGGTATAACTTTATATATTAGAAAAGTGTAATCGGGTATACCATGAAAGTTCAAAGAGATATGGAACCTAAATAATATCAAACATAGCTATTCGTATAACTCTTTTTTTTAATATTATCCTAATCTGTTTATGATGAACTTAATTCGGTACTGACAATAAAAGCAGTGCATAGTTAAACTTCATTTAGCATTTCATGAAACGAAATTCAGCGTAGTAATAACCTTTATTTCTACAGTGTAGCTAAAACAAAACCTTTGTTCAAAGTTTAAATTTATCATTGTGCTAAGCGCGCTTCGAAAGGAGGTCTCAAAGTTGTAACGCCGCCTTGGTCAGTGCCGCGTTTTTCCAGATAGGTGTTTAATTAACTTTTAAAGTCACTCGAGGCGTGTTGAGAGATACACTCAATGCAAACTATCGCGAATCCCACAGTATTTATGCGATTCATTCTAATTAAACTTTTCGAGGGTGGTGCCCTTAAAAAGAGGACACCTAATTTTAATTCCAAAACAGACAAATGGCACCAAGAATATTTAATTATTTTTTTTCTTTTATCATGTAGGTGAAAATAAACAAGTTCGTATTTTCTAATAAATTCGTTTATAAATTCTGGTGTCAGTTCGTTATTTCATAAGTTTATAAATAGAATTACTCCGCGCCAGAAACGTTTAAGTGGTCGCAGGAGTCTTAAAACTTCAAAATTTAAGAAATTTTAATTTTTTTAGATGTTAAACTCCTATCTTTTCTGAATATTTTGATATAATTGTTTCCTTAAAATTCCCGTTAGAACAGAAGTTTTGGCTTTTAGAATTATACCCGCTCAATAACTGAAGCGGTGATTCCGAAACTTTGAAGTCATTTTTTCTCCAAATGGCGTTTTTTGGGCATAACGCGCAGTATACCTCAAACACTTCTGAATAATTTTTCATGAAATTGTCAAAACATGTATTTCATGTTAGTCTGTATAAACTGAACCTAATATTTCCTTTTTATTGTTCAAAGATAATTTTTTTAGGTGATTTTACTGTTGATATTTTCAAAGTTTTGTATTACCAAAATCAACATTGCATTAAAAATATAAAAATGCTTCAAATACAAATTTATGTAAGTTCAGGGAAATTATTACAATCTGAAGTATAAGTAAGCACCAAAATTTTCATTCTAGTTGCAATATTTATTTTGTCATTCGGCACGTAAACTGTTATCCCAATTTTTTGTTCGACAAAAGTCTAACATTTTCGAACCCCCTATAAATACTAATTCTGTATCTTGCAATTTTTCAAATAGGGGAGACTAGGGACAGTTGACCATACGGGAGGCTTGACCCACCCATCAATTTTCATATTTAAAAGAATTTCAGAGTTTTATAAAGAGGTGCCAACCAAAGCTACTGGGATGCTCAAACAGCAGTCTTTGTTTTACACAGCTAATCGAAACAGGTGTGGAAAAATCAATTGTGAAGCGTTTTCAACCTAAAAGTTGTGTTTTTTTAGAAACATTTTGTAAGCTTTTTTCAGATAAAATATATCATAGAATTTAAGTAAGTGGGTTTTAAGTAATGCAGAAATATCGAGCTTTCATTCCAGGCATAAAGACTGTACAGTAAGTTAGGCTTAATATAACAATGTGGTATTGCTTAGAAAAGGTCTATGTAGGGAGTCTTGACCCAGTCAGTGTGAGGGAGGGTTGACCAGATGCTCAAGGCTATCTTAATTAAGTGGTTTCGGAAATATTTTTGTTACACACTGTGCATAATGAAAAGTGAATGGTATATATATATAAGAATGTAAATTTATTCTGTACAGCTTCAGTAAAATGGGATGATGGAAAAGAAAATGTTTAAAACTGACTATAGAAAAATGTGATAAATTGCTAGAAAAGGCGAAAGTTGATAGGAACTTTTTTCCATTTAGATATTGCTTACAATAGATAAACAGAAACAGTGGGAAAGACTAGAAAGGATGGAAGCAGCAGTCTTAACCTTTTGAGTTGCAGTGGTATATTTATAAACCACTTAATTTTAATTACGAAACATCACAATGGCACCAGAATTTTGCTAAAGTCTTTTCCATTTAATATGTATGTGAAATATAGCCTTTTTCTTATTTCCAAATAAATTTGTTCATAAATTCCGGTGCCAGTCATTTATCTCAACATTTTAGCACTGAAAGTACTTTGCCTCTTAAAGGTTTAAATCATGTTAACGATAAGTTAAGTGCTTATGCGGTTGCAAATGAACACAGCATCGATTGAAAAATTTTAGGAAGGTATGTAGAAAAATTTCACCAGGGTGAATACAATGATATTAAGCCAAACTATGTGACAACTAGAGTTGTCCGATCGAGTGTCACAAAAATGGAACAAGGAGATATAAAAAAAAAAAAAAGCGGGACTAAATCCGGACATAATAACATGAAACACTATGAAACCTAAACCTGTCTCTAACAGAATACTGCCTTGTTCAAATTTCATTTTCCTTGCTTTACAATTATACCTGCTCTCACAAAACCCTGTTTAAAACAAAATTTTTCTCCTTTGACTTGCGGTTGCGTCTTAACATAGGTTTGTTTAAGCTTCATATTTAAAAATATATTTTTTTTATAATAATTAAAACATGTAGAATAAAGTTATTTTCCTTTTTTTAAACTGATTTTATTTCTCTTCGCAAATAGTGCAATATAAAACAAAGTGAGTCAAGCCTCCCATATAGTGGGTCAAACCTCCCATATGTGGGGAGCCTTGACCCATTATTTTTTCATGATTAAAATTAATCCTTTTTCAAATTTCTTATATGTTACACTTATGTAGCAATTTCCATTTTGATAACTGATTGTATAACGATTAAAATGATATATAAAATTTTATCATACGTTCAATATTTAAAAAATAAAAAATAATCTTGTAAAAAGTGGGTCAACCCTCCCTAGTCTCCCCTATATGAAACGAAAGAACATACTTATATCTTTCATCCCAATTAAAATTGTGTTTTAAAATCATATGCATTTTAAGACATTAAATGTTAAAAATGGTCTTTTTTTTCATTTTTTCCACTTTTTAGAGTCTCGAGACCCTTTAAATTAGTATGTTTTTAACAATTTGACGTTTATTGCTTTTATACTGTTACTGGACATTACATTACACATATATATTATTAAAAGTTGTTAACTAGGCATAGAGTACGCCGCCCCTGTCCTTGTGTATGTCCAAACTGACCGTACCTTTAAGGGTTAATATCTCGGCTAATTACCAATGATTTTTTTCGAAAATCATTATCAACAATGCTTTTATTCTTCTGCAACGATAGGTATATTCAGCGGTGCTCAACAATTTTTCTGAATGCCCGTAAATCGAAGTTATAACAGTGTGTAACAGAAGTGTATAACAGAAAAATGCTAATTACTCAAAAACTATGTGACCTAGGGTAATCGCTATAATTTTCCGGCAAGGTTTATATTAACGTCTACTACCTCTAATTTTTTCATAATTTTAGTTTCAGTAGATACGGAATTAGATGGGGTGGAGGAGGACATATTTTTGCGCTACATTTTCAGCAATATCTTTGAAAATATAATACCTAAAATGAAAAGGACTATATTTTTTAGTTCAGCTTTAAAAAGCTTTCACAGGATACCCCTCATGATATGCAAAGAAAATATTTTTTTTTTCAAGTAGCATAATTAGACCCTCTACTTTTTTACTAAATATATATATGGACATTTATTAATCTGAAAATATGTGGGTCAATGGTCTTTATTACTTCCCCGAATTTGAACTTTCCACGTTCCATAGTTTACGAGTAAAATGGCTTTGACAGACAAACAGACAAACAGACACAGGATTGATCTTATAATGGTTCCGTTTTTACTTTTTAAGTACGGAACCCTAAAAAGGAAAAAAAAAAAAAGAAAAAAAAAACCCAATAAATAAATAAAACATATTAAATGACCTTATCATCGCTACCTGACATATTTAGTCGTTTATTACGAAATATCGATGCTATAAAATTACTTACTATAATAATTTACTTTATATGACATTGTTTACTATTATTATTATTATTTTCATTAAATGCACAATGACATGGTTTATTCCAAGCAAAATATTACTTATCTAGCATAAAAATTTCAAATAAAAATTTTATTTATTTATTTATTTATTTATTTACATGCTGGCGTAGCAGCCCGGTGTGTTCCATTTGCATATCACGTATTCTTTTAATATTTGGGAGGAGAGGTGGGGATTTTTTATTTAATTCTACATTAAAAAAAATCTAATAATTTTATTAAAATTTTTATGATAAACAATAAATCATCATTACAATTTTAGTAGAATTCATTGTAAGAAAACAGAAATAGACGGCAATAAAATTCCATTGGTCGAGATGATTTTGGGTAAAAATTTGGAAATTTACCATTACTGTCATGTGAGCGTCTGTTTACTTGTCTAGCTAAATACACAAATGCACAATGACGTGGTTTATTCTACTCAAAACTTTTCAAGTTTAAAATTTTCAATAAAAAAATTATTTTATTATTATTATTTTCTTGCATTAATAGTAGCTGGCGTAGCAACCTTGTGTGTTCCATTTGCCTTGCACGTGCTCTTTCAGTAACAAGTGAGGAAGGGTGGGGATTTTTTATTTAATGCTACATTTATAAAATTAATAATAATAATTTTATTAAAATTTTTATTATAAACAAGAAATCATGTTTATAAATTTAGTAGAATGCCCTGTAAGAAAACAGCGATAGACGGCAATAAAATTCCATTGCTCGAAATGATTTTGGGTAAAATTTGGAGATTTACCATTACTGTCATTTGCGCGTTTGTTTACTTGTCTAGCTAGTTCAAGCGAATTCATTCAGAAGAGTATCATCAAGTTCTGTAGTGTGGGTTTCTACTGCTTGAACAAAATTTTTTTTAATCTGAGCACATGCATTCATTCCACTGCACATATGCTCAGATTCTATCGCAGCCCATTTATTTACACTTTGAACAAATTCGAGAAATTATTATTTCGTACTCATTAATAAATAAGTCATGTGATTATTTTTTACATTACATTTTTTAAGGGGTCTCAGGACTCTTAAAATTGGAAAAAAGAAAAAAAAATGAAGACGATTTTCAACATTTAATATCTTAAAATTTATATGATTTTAAAACACAATTTTTTATTGGAGATGAAATATATAAGTATGCTCTTTAATTTCATGTATTAAAAAAAATGGCTAGATGCAGAATTAGCATTTACAGGGGGCTCCAAATTGTTAGATATTTCACGAGCCGAAAATTGGTATAGCAGATTACGCGCAGGATTACAAAATAAATTTTGCAATTAGGATGAAAATTTTGTTTCTTACTTCTACTTCAGATTATAATAATTACCCTGAACCTAAATAAATTTGTATTTAAAGCATTTTTATATTTTTAATACAAAGTTGTATTTATCTAATGCAAACATTTAAAAATTTCAACAGTATAATCACCTAAAAAATATATTTTTTTAAAGAATAAAAAAGACATTCTAGGTTCATTTTATGCAGACTAACATGAAACATATGCTTTGAAAATTTCATGAAAAATATTCAGAAGTTTTTGAGATATCCTGCATATTATGCTCAAAAACGTTATTTGGAGAAAAATGACTTCAAGTTTCGGAAACGCCACTTCAGCTATTGACTAGGTATAATTCTAAAAGCCATAGCTTCTGTTATAATGGGAATTTCAAGGAAATAATTATATCAAAATGTTCAGAAGAGATAAGAGTTTAGCATCTAAAAAAAATAAATAAATAAATAAATAAAGTTTCGAAAATTTTGAAGCTTTAATAGTCCTGAGACACCTTAAAGGGTAAACTAAAAATCATTAAATGGATTTACTCAAATGAAACAAAACTAAAGATATTTGTTCACTTCGTTCACTATTTTGGATAGAAAAGAGCATTCCATTATTTAATTTTCTCTTTCCTTTTTTACCCAAAACAGAAGTATTTTAGTTACCATCTATAGAAATATTTTGTTAAAAGTTGCAAAAATATTGATATCTTCAAAGATAAAAATTCTGAGAGCTTATGACATCTTCGAATCCATGCTGATAACGTTCCATATTCTAGAAGAAAATGTGAAGCATAAACACACAGTCGGATTTTAACACTATACAGGCTGCTTGTTGCCTTTAAGGGGACCACGTAACCAAAATTCGGGGAAAAAATCGATTTTTGCTCTTTTTTTTTTTAATCATTAAATAGTTTAAACTTTTATCTTTCCAACGATGTGTCACACATGTTTATATATATATATAAAAGAAGTGTTGGAATTACTATTCTTTCTAAGAGTACTTCACAGCCTAATGGCCATTTAAATCTTTAATTGACTTTTTCTCAAAACTTGGTTGGTTGGTTGGTTGATTTTTGACGGCCAATTATCTGCACGGGGGGATATAGGTCCAGGGGGGAGTGCCCTTCGTGGGGGTCTTTCTAAGGGAACCTAACCCGTATTTACGCATGGAAATCCATGGCTCGAAGAAAACCACGAAAACTCCGAACGATTAGACCGACGGGCGCGATTGGGTTCGAACCCAGCACCTCCCGTCTACCAGCTTCGAGAGCAGAACCTCAAAACTTGGATTTTTCATGTATGTGTTCCTTTTTTTTCGATATTTATTAAACTTAAGAACTCAGGGGTTTTTTTAATACTTATGTTATATTGTATACTTTAACACAGGGATTTAATGATTTGATGAAAATTATTTATTTTAGGCAGTGAAATCTTATCAAAAATGCTAATTTAAAAATGATTTTCAATAAATAATTAATAATTAATTTTCAGTTTCACTTAGAAAGAAAATGGTCTGTTAAAATACGTAAAACATGTTATTCTAACTACTCTAAAAAATCTAGAACTCTATTTCTCACCATTTCCCGGTCCCCTTAAGCGTCATTCATAAAACTATAGTTAAGGTTGTTCTTAACTGCACTGCTCAACAAGCAAAAAACGTTTTGACATATTTACAAATTCATTTTTTAACGGAAAGATATAAAATTGGAAATCCTGGCCATGGAAGCGATTTGGAATTGAACTGTTTTTTCCATTTTTTGATCAATTAATTACCTATTGAGTTATAAGCGAATTCGATCACGTGACAAACACGTTTTTCGCCCGATCTTGAATGCTCTTTTTCCCTTCGTGCGGAAATTCGGTTCAAAACGCCCACTTTTACATTAGAAACATCTGAAAGATCTATTGCGTTTGCAAAAAAAAAAAAAAAAATGGAAAAAACAGCTCAATGACATAGTTTCTGAACAACAACGCCAGCTAGTTTCATCCATTTTCGAACAAAAATAAATTAAAACTTATGTCAGAAAGTTGCCCTTTTCGATTTGAGAAAACAGTTTGAATAGTTATCTTTGGTTATTATAATGACAAGGGGATATATCCGGGATTCACGGGTTACAGTATATAGGTGAAAACACCTCATGTATATTTTTTCTCTTGTTAACATCCTTTTTTTCTCTGCACATACTAAAGGCACATCAATGAATGATGTATTTTTCTTAAGGTTCTTATCTACAGTAAAACAAGTTGTTTGATTGGGGGTAGGATACCTTTAAACCAGCAAAATTTTCGAATTTTTTTAGATACATATTTTGTTTCCGTAATCATTTCTGAACAATATGCAAAAAACCGCATTAAAAAATTCCCACACGTTTACTAATTGTGGCAGTTTTATTAGGACTACATATTAAGACTACATACGATAATTAAACTTTGCGTTGCGCTTATTCAAAACGATGAATTTTGATACTGCGCGTAGTGTTACTAAAAAACTATGCATGTCAATCAAAAGAAATTTTTACCACATATTCATTTCTGTATTATCTACAACTTAAAGTCAGAAAAATGTAAAATTTTATTTTTTTTCTGTTTTTGTACTTTGAAAATACTTTTTAAAAAGTGAAAATTTTTAATTTTTTGTTAATTTTTTAATTTAGTCAATATTTTTTACAAATATTCTGCTTTTAGTATAAAGGAAACTCGATTATGCATTTATTTTCACCAAAATTTCCTCTTTATATGCATATTTTCAGATTTTATCATGCGCGCAAGATTTTTTTCTCTTATTATCATATATTTTTAAACTTATCATTTCAATATTTATTTATGAATTTACAAGTATATGTATATTTTTAAATATAAATTTAAATACGAGCTTTACATTTAAATAAAGTTTGATTTTGATTTTTGATTTATTACAGATGTTTTGAAGCTTGGAACATAGTGATATTTTTTACTTTTTTGACGTATTCAAAGGAATGCTACCCCCTTAACTCGATTGTTGAAATACTACAGAATGACTATGTCACTTGCATTAATGTATTATTTCTTGCCAATAGCACCATTTCACTCGCTTAATATATTTCGACTATTGACACCCCAAAGATTGTAATAAATTGAGACAGACGTCACATTACTTTTTCATGCACAAA
Organism: Maratus speciosus; assembly: GCA_963932465.1. Taxonomy (NCBI): domain Eukaryota; kingdom Metazoa; phylum Arthropoda; class Arachnida; order Araneae; family Salticidae; genus Maratus; species Maratus speciosus. Next base: position 228,752,891 of record OZ010797.1, on the reverse strand, counting down.
ATTCGCTCTGATTTAACTGTTTCAAAACATGTGACATCAGAGCAGTGTTAGTGTCAAAAATGAATTACACAGTTTATGTTTTTCATTTGCAACACTTCAAAATATTTAGCATATAAGTCATCCGTATACTTATCAATCGCTTATACCTTAAAGATATAAAAAGTAAATAAATAAATATGACAATAAATTTAGCTCTTAATAAATCTTGAAAATTTTTTTTTCATGCATCAAGCATAGATTATGAAACTCTTTCCAGCACGTTCAAAATATTGTAACAAAACTTCACCATTTAATGATGTGAATGATATCTAAGTAAACAATTAAAAAAACACGTCACATTTGGAAACCCAATTTCAGCAACTACCAACTATAATCGGAAAAATATCCGCATTATTTTGTGTTGCCTTGTATAGGGTCGATATAATTTGTACACATCAAGTAATACATAAAAATGAGTTAAATTTAAAAATGCATACAATTACATACTTTCAGCAATTATTGCTCATACACAGTACGGTAACTGAGTAACAATTCTATTACCGAAAAGTACCGAAAGTAAGCCCACCCCCCTCATATATGTGATTTTTTCCTTTTTTGGAAAAGTGCCCTTTATAAGCCCCCCCCCCCCCCTCACACTTCAAGTTTTATTTTCTGACGCTTTTAATTCTTCTGTTTTTTTTTTTTTTTCAGGAAATTCCTTAAGTTTTTTTGTTTCCATACCTCCTAAATGAATGTATCTTATGCAATTTGTTTTCATCTAATATCTTTACATATCATTGTATCAGGATGGCATACTTCGCTGTACTCGCTACCAGACCTTTCAAAGGAAAGTTCCTTGTGTAGGATACTATTAAAATTTTTCCTTATTTTTATGCACTAAGATTTAATAAATATTTATATTGAGTTTAATTTTGATAATTTTTGTTCATAAATTCTTTGATATATAATTTAATTATTTTATGTAAATTTGTTTCATTAATTTATTATTTTGTTTAATGGAAACTACTTACCTTCTATGGAAGGGAATGTTAAAATCAAAAAGTGTTAATTTTACCTGATTTTATTTTGCAAATTGTAAAAATCTTGTGAAATTTCATGAATTCCAAACATACCGCCCACCCTCCTAATTTTCCTATTGTTTTCACAAAAGTTCCAGTTGTAAGCACCCCTTAAAATAATTTGAATTTCCTGTCTGCTACAGGGGGACTTATTTTCGGTATTTTACGGTATGTGTCTTTATAAATGAATGATAAATGATATGCACATCATATTCTATAGTAAGCATCATACAGTGCATTCAGTGATGTACATCAAATTAAATATGTCTAAAAAATGCGACATTAAAAAAAAAAAAAAAAAAAAAAAAAAAAAAAAAAGATACAAACCCGGGATTCCCGGGTAATATAATGTAAGTGAAAACTATTTCTTTAAAATTTATAACTTTAATAGATTTTTTACATTTAATATCTATATATTTTTTATGTCCAATAACAATAACAAATATCAAATTTATTTGAAAAATAGCAATATTGTGTTGATTTTTTTTTCATTTATTAAAAGCAATGCTATCGTACTGACCTCGTGCCGCGAGTTAACAGCCTAATGAAATCACTAAAGGTTACTATTTACAATCAGCCTTTTTGATTGTGTTCATTTCAGTGGTTTAAGCGCATAGTTTGATTTAATGTCTTAAATTTGTGTTTTATTTATAATGTATTGTTTTATTTATTGATTGAAGAATGTTTTAATTGCGTTACGGATTATAAGCTGGAAACAAATGCGAGCTGTTTATATATTAATTAAAGTACAAAATGAGTTATCATTCATTATCGTCTGCACGCTATATAGATATAGAATTTTAATGAAAATCATGCTTGAAAATTATTTTAAAAACGATTAAAATTGTGCAAATAGCGATGCAGTTTTCAAACAAATTGTAATACATTTTTCAAATAAATTCTAATGCAATTTTTAAACAAAATGCATTGGAAAGTAAATTTTTTCCCCTATTCGACGGTGTAAAAATTTAAAATGTACTGAATTTAGAAGTTTGAAAAATTGCACTAAAAGTTAAATGTTATTGTCTACTATCACCGCCGCCAAAATGACGTCAGCGTTATGCACGGACACGTTTGTTTATTGTAATATAGACATTATGCAAGTGGTTTTTCACAATAGATCATAATGTAATGGAATTCTTTTAAGTTCCACTGTAAACGAACTATAAATTCTACATACGTCATTCATTTGGAATACCAAATATGAAATGGTAAACTTCAATAACAGATATCACTTAAATGGCAATCCGAAAACATGCACCATTAGAGCACTTCCAGATAGACGGCGCGAGAAGCCGAATTCATAAACACCTTTCAACTACGTTGGAAAATGTTAATAAAAACGCATTTGTAATTTCTTTCTAACATCAAGTAATTCTAAAACAGCAATAACAATTTCAAAAATCTTATCTTTACAAATCCTCTTACAGTAAATTAAACACTAAAACTACTTGACTTTTGATGCTAATACGTCATCAGATGTTCGTGCTAGTACCATCCATTCGTAAAACTAAATGAATAACATTAGCATAAATAAATCTTATTCAAATCTTATTCTGGGTTAGTCATGAAACGTTAAAAACAAATACCCAGTTCTCATGAAATCCATAAAATTAAAATCATTACTTATCTAGGTGAACAAGGAAATAATAGGATTAGAAGGGAATCGGATTTCAAACAAAAGAAAGGGTAACAAATTTAATGATCTTTTATTTTCTCATTAATGCCATCAAATTTAATACTTTTCGTGGGATACTTTTTGGCAGTTTAAACTTAAAAATAAATATTAAATATACATTTTGAAATGCGAAATTAATAAGCAATCGATATCGTGTCTTTTAATGCACTGAACCTTTTTAAAATTCGTTGACCAATAAAGTAACACAGATATTGAAGTTATTTTTACTGAAGATTAATGAGTGAAATAGGGAATTTATTTAATACACTTCCTTGTTTTAGTTTCAAATATTAGACATTTGGGGTTGCGATGTCTCTGAGTGTTAAAACTACGGCTGCGGAGTTGGGGAGAAAAATGGACGACTCCGACTCCGGGAATTTTAACAGCTCCGACTCCGACTCTTTCGCTCAAAAATGGGCCTGACTCCGACTCCACGACTCCAACTCCGACCCCGCAGCCCTGGTTAAAACAGCCAAACTAGTGTATAAAAATGGATCAAAGTTCACTCAGCATTCTCCGCTCTGTTTAACTGTTCAGATGCTGAAATGCCCCCCACTTCCCTACACACACAGAAAAAAAATAAAAGATTTGTATTTTAAAATTGCAAAGTTACTTTAAGCTGTTTTACAGTTTTAGAAAGTGTGGCACATGTATCAGTGATACTTGGAACTAAAGCAATGAAACGTAGTAAATAAATTCGTGTCTTCATAGATTTGCTACAAGAATACCTTCAATAGTTCTATATCTTAACTTTTTGTCGAATTTTAAAAACGTCTAGCCCATTTCAATACATCCTCTATTTTTTAGAATAGGCGGATTATGTAACTTATTGCTCGAATGAATTTTGAAATTTAGAATTTAGACTATGAATTTAGAATTTAAATTTTTGAATTTAAGCTTCATATACAAGTATGCTTCTTCTTTTAATAAGTTATGTGTCCTAAATGCTCTTAAATGTGATTAAATTTATAGCAGAATAACATTCTACAGTAAACATTATTGAATAATTTTGTTTCGGCATAATTGAGATTGCAATCTGAAACACTCTAATAAAGTTAGATTAAACGTTTCGCTTTAACTATTAGTATGAAAATAAACTGAATTTAAATCTTGGAATAACCATTCATAGTATTACTTTTAATAACAAAGTAACAATCTACAATAATGTATCGGCATTAGTTAGTAATTTGGTGGCAGAATAATTAACATTTAGCAAACGGAAACACTCTAGATAACAGGCGCTTTAATTATTGCTCATTAACTATTAATATAAAAATATTTTTAATTCAATTATTCGAATGATTTTTCTTTCATTTTTAGTTTATTACCAATGATAATTTTTGATATTTGATGAATTAAAAACAGAATGATATAGAATGATAAAAAAAAAAAAAAACGCTAAAAAAGTTTCTATAAGAAATCTAAGGGGAAATATAAATTTTCACTTACAAGAAAAAGAAATAAAAAAAATGATAAAAACTGAAACTTGTTCTAGAGCGTGAATACTCCTCAGTAACTATTATAAAGTGTTAAATAAAACCCCCAAAAACAATAAATATACATATAACAAATTAACACCTTCTAATAATAATATACTAATTTTAATTGCTAAAAGGTGGAAATTAAAACTTTAAAATCAGTAAAAATCGGTTTATTCGTTTATATGCTTCGATTCTACCAAAGTCATTTTCAAAACAAATAATTAAAAATATTCTAAAATTGCACGGTCTATGAAACGCCATCATTAAAATTTTTTACGTACTCATTCGTATTATGAACGTTTTATTATTATTATTATTATTTAACTTAGATAATTATTTTATTTTAATTTTCATAACTATTGAGTAACTGTTATGAAAAAAAAAAAAACATATAATGTAAGTAAAAAAAAAAATAATGATGTGTATAATATGAAAGAGTACGTTGAAAATTTGAAAGATGGCATTTCATAGGCCGTGTAGTTTTAGAATATTTTTATTTATTTGTTTTGAAATCTCAAATAGAGATGTAAACAGTTGAATAAACCTATTTTTATTGTTTTTAAAGTTTTAATTTACGCCTTTTAACTATTAAAAATAATAAATTAATACCTGGAAATCAGTTTAAAAAAGTTTAGTACACTGTCTACATGTTCCGTTTTCATCTAAGTCTTTATTAAGACAAATAATAACATTTTACAGTTGCGAGAATATACTTATTTGTCTTGATAAAAGCACTGGTAAAGCTGAAACATTTAGAATTTTTTTTATATTTTTAGTTATTTTTTACACTTTTTTTTTTTTTTTTTTTTTTCAGTCTAAGAAACTATATTATCTCTGGGCGTTCAATTTTTTTATATCTTCACGAATACAACATTTAACAAATTATTAACTAAAAATTAAAATACATAAATAGCACAAATTTTCAGTTGGTATTTTTCAAGTAATTGATTTTTTCTTTATGTTTTTATTAACTTCATCAAATCAACTATACAATTTTTTATACAATCTATTTAGCTTGAACAGCAATACATAGTAAACGGCTTATTTTGAAACTATACATTAAATCACGCTAAAAATGCCTAGTCTTTAAATCAAACATTTTTTTTTTTAATTACAAGATTTTCGCATGCTTAGATAAAGGAATAAAAGAAAGAAAAGAAAAAGAATTTTATTGTTAAAAACAAACAAATTAAAATTTATTGATATATTTTATTTGTTTGCGCATTTCTAGAAAAATCGTAGAAAAATAAACAAACAATAAATAAAACGTATTTTTAAGTCTCTCCAAATTATAAAACAATGCTGCCTTTAAAAAAATAAAGTTTCTGTTTTGTGTCACATAATATCTTGTTTGAAATCTTAAATTACTTCAGTAGTACTTAAAAAAAAAGATTTAAAAGAAAAGTCCAAAATAATTTTATTTATATTCTAATTAAACGCTTCAGTTGACAGTAAATATTTACACAATCAGATCTTAAACGAATCTTCCAATTAAAAAAAGTACATGTATTTTGAAAGCGCTTTTTAAAATAAAACATTAAATAAAGCATTAATTTTTTTATCCAATCAATGTTTTTTTCTTAAGAAATGAATGTGACTAAAAAAAAATAATAATTATCTAAACAGAATGCAGGTAAAAACTTTGAGATTTGAATTTATGGAAAGATTTTTTAAAAACTATCGCCAGTAAATGTCTAAAAAAAAAAAAAAAAAAAAAAAAAAAAAAAAAAAAAAAAAAAATTAAGAATTTAAGAGAAGAATTTAAAAAAATTAGAATTTAAAAGAAAATAATTTTCAAACAAATAAAGAGATTTATATTTGATGTAGAGAAAGTTCAATATTATGGAATGGTCGGGCAATATGGAATACTTCAATATCTGGCCCGATCAAAAGTGGGCCCGACTCCGACTCTCCGACTTCGCAGCCCTGCTTATAAGTACCATTAAAATAACTTGTTATAAAATTCATTTAATATGTCGATTAGTAGTAATACAATTTAGAATGAGTTATAGATGCATTACTTTATCTTGTTTAAAAGCATTATGGGTTACACAAAACAAATATATTTTTTAAAGGAGGATTTCTTTTCCCTTTGCAGTTTTTCAGCTCTCTTGGCGCGTTGTGTGTGTGTTTGTGTGTGTGTGTGTGTGGGGGGGGGGGGGTATTTTTCAATTCGGGAATATTTCTATATGTCTATTGTAAGAACATTATATTTGTACATTTGCTAATTCTAGAAAATATTAAGAAAAATATTTAAAATAAAGGATTTGATAATCTTATAAATAGATTTATATGATTATGGTGGTTATAAATATTGCACAAAATCGCTATAAATTCAAATTTAATTAATCCTTCTAAATCCTTCAATCCTCCTAAAATCCTTCTAAAATTTATTAAATGATTTTGTATATCTTCTTATGTAGTTTCATGAATTCACGAAAAATGCTTTAGAAGATAAAATTTTCATGAATTCATAATTCAGTACATAAAGAGTTAAATACATCACAGAAAGAGTCGTAAGATTTTGTCCTTTTAATGATTAATTTAATGGTCTTCTCTCATTTGCATCGTTTTTAAATTTTCTTCTGAGTTTCAATCTTATTTAATTACTTTAAAATATAATATTAATATATAAATAAATAGGGCAATAAATATAATCTCAATAATAATTATATTAATTAACATATTTTTATATTTCTTTAAAATCTATAACAAATATAAAGAAAAATAAGCTGAAGTATTACCCAAAATGAGATTTTTTTTTTCTTGAAGTATTTTGTACCTTTGTCTTAGATTTTTTATGTGATTTTTTACAATGCTGCTAATGGCATGGATTAATGATCATTATTGTAATGCTATAATACCACAATCTCTTTTAAAATCATTAAAAAATATTGTTAATCTTGAAACAATAAAAGTGCAAAGACAGAATTAGCCTCAAAAACACAATCAAATCATTTGATGAAATCCGATTAAAGTCAATTTTGTTGCGGATGAGTATAGTTTTATTGAATAATCTTTTGGAATAAAATATGTATTGTTGTAGAATAAAACATGTGTTTTTTACTTTAGCTTTTCTTCTAAAAATTCTTTAATTATATTATACTAGCCGCCTTCGCCCGCTACGCTAGTCGGTTTTTCTAAAGAAATCTTGAATGAAACAAAATATATCTGTGAATTTGATCATGCGTTTTAAAGCAATATGGACATTTACCTGGTGTATCCAATCGAATTTCTGAAAGGAATATGAATGTCATTACACTATTATATCTTTTATTGAGTCATACAAAATTTAGACTGTTAAGGACCAATTTCTTTAGTTGATCTGTTAGTGTAGGATTCGGTAAAGAACGATAGAACAATATGTAATATACTAAAAGCGTTCATGAAAAATTATCAATGCAAGTCTCACCAGAATCTGTTAATTGGACTTATTGAAAAGGCTGATCGTTCATAATAATTGGGTTCGCCTGATTCTAGAACTTTCATGTATAATTCTACAATCAAGCAACCTGACAACCAAGCAACAGCAAATGATATGTGCTTTATACTGAAACATTCACTAAAGAATTAACTAACCGATCAAGTTGCATCAAAATCCACTTAGCAGAATCTTTTAAACTGGAAAATATACCGAAACCTTCTCTAAAAATGATCTAATTAACAGTTTAAATTCCATAAAAAATCATTCAGTGGAACCTTTAAAAAAAGCAAATCTTTCAAAATTCGGTTCATCTGATTTAGAACTTTCCCATAATTATTTAACTAAGCAATGTAGAACGTTATGTTTTATACTAACATCTTTTCTGAAAAATTATCTAACTAACAATGTATGTCCCGTCAAAATCTATTCAGCAGAACTCAAGATATAAGCGGCCGGAATAAAATTTCTCTTTGCATTATATATATATTGAGATAGTTAAATATAACTTTCATAATCGCGTTCACCTGATTATAGAACTCCCTGGGAGGTAGGGGTAGGTATATACTGCATCACTTCTGAATTTTTTAAAGAACTCAGCTCAACTTCCATAACTATAGCATATCTACTCTCTAGTATACCATATCTCTGTAGCGTATATCTTCCAATTTTTTTTACTGTACCACTGAGAACTTTTTCCGCATAGCTCCGTAACTAAACAACACAGAATGATATGATAAATATTGAAAAAAATCTCTGAAATATTGTCTAACTTACTGTGCATTTAATTAGTTGACTCGAAATCTTTCATAATCGAGTTCACCTAATTTTAGAACTCCCGTAGCAACTTAGAATGATGGTTTTTACATTAAACCATTTATAAACCAAATTTACTATTTAACAGTGTAAGTTCTACAAAATTCTGTTCAGTACAATCTGAGTTATAGTCATATTTACAATATTTATTGCTCATTAAACCTTTTTTCTTTACATTTGAAATAAAATCAGTAACTGTTTTGGTATTTACCTGTTGTGCCAACACCATTGTCACCAAGCGTAATAGTTGGCACAAAAATTAAATGATACATTTGAAAAAAAAAAAAAAAATGTTGATAAAAAAAATGAGCATTTAAAAAACCTAACTTTTGAAAATTACATACTTTTACCTACCATTTTTTTAAATCAATAAAAATAATGGTACTACTTGGTTATCCCGTCGACCAAAAATATATTGCCAAACTATAAGATTAAAGGCCAATAATGGTTCATCGTAAATGTCACATTCACTTGACTTTAAGAAAGTTACACGTATTTACGTCATCAGGTGATTTTTATTTCGACGTTTTAAATGTATTTTTATTATTGTTATACTAATTTATTTGTTCTTTCTTTATTTAAAATAAAAATTATGTCAATTTGTATAATTTGGCGAGTGGTTTGGTGATTTATATAATTTGGCGAAATTGGTCGACGGGTACGAAAATAAATACTTAAAATATAACAATTAATAAATATTTTGCAAGTAATAAAATATAGTCAATTTAAACTGCAGTCTTGAAATTGTAATTATGTCTTTTACTACTGAAGCATGGCGTACGTAATACGTAAAATATGTCTCACATTGTAGTAAACATTTCATTCTTTCAATGAAGACATTCATGGTTTTTTGAACAACACATTTTTATATGTATAATTCCTAACTTCGGAAATAATTTTATTGTAGGTTCCTCATCGTCAGATAACTGCGAAATGGTAAAATTTATATCAGTATCAGTAATAAATATTTTCTATTCAAAAAATAACAAATAAAAAAGTTTTGCGAGATCATGATGGATTAAAATAAATTCCATCATTAAAAATATTCACGTTCAATAATTAGCAAATATTAATATGTGGCACGGTTTGCAAAAAAAATCGTTTGCACGATTAGGGTTGAAATAAATGGCGCGATACCATACATTTTGGCATGGTATCGCGACGAAAATTAGAACAAAAGAGTCCCACAGTTTTTTTTTTTTTTTTTTTTTTAGTTTTAGTTTTTGAGGCGTTTGAATTTTTTTTTTCTAATTGACGAAGTTGTTTTTATTTAACTAAAAGGATTGGTTAAAAAATTATTCAATTTGAATTTTTTCGCTTGCTTCTTTTAACAGAATGAAAAGAATGAGTTTTTAGAAATTATCACTTGAAAAATTCAGGTTTTGGCGCCAAAGATAGTGCCAAATTAGAAAAATATGAAATATCTCTCGAACTATTGGGCTTAAAAGAATTTAGTTAGTACCATTCGATTCAGTATACAAAAATACACCAAAATATGTTATCAGTTGAAAAATAACTATAAAATCAGATTTTTAAGGAATTTTTTTAAAGTTCATTTTCTTTTTTACCCCCCTTAGGGGTGGAATTTTGGAAAATCCTTTCTTAGCGGCACTCTATATCATAAGAAGTATTTTTACACCGATTTTCAAGATTTTAGGTTCAGTAGTTTTGGCTGCGCGTTGATTAATACAAAATCCAGACTTTCTTTTATATATATAGATTGAAAATACTTTTCTGTAACCACTTAAATCTTTGCATCTGTAAAAATACACTCATGTCCAAAATTAAGGACCAATCACAAAATGCTAATTTTCAAGTACGCAAATACTCAAAAGGAAATAATATAATTCGAATAATTACTATCTGTACAGCCCAGCTAGTCCATATAACATCCCATTCATGTCACACATGGTCACAAGTGTCACATTCACTGCGGTGAAGCAAAAAGATAGGAAATTCCATACTCCTCATTATGAGTCTCAAATGATCACTATATGTGACTCCACTGAGACGTCACTGTGACTTCTGCTCTGCAACGAGTCACCATGTGACTTTACAATGTAGTTACAATGTGACTCTCATGTGACTGTCATCTGCAGACTCAATTTCAAAGTCATCTTGAACGCTACACTGTGATAAGTTACCAAATAATGTCACATTAAAGTCACATGAAGACTTTCAGGTGACAGAGAGACTAATGTGAAGTCACCATTGTGCTCTTTTGTGAAAAGTCACCATGTGACTATAATGTGATATTATTTGATGACTTATCATAATGCAACGTTCATGATGACTTTGAAATTGAGTCTAAAAATGACAGTCACATGAGAGTCACAATGTACCTACATTGTAAAGTCACCTAGTGACTCGTCACAAAGAAGCAGTCACATTGACGTCTCAGTGGAGACACATATAGTGATCATTTGAGACTCATAATGGGACGTGTGGAATTTCCTATTTTTTGTTTCACCGTAGTGACTGCGACACTTGTGACCATGTGTGACATGAATGAGATGCTATATGGACTAGCTGTGCTCTTGGGATAGTAATTATTTGAATTATATTATTTCCTTTTGAGTATTCGCTTACTTAAAAATTAGCATTTTGTGACTGGTCCTTAATTTTGGACACCAGTGTACGTAAGAAAATTTAATTTTGATAATTAACATTTTACCGCGAGAGACTGTAATCACAGTTCTGAATAGAACAAACGTTGAAAGCTGAAGGCTGTAATCTCAGACGCGTGATTATTATTCCGAATCCATGGCTGAAAATTTTTAATAGTAATTATTTTTAATTTTATTCATAGAATATCTACCATTATACAAAATAAAAAATAACTATTCAAACTTTTTTCGTGATAATTCTAAATTTCTGAAAAAAAGATCCGCCAGATTTGGCAACACTGCTGATAAGTTATTTGATTATTCCTGAAGCGATCGTGAAATTTCAGATGTAGACAGTATTCAGAGGACAATTTTCCAATGACAAAGTGCCCTTGTACTTATCATTAACGTAACAGTGATTCAGAAGCTTGCTATTAGGTTGACTCAGATGTGCAATAACTCGATTTGCTCGCTACGCATTCAAAAAATACAGAAAATGCCGACCGTTAACAAAGTGTATAACAACAAATAACTATACTACTTATAAAATGCGTTAACAAAAAAATAAAAGAGATTAACCCTTAAATGCCGGGTGTTGCTTTTCGGCAACATACCCAATTTAGGCTTCTAAAATAGTATTAAATAATATTGAAGCTATAATACCTAATGTTGCCAGTAAAATACATTCTGAAAATATTATTAAATCGATTTTCAACATGTAGATGACAACACTTGTTTAAGAATAAAGATAGATTTATTTTTTCAATTGCTGCTACTTGTTCTTTTTGTTTTGTTTGGAAGCTTGCGAAATACTCTATTTTGCTCTGCAGTAAGCAAGTAAAATTTATTTCTTATTATAGTTCCTAAAATTTTTGTGTTTTTAATATTATAGAATTTTATCAAGGAAAATTATTTTTTCAATTAAAGACCAGTATTGCCGATTAGTAACAAACTGTTTTTTAGCCGTAAACCATACTTAAAACAAAATAAGATTTTTTAAAGTATTTTCCCCATGATTTATTTAAAAAATGAAAGCCGAAAAACATTATTATAAGGATTTTTGAAAAGTCAGGCATTTAAGGATTAAAATACAATGATTTACAAGTTATACAGTTTCTATAACAATATTTAATAAATGAAGCAATATACAAACATGATCGCAACAGACAAGAGCAGTGTGGGCTGAGACGCCATCACTACCCCTAAACAACTGCTTGAACCCCATCTAGACCTCATAATTTTTTAATGATAATATAATCTACATTAGATTTAAAAAAATTTAAACTTTGTAGTAAAAAGTTTTATGCCGGGTGGTATTTGCCCTCTATTTCTGTCTATCTTTACATAGAGAGATATGTAGAGAGATTATACGTAGAGAGAAAAAACAAACTGTGAATTAGTTCCATTAAAAATTTTCAAAGTTTTATCATCGCACGCCCACACACACACTCAGAAAGATAGGGAGAGAGAAAAACCTTTTTTTTTAACATCAGAACCACATAATAGGTACACATTGAGACACGTCTCACTGTGTACCACAACTGTGTGTCTCACTGTGTATTTTCATTACGTTGTAACAAAATGTATGCCACATCTGTTACATCAATTTCATTGCTTTAAAAAGTTTATGTCGTTTTGTCGAAATAGTCTATTATTAGATATAGCTAGGTTTGGTTAAATAAATGTATGTCATATTGAAGGAAATAAACTCTAAAATAAACTTTTATATAACTTTAACCACTATAGAATAAAGAATTATTTACTATTTTGTTGGACGAGTAACTGAAGTGCCGAAACTACATCCACGTGTTGCATAAGATGAGGTCGTTATGTGTGTGTGCCAGCTTTGAGAAAAAGTTATAACTATATGTCAAAGTGGCTGCTGTCTCACTGTGTACTACTCTCCTCTATACTCTCAAACGTAATTTGTTTAAAAACTGTATCGCAATTTGTTTGAAAATTGTATCGGAATTTACTCAATTTTTATTGTTTTCAAAATAATTTTCAAGCATGATTTTTTTTTTTCACCCTTTTTCCAATTAGCCTGATATTTTGCAGGCTTATTGCAAAGAGCCTAGAAAGCGTTAGGCTAATTGAAAAATGACCACTTATTATCCAATCAGGGTGGTTTTTAAGGCTTATTAACCCATAACAGGACCCGAACCCAAAAAATAAATTACAACCGACCGTACCCCGATCCGAGCAAGACAAAATAATTTCAGTCTACATGCAACCCGACCCGAACCTGAAAGTTCAAATTGAAAAAAGCCGAAATCTGATCCGAACCAAATCTCAAAACTGACAAAAATATTCTAAAGCACCATAACCCGATCCGAGTAAGACAAAATAATTTCTGTGAACACGCAACCAGACCCGAACCTAAAAATTCCATTAGAAAAAAACCCAAAATCTGACATGAACCAAACCTGAACCCGACAAAAATATTCCAAAGAACCATAACCCGATCCGAGAAAGACAAAATAATTTCCGTGGATACGCAAGCCGATCCGAACCTAAAATATTTCTTTGAAAATTCCGAACTATGACCCGAACCAAATATGATAACTGACAAAAATATTCTAAAGAGCCATAACCCGATCCGAGCAAGACAAAATAATATCCTTAGACACGCAACCCAAACCGAACCTAAAAATTTCCTTTGAAAAAAACCTGATATCTGACATCAACCAAATCTGAACCCGACAAAAATATCACGAAGAACCATAACCCGGTCCGAGCAAGACAAAATAATTTCCGTGAATGCGCAACCAGACCCGAACCTAAAAATTCTATTAGAAAAAACCCGAAATCTGACATGAACCAAATCTGAACCCGACAAAAATATTCCAAAGAAACATAACCCGATGATCCGAGCAAGACAAAATAATTTCCGTGGACACGCAACCTGATCCGAACCTAAAATATTTGTTTGAAAAATTCCGAAATATGACCCGAACCAAATATGATAACCAACAAAAATAATTTAAAGAACCATAACCCGATCCAAGCAAGACAAAATAATTTCCGTGGACACGCAACCGGAACCGAATCTAAAAATTTCATTTGAAAAAAACTTGAAATCTGACCCGAACCAAATCCAATTCCGACAAAAATATCCCCAAGAACCATAACCCGATACGAGCAAGACAAAATAATTTCCGTGGACACGCAACACGACCCGAACCTAAAAATTCCATTAGAAAAAACGCAAAATCTGACACGAACCGAATCTGAACCCGACAAAAATATTCTAAAGAACCATAACCCGATCCGAGTAAGACAAAATAATTTCTGTGGACATGCATCCCGATCCGAACCTAAAAATTTAGTTTGAAAAAAACCCCCGAAGTATGACCCGTACCAAATATGATAACCGACAAAAATATTCTAAAAAACCATAACCCGATCCGAAGAAGACAAAATAATTTCCGCTGACACGCAACCCGACCCGAACCTAAAAATTCCATTTGAAAAAAAACTGAAATCTGACTAAACCAAATCTATATCCGAAAAATATATTCCAAAGATCCATAACCGGATCTGAGCAAGACAAAATAATTTTCGTCTGCGTGCAACCTGATCCGAACCTGAAAATTCTACTTTAAGTTAACCCGAACAGGACCCGAAATAAAAATACATCAGACCGTACCCCGATACGAGCAAGGCAAATTAATTTCCGTTTACACGCAATACGACCAGAATCTGAAAATTCCATATGAAGTCAACCTGAAACCCGACTAGAACCCGATCAGAAAATTACAAAATTATTTTAAAGAACCGTAACCCGATCCGAGCAAGACAAAGTTATTTCCGTAGACACGCCACCGGATCCGAACTTAAAGGTTCCACTTGAAGTCAACTCGAAAACCGATATCAACCAGGTTTCGGATTCAGTTCAATTGGAACTTTCAGGTTTGGATCGGGTTGCCGGTCGACGGAAATTATTTTGTCATGCTCGCATCGGGTTATAGTTCTTTGGAATATTTTTGTCGGGTTAAGATTTGGTTCGGGTCGGGTTTCAGGTTGACTTCAAATGGAATTTTTAGGTTCTGCTCGCCTTGCGTGTCAAAGGAAATAGTTTGCCTTGTTCGGATCCGATATGGATTTTTAGAATATTTTTGTCGGGTTCAGATTTGGTTCATGTTAGATTTCAGGTTTTTTTCAAATGCAATTTTTAGGTTCACTTCGGGTTGCGTGTCCAAGGAAATTATTTTATCTTGCTCGGATCGGGTTATGATTCTTTAGACTATTTTTGTCGGTTATCATATTTGGTTCGGGTCATATTTCGGATTTTTTTTCAAACAAAATGTTTAGGTTCGGATTGGGTTGCGTGTCCATGAAATTATTTTATCTTGCTCGGATCCGGTTATGTTTCTTTGGAATATTTTTGTCGGGTTCAGACTTGGTTCATGTCAGATTTTAAGTTTTTTCAAATGAAATTTTTAGGTTCGGTTCGGGTTGCGTGTCCAAGGAAATTATTTTGTCTTGCTCGGATCGGGTTATCGTTCATTAGAATATTTTTGTCGGTTATCATATTTGGTTCGGGTCATATTTCGGATTTTTGCAAACAAAATTTTTAGGTTCAGATCGGGTTGTGTGTCACGGAAATTATTTTGTCTTGCTCTGATCGGATTATGTTTCTTTGGAAGTATATTTGTCGGATTCAGATTTGGTTCTTCTCAGATTTTGGGTTTTTTCTAATTCAATTTTTAGGTTCGGTTCTGGTTGCTTGTTCACGGAAATTATTTTGTCTTGCTCGGATCGGGTTATGGTACTTCGGATTGTTTTTGTCGGGTTCAGATTTGGTTCATGTCAGATTTCAGGTTTTTATTAAATGAAATTTTTAGGTTCGGTTTGGGTTGCGCGTCCAAGGACGTTATTTTGTCTTGCTCGGATCGGATTATGTTTCTTTGGAATATTTTTGTCGGGTTCAGATTTGGTTCTTCTCAGATTTTGGGTTTTTTCTAATTCAATTTTTAGCTTCGGTTCTGGTTGCTTGTTCACGGAAATTATTTTGTCTTTCTTGGAATGGGTTATGGTGCTTCGGATTATTTTTGTCGCGTTCAGATTTGGTTCATGTCAGATTTCAGGTTTTTATCAAATGAAATTTTTAGGTTCGGTTTGGGTTGCGTGTCCAAGGAAATTTTGTCTTGCTCGGATCGGGTTATGGTTCTTTAGAATATTTTTGTCGGTTATCATATTTGTTTCGAGTTTATATTTCGGAATTTTTCAAACAAATATTTTAGGTTCGGATCGGGTTGCGTGTCCACGCAAATTATTTTGTCTTGCTCGGATCGGGTTATATTTCTTTGGAATATTTTTGTTGGGTTCAGATTTGGTTCATGTCGGTTTTCGGGTTTTTTCTAATGGAATTTTTAGATTCGGTTCGGGTTGCGTGTCCAAGGAAATTATTTCATCTTACTCGGATCGGGTTATGGTGCTTTAGAATATTTTTGTCGGTTATCAGATTTGGTTCGGGTCAGATTTCGGGTTTTTTTTCAAATGGAACTTTCAGGTTCGGATCGGGTTGCATGCAGACTGAAATTACTTTGTCTTGCTCGGATCGGGTTATATTTCTTTGGAATACTTTTGTCGGGTTCAGATTTGGTTCATGTCGGATTTCGGGTTTTTTCTAATGGAATTTTTAGGTTCGGTTCGGGTTGCGTGTCCAAGGAAATTATTTTATCTTACTCGGATCGGGTTATGGTGCTTCAGAATATTTTTGTCGGTTGACAGATTTGGTTCGGGTCAGATTTCGGGTTTTTTTCAAATGGAACTTTCAGGTTCGGGTCGGGTTGCACGAAGACTGAAATTATTTTGTCTTGCTCGGATCGGGGTACGGTCTGTTATAATTTATTTTTCGGGTTCTAGTCGGGTTATGGGTATAAAGCCCAAAAATAATATCCCTGGTTGGATAATAAGTGGTCATTTTTCAATTAGCCTAACGCTTTCTAGACTCTTTGCAATAAGCCTGAAAAATATCAGGCTATTTGGAAAAAGGGAGCTTATTCTCCAATTAGCCCGGCTCGTTGCAAAGAGCCTAGGCTGTTTGGAAAGAGCCTGATTTCTCAATTAGCCTACGACAAATAAATCACGAATTTAAGACATTTAATGGAAGCGTATGAGCTTAAGTCGGTGAAATGAACGAAATCAAAAAAGCTTAATTTAAATAGCGATTTCTTCGGCTGTTATCTCCTCCCGCAAGGCCAATATGAAAGTATCGCTTTTAATAAGTTTCAAAATTTTAATTGAACGCATTATTGCTATTTTTTTTTATATAAATATGATTTTTAGAACAGGCATCCCCCGACTTACGTAAGTAATGCGTTCCGTAAAGTTTTACGTAACTTGAATTTTACGTATGTCGAATTTTTACGCTGCCCAGGTAAAATTTTGTAAGAAACTGCAATACATATTTATACAGGTGTGTGTGTATATAGATACATACATATATTATTTACACAGTATTATTTTATAAATAAAGCATCATGCTACAGTATTTACTCGCATAAAACCATAAGTTTGAAAAAATATAAAAACAAACTTAAAGAACACTTTTCAAATATCTTGTGGAATACGGGATTTATAAATCTAGCATTCATGAATTGATTTATAGCAATTTTGAACCTATATCAAACGATTATAAAAATAAGAAATAATTAAAGAGGACTGTATTTAACCTATTCTCCTCTAATTTAACCTATAATTATAGCAGTCATAATTATAGGTTATATTATTAATATATTAATATATTATTATTATATTATTGTTATATTATTATATTATTAATGTATTATTAAATTATAGTTATAATTATAGGAGTTATAATAATAGCCTAAAAGCGTATAATTTAATCTATTCTGCATGAATTTCTATTGGCAAGACAAATAAATAGTACTCACAAAATAAAATAATTTTTGATAATAACAAACTGTATTTTTTATGATTTAGATGACTACTATGAATAACTAAGAATAAATATTAAGTTGTTTTGGTATAGATTTGATTGTATTTAGCAATAAAAATATAATTCTATCTCATATATAAATTATATTATGGTTGTGGTTTATATCTGTATGTTTAATTTATAAAATAAATACCAAAAGTATGCAACTGCGTATCAAACGCGCTAGTATGTTAACAAATATAATTTTCGAGACTTATTACATAACTGCGAATTTACGTCATGTATAAAATCTATTAGAGTTTTCATTTAAAAAAAGGGAAACTATAAACCCGTGCAAGGCTTTCTCGGCTCAATGATTGATATTGCTGATACGTTTTTTCATTAATTTGCGATTAACTGTATATATATATATATATATATATATATATTTCTTTTTTTTTCCACGACTGTACAATAAGTTTTTAATTCCGTAATTTGACTGTTCCAGAATGAACTATATAAAAGATAGTTTTCGTATTTTAACACATCAAAGACTTCTCGATTTAAACAGGTATCCAAGATTAGCCTTTCAGAGCAACCGCTATGCAAACAAAGTAATTTTATTCCTTTTAACGTCGGCTTCTTTACACGATTATGCTACTTAACCCCGTTTTAAGAAAAGACTAAATTAATGTTTGTTTTACTATTTAGTTTTTTTTTTTATCTTGCTGTGTGGTTTTTAGTTTAGTCACGTGTGTCTATCAAGTTGTGTTATGGACTACGTAAGTTATGTTTGCAGAAAGCAATACGAACGTACAAATTCCATTCAACTTATTAAATTTATTTTTAAAATAAGAAGAAAATGTATGAAAAGTAAGTAACTGTCAGTCACAATAATTCTAAACAAATCGGAAATTGTACGTCAAACGTGGCAAATGAGGTGCGTTCGTACTATACCTAGTTTTAGAAATATTCAGATCTTGGTGCAATAGCTGTTGCACTCTTATGTAAAAATGCATGAATACAAAATTTTTTTGCGATTATATATATCAAATTCACTAATACAGAAATAATAGGACTCCAACTTAAATAGGACGTAATCACCATGGCAACCTAGAAGCATTACCTGTTATGCGATATCATTCAATTAATTACGTATAATAGGATTTAATACAATGAAGAGCACTTTTATTAACATATCTTTTTAAATAAATTGAAGTACTATTACGTCTTGAAACTAACAGCACAAGCATAATTAAAAATATTTACTAAAAGACGTTATACTACGCATAAAAGTTACACTTTCAAAACGTTAAATAAAATTTTAAAAGTCTAAAACCGACAAGTTTCAGCCACCCTGTGGCCATCATCAGGGTCTTTTTAAGTTTTGATTTGATTTTCATAAAAGTTGAAATGACTCGACAAAATTCTGCAACGATTTTCTATATTAAATTACAAACTATTCGGTTGGGTAGTTTTTGCGCTGTTATATGCAGATAGACGGACAGAGGGACGGGCAGAAGAGGCGATGACTATAGGTGCTACATATTTATATAATTACGAACGCACCTAAGAAGGTATTCATTAAATTATCAGTAGTCTGCAGTATTTCTTATAATTACCTACCATTTCAGATGTGTAACTCCGACCCATTTGAAGAAGAAGTTACATTAATTGTTTTCAATGTTCGATTATGCGGCTTTTTAATTGGACACATGTACAGTTAAATTCAGACATTATTCTCCGAGTAAAACTTATGCAACCCAAGGAAGTAAATTGCACTTTCAAAACATTAATACATGAAAAATCAGCAAAGTTCTGGAGGGGGGGGGGGGATTCCACACTCTGATTTCATGACAAGTAAAGTCCATGTCTGTTATGATTGTAATAGATTAACAAGGAGAGGAACAGAGGGAATCCAACGGCCCATTCTGCAATGATAGAGTATAGTTAGTAGATAAACATATCCCAAGGATAAGACTCAATATGCAAGGAGGTTTTAAAAAACAAACCCCACAGTTACCCAATTGTGATGCTTTAGGACAAAATCAGATAAATTACATACATTTCTGAGCGGGCAGATGGTACAGTTGGCAGAGCGCCAGACTTCTAAGTTTTTACTTTCAGCACTTTGTGTGTTCGATACCCCGACAAGACTTTTTTTTCACTATGAATTCAGTCTTATGAAATACATTCTTCAATGTTTGTAAATTTAAAAAATTCTTCACTAGACCTTTTTTTTTTTTAAATTACGACACTACACAAAGGAACTACGTCTAATCTCCGCAAAACTTTAAAAGCAAAAATGCCATACTCACTCGGTCCGCAACAGATGGCTGTTAAAACTTTAACTCAAACAAGGGTAAACGTTCTAAACCCACCCTGTTTATTCTCAATAGTGCTTTGCTAAAAACCTCCTGCAAATCTACGTAATTAATAAATATTAAGGTCCATGAAAAAATTTTTTATTGTCGAAAACAGTTATTCTAATTCCAAACATAAGATCACGAGATAATAAAAAAATATTTTTTCAAAAAAAAAAAAAAAAAAAAAAAAAAAATCGAAAATTTTTAACATTTTTAAATTGTTAAGTATTAGAAAAGATGAAGTTAAAATACCACATTTTAATTTTATGCAGCACATTTTAATTGGTTTCGCTGGAAAGAATAGATTTTTATTCGCATAAAAAACTATAAATAAATGTGAATAAAATAAAAATTTTGCCGTTTGAGGAATTCAAATTATGTGTTTTTTTTTTTTTTTTAATTTTTCATTAGATCCATAAAACTACCATAAAATTGATTTTCTCTGTAAATAAATAAGTATATATATGCGTGCGCAGAAGCATATTTTTATATTTAGCTTAAATTTAAACAATTATACAGATAATTTTAAATTTAAATAATTATACATATATTATTTTATTGTACTCCTAAAAATTTTAATGATTATTTTGTCTGTGGGAAACAGAAAAAAAGAAAAAAAAAGTCTTGTCGTGGTATCGAACCCAGAAAGTTTTGAAAAAGAAAATTTTGAAGTCTGGCGCTCTGCCAACTGTACCATCCGGCGGCCCAGAAATGTGTGTATTTTTTCCGATTATGTACCAAGGCGGTAAAATTGGGTGACTTTGGGGCTTGTTTTCTAATACCCCTTGCAAATTGTGCTTTATCCTTGTGATATGTTTATCTATTAACTATACTCGATCATTGCACAAAGGGTCGCCGGATTCTGTGTTCCCGACCTCGGGTCCTCTCCTTGTAAGTTATGCCGTCAGGCCATACTCACATTTTATCGTTGGTGACATGTCCATGTCTATCACGATATGTAACAGACTAAGTTGTTGGACAATTGAATGGTCTAATAGACAAAAAAAGAAAATTCATAAATACTTTTAAGTAATATAAAAAGGAATATTTTTTCCCTTCTAGTCAATAAGTAAAAATCACATTTTTATATTTAGCTTAAATTTAAACAATTATACATCTATTTTTAAATTTAAATAATTATACATATATTATTTTATTGTAGTTCTAAAAATATATAACTATATAACTATAAACTTGTTAGCAATTAATTAGCATTTTTTAAAACTAATTTCTCCTGAAACTATAGCTGTGTTTTTACTTTTCATTATTTGGGAAGAACAGGAGGAGCATCCTGTAATTTTTTTTAACTCTTCTCGAATTACGTTTCATTATTATTTTTCAGTAATATTAAAACAGTTAAAGCGAAAGAAAAAGGCTTAATACCGATGAAATTCGTAGCTATTGAAAATTAAAAATCACAATATTTCTCCATGGATTCTATTTTTATGTGTTTAAATACTTTTTTTTTTACCAGATAATTCAGACATTCCTTTACAAACATCTTGACCAGTAAACATTTTTCGTTTGGTCCATCGCTAAAAAATTCCGGATACGTCTACACAGGGGCGGCTTTTCTCAAATTAACACCGATTATGTTCACTATTTCAGTATCACGAAATACGTGCGTTACGTCATTGCTGCAGGTGGGCAACGTGACTGGACGCCACGATTTTATACACGCCCCCAGCCCCTTTCTTGTCTTCCCCACACGCCCACTCGAGCGTATTTTTTTGAGTTTGAGGGCTATTTTTTATTAACTTTTTTGTCCTCATGTTTATGAGCATGCTGGTAGACTTTTTTGTTCTTCACATGAAAGAAATTAAATGTCAATTATTATTATTTTGACGCTAAATATCGTGACTCAACATTCTTCTGGATTCCCAAAAGAAAAGGTGGTAAATGATGTGTTTCTGGTTGAGGAAAAGGATTTTGATGTCCGGTTGATGGTTGAATTGTACTTATACAATAGCATAAAAGGCCATTATGATTTTTCCTCTTTATTAGTGCTTAGAAGGTAAATATCGTGCTTATCCTTGTGGCTTGTTGATTGGTGGGAAATGGATCGCACAATTCTCAGTAAATTTGCGTAGGATTATGGAGATCTATTTCTCATATAAAAAAATAAATGTCTCAGCTTAAAAATGTAGTACATTGTTTGTCCAGGCAGTAGAGACCGTATAGGGACTCTACCTAGCAAAATTCATGGTAGTTCTGGAAAAAGGATTACTATATATTTTTGGGGTCGCTGAATCCGAATTTTTAACTTCCCACAAAACTTTTTATCTTTCCAAAATTTCCCCCGGCAACGTCTCCAAATTTTGGTAAAATGCCCCCCAAAAAAGGTTTTTATTAAAAAAATCATTTTTTTTATTGTTTTAGGGGATAAATATCTAGAAATTCAGAAAGAAGATAAAATTTGCAACAAATAAGATACCTGACATTATGACGTAGAATGAACGGGGGGGGGGGGGGAGGGCTGCCTCTGAACATGCACTGCGGCGCTACGTGCACTAAGTTATGCAAGTCCAGGCAATAGGGTATTTTACCTGGAAAAATTAATGCTAGTTCTGGATTTCGACTCACTTTATGTTTTTTGGGTTGCTGAATCCGAATTTGTAACTTCTCACCGAAATTTCACCCGGCAACCCCCCCCAAAAATTGATTTTTTGAAAAAAAATGGTTTTTGAGAACAGCGCGCGGGGAATGTTCCGAGGCAGCTCCTACTCTTCCCGTTTATCCTACGTGATAATGTCATATATCCTATTTTTTAATAAAAACCTTTGTCGGCGGAGGGGGGTTTCGGGGGGGGATTTTGGGGGAAATGTAAAAATTAGGATTCAGCGACCCAAAAAACTTAAAGTAAACCTTATAGGGAAAGTTCGGAGGGGAGACGGGAGGGCGAATGTAAACGATGTGAGTGGTTAAGTGAAATTGTGCAACATAGTCCACGCAGCACCGCGGCGCATGTTCCGAGGCAGATCCCCCCATCCCCATTCATCCTACATCATAATGTCATATATGTTATTTGTTGCAAATTTTGTCTATTATCGGATTTTCTAGGTTCTTTTCCCCTAAAACAATAAAAAAAATTGATTTTTCTAATAAAAAACTTTTTTGGGGGGCATTTTACCAAATTTAGGGGGGGGGGGGTGTTGCCGGAGGAAATTTTGGTGGAAAGTTACAAATTCGGATTCAGCGACCCAAAAAACATAAAGTAAGCCGATTTCCAGAACTACCATTAATTTTTCCAGGTAAAATCCCCTATTGCCTGGACTATATTGAGATTCTGCATTTCTGGTCTTAAAATGTTCTTTTCCGCTCTCCATTAGTGATAAAAGAAATGTTGCTCTCGCTCGTATACTGGTTGATTGTTGTTGCTGGAAATCTTGAGAAGAGTTGAGTTGTTTAGAATTACAGAGATTAGGAGTTATCTTAGAGATTATTTTACATTTTAAATCAGCTTCTTTAGGTGCACCGCAACACATTGAAGGTTTGATTAATCGTCCAACTTCAAATTAAAACTATTATTGCTACAAAATCAAGATCATTACTAACGTTAGAGATTAGATGTAACAAAAATAATTAATATTTTTATAATCAACTCTTTAACGAAAAATGGGATTCATATTATTTCCAGTAATTCTGTAATGTAAATGTAAAAATGAAGATAAGTAAGACTAAGAATTCGAAGGTTATGCATGAAAAGCTTTTAATGTTTGTTCAATACGCATAGATATATCCATAGAGTCTCATGTCTGATGAAAACTTCGTGCAGCCACCCATGGCATTGAAATTTTTCTATACAAGTTTCATTAATATTTTCCCTTGATTCACGAAAGGAGATCTTATTTTATTTCAACATTTATTTTGATTTTTTGGACCCCAAATAATTTGCTCTAGTAGAATTTTAAGATCTTTCCGAGTTTTCTTTTTTTTTTTTACTCTTGTTGCAGTGTTTCCCTTGATAAGTCTATTCAAAATCTATTCTCTTGATAAGTCTATCTATAAGTCTATTCTTCCTTAAATGGCGATTCACTTAAAATATCAGATTAACTTCTAATTAAAACTATTATTGTTACAAAACCAAAATAAGTTTTATTTGACAGTTTTCAGATTCAACATTCCATAACTACCGTTAGATATTAGCTATAACAAAAATAATATACAGTCCCATAATCAACTATGAAAAATGTGATTCACATTACCTCCAGCAATTCTGTAATGTAAAAATATGCATCAGTAACAATATGAATACGAAGGTTATGTATGTAAAGCTTTTAATGCTTTTTCAATATGCACACATATATCCCTAGAGTCTAATGCCTGGTGGATGTTTCGTGCGCTAACCATGGCATTGAAATTTTTATATTAAAGTTTCATTAAATATTTTTAATTCACGAAATTCAAATAATTTGCTCTGTTGGATTTTTAGATCTTTTGGAGTTCTTTTACTCTTGTTATAGTGTTTTCCTTCATGATGTCTGTTCTAAGACTTTTTTAAATGGCGAATCACTTAAAATATTAGATTTTTGAAAGAAAATCTCCTTACAAGATAAATATGCCACATCTGAAAAGTTTGGAGTTTTACTGGTAGAAAGAGGAAATGTTTGTTTTGTAAGCACTCTTGAACTGATCGCTATTTTCTTTAAACAGTATGTGAAGTGAAAGTTGTGGCTTGGCACAAGATTAATTTTCAGTTTGTGCCTCATACAACAGAAACTCTTTTTTTTTTTTTTTTTTTTTTTTTTTTTAACGCGAACAACTTAAATAAATTTCATTTAGTCCAAAATATTACATGTTTAAAATGCACTTCAAAACATCACCACCACTTGACTACATTCAAATTATTTTGTGAAACCCACTGAATGACTGATAAACGTTATGCACACGAATTTCTATAGAATGCATATTGTAATATATCACAGTTCTCATACTAACTTCGTTATGTTTTAAGTAGTTTAGCATCATTAAAATTTATTTTAAACAATTACAGTCCACAAGGCACCTAAATTTGCTGGTGCATTCTTGTAAGCGCACAATAAATAGTACATATACCACTACCGTTTACCATGGCATGATTGTGGTAAAGTTTAGTAGCATTACATCTATTTCGAGGCAAATCAAAATTATAAGCACTTTAACTATGTTAAAATTATTAAAGCTTAACTATAAAAGATCTGGGTTTTTATTACATCTTACAGTTCTTAAAACTCAATTTAATCTTTTTAAAAAAGAGTACTAAAAGTGTGAATGATTATTTCTGAGAAAAGAAGAAAATCTTCTACGCACATTGGGCTTTTTTTATGTGAAAAATTTAGACTTTCTTTCATTATTATTATCCATGGGTGTTTTGCTACTGATCGGTATAATATTTATCTATTCTTAAAAAAATTATACGAAAGATTTAATTTTTAGATGCAGTTTTAAATGTAATGCAACCAAACATAAAGTAAAAAAGTCCTTCCGGCCAGTGCCGGGAGGAAGAGGTAGCTTTCATAATCCTTATTTTAAAAAAATCCAACTTATATCATGCAAACACACGAAGCTCAATTTAGTGGAAACCGAATATAGGAGATTCAATACTAATTTTTATCAATATAATGAATGAGAATTTCGCGAAATTAGTCAGCTTTATCCAAGCTGCTTTTCTTTAAAGTAACTTATATTTGGCTGCCAAATTCGGCAATTTCTTAAAGTGCCTGTCATTTTAAGATAACATGGTGGATGAGGCTAAGCAGTGAACTTGGTCGAGACCTTAGTAATTGCTGTGCACATGCTCACTCACATCGGAATCGGTTAATATATAGGAGTGCTGTCGCATGCAAAAAATCAGATTTTTCAAAATGTCACCCACAATAGATATTGAAACTGCTATATATTGAGCCATTTTTTAAGGTAAACAAACAAAAAATGCTCCTGAATCCTTATATCAAGATCAAATACTTAAGAAAGAAACCTTTTTTCAATTTCTAATTTTTTTGCACCTTACTTTAAATATATATATATATATATATATTTTAATTTAATGGCCGCCATTTTGAAACAAGATGGCTGATTAATCTGGCCAGCGAACTTGGTCGAGGTGTTGATGTATACTATCCACATGCCTTCTTACATCGAAATAGGCGAATACGTGTGTTATCGCGTGACAAATACAAGATCGTTTCAAAATGTTAGCCATGCTAGAAATTCAAAGTGCTATAAATCAACCATTTTTTAAGATATCAACAAAAGAACAAATTTTCAGAAACAAAAACTGCTCCGGAATCTTTGTATCAAGGCCAAACACATAAAAAAAATCTTTTTCATTTTCCAATTTTTTAATACCTCATTTTGAATTTTGAATTTAATTTTTTTAAATGGCAACCCTTTTGAAACAAGATGGCGAATGAAGCTGGCCACCGAACTCGGTCGAGACATTGGTATGTACTATGTACAGACCAAGTTACATCCAAATAGGTTCATAAATACGCCTGTTATCACGTGACAAAAATCAGGTCGTTTTAAAATGTCAGCCACAAGAGAAATTCAAAATGCTATTACTCAGCCATTTTTTTTTAGATATAGACGAAAGAAAAACTGTTCCGGAATCTTTGTATTAAGGTCAAACACATACAAAAAAAGTCTTTTTCATTTTCCAATTTTTTAGTATCTCATTTAAATTTTTTTATTTTTATATTTTTTTAAATGGCCGCCATTTTGAAACAAGATGGCGGATGAAGCTGGCCAACGAACTCGGTCGAGATATTTGTATGTACTATGTACACACCAAGGTACATCCAAGTCGGTTCATAAATACGCCTGTTATTACGTGAGAAAAATCAGAACGTTTCAAAATGTCAGCCACGCTAGAAATTCAAAATGCTATAACTCAGCCATTTCTTAAGATATAGACGAAACAAAAACTGCTCCCGAATCTTTTTATCAAGGTCAAACACATAAGAAGAAAATATTTTTTCAATTTTCAATTTTTGGTACCACATTTCAAATTTAAATTTTTCTTAAAAATTTAAATGGCCGCCATTTTTTAACAAGATGGCGGGTGAAGCTGGCCAACGAACCCGGTCGAGACATTGGTATGTACTATGTATAAGCGAAGTTACATCCAAATCGGTTCATAAATACGCCTTTTATCGCGTGACAAAATTCAGGACGTTTCAAAATGTCAGCCACGCTAGAAATTCAAAATGCTATAACTCAGCCATTTTTTAAGATATAGACGAAACAAAAACTGCTCCGAAATCTTTGTATGAAGGTCAAATACATAAGAAAAAAATATTTTTCCATTTTCAATTTTTTGGTACCACATTTCAAATTTTAAATTTTTAAAAATTTTTTAAATGGCCGCCATTTTGAAACAAAATGGCGGATAAAGCTGGCCAACGAACTCGGTCGAGAGATTGGTATGTACTATGTACACACCGAATTACATCCAAATCGGTTCATAAATGCGCCTTTTATCGCGTGACAAAATTCAGGACGTTTCAAAATGTCAGTCACGTTAGAAATTCAAAATGCTATAACTCAGCCATTTTTTAAGATATAGACGAAACAAAAACTGCTCCGAAATCTTTGTATAAAGGTCAAATACATAAGAAAAAAATATTTTTCCATTTTTAATTTTTTGGTACCACATTTCAAGTTAAAAATTTTTTTTTAAATTTTAAATGGCCGCCATTTTGAAATAAAACGGCGGATGAAGCTGGCCAACGAACTCGGTCGAGACATTGGTATGTACTATGTACACACCGAATTACATGGAAATCGGTTCATAATTACGGGAGTTACAGTGTGACATAGGTCAGATATATATATATATATATATATATATAGATAGATAGATATATATATATATATATATATATATATATATATGTAGATATAGATATAGATATATATATATATATATATATATATATATATATATATATATATCAATTTTGAACGGAGGGTGGTTTCGGGGTCTGGGGGTCATGATCGATGAAAATATACCAAAATTTTTTGAAATCGCTTTCCTCCGAACGGCTGCAATAGGTAGCTTTTTTGTAAAGAAAGCTACCTAAAAAACAACGCTTTTCCTGAAAAATGTTTTTTTTTTAATCAGCTTATGGCAGTATTCCTGGTTACTGTTTTATAAGGGCGCTCCGGTGGACAAAAGCGTTTTTGAGATTTTACACGCCATTGTGTTGTCCTGAATAGCTAATATTTCGTTTGCATTGTTGCCAACTTTCAACTGAACTTCCGTAAAATGTGAGTTAAAATGACCCAGGTTAAACACGTTTCTAACCAGAAAATTTATTTCATGCATCATTATACATTTAACATAATGCTTCTCAATGAAATCTATTAGAATTCATTCATTAAAACAATTTCTGTTTTGGAACGCGTTTAACCTGTGTCCGTTTAACTCACATTTTACGAAAGGTTAGTTGAAGTTGCCAAGTATGCGTTTGATTTATGTATTTAAAAATCCATGTAGAAATTGCCTACTTAAAGATTTAACTAATTGATTTTATGAATGTAGTGAATTTAATAAGGTTTTTTAATAAAACTCTTGAACAGAAGCACTATACAAACAAGAAAACATTTTTTGTTACATGAAAAAGATATACATTTAAATTCACATCGTTAAAGTTAATTTCATGAAGAAGAATAACACATGTTAAACTTCAGGTGTCCATAAAAAATGTTCCAATTTCAATGGTATATTGCAGGGTCGGCGAACCTTTTTGTTGCCGCATGCCAAATTTGATCAAAAAATATTTTACGTGACCATGACGTGGCAACTAAAAAACAAATTTCGTAGGTGGAAAAATAATGGATTAAAATTGCTTAAAATATTCTATTAAGATTTTAAAAATATGAGGAACATACATGTAGGTATTACACTGTAATAACTATGGCAACAAATATATTAAAAATATTAATACTATGTAATTTGATTTCTGTTATTGCATCTTAATATCAGGTTAATTTTAATGCAATCTAAACGTTATTTATCTGACAAATGCTTTCAGTATGCGTTTTGATATAATTCATTTGTGAAAACAGTGGCTTGAAAGCATAGATAGGCAGAAAAACTGTTAAAATGGCAAACACCAGTTTCTTTGAGTAACTCTGAAATAAATTAAAAGTTTCCAAAACTTTATTATTAGAATTTAGTAATGTATAATAACCAATTCTTGTTGATAGTTTTCAAATATCGTCTTTGTTTGAAAATTTTTTGAGACCATAATTAATTAGATTGGAATATAATATGCTGCAATTAAAATTTTCAATTTCCATTTAATCGAATTTAGAAAAGATTATATGCAATTTTGTATAATCTCACTTTATTTTGATTTAGAGCCACAAAAATGCCGTGCCAAAATTATTTTTTTGCGTGCTAAAAGTGGCACGCGTGCCATAGGTTCGCCGACCATGGAACAGTTTAAATTAGACAATTTACAACACATCATACATCACATTGAAGGTAAACTAACCTACAAATGCGCAATACGTGCACCTTTAGTTATACGGCACACGTCCAACCTAAAGAACAATTCTTCCCACACTTCGGTTAACAAGTCCGGAGTCATGGAGACAATAGCCTCTTCCATTTTGTGTCTCAATTCTGGAAAATCATTAGGTAGCGGCGAAACGTAGACACGATCTTTTATAAAATCCAAAAGGGAAAAAAATTGCATGGCTCTAACGGCTTTTAAATCTTCAGCCCAGCTATAACGCTTTACGCTCAGGAGTCGCCATTTTGCGTATGAGCCAATAACAAAGCAATACTCGCGCATGCAGAACCGCCGCGGCGAGCGGCCTCTCTTCGTCCGCAGCCCTTTATTCTTCTATATTCTCTTTTCGTCCGCAGCCCTTTATTCTTCTACTTATTCCGACTTTTTTGCGGAAGCAAGGTTTTGGGTCCCCAGCCACGTCCCGAGTAAAAGACACTCTAGCGAAAGCTAGGTTGAAAAAAAAAATCAAAAATTGAAACCGGACAAATTTATAAGGAAAATTGCACAAATTAAAGACACCGAAAAGCGGGAAGGTAGGGCTCGGGGCGATGAAGCTACCGAACGACTCCTGTTACTTCGAGCTTATTATTAGTCTCGGTCGGCGTTTGGGGTGGGCGGGTGGAATAAAATTATACCCTATATATATATATATATATTTAAAAGATTGCTAAATCATTTAGCGACCTAGGAATATATATAAATATATATAAGATACCAAAAGGAAAAAATACTTCAAAATGAATTGTTGACATTCAAAATGAAAAGATATATTTAAAAACATCATAAAAAGCTTACATTCATAATTACTTGCGCAAATGCATCATAATAATTTGAATGCTAAATTCATAATATTATGGTTTTTGATAGTGGTAGGTTATGTTTAATTAATGGTTATATATATATATATATATATATATATATATATATATATATATAAAACCATAATATATAATAAATCGTCATCGATTTCCAATAATGGAAATTAAATTTATAATATAGCAAATATTCATAACTCAGACATTTTACAGAATAGAGAAGGAACATGTAACTAGTAATACAGAATTTTATTAAATGCAACTAATTCGCTAGTATATTGCTATCAATAAATCTATATAAAACATGTGAAAAAAAAAACCCAATTTTTGATAAAGTCTGATTAAAGACAATAGATAATAAATCCAGCTAAATAATGTTGAACCAGAAAAAGCCGTAACATAAACATACAAAAGATAAAATGGATGAATGAAGCCGGAAGCTTATAAGGTATATCACTTGATCACGGGTACATAAAATACATTTATAAGCAAAAAACATAGTCGATTTCTGTAACGGAATTCAGCAATAAGCAAATATTGAATTTCATTATGTACCCAATCGACTAATCACCAGAGAATATTAAACAACCATGTAAAATATTAAACGATGTGAAATACATATATATAAATATATATTTAAAGGAAATCATTTTCTAGAAGCTTCAAATATTGGAATCTAAAATTAGAACTATTTCCGCCAAGTAGTTCGTAATATCTTAACTGGTTGAGTTACTCTTTATTTGTGACCTTGAACCAATACTCTGCAACGTTTACAGTTGATACTGTTAAAATTTATAACTGGGACATTCTTTCATGACAACCTGTATTGTGATGTTGAACCAAATCAAATTCAATATGCTTTGGAAAACTAATATTTTTAAATATTCTATAATTCCATGTACTAAATAGTTTTCTTTGCTATTTTCAGAAATCTGGAAGGCAACAATATAACTGTGATCCGAACAGATGACTTTGAAGGTTTAACACAAGTGCAAATCATGTAAGTAAAACATTTTTTTTTTTTCAGTAAATTAAAGAGAAAATAGAATCTCTTATGGTAATGTTATTTTAATGTTGAAGAATAGAACGAAATAAAATATTGAACTTCATTAATTTAAAAAAAGGCGTTATATAAAACAAATTGGAAAATGCTCGTCAAACGTGGGAAATGAGTTGCGTTCGTACTATAACTAGTTTTATAAATATTTTTTGCACCCCATATTGTATTGAATGTATACTTTAACGCACTTCATAAGTGCATATCAATTTCATTTTGTTCGAAAGGCTGTAACATCATAAAAAAGAAATTGCATTACTTTTTTCCCATTGGTCGTAATGTAACGGAAAACTTTTGACTGTTCCTGTAATTAAACTATACATCCGATTTTCATAAAATTTGAAATGACTCGACAAAATTTTGTAACAATTATATATTTAAAATTTCAGACCATTCGGTTGGGTAGTTTTTGCTCTGTTACATGCAGACGGACAGACAGATGGACAGACGGACGGACTGAACGACGACTATAGGTGATACGTATTTATTTAATAACGAACGCACCTAAAAATTATAAAACCAGTAAAAAGGGTTTTAATTAAATATCGACCGAAATGGGTTTTTAAGACCGAAACCGAATCTCGGTAATCTTCCTGTTATCGGCCGAAAACGAAAATTAAAATGTCCAAAAAATTTTAAGTAATTAATACATGCATAAATATAGATAATTATTAATTAATTAACTATATATTATATAATTATATAATATTATATAATTATTATCTATATATTATATAATATAATTATATATATATAATTATAATACGTGTTTATTAAATATACATAATTATTAATTAATTATACATGTGGCCCAAGTTGCCTCTCTGTGAATCCTACCAAAACTTTTTATCTTCATATAAAATGAAATGTAATTAAGTCATCAACGACACAGAATGATTTTCTAATTATACGAATTTAATATAATTAAAATATGTTTTAGGTATATTTCGGTGCCTCGATTTATCTTTTATAATACTTTTTGCATTTGATCATCTGTTATATTAGAACTTTCTCACAGAGTATTCGAAACACTTCTGCTGCTTCAATCTAAAAATTTCCTATTACTATTAAGTCTGCAGCTTTTAAACCTCTCGGTACTGATTTTTTTTTTTTCAATTTTGGAAAAAATTACTTTTACTCTAACAAAATTAAATGTAGCTATCGAAATCACATAATTTACAGTTTACTGAAATTTAACGAATGTGTTCTTTACAGAAACCTAACGAATGTAGTTATGAAGCCTAAAAATAGTCTAAGGAAGAATTTTTTTAAGACGTTTGGAAAATGTCGTATTACAACCAGATTAAACAAACATAAAAAAATTTAGTAGTATTTTTTACCTTTTATCATAAATTACTAATTCGGAAAAGGAGTCCCTAATTTAAATTTAAAGAGTGAAACATATGTTTGAATTAATAGAAAAACCAACGGTTTACTAATAATTAATAAAGCTTTTATTAATATTATTATTATTAAATGATGAAACACAAGTAAAGTCATAATAGTAAACGTATCGACATATGCTATCACTATTAGGTGCAAGAATTAACAAAAATAATTTTTTTCTTTCAAATATTGCAATTCGAAGTAAGAGTCTCATATGAGGCTCAGGGTGACGAGAGGGTTAATGAGCATGTGAAAAGCATCTTTAATGTTTAGTCATATATTCATTGCTTGCTTTATAATTTGCACTCATATCTTGAGTCAATGATGACTGATAGTTGTAAACGGCAAAGTTCATAGTAATCAATAAAGAGTGTCTCATTTGACTCGATACATCTTAAATCAAAGAGTAATATTGAAAATTTCCAAAAGAAGAAACGAGATTTTTGGAACAGAGATAGTTTCGGTCCGGCGAATTTTTGGCAGCATTTTCGCCGAAAACGAATTTTCGGCGGAACTCAGACTTTGGGACAAAAACAAAAACGAAACCGAATTTTCGGTTCATTTCTAATTCCAATAAACCGTTTACATTTTTCGGCTCCACAAAAGGCACTATCAAAATAAATAAAAATATTCTACAGCTACACAATTTATAATGTATTACATTATAAATCGTGTAACTATAAAATAGTCTTATTTATGTTGATAATGGCTTTGATGGAACAAAAGTGTGTAAAGAGTTTATTAAAACTTTTTTCACTGTATTTATAGTTTTTTTATTTAACACCTTTCAGCAAATAATGAAGTATATTAAATCTTAGTATTATTATTTGTTATATATTTAAAATAAATAGTATTTGGAAAAAAATAATTTGCAGGAAACATTAAATACGCATTGTAATGTTTTGCTTTGGAGGCTTCATTATTATATGAAATTATTTCATATAATATATTTGGGAAACTTTTAGAAAGCACGTGAGAACATAATATTGAGATAATGTGAAACATACATGATAACAATTATCTTGTGGAAAAAACAACTTGTAAAAACCCTCTCATGGCTGTTAGCTTCAAATGATGAGGATATGACACCAATTTATAACAAAAACAGCAACTTGTTAATTCACTTTAGGAAGGGGAGAGCAGTGGAGTAAATAAGTTCAATTTAGATGGCTCCAAGCTTAATAAGGAAAAAGCCCAAGAGGAGACGAAATCCTTTTTTAATTACGATAAAATTAAAATCCTTCACTAAGATTAACAGTGTTCCTTAAACAATCCTCTTTTTGCTTTCTTCTATATATAATATAAGAAAGTATTTAAAAAAAAATAAATTCAGCTTCCGGTTTTCGACAGATTTACGCGTTTCATGGGTCAGAGAACCCCAAAAACATGTTTATGCAAAATGCCTGTATGTCCGTGTGTCGCCATTGTACATTGAAATGTCCTTGAAGTTGTGCATAGAATTCAACCAAATTTCTGGTATATGTTTTTGGGTATGGCAAGCAGGTCCCCTTTGAATTTGGAAATATTCCGGCGGAAGGGTACGCTATAATAGCGATTTTTGTGCAGTTTCTTTGAGTTTTCGGAATTCTATTGCACATCGGAGGCTCGTGCAGCGACAGGAACTTTGCATGCTGCTATGTCGGCTATTCGAAAATAGCTGACGTAGAACTGAATAACGAAAAATATTGATTTTAATAAGGATCAACTCGTTTTTACTCCGCCTAATTGACTGAAGCAGAAATTTAAGATGAAAGTCAAAGTTGGTGTAGTATTGAACTGATAATATTAAAGTATTAACATGTATAGCTACTTTTCGAAATATTAAGATGTATGAGATAGAAGAAAGTTTTGGGATTGGCACATCCAACTAGTTTAGAAGTACAATCCTCTCTTAATGTGAATAAATTGAATAGACTTCGTGATCCTAAATATTACTTTATTCTAAGAATGTGAAATCTCAACTTTCTTACCAAAAATCACAACCTAGGAGTAATTTCGTTCTCCTTGTGTCAGGCAAATACATCATACTTGGAAGAAGACGTTGTAAATGACACGTTCTCTATTGCAGCTAGAGTATCTTACATGGCGAGATCCGCTGGAAATCTGAAGTCTCGTGCAGGGCCGAAACTAAGGGGGCGGGGGGCATGGAACTCCGAAACTAGGGGGCATGTGCCCCGGGCGCGAGAACGAAGAGGCGCCAAATGAAGGATTATACCTTTGGAATGGATATTTTTTTCTGATGGACTGATGGATTCTATTATTATGAAACAGCCATTATAAATGAAGTGTTAGGTGAAGATGAAAGAGCAGTTCTAAAAAGTCAGAACTCTGATTTTCTGGTCAGAATGGGAAGAAAAATTATGGCCATTTTGTTTCTTCCCATTCTGACCAGAAAATCAGAGTTCTAACTTTTTACGACTGCTCTTTCATCTTCACCTAACACTTCATTTATAATGGCTGTTTCATAATAATAGAAGTCATCAGTCCATCAGAAGAAAATAACTCCGTTAAAGCGGAAACTCGGTTAAGCGGGACTCGGATAATCGGGACGCTACTGTATATTTCCTTTTAAAAATCATCTTTAGAATATTTTTGTTGGTGTTCAGAGGGCAGTCATGACCCCCGTGACCTCCCCCTTGGATCCGCCGTTGTAGATTACGTAGTTCAGTATTACATATTTTAAATTTTAAAATAAGTCGGCTATTAGAAAATTAGTAAAATTTTCTTTGTAAATATACTTTGCGGAGGAGGAAGGGGGGGGGGGGGTGCGCCAAAATCCATGCTTGCCCCGGGAGCAAAAAAGGCTAGTTTCGGCCCTGGTCTCGTGCTAACACCTCATTATATACAGACACTGCACAACCACAGTAACTTAATTAACATATCTTTGCAATATAACAGTAGCAACCAATTCTGGAAATTC
Organism: Maratus speciosus; assembly: GCA_963932465.1. Taxonomy (NCBI): domain Eukaryota; kingdom Metazoa; phylum Arthropoda; class Arachnida; order Araneae; family Salticidae; genus Maratus; species Maratus speciosus. The sequence continues at coordinate 228,716,898 of OZ010797.1, read as the reverse complement.
ATTCGCACTTTGCGAAACTTAAAGAAAGACAGAATGCATTTCGCATTCTAGTTCAAATTTTAACGATTCAGGACAACACAATCGCAGTCGCAGTCACAAAAGTTCATTTGTCAAATAGTGTACTCTTATAAAAAAAAATAACCAGGTATACTGACACAAATTTGTTGTTATAAGTTAGTATAGAGTTTGTTGTTATAATTAAATATTGCGAGAACTTGTATTTTAGTAATAACACCAGCTACTATTTCGAAGATTTGCAGATAGATGAAAATTAGCATAGAAAAGGGATTTCCTATATAAAACGGGAGATTAATTATAAAAATCTGAAATATTTGAAATTTTCTTTTAAAATACTTACGTTTGTAGATTTCTTTGTAGTGGTATTTTCCTCTTTCTTTCCCTTTTTTTTTTTCATTTCATTTCGTTTTAGAAAAATTAGGATGAAACATCATCATCTAAGTCAGAGATTTCAAGGCAGGTTTTTAAATCTAATATTACGAATATTCATGAGGATACTATTAAAATCGCAAAGTGACAAATACTACTAATCAACACAAGACTTTTTGGAAAAGAAGTGATAAGTTGAACCGAATGAATTCCTTTCACGCGGGGGAAATTTATACTTTAAAAAGAAAAAGGAAAAAAAAAATGGGCAGAAAGCAATCATCTGAAACGGAACTTAATGAAACACTTTTACAGTTTGATGTACTTTTTTATATTTAGAAGAATTCAGTGAATAATATACATAATTGCCCATGTATTCAAATTCATAATTTATTGCTTTTTCCACCGCCCTTTGAAATTTCTGTTATTTTTTACTGTTTATTTATTTCTTCTTAATGACTCTGTAATCGCATAACAGACAATAATCATCTTGTTTCATACTGAATTTATGGAAATAAATTACTTCTACCAAATTTTTAAATTAATTTATTTTACCCTGTAAAGGTAATTTTGCTTTTAATTACTTTTGGTCAGACTCCTTAATAAAAGTAAATAATTTTATATTAACAGCATTTAAGAGTAAAAAATTACATAAGGCAACTGACACTTTCATTTCAAAAACCAATTTATAAAAAAAAATTACAAAGTTTAGAACTACCTATAAATTTAATAAGGATTTATTCAGTAGAATGCACAGTTCTCTTACCATCGTATTAATTAAAGAAAAAGTCAATAGTGTAATCGTCATAGCTTACTATTCATTCTTTAAAAGCTAGTTCTTGTTTTGAAAGAAAATCTATTACAGATGTGCATAATTTTTACGCAGAATGAATGAAAAATTTATTATTTATCACCAAACATCTTAAATTGTCAAAAGGGACTATCGAATTTATAAATTAACTTGATAAATAAAATATTTAAATCTCTGAAGCAATGTTACTTTTTAAGCTAATTTAAAGCAAACAAAATTGAAATCCACAGTTTGAAATTTAAATTTACTATCGTTATTTTTACAGTGGGCACAGTTATGTTGTTAATTACAATAGTTAACAAATTTTAACTTTTTTCTGTATCTGGTTCGTCAATGGGTGCATTTAAGGAACTTTTGAGTGCTGAATTCAGTGGAATAATCAGATTCTTTCAATCACGTCACATGTATTAGACACAGAGTAATTACGTGAAGACAAAATTGAAATATTTGACAAAATTGAAATATTTGACCATTTTAAATACAAACAAAACATAATATTCATCAGAAAAATGTTTTCTTGATTACTTAACACAAACTAAGAACTAATACGAACACGAAACTGTTGCACAATAACCCATAATGTTAATATTAACAAGGTTATTTTTCAAGCTACATAGTCATTCATTTAATTATTATTTGACCACAAAATGTAAATTATAATTTACATTGCACCACGTATTTTACCATGTACGTAAAAATTAAATTCTAAAATTTTGTAAAATAATAATATATAAAAGCAAGCATTAGTATGAATAATTCATGTGATTAAATGAAAGACAAGCTTTTACTTTAAAAATAATCAATGATAAAACAAAAATAATGCATTAATTATACATTTAATAGTACATCTACATTTAAAATACAATATTTTGTTTATCCATAGAATCTAATTATCAATTATTAAATTACTGGAAATCTTCTTCGTCTGTAAATCTTCTAATTTCCAAAAGTAAAATGTAAATAGGCTAACAGTAATTACCTTTATAATTTCATTTAATTTTTCTTTCATTTCCCTTTCGTGATAGAAAATTTCTGATAGTGGATTCGGATTCTATATGCAAAAATACATAAATAATGTTTATTGCAAATCAGATACAAAATGGCTGCTGACTAGTCTGTAAAATCAATAAACTAATCACTATAGCTAATTCCTCCTTTGGAAACTTTATTTTGATTTGAAAGATGATCTATTACACACGTATATAATCTTTGAGCTGAAAGCTTAACAAAACATTGATTTTAATTAAAGTTGTAATTTTTTTTCAAACTCGGTGAAAACTGAAAACTGGGTTGGTCGAATCCAACGTTCCTTGGAGTTTCCATTACCTGTTATTTATTCTGTGTAGTTGATTAAGATATCAGACCAGGTGTCATAATCATTAAGATTTCTGGGTGAAATATGTATCTATGAGATTTGTCCAGGAACAGCTCAGTATGCAGAACATTGACAGCTTCAGCCAAAATGTCCCTGGTTCGAATCCTGCCCTGGACGGATTTTCATCGAGTTTGGAAATATTACAACTTTAATTAATCATGTATTATTACATATCCAGTGTTTGCTGGAGTTACAATATTACTTTCGATTTATGAAGCAAATGATTTGTTTAGTACATAATGTCTTAAATTGTTAAAGACTTGATTAAAAGGATAAATCAATTCAGCAAATGCAATATTTTAATCTCTGAAGCTATTTTTTCTTTGACCTACAAAACAAAAAACAAATTTACTTTTGTTTGATAAAAGTAAAATATTGACCTAGAGAATACAAAATTAAAATTTTACATGGATTTGTTTTAGAAAATACATATTGTTATTAGTATAGTAATTATTGCAAAAATCAGCAACATAATCAACATAGCTTACTATTTATTCTTTAGCAACTACTTTTTGTTTTGAAAGATAATCAAATATAGACGTACATAATTTTTATGTTGAATGCGTGACAAAAAGATGAATTATTTATCACCAATCGTCTCAAACTGTCAAAAGAAGTGATTACAACGATAAATCAATTTGACAAATGTAATATTTAAATCTGAGAAGCAGATTTGAGACAGTATTCTTCTTTAAACTTACGTAAACCGAAAATATTTTTTTTTTTTCGACAAAGGACAAAATTAGTACAAAATTTAAATTTAACTTGCATTTATTTCATAAAATATATATTGTTATCCGTATAGTAATTATTGGGGAAATAAATACATAATCGGCATAGGTTACTATTCATTCTTTAGAAACTAGTTTTTGATTTGAAAGATAATTTATTACAGATGTACATGTTTTTTTATGTAAGAATGCGTGGCAAACCAATGAATTACCTGTCACGAAACGTCTGAAATTGTCAAGAGAAGTGATTGAAATGACAAGTCAACTTGACAAATGTAATATTTAAATCTCCAAAGCAGCTCTGAAACAGTTTTCTTTTTTAAACTATGTAAAACAAAAAGATATTTTTTTCGACAAAGGAAAAGAAAAACATGATAGTACAAATTTTAATTTAACATGGATTTATTTTATAAAGTACATATTGTTATCAGTGTAATAATTATCGAGAAAATCAATAACATAATTGACATAACTTACAATTTATTCTTTAGAAGGTAATTTTTGTTTTTAAAGACAATCTATTACAGATGTAGGGGAGGGTAGTACACAGTGAGACGAAAATTATTATTACTTAACGAATGGCAACGATTTTTGTTCTTTTGAAAAAATTTTTGCTCCATCTTTAAGCTACACAAATACGCTACACATTAATGTATAAATGGTTTTAAAAAAGTTACTTATAAAGGCACAGAAGCAGCATAACGGAGTGTCGAAAATTATCTCACTGTGTACCACAAGTGGTACACAGTGAGACAATGTATATATTTTCATAAATCATACATTTTTATACTCTATCAATAATTTTCTGCAGTTAATGACTTCTAATTAATATTTCTAGATTAAAATTTTTTTTTAAAATATGAACCTCGGGTGAACAATGGCAGACATTGGGCTACCTCATGCAAATTTTCAGCCTCTTACGTTTAGTAGAGTACCATCGCACGCCCCTACACACAGAGAGATAGAGAGCGAGACAAAAAAAACCTTATTTTATTAATAAATAACTTTTTTTTTCGTCAGAACCGCATAGTAGATACACAATGAGGCACGTCTCACTGTGTACCACAACTGTGTACTTTCGTTACGTTGTAACAAAATGGGTGCCATATCTGTTTCATCATCAATTTCATGTGTCGTTTTGTTGACATAGTCTATCATTAGATATAGCTAGGTTTGGTTAAGTAAATATATGCCATAATGAAAGAAATAAACTTTAAAATGGACGTTTATGTAACTTTAACCCCTGTAAAATAAATAATGACTTACTATTTTGTTGGACGAGTAACCGAAGTGCCGAAACTACATCCACGTGTTGCAGAAGATCAGGTGGTGTGTGTTCCAGCTCGGAGAAAAAGTTATTACTATATGTCAAAATGGCTGCTGTCTCACTGTGTACTCCCCTACCCTACATGATTTTTAATTAGAATTCATGACAAAACAATGAAATACTTATCACCAAAGATCTCAATTTGTGATTGAAATGATAAGTCAACTTGACAAATGCAATATTGAAATCTTTAAAGCTGTTTTCTGAAACACTTTTCTTCTTTAAACTATGTAAATCCAAAGAAATTTTTTTTTCGACAAAAGAAAAAAAAATAAACTTGATAGTACAAAATTTAAATTTTAACATGGATTTACTTTATAAAATACATATTGTTATCAGTATAGTAATTATTGAGAAAATCAGTAGCATGATCGACATAGCTTACTATTTATTCTTTATAAACTAGTTTTTGTTTTGAAAGATAAACTACTAATGACCAGAGTCAGATAATATAGACGAACGTGTGAACGCAGAAAATTATCAAAGTTTGCAGACAGTTTTGATTTTTTTTTTTTTTTGACAAATTTCTTTATTTAAAAAAATAATAATAATAAGACCCCGGGCGGAGAATCGGTGCGACGACGCACGTCGCAGCCTCTTGAGCAGGTCTGCAGGCTATTTTAAAATTGGAGAAAAAAAAAAAAAGTATGCTAGAAATTATTTGCCATGTACAGTCGTGGAAAAAAAAAAAAAGTAAACACCCCTACTAACTTCTCAACAAATTATCGTAAAAGAAAGTTACTGGTACCGAACGATTGGAAATAAAGTCTACTTTTAAATGGTGCATATAAAATTTGCTTAGGGGGTCATCTACATATTAAAACGAACCATAACTTTGTTTTTTTTTCAATAGCAGTACACAATTCTGACAGCATAAATGAACTCTACACCTTTCAATTAGCCTATAAACAAATTTTTATGCAATTCGTGCCATAAGTTTCCAAGAAATTAATTATTTTAAAACGAGCGTATTTTAAGGGTTGTATCCAAATTGAAGTTCCGAACTCCATTGTTAACCGAGAGAGCCGCCTTCTTGATCAAGGCACGTTTAAGCCTCAATGAAACCTGTTTGATTACAGGATAGCAGAATAAATTTCAAAAATTTACTCACTGCTATCATAGACGGCCCTTTAAACCATCATTTTGCTGTTTTTTAAGCATAATTTAAAAACTACTTGGAAGGAAAATGTGAAATTTGGGATTTCCATAAAGCAGGACTTAATAAATCTAAATCCATCAAAAAAATTGTAGGTTGCAGTTCATAATTTTTTCGAATATTAATTTCATAATTCATAATTCATATCATAAAATTATAAAAATTGCAAATAAATTCATCGTATTTATGTTTGGGTATATTAGTATTATTGCTACACAAAAAATTAGCTCATTAAGAACATAATTTCAGGAGAGATAAATAAAAATATGAAAATGTAATTTAACATTAGAAGTACTAAATTTTGAATGTCTATAATTCAAAAACTTATCATATGAATGATTTGAAATTTGGTTTCTAGGCATATTTTGAACCGAAGATTTGAAATATATCGTTAAATTTGGGTACTGCTATTGAAAAAAAATGAAGTTTGGAATCGTTTTAATATGTATATAGCCCCCTAAGCAAATTTTATACACACCATTTAAAAGTAGACTTTATTTCCAATAGTCCGGTACCAGTAACTTTCGTCTACGATAATTTGTTGAGGAGTTAGTAGGGGGTGTTTACTTTTTTTTTTTCCACGACTGTACCATGGTACAGTATTTTTTGGAAGAAGCGTCACGGCACATATGAGTTTAAAACTTAAAAATATTGTAAGTGTGGCACCGAAGCGGGTGATATTATTTTAGTTTTTACAGATTAATTTAACAGATTAAAAATAAATTTTGTGTTAATAAATAAATGTTAAATGTTGATCTCTTTTAAATAAAGTTTATTTGTTTGGACATTTTAGCGAATGTTTATGTGCTTGTTTAGCGTTTTTCCGCGATTTGCGGTGATTTCTTTTACAATCGAATGGGGAATTCGGTTTTAATATCTTAGTAAATAATATCCCCTTTTCAATAAAGTCTAATTCGGAGAATTGAATGGGGGGGGGGGGGGGGGGGGGTACATGTAACGTAATGCGAAGGATTGGAAAGAGGGCGTTTGTCCTTGAGTTCTGTAGGCTGTTTATAAAATTTCCACTTGTGTTGCAGACTGCAGAAAAAAATTCTCATGCTGGGTTCAAGCGAAAAAAAAATGCTTTGCAGAAATTTAAAAAAGCTAAATTGAAGAGATTTTTTTTTTTTTTTTTTTGCTGTAACGGCGATATAGGACTCGGGAGGGCTGCGGCGTTTTTTTTTGCAGAATATTTTTAAGAAATTATTTGAGTTCGCAGACAGTTTTACATTTTATCTAAGTCTGCTAATGACATTTATGGTGAATGAGTGACAAAACTATGAATTACTTATCACGATTTCTCTTAAATTATTAAAAAAGATGATTGAAATGATATATCAACTCGGCAAATGTAACATTTAAATTTCCGAAGCAGCTCTGAAACAGTTTTCTTCTATAAATCATATAAACTAAAAAAAAAAAAAAAAAAAAAAAAAAAAAAAAAAAAAATCGAGGAAAGGGGTGTGGGGGTATTTGATAGTACAAAATTTAAATTTAACATGGATTTATTTTATAAGATATTGTTACCAGCGTAATAGTTATTGGAAAAATCAATAACATAATCGACATAGCTTACAATTTATTCTTTAGAAGATAATCTACTACAGATGTAGATGATTTTTAATTGGAATTAGTGACAAAACAATGAATTATTTATCAGCAAATATCTCAGATTATCAACAGAAGTGATTGAAATGATAAATTAACTTGGCAAATATAATATTTCAAATTTCAAAGCAGTTCTGAAATACTTTCTTCTTTAAACTATGTAACACATTTTTTTTTTTTTTTTTTTTTTTTTTTTTTTTTTTTTTATAGAAAAAATAATAAACTTAATTGTACAAAATTTAAATTTAACCTGTACTTATTTTATAAAATACATATTGTTATCAGTATAGTAATTACAGAGAAAATCAATAGCATGACAGACATAGCTTACTATTTATTCTTTAGAAACTAGTTTTTGTTTTGAAAGATAAATTGTTAAGAATTTTTTTGGTGAACGAGTGACAAAGCAATAAATTATTTATCTCCAAACGTCTTAAAATGTCAAAAGAAGTGATTGAAATTATAAACCGACTCGACAAATATAATATTTAAATTTCCAGAGCAAGTCTGAACCAGTTTTCTTCATTTAACTATGTAAACGATTTTTTTTCCCTTGAAAAGGCGAGAATAAACTTGATAGCACAACATTTAAATTTAACATAGATTTATTTTACAAAGTACAAATTCTTATCAGTGTAATGATTATTGGGAAAATCAATAACATAATCGACATAGTTTAGAATTTATTCTTCAGGAATTAGTTTTTGTTTTGGAAGATTATCTATTATCTTTATGGTAAATGCGTAACAAAACAATGAATTATTTATCACCAAACGTCTTAAGTTGTCAAAATAAGTGATTGAAATGATAAATCAACTCGACAAATGTAATATTTAAATCTGGGAATCAACAAGGCTGCCGCCTTCTCCTTTCAGATTAACTCCTGAAAGGATCGCACCTTCCGCGCTTTATTTTTTATTTTTGTTATTATTTTGGCCTCGTTTCCTAATCGAGTTACACCCACAATACCTGACCCTATCCCCTCATTTACAATTCATCGATTCAAACTCTCAGATTCTAACTCGCCATTTCCAAGCAATGGTGATAAATCACAGGGTTCGTCTCACTTACTTTTGTTTCAAAGATTACTTGGGCTACTATCTCTAATTTCTCTGTGAAACGATATGGCCGAGATGAGTAACATTTATCATCTCTTGATTGCAGTTCTAAAGCAGGATGATATGCGGGTAGTGTTCCGTTGCCTGTAGTTCTTGAGCAACACTTTCCTGTCAGCTTTTGTGGTCGAGAATACGTTGAAATTTATAGTCACGCTTCTGAATTTACGAATTAAAGTTAAGGATGTTGCAGTTGAAAGTAGAGTTGTAAGAAAGTAAAAATAAAACAGCAGACGATATATATTACATTTCAATTGAATTTTTGTAAGCACTTTTTTCTCTCCATTAGCGTGTGGTCTTTTTTTTTTTTTTTTTTTTTTTTTACTCTGCTGTTGATATTATGAATTTTTCAAGCCACGCTTCTGTATCTACGGATTAAAGTTAAGGATGTTACAGTTAAAAGTAGAGTTGTAAGAAAATAAAAATAAATTAATAGGCGATGTATGTTACATTCCAATTGAATTTTTGTAAGCAGCATTTTTTTCCCCTTGGGATTAGTATGTCTTTTTTTTTTTCTTTTTAAAATTTAATTTTACGGTCGATATGGTGAATTTTAAAGCCACGCTTCAGTATCTAGGGATTAAAGTTAAGGTTATATGTAGATGGATATTATAGATATATTATACAATTCATCGATCCAAACTCTCTGATTCTAACTCGCCATTTCCAAGCAATGGTGATAAATCACAGGGTTCGCCTCACTTACTTTTGTTTAAAAGGTTACTCGGGCTAATATCTCTAATTTCTCTGTGAAACGATATGGCCGAGATGAGAAACATTTATCATCTCTTGATTGCAGTACTAAAGCGGGATGATATGCGGGTAGTGTTCTGTTGTCTGCAGTTCTTGAGCAACACTTTCCTACCAGCTTTTGTGGTCGAGAACACGTTGAAATTTATAATCACGCTTCTGAATTTACGGATTAAAGTTAAGGATGTTATAGTTGAAAATAGAGATGTAAGAAATTAAAAATAAAACAGCAGGATACATATATTACATTTCAATTGGATTTTTGTAAGCACTTTTTTTCTCTCCATTAGTGTATTTTTTATTTTTATTTTTTTAATTTAACTTTGCTGTCGATATTGTGAATTTTTCAAGCCGCGCTTCTGTGGCTACGGATAAAAGTTAAGGATATTACAGTTAAAAGTAGAGTTGTAAAAAAATAAAAATTAAATTAACAGGTGGTGTATATTACATTTCAATGGGATTTTTGTAAGCAGCATTTTTCCCCTCGGGATTAGTATGTCTTTTGTTTTTTTTTCTAAAATTTAATTTTACGGTCGATATGGTGAATTTTAAAGCCCATTACGTGCCCATTAAAAGCTGAAGACTTAACAGTAATATAAAATTTTTAGTTTGAAACAGCGGAAGTGTTTCGAATACTTTTTGCGAAAGTTTTAGTATAACAGATGATCATTTACAAAAATCGTTACAAGACAAATCAAGGTATGTATGCCTAAAACATTTTTTAATTATATAAAATTCGTACAATTAGAAAATCATTCTGTGTCGTTGAGGAATTAATTACATTTTATTTTATATGAAAATAAAAAATTTTGGTCAGAGGCACAGAGAGCTAACTTGGGCCACACGTATAATTAATTAATAATTATGTATATTTAATGAACACGTATAATTAATAAATAATTATGTATATCTAATGAACACGTATAATTAATAAATAATTATGTATATTTAATGAACACGTATAATTAATAAATAATTATGTATATTTAATGAACACGTATAATTAATAAATAATTATGTATATTTACGTATGTATTTATTAACATTTTATTTTTTATTTTTTAAATGGACATTTACGTTTTCATTTTCGGCCGAAAATAGGATGATTACCGAAATTCTGTTTCGGTTTCGGCAATCCTTAGTTGCAACTATAGATTATTTTGAGCATTTTGTATTACAGGGTGATCGAAATATTAATTATTTATTCAATTTGTTGTTGTCCCCTAATTGATCTATCGACTACATTTTCGCTGAAAAATATGTGATCAATACTTTACTCTTCTGAAGTTTCAAAAGCATTCGTCAAGTATTTATTTTTTTAGACATTCGACAAACCGTCTAATATTGAATTTTGTTAGGGTGCAAATGCGAAGCAGCAATGCAGTAAGCAACAAAAAATTTTAAAATGCAAACAATGTCGGTAAATTTAATGCATTTACGCGCAAAAATGAGTTGTGAATGTATTTGACAGTTTTACGTCGTTGATTCTATAAAATAAAAACTTTGAGAACATCCCTAGCAATCAACTAAATAGAAATATATGTGGTTTAAAAATATCCCACATGATAGATTGTTTTCTTTCTTAAGAAGTAGGTAGTCACGCGATTCCCGTAGGGTTTCCATAGCATCGACTGGAAATAAATCTTTTAAGTGACACTAATGTATCACTTTGATATGCATTATCATATATTTGGTGCGGTAATCCTGATTAATATCACATCAATTTCTGTTTTGTTTGCATTTAATTTATATTTTGTTTATACGATTCTGTGTTTTCCGGGTCATTAAATAAATACTTCGTATTTCTATATAGGACATGGAATGCTAATTACATCCTTGTTTAACATACATGACATATAAGTGAATTAAGAAGACAGATGGAAGAGCGTTTCAGTTTGATAAAACAGATTTGTTAGGTGTTTGATATTCTTTGTATCTAATCTTTGTTTTAAATATGTTTCAACAACATACAGTTTAACGCGTAAAGACAGCATAAAATTCATTTGTGGACATTTTTGTTGATCTAACATTTAGCACTATAAATAAAAGAACTATATATGCCTTTATGTCTATATTTATCTGTGTGTCTATCAAGCAGGACGGTCGTTCTGCCAAGCCAAGCTGAAAAAAAAAATGCTAACCTCGCCAAACAAACAAACGCCAAGAATAAAACGCAAGACACCGTAACTGCTTATTATACTGATGACAACTTCTCCATGTAAAATCAACCAAACATGCCAGCGTAAAATTTCCCATATCAAAAGAACCAATCATCGCAGAAAAATAAAACCAAAACCAGAAGGACCCAATGGAAAATATCTTCAATTTGAGACCAAATGCATCCTCATAAATTAATTATAAACAGAGATATAGATTTTTTAAAATAACGTCGAGATACTGAAAATGATCGATTTATTTTCTTCGTCACAATTTATGGTTCAATCAAGGTAGAGACTTAAATAATGGACATAAAAAAGTAAGGATTGCATTTTTGGACAGATATTTACTCAATCTACGTGCTTTTGTAAAATTCAGCTTTAAAAACACAAATTTTCTATTCTTAATTAGCGAAAAACTGTTAATTAATTTTAAAGTTTATAAATTATGCCAAACAGCGATAAACCCGCCAAATCATTTTAGAAGTCTTTTAAAATTTTTTATATTATCCTTTTGCATTGATTTCATCGAAGAAAACTATGGCCGAGATCCAGATAGATTTTTCGCTGTTAGCGAAATGAGTTTGACCAATCAGAAGTCAGAATGTTTGAGAATTTTTGCTGCTTCTGGATCCCGGCCTATGTCATAAAAGTTTTGAGTCATTTTCTTAGTGCCATGGATGAAGTGCAATGTTTACAGAAATTTAGGCTGGGATCCAGATGGATTTTTCGCTGTTAGCGAAACGAGATTCACCAATCAATAGCCTGCATTGCTGCAAACAGCGAAAAGTTCGCAAAAGTGCAAGCTTCTGATTAATGAATCTCGTTTCGCTAACAGCGAAAAATCTATCTAGATTGCGGCCAATTATGTTGAACACAATTTTGCATTTCCACATCCAGGAAGGGTATTGATGTCATAACAACAGTGCGTATTCGAAACTATTTAAGGCATTGATTCTGAACTCCTTTGCTATACATTTCAATATTAAAGAAGTTGTTGTTTCAATAGTTTTAGTACTTTTCTCTATTGCTCACTCTAAAACACGAATATCGAAATTTAACCAACAGCGCTCAGAAACTATAGCGCCTAGAATATATAGTGTTGAAATCGGCTAACCCTGTAATACTTAAAAAAGCGCTAAAATATTGTATCCCTTAAATGTGCAATGATACTGCTGTAATATGCAGATCGCAGCGGCATCTGCAGGATATTTTCTACAACTGCAAGAAATTGCTAGTCTATACAATGTAATAATAGTAATACGAAAATCCCACAGATGTCGCTGCGATCGACACTTGAAATTTTAGCAGTATCGTCGCACATTTAAGGGATACAAATTTTTAGAACTGTTTGGATAGCATATTTCCACACTAGGTATTCTAGGCGCTGTATCAGAAACAACACCATAACAGAGAGCCTTTATACATAAGAGTGGTGATATATGCACAGGAGACATGCTCATTTCAAGCTTTTGTCGAAAGTACGGCAATCCGCTTTCTTGAATAGAGGATATTCAATCTACGTTATGATCACATGGTCAAGGCAAGAACGTCTAGCGTAAAGAAGGGAAGGCTCCGTCTACGTAATGTAAATCCCCGCTAGCCAAGGAAACAGTTCATGGGAGAAAGCAGTAGTACACTGTTAAAAATATCGTGAAAAATTACCTCTGTTTTTAAAGGCTATCTGTATTCTGACCAATGAGAACGCTTCATAGGCGTTTATGTAGCGTTCTCATTGGTCAGAAAATAGAGAACCTGTAAGAACCGAGGTAATTTTTCACGATATTTTTAACAGTGTAGTTTCCTGTTTCCCTTCTATCAGTTAGAAATTCTTTGGGTAAATTACCGGTACCACGTGACTTTTTCAGCCTCGAACCCATATTTGGAATATCCTCCATTAGAAGATACGCGCATGGACGATCTCTATTAGACTAGGGAAATAATTCAGCATGCATTAACCTGGCGATAATGGCATGCTCGTAAAGAACTTTAACGATTTTTTTTTTTATCACTTTTACCAATAAACACTTATTGGCCGTATGTCGCTACTTCGTTATAGAGACACACTTGTTCCTAATTAGATCCCGGCCTTAATGTATCAAAATACAGAGTTTGCTTTCTGTACTATTCCTGAGCTCAGTTATAGCGTCTAGAAATATAGGCCGGTATCCAGGTACAATTTTGCAAACAGTGAAAAGTTAGCAAAAATTCTGGCTTCTGATTGGTCAATCTCGTTACGATAACACAGAAAAATCTACCTAGATCACGGTCACAGTGTGAAAACCGGCTATTCCAGTAATTCTTTAAAAAGTGCTAAAAATTGAATCCCATAAATATTGAAAAATACTAAATGACAAATGTCGATGGGAGCAACATTTTCTAGATCTTCTCTGAGCGAAACATTTTCTTTTGAAATAGTTATGTTGGAATTACCATATGTCGCTGTAATCGACATTCGTCGTTCAGCCCCGTTCAACATTTATGGGATACAATTTTTAGCACTTTTTTAATAAGCCGATTTTTAAACTATATCTTCTAGAAACTATAGCTCCGTTACAGCGTCTAGATTATATGTTGTAGAAATCGACTATCCCGGCAATACTTAAAAAAGCGCGAAAGTATTGAATCCCTTAAATGTACAACGATGTCGAATTCCAAACAGTCATTTGCATCGACATCTGCAGGATATTTTTTAAAGAAGAAAGAGACATGTGTAATGCACCGCTACAGCGTCTAGAATACATAATGTGGAAATTTGCTATCCAAGAACCGCTAAAAAGTGTATCCCTTAAATGTGCACTGACGCTGAAATCCAGGGAGATTATCGCAGCGACATCTGCTACATATTTTCAAATTTCAAAGTAAACATCGTATTATTACAGCGGGTTTGACGCCAAGCACACAGGTCAAATGTAAGTTAATAAAACGTTTAAAAAAAATGTTACAGCGTCTAGACCAAATTGTCTTGGAGTTTTGGGAAATATCCTGCAGATATCGCTGTGATCGACTAATTGGATTTCCACACTATATATTCTAGACGCTGTAGCGCCGCGGTAGCCTGTCCTTTTTCGTTTGCCTCGAAGTAGATGACGTCATTTGAAGCTGTTCCTAAGTGTGGAGTTGATTATCTGTACACGGCAATGGACACAAAAAAAATCGGCGCACCGCTTTGTACTAATCATCGTGTAAAGATGATCCAACTCCGTGTGACTTTTAAACGTCATAAACTGGCCTATTATGTCATTGGTCACGCTAACACCCTCCCCCTTGCGTCCGCCATATATAGCTGCATCTTGCTATGGAGACTGCTAAATGGGCTGCTATCGGTCAAAATCAAGAGAGAAAAGGGCAGAAGAGGGGGAAAGAACTCGTTTTCTTTATGTAGTTTTTCACACGGGAAGATTGACATGCCTGCTCCTCTCCTTTCATAGCTTCATGGTGGTGAAATAAACAAACGCCCCTTAAATATTTGAGAAAGTCTTGACACGCGTCACAAAAACATCACACAAAGCAGGCAAAGCAAAGGAACAAAATCATTCATTCGCTCGTGGATATGAACGAGCCAATGAATGATTTTTCTTCTTTGTTTTGCCTGCTTTGTGTGATATTTTCCTGACTTGTCAAGGCTTTCTCGAATATTTAAAGGACGTTGAATAGACCGGGATCAAGATAGATTTCACGCTATTAGCGCGATGAGATTGATCAATCAAAAGCCTGCATTTTTGAAAACTTTTTTTATGTTTGCAGTAAACACTCTGGATCCCGGACATTAACTCTGGTTGGTTAAGACGATTTTGAATAAAATCAAATCAGAAAGCAAATGTTTTTAAACTTTTTTGGTTAGTTTAATCGAAATCTTCCACGTCTATTAATGAAAACTGAGTTACTGTACTTTGGACAAAAACTTGAATATGAGTACACGACTTGTGCATATGTGTCACCACTCTTACATATAAATGTACTCTGTTATGAGCATGATTCTAAGCGCAGCTGGTTAAATTTGAGTATCTGGGTATTAGATAAAGCAATAGTGGCCCACCGTGGCTGAGGATAAGACACCACGCCGCTAATCGCTTGAGAACGTAGGTGGGGGCGGGTTCAAATACCGCCGTGATCCTCACGTGATCTGATATATATGTGTTCAATAAAACAAACAAACAAACAAGCAATAGTGAAAGGTACAGTTGCCATGGAAACAACGACTTCTTTAATTCGTATAGAAAATTAATGAATAGTTGTAAATAATTTAAGTTTAAAATGTAGGCAAATGCTCTGAAAATATCAATGGCTCCCATCTAGTATTTTACAAAAGTAATTTAAGATATTCACATGATGTATAAGTTGATGCAACTCTTACCTAATGAAAATTCTGCAACAAGACTTACGTAGGCAGATCTTTTCAATGATTAATTCAGAATTCTAAGAACAAAACGAAGTTCTTAAGCTCCCTTCCTCACCCCTCCCCCCACTCAAAAAAAGAAATACGATAGAAAGGTATAAGTATTTGGATAATTTCAGTATTTCTGTGATCTTTGGTCAGAGTTTAGAAAAGGTGTCTGGGTATTAAAAAAAACATATAACAAATTTGACGAATGATAAGACTATAGATTTCAAGCAATTTTTAACTGCAAAAAAAATTTATTCTAATGTTTATGCGGCTTTAATAATAGACTATTAAATATAATCAATTTACGGGAATTTTTGTACGAAATTATATTCTCACATTTATGCAAATAGGTATGGATAAACAGACTTGAGTAAAATTACATATTTATTCTTTCTTCTCTATAACACGATCTAAATGAAGATGAAGTTATATGTACAGTTTATATCTTTAAATTTTTAGATTTTTTTTTATCAAAAATGTTTTATCATCATGTCTAGAATTGCTAGATTTACTTCTTTAGGCAGATCTTCGATTCTTTGGATGCCTGCGGGGCTTCATTCTCGGATTTTCCGTAGCCATTTGTAAAGATAAATTTATTTTGCGAAACCGTCAGCAAAAAAAAGTTAGAACAAACAATTAACTGACAGACTAACTGTAAATATATATTTTATTTTGACTCTATTTGATTTTTACTAAATTTTCATCCTTCATAGAAAATTTTAAGGCGATATAAATTGAGAAAGACTGATACTTTGAAAGAAGAAATTGACTTTCCTTACTTTTAAATTATTAATTACTCTAAAAAATGAATGATAGGTAAACAAAGTGTATACTATTGTGTTTGTTCCCTACTTATAAAGGCTATACCAGGACTAATTTTAGCGAGTAGAATTATTTCAATTATATATAATCTGTTTAAAAAAAAGAACTGATATCTACTAAAAAACAACTTTTCAAAAGTAAAAAAAAAGCCAAGCAAAAAAAAAAAAAAAAAAAAAAAAAAGAAAAGAAAAGAAAAAAGGGGAAAGTTGTGGCTAAAAAATAGTGTGATATCAAATTTCCAAGCTAATATTATGGTACTTATTTAACATTTTTTATTAAAAATTTACCATATGTAAGTCGAGTACCTAAGTATGCGTTGATAGAAAGCCTTTTCTCCTTTACTAAATACATCATAAGTGTTTCTGAAAATTAATTTTTTTTAATTATGCATGATGGGCTTGGCGGCCATCTTTCCATATTTTACACAAATTTCTAAGCAGACAAGCTCGTAATATGTTTGCATTATTAAGAATTTTGAACTTCTAGTTTTGGCTACAGACAGATAAATTAAGAAAGTCTTTTATTTTGAAGAAAAAAAACAAATTGATTTTTACTGCTTTAACTAATTAATTAACCCCCTCCGAAAAAAGAGAATCATAAGATAAAACCTGAAGTTACTTCAACTTTATTTTAAGACACAAATTTCTAGGCACTCATTTCCATAAATTAAAAGCATAAAATGTTTGCTTTAGCAACAATTTCGAATTTCCGATCTTAACAATGTACTTGTGTGCTTAGAAAATTGTGTAAAATATGGAAAGATGGCCGCCAAGCCCATCATGCATAATTAAAAAAAATTAATTTTCAGAAACACTTATGATGTATTTAGTAAAGGAGAAAAGGCTTTCTATCAACGCATACTTAGGTACTCGACTTACATATGGTAAATTTTTAATAAAAAATGTTAAATAAGTACCATAATATTAGCTTGGAAATTTGATATCACACTATTTTTTTGCCACAACTTTCCCCTTTTTTCTTTTCTTTTTTTTTTTTTTTTTTGCTTGGCTTTTTTTTTACTTTTGAAAAGTTGTTTTTTAGTAGATTTCTAAATAATCATATTAGATAAAACATTAATTATCATTAAGATTTCTAAATGTAGATTTTTTCTTTATCCAGTATTCGAAATCAGATGTACAGTTTTCAGTTAAATTACATTTCTTTAGAGATATTTTATTTGCCAGAGAAATATACGGTTCTTTGCTCTCCCATATATTTTTATTTTACTTCTGCATTTGTAAATCAGTAAAATATCTGTTGATCTAACGCAGGGATGGCAAACCTATGGCACGCGGGAGATTATTTTCGGCACGGCATAGACTCATGTTCTAAATTAAGATATTGCAGAGCTCCCGTGTAAAGCAAGATAATTAACAAAATGAACTTTTGACAAAGTCAATCTTCAAATTTTGTGAAGAAATTGCACACAAAACTATTATAATTGTTTCTGGCTAAACAGCTCATTTGTTAAGAATGGAACTTCTATTAACTTATGTGCAATATTTTTCCTGATACACTTATTTTACGACTTATGTGCAAATAGTTTTCATTTTGTAAATTCAGATGTGAAAATTATCCAATTAATATATATGTGTAAAATCTCTGTACTTCTAGAAAGTTGTTACGATCCAGTTAAATAATTTTACAAAAAAAAAAAAAAAGAAAAAAAAAAAGAAAAGAAAAGAGATAGAGAAAATCAATCAGAAATCTTTTTAAAAATGTCAGTTGCCATGCTTTACACCCCAGCGTTTCATATAATGAAAATGCACTATTTTGAATTTAGACTTGCTGAGTTTTTCTAGATTAGGTTGCTTGTCGTTGTCATACAGATTGAATAAACTGAAATGCAATTTTATAAATCCCAATCTACCTCAATATTGAGTCAAAATATTATATTGAGAGAATTAGGAGATTATCGGGAAATAACGACCATAAGCGAAAATTCCGATGGTGAAATGGAAGTTGGAATTTCGAATTCAAATCCATGGTAAGAAGTTTTTTTTTTTCAAGAAACCATTTTGATATATTTTTTTTTTTTTTCTGATAGTTACTTTTATTTTTATTATTATTTTTTAATTTTTTTTTTTTTTTTTTGGGGGGGGGGGGGGATAGGCATGAAAAGTATAAAAAAAATCAAATAGAAACCTGTTGTCATGTGTCTTTAATCCAGCTGGCATTCTCATAAGAAAAAACTGGAATACGAAGCTGATCTGAATTATTTGGTATCTAAGACGTAACAAGAGAAGTAGGATTTTGTAAAACACTTAAGTATGTTACAAAATGTTACTTATACCTTTTAAATCCTAAAAGCAGTATTTTAATTAATTTTGCTGCTTCGATCCACTAAATTTGTTGGCACGCCGTGATCATTTAAAATATTTTTGGGGAAAAAATTGGCACGTGGATGCGAAAAGGTTTGCCGACCCTGATCTAACGAGTTACAACTAAACTCTGTACAGAGTTATAGAGCGCAATAGAAACACATAGGAACCCATATAAACTAAACGTCGGCATTATTTAAATTTTCTCAGATAACTGATGCGATAAATACTCAAACGATATGCTTTTAAAAAATTGCTAAAATCATGCTATCGCATTCTTTTATCACGCTATCGACACCTAATATGAAACCAAACCATCCACAAAAATTGCCCATAATCATACATCAATATGTTTGACTGTAGGGTATTCTCCAGTTTTCACGATGTTTTAGAAAAAAAAATACTGGGCCGATATATTTGATGCCTTTTTGACACGATAATTAGACTTAATAGCACGAACACGCGCTTCAAACAGCAATTTCGGAGAAGATTGGTAAATTAGCTTCTGTAGTAAAATCTGGGAGTTAAAAATTTTAGCTGCTAATGAACAAGAAGTGTCAAGGTAACCAGATTCCCTCAAAAGAACCTCTCAGATGCGAGATAAAGCTCTTTCAAGCCACTGCTCTCTTAAAAGCGCACTCTTAAGAGACATCTGATGTTATCTTCTTTTTTCCTCTTTGACGCAACTGCCAGATGCTTCAAAATAATAATTTTATTCATCGTAATTGACTAAAGTAGTCTGCCGTCGAAATTGCTCCGCGGACATTTTCGTATTTCTGAAAAGAAAATAAATCAATGTAAAAACCATGCTATATTCTGTTTGGATAATAAAGCGGATCTCGAAAAATTATTTTTCCCTGTTCAACAACGTTAAATTTTATGACACATTTTCTGACTCATTTTTAAACCTTTTAGTACGCAGCTTTCCATATATGTAAACAACAGTGTTTTGAATGTAATAGATTTTTTTTTATTCGTATATACTTAATTCGCACCAGAAAATTTAAATAGCAATATCTGCTTTAATTAATAACAGACATTCCGTATTTAAATAAAGCGAAATTAACCATTGAAACTTTCTGGTGTAAAGTCAGATTCTCTGAACTACGTAATTTCTAGAACGTATTCTATCATGCTAATTAACCCTCCGTCTACCAGACGGGTCCATTGGACCCGACAGGTACATACAAAATATTCATTCAAACCAGAAATTTCTTTAAAATAAACTAAGTATATAAACCAGACAAAAATAAGGTAAATAAATAAGTTAAATAGTTTTAAATAAAAATTCTGGTGTAGAACGTTTTATTAAAACTTGAATAAAATTCCCGGTAGATCTAGGGTTAAAGGGTTAAAGGTTAAGTTTTATAAAATAAATAATTATATAAAATAAGATATTTGGAGACATACTTATTAAAATATTTACTAATTTGCAATAGTTTAGCGTAAAACAGCCACACGACAGTAGTTTTTACTTGTATTATTTTTCCTGTGTAATAAATCTTTCAAAAAATCATATATAATTTTTTTCGAAACAAAAAAAACAAAAAAAAAAAAAAAAAACGCGCATTTAAGGATTAAACGCAAAAGAATGAGACTTGCGGGCATAATTTTTTCTGTGATTTGTAATCGAACAGTTTTTTTTTTTTAAATTTTCCTTTAAATTAATTACATCTTGAGTTATATGCAACCATTATCTCGTAATAACAGTTTTTTTCCTCTTCAGCATTGTCGCGTATGGAAATTCAATTCAAAACCCCGACTTTGGCAAAATTTTCTGAAAGACCTTCTTCTTTTACAGAAAAATGGGAAAAATAGTTCAATTACAAGGTTTCTGAATAAGAGCACCTGTAAATTCATTCGTTCGAGAACAAAAATTAATTAAAAAATGTATCAGATTAGCAAGTATGGATTTGAGAACAGCTCTGTTTATAGTAGTTACACCCTTTACAATTATAACGTTTTTCTACATAACGAAATTTTAATGCACCTTAGAAATTTTTCAATTATAATAAAAATTAAACAAGAATAATAGATCATTTTAAGAATAATGAATAGTATGTATGTTTCATTGATTTATATGTTTAATGTAGTAAAACAAACACTGATGAATGTACAGTCGTGGGAAAAAAAAAAAAAAAGTAAACACCCCCTATTAACTTCTCAACAAATTATCGTAGACGAAAGTTACTGGCACCGAACGATTGGAAATAAAGTCTACTTTTAAATAACGTATATAAAATTTGCTTAGGGGGCCATCTACATATTAAAACAAATCCAAACTTCATTTTTTTCAATGGCAATACCCAATTTTAACTCGAGCTTTCAAATCTTTGGTTCAAACTATGCCTAGACACCAAATTTCAAGTCATTTGAATGATACGTTTTTGAATTATAAACATTCAAAATTTAGTGCTTCTAATGTTAAATTACATTTTCATAGTTTTATTGATATCTCCTGAAATTATGCTCCTAATGTACTAATTTTTTGTGTTGCAATAATACTAATATACCCAAACATAAATACGCTGAATTTGCAATTTTTTATAATTTTATGATATGAATTATGAGATTAATATTCGAAAAAAATATTAATTGCAACATACAATTTTTTTGATGGATTTAGATTTATTAAGTCTTGCTTTATGGAAATCCAAAATTTCACATTTTTCTTCCAAGTAGTTTTCAAATTATACTTAAAAAACGGCAAAATAGTGGTTTAAGGGGCCGGCTATGATGGAAGTGACTGGATATTTTGAAATTTTTTATGCTATCCTGTAATCTGGCAGGCTTCATTGACTGCCTGGGTGGTGCTTAAGGTGCCTTGATCAAGAAGGGGGCTCTTTCGGTGAACAATCGAGTACCGAATATCAATTTGGATACAGCCCTTAAAATACGCTCGTTTTAAAATAATTAATTTCTCGGAAACTTATGGTACGAATTGCATAAAAATTTATTTTTAGGCTAATTAAAGGGTGTAGAGTTCATTCATGCTGTCAGACTTGTGTACTGCTATTGAAAAAAAAAAAACAAAGTTATGGTTCATTTTAATATGTAGATACCCCCCTAGCAAATTTTATATACATCATTTAAAAGTAGATTTTATTTCCAATCGTTCGGTACCAGTAACTTTCTTCTACAATAATTTGTTGAGGAGTTAGTAGAGGGTGTTTACTTTTTTTTCCACGAATGTACTTGGATATGCAGAGTTTTGTATGGTTTTCGTTAGAGACCATTCGTAGTGTATCTCTTTACAAACTAAAAATTATAGGAAAAGCTTCTTTAAAAGTACATATTTTAAAAATCTGCGCAATATATTTAACAAATAAGACAAATTTTAAAAAACCAAAACGACAACAATGCTCTCTGCTGTCAAGTTTTTAATTTGTAGGTTCAGTTTTCAACTTATACATAATAACGGTCTTTAACTTACCCATAACTTAGAGATATAGTTAAAGTATATAAAAAGTATGTCTCAACTATGTAAATAATTTGAAATTGATGATTTTGGTTCATGATGTCGTTGTATTTAATGAGCCATATAAAATCAAACTGACAAATTCCACTTGTATCTTAACAATAAGCTTCACTGGCAATTATTATATAACTCAGGTTAACGGATTGAAATGCGATATCTAAAGAAAATTAATACTGTATACCAGGGACAGGTTAGTAATATTCAGATAAAATCTTACATGAAATGTTGATTAAATGGAAGGTACGTGGGTGTGCTGGAGTGAAGGAAATTTCTTTGATAGAATTAAGTTTCTTTGAGAAGTATTTTCGTCGTGACGAAACGCTTAGACTTCTTTCTTGACGGATTGCACAGAAGAGGTAATTGGACGCGTTTTCACCTGTTCGAATTCGTGATGGATAGGCTTAAAAATCAACTGAGCCTGCTCAGAATGTGAACAGTATTCTGGAACGAAAACATGACTGTAAATGGAACCAAAACAACAACTTCTCGATGAGAATTTCGTGACAATCTGAAAGGTTTGGTATCTGAACAAGAAGTCGACGATTTTAAAATTTTTATTGAAAAGATAATGGTTTATGATGACCTCCTATTACCCGTCAACAAAGTAAAAAAAACTACCATACTGAGAAATTTTAATGTTGGTAATTTGTGCAGTTTATTGCTTCTGCAGTTATTTCTTATAAAATAAAAACAACACATGTTTTAAACATGTGGTGCTTTTTTTTTTAAATCCAGGTGGAAGCACTTGATTATTGATGGAGGTCAAATTCCGAAGTGATTCCCTCCATGATTCTTTGAATTAATTTTTAAAAAGGAATATATTTTCTGAAATGCTAATGTTAGTGATTTGTGCAGTTATCTCTATATTTCTAAAATATAAAAATTATCTTTCACTGTATAAAAGACAGATGTTTCTTAATTTACGAAAATGTACCATAATAACGAACGAAAATATACAATAACTTCTTCCGAGTCACCCAAGATTTCGAAAAGCGTTCCTTTACCTTTAGAAATCTCACAGAAGAATTTATCTTTGATATTTAAAGAAAAATTTATAACAATAAATTTTTATTAGCATCGCATTTTTCGAAAACGTTTCCGAGTATCTTTTACAGTGCATTAATCAGTTCTCTCTACCCACAAAACCGGTTTTTCAGAGGCTATGAGGTCTCAAGAAAATATTTTCATATTTAGCAAACATGTTTAACTGAAAAACATATATAATTAATAGCATTGACATTAAAATAAACATTTTCCTGTTACAACTACATGTACAATTTCCGTTATGCAGCTGAAAATGTTTAGTTGAAGTCTCATAGCATCCGAAAAACCAAAACTTCCGGGTAGAGAGAACAGATTAATGGATTGTAAAAGCTACTTGAAAACGTTTCCGAAAATTACGGGCAGCTAATGAAAATTTATTTTTATGAATTCTTCTTTAAATTTTGAAAATAAATTATTTTCTGAGGTTTCTAAAGATAAAGGAACGCTTTTCGTAACAATGAGTGACTTGGAAATGGTTATCAGATATTTTCGTTTATCATTATAGTACATTTTCGTAGTTTAAGAAACATCATTTTTTTACAGTGTGTGAAATCTGGTGGATATTTGTACAAGTAGAAGGATCTGATTATAAGAAGAAGTTAGCCACGGGAATGACTTCTTTCAGTGGTTCTAGTAATCAAATTAAATTAAATGTTCCATGCTTTGAAACACTATTACTTTTGAGAACTATATTCTGGAACAAAAACAGACTATAAATGGAACTAAAACAACAAGTACTCGATGAGAAATTCCTGACAATCTGAAATGTTTGGTATCTGAACAAGAAGAGGACTGATTTTAAAATCTTTATTGAAAAGATAATGGTTTGTGATGACTTCCTATTACCCGTCAACAAAGTAGAAACAACTACCATGCTGAGAAATTTTAATGTTGGTAATTTGTGCAGTTATTGCTTATAAAATCAAAACAATGCATGCTTTAAACATGTGTTGATTTTTTCTGCAGGTGGAAACGTTTTATCCTTGAAGGAGGTCAGAAATGACTCACTCCCTGATTCTATTAATTAACTGAAAATGAAGAATATATTTTATAAAACGCTAACGTTGGTAATTTGTGCCTTTATTGCTTTATTTCTAAAATATATACAATTCCTCTTTCGAAATATGGTGGTTATTTGTACAGGTAGAAGAATTTGACTATCGGAAGAGGTCAGACACGGCAATGACTTCTTTTAGTAGTTCTATTAATCAAATTAAATTAGATATCTCATACTTTGAAACATTAATATTGCTGAGAACGACATTATGAAACGAAAACATGACTGTAAGTCTGATCAAAACAATTTTTCGATGAGAATTTCGTGAATCTGAAATGTTTTTTATCTGATCAAGAAACGACAGATTTGAAAGGTTTTATTGAAAAGATAATGGTTTGTGGTGAACTCCTGTTAACCATCAGCAAACTAAAGAAAACTACCATGCTGAGAAATTTTAATGTTGGTAATTTGTGCAGTTATTACTTATGAAATAACAACAACGCATTGTTGTTAATGCAACAATGCAGTTTCGTGTTCGCCCCAGGCCGGTGGCTCACGATAAATATTCCATCTTGTGCTGCGTTTGTAGCCTTGCCAACATACAAATGTGAGAAATTTTCCAGCCTGGGTATCGTTCCATGTGGTTTAGTCGCTAGAACGTCAGTGCGCTATTCTGATGGCACTGGTTCGAGTTCCGGCATGAAATCTTTTTCACTATGTTGGCCTTTGCGCCTCTTAAGCAATTACTTTGAAATTTGATTTTCTTTTGAAATATTGTATGCAAGGCGAATGTTTCTCTCTGGAATAATTTCCATGTATTAATAAAGGATATATTTTGTGAAACATTAAGGGACCGTCCATAATGACGTCACGCTTGGATGAGGGGGAGGGGGGTTCGAGAAATTGTGACAGTTCGTGACAAGGGGGCAGGAGGGGGTAAGAAGAAATGTCAGATTGCACATTTTGGTTAAAATAAAAGAATTAAAAACCAGCAGATTAAATTTTGAAGTTATTTTGAAATTAAAGTACACTGCTCAAAACAATTAAAGGATATTGCAGTTTTAGGTGGAT
This sequence comes from Maratus speciosus, assembly GCA_963932465.1. Lineage (NCBI taxonomy): Eukaryota > Metazoa > Arthropoda > Arachnida > Araneae > Salticidae > Maratus > Maratus speciosus. The sequence goes on along the minus strand of OZ010797.1, from coordinate 228,691,365 downwards.
TTTGTATCTGGTAAACTGTTTAGCTGATTGATACATGGTCGACAGACATAGTAGGTTATATGAGAATAAATTACACATGTTTGGCAGAAAAAAATGCATTTTATTGCGCATTTGTGTACTAAAGGAAAAAAACACAATTTGTGCATATGAGAAAAAAAGAATAAGAAAAGGTGTTTTCTTCAAAGAAAATCATTTTCAGTAGTTGGTATGGTTTCCACGGGCGGCCAGCAACGTCGAACACCTTTGAGGCATGGACTCAATGAGGCTATTAATGACGAGTTGGGGTATTCTGTCCCACTCTTCCAGAAGAGCTCTTTCCAGTTCTTGGAGAGTTTGTGGGGGTTGTTGGCGGCCAGAAACTCGTCTTCCTAGAGCGTCCCAAACGTGCTCGATTGGATTCATGTCTGGAGAACACGCTGGCCATTCCATTCGAACGATTCCTTCCTCGAAAAGGAAATCCTCCACCAGGTTTGCACGATGTGGCCTGCAGTTATCGTCCATTAAAATGAAGTTATCTCCGATTGCTGCAGGGTAAGGGACTACAATAGGTCTGAGGATCTCATCCCTATATCGGCGACCAGTCAGAGCTCCATCTCGAATGATGTAGAGGTCAGTGCGCCCGTCAATGGAGATGCCACCATACACCAACACTCCTCCACCGCCAAATCTGACACTTTCGTGCACGAACGCAGGATTATTCCTACTGCCACGGTCCCTCCAGATGAAAATACGCCTATTATCCGGATGCACAGAAAAACGGGACTCGTCAGAAAACAGAATATTGCTCCATTCATTTCTCCTCCAGTTGACATGCTCGGTTGCCCGCTCCCTGCGGTCGCGACGATGCCTTGATGTTAATCTAACACATACCATCGGTCGGCGAGCATACAGACCTACAGCATGGAGCCGGTTTCGGACAGTCTGAGTTGAAATCGTGGTGCCTGTAGCCGAGCGAAGGTGTAGTTGGAGAAGAGTAGCGTTCATGGTTCGGTGTCTCCGAGCTGTTAACGCTAAATACCGATCTTCATTGGGCGTTGTTGCCCGTCTACGACCTCGCCTGGTCTTCGGCCTGCACATCCACTCTCCTAAAAAACGGTTCCAGATCCTGGAAATGACACTTTGTGACACTCCAATGGCTTGCGCTACTTCGGCTTGAGTTTGGCCCCCTTCTAACCTACCAACAATTCTCAAATCTTCTGAATATGTCAAATGACTTCGCTGAGACATCGTACTCATCGAAACAAAGCAATCACTGAATGCCGATCATCCTTGTCTTCATTCTCTTTTATCCAGTTGAAAGTCAAATTTCATTCGCTGCCGCTGAAGCGACGTTTTTGACGCCGAACTCAAAATTTGCATACTCCACAGTTTGAAAACCAGAAAAATTTGCATTTGTGATTCTCTTCTTCTATTTTCGGCAAAAAAAAATTCGTTTATATCTTTATTTTATATAAAACTTCAAATATCCTTTAATTGTTTTGAGCAGTGTATTTTGTATTTATAAAATAAAGATAAGATTTAAAGTCAAATATATTAAATTCCATTTCAAATTCCAAAATACTACTGTTTTCATTTGTTCTTTCATATTAATATTTTATTACTATTGTATATTAATTTTTTTTTTTTTTTTTTTTTTTTTTTGTAAACCTTAATCTTATTTTATAGAAAATAAGTACACGAATTATTTTTATTGTTATGCTCACAAATGTCATTAAAATACACAGTTAAAGTTTAAAAATAAAATTTGAAATATGATTTATAACGTAATACTTTGTTTCTGAACCGCAAGTATATGTTTATGTAATATAGCGTGACATGTGGCAAGGGAGTGGGGATGAAGTGTGGCATTTTGTGACAAAGGGGGGAGGGGTAAAAAATATTGAAAAAAATGTGACATAATTTATGGACATCCCCTAATGTTGATAATCTGTGCTTCTATTGCTTTATTTCTAAAATATATACAATTTTGTATCTTCTAAATTATGGTGGTTATTTGCACAGGTGGAAGGATTTTATTATCGGAAGAGGTCAGGCACGGCAATGACTTCTTTCAGTGGTTCTATTATTTAAACTAAATTAAACATTTCACGCTTTGAAGTATTAATACTGTTGAGAATGATATTCTGAAACGAAAACACGACAGAAAATACCAAAACAACGATTTCTCGATGGGAATTTCGTGACAATCTGAAATATTTGGTATCTGATCAAGAAACGACTGATTTTAAAATTATCACTGAAAAGATCATGGTTTATGATGACCTCCTATTACCTATGGATAAACTAAAATCAAATAACATGCTGAGAAATTTTAATGGTTGTAATTTATGCAGTTATTGCTTCTCTGGTTTTTCTTAAAAAAATAAAAACAATACATATGTTTTTAACCTATTGTCCCTTTGTAATGCAGATGGAAGAATTTGATCATTGAAGGATGTCAGAAGCGACTCACTGCATGAATCTATTACTTAATTTAAATTAAATAATATATTTTGTGAAATACTAATATTAGTGATTTGTGCAGTTATTTCTTTATTCCTTATACATAAAAAATATCTTTTGAAATATGCGGGTTGATTGTACTGTTGGAAGAATTTCATTATCTGAAGGTTTGATTGTCAGACACGGCAATGAGTTCTTTCAGTGGTTCTATTAATTAAATTAAATTAAATATTACATGCTTCGAAACGCTAGTATTGTTTTGAAAGATACTCTGGTATGAAAACACGACAGAAAATGGAAATAAAACAACAAGTTCTCGCGCAGAATATCGTGACAAGCTGTAGTGTTTGTACATTATGTAATCGAGAAATGATAGATTTTTTATTTTTTTAAGAGTATTGAATTTTAATGAAAATTTTTATTGATTGGTTTATAATGACCTCATATTACCCAAAAATAAACTGTATATAAAACCGTACTGGAAAATACTAATGTTGATAATTTGTGCATTTATTGTTTTTATTAAGATTAATTTTAAACTATAAAAATATCAATGCTGAGAGGAAATTTCCATCGGCAAAAGAACGCTCAGAACTTTCCAAATAACTCGATATTATAATCAGCTTTCTAACAATAAAAAACACTCAGAACTTTCCAAATAACTCGATATTATAATCAGCTTTTTAGCAATAAAAAACGCTGAGAACTTTCCAAATAACTCAATATTATAAGCAGCTTTCTAACAATAAACAACGTTCTACAGTTACTCATTCATTCCGTTTGTAGAGTTTTAAAATTTTAAGGGAGTTCGGTGGTCAAAATTTTATTTTCTTTATTTATAGACATTTTTTTTAATGATTTTTTTTCTCAGAAATCTGTGTCTCTATAAAGATTACTTTTAAGATAAAACATTTTTTAAAACTTTGAAATAAAAAATAAATAAATTTTAAATTTTAAACTTATATAATTTTTTAAACAACTCATGAACCAATTGTCCGATTTCATTACTTTATTCACTATTATGTGCTAAAATGCTTTCTTATTAACTTTTCTATAAAATTGTCATCAAAATTGATAATATTTAAAAAGTAAAAGTAAGCGGATTTTTGAGAGTGATTTTTACTTTGAGAAATATATTTTCAAAATTTTTACGTGAAATTAAAAATCCTGAAGACAATTTATTAAAAACATAACACAAAAATCCTGTATAAAATTTCGTACAGATGCCTTGTAAGGAAATTTAGTATATACTTTCGAACACGACAAATTAGGAAAAATCCATTATAGTCCAGGCAATAGGGAATTTTACCTAGCAAAATTAATGGTAGTACTGGAAATCGGCTTTCTAGATGTTTCTTGGGTCGCTGAATCCGAATTTGTAACTTCCCACCAAAATTTCCCCCGGCAACCTTCCCAAATTTTGGTAAAAAGCCCCCTAAAAAAGATTTTTATTAAAAAAATCAATTTTTTTATTATTTTAAAGAAAAAGTGTCTAGAAATTCAGAAAGTAGACGGAATTTCCAACAAATTAGATACATGGCATTATGACTTAGGATAAAGGGGAAGGGGGGGGGGGATCTGCCTCGGAACATGCGCGCGGTGCTGCGTAAACTAAATTGCGCAATTCCACTTAACCACTCACACGTTTACATTCGCCCTCCCATCTCCCCTCCGAACTTTCTCCATAAGGTTTACTTTAAGATTTTTGGGTCGCTGAATCCGAATTTTTAACTTTCCCCCCAAAATTGCCCCCCCCCCCCCCCAAATAGTTGTTTTAACTTAAATTTCTAAAAAGCATTACGAAATTCAGAAACTAGACAAAATTTGTAACAATTAGTATATATGACATTATGAATTAGGATGAACGGGGGGGGGGGGGTGAGGGCTGCCTCTGAACATGCACTGCGGCGCTACGTGCACTAAATTATGAAGTCCAGGCAATAGGGGATTTTATCTGGCAAAATTAATACTAGTTCTGAATTTCGACTCACTTTATGTTTTTTTGGTCGCTGAATCCGAATTTGTGACTTCCCACCAAAATTTCACCCGGCAACTCCCCAAAAAATTGATTTTTTGAAAAAATTTGGTTTTTGAAAAATGCGCGCGGGGAATGTTCCGAGGCAGCCCCCTCTCTCCCCGTTTATCCCTACGTCATAACGTCATATATCCTATTTGTTGCAAATTTTGTCTAGTTTCTGAATTTCGTAATGTTTTTCCCCTAAAACAATAAGAAATTTAAGTTAAAAACAACTATTTGGGGGGTGGGTTCGGGGGGGGGGGAATTTTGGGGGTAAGTTAAAAATTTGGATTCAGCGACCCAAAAAACTTAAAGTAAACCTTATACAGAAAGTTCGGAGGGAAGATGGGAGGGCTAATGTAAACGTGTGAGTGGTTAAGTGGAATTGCGCAACTTAGTCCACGCAGCACTGCGGCGCATGTTCCGAGGCAGATCCCCCCTTCCCCTTCATCCTAAGTCATAATGTCATATATCTAATTTGTTGAAAATTTTGTCTACTTTCTGAATTTCTAGCTACTTTTCCCCTAAAACAATAAAATATATTTTTTAATAAAAACCTTTTTTGGGGGGGGATTTTTACCAAAATTTTGGGGGGTTGCCGAGGGAAATTTTGGTGGGAAGTTACAAATTTTGATTCAGCGACCCAAAAAACATCTAGAAAGCCGATTTTCAGTACTACCATTAATTTTGCTAGGTAGAGTCCCTATACGATCTCTATTGCCTGGACTATTATGAGATAAATGGACATAACGGGTCTCAGGACACTTAAAGCTGCAAAAATTTCGAAATTTTAAGTTTTTTAGATGTTAAACTCCTATTTTTTCTGGACATTTTGTTGCAATTTTTTCCTTGAAATTCCCACTAGAAGAGAAGTTATGGCTTTTAGAATTATACCCGCCCCATAGCTGAAGCAGCGTTTCCGAAACTTTGAAGTCATTTTTCTCCAAATGACTTGTTGGGCATAACGCGCAGGATATCTCAAAAACTTCTAAATATTTTCTCTTGAAATTTTTAAAACATATATTTCATGTTAGTCTGCATAAACAGAATCTAAAATTTCCTTTTTATTGTTCAAAAATATATTTTTGTGGGCTGATTATACTGTTGAAATTAAAAAAATTTTGTATTAGCTAAATACAATTTTGTATTAAAAATATAAAAATGCTTTAAATACAAATTTATTTAGGTTCAGGGTAATTATTATAATCTTAAGCATAAGTAAGCACCAAAAATTTCATTCTAGTTTCAAAATTTATTTTGTAATCCTGTAATCCTGAGCATAAGCTGTAATATCAATTTTTTGCTCGTCAAATGCCTGACAGTTTGGCGCCCCTATAAATATGCTAATTCTGCATCTTGCAATTTTTTAAATACATGAAATAAAAAAAAAACATATTTATATCTTTCATCCCAATAAAAATTGTGTTTTCATATGATATAGATTTTAAGATATTAAATGTTGAACATGGTCTTTTTTTTTTTTTTTTCCTTTTTTCCAATTTCAAGAGTCCTGAGATCCCTTCAAACTTTAGTTACTGGCAGGGGCAGACTGATAGTACAACACAAAAATTGTTATATCCGTCACTGTAATCGTCATAGAATTATGCAGTTTCCTTTGTTTAATTTATTTAACTTTTTAGTATTTTATTAGTAACAACAACAACAACAAAATAAAAAATAAAAAGCAATTTAACAAATTAAAACGACCGTTTGGAAAATGATTTTTTCAAAGACTAAAATTTAAGACATAAAAATTGCACGGTGTTGATCATACATTACGTACGCCATGAATTAAAAATTAATAGTGTCATTTACACGTAAAAATTGCAAGCGACATAAATCGCTTGCGACTCGTCAGATTTCCTGAAACTGACGTATTATCCACCCGAAACTTACGTATTATCCAAGCATTTCACTGGCTGTTCGGAAAAAGGCTTTTCCAGCGTCAGATTTCCAAGAAATCTGACGACCAATTTTAAATGAAATTTCATTCTTAAACGTCTAAACATCTCACAATATTACTTTTTACACCGTCGTATGGAGAAAAAAATGTTCTTTTAAATGCAATTTGAAAGCTGTATCTCAATTTGTTTCTGAGTTATTAATTTTTTTTTTGTAGTTTTTATTACTTTTTTGTCATAGTGGCAACAGAAGTATCCATCTCTGTTGAAAGTAAAAGGAAATACAGATTACTGTATAGACCAATCAAAAAACGAATAAAATGCGGACTAAACCAATAAAAAGCTTCAGATATGTTTTTGGTTTCCTACCCTGACGAGGACAATAACCATTTTTCCAAATGGTTAAAAAAAAGCACTTTTTGAGAATTTTGACCCCCTTAAATAATTATAAATAATGGCTTCCAAGCATTTCCCACAAATTTCTGCTTATATGTTACATAAAACAACTAATTCAGTTTTTTTTTTTTAATTTTGTATGAATTAAAATTTAAAGTATAAATAATTTTTGATGCCAGTCATGGCAGTTACTTTCTGTTATATTCTGAACTGCTAAAGCTAGTTTCTGAATCATACGACATCGTATTAATTTTTGAGCTGAACAAAACTGAAAAATCGTTTCAAAATAATAATAATTTAACATGTTTATTGAAGTAAAACTAAAAGTAATGGTTTTTTTTACTTTCTATTTACATAAGTTACATTTAAGGTTCTTAAATCATTTACTTTATTTAATTCATTTCATATTAGTAAAGGTTTATATTATTAATCCCTGGAAATGTTTATTTGTTATGTGGATAAAACAAAATTTTACTCCATATTTCTATGAAATATATGGAATCTTAAAATGAAAAATTTAAATTTGCCAGTATTATTCTTTTATTTTCTTTCTTTCTTCCTTTTTACCAAGTAACAAATACCTCTAACATTGAATTTTAAAGCCAGAGTTTTTGTCTGCATATGTTTTCTACAAATACCATAATATATTTCTTTTCCGTTTTTTATAAACTTAGGAATATCTAACTAAGCTGATAAAAATAATGAGAAAGAAACTTCTTCTTCTTTTATGAAAAAAGATCCTTATATTTTAGCAATAAAATAAATAATCTTCTACTTGGTGTTTTCGTCTGTCAGATTATCGTTCATATCTTAGCACGATGAGTTTTTATTACGCAATGAAGAATTTATTAAAACGTGAGAGAACTATTACGATTTTTTTTAACTTGCCTATATTATACTTTTCTATTTTGTTTTCTTTCTTTTTTTTTTTTTTTACCAGGCAATAAATGTCTCTAACACTGAATTTTAAAGCCAGATGTTTTGCCTGCATATGTTTTCCGCAAGTATCATAATATAATTCTTTTCAGTTTTTACAAACTTAGAAATATCCAACTAAGCTGATAAAAATAATGGAAATAAGCTTCTCCTTCTTTGATGATAAAAAATCCTTATATGTTATCAATTTAATAAGTAATCTTCAGTTTGCTTGATATTTTCATCTGTTTGATTATCGTTCATATCTTAGCAAGATGAGTTTCTACTTCGCAATAAAAATTTACTTAAATGTCAGAGAGCTATTACGATTTTTTTTTTCAACCAGGCAATAAGTATCTCTAACACTGAATTTTAAAACCAGATGTCTTGCCTGCATATGTTTTCCACAAATACAATAATATATTCCTTTTCAGATTTTATAAACTTAGGAATATCCAACTAAGCTGATAAAAATAATAGGAAAGAAGCTTCTTCTTCTTTGATGAAAAAAGATCCTTATATTTTATCAATAAAATAAATAATCTTCAGTCTACTTAGAATTTTCGTCTGTCAGATTATCGTTCATATCTTAGCAAGATGAGTTTTTATTGCGAAATAAAGAATTTATTCAAACGTCAGAGAACTATTGCGAAACTTTTTTTAAGTTCGCCTATATTATTATTTTCATTTTTTCTTTCTTTTTACCAGGTAATAAATATCTCAAATATTGAATTTTACAGCCAGATGTTTTGTCTGCATATGTTTTTCACAAATACCATATTCCTTTTCATTTTTTATAAATTCACGAATGATCAACTAAGCTGATAAAAATAATGAGAAAGAAGCTTCTTCTTTTTTGATGAGAAAAAATCCTTATTTTTTATCAATAAAATAAATAATCTTCAGTCTACTTGGTATTTTTGTCTGTCAGATTATCGTTCATATCTTACCAAGATGAGTTTTTATTACGCAATAAAGAATTTATTAAAACGTCAGAGACCTATTACGAAACTAAAGCTTCCATTTTAAAGAATTCCTTAAGAAATGACATTTTATTTCTACCTTCCAGTTGAGATGTGACGAAAAATAAAGAGCAGAACATATGCCATGTCCCTCACAATCTGAAATCCTAGTGTACTTAGAGTCAAACGTTAGGTTCATCCCTCTAAATATATTGCTTCCAAGAACGATTTAGTTTTACATCAGTCGTGGTTCAGGGGCCTTTTTTGAGGGATTTACACTTGCTCAAATTGCACTTTTCTACGTTTGTTCGCCCAAGTTTGTTAAATCTAGTAATCGCATAAGTCCCGCCCACAATGTTAGAAAGGAATTGATTTAAAACGAGAGGGGCAGGTACAAATCTTTTGGAACCGAAATTATCGCTTCAGCTATCTTAAATGGTTCTTTGTGCTTTTCTTCATATCGTTTATTATAGAACAAAGATCTGATTTTTCTTACTATCTGCTGATAGTCATGAACTTTTCCGAATATTCGAAGAGTTCAGGTAATTTAAGGAATATAAGAAATTATTAAAGCGTGAGGAATAATGTCGGGACTTGTGATACATGCTTGTTCTTGGGGCATCGTGCAATCTTTTTTTAAGGTCGTGGTAGAGGGATAAAGTGATTTCCGTGTGTTTGTAAAATATTATCGCTTGTCAAGGTATGTCAAGATAAATATCTCTTAATTCTTGTTCGTTGTAAAGATTGTTGGGTAACACATCTAAGCGATGAAGTGAAATATGACTCTTTTGACCTGTATTTATAGTGTATTTGCTTAAAGATTAGGTTTTTAAATTTCGCTATTTTTTCCTCAACTGACATCTGGTTTAGAAATAGATAAAACAACGTTAATAGCGCCAGAACTTTAAATTTGAAAGCATACTATTGGGTCGTTCAGAAAGTCGTGTCCGTTTGGGAAAATCAATTTGTACCGGAAAATTCTACTCGGTAATTATTAGACATTAGATATCGGAATCAATATCTAATAATTAAACGATAGAATTTTCTGGTACGAATTGATTTTCCCAAACGAATACGACTTTCTGAACGACCCAATAGTTTCGGTTGTGTTAACAAATGCGCAATTTTTTATTTTGTTTCAAAAAAATTACATATGATTCTCTGAAAGGTTTATTACACAGGAAAAATAATGAAAAAATTCAGAGATACATTTTTCATATAATACGTCAATCTTTTCTTCTGTTGCACATCTGCAATACAAGTAAAAATTACAAGTCGTGTGGCTGTTTTACCCTAAAATATTGCACATTAGTAAATATTTTAATAAGTATGTCTCCAAATACCTTATTTTATATAATTATTTTATTTATTTTATAAAGATTAACCTTTAACCCTTTAATTCCCATGATAGAATACGTTCTAGAAATTACGTAGTTCAGAGAATCTGATCTTACACCAAAAAGTTTCAATGATTAATTTCTCCTTATTTAATTACCGTAAGTCTGTTATTATGTTTAAAGCAAATATTGCTATTTTAATTTTCTGGTGTGAAGTAGGTATATACGGATAAAAAAGATCTATTAAATTCAAAACACTGTTGTTTGCATATGTGCAAAACTGCGCACTAAAGGGTTAAGCGTACTGTCCTTAGTGCAAAGACAGGAGGAAACTTGCTCGAAAATATAGGAGCGAAGCGGAACATATATTCGAACAAGTTATTCCTTTATTCTTTACACTGAGGACGATAAGCTTAAGGTATGTGCCTACCTTCGGGGCACTTTTTTTGAAAAATATGAAATTTTTTTTTATCAAACATACGTGTTTTTAGTTAAAACAGGGAATAATACTATGAATTCATATAAATTTTTAATGGAATTTTTATTAACTTTTCAAATTTAGGCAGTATTTAGTCAAATTTTAGCAAAGAATTCCGTTTATCTCAAACCTTCTATAACGAAATCTATTCAATATCTTTCACCTTTTTTTTCAACAATATATAGTCGGACCTCTATTTAACGAACCTCTGTTTTGCGAATTTCTCTATTTTGCGAACTTTTACTTGGAACCAAGAACATTTTGCAAATTTCTTCGTAAAGTAACCTCCAAATAGCGAAGTGTATTCTCTATTTAACGAACTTTTCCTTTTGATCTAAATTTTTTTTCTCCCTATTTCTTAAAATATTACTGGACATTTCAGACTTATTCTTTCTTTTAACACATTTTATGCTCATCAATGACCATGAACAGATCTTACCAGGCACCTAACTCACCGGGAGCAGTAAAATCGTTGTGATTCTTTGCTTTCCATTCAAGAAGAGCAAACTTACAATATCCCCTTTTAACCCTCAATGGAGCTGCCCCGTGTCCTTAAACTATAGTTTCCCGTTTTCTAGATTGCTGATCATGATCAATTGTGTTGTTAATTTCGGTTCTTGTAGCTCGAAAATGTCAAAGCGAAAGTGCTTGAGTATCAAAGAAAAAAAAATTCTTAATGAGGTGGATAAAAGCATGAAGAAAAAGAATACTGCTTTAAAATTTGGTATTCCTCCAAACAGTTTATCAACCATAATAAAAAATCATTATTTTAATGTAAAATTATTTTTTTAACTGAAAATACAATGTATTTCCATACAGTTTTTTGTTTCATTCTTATTTCTCTTGCAGATTTCTTTTTGATGGGTAAAATAAGTAAAACAAATAGATATAATTTAAAAATAAAAGTGTGACTAATTACCTTTTTTAATTATATTTAGTGTTTATGGACTTAAAATGTGTTTTACGTAGTTTAAAGTATTTTAAAGGGTGACTCTCTATTTAACGAATTTTCCATATAACGAACTTTTTTTCGGGATTTAGCGACTTCGTTAAATAGAGGTCCGACTGTATTAGTAAATCACTTACCTGTGTTATGAAGCAAAAGATTTGAAGTACCTCTTAAATTTACTAACATATACCAAATTTTGTATATAAAACATTATTTTTTTTAATGTGTATTTTATTTTTCAATAAAAATAGCTCTTAAATTTATATATACAAACTTACAAGCTATATTTTGCTTCATAACATACCAATAGAAGAGCAGTATCTTGCGACTATTTTATTTCAATATCTTAAAAACTTTTTAAGAAATGGCATTTCTCGTAAACGTACACAATGAAAATCGCAGTTTTCCAGAAAACGCAAATTAAGATTTTGATATAGCACAAAAAATTATGTATAAAGTTTGCAACTTTAAAATCCACCATATTTGTAGGTGTTTATATATTTGTGTATTAAAATGAATTGCTTACCTTTCTGTGGCTCTTTAAGCGGTCACTTCCGTTTTCAGAAAGTTTATTTTGGGCTATAACTTTGCTTCTAATTATCGCTGAATCAAAAGTAAGGCACGTTTTGAATCCTAAATGTTTGAAGTTTTATTTAAAATGATATAAAAAAAAATTAGAAAATTTTTCGCAAAAGCAGCGATTTGAGGGTAGGTGCGTACCTTCATACAACTAGAGATCTGCTCGGGCCTACTTTCATTCACAGTAGTCGGACCGGGCGCGGGACATACTCTTTAATGAAGGTTCGGGCCGGGCCTAGTGACTACTGTTTACGGGCCGGGCCGGGTTCGGGCCTTACCTTTTTTCCTGAAGAATCGGGCCGGTTCAGGGCTAACTTATTTTTTCTGTACAGAGCCGGGACTGGTTTCATTCATAGTCTTCACGGCCCAAAATTTTCAACCCTAGTTTTGACCCAGCCCGTATGAAAATCATTGTCTCGGCGTGGCCTGGTCCGTTCAAAAGTCAGTTAAATTAGGCCAGGCCCGAAAAATTTTTAAAAAAATGTATACCTTTCTAAATTGCCATTATTCTACAATTAAACATTAAAATTTGCTCATTTTAAAGAATAGTAGATTTCGACGCTTATTAAAATATAGCTAAATTAAAATATAGTAAAACGTTTGAAAAATAACCTGCCAATGACGGAATCCTGTTTTAAACTAAAAACGTGTTAACCCATGCAAAATTAATATAATAATACGTAAGGAAAGAATATATCATATAATACGTTTACACTTGCTAAAAAAGGGAACTTGTCTATAACGCATTTTTCTTTTTTCTGTTCTATGCTATTCCGTCTTGGAAGATTTTACTGTATAGCATTTTTCAGATTTTTAACACTTCAATACATGGAATATGGATTAACAATATTAATGATAACTGAAACATGACACTGAATTAGTGACATATTAATGATAACTGAAACATACAAGAAATAGAGATTCATTAATATATATATATATATATTGCAGCCTGCGGCACTTCTATAAAAATGAATTTTAAACATGAAAAAAAAGTTAAGATAAATGTTTTTGGTCACAACTCTTCGTACGAGACATTTTTTTAACCAAATCGACGTAAAAATCAATGTATTGTAGAAATTCACTCGGGCAGAGATTTTAACTTTTTTTCGGGACGGGCCCGGGCCTGGAAATTTCGGCCCGTACAGACCTCTAAATGCAACCCAAACTTTTATCCTTTAAAATTTAAAGTTCTCGTGCTATTAACGTTGTTTTATCTATTTATATTATATTGCGCCAAGCATCATCTTATTAATGACTAGTTTCATTTCTAAAAAAATAGTAAATGGCAAATTCTTTTAAGGAGTTCTTGTTTTAATTAACCCCCTCACTGACAAGCCCGTGTTAATACGTTCACTAAGCTCCAGGTTTCACTGCAATGCAAGCAATATTTTGTGTCTATCTAGTACTTATTACACTTTAGTTTAAATTTTTTGTTTAATAAAATTTCTGGTTGAAACCATGTTTGAATGAAGTCAAGACTCCGAAGAATACCAAAATGTTGGCAACTATAGTTTAAGGAAAATTTATGGATTTGAAGATGTATTATACTCATAATATAGGGGAATAATTTCTGGACTTACGATACATGCGTGTACGTAGTGTATTATTAATTTTTTTTTGTTTCTAGTAGAGGGATAAATTTACTTCAGTATGTTTGTAAAATATTTTACAAACACGCACATATATATTACAGCATTCCTAAATATTCAGCCTTTTAATTCTTTTTCAATGTTGATATTGCTACCAGAGCATGACTGTTGTTTGGATACATTGTAAGTACTGTTATAAAGTTTTTAATAAGACCAGTCATGAGGTTGAAGCCGCTGCGGTAGTCCGGTAGCTTCGACTGTTGTTTAGATACATTGTAAGTACCGTTATAAAGTTTTTAATAGGACCAATAATGAGCTTGAAGCCGCGGTCGTCCGGTACACTGCCAGAAAAAACTGTAAATTTATGAGCCTTTGCTGTTCAGTTTTCACGGGCAACAGCCTTATTTGATGAAAATGGTCTAATCCACTAAAAAAATACGGTACGACCCCATACATTTCCTCCGCTAGGGTGTAACCCTTCATTTTAGTCGTGTTTCGCAAAATAATGTCAGTTAACCGCGACCGTAACATATTTTTTAACCCGCCAAAAAAGCGATTCTGTGATGATTATCTAACGTGCTACGGAACAGTAAGTAAAGTGTTATTGTGTTTTGAAGTGTATTATATCTTTGCCCCGTAAAATTACGGGCTGCACAAAATGATGGGCATGGAATTTTTTTTACGGGGTATGACTGGAATCTCTGCTGCCGGCCTCTGCCCTTAATTTTACTGGGATATTTTTAGATACTTAGAAAATTAAGGGCAATCCACATATTCTTGCTGTTCTAGCCCATCTGTTACGTCAACGGTAAGATCAAAAACCATCAAATACGGTACGACCCCATACATTTTACTCTGCTAGTGTGTACACTTTGACACAAAATGATGGGCAAGGATTTTTTTTTTCTTTTTTAAAGGGTGTATGACTGGAATCTCTGCTGCTGGCCGCTGCCCGTAAATATTTTTAACAGTGTAGCTTCAGTGCCTCGAACCCAACTCTTCCCGCTTTTCGATGTCTTTAATTTATTCAATTTCCCTTTTAAATTTGACCTGTTTCAATTTTTCCCCTTCTTGACTTCCGCTAGAGTCTCGGCGTAGGACACGCAGTTGAAAGGACGTGGCACGGTCATGCGGAGCGCCGCGCTCCGCGAATTCTGTGGCGAAACTTCATGAAATTTCATCGTGGTAGCTCAGAGAATGTCAATGTGGTATTCTAGTTCTTGCCAAATGTTCGCTAACAAGCATTCTGTAACAGTACACACAGTATCTTTTATCCTAGCCTACAGTTCTTCAACGTCACCAACTTGTGTGGCAAAGACTCTATCCTTGATATAGCCCCAAAAGAAAAACAAAATCAAGAGGAGTAAAGTCTGCAGAACGTGGAGGCCGTAGTGTTGGTCCATGGAGCTATAAAGATTAAAAGGAGACGACATATCAATCTAGCCCCGTAGAGAGTGTTGTAGCTGAAAGACGGTTTCTTTTCCCCCTCTCCAGCGTCCGTCATATTTGACTTTTCGGTAGTTGATTTGCGCAGTGAGGAGAACTGGTTCACAGCGCAGATCACCGCGGTCAGATATGGCGGAAGCAAGGGGGTAGGAACAGCTTCAATTGACGTCATCTATGTCGTCTCCTTTAGTCTTCATTAATCCATGTTTTGGTCATTCACGTCAAAGTTGACCTAAAATGCCATTTATTGCACAACAAAACTGTTAAAAATGAACTATCTAATTGCATAAATTACATTATATCCAACGGTTATTTTGTAATAATTTTTTTTAAATTAAGACAAGACATTGTGCTTTGCCCTGTATAGTAAAATTTAGATTTCTTTTTCCCTAAGCAATCGAAATACCTCATGTAATTTAAACACAACAATTTAAACTTGCCACACAGCTAGTTATTAATATTTCTACAATTTTCGAAAATTACAAAATTCATTTTTGTTTTCTTTTACTAAACTTTACAATTCTTTCTTTGACAGGCAGCTGATGGAGAACCAGATCCACCTGATAGAAAAAGGAGCCTTCCAGGACCTGGTTGCCATGGAGAGACTGTAAGTTGGGGCCCTCTTAACACATTTTAATTAAAATCACATCACTTACAACAATCATCGCCTGTCACTTGTGGGCTAGATTACATTCCACCCTCTGCACAAGGCCGTTCGTTGTTCTGCTCTTGAACTAATAATAATGAATGAAGTGCCTAGATTTTTCACGGCCTGCCCACGGTCTTGAGTTTTTGTTCCAGAAGAAAAATATAGCGGCTCTTCTGTGGTGGTTTTTTTCATTTTTTTTTCAAGTAATTAGCGCGGGAGGCTCTGCTAGGTATAATTTGAAAAATAGCTTGGAAGGTAATCAAAAAGTTGTGACAGATATCGCGTGATATTATGTATTGGATTTCTAAAAAAATATTTGCTGTATAAACAAACTGAAGATTTTTTTTTTTTTTTACTGCGTTTCCTGTAACTGTGTAGTTGTTTCTTTTTTATCTATCTGTTTTAGTCAACTGGGCATTTAACGTGGGAAAGCACGTTTACTTTTTAATTATAAAACAATGCATTTCTATGATATGTCAATTGGAGTTTAATGTTAAGATATCAACCTTATTTATTGATCTATTTATTTATTTTTCAGATTCGTCCCTGTAATTTGAAAAATATCATTATGAAGAAAGGTAGAAAGAAGTATAAATATATACAGAAGTAATAAATCTAATACATTTATATATATTTATACTTCACAAACTAAACTTTATTTTCCGCATTTTAATAGTTAAACAGAATGAAGTGTAAAAATTAAATGAGCTTTGATCTAGCAGTACACTACACTTTTAAGAATTCTTGCAGATTGGGGAAGCGGAGTGACATCTATTGACTAATATTTAAACTAATTTTGATGATTGCTGTATACAAAATTACGAGATTATTTACAAGCCTGTTGTCTATTTCTCCTTTCTTATAGTTATTGAATTAATAAATTTTTAAATTTGAAAGTTCTCTCTTGGAATAATCTCTACATGCAATGAATTACATAAACATATATTATTGCTAAGTGCTTTAACAGGGTTCCTACACAAGTCTCGTAAAAAAATTCCCTGACCTTTCTCACTAAAAATTCGGCTTATATATTGCTCTAAAACCCTCCACAATGGACTTCAATCTAGATAAATGCTAGAAAAAATAAGTGCTGTATGAATTTCTAATTTTTTAATTATTTTTCATATTGTTACATAGTTTGCATAAATTTTATATAAAAATTTTAGATTGGATGAATAATTAATTAAAAATTCCTTCATTTACGTCGATAATAGAAATTCGAATAGTATTCAGAAGTAGTATATAAAAAATTCCCTGACTTTTTCAAATATTTAAAAAATTCCCTGACTTTTTGCCTAAATTTTCTATTCCCTGGCTTTTCCCTGACGCGTAGGAACGCTGTTTAAATATAAAATCTGACTTAACTGCTTGATATTTCAGTGCGTTGAAGGAAGGGAGGGGATTATATATATATATATATATATATATATTTTTTTTTTTTTTTTTTCCTGCTAATATGACTAACGCTATTCACTGTCACTGGATATAGTTTCTTTCTTACAATCAAATAAAAGATAATTTAATTTCACCAATGATAAATGATCCCTTTGTGAATCTTCAGCTTTTCACTAATTCGCAATTGTAACAACCGCCAGAGGTCTCTTTGACGGGAAGCCCAACTGTTGCCAGCCGACTAAAAACAAAAAGAGATAAGCTGAAGCTTTCAAATGACAGAATTTGAAAAAAGGGAAGATTTACTTCCGATCGAATGGTTTTGAAAGGGATTTAATGGTGATCTTAAAGAAGAGTTTGTTTCTCGGAAATCTTTTTTGTGCGTAAATTCGGATGGTTTAGCTTTTTATCACTCCAATTTTGAATGCTTGAATTATTTAGAAAAATTTTAGCTAAACATTGTCAATGAAAGACCAGTTTATTAGTATTTTATTCTTATAATTACAGCAAATTGATAGTATATATTTTATTGGAATAATTCCTCTGTATAAGATTATTGAACTACTCTGAAAAAATGATTATAATTACTGCGATAATCTTTTTATTTGAATAATGTATTTATACGTTTTTCCGTTATTTTGATTCATTTATTGCATTTAATCTTGTACTGGTCATCGGTGTTTACTGATTTAACGCATCATCTATAAATTAATTTTAAATGGATGAAAAAATATATTATTTAAAATAGATTTGGAAAAAATTATTAAGAAAAAAGATGTCATTGGCAATTAAAAATGCTCATAATTAATCAAAATTACAAAACAAAACCCTACAAGCGTTAAAAATAAGTATTATTGCTAGTTATTAATTTTTTATTTATTCATTTATTTTTTGTGATAACCTAAAAACTTTGGATGCATAATCACGAAGTAAGAGGGCAAAAAAGGGCGTATTATTGCTTAGATCAAAGAGCAATAATTCCTTCAGAAAATCTTCTCACGCAAAAACTGAAGCAGATATATCAAAAGTGATTTTGCCACTGAACAATTAAAAACAAAATAATTCTGTCATTTATTGCTATATTTTAGAAGAGTTATCGAACTTCATTAAAGGTGTATGTGATACAGGAGTAAATAAAGATATGCACAATTCTTTCGGGGTTGTTTTTTAATACGATCTCATATGTGGTTATAATATGCATGAAAGTGTTTATAATAGAGTGTTAGTGAGGATAGTAATATGATCATTTTCCTTACATTAGATTTTGAAATAAATGTTAAACAATAGCAACAACAAATAAAAATTAAATTTAAAAAATCAAAAAATCCGACGCGTAAAAAGGGAACTAATTGATTATTTCTCATCAATGTGAAACTATTTTTATATTACTTACCTATTTTTTTATTTACTTGTATTGATGACTTTTAAGTTGTGTTTAATTGTTAGTTCCTATCTATAAACACTGTTTTGATGAGGCCTATAGATGTCTATGAAGGTTAGAGTTACAGTAAAGTTAGAGATCCTACTTACACAACTTTCAGGTTATGTAACATTTAAACGAAGCTTCTGACTGTAAAATAGTCTAGGAAACATCGTTTTCATTTTGAAAGACCTATCCAATGATATGCCACTCAATAGGGTGCGTAAAAGATTTTTGCGTTTCTACCACCATTTTTAATTTTACGGCCGCCATTTTGAATTTATAAAAACAAAATCTAGCCTATAACCATCGGACGGTTAAGACGAATCGATAGAGACCTCATTCATTAAAATCCATCCAGCCATTGGGATGTTTTGAGGGTATAAAGAAATCCACTTACCCAGATACGCGTCAAACACATAATCCTTCTTGTCAGTCCGGTAAATAGTCAGACTTTTTATTTTTTAATACTCGTATACCGCAAATCCCCTTTTTTACCTATTTTAATGAAACGCACGAATGAAATGAAACAAAAATGCTAGTAAATTCCATAATTTATTCAATTCAATTTATTTAACTTTGTCAAATTATTTTATACATTTTACTTATTATTCTGAGGCATTTAATTTCATCAGACAAAGTGAACGCTGTATGTTATTAACGGGTTTCAAATACTGTATAAGCGAAAAAACATTTTAACCTATTTCAGGCCACGGGGGGGGGGGGGGTCGTACCTGACCCATGATTTTGAATCTTGTCCCTCCGGTGCGTTGATTTATTTAGATTGTACTATAGTGACGTCTATTTTTAGAAGGCAAGTTGAGAAAGACGAAAAAAAGTCTTTTATTTCACGAAATCGATCTAAAATATGTCAAAACGAGACATTATATTTCCATGAAAAATGTCAGGAGCATCTGCATCCAGAGGGTAAAGCTGATCACTCAAGATAGTGGTTAGAGTCAGAGGGTCGTTTAACCCTTTATCTACTGACGATACTTATAAGAACCATTAAAATAACTTGTTATAAAATTCATTTAATACAACGGTTAGTAGTAATACAGTTTAGAATGAGTTATAGATACTTTATCTTATCTTGTTCCAAAAGCGTTATTGGTTGCACAAAACAAAAATATTTTTAAAAGGGTGATTTTTTTTGTCCTTTGCATCTTTTCAGCTTTTTTGGTGTTGTGGGGGAAGGGGGATTTTTCAAAACGGAAATATATCTATATTTATATTGTAAGAACATTATATTTGTACATTTCCTAATTCTACAAAATACTAAGAAAAATATTTAAAATAAAAGATTTGAGTGGGGCTATAAATATTGCACAAAATCCTTATAAATTCAGAGTTAACTGATTTTTCTAAACTTCTTCTAAAATTTATTAAACAATTATGTAAATCTTCTAATGTAGTTTCAAAATTTCACGAAAAATGTTTTAGAAGATAAAATTTTCATGAATTCATAGTTCAGTACATAAAGGGTTAAAGCTTATCACTCAAGGTAGTGGATGTAGTCAGGGGGTCGTTTAAAACCCAAACACAATTTTGATTAATATTGACTAAAATTCACAAAAATCTTCAATGTATTCTTAAAGACATGCGAGATAATAAGTAATTAAGAAGAAAAAATGAGTTTTCTATTTTTTTTTCTGACCTTGCTCTGAGAGCAAATACCACTTCAAGTTATATTTTTGATAATTTACGTTGCAGCTATTGTGAATTGGTGGTATTTTATTTATTTTTTTTTATCACTAGCTGCTTGCTACCTTAACACATTTATCAGTTTCTGTAACCTACATTTTTTTTCTCTACTGTAAGATGTATCTATTTTTTGCTTAAAATTCCATTCCTTCTAATTAGAGGGCGGAAGATATAAGTTTGTGGGGGAAAGGCGTGACCAAAAATAGGGAGGAGGGGGGGGGGGACATATTTCTTTTTCTCTTTTTTTGTGTTGATTCTGAAAGCTCTTATTAAAATGTACGTTTTCTACTCTAAAATGAAACTGTTTTAACGAATAATTTATTGAGAAAGTTGCTTTTTCTCTCATAGGAGATGAAAATTTCTGTTAATAAAAAGCTTTTATCTTACCGCAGAGTTTTGTAATGTATACTTATCAATCTATACCAAATAAATACAAAATACACTCGATAATACAAATAAATCATAAGCAGAAAACTTAAAATCTAGAAAAATATTTAGTGAAAACAACCCCAAATATTTGTTAGTATATCTTGAGGTAGCCCTTGATGAGATCACTGTCATTTGAAAGTGTAGTTTGTCAGATGTCTCAAGAGTCATATTGCAATCAAGAGTTTTCAAACAAATTGCATATGAAAGAACATTTTTTCCCTATTGAGTAACGTAAGATTTCAAATTGTGCGATGTTTAGAAGTTAAAATAATTGCAATAAAGGCGAAATTTATCAGCCATGTGTTGTCATCATCAATATGACATCCGCGTTACAGATATATTTGGGCTGTATGACGTATGTACATGCTTCTTTTTTTTTTAATCTGGCGTACAGTCGTGGGAAAAAAAAAGTAAACACCCCATTACTAACTCAGCAACAAATTATTTTAGAAGAAAGTTACTGGTACCAAACGATTGGAAATAAAGTCTATTTTTAAATGATGTATATAAAATTTGCTTAGGAGGCTGTCTACATATCAAAACGAATCCAAAACTTTGTTTTTATCAATAGCAATACCCAAGTGTAACACCGTCAATAGATTCTATAAACAAAATAGATTCACTACATCCTTCAATTAGTCTAAATCCAACTTTTCAGGAAATTCGTATTATTAGTTTCCGAGATATTAATTATTTTAAAATGAGCATGTTTTAGGGGTTGTATCCAAACTGAAGTTCGGTACTCGATTGTTGAAATGCTACAGAATGACCATGTCACTTTTATTCGTGTATTATTTATTTCAAATATAAACATCTCACTTGCTTAATGTGTTTCGACTATTGCCAGCCCAAATATTTCAATAAAATGAGTAAAATATATTTTTTTCTAATTATGCTTTTCTGGACGTCATAGACGTTAAACAGTCAACCCTTAAACAGTCCTCAACAGAGACCCTTAAACAGTCATTTTGACGTTTTTTATTCATAATTCAAAAACTACTTGGAAGAAAAAATTTGAAATTGAGAATTTGCGTAAAACAGGACATAATAAATATAAATCTATGAAGAATATTGTAGGTTGCAATTCATATTTTTTTTTTTCGAATATTAATTTCATAATTCATGATTCCTATTATAAAAATTTTAAAATAACAAATTCAATGTATTTATGTTTGGGATTTTTGGTATTATAATTAAACAATAAAATTATCACATTAGGATTAAAATTTCAGGAGATATTAATAAAAATATAAAAATGAAATTTAACATTAAAAGCTCTAAATTTTGAATGTTTATAATTCAAAAACTTATCATCCAAATGACTTCAAATTTCATTTCTATGCATAGTTTGAACCGAAGATTTAAAACTGTCAAAATTTGATGTTGCCATTAAAAAAATTTTTTTTGGTCTGTTTGGTACATGTACTACGTCTGGAAAACAATGACGTTGCGTTGGACAATAATTTCAAGATGAATTATGTGGAACGAAATTTAAAATATCACATTACACTTTATTCCCTTATGGAAACTAGTAAAACTGCAATTTTTCCCTTCACCGTTTCCTACCTAAACCAACTTTAAGGTCTACACCATTGTGTACGCTCAACTCTTCTATTACCTCACCTCATTTCGAAGGAGGTCTATGAGATCAGTGTATTGGATGAGATCTTAGACTGCTGGAGAATTATCAGTTAGGGAGCGAGATCATCTTCGACTTTTACCTCTTGCTGGAATTCCGCAATGGAGCAAGTTCACGACCTATCTTTTAGGATAAAAAAAAAAAAAAAAAGTGATGGGTAAAAATATCGCACATAGGTATAAATAGAAAACAAATATGATTTAGGTAATAGTTCTTGATGGATGTTTGCTGATGAAGCCTTGATACCATATAGATCATGGGGTATTGTTTTCATATGAAAAAGGATCCTGCCTGTATCGTGCCTGGATACCTAGGCTTGCTGTGACAAAGCTCTACCTATAGACCTATCCTGAAGGTACCTGGCTGACATAATGGACGACAAGCATTTCTGACGTCATACAACGTCACGATGGATTATAGCTAATCAGCTTCTCGATTTTCCCCACAAGTGTTCACCAAAAGCCAATCAAATACTGCAAAGCTTGTGGGAAATATTGCGAGCTCCGCCCAGTGCGTGTGGTCAATTCATTATATTTTGTTGGACATTATCTCAGCCAGGTATCGTCCGGTACCTATAGGTACAGAGCATTGGCACAGCAAGCCAAGATATCCAGGTGCGGCTCCTTATATGGATATCTTTCACTCTTTTGTAATAAACCTCAACTGTGCTACTTCAACATTGAATATGATTTATCCGTTAAATAAAAAAAAAAGGAAGAAATCTTTCTTTTTGTCCATATTTCTTTTTTTAATAAAGGAAATGCGATTATTTACAAATTATACTTTTGAAAAACAAAATAAAAAATTTAAATTGAAAAATGACTGGTTCTCTGTTTACCTTCAAAACTCCTGCAAAATTTTCAACATTCCCCAAAATTGCAGGTTTATTCCCCAAAATTCCCTGGTTTATTCCTGTCCCTCAAAATCTCCGAGTTTTTTTCAACTCTAATGGAAACGAATAAAACTGCAATTTTGTCCCTTACCCTTTCCTACCTGAACCACCTTTAAGGTCTACCATTGCGTACGTTCTACTCTTCTATTACACTCAACTCATTTCGAAGGAGGTCTGTGAGATCAGCGTGATGAATGAGATAGCCTGCTGGAGAATTATCACCTACAGGGAGCTAGATCTTCGGCTTTTACCTCTTAGAAAACTCGTAAAATTAAAAAAAAATAATAATTACAAAAAATTGTTTATGCAAAATTATTTCTTATCCACCAGTAGCCTTCAGGTAATAATAATAAGGGGAAAAAAAATCCCAAATGCTGAAGATCGCAACGACCACATTCAAACATTTATCGCCAAAAAAAGCTCGCCAAAAAAAAAAAAAAAAAAAAAAAAAAAAAAAAAAAAAAAAAAAAAACAGAACTGGATATGGATATCTTCCCAGCATTGCTTTTTATTGATTGTAAAATAACTGCAGATGAAAAATATATAATAGTAAATCTTCTTTTGTTCGTTCGCTTTATTATGCAAAACTCTAAATTTAATAGGCACAGATGTCATATACACACCGCGGTGTCTAAGTGGCTCCAAAATTGCGTTATTTTGCCTGACATGGTAACCCAGCTATTGTTGTTTCTTTTAAAATTATATAAATTGCTTCGTTCTATAGTTTATTAAAGAAACTTTTATTTATTTATTGTTATTTCCTTTTCCTACCTGAACCACCTTTAAGGCCTATCATTGCGTACGTTCTACTCTTCTATTACCTCACCTCATTTCGAAGGAGGTCTATGAGATCAAGGTGATGGATGAGATCTTAGACTGCTGGAGAATTATCACTTACAGGGAGCGAGATCATCTTCGGCTTTTACCTCTCTTGCTGGAATTCCGCAATGGAGCAAGTTCATGACCTATCTTTTAGGATTAAAAAAAAATAAGTGATGGGTAAAAATATCGCACATATAAATAGAAAAAAAATATGATTTAGGTAATAGTTCTTGATGGATGTTTGCTGATGAAGCCTTGATACCATATAGATCATAGGGTATTGTTTTTATATAAAAAAAAGATTTTCTGTATTATTACAGTAAAAATAATTATCTCTCGTAGTATATTGTTTCGTGATTTTTGAATCCTGCATCGGGTCGGGTAACGCAGTTTTACGCGAGCAGTACCTGGCACTTGGGTGCTCACTAATTTTTTTCGTTGTTGATTAAGTTCGGGTCGGGTTGACTTTAAATGCTACAATTTCGATGTTTGATTCTTTCTGATCGGGATCGGGTGGGTCCGATTTTTAAAAAGAAAGTCCTGAATATTTTTCAGTTGAAAAAAAAAATTTGAATATTAATTAATTAATATTCAAATTGAATATTAATTAATAATTTGAATATTTGAATATTAAATATTTGAACGTTAATTAGTCTATATTTGTTCGTATACTCATACAAAAAAAAAGATCAAACTGATATTAAAGATATAACAGTAGAATACTTTTGCTTAATTTTATAAAAAGGTGAATTAGTTTTCTTTCACTTCGCTTTCAAGATGAGTTTGGGTTTGAATATTTCGGATTCGGCTCAGTTTCGGGTTGAAGTGTGTCAGATTTCGAGTTGACGGCATTTTTGTCTGGTTCGGGTTGATTATGAGCAGAATTTCTAGGTTCGGATTGGGTACAACATGAATGGATGAGAAATTCCGAATCAAAACAGGAAATTCCTATAGAAGAATTTTTATTTTGTGTAATAACAAAACTTCTGTCATTAAATAAACCAAAAATAACTATTCAGAATTTTTGGTATGAATTCGAAATTTTGGAATGAAAAAAGAAATGCTTGAAATGCACTCTAATGATGCAAATAAGTTAAGAGTTGCTGTTACATTTTATCGTTTAAAGTACTAAATAAAACCTATTTTTGGTACCGAGTAATTTCATATTTTCACAGATATTTTGTACAGTGTACTTTGAAACATACATAACGAAGCATGATTTCTAGCACATTTTTTTTTTCTTTAAATCTATATGAGGTGGAACTCATCGAATTTCGACAAAAGAAAATGTTGCGAAAAGAACAAAGAACTGTTACATTGATTTATAATAAACATAAAAAAATAAGTTGAATAATGTAATAAAAAAATCATATTACAGTTAATTTAACTCTTGAAATAAAAATTATTTTAAACTACATTTACCAAAATATTATTTCCAGGAACTTCAACTGTTCAAATTATTGACAAATTACATAATCAGTAGCGTATAATCAAGGTAAGTTATTATGATTAAGGATCGACTGAAACTGGTTTTTAAGGCCGAAACTGAATTTTGATTATCTTCCTATTTTCGGCTGAAAAAGAAAACGTCCAAAAATTTTTTTTAAGTAATTAAATTGTATGTGTTAAAATAATTAATACATACATAAATATACATAATTATTAATTAATTATACCTATTTCTTAAATAAGCATATTATTAATTAGTTATGCGCGTATTTATTAAATATACATAACTATTAATTAATTATACGTGTGGCCCAAATTGGCTCTCTGTGCCTTGGAAACAAAACTTTCTATTTTCATATAAAATAAAACGCAATTAATTCATCAACGACACAGAAAGATTTTCTAATTATACGACTTTAATTTAATTAAAAATATTTTGGTTTTATGTCTACACACCTCGATTTATCTTTTATAATGATTTCTGTAAATGATCATCTGTTATAATAGAACTTTCTCAAAGTGTATTCGAAACACTTCTGCGGTTTTAAACTGAAAATTTTCTATTTCCGTTATGTCTGCAGCTTTTAATGAGCACGTGAAAAAGTTTAGTTACATATGCGTTACTTGCTTTATAATTTGCATTCGCGTTTTAAGTCAGTCATGACCGATAATTATAAACAACGAAATTCGTAGCAATAAATAATCTCATTTGAGCCGATAAAGCTCAAATCGATGAGTAATGTTGAAAATTTTCGAAGGAAGAAACGAGATTTTCAGAATACTGATAGTTTCGGTTTGGACGAATTTTCTGCCGCATTTACGCCGATTACGAATTTTCGGCGAAACTCACATTTTGGGCCGAAAGCAAAAACGAAACCGAATTTTTGACCGACCTTTAATTATGATGTAGTTATCAACTGAGGCTCTTATGCTTGACGAAATGGAAAATCTGCAAAGATGATTTCCCTTTCAAACAATTCTGGAATCCTCCCCCCGTGAAATCAAAACCTAACATCAGTCTGAATTTCGCCGAGTGAAATTTCTAGAAAGTTGATAAATTTTAGACTCATTCGTGATAAAATATTTAATTTTATCAAAGAATAGGACTTTTCTTTTAAATATGACGTTATTTTTACTCACGGAAGCATTTTGCCAAGTGGCTCAAACAGAGTATCAGCGGAATGAAAAAATATTGAAATGTAACAGCTTTATGAGAGAAAATATGCCTTTCTTAAAGAGTAAAGTCATTTTCCATTCAAACGTTCAAATAAAGTTATTTTTAATTGTAATGAGGAGATGTCATCAATAAGGATAAATAAATCCCACTATTTCTCATTTCTCTTCAACAATGGAAGTAATCTGATTGCCACAATTTTGAATAAATTTCATAAAAATCTTTTAAAATTAAATTTAACATATAAAAATGGGAATATTTAGAAAAATAGCTAGTACATCTGCAAACAAATAGCTTTCATTAAAAAAAAAAAAAATAAACAGTAAAATTGGTTCAGTAAAAATTTCAGGCCAGATGACTAAAAAAAAGAGCATTGTTTTTTAACTATATAGATAATATAAGGAAAACCATTGATTTGAGCAAACATAATTCAACGTAAGCAATAATTGTCCTATAAATTTTAATACATTATAATTTTTTAACATTAATCAGGGAAAAAAAATTTTATTAAAATAATCTTCTTTTTATATAAAAAAAAAACATTCTGCAGCGTATCTCAAAATGCTTAAATTCCATTTTTATCGGAACAATTGCACAAAATTTTGAAAATGAACGGACATATAAAACATACAAACTGAAATCAAAGTTCTTTTTTATACATACACTCGGGAAAAAAAGTAATTTAGCAATCCTTTAAACTTCTAAAATGTTTTTAATTATAAGTAACATTTAAGAAAAATAAAACATTACGATCTTTCTTTCAAAAAAGGGAGTTATTTTCTTCAAGTAAGCTAGTTTTAAAAATACAGTCGATACTTTGTTTCAGTTCTTTGTCCAAAATATTTTAGTTTCAGTTTGAATTTTTCTTTTAAATCTTTAACCATTTTTTCTGCAACTAAAGCGGAAATTGGAAAGCAAAACTGTAAACTCGACAGTTATTTCAAATTGCAATTAATCATAATAAAATTTTTAAAAACATTTAAACATTCAAATTATTTTTAAATGCATTTTTTTCCCTTGAAGACAGGGAATTAAATATTTATACTTTTCAAGAAACTATATAACTTCTTGAGATCTTTGAAGTTATTTTTATGTTTTTATGAAAATAAAATTTTTATGTTACTATGAAAATAAAAACAAATTTTCACATTTAAATTATTATTTACTAATGTAAAATATTATTAATAAAATAATAAATATGTTGAAGATATGATAAAATATGATGAAATGCATAACGTAACAATATTCGATTTATTATTATTTAAGTTTACGCAGTTGTAGATCACTATTTATTTTTGGAAATACATTATACTGTTAAATTTAACTATTAAGACAGCTTTAATATACAAAATGCACCATAAGTCTGGACCTATAGGAGTTTCTTAACATTAAATTAGATGAAGAGAACCCTTAGAATGGCCTCCAAGGAGTCCATATCTTATTCAGCTTGATTATTATCTCCGGAACAAACTAAAAGTCAAGGTGTATGAAGCCAAAATTCAGAATATTCTTCATCTCAAACGACAAATTGTACATGCGCGCATATAAATTCCCATGACTGAAATACACCTACTGACACAAGATTAGAAATTTCCTCTTCATCAAACTGACGAGCACACTGGATAGATCCTGAATTGCGCTTTCCTTCTATGCACTGTAAAAAAAGTGGTAACGTTACATGTAAAATCCAGGAACGTTTTGCCTTTTCTCAGGTTTTCAGAATAATTTAGCTCTTTCCTGTGAAATTCTGGTTTTCTTATCTGAAACGTTCCTGAACAAAATTGGAAACGGCAAAACGCTGCGGCCGCCATTTATTATTTTTTTGCTACAATCCGTTGCTCGCGCGCCAGTGTCGAAAACGAATTCCTTAAATGAATGTAAAAAAATCAATATGGAATCCAAATAAATCAATAGACGACATAATCCTGTACGTCTCTATTGTCAAGACACTTCAGATGAAAATACAATACCTCTGTGACATCGCTAAGAGATTATCTCTCGTACTTGTCTGTAGAATGTTTAACGAGCAGACCGTGTAAAAAAAAATATATATATACCTATTATTTGGATCTCCATTAACCAGGGGACCATCAAACATGATTCTTACCGATTTTGATTAATTTAAAGTATGTTTTAGAGTTCTTATCTCTAATTATTCTTGTGAAAGGATTTCTTCAATTGGGCCTTAGATTTTCAGAAATTATATGCCGAGGTTTAGCATACGTTTCAAATACCCATTAGTTTGCAGCTCTCAACGTGTCTTTCGTGGTGTGGACGCAGAAAGCTCGCACGCCACCCGTACGACCCGAGTTCGATGCTATCTCTTGACTTTTTTTTTTCTTTTTTAATCAATTTTATATTTTAACACTTTATTACAATTTGATTTAAATTTGATATATATTTGACACTTTGAATTGCTGCAAATTTGAATTTTTTTTTATTTTCGGAAAAAATATACAATTACGTTTAGGTTTTTTTTTCATGAAAATTTATATGTATTTTATCTAACTTGTAAACTAACATAATTACTGACGAAAATCCAAAATATTTTATGTCTAGATTTTTTTTCTAATTATTATTTACATTTATATATTTTTATATTTTAAGCAAAGTTCAGAAACAATATATCATATATATATATATTTACTTTATTGAATTTTAACTGAAAATTTATTTTTTCGTGTAAATTATAAATAATAATTTTGATGTCAATTTCAAAATATTTTTTCATTCTAACAAATAATGATAATAAAGCGAAAATTGTCAACTGTAAATGTAAAAATCGTCTGCGGATCCCGCATGCTGTGAAATGTCAGTAATGTTTTGCTGTCAACAGAAATATTCATGGTATTTCGCAGGAAACTTACTGGCATTTCTGTAGAAAGTTTTTAACATATACAGTAAAGTTCCAGTCATTTTCAAGAAATGTTTCTTGGAAATAATGGGCAACTCAGCTGCCCATTTTTTCCCAGGAACGTTGCGGAATTTTTTTTACAGTGTGGATTCAAACATATAGGACAATTTGTAGCAGGCCGAAACGTCAGTAATGATAACTTATATGGATGATAATGTGTTTTTCCTACTTGACACCTGATGCTAGGGCATTACCTACAACTAGGGATGGAGAAACTTTTTACGAGTGCGCACCAAAAATTCATGAACTATATCAATCAAAATTGTAACCTGCCAGACTTTTACATAAAGAAATATTGCAGCATATGTTGCTTAAACGAAGCACTGGTCAATCAAATCAGTCGCTTTCATGTATTAAATAATCAAAAACAAAAATCAAAATTCGGTTTTTCTTTATATATGAATCAGCCAAAATTTTATGAATTTCGATTTCGAAATATGTTTTGTTTAAGCGGCACGTACACTGTAAAAAAAAAAATCTGTGAAGTTACTAAAGTTTTTCTAGGAAACTGGGATTCCTAGAACTTTTCATGTAACGGCAACAACAAAATTTCATGTAACAGACACACTTTTGCGCCGAAAATCAAAAAATCTGTAAGGTTACTAAGAATTTTTTTGGAAACTGGGATTCCGAGAACTTTTCATGTAACTGCAGCCAGGGTTACAAATAAAAGTTTAGTAAGATTACTGAAATTTTAGCAGATTCATTTGTAAAGTTACAGATTTTTGTAGCTTTACAAAAACTAGTTTTGTAGATTTTCAGCTTTTTTCGTACAGTTACAGGTGAAAGTTTAGTAAGCATGTAACTTTACATCTGTAAAACTACAGATTTTTTTTTTTACAGTGTACGGTAATATAGGGAAATACGGGAAATTTTATTTTAGTAATTTTATACCATTGTTAATGAAGCATTGCCACGTTTTATGTACATATTCCGACTTGTTTATATGTATATTTTTTTTCTACTTTTTAGTGTTTAAAATATTTCGTTTTTGTAGTTTCACTGCCAGTGTCAATTTTTGGCGAGAGTGGTTTGACGCTTAATTAACACCATTCCTATTGTAATCACAAAGTTTAAATTACTGAAAAGTGATCTTCCAAAAAAAAAAAAAAATACTTATTCTGCTTCTGAATCTAAATTAAACGAAAACTTGTAAAAGTATTTCAATTAGAAAAATATACCTGAGAAGTTTTATTCACGAATATCTATAAATATTTCCCGAAAGGGCAAAAAGTAAAGGTAAAATAATTCAACAATTCTATGCAATTATAGAGAGTGTGTTTTGGACGTGAAAAATACCTATTCTTTGAAATATATATTTAAAGAAAATCACCTTTAAAATTGTTTGTAAAAAGAATCAAAAATATTTTTCTAGCGCAAAGACTTTTCTAGTTTTCCCATTAGTCTAACACATGGAATTGGGGACAAATTTATTAAATTGATATGATGGGAAAATTTGTGGCAGATTAAAGCAAATAAATTTTTCTTGAATAATAATAAAAAAAAATCTTTTAAAAAAGTAGTCTCCTTTTTTAAGTGTCTTTAAATTAGAGTTCAAAACTTGTGAATAATTCAAATTAGTTCTGGATGTAATTTCTCTATAAATAAATGAGGACTGAAAATGGAAATCACTGAAAGTCCAAAAGAGAAAATTTTTCAAGAGAGGGGGAAAAAAAGGGAAAAACTCCTACTTTTGGTACTTACAGAGTTTTACACTTAACTCCTTTTTGGCTCTTAATTCAACATTTTAAAATGTAGGTATCAAGCGTCCTTTCGTTTATGGTTTACATACTTATATAATTTCTAAAAATTTCTTTTTATTTATTTATTTATTTAATAATTTTTACCTTGCTTACAATAACAACATGATCAAATTATGTAATGGCCACCAGTTGCCGCGCATCTTATCACTAGTACTTTCAGCGTCCTCCACTTCATTTGGCACAATGAGCGTTCTCCATTCCACTTCGCGTGGCTCATTCAGCGTTCTTCACTTCACTTTGTGTGGTACATTCAACCAGATACTTTTTCCTACTCCTTTTTTTAACTATTTCTACTAGGGTTGGCACTTCAAGGGTTCTAATGTTTTTCTAAGATTGGCATTAAAGACATTTTTTCGTAAAAAAAAAAAAAAAAAAAAAGAAAAATATAAATAAATATAAATAGATTTTTGGTACTTTCAACGTTTTTTATTTATAGTCCTCAAATGATAAATCCTATGCATGCCATATTTTATATTAAGCATCTTGTACTGCAGTCTGGCGATGTATATAAATTTCAATATGTTCGAAATAGTGTAGCATCATTAAAATACACTGCAAACTATTTTTCACCGTAGCCCATAATGTAAAAAAATTCTTTGGAGTGCCCCTGTAAACGAAATATAAAAACTACACGCTTCGTTTTCTTCACCGAAAATGCCATGGTGATTCACAATATCATATATATCAAATACTTGTCAATACAAGTGTATTTACGTGAGTTAGAGTGCGGTCAGACAGACAAACGGCCAGTCAAACTGAATTCATAAACATTTTTCAACTGTTGGAAAGTCTTAAAAATATACTTGTGATGTTTTACTTTTACAAATATCTATAAATATTTCATGAAAAGTAAAAAAAGTACAGGTAAAATAATTTAGAAATTCTATCCAATTATAGAGAGTGTGTTTGATATCTGAACATTCTGCGAAAAATATCTTTTTAACTTAAGAAAAAAAAATCAACTTTAAAACTGTTTGTAAAAAGAATCAAAATATTTTTCCAGCATAAAGACTTTTGTAGTTTTCCCATTACTCTAACAAGAGTAGGGGCAAATTTAGTAAATTGATATAATGGGAAAAATTGCGGCAGTTTAAAGCAAATAAATTTTTCTTAAATAAAGAAAATTTTTCTTTTTAAACGAGAACTACGGATTTCTTCGTAAAAGTGTCTTTAAAAGAGCGTTCAAAACTGGCGAATAATTCAAATTAGTTCCTCTTCATAAGCCTTGAAATCTTTTCTCTTAAGCTAAGTAAGAACTATGGGGCTCTAAAAATTATCCAGAAGCTGACTAACGTGATTTATTTTGTTTAAGTAAAAGTGGAGAGAGGGAAGAATATGTATACAAATTTAGTGGCAACAGTTTAAGCTCTTTGGAAAAGTATTTATATTTTGAAGATTTTTAAATTTTCTTGAATAAAGAAAATTTTCCTTTTAAAAAAGATGTAGTCTTTTTTTTTTTTAAGTGTCTTTAAATTAGAGTTCAAAACTTGTAAATAATTCAAATTCGTTCTGGGTATGATTTCCCTATAAATAAATGATAAATCCTATGCACACCATATTCTATAATAAGCATCTTGTAGTGCATTCTGGCGATGTATATAAATTGCAATATGTAAAGGTCTTTCGAGTGCCCCTGTAAACAAAATATAAATAGTACACACTGCATTTTCTTTACCGAACATGCCATGGGGATCCTCAACATCCTATATATCAATTAATTTCAGTCCGAGTATAGGGTGACGTGAGTTTACGTGAGTTAGAGTGCGGACAGACGGACAGTCAATCCTTATACATAAAAACTTTTCAACTGTTGGAAAGTCTTAAAAATATACTTGTGGTGCTTTACTTTTACAGATATCTCTAAATATTTGATGAAAAGTAAAAAAGTATAGGAAAAATAATTTACCAATTCTATCCAATTATAGAGAGTGTGTTTTCAAATTTGAGTGTGTTTTAAATCTGAACATTCTACGAAAAATATCTTTATAACTTCAGAAAAAAATCAACTTTAAAACTGTTTGTAAAAATAATCAAAATATTTTACCAGAAACAAAGACTTTTGAATTTTTCCCATTACTCTAACAAGACTGGGGGCAAATTTAGTAAATTGATATGATGGAAAAAATTGCGGCAGTTTAAAGCAAATATTTTTCTTAAATAAAGAAAAAAATTATTTTTAAACGAGAAGTACGGATTTCTTCTTAAAAGTGTCTTTAAAAGAGCGTTGAAAACTGGCAAATAATTCAAATTAGTTCCGCTTCATAAGCCTTGAAAACTTTTATCTTAAGCTAAGTAGGAACTATGTGTCTCTAAAAAAAATTCAGAGGCTAAATAACGTGATTTATTTTGTTTAAGTAAAAGTTTAATCAATTATTTGGCAATCCGAGAATATTTATATGAGTTAGAGCGCGGACAGATAGTGAAACGGCCAGTCAAACCGAATTCATAACTATTTTTTAACTGTTGGAAAGTCTTAAAAATATATTTGTGATGCTTTACTTTTTCGAATATCTATAAATGTTTCATGAAAACTAAAAAAACTATAGGAAGAATAATTTACCAATTCTATCCAATTATAGAGAGTGTGTCTTCAAATTTGAGTGTGTTTGAAATTTGAACATTCTACGAAAAATATCTTTATAACTTAAGAAAAAAATAAAAAAACTTTAAAAATGTTTGCAAAAAGAATCAAAATATTTTACCAGCACAAAGACTTTTGCAGTTTTTCCATTACTCTAACAAGACTGGGAGCGAATTTAGCAAATTGATATGATGGGGGAATTTGCAGTAGTTTAAAGCAAATAAATTTTTCTTAAATAAAGAAAAAAATTCTTTTTAAACGAGAATTACGGTTTTCTTCTTAAAAGTGTCCTTAAAAGATCGTTCAAAACTGGCGAATAATTCATATTAGTTCCGCTTCATAAGCCTTTAAAACTTTTATCTTAAGCTAAGTAAGAACTATGTGACTCTAAAAAAATTTCAGAAGCTAAATAATGTGGTTTATTTTGTTTAAGTAAAAGTTTAATCAATTACTTGGCAATGTGAGTATATTTACGTGAGTTACAGCTCGGACAGATAGTTACATGGCCAGTCAAACTGAATTCATAAACACTTTTTAACTGTTGAAAAGTCTTAAAAACATACTTGAGGTGCTTTACTTTTACAAATATCTATAAATATTTCATGAAAAGTTTAAAAAAAGTATCGGTAAAATAATTTACAAATTCTATCCAATTATAGATAGTGTGTTTTCAAGTTTGAGTGTGTTTGAAATCTGGACATTCTACGAAAAATATCTTTATAACTTAAGAAAAAGAATCAACGTAAAAACTATTTGTAAAAAGAATCAAAATATTTTTCCAGCAAAAAGACTTTTGTCTTTTGTAGTTTTCCAGTACTGTAACAAGACTGGGGGGAAATTTAGTAAATTGATATGATGAAACAAATTGCGGCAGTTTAAAGCAAATAATTTTTTTCTTAAATAAAGAAAAATTTTCCTTTTAAACGAGAAGTACGCCTTTCTTTTTAAATGTGTCTTTAAAACAGCATTCAAAACTGGCGTATATTTCAAATTAGTTTCGCTTCATAAGTCTTGAAAACTTTTATCTTAAGCTAAGTAAGAACAATGGGGCTCTAAAAAATTTTCAGAAGCTAAATAACGTGATTTATTTTGTTTAAGTAAAAGTCGAGAGAGGGGAGAATAACTTGTATACAAATTTGGTGGCAACAGTATGAGCTGGTTGGAAAATTAAACAATTGTAATAGTAGAAGTAAATTTTATGTTTGTTTACTAGTTATTCGAGATTTGGTTTGTAAATGTTCAGATATTTGCGATCAATAAACAAGCACTGTTTAAAGGAAATGTGCTATAAGGCGATATACTAATTTTTCTATTTTTAAGAAAATGCTTGTATCATAAAAAAAATAAAATGAAAGTGCGTATCAACATTATAAGAGGTATTTAGAGAAAATATGCTGTAAGGCGATATAATATGGTTTCTATTTTTAAGAATGCTTGAACCATAAAAAAATTAAATAAAACTGTATACCAGTATTATTAACGCTATTTAAAGATAATGTCCTTTAAAGCGATATAATTATTTTTCGTTTTAGGAATGCTTGTGTCATAAAAATAAAATAAAATAAAATAAAATTGCGTACCAATGTTATTTCATATTTGTCGAATGTTAGAATGTACACGTATCGTAAAGCACTTTTGTTTTTTACCCATCTCTAGCATTATAAAATTGTGTATTAATTCGCTAATTAATTATATTTTGACCCCTTAATAAATGTAGAGATATGGTTTTTCGTTCATATTTTATGTATTGGGAAAGATGTTTCTGGATCTGTACAGTTTATGCGGTTCTGCTGTAAAAATCTATTTACTGATTATCCCTGGATATTGTCGAAATGGAACATCCCCTTTTTGAATAAATGAAAAAAAAAACTAGATTGTTTTCTTTAAGCTAAAAATTCTTCCAAGTATTTTGCACTTTTAAAGGAAAATACATTAAAACATTTTTGCAAAAACATGTTATTTAAAAGGTTTCTGAACGTTTACAGAGATTTTTTTTTAATTAAATTCTTACAGTTAAATTTTTTAGTTTGCGAAATACTAAGATTAAATTACAGTCATAATTTTGGAAACTTTGCCCCAAAATAAGATCTGCTTAAACTTATAAAATAAAATAAAATAAAACTGTGTACCAATGTTATTTCATATTTGTCAAATGTTAGAATGTACGTATCGTAAAGTGTTTTCGTTTTTTACCATGTCTAGCATTATAAAATTGTGTTTTAATACGCTAATTAATGATATTGTGACCCCTTAAGAAATGTAGAGATATGGTTTTTCGTTCATATTTTATGTATTAGGAAAGATGTTTCTTGATCTGTGCAGTTTGTGCGGTTCTGCAGTAAAAAACTTTTTGCTGATTATCCCTGAATATTGTCGAAATGGAATATCCCCTTTTTGAATGAATGAAAAAAAAAAAAAAAAAAAAAAAAAAAAAAAAAAAAAACTGGGTTATTTTCTTTAGCCTAAAAATTCTCCCAACTATTTTGCACTTTTAAAGGAAAATATATTAACTTTTTTTTTTGCTAAAACATGTTATTTAAAAGGTTTCTGAACGTTTACAGAGATTTTTTTAATTAAATTCTTACAGTTAAAATTTTTAGTTTGCGAAAAGACTAAGATTAAATTACAGTAATAATTTAGGAAACTTTGCCCCAAAATAAGATCTGCTTAAACTTCTAAAAGTAAATAAAAAGGACTTTGTAAATATGATAGTGGAAATAATTTGGTACGAAATTTTAATTACTTGGCTCATAGATGCAACCAATTTTACAAGAACTTTTCATGTCAACACTATATATATATACTATATTTATATAAACAAAGTTTCTTTTGCTGCTACTGATTTTCAGAAAAGTTTCCGAGCAGTTTTTATAGTAAATTAATCAATTTCGTAAACCAGAATGTCGGTTTTTAGGATGTTATCCATTTTCACCCGATTTTACCCGAATGCGACCGTACCTACAGTTCAGATCGGATAGAGTTAATGCTCATTTTTTTTTTTTTTTTTTAAATCTCAATACAGCTTCAAAACAGGCTGATTTTAAGGTAGTTCTCAACTCCACTGCTCAACAAATCTGAAATTTTCTGACGCACTTACCGACTTACGATTTAGAAATCGAAAGTCGTTTTCCATTTTTTTTTTTTATAAACAAATTATTTATCGAGTTATAAGCAATTTTGTGTCACGTGACAACCGGTTTTTCTCCCTTCGCTGACTGGTATTTCTTCTTTCGTCCGGAAATTCGGTTCAAAACATCAACTTTGACAGCATTTTCTGAAAGATCTTTTGTGTTTTCCAAAAAAATAGAAAACGTCTTTCGATCACATAGTGTCTTAATGACAACGCCTGTCAATTACTTGTGTTTCCGAACAAAAAAGGAATTAAAATTTGTGTCATAAAGTTGCCCCTTTTGATTTGAGAACAGCCTTAAAGGAACTCAGCACCGTACCAATATCGAAATTTCGTAAAAAAAATTTTTGATTTTCAGCTTTTATCATATACTATACAGATCTTATCATATACCACATACTTTCGACTATACTTTAACAAAATTTCGGACAGATACTTTGTATGAGGGTAGGGTAGGGTAGGGGCTCACCCAGGGGACAAGCTTTGGGCTTATGGCCAGGATAAACCCCTAAGCCGAAGGGGGGATATATGAGGGGCTCACAACCATAGTAGACAAAGTCCATTTTGAAAAAAAAAAAAAATCAGATAGTCCATTTAGAAGGTGCAAGAAATTTGTTTTATCCACTGCCACAGTAAATCAAGTCAGTTTTCAAATACTTTCTCATATATGTCATCTGTTTACAGACCTTCTTTACTTTGGGAGTGAATAAAACAGATTTTATACACCTTCTAAATAGACTATCTCTATCCTTTTTTTTTTTTTTCAAAATAGACTTGGTCTACTATGGCTGTGAGCCCCTCATATACACCCATAATTACGACTAATTTAACAAACATCTAATTCCATATTCACCCTTTAAAGGAAATCTTTAGCTCATTTATCCTAGTTCGTGTTTCTTCAGATTTTCCATGCTTTCAAAATGCTAATACTTTTCTAAATGTGAATGACTTGATTTTTTCCCCACTTGGACATCACATATCATATATAAGAGATTTAAAATCGGATTTTTAATATTTTGATAACTTTTGTTTAAAAAATCATATGCTCAATAACAAGTCATTTTCTCTATTTTCTGTTTTTTGTTCGGTTGTACAGTGAAACCTCCATGTGCGATCACCTCCATTAAGCGACCACCTCCCTGAACGACTATTTTTTCATGGAACGAAAATTATTCCCATCGGCTCAATACTGATTTTACCTCCATTCAGAGACCATCCCAGTTGAACTCCCTCCATGAGCGACCAATTTCTTTGAAGAAAATGAGACAAATTAGGTTTTTTTCCGGGTCGCTTGAAGAAGATTTTATCAGAAAAATAATTCCAGAGAGCGCATTATCCATCAAACTTCAAAACTAAGTTTAGATTTTTTTTCGGTAACTTTTAAGTGTTTAAACCCCTTTGTGCCTTTTTAGACAATGAATTTAACTCTGATGACAAATTAAGAATGACAGTCAATAAACTCTCCCTCCCTATTCTGTCAGAAACTCTCAAAGAAATGGATAAATTAACGAAATCGTCATTATTTATTTCCGTCCAAAAATATTTGCATTTATTTACTGAACTTCGAAAGGACTTGGAAATAAAAGTTATAAAAGATAAAACCGTAAAATCAAAACAAACGTCAATGTATTCATTTTTAAAACTCTGCAGTAATTAACTTATGTAATTAACTTTTTTATACTTAATTTTTTATATTTTTTTATAATGTGAAAAATAAATTTTAGTAAGGTTAATATTACCCTTTTTGAACAATTAAAATCTAGATTTAAACATGACCTCCATTAAGAGACTACCTCTCGGAGCGACCAATTTTTATTGGAACGGAACGTGGTCGCTTTAGGGAGGTTTTGCTGTAGTTAGATACTCTTTTTTCTTCTAAAACTATTGCTCTTAAGAGGGGGGAGAGGAACGATAATTTTGTTTTTGTTGCGACTCGACTTCCAAGTAGATTGACTTTAATTGTTTTGGGCTTGGGTTGACCGATTTTGTAAAAGAAAGAAAACAAAACTAGAATATTTTTTAGTTGAAAAAAGAATTGTATATTTGAACATTAATGAGCATATATACATATATATGGTCATATTTTTAAATGAAAAATAAAATTCATATTAGAGGTATAATTGTAGGCTATTTTTCCTATTTGTATTAAAATATGGATTAATTTTCTTCCAATTTGGGTTCGGGTTAAAGTTTTTCGGACTATGACATGGTTCTGGTTCAGGTGGAAAAATGCTTAATTTGAAATACTTAATTATCGTTTCACTTCAAAAAATAATTTTCTATTTCTTTATAAATTTATATAATAATGATACGAAATTTATGTCAGAATTTTAAAATTTATCTGTGAGAGATGCCAACTCTCACTCAAATTATTCTACATTTTTCATAATCCTTATTCAATTCCTACTATTAGTTCACACTTTCTCTATATTTATTTATTTATTTATTTATTTATATATCTTGTTCAAATTTTCAATTGTTAATAAAATACTCATTATTCATCCTACCAAGTTGAAATAAATTTTTTTAAACTTGTACTGGATGACAATTGATGTTAATACAGATTTTTTTTCAAATATTAATTAATTAATTAAATTTTAATTAATTAATTTTAGTTTTGCATGGGATACAAAATAGCGGCCATTGGTTATTGAAGCATATAATGCATCTTCATATCTATAACGGGGGTTACCATAGAGGGGACGCTGTTCTGTCGCCAACTTGGCGATATCTCTAATATTTCGCCAAATTCCCATAGAGTTCCATTGTAAACCTACCTGCTTATAGAAAATCAACAAATTGAGATATTTTAATGCAACAAAAACTAATATTAGCTTAAGGGATTACATTAAATTTTTCTTTGATGACCTAAGTAGGAATTGACTTTAAAAACAAAATTCTTATATTACTTGTTTTTCTAATAAGAAAAGTAAGAATAAATTCCTTGATCTGTTTCCTTGAAGTTTCCTTGAAGTTTTTCCAATAAATAGAATAAAAAAAAATGGGTTTAAAAAAAAAAAAAAAGTTTAAAAACATAGTTGTAAATTCATCATTCTAAAACAAAAGAAAAACACTTTTTGAATGAGTAATTTTACCAATCACTTTTTAAGAAAGTAAATTTCTGATAGTTACATATTTCTAAATCAGTTATAATTAGTTAGTAATCCCTTTGCTCAAACATTTTAAAACTGGAATATATATTTGATGGAAAACTTTCAAAATTCGCTGCATTTGCTTAGCATATCGACACCGTTAAAGTGGCGAATTATGAAAATTTTAAATAATTAAGCATCGATTACATTAAAATATGGATTGGATATGGAAAATATGGATGTAATTTTCTTCCATTTTGGGTTCAGCTATATTTCGGGACACGGATCCTGTTCTGGTTGAAGTGGAATAATATTTAGAATGCCTAATTATTGTTTTATTCGAAGAAATAAGTTTCAATTTATTTACAGTTTTATATAATAATGCCGGAGAATTTGTAATGAAACAAATTAATTGAGAAAACTGCCAACTCTAACCCAAATTATTTAACATTTTTTTTATAATCCTTATTCATTTAACAAGGAAAGTAAAATTAATTTATTGAGACGTATCCTTTGTCAACATAAGAATATATGGAAGTATAAAATATGATTTAAAAAAAAATAAAACGCATAAAAAAAGTTCGATAGTTTCATATTTCTAAATCAGTTATAATTATTTTGTAATCTCTTTTCTCAAATATTTTCTAACGCAAATTATTCCCCATTTTTTTTTATAATCCTTATTCATATAATAAGAAAAGTAAAATTAATTTATTGAACAGTAATTCTTTGTAAATATAAGAATGTACGGAAATATAAAATATGATTAAAAAAAATTGAATACGTAAAACAATGTTCTTAATGCACTGGTCGAAAAAAAGTTAAAACACTTCTTGGATGTGTAATTTATCAGCCACTTTTTGGGAAAAGAAATGCCTGATAGTTACACATTTCTAAATAAGTTATAATTAGTTATTAGTAATACTTTTTCTCAAGTGTTTTCTAACCCTAATTATTCCACATTTTTTTAATAATCCTTATTTATCTAATAAGAAAAGCAAAATTAATTTATTGAACTGTAATTCTTTGTCAACATAAGAATGTATGGAAATATAAACTTTGAATTTTTTAAAAAATCAAACGCATAAAAAAAATTCTTAATTGACGGTTCAAAACGGAAACTGAAAACACTTCTTGAATGTGTAATTTATCAGCCACTTTTTGGGAAATGAAATTTCTGATAGTTACATATTTCTAAATCAGTTATAATTAGTTAGTAATCCCTTTTCTCAAATATTTTAAAACTGGA
The DNA here is from genome assembly GCA_963932465.1 of Maratus speciosus. Taxonomy (NCBI): domain Eukaryota; kingdom Metazoa; phylum Arthropoda; class Arachnida; order Araneae; family Salticidae; genus Maratus; species Maratus speciosus. Next base: position 228,650,052 of record OZ010797.1, on the reverse strand, counting down.
ATATATTTTGATGGAAAACTTTCAAAATTCGCCACTTTTGCTTAGCATGTTGACACGTTAAAAAAAGAAAAAGGGCGAAAACTAATTTCCAGGTTCAGACGAAATTGTCAGCTAGCGGTTATTTACCAAAACAGCTTTTACCAATAAATTAAAAATATTTCCCGAAATCTCCACAGAGTAAAAGTTTTAAGCCGGTAAATAATTCAAAATTAATTCTGCCTCATAACCATTGCAAACTTTTCTCGAAAGATTTAGCAAGACGTTTCTCCGTGAAGACCCTCAAAATAAATAAAGCAGACTTCTTCAAAGTTTAAAAGTAACAAGCAGGCAAATACGCAAGCTTCAAAATTTAATTAGATGAAGCATGGAGGAGGGAAAAAAGGAAGAAAGTTGCTACGAAGATAAAGGCAATTTTGAATATTTTTTCCGTTTCACGTTACCTTAAATTGGGAAGCCATAAGTTAGGCGAGAATTAAATTCGTCGAAAAGTGTCTGGAAAGTATAATCTCAAAAGTTATTATTCAGAAAGAAATTATTTTGTAAACCATTTTTTTTCCCATTAATTAGCCATTTATATCGATACAACTCATCTTTAAGGTGACTCTAAACCCTTTAAAAAAAAATTGTACTTTTATGTAACGAGATTGTTTAAAAAAATGATTTTACTTAATCAATCATGATAACAGCCGTCAGCTATCTCGAAGTGGTAGATGAGGCCTTGGAAACCGAAAAATTCCTCACTCAAATCGAAATAAACGGCAACCCGATTAGAAAAGATTACCACTATTCGTGATAATGTCAATTTTTAAATTTTCCGCAATCGATTAATCTTTCTAAAGAAGAGAAAGTTAGTATGTTTTTAGAGCCTTCGAGATCTTGGATTGGCGAGTGTATGGAGGGATAAAAGGAAACATTCTACCTGTGCAAAAATTGAATGAAATACACGAATTTCCTCATATTTACATTTAACAGAAAATGATATTCATTATATTGCAAAATCTATCATTAATTTCATTGCATACGGCTTTTCGATTTCGTACAATAAATTTTTTTCGTACATAAGTAGCAAAATGTTAAAAAAAAAAAAAAAAAACGGGTTTGAGAAAAAGGAATTTTAAAGATCGCAACTGTGATACATTTAAAGGACAATAAAGGCAGCAAAAGTCTTTTCCAAGTATTATATTTATGGGTTTTCAATCACCAAAACCTACATATTTGTATGCTTACCTCTGAAAAGCGGGAAAATTCTGTATTCCGGAGGTGTCCGTTATTCAGAGGTTTTACTATATAATATTGTTAAAAAATGTTATTAAACTATAAATGTTACTTATTCTATACTTCTGAGAAGGCTTATGTTGTAGGCCACCTCGATGATGCATTTCAATCTAATTATGGTTAAAATATCCTAACGTCAATAAAATGTAAAGCATGCGATTTCCTTCTAATAGACCGTAATATAATGGAAATCTTTTGCGTTCTTCTAAACAAACTGTAAATACTACACAGTTCATTTTGAATACCGAACATTCTATACTAAATCTCAATAACATTTAAATTTTTCGTGGCAATCTGAGTATATTTACGAGAGTTAGAGCTCAGCCAGACGGCCAAGATAAAATATGAGCAGACAAAAAACCGAATTCACAAATACTTTCTATATTAAAAATTCTTAAGGCCCTGGCTTTTAAGTAGTTTTTAAACGATGTATGATAAAAGCTACATTGTGCTATTGACATAATTTCCTCACATACAAGGGTGTATCAATAAGTTTGTGCCCTCACATAGAAATAATTGAGTGAAATTTATAAAATTTCTACATTGTATGAGTCCTTTCCTATATAGTCACTGTGCACAGTAACACATTTCTGCAAACGGTATTTCAAAGAGAGGAGATTGGATATATTCCAGGAGGTGCGATAGGGAGGTCATTTTTCTAACTTTTGTTGAACCCCCGCATGTGACATATTGTTGGAAAGACCTGTGACCACTTATTCATGCTATGCACCTCCTGACCCCCGACACCTAAATCTGCCCCCTGGGAGGGCTTGAATGATGTCCGAAAAATTTAGAAAAGTGCCCTCTGGTGGGCAAAATTGGGGCTAGGGAGGTGCATAGCATGAATAAGTGGTCACAGGCCTTTCCAACAATATGTCACATGTAGGGGTCGGTAAAAGTTAGAAAAATGCCCCGGGTCTATTATCGCGCATCCTGGAATACATCCTACCCCCTCTCTTTGAAATACATGTTGCACAAATGTGTTACTGTGCACACTGACAATATAGAAAAGGTCTCATAAAGTATAGCGATTTCATAAATTCCACTCAATTATTTCTATGTGATAAGAACTTATCGATACACCCTGGTATTTTGATGCATCCTATTTTAATCTTTTTAATGCGTTACATAAAACATTATTTCATATAAAGCATAAATTAAATTTCTACAGATTAAACAGTTTTATGCTTTGCTATCTTAAAATTATTTTTATGTTCTTATTATCTCTTATGTTTTGCTATTTATAGTTTATGTTTTGCCCCCTCCCTCTACCATAAAACAAAAAATCATTGATCATAATACAGCACACAACGTGAATTTTTCTTTCTTTTATGAAAAGAGCGAAAAAAGAAGAAACGAAAATATTTTCTTCTCTACATTTTTTATTGAAATTTTAAATTGCAGAAATAATTCAAAATTTAATATTCTGCTCCAAAACTGTTATTCATTTTTATCGAAAGATTAAGAAGTTATTTTTCTGGTAAAATAGTTACGGGAAAATTGAATAACGCTGGATTTTATTTGGACATAAAAATTGAAATGTAATACAAACGGTAAAAAATTGGATAAGACATTCTGATGAAACTGAGCAAGATAATAGAATTAAGCTACTAAATATATTTTTATATAACGTGCTATGAAAAACTGACATTTGATGGTAAATTTTTAAAGAGAAAAAAAAATCACCTGGATAAAAAACAAATAACTAAGATTTATTTATAATTTAAATATCCTATAAATTTTTCCTATATAGAGTAATTCTAGGATAGATGGCCATAGAGGAGAGATGGCCAGTCTAAATATCGCCAAAACTTGATAATAGATTGCAATATAAACATTGTTCGTTTAAAATAGTTCAACGTGTTTATTTATTGCAACGTGCAGTTGTGTTTTTCGATTATAAAAAGTAAGTGTAATTTTAATGTAAATTAAATAGGTGGTTAAATATTTTTTTTTTTTGACTTAGGTATCTGAATGTTTTGCAGTACGTACGTTATATATATATATTTTACTATATGGACTTTTAAGGCACGTATATAATCTAATCTTTACTTCTAAGACTAAAACAAAGACGTACAATGGCTATTGATGCTTTAAATTGGGCGATCATCAGTCCTTCAATTTCAGGATAGATGTCCACATGAAATCGAAGAGAGACGGCCACCTTTAATCAATATTTCAAAATTATACTTAGTGATGATTTTAACTTAATATAATTAAATTTAAAATAATTATATAATGTTTACGCTTATAAATATATTAATTGCTATAATTATTTACATTTTAACTAATATAAATATCTTAATAATAATAATAATAATATAATAAGACCTACCGATTTATTTGTATCAAAAAATACTGAAAAATGTCGGAAAGTTTCATTACAGAAACTGATAAAGTTGATAAATAAACTAAATTAACGTAATAAACCTACAATTAACGCGAGAAAAAAACACGACAATTCCAGCAGCGAAGAAAACTAAATGCATTTAAATTATCAGGTTCTACAGATTCCGAGTAAATGGAATTGGATTAGGATCACTGTGTTGGTTGTGCAAAACAATATAATATCACATCCAAAAAGAATGTCTGGATACAATGCATAAGGTACTTGAAGTGGTTCAATGAAACGTGTACAAATTATCAAGACCTTTGCTAAGCATGTGGTAAGATTTTGCGAAAAGTGAAGTATTGAAATTATACTTCAAATTTTGTTTATTCGAGTTTTCTTCACACATTTTCCATCATATAACTGCATCTTTACAAATTTCTATATTTTTTCATGATTAACTATATGAAATGTGTTATTTTTTTTTTTGCTATTTAAATTAACTTTTTTTTTTCGTGTATTGGATGGCCATCTCTCCTCGGCTTTGAGGAGAGATGGCCATCTGCCACTTAAATTTCAATTTTGTTTAACACTTTTTGTTTACAATATTTAATTATTTTTTGCATAAAATATTATGAGTATATGTATAAGAATTTTAAATATGCATCAATATTTCTTGTATTTGCATTCTAAGAATTTTTATTTCAACCTTTAAAAACTATGGCCATCTATCCTAGAGTTATCCTATATATAATATACTAGTGAAATGAAATTGTGTAACGATTCTATGAAAAGACTAATGTATGAATTCGAATATATGAATGGAATTTGTGAAACTGCTGAAATTCACGGTTTCTAATATAATTTTGAATGAATGAATGTGAATATCAATGACTGAATGAATGAATGAATGTGAATATCAATGGTTAAATAGTTGTAAATAAATGAATGAATGTCAATAAATGCATGAAGGCCAATGATTGAATGAATGAATGAATGTTACTAAATGAATGGATGAAGGAATATAAAGGAATAATTTAAGAATGTAGTATAAAACAAAAATTAACCTTATGTTTTGCTACTTTATTTTTTAAATCATTTTTATGTTCCCATTTTCTCTTATACTTTGCTATCTATCTTTTCTGTTTTGCCAAAAGCGAAAAAAACTCATCGGTCATGATACAACACACATCGTAAGTTTTACTTTCTTTTGCGAAAAGAACGAAAAAAAAAAAGAAAAGAGTAAATATTTTCTTCGCTGCATCTTTTGAAGAAAATTTAAACTGCAGAAATAATTAAAATTTAACATTTTGCTTTTTAACTGTCGTTCAACTTTATCGTAATATTAAGAAGTTATTATCTAGTAAAATAATTACGGAAAATTGACTAACGCTATATTTTATTTTTCCACAAAAATTGAAATGCAACGCCGAAGATAAAGAATAGGAAAAGACATTTTGATGAAATTGAGTAATAAAATAGAATTAAGCTAGTAAATGCTTTCGTATATTTTACGTGACTTCCATTGTATCTACATATATGTATTAAAAAAAAAAACAGCAAGTTTAAACTAAAGTTATATAGCATGCTATGAAAAACTTACCTTTGACAGTAAATAATAATAAAAAAAAACACTTGGATAAAAGAAACATATATTAGATTTATTTATAATTTAAAAATCATTTAAATCTACTCTATCTATATTATAAAGGACAAACACATCTGTGCGTAACGCATACGTCATTTTGCGAATGGCAACACTTTGAAATTTGAAATAAAATTTTGGTTTTGCAATTTTCTCTACTGCAAATTTTTAAACTTCTAAACATCGCACATTTTAAATTTTTATACCATCGTATAAGGAAAAAAATTATCTTTTAAATGCAATTTGTTTGAAAGCTGTATCTCAATTTATTTTTGAGATATTAATTTTTTTGTAGTTTTTAATACCATTTTTCTTATCGTGGCAGCAAAAGTACCTCATTTCTATTAAAAGTCATTGAAAGTAAACGGAAAATAGTCGAAAATAGGAGATACTGTATCTTTTTGTTGCCATTTTCACATAAAACCTTAAAAAAAAGTTGAAATTTAAATATGGGCTATGTCAAAAATATTGTCTGTTATTCTGTGGTAATGACGTCATAGGCACACTTTTTTATAGACGAAATTTAAGACTGGATTGTAAAAGTGAATTGCTTTAGCGGATGCAATTGACGTCATTTTATAAAAAATATCGCTTTTGATAAATTTCAAAAAATTATTAGATTGTATAATTCGTATTTTCCATATGAAAATTGCTTTTTTAATGTAAGTGGTCAATCTAAAAAATTTATTGCACATAAAAAATTATTAGTTTTCAATTTAAAAAAATGTTTTCACCTATATTCTTTAACCCGGGAAGCCCGGGTGCGATCCCCTAGTTTATGTAAAATCGCAATGAAACGCATTTGTGTAACGATTTTTTGTAAAACGAGTGATATATGAATTCTAAAATAGGAATTGAATTTATGAAATGTTTATATTCACGGTTTGTAGCATAATTTTGAATGAATGAATGGATGTCTATGAATGTCAATGATTTATTGAATCAATGAATGAATATAAATGAATTTGAATCAATGAATGAATATAAATGAATGTGAATAAATGAATGAAGGAATATAATATAAAGGAATAATATAGAAATATAATTAATACAGAAATATAATATTAAACAAAAAATAATTTCGTGTTTTGCTTTCTTAAAATTACTTTTATGTTCTTATTATGTCAAATGTTTTGCTATCTATATTTTGTTTTGGCAAAAAATAAAAAAATAAATAAAAAATATTTTGTTATAAGAAAACATACATCATAATTTTTTCTCTTTTTTGTAAAAAAACGAAACAAGAAAACAAAATGGAAATGCTTTCTTCTCTACATATTTTGGAGAAATTTTAAACTGCAGAAATAATTCAAAATTTAATATTCCGCTTCATAACTATCGTTCATATTTACCAAAGGTTAAGAAGCTATTTTCTGGTAAATTAGTTACGAAAAAATTGAATAAAGCTGGATTTTATTTTGCCACAAAAATTGAAATGTAACGCAGATTATAAGAAATTGGATAAGACATTTTGAGGCAATTGAGCAAGAAAATAGAATTAAAGCTAGAAAACATTTTTATATTTTTTACGTGACTTCTATTCCATTTAGATTATATGTGTTAAAAAAGAAATTCAACATGTTTAAACTAAAGTTATATGATGTGTTATGAAAAACTTTTGACGGGGAATTTTTAAATTAAGAAGAATCACGAGGATAAAATAAACAAATATCAAAGATTTATTTACAATGTAAATTTCTTTTAAATCCACCAAATACACGTAGAATCCAAATGAAACGAATTTATGTAATGATTTTAATTTTATTATTTTTTTTATCATATTACATACAATAACCAATATATGGTTTCGAATATAGCAATCGAAATTAAGAAACGTATAAATTCCCGTTTTGTAGTATAAATTTGAATGAATAAGTGTCTATGAATGTCAATGATTGGATGACAATAAAAGAATGAATGAATGAATAATAGAAGGAATGCGATATAAAGGAATAATATGGGAATATAATATAAAACGGAAATTAATTTTACATAAGAGAAACAAATTTATATTTTGCTTTCTTAAAATTATTTGTATGTCCTTACTATCTCTTATGTTTTGCTATTTAGTGTATTTTGTGGCTTACTAAAAAAGAAAATAAACGGAAATATTTTCTTCCGTACATTTTTAAGGGAAATCTTAAACTGCAGAGATAATTCAAAATTTAATATTCCGCTCCATAACTATAGTTCATCTTTACAACAAGATTAAGAAGCTATTTTCTGTTAGAATAGTTATGGGAAAATTGAATAAATCTGGATTTTATTTTTCTCAAAAATTGAAATGTAATGTAGACGATAAAAAATTGGATAAGACATTTTGATGAAATTGAGCAAGAAAATAAAATTAAGCTAGCAAATATTTACGTATATTTGACTTCCATTATATGTGTTAAAAAAGAATTTCAAGATGTTTAAACTAAAGTAATATGATGTGCTATAAAAATTGATCTTTGAAAGTAAATTTTTAAAGAGAAAATCACGTGGTAAAAAAAACAAATATCTAAGATTTATTTATCATTTAAATAAATTATATTTAAATGTTAAACTTAAATGAAAAATTTGACGAGAAATGGATACAGATTTTTTTTTTTTTTTTTTTTTTTTTTTTTTATCATGTACAAAAAATTGTCTCTTTTAAATTTTATTTTTATCATCTCTAGTAAATTAAACTATTATGTTGTGGCCATCACAAAACTTTCTTCTACTTATATAAATCACGTCAATTAAATCATTTAAATAGTACAAGAAATTACATCAATTTAGCAGCAATTCATATCAAAGTATATCTGAATTTGAAGTTTGATGAAAATTCGTGCATTAGTTCTTGAGATAGAGCTATAGCGGGAAATCTGAAAAATGTAGCATAGCAGTGCCACCTGTTGAGTGATTTACACCGAAACATAAACAGCTCTAAATGATATCAAGGTATACCTAATCTGAAGTTTATTGAAAGTCCAAGCATTAGTTCTTGAGATAGAGCTATAGCCGAAGTCGCAAAAAATGCAGCATAGCAGCGCCACCTGTCGAGCGATTTACACCAAAATATAAACTGCACTAATTCATATCCAGGTATATCTGAATCTGAAGTTTGTTAAAAATCCAAGCATTAGTTCTTGAGATAGAGCTATTGCGGATATCGCAAAAAATTCAGCATGTGTATCAGCCACCTGTAGAGCGATTTACACCAAAATGTATAAATCGTCAAATCATGTCAAGGACTAACTGAATCTGAATTTTGATGAAAAGCCGTGCATTAGTTCTGGAGGTTGGGCCATTGCGCTAATCTTGAAAAATGCTGCATAGCAGCGCCACCTGTTGTGCAATTTACACCAAAATCTAATCAGCACCAATTTATATCAGGAACTAACTCAATAGAATTTTTTATTACATTACGTGCATTAGTTTTTGAGATAGAGCTCCCACAAAATTTGTGTCACATACAGACTCACAGATAGACATTTTGAAAAAACATGTTTTTTGAAATCTCTGACCCCTAAAACGTGTAAATCCGTCGAAAACTGGAATTCGAAAATTTTCACGAATCCAATACTTTCTTCTTGCAAAGATAAAAGAAAGTAAAAATATATTAAAATTTTAAACTAAAAAAAATGTGAGCACACGCGTGACAAATATATATATATATATATACCTATATATGTTACGATATTAATAAAAATTTCTTTTACTGCCTAAAATAATTACAGAGATTAAAATACAGAAATTGCTTAAAAAAAAGAAAAAAAAAAAAAAAAAAATACACAGAAATGGAATAAAGCTGAATTTATTAATGAAACAAACATTTAAAACTATATAATGTACTTTGAAAAACTGACTTTTAAATTATATTTTTAAAGAGAGAAAAATCACATGAATAAAAAAACACAACTATCCAAGATTTATTTATCAATTAAATATCTTTAAAATAAAATATACTTTTTTATCGTTTCAAAATTAAAAAACATATTAATATTTTTAAAGTAAAAAACACAAGCACATTCGTGACAAAAAGCAAAAATTCAATATTTGTTATCATATTAATAAAAATTTCCATCATTATCTGCGATTTTCATTATTTCAATAAAATACATTTTTATGTTAAATAAAATTATTTTTTATACTGAAAGTTTTTATATCATTTAAATATAAAATTTCTTTATTATTATAATAAAATTGTCTTACATAATCCGTGATTATTCTAGCATTTAAATTAAAATAATTAAACAGCTAGATTTTTAAATTTAAATTATCGTTTATAATCTAAGATTTTTGATCGTTTAAATAAAAAGAAAACTTTGCATAAAATTAAAATAAATTTTTCGATTTCATGCTTTCCTTTTTTTTTTATGTGGACCAAAAGATATATTAAGATCCAAGTCATCAATTACAACATGTCACGCAATATTTATTTTTTCCTTTTTATTGTTGGGGAGGGGGGGAGGGGATTCTTAAAGAAGAAGAAACAGAAATATATAAACGGAAGAGGAAATATTTTTTTCATTGTAATCCTTGGAGAAATTTTAAACTGCAGATAAAATTCAAAATTTAATATTCTGTTCCATAAATATGGCAAAACTTTACCACAATATTAAGAAGCTATTTTCCGCTGGAATAATTACAGAGGAATTGAATAAAGTTGAATTTTATTTTGCTTCAAAAATTGAAATTCAACGGAGACGGTAAAAAATTGGATAAAGCATTTCGATTAAATTGAGCAAGAAAATGGAAATAAGCTAGCAAATAAAGATATATTCGTATATTTTAAGTGACTTTCGTTGAGCTAGATTGTATGTGGTTTGAGAAAAATTTCAAAACGAATTTAAACTAAAGTTATATGATGTGATATGAAAATCTGGCCTTTTGACAAGGAATTTCAAACAAGAAAAAAGTCATGCTTGATGCATAGAATATGAAATTGTTACCAAAACTATTGAAAATAGGTGTTTAGAAATGAAAAAAAAAATGCACTTATGAGTACTTATGTTCTTTGAATATGTTATTGGCTTATAATAGCTCTGAGGATTTGTTTCTCGATCTTGAAAAATCGCCGCCACCCCTTCCTTGTTTTTAGCATGTACTTTACGTTTTTAAAACTTTTCTCTAGCATTATATCGCTTATGTAAACGCGTCCATGATAACCACTGCGCCTCAAGAAATGTAAATAAAACTTATACTCAGACACTAATTCGACAGATAATTCGACAGAATAAGATATAGTTTGCAACAAGTTATAAGGAAACCTATTATAGCGAAGTTCCGTATAATGTATAATTTTCAGTTTTGCCTCCAAAAATGTAAATAAAACTATACATACTACAGGTAAATATGGATACATGCACCATAACATATAGTTTAAAACATGTTGTAAAGAAACTGATTATAACGAAGCCCGTGTATAACGAATACTTTTTACACTGCCTTCAGTTTCAGTTCGCGTATAACGAATAACTTTTACGCTGTCTTCAGTTTCGTCTCAAGAAATGAAGATAAAACGAAAAACATTATATTCAAACACGAATTAGACGTATGCGCCATAAGGTATGGTTCGCAACATGTTGTAAGAAAACCGGTTAAAACGAAGTACGCGTATAACGAATAATTTTTACACTGCCTTCAGTTTCATCTCAAGAAATGTTAAATGAATTGAAACTCATTGTAGTTAATATGGATACACGAGCCAAAAGATAGAGCTCACAACATGTTTTAAAGATTCCGATTAAACCGAAGCCCGCGTATAACGAATAATTATTACGCTGTTTTCAGTATCACCTCAAAAAACGTAAATAAAATGAAACGCATTATAATCAAATATGGGTACACATGCCATTAAATATCAGTTCGAAAAATGTTGTAAGGCAACCAATTAAAACGCAGACCGCGTATAACGAGTAATTTTTATTCTGCCTCCAGTTTCGCGCAAGAAATGTTAATAGAACGAGACATAGTTAAATATGAATACATGTGCCTTTAGATATAGTTTGAAACATGTTGTAAATAAAACCTATTAAAACGAAGCCCGCTTATAAGGAAGCATTTTTATGCTACATTCAGTTTCGCTTCACGTAATATAAATAAAAAGGGACACATTATAGTCAAACATAGATAAATCTGCGATAAGATATAGCTCGCAACATGTTGTAAGGATTCTGATTAAAATGACGAATAATTTTTACGCTGCATTCAGTTTAGCTGTAAAAAACGTAAATAAAACTAGATACATTATTGTCAAATGTGGATACATGTGCCATTAGATATAGTTCAAACCATGTTGGAAGAAAACCTGTTTAAAACGAAGTCTGTGTATAACGAATAATTTTTATGCCGCCTTCAGTTTTGACTCACGAAGTGAAAATAAAACGAGACATGCTATACTCAAATACGGAAACATGCGCCATTAGATGCAGTTCAAAGGATGTTGGAAGGAAGTGGATTGAAGTTCGCGTATACTAAATTGTTTTTACTCCACATTCAGTTTTTCCTCAAGAAATGTCAATAAAACGACACGCATCATAGTCAAATATGGCTAAATCACAAACATGATTAGGCTAATTTTAACACAGTTATGCTAATTGGTAAATAAATCATGAGATATAAATTTCAAACTGAGCGAAAAATATTCAGGCCAGCAATCGAACCAGGGATATCTTGGCTGAAGCTGACAATGCTCTGCCAACTGAGTAATCCCGGATGAATCTGGAGAATCTAATTCACATATCTACCTTATTGATCATGTCATCTGGTCTGATATATGAATTAGCTGATATTTGAACGCCAATAAACGCTGGATATGTAATTACACTAGATTAATTTTAAAATAATTAATCTAATTGGTAAATAACTCATATGAGATGTAAATCTCCAACTGGGCGAAAAATGTCCAGATCTGGATTCAAACCAGAGATTCTTGTATGAAGCTGTCAATGTTCTGCTAACTGAGCATTGGCATTGGCATTATTCGTCCAGGAAAGCTCAGTTGGTACAGCATTGACAGCTTCAGCCAAGAGATCCCTGGTTCGAAGCTTGGCCTGGACATTTATCACCCAGTTGGAAATTTTCATCTCGTATGATTTATTTACCAATTAGAATAATTGAATTAAAATTAATCTAATCATGTTTATGGTTTATCCATGTTTGACTATAATGTGTGTCGTTTTATTAACATTTCTTGAGGAAAAACTGAAGGTAGAGTAAAAGTTATTTGTTATGCGCGGATCTGTTTCCATCCAAAACCCTTTGAATTATATCTAATCAAACATATGTGTAAACTTACATCTCCTAAACATGACGTAAGAAAACCAATTATAACGAAGTCCACGTAAAGGGATAATTTTTACGCTGCCTTCAGCTTCCCCGGAGAAATGTAAATAAAACGAGACATATTATAGTCAAACACGGATAAGTGGGATACATGCGCCATAAAGTACCTACAGTTTGTTATGCTTAAATTGTGCAACCTTTTTTCGCAAAAACTCAAAGTATTCCAGAATTGTACATGAATATTTATTTAACAATTTCGTGTGAAATCTACGACATATAGGATGGGGTAATAGGGTCTTATAAAATGAAACTCTGATAATTCGAGCCTAGTTAAATCAAAGTATCGGATAAATCGAGTTTTTTTAAAAAATTAGTACTTATTGCAACATGCTGTAAGGAAACCTATTATAACAAAATCCACGTATAACAAATATTTTTTACGCCCCCTTCAATTTCATTATAAGCGGTTTTTACTGTGTCTACATTTATAGACAAGGTAATTTTTTAGTATATGGTTTTCTAATATTTAAGCATGTCATGTATTAAATTATGATATAATTGTGCTGAGGAAAAAAAACAGAGATTAGAGCTTTCATTTCATGCCAGAGTTAATAGAGTTTTATCATTATAAATCATGAGAAAAAATTTAATTTTCGCATCTTATAATCAGATACTCAAATGTATTCGAATTATTTTGTGTAACACTATAAAACAACTTCTAATATTAAAGCAGACATAAAATTAAATTATTTTGTAAGTTCATTTTCTATCCTGAAATTTGTGAATGTACATTTATTTTTACATGGAAATCTTTAGGGAAATTAACATTTTTTTAAAATTAAACTTTTAAATATTAGCTATGTTTAAAATTTGATATATTCTCTAGAGAAATAACTTGTGCATGCTTTTTTTTATCATTTTTGTGTACAAATAGGGAATTAAATTATAATTTGTCGTTAGTATTAGAAAAAAATATTTATTCAACAACATTAAAAATTTTAAAGAAAAAAAAAGCCTTTTTAATCTCTACTTTTTACGATGATAGGCATATTTTAAAATTTTTCGCTAAAAAACATTCTCGAAGACATTTCAAATAATAAATTACTCAAAAATACCAAATAAATTTTCAAAACTTCATCTGTCATGCAAATTTAGCTACATCAATTTAAATATGACAAATTTTGAAAAAATATATTCTGACTCATATGCATATAAACCTTAGGAAAAAGCCCGAAAACTACCGAAAGTATAATATAAAAAAAAGTTTCATGTCTTTTAATCTAGATATCGCATTTAAATACCGTTTACGTCATTTTATTATGAAATCGCTTGAGTATTTGTACACAAAAAAAGAAAACGGAATATCAGATTTATAAAAGCGATCAATTCACAATTAATCATTTTCAGCTAATAGTCCAGGCAATAGGGAATTTTACCTAGCAAAATTAATGGTAGTACTGGAAATCGGCTTTCTAGATGTTTTTTGGGTCGCTGAATCCGAATTTGTAACTTCTCACCAAAATTTCCCCGGCAACCTCCCCAAATTTTGGTAAAAAGCCCCCAAAAAAGGTTTTTATTAAAAAAAATCCATTTTTTATTGTTTTAGAGAAAAAGTATCTAGAAATTCAGAAAGTAGACAAAATTTCCAACAAATTAGGTATATGACATTATGACTTAGGATGAAGGGGAAGGGGGGATCTGCCTCGGAACATGCACGCGGTGCTGCGTAAACTAATTTGCGCAATTCCACTTAACCACTCACACGATTACATTCGCCCTCCCATCTCCCCTCCGAACTTTCTCCATAAGGTTTACTTTAAGATTTTTCGGTCGCTGAATCCGAATTTTTAACTTTCCCCCAAAAATCCCCCCCCCCCCCCAAATAGTTGTTTTTAACTTAAATTTCTTATTGTTTTAGGGGGAAAGCATTACGAAATTCAGAAACTAGACAAAATTTGCAACAAATATGATATATGACTTTATGAATTAGGATGAACGGGGAGGGTGAGGGCTGCCTCTGAACATGCTCTGCGGCGCTACGTGCACTAAATTATGAAGTCCAGGCAATAGGGGATTTTTTGTGGCAAAATTAATACTAGTTCTGAATTTCGACTCACTTTATGTTTTTTGGGTCACTGAATCCGAATTTGTAACTTCCCACCAAAATTTTACCCGGCAATCCCCCCAAAAAATTGATTTTTTGAAAAAATTTGGTTTTTGAGAAAAGCGCGCGGGGAATGTTCCGAGGCAGCCCCCTCTCTCCCCGTTTATCCTACGTCATAATGTCATGTATCCTATTTCTTGCAAATTTTGTCTAGTTTCTGAATTTCGTAATGTTTTTTCCCTAAAAAAATAAGAAATTTAAGTTAAAAACCACTATTTTGGGGGGGTTTCGGGGGGGGGGAATTTTGGGGGTAAGTTAAAAATTCGGATTCAGCGACCAAAAAACTTAAAGTAAACCTTATAGAGAAAGTTCGGAGGGAAGATGGGAGAGCTAATGTAAACGTGTGAGTGGTTGAGGGGAATTGCGCAACTTAGTCCACGCAGCACTGCGGGGCATGTTCCGAGGCAGATCCCCCTTCCCCTTCATCCTAAGTCATAATGTCATATATCTAATTTATTGCAAATTTCGTCTACTTTCTGAATTTCCAGCTACTTTTCCCCTAAAACAATAAAAAATCTTTTTAATAAAAACCTTTTTTGGGGGGTTTTTTACCAAAATTTGGGGGGTTGCCGGGGGAAATTTTGGTGGGAAGTTACAAATTCGAATTCAGCGACCCAAAAAACATCTAGAAAGCCGATTTCCAGTACTACCATTAATTTTGCTAGGTAGAGTCCCTATACGGCCTCTATTGCCTGGACTATAATGTTATCTTAAGAATTGATAGCATTCGGAAAACGTATGTCCAGTTTCAGAAAATTGATTAATACACGATTCAAAATTATTCGGAAGCGTTTCCGAAATTCAGTTTCAGCAAAAAAACTTTCTTTTTAGTTGCGTTCGTAATTATATAAGCACGTAGCACCTATAATCGCCGTCAGGTCCATCCATCTGTCTGTCCATCTGCCCGCATATAACAGCACAAAAACTACCCAACCGAAAGGTTTGAAATTTAATTTATATAATCGTTGCAGAATTTTTTAGAGTCATTTCAAATTTTATGAAAATCGAATCAAAACTTAAAAAGATATTAATAAAAGTTTTAACTTTGCTAAACTTAACTAAATGCCTGGTGTTGTTTTTCGGCAACATACCCAATTTAGGCTCTAAAATACTATTAGACTAATATTGAAGGTATAATGCCTAATGTTGCTAATAAAATACATTCTGAAGATATTATTAAATTGATTTTCAACATGCGGATGGCAACACTTGTGCTGTTTAAGAATAAAGATAGATTTATTTTTTCAATTGTGGCTACTTGTTCTTTTTGTTTTGTTTGGAAGCTTGCGAAATACCCTATTTTGACCTGCAGTGTGCAAGTAAAATTTATTTCTTATTATAGTATCTAAAATTCTTGTGTGTTTAATATTATAGAATTTTATCAAGGGAAATTATTTATTCAATTAAACACCAGTATTGCTGATTAGTAAAAAACTGTTTTTTAGCCGTAAACTATACTTAAAACAAAATATGATTTTTTTAAGTATTTTTCCCGTGATTTATTTAAAAAATGAAAGCCGAAAAACATTATTACAATGGTTTTTGAAAAATCAGGCATTTAAGGGTTAGCTATTCTATTAAATCCTATCATACGTCATTAATTCAATGATATTCCATGATAGGTAATGGTTCTAGGTTGCCATAGTGATTGCGTCGTATTATGTTATATTTTCCTAGATTAAAAGACGTTTGTTTTGTTTTTTTACAGTGTAATCTAGAAAAGTAAAAAGATCATATTTTGTCGATTTGTGTATCATGGAGCATTTTGAAACAATATTTTTTAGAAGGCGATGAACCCGAGATTCCCAGGTTACAGCAAATAGATGAACACCATCATGTATATTATTTCTGATATTAACATCCTTTTTCTCTTCACGTTCTAAAGGCACATCTATAAATGAGGTATTTTTCGAAAAGTTCTGCAATTGCATAAAATATAATATATAAACTTTAAAAAGTTCATTGTTTTACTTAAAAGGTGACTAAAATAATAAAAGAGATGTTACAAATTAATAATATGCATTTTACTTAATTAAAGCCACCTTTTAAGTAAAATAATGAGCTTTTTAATGTTCATATAATATATTTTATATTTGAATCGAGGTGAAATATTGCGTTTCGCCTTATGATACACTATATTGCCAAAGATGACCGGTCACTTGCGATTTTAGACCTTTTCTAAAATATCTAGAAAAATACATGAGGAATTATCCTGAAATTCCAGGTGTGTAAACAAAATAGTACAGGTCATATATTTCCGTGAAGATTTTTTTCCCGAAACCCCATAGGGGACCATCAACAAATTGAAAAAAAAAAACTAATATCTTTTGGATAAGCCTGTGAAAACTAATGTAGCAAAATCGTTCAAACTGTAGATTATGATTAAGTGGCTTATTGTAATAAACTATGTTCATTTTTATGAAGATAGCATGTATACTCGTAGAGAAATTAAAGTTTTTATAAAAAGTGTCCCAAATTTTGCGAAGATTTTTAAGCTTATAATTGGTAGACTTCTTAATATAAAAAAAAAGTTCTTTTCAGAAAATATGACAAACAACATTATACACAATACCCTGCAATTAAAATTGAAAAATAATAAAAATTGGATGAAAAATGAGCAAGTTTACTAAATAATGATTCACTGCGCATGCCCGACTGTAATCAAAATATAATTTGCATAATGTGTTAGTTAAACGTATAGAGCAACTTTTGTAAAAGTCTCAAAAACATAGCTTGAAAATTCTGAAAATTATTGTTAATAGAATAAACTCAAAATTCTTTGTTCCCAAAACGAAGCAAAAAGATGAGGGGCTGTATCCATATATCCATTGATTAGTGTCAATATAGCATACACAATATTGCACATACTACTGTATTTTAATACAACGACGATTACGAAAGATAAACCCGTTTGTATTTAAATTTATCTAAAAAGTTCACCGTTTGATTCAAGCTTATATCCCATAAATAAATTTTAATATTCATCAATCAATAAATAAAACAATAAAATATAAATAAACCACAAATTTAAGACATGTCATAGAATTTCACGTTCAATCCATTAAAATGAACAGAATCGAAAATACTGATTGTAAATAGCGATCTTTGGAGATTTCTTCGGATGTTAACTCCCGTCGTAAGACCAATATGAAAATATCGCTTTTAATATTTTCATAACTTTATTTGAACTCACTATTGCTATTTTTCATATATATATGTGTGTGTGTGTGTGTGTGACTTTTAATATTGCTAGTGGGCTTTCTGAAAAATATATTAAATGTAAAAAATCTATCAGCGTTATCATTAAAAAACAACAACAACATAAAAATAACAGGTTTTAACAACAACTGCTCAATAACAATAACTGCTCGCTATAGAGATATGTTTAATAAAAAATTATGCTTTAAAATTAATTAAAAAACAATAAAAATTGACTAAATTACAATACAGTTTTCAAATAAATTGCGATACAGTTTTTAAACAAATTACCTTTAAAAGCAATTTTTTCCGCAGTTCGACTGCGTAAAAATTGAAAATGTGCGATATTTAGAAGTTTAAAAAATTGCAATAAAAGTTAATCGAATAGTCTGTTCTTGACATCGTCAAAATAACGCCAGCGTTATGCATGGGCACACTGTTAAACATTTTGCAGCATTCTGGCAGGTCATTCGACCGTTTTTTGAAAAAACGGTTTCATAACCATAATTTAACTATATTCTGACCATTAAATGGCCAATAATATGGTCAGAATAGTGTTAAATTCACGGTTGTGTAACCGTTTTCGGAAAAAACGGTCAAGTGACCTGCCAGGATGCTGCAAATTTTTAACAGTGCACGTTTGTCCTTTATACTATAGATATAAAACATGCTG
Organism: Maratus speciosus; assembly: GCA_963932465.1. Taxonomy (NCBI): domain Eukaryota; kingdom Metazoa; phylum Arthropoda; class Arachnida; order Araneae; family Salticidae; genus Maratus; species Maratus speciosus. The sequence continues at coordinate 228,631,511 of OZ010797.1, read as the reverse complement.
TATTATACATTAAATTAAAATTTTAATTTGACAGCTATGCTAATTTGTTTATGAAAGATAGCAAATTTTCTCAGTTGGTGTACCTTTAATTATAATAAATTATAACCAAAATTATAAATTATAACCTAAGTATAATTGTAATTTTGGTACACCTTTACTTTTTGATTTAAATTAATGCAAAATATATACGCACGCGCGCACACACACACATATATATATGAGGGCTCCAGAAGCCAAGGGATACAAGTGACAAAATTTAGATTTGGAGTAAATTGAGTTCAAAGTTGAACATAAATAATAATTGTCTGAATTAAAATATGAAACTGTTGCTTTTTCCATAGCGGCTTTTGAACTTTTTTTTTTTTTTTTTTTTTAACTGACAAAGAATAGTGAAGTACAATATTTTTAAATTTTAAATAGAGATTAAAGAGGTTAAGTAAGTTTAAAGAGCTTAAGTAGTTGACCTCTAGAACGCAGAATATAATTAGAAATCACTGTTTAAAAAGAAAAAAAAAAGAAAAAAAAAGGTCTAAAAAACGGAAATTGTATTGGCAATCGAGACGCCAATACTATTTTCGTATTTTAACGGACATTTCCCCCGTAAATTCCAGAAAAACGGAAAATTTTCTGTAATTTACGGGGGAAATTTACGTTAAAATAAGGATATATTACTGGCGTCTCGATTGACAATACAATTTCCGTATTTTCGTCCGTTTTTTTTTTTTTTTTTTTTTTTTTTTTAACAGTATATTTATCTCCAAACAAATAGAATTATTTCCAGATAGTCTGTGGCCTTAGTTCAGTTTTTTCATTTTTGTCACATACACCCCTTGGCTTCTGGGATCCTCATATAACATATATATATATATATATAAGCGTATTTGAACTAAATCTTATTTAAAGAAGAACTAAAAGGAAATATTTTGTCACTGGCAACTAAAGAAAAGAAATTAAGCAATTCCACACCTGTGCATATTAGATAAATGATAAATAATTATTTTCTGATGAAGGGCATGCGGAAATAATTAAAGCGGTGAATATCTTATTCAAATTCTAAATGTAATAGAGGTTTTAAGATGGTCATTACAAAACATGATTAGGCAACGTTAGAAAAAGACATTATATGAATTGAATAAAATTATTTTTTGCCTCTAATTATTTGAAATAGAATATTACGTAACGAAGGAAGTAAAACGAAAATTATGTAATATTTAATTTTCGATATTTTTTTTTAAATTCATTTTATTAATTTATTAAACCTGTGCTTTTAGTTTGTACACTTTTTTTTTTCATTCTGTAAAATAGAATATTACGTATTGAAACAAGTAAAGGAAAATTATGTAATGTTTAATTTTCGATGTTATTATTTTTTTGTTGTTCATTTTATTAATTTATTAATCCTATACTTTTAGTTTGTATTTTTTTTTTTCATCCCTTGAAATAAAATACTGCGTAATGAAGCAAGTTTAAGGAAAATTATGTAATGTTTAATTAGTATCTTATTTTTTTTTGTTTATTTGTATTCATTTTTTTTAAATTTATGAAATCTGATGTTTTTTGTTCTTAAACTTCTTTTCAATTTTTTAAATAGAATATTACGTAACGAAATAAGTAAAAAGAAAATTATTTTATTTAATTATCGTTATTATTTTTATTATTATTATTCATTTTATTAAAAACCTGGTGCTTTTAGTTCGTAATTCTTTTTAATTCTTTGAAATAGAATATTAGGTAACGAATAAAATAAAAAATATATATGTATATGTAATATTTAACTTTCGATACTAATTTTTTGTTTATTTTTGTTCATTTTATTAATTTATTAAATGTGATGTTTTTAATTTGTAAAAATTTTTTAAATTCTTTGAAATAGAATTACTATATAACGGAGCAAGTAAAAGGAAAATTATGTAATATTTAATTTTGAATATTATTTTTTTATTCATTTCCTTAAAATTTATGAAATCTGATGTTTTTTGTTCTTAAACTTCTTTTCAATTTTTTAAATAGAATATTACGTAACAAAATAAGTAAAAAGAAAATTATTTTATTTAATTATCGTTATTATTTTTATTATTATTATTCATTTTATTAAAAACCTGGTGCTTTTATTTCGTAATTCTTTTTAATTCTTTGAAATAGAATATTACGTAGCGAATAAAATAAAATATATATATGTATATGTAATATTTAACTTTCGATAATAATTTTTTGTTTATTTTTGTTCATTTTATTAATTTATTAAATTAAATGTGATGTTTTTAATTTGTAAATTTTTTTTAAATTCTTTGAAATAGAATTACTACATAACGGAGCAAGTAAAAGGAAAATTATGTAATATTTAATTTTGAATATTATTTTTTTATTCATTTCCTTAACTTATTAAACCTGGTGCTTTTAGTTTATAAACTATTCAGTGAAAGTAAAATATTTATAAGCATATTTTTTAGCCTTCTTTGCTATTATCAGAGTTGTCAAATCTCCGGCTTTTTACATAACACTATTTTCTTAGAAAAAATCTTGTTCTTTTAAATCGCAGAATTCTTCGAATAAATAAAACAGCATTTTCTGTACTAAAATACTGGTATCCAAAAAGTGGGATATTTGACAACTCTGGCTATTATTGAATTTTGTACGGGAGTTTGTTTCGACTTAATAAAATTCTTTTTCTTTTTTTTTATTCATTATCCGATTTTCCAATAAACACAAGTCGTTTGCATGAATTTATTAAATGTAGGTACACGCATAACTTTTGATAGAATGCTCCGATTTTATTATATTTATTAATCGACTTACAACAAAAGAAGTTATACAATTCGTTTGTATGATTTTTAGATGCGTTCGTAATAATATAAATACGTAGCACCTATAGTCGTCGTGCGTTCAGTCAAACTGTATGTTTGTCCGTCCGTCTATATATAACAGAGCAAAAACTACCCAACCGAATGCTCTGAATTTTTAAATTTAGAATTGTTGTATAATTTTGTCGAGTCATTTAAAATTTTATGGAAATCGGATGTATATTTTAATTACAGGGACAGTCAAAAGTTTTACGTTATATTACGGCCAAGTAGGAATAAATTATTGCAAGTGCATTTTAATGATGTTACAGCCTTCCGAATGGTCTGAAATTTTAAATATATAATTGTTGCAAAATTCTGTCGAGTCATTTCAAATTTTATGAAAATTGGATGTATAGTTTAGTTGCAGGACAGTCAAAAGTTTTCCGTTACATTACGGCCAGTGGGAAAAAATATTTCAAGTGCATTTTAATGATCTTACAGCCTTTTGAACAGACTGAAATTGATATGCGATTATAAAGTGTACTAAAATTTACATTCAGTACAATATGCGGTGCAAAGAATATTTATGAAACTAGTTATAGTACAAACGCACCTCATTTGCCCCGTTTGGTGTGCAATTTCTATAGTTTAAAATGTATATCCTCCCATAACTTTTGAAGGGATGCTCCAATTTAATTTTTCGTATTCATTAACCGACTTCCACGGGACCTCCGTGGCCGAGTGGATAAGACACCACGCTGCTAATCGCTTGAGAGCGTAGTAGGCTTGCTGGTTCGACACCCGCTGACTCCGTTACACACTCTTTGTGGAGCTCCCGTATGTAAAAATTCTCTGTGTTGTAAATTTCATTGTGCTATCTCGTCCCTGTATATCGACGATGACTTATAAGCGGGCCTTTGGGTCAAGCACACAAGTCAGATATATGTGTTCAATAAAAAACAAAACCGACTTCGACACCATTAACAATTTGTATGATTTTTAAGTGCATTCGTAATTATATAAATACGTAGCACCTGTAGTCGTCATCTAGTTCGTCCGCCTGTCTGCATATAACAGCGCAAAAACTACACAGCCGAATAGTTTGAAATTTAATGTATATAATTGTTGTAAAATTTTGTCGAGGCATTTCAAATTTTATGAAAATCCAATCAAAACTTAGGTTGCCATGGTGATTACGTCATGGTTAGGATGGAATCGTATTATTTCCGTATTACTAAGTTTAATCTATAGAATCGTAATAAATTTTGTATTCATGCACTTTTGAATAAGAGTTCAACAGCTATTGCACAGATATTTGAATATTTATAAAACTAGTTATGGTACGAACGCACATCATTTGCCATGTTTGACGTACAATTTCCGGCTTGTTATATAAATGTATGTTCAATCATAACTTTTGAACGGATGCTGTGATTTTTATAAGTCTTCTTTTCTCGAAAATATCTCGTGTTGATTATGGTGCCGTTTTAAATTTCAAGATCAGAAATTGAAGGGTTTTGGTTTCCTTCTTTCATTTATTTAGTCTTATATTTACTTTCTATACTGTAGCCAGTGGCGCAGCCAGGGTGGGGGTTTTCAGACACTGGATACCACTTTTTCCTTAAAGTTTTGTTTCGTATAATTAAATCATAAAAAAATTCTACAAGTAAATTTTACAAAGTTAACTGTATAAAAATAGTGGTAAATTGAGCTTGAAAACCCCCACCCTGGCTGCGCCACTGACTGTAGCGTTCCTTATTCTAGCTAAATTCTTTTAAAATTTTGAAATAGTTGGCGTATCGTATATAGTTGTGGTGGTTGGACGATAAAAGGTGCAAGTACATTATCATACAGTTTCTTTTTTCAGTACTGAAATAATATTAATACTCAAATAATTAAATCTTGTGACCATCGAGCAAAATATAGTATCGTGTACACTGAGTTATAGCCACAAAAGACCAGGCCGACATGACAATCATTTAAAAATATTTTGTTAAATAAATATTCAGATATACTTGAAAAACAAGAAGAGTGAAAATAAAAACAAAAGTATTACCTGAAGTGACCTGAAAACAAAACAGTGCTGGATGCAAATAAAGGGAGTGCACTGAGTAATCAGCTTCGAAAAATTTTTTTTATTTATAACGAATCTTCTTGAAACAATATATTTTAAATGGACATCTCTTTTTATAGATCCATTTTTTTTAGGATGAATTAGTAAACAATCGAAGTTTTTCGATATGCACTTAACATGAGGAAATATAATAAATAATTCTCTCGGAGATTATAGAGGCTCTTGTTATGGAAAAATTAAATCACCCACTCAAAATGACAAAAGAAACAAAACAATCTCGCCACGCAGAATCAGCGGCGACTATCCATTTGGCACCATTAACGATACATCTCTGACATTAAAGATCGAATGATTTATGTGATTTAGCAGCAATTCTAAAACACCGAACAAATCACCAGTCGAACGAAAAAAAAGGAACTCACGCCATACAGCGTCAGTAGGATTCTACCCACTTATTATTACTAAAGAATCGTCGTTGCATCTCGTTGGTGGAACTCTTATAACCCTTGCCACAAGCAGAAGAAATTTTGCATCCCATCAAACCATCATAATATTAAAAATCTTCTTTCATTTACTGCTTTCGCTGCACGCATATGATTCTTCGCAGAAGGCAAGGTAACTTTCTGCACTTGTAATCAAAATGAGACTGAGAAAGCGCACAGACCTGTGTAGAAGAGGGGGAAAGGGTGCCGTAATAAATGGAAAATCGCAAATTGGACAGGGACAAACATACTAGAGCCTTACGTTGGCATAATTTGCAATGCTATAGGATATGAAAACGGCTTTATTTAGAGGAAATTTTATAGATTTATTTAAGATAAGATGCCAATTAGTAATAAAGTGCTACAATTTTGAAATTACGTATTAAACTGATTTGAGTTTGATTGGCTAGGGGTGGAGCTACAAAAGGAAGTGACCTAACATTTAGAAAGTTGTAGAATGTTCCAGAGGATTCTTTTCTCAGAAGTACAAATTTCAAAACTACGTTTATCATTTTAAAATAAAAGGAAATACTACGTAAGAAGGAAAAGTTTACAGGGGAAGTTTAAAAGGAAGGAAATAAAATAATTTTAGAATGCGAATTTTAATATTAAATGAATAAAGATTAATAAAATATTTCTTAAATTAAATTAAATTAAAATATGACAGTGGTTGTAAGTAACCACAACAATACTGTTGGAGTTCAATAAGCAAATATCTGTGCACTAAGGTTGAAAATATTTCCTTGATGTCAATTTTCTCTTTCTTTTTCTTTTCTTTTTCTTTCTTTCATTCCTTTCTTTTTCTTTTCTTTTTCGCTTTAAAATTACTTGTCTAAATTTTGAACTTTTTTTTTTAATTCCTTTATTCTGATTTTTTTTTTCTTGAAAATATAGTTAAATTTTTCCATTGTTACATTTATAACATGCTTTTTTTCGAATTACACATTATTAGTAATTATCCCACAGATACTTTAAATCGTTCTAATTGAATATGTTTTGCATATCGTTATCATATAAAAATTATAAATAGTTATGTTGTCTAATTTGCTAATATATTTTTGTGCCTGAGTCAAATAACTTTGGGGTGAGTTACATAAGTTCTAAGAATCTGTTACAAAGAAGGAAAAAATCCGAAATGATGAGAACGATAACAACCAGTAGAAAATGGCTGCTAATACACAAAAGGCAAAAATGTTCAGTTTAATATCTTAAACAGCGATAACAAATAAACAGAAATAGATTGAAAATTGAAATCAATCAACAGCATGAATATCAGAAGGAAATGCTAAGCAATCAATTTTCGCTTGCGGCAAATATAAATAAAACAGAAAACACTTTATTGAGAATTGAAATGTTATTCAGGATTTAAGGTAGTATTTGCAAAATTTGATTAAGTAGAACGTCAGGAGTAGCTCAGAGAGATTAGGTAAAATTTTAGTTTTTAACTTCTTTGAAAAGAAACAAATATCAAGTTGCACAAAGGAGAGATGCAAATAAAAAAGGAAAACTATGTTACATTTAAAATTGATTGAACATTATCGTTTCTTTATTTCTCAGAATCTGTTACAAAGAAGAAAGAAAAAAAAATTGAGGATGACAGCAATCAGTAGAAAATGTCTGCTGATACAGAAAAAGCAAAAATGTTCAGTTTAATATTTGAAACAGCGAGTTACACGATAACATATAAACAGAAACTGGAATAGATTCAAAATTGAAATCAATTGAAAAAATATTAAGGGGCCTTGTGCATTTTAAACGCGACGAAATTTAACGAAAAAATTCAAAGTTTGAATTAGTCTATCTTCAAAACCTTTCTATGCATAAATAAGAAATTTTGGATATTGATTAAATAGATTGTGCTTTGTAATATGCTGTCATTAGAAATTTATTAGCCTGTTACAGAATTTGTGTATTGTTGAAATTATAATAGCTCTTTTTTTTTTTTTTTTTTACTCCAGAAGTCACTGCGCGCATGATATCTTGAGAAAGTATGATTGAATTGTCATGAAATTCGGTAAAGATGTTTTTTGTTTGTGACAATATTATTAATACATTTTGTAACAATATTTTTATGAAATAAATATGTGTGTGTATGTTTAAAATGTAGATTTTGTAAACTGAAATATAAGCTGTATTGTAAAAAGAAGTTTATGGCAATGTTTTCATCTTTTACGCTACTATATGGTATAAACTGCAGATGGAAATTTCGTTCCGGCCGCTTATAACTGAGTTTTGCTCAGTGGATTTTGGTGGACTTGCACTGTTAGTTAAATAAATTTTCTAGAAAGTTCTTAGTATACAACACATGGTTCTTCGTTCTTAGTTATAGAATTAAGGCGAAAAGTTCTATAATCAGATGAATATAATTATGAAATATTAACCTTTAAAAAAGTTCTAATGGGCAGATTTTGATGGAACCTGCACTTTTAGTTAGATATAGTTTCAGCGATGGTTTTAGTATTTTGCATATCTTTCTGTAGTTTTTTACTAAATCCTCCCGTAAATGATCAACAAAATAAGAACAGCCCAAATTTTGTCTGACACATTAGAAAATATAATAGCGCAATGACGTTTGTATCATTTTTCAGCAATGCCTGGGCATACCAGATAAAGATTCATATTGCTTTAAAATACATAAATTCACCGATATATTTCGTTTGATTCAAGGTTTGTTTGGAGAAACCTGCTAGGCTCCTGGTACACTGTAAAAAGAAAATTCTAAATTCAAAAGTATTTTGCCGTAATTTTACTGGAAATGCCATTGTTTCAAGCCAAACGATAAAATAACTTAAATATCATCTTTTTACAGGCCAAACTCATGTGTTTTACGGCAAAGACCGTTCAATTATGGAACTTTATCGCGTTAAAGCGCAAAAAATCACAGAATAACCCGCTGAAAATTTAGTGCAGCACTTTTTTTGTTGTAAATAAACTGCAAAATGTACTTCAAAAGTATTTTTCGTTATATATTTACAGAAAAAATGGTTGTAAATTTATACATCACCTAATCAGGTTAAAAAAAAAAAAAAATGCGACTTTTTTTTTTTTTTTTTCTGTTTTCTTTAAGAGTGAAAATGTTTTGAACATTTCAGTGCATAAATTCCTTTGGATTTCAGTGCTTTTATAAAAGTAATCTTCATCCGTTTTTATAATGAAGCAAATTAAAGAAATGAAAACGCTTAACATTTGTTTTAAAGCAACCCAATACTTAGTAACTCATGCAGGGAAGCGAAAACTCCAACTGCAAGAACGAATATAAATCTCAATAAATGTCATCTACAATCTGTGACTCCATATTTCAACGCGAATATGAGATATTTTAGTGCGAAGAAGTGGCGACACCATTGCGTTCTCTTACAGGTTCCAGTGCTTACATCCCTTGTTGCTTGAAGAAGAACTTTTTTTTATTAAAATCTGTTTTTTTCTCTTCTGTGAAGCGTTTAATTTATTACATACTCTTTTAATGCACGGAATTATGCGTGAAGGGTGGGTCATGTGTAAATAAAGAGTCCATCTTGCAGTGATAGTGTATGTTGTTATGTAAACATGTATTTCTGCGGTAAAGTTCGTTATTTACTGACAGGCTGCTTTATACGTCAGAATTTTACGAAAAGTTGACGTTCAAAACAAATTATGCGTTAAAAATAGCAAAGTGTGATTAAAACCTTATCATCCATAAAAGTGAATTTAAATTGTTTTAAAGGATGGTGTTTTCTTTAGGCGCAGCTATTTTGGAATTGGTTTGAATTAAGGTTTTCATATTGTATGATGAATTTTTGTAAATGATATTTAAGCTTCAGATAGACGCATCATTCTACTCGCAGTTTCTTTCTTTTGGTCAGGCGGCGCTTTTTTTGGTTACGTAGCATTTTTCATCTTTAATGGCTTTAAAAGGAAACTGGTGGGCGTCCTGCAAGAGGAGAGTGTTTCCTTGAAGTTGTTGTAAATTTCTTATCCCCTGACCCATTGTTGAATGTCAACGTCCTTTTATGAATAAACCCCAGAACAGTAGAAAATAATACCGTTCCTGGAAAAGAGTTGAAGGATAGCAAAACAAGCATTTGAACGGAGCCTTAATACGAGTAGAGGTCGGATATATGTCCGTAATGTTGAAAATTTATGGCGTATTCAACCGAAAACACTCGACAGCAAAAACGCGCTCTCTCGTGAATAATCGTAAACAATAAAATACCTACAAAGTGGCTTTATGCTGCTCGTTCAAAAATAGAGGTAAGTAAAAGTCGCTTACCTGTTATACAATCTATTTCGTGTTGACTCGGGATTCTCCAACGTTTGCATGGCCATCTAAGCGGGAGAAAGAAATATTTTCCGCGAAATAAAAATGTAAAAAGTGCCTGGTAAATTTAAAGCACATACATCTGTTTCGGAAATTACTTCTGAGTGGATCAATAGCCGTCATCAACACATGGAACAAAGATTAACTTCAAAATAGTTCGTTAAAAAAGTTTGAGTTCACTAATTGGTTTTTTTTTACTCATTTAATTGGGTGATGTTGCTGAATTGCATCTGGGGTGATTAATTTCAAGACATAATACTAATAGATCAGGCAGCATCTGCACAAACCATCACTTCGTCGAGTTCATGACTAAAATTTTAGGATTAGTTAAATTTCGATTGTCATATTAAAACTTAACTGGTCTGCCAAGTCATATCTTGCTGAAAACCACCTCAAACACAATTTTAGTCATTGATTCGTAGGTTTACCGGGATGCAGGAAAACACAATCTAACGATCAACCACTAAAATTACGTCTGCAAGTGGCTTTCACCAAGATATGACTTGGATCAGTTGCATTAATCGAGTTTTAACTAATCCTAAAATCTTAGCCGTGAACTCGGTGAGGGGATGTTTTGTGCAGAATTTGACCCCGGTCTAATATAAACATTATTTTTAATTCTTAGAAAGAGTTTTTTTTTTTTTTTTCTCTAAAATATTCGGATTTGACAATGGGAAGTACAGTGTAAAATAAGACAAATGTTTGTTTATTTACGAAAATATAACATGGAAATGTGCGGAAATATACAACAATCTTTTCCGAGTTGCCCACAATTCCGAAAAGAGTTCTTTATCTTAACCTCGGAAACCAATATAATTTCGAGATTTAAAAAGCATTTATAAAAACAATTTATTTTGTTGCCCCTTATTAATATTACAAAATAAAATTGCAGGTGTGAGTGATAAGCTGGTTATAAAATTGTGAGACTAAAAATACGAACAGATGAACATAAGAATTGTAAATTATAAATAAAAATAAATAAATAAAGGTGCTATTTATTTGCAAAAAATGCCATAGATTTTTTAGCTTAATAATGCTTGCTATCGGACTGCATGAAAAATAACAACTACACTGTAAAAAAAGAAAAGTGCATCTACGAAAATACAATTTGACCAACAACGATAATATACTGGTACAGAAACTTTTTCCAAGTTACCCATGTTTCTGAAAAGCTTTCTTTACCTATAGAAAATTCAAAAACCAATATATTTTGGAGATCTAAAGAATCATTTATAAAGACAAAGTTTATTTTTCTGTCACTCATTTTCGGGGACGTTTACGAGTATTTTTTAAATATATTAATAAGTTTTCTCAAACTGGAATATGTGCTTTTAAGATGCTATCATTTCTCAATTAAACATTTTCCCCTACGTGACTTAATTTGTGCATGCAAGACTAAGAAAATAATATTAGTTTTGATGTTATTGTTAATACTGTTAATTTATTAAGTTTTCTTCTAAAACATGTTTGACGTGTTTGTTGAACATTATAATATTTACTTCAGGATTGATAACATCTGAAAAAATCTATATGGTTTGAGAGAACTGTTTAATTCACTATAAAAAACAATTCGGAAACGTTTCCAAAAGTCGGTGATTCACTTTTGATTCAGTCTTTCAAATCAAAATTGAAAATGTATAAATAAAAAAAAAATAAAAAATCGGATGACTAATTTTTATTGCTAAAAGACGTACCCTTTAATACCCTCTTTTAAGGAACGCCTTTTCGCAATGAAAATTAGTATATCATTGGATTACAGTAAAACCTCCCTAAAGCGACCACGTTCCGTTCCAATAAAAACTGGTCACTCAAGAGGTGGTCTATTAATGGAGGTCATGTTTAAAAAAGTAACAATTAATGTTACTAAAATTTATTTTTCGCATTAAGAAAAAATATAAAAATTTAAGTATCAAAACAAAAGTTAATGACATAAGTTAATTACTGCAAAGTTTAAAAAATGAATCCATTGACGTTTGCTTTGATTCTACGGTTTTATCTTCTGTAACTTTTATTTCCAAGTCCTCAGATAAATGCAATTTTCTTTGGACAGGAACAAATTATGACGATTTCATTAATTTTTTTTTTAAGTTTCCTGACAGAATAGGGCAGGGAAGTTCATTGACTGTCATCCTTAATCTGTCATCAGACTTAAATTTATTGCCTAAAAAAGCACAAAGGGGTTTAAACACTTAAAAGGTACCGGAATAAATAAAAATTCTAAACTAAGTTTGATGAATAATGTGCTCTTCGGAATTATTATTCTAATAAAATCTTCTTCAAGTGACTAGGAAAAAAAGGAATTTGTTTCATTTTCTTCAAAGAAATTGATCGCTTATGAAGGAAGTTCAACTGGGGTGGTCTCTGAATAGAGGTAAAATTAGAAATTGAACCTATGGGAATAAATTTCGTTCCATGAAAAAATGGTCGCTCAGGAAGGTGGTTGCTTAATGGAGGTGGTCGCACAGGAAGGTTTCACTGTAATTTATTCAGTGATTCAAAAATCACTTTATTTCTGTAAATGATTATTTAATAATAAATTACATTGGTTTCTGAGGTTTCTGATGATAAAAAATGCTTTTCGAATTCATGGACAGCTTGGAAAAGTTTATTGTACATTTTCTTTCTTAGTTATATTTTCGTAGCGTTTAATATCGGCAAAACATTTTTTTTCTTTTTATGACATAAAATCGAACATCACGTTATTTTCGGTAATACATATTAAGGGGATATAGTACTTTTGTATTTTCAAAAAATCAATGTTTCAAAAGTATTTAAAAAAATATTTTAGAGTTTTAAGAGCATTTCAAAACAATGTGGTTGATTGGCAGTAGCATTCTAAACGCTCAAATATAAATAATGGTTCAAATAATACAAATTCAATGTTTAAACCTGATTTTCTGAGTTTCTAATTTTTACACTTACCTGCAAGATAAAAAAAAAAATAATAATGACCGTAGAGTTATCATATTTTGTATGAATCTTTTACATATTGCTCTTTATTCACCGAACCTCAAACGGGGAAAAACCAATAGATAACATGATAAATGTTAAAAATTTAAAAAATTGCAATTTGCAATTTCTTGAAAGTATTTGATTTTTTAAATTATTAAAATTTTAAATATTTAAAATATTTTGATTCAGTTAATAAAGACAATATTAAGATACAGTTTGATACCCGAATTAAGATTCTATTTTTTTTTCATGAATTATCTTGTGAGAAAGCAATTTTATGCATATATTTTATGTAATTTTTAAATATCTTTTAATTACATTGAAAGGATTGAAATAAATTTATAATGCTATTACTTTATTATAGACACTGCAAAAATTTCACTGTAAAATGTGAAAAACTTACTGATTTATGTCGAGTCGCAAAAAACATCTTATAATGAACAATTTTGGACTCGAAAGATACTATCCCCCCCCCCCCCCAACTAATGTAAGAAATATCTAATTTTTTGTTAGAATCTCACATTTTCAATGTCTTTGCAGACTATAGTGAAGCTGACAAAGTCGCAAAACTAGTATATCAAATGGTAATGTGACACAAAAAGTACAGGTAATTTATGTTTGGCTGGCTCCGAGTTTTACAACCTGGTAGGTGAACGTTGTTTACCAACAAATACCTCATTCCGTCTTACTGATTTACACCATGAAAAAAATTATGGCTAATATAAACTCGACTTTTATGGGGCAACACCCACAACTATGTTGAGATTCACGTTGGCCACGAAAGTGCCTTAAGGTATTGCCAGGTATGCGGTGATAGCTACCGTAGCTAACTTCTATTCTTTATTTCTTTGCCATTTATAAGTTTAATTTATGGTATCGCTTTTTAATGCTTTAAGTTATGGATTCATTTGGGTCATGTTATGTCAATGTAACTGGAATGTTAAGCATTACGGTTCTACAGCGGTGATCACAATTTATAGGTTTGTTTTCAAAATATGCCATCGGTAAAGATAACGAATAAATCAAAAGGATCAGAGATAAAGTTTTGATAAAGAATATCCGTGCTTCGAAGAGAAGTCATAAATGAATCTCGTCAAACATTAAGGCAGTCGACTAATAATTCGCTCATCCGTAAAAAAGTGAATTCATCAGATGACCGGTCGAAATGGCCCCCTCTAGCTTAAATTCCTGCACAGGTTGATTTGTACCCAATCCGACCCCGAAATTTCTTGTTAAAGTGAACCCTCAACCCGACCTGAACCTCCACCTTCTCATAGAAAAAAGTGAAACCCGACCCAAACCCGAAGTGAAAGAAAAATTTATCCATATTTTATTACAATTATTGAAAATTAGTCTTATATTTATAATATCTATTTTATTTTTATTTTTCCTATAAAAACTAACAGACACACACACACACACACACACATATATATATATATATATATATATATACTTATTAATATAAAGTATATAGTTTTCCCTTAAATAAAAAAATATGTCAGGGTATTCTTTTGAAAAAGCACGACAACACGGACCCAAAAGAATCAAAACTCAACACGAAATCAACCCGAACACTAAGGATTTAAAGTCAACCGGATCCAAACCGGACCTGAAATGAAAACAATTAACGTGTACCAGGGACAGGTCGGATCACCCGACCCGAAATATAACTCTACCCTAGCTATTCCAAAATATATTGCGAATTTGTTATTGTGTATTTTTCCGTTTTACCCAGAGAAAAAAAAATTGCACGATTTTTGTCAACCGTTAAAATCGTAAGCCATTTGCTAATATAGATTATTCATTAAAAAAACCCTGAGCGGTTTGAGAGTTTTTCTGTATTGCTATAAAATTTCTTATAAAATATTTATTAATTGAAATTTTGTTTTGCAAATTGGTATGAAAATACCCCATATCGCCTTTCATTTAACGGTTTTGCTAAAGTACAATTCTCTTGAAAATGTTTTTGCCTGCAACAAATTTAACTTGAGCTCATGTAATGGAAAAATACGGCGTAACCATTCAGAGGGTTAAATGCCTCTGGATAGATGCAAATGTTTACATTAGTTTACTTTATTAATGAAAAAAAAATAATAATAAATAAACTTTTTTTGTAATTTTTTTATTCGACTGATTTATTTTAATTTATGAGTTTTCAGAAACATTATTTATTCGTATTATTTCTACTTAAAAGAAACTTTTTTTTTTTTAAGTAACATGTTATGACAAAAAAGTTGTATAATAATTACGTGATAACACAGTTAATAATTTCGTCCAATGTACTTTGAATAATTTACATTAACTATTTAGAAATGAATTAATTTGTATTTGTTTATCTAACCGATTTCCACAAACGAAAAAGTAAAAATTTCTCATTATTTTAAAAATCTTCCATGCCGAATCTTCAGTCATTTTCGTGAGTTTATGAGATTATTTTTTAAACAGCTTATTAAATGTTAACCTCGCAAAAGCAGCACGAGGCAGGTTATGGAACCAGGAGGAAAAAAAAAACATACGTGACCTTTATCGAAGCGAAGTATATTCATCATATATTTATTAAAGTATTCTAAAAAGAAAACTCCTTGCTGTTTTTTCACCCAAGACTTGTAAGGGTAATAATTCATTTCTTTATGACTTTATGCCATGAAATATTTAGTTGTCATTATAATACCCCAAGTCTTCTTTTTACGATGATTGCAATCTCAAAAAAATCTCATAAAGACTAAAAGCATTCCTCAAAAATTATCAAAATGAATCTTTTGACATTTATTCATTAATTTTTTGTTTAATATTTTTTTATATTTATACAGGGTTTCCTATTAAAAGAGGATAAAACTGGGTTGTGCATATATAATGATATCATTTTACGGGGGGGGGGGGGGGGAGGGGCTGGCACATAATATCGTAAGATATCTCTAGGGGGGGGGGGAAGATTTGTCTTTTAATATCGTTATCATTTTTGATCCTACCAAAATTTTCACTTTTTATTTGTAACTTTTTTTACATCAAAATAATATGTTATTCTTTTTTAGTCTGTTATTTATTTTTATGAAAATGCGAAGTCATTATTAAAATCATAAAATTATTATAAAAGGATATTTAATTCTAAAACATGGAATACCCCAACGTTTGGTATTCATATTCTTCTGCCATATGTGTATACATCTATAATCCGCTGTTTGAAAAACCATATGGCAAGTATTTTTAAAATGATATTTTTGTTTACTAGTAAACAACAGAGAAAGAATGTTGTCCACCTGTTTTGTTGACAAGAAATTATGTCTGTCCCCCGTGCGGGGGGTAAGTGCAAGAAGACATTATTACTGTTGAATGCATTATGTAACAAAAAGCTATTATTAAATACTTTTAAATAGAAACTATTTCTTTTAAGTGTTATTTGATTTAAAGTTATTTCAAATATAAAGTAATATTTTGCTGACCTCTTTATTTGAATCAATAGAGTAGGGAAGACCGGGGCTAGAAGGCGCAGTTTTTAGTTATTGATTTTTATTAATTTTTTGTTTAAGTTTTTTATGAAACTTTAACTGTACTTTTAAAGAACAGACATTGGGCTATAAATACCCGGAGTTTTGAGTTTGTAGCTTTTGTAGTTTATGTTCAGCGAAGCCTAAAGTGAAAGGAAAATTGTGCGCCAAACTACCCCGTCGCGGGGCAAGTTGCCTATACCTATGGGGTAAGTTGGCACACGCTTTATAAAAATTTAAATGAAACTCCAATAAGACACGTAGTTAAGAAAAATCAATTTCATTATTACCAGTAAGTTTAAACAAAGGCGTTATCGCCGTACAATGTAAATTCTAAATTATACAGACATAAAAATAATGAATAAAACATTAACATTGAGTAACTTCTACCCTATTCGATATCATCATACAGTTGTCACAAATAAAAAATCGAGTATCTCCGTTTGGGCAATCAGAAAGGTACTCTGTGACTGGTTGCTCAATCTATCCAGAAACAGGCGATTTATGAGGACTGCGCCTACTTACCCCTGTACCCAAATAGCCCCGGTCTCCCCTATGCGAAAAATAAATGTAACCATCTTTGTATATCACTCCAAACAAAAGAAAAAAAGTTCCAAAAATCAAAAGAGTTTTTAGACATTGATAACGATATCATTACAGAAGGGGGCGGGGGGTTCGAGGGATGATAACATATGATATCGAAAGGAGGAGAGGGAGTCCAAAATTACCAGAAAGTTGACATCGTTATATAAGTACAGCCCCTAAGAGGTGGTAGAGCACACTACAATAAACAATTATGGTATAAGAAATAAGGAAGCAATTCGGCAAAATTACAGGCTGTTTCACCAATCTGACCTCGTATTTTTGGTCATAATTATTATTATTACTATATTGTTATTATTATATTATTATTATATTATAATAATTAAGATGAATAATTAAAGTTGTAACTTTGCAAACTGGGCAAAAAGCATCCAGGTCAGGATTCGAAACAGGGACCTTTGGCTGAAGCCGCCAATGCTCTACTTACTGAGTTATCCCGGAAAAACTTGGCAGACACATAATTCACCCATAAACCTGATGATTATGACATCTGATCTGGTATGTGAATCAGAATAAATCACAGATAAGGGAAACCAAGAAATATTGGACACACACTGTTAAAAATTTGCAGCAAACTGTCCAGTCGTTAGACCGTTTTTTGAAAAAACGGTTTCATAACTAATTTAACTATATTCTGACCATAAAATGGCCAATAATATGGTCAGAATAGTGTTAAATTACGGTTGTGTAACCTTTTCCGATAAAAACGGTCAAATGAATGGAGAAAATGCTGCAAATTTTTAACAGTGCATAATTATATTCATAAAACACATGTAATATAACTCCAGAAAAACGCTGTATACGTATTTACACCGCTGTATATGTATTTGCACATGAATAATTAAAGTTGTAATTTTTCCAAACTAGGCGAAAAAGTGTCCATGTCAGGATTCGAACCAGGCAGTCAACCTGTTCTTTTAAACATTTTCATTTCTCGAATTCGACAGGTTTCGACTGGTAATCCTTAATCGTTTATTTCCGGTAAAATATTTAACAGCTTACTAAGAATGTACTTCTCAAACACATCACAGCCTGGTTATGGAACCAGAAAAAAGAATCTTTATCCCCGAAGCGAGCTTTATTCATTATATATTTATTAAATTTATCTAAAAAGAAAATTCGTTGCTATTTACTCAATAACAGCAATGAGAAACTTTAACAATTCTTTTCTCCAAGATTTTGCTCCATGAAATATTCAGTTATTCTTTTAACAGTATCTTTGTATCAATTTTTTATGAAGATAAAGATATCCCAAAAATCAAACAAAGACTAAAAACATCTATATAAATTTGGAAGGATGATTTTATTGCCATTTAATTATTTATTAATACGTGTAAATCATATTAGTGGTTTTTATATTTAGAATTGAGTGTTAGAAATGTTTCCATGATGTAGAAATAATGTTGAGACAAAGTATGATTGTCGAAAATAGTTTCCCGTAAAATCTTATTTAATTACGAACTTTAAAAGTATCTTCTCCATTTTTAACACTTTCCAACTAAGTTGAAAAGTGCTTACGAATTCGGTTTGTCTGTCTGTCTCTCCATTCTATAACTCGCGTAAATGTAATCCGATTGCCATGAAATTTATAGATGTTATTGAGTATTACTATGGCATCTTTGGTATTGAAAATGAGTGTATAGCATTTACGGTTCATCTACAGAGACGCTCAAAAGAATTCCGCTACATTACTGTCTATGGGGAAATATCTTTTGCCGTGAATTGAATGATATCACACTATTTTAAACATTCTGAAAGTTATATATATTGCTGAGTTGTACTATGGCGCTTACTATAGAATAGGTTGTGTGTAAAATGTATCCTTCGTTTACAGGGACACACAAAAGAATTTGTCTACCGAAGAAATTTAACTATTGAAGTCTATGATCAATAATTGCTGGACGTGCGTTTTCAGTTGTGAGACGTGTACTTTCTTAAGTATTACTTGGTGTCGATAAATTCTTTACATCCTATACAGGGTTTTGAAAAAGTTCTCAATTATATTTCCGTTTATTCACGGGAATTGCTGAATGGAAATTTTGAAATCTGCTATTCGTTTCATTGAACTAAAGTTTAGCATACTATATAGTATACATACAATTCTATAGATCATATACAGGGCTAAACAAGCCTGATATTTTTCCGACTTATTGTAATAGCAGAAATTGACGGTATGAGTTTTTCAAGTTGTTTATTTAGACATCATATTTCACCTCAATTAACTGTGAAATTTTCTTACACAATACCGAATGTGACGGAAAATGTTACATAATCTATGCTGGGCCCTTGATTTTTCGTTCTTGTTTAATTATTTTTTTAATAATGGTTCACAATAGTTTATTCTTATAAGATTTTTACTTTATTAAACTTTAATGCTTGATATACAGCACGAAACTGATTATTGAACTAGAAAAAAACATATGTGACTTTTATCGAACTGAAAATAATCGAAAGACCCAAACCGAATCATCATATATTTATTATAGTATCCTAAAAATAAAATTATTTGCATTTTTTTCATTCACAACGAGTTAAAAACTTAATAATTCATTTATTCATGACATTATATCATAAATATTCTTTTGAAATTGTAAGATTTCAAATCTCTCTTTTTTCCGTGATCTCACAAAAATCCTATATAACACTGAAAGTATTCTTCAAAAACTAGATAAATGCTTTTTTTGCAATTTTTTACACTCCTTTTTCATTAATAATTTTTCATATAATTAATTGAGTGGAAAATGCGTAAAACTTCCGTGTAATAATATTAATATTAATTTTCAGATTATTTTATCTAATCTTCTAATTTAATTACAATCTTTAAAATTGCTTTATTGTTGTTTTATTATTTTTTAGAAACGCTTTCTGAACGTTTATATGCCCTATTAAACATTTTCATCTCTTTTATAAATTTTAACCTCCGAAACACAACAAGAACTTCGTCATGAAACCGTGACTTTTATCGAATGGAAGTACTATATTCATTATATATTTATTAAATTATCCTAAAAAGAAAATTTCTTGCTATTAATTTATCCGTATTGACTTAGAAAGGTAATAATCCATTCGTACTTGAATTTGTTTCATGAAATATTCAGATGCTACTTTAATCGTACCTTCTCTTTACGACGATAGCTATCTAACAACAATCAAATACAAACCAAAAACTTTCAACAAAAATTAGAAAAATGATTTTTTTTTTTTTTTTTTTTTTTTTTTTTTTTTTTTTTTTAACCAATTATTTTTATTATTCTTTCATTGAATCTTTTTCATACAACTAATCGAGTATGGCAAGAATCTCGCTTGATATGAAAACATTGATGAAACACGTGTTGATTGTAAAAAGTAGTTTTCTGCAAGTGTTCATTTAATTACGACGCTTAAAATTCGATTTCCGATTTTTTCTTTCTTTTTTTGTAGCGTTTATATTATATAAAAATTTACCACGTTATTAACCCTTAAATGGCTGATTTTTCAAAAATTATTTTAATAATGTTTTTCGGCTTTCATTTTTTAAATAAATCATGGGAAAAATAATTAAATACAGTAAAGCCTCTTTTATCTGAAACTCTTTTAACCGAAACTCTCGGTTAACCGAAATCCATTTTTAAAGCTTTTTTTTTATTATCATTATTTTTTTAAGTATCATATTCCTTATGGACAAGTGGTGCTTTCCGAACTGCGAGTACATATAAATATTTTCGATCCTTTTTCTTAGAGTTCCTTTGAATTTAATTCGAGCCTCCATAAGCTGCGGAGTGGAAAGAAGATACCGAACAAATTAGCCTGTCTGAAGCTTTTGAATGTTTTGCAAAAGGTTTTGCATGGCTGGAGTAGCCGAAAGACTGTGATACTGGTGAAGTAATAATATTAAAAAACTCCGTGATAGAGCTTCAAAGCAAAAGCAATCGAAACTGTGACAAACAAAACATTTTTGTAAACCCTTGTGATATATGTAAAAGGTATTTAATTTCAAAATTAAAATTCAGGTCGTTTATTCTTGCTTCTATTTTGCTATTGCTTTATTTTTATTACGCACTTGTTACCATAATAAGAAATATTGCATATATTTCTCCTTAATCTTAAAATTGAAGCATTCTCGATTATCCGAAAATTTCGATTTTCCGAAAGAGGCAAATTTTCCCAATTACATCAGATAATCGAGGTTCTACTGTAATTCATATTTTGTTTTAAGAATGGTTTACGGCTAAAAAACAGTTTGTTACTAATCGGAAATACTGGTCTTTAATTGAAAAAATAATTTTCCTCCGTAAAATTTTATAATATTAAACACACAAGAATTTTGGGAACTATGATAAGAAATAAATTTACTTGCTCACTGCAGAACAAAATAGGGTATTTCGCAAGCTTCCAAATAAAACAAAAAGAACATATAGTAACAATTGAAAGAATAAATCTATATTATTAAACAGCACAA
Source organism: Maratus speciosus (assembly GCA_963932465.1). Lineage (NCBI taxonomy): Eukaryota > Metazoa > Arthropoda > Arachnida > Araneae > Salticidae > Maratus > Maratus speciosus. The sequence goes on along the minus strand of OZ010797.1, from coordinate 228,610,394 downwards.
GAGTTGCCATCTACATGTTGAAAATCGGTTTAATAATATTTTCAGAATGTATTTTATTGGCAACATTAGACATTATAGTTTCAAAATTATTCTAATAGTATTTTAGAAGCCTAAATTGGGTATGTTGCCGAAAAGCAACACCCGGCATTTAAGGGTTAAACTTTGACCTCAAAACTGCCGAGATGGGTTATGGATCCAAATGTACGTGAGGTTTATCGAAGCTAAATATGTTGTTCATCGTATATTTATTAAAGTTTTTAAAATGAAAAATCCTTGACGTTTCTTCTACCCCGACGACTCAATAGATTTTCATTTTTCAATGAATTTGATTCAGAAAATATTCAATTTGTATTTTATGATTATGAATCTCCTTTTAGAATGATAGATATCTCTCAAAACTATTAATGAAGATAACTAAAACGTACTGCAAAAATTGGATTAAAGACTGTTTTCCCTTTTCATTTATTTTTATTATTTTTTTTTCGTGTAGTCCATTTTATAAAATCATATGAGCATGTGAAAAGTTTTCCTGATATAAATTTATGGTTTAAACAAACCCTGATTCAAACAGTTTTCTGAAAGTTCTAATTTAATTATAATCTTTAAAGAATTTGTCTGTTTTTAGGTGCGTTCGTAATTATATAAATATGTATCACCTATAGTCGTCGTCTGGTCCATCTGTCTGTCCGTCCGTCTGTCCGCAGATAACAGCGGAAAAACTGCTCATCCGATTGGTTTGAAATTTACTATATATAATCGTTGCAGAAACTTGTCAAGTCATTTCACATTTTATGAAAACCGAATCAAAATTTAAAAAGATATTAATAAAAGTTTTCTTTATTCTATTAAATTCTATCATACGTAATTAATTCAATGACACCCCATGATAGGTAATGATTCTAGGTTGCCATGGTGATGATGTCCTATTTAAAATGGAGTCCTATTATTTCAGTATGACTGAATTTATTGTACATAATCGTAATAAATTTTGTATTCATGTATTTTTCATAAGAGTGCAACAGCTATTACACCTAGATCTGAATATTTACAAAACTAGATATAGTATGAACACACCTCATTTGCCACGTTTGATATACAATTTCTGACTTGTTTTATTATTTTTTTTTCCGTGTAATCCGTTTTATAAAATTAGCTGAGCATGTAAAAAGATTTCCTGTTATAAAATTATTGTTGAGCCAAGCTCTGTTGCAAATAGTTTTCTGTAAGTTCTGATTTAATTGTGATCGTTAAAAAATTTGTCTGTTTTTTTTCATTTTTTTAAAGGATATTTGCTTATTCCATCAGTATATTTGTCGTCTTACAAAACGTTAACTTCTTAAGCTAACTTCAGCACGAGACTGTTTAAGGAACCAGAAAAATCATACGTGACCTTTATTGAAGGGGAGTACATTCATCGTATATTTATTAAAGTCCCCTAAAAAGAAAACTGCTTTTTTACCCACAACGTCTGAATCGGTTAATAATTCATTTCTCCATGACACTATTCTATGGAATATTCAGCTGCTATTTTAATATTTCGGATTTATTTTTACTGCTTTTCAATCACACAAAAATCTAATAAAAACTAAAAACATCCAATCGAAAGTTAGTAAAACAATATTTTAGCATTTATTTTTATACTTTTTTTTATTTAAACCTTTTAACCTCTTCATCTTATCTTGGCCGCATATGTGGACGTTAAGTTTTTTATAATTATAAATACTGTCAATAATAAAAAGAACAAAAGTTTGATAATAATTTATTCGTTACTGAATTTCTCAACAAAAGAAGTAAAAATTTTATGGTTTGGCTGCACCGATGTACAGTTAGAGATGTGAAAAAAGCGTGAAATCTTTTTCGGCAGTCAGTGTCATTAGATTATTTGAACAAATTGATAATATTTGATAAAAATAATACCAGATATATTAAATACATTAAATTTTAATAATTTGTAAAAATGTAAGAAAGAAATTTACTGCTAGTTTTTTATTTTATAAGAAATCATTTCACGCATAAATTACCATTGCTCAATGGTCACAACTATGGAAGGGCTTTTTTTGCGAATTTTTATTTCCCCCCCCCCCTTTTTTTTAAACATTTGGAAAAATGGTTATTGTCCTCTGTCAGGGTAGGAAATCAAAAACATACCTGAAGCGTTTTATTAGTTGAATCCGCATTTTATTCGTTTTCTGATTGGTCTATACAGTAATCTGTATTTTCCCTTTACTTTCAACAGCGATGGATACTTCTGCTGCCACTATGACAAAAAAGTAATAAAAACTACAAATAAAATTAATAACTCAGAAACCAATTGAGATACAGCTTTCAAACAAATTGCATTTAAAAGTACATTTTTTTCTCTATACGACGGTATAAAAAGTAATATTGTGGGATGTTTAGAAGTTTAAAAATGAAATTTCATTTAAAATTGGTCCAGGAATATTAATGTTTAATCCATGGCGTACGTAATGTATGACCAGCTCCGTAGAAGTTTAAAAATTTACAATACCGAAAAATGTAAAACTGATATTTCTTTTAAAATTTGTTCATGATGGGTCCAGGAATGTTAATGTTTAATCCATGGCGTATGTAATGTATGATCAACTTCGTGCGATTTTTTATGTCTTAAATTTTAGTCTTTGAAAAAATCATTTTCCAAATAGTCGTTGTAATTTGTTAAATTTCTGCTTTTTTTTTTTTTAATTCTTTTTAATATTGACTGGATAAATCGTTTTAAAAAAAGGTTTTTTTCCCTCACCATAAAGTATTGTCCCTGTAGAGGTTAAACAAATAATTAATTGGGTGTACGAGATACTTCCATGATATGAAAAATGTTGTTTTGCTAGCCACAATTTTTGGAAATGTTTCTGAGTATCTCTCACAGTGTAATCATCAGTTTTCTCAGCACGAAATTTGTTTATCGAATACTATTAGTTCTCAAGAAAACATTTCCAGCTGCGTAACTGAATTTATACATGAAGGAAGAATAGCAAAATAACATAAACTTTACTTTTAAAGTTAATGCTGTTAAATTAAAATGTTTGTATGTTAAACATGCTTGTTGAACATAAAAATTTATACTTGAGAATTCATTGCATCCGAAAAGCTGGCTATATAACGAGTTCAGAGAATTGATTAATGCACTATAAACAAGTGGGAAATTGCTCGTCAAACGTGGCAAATGAGGTGAGTTCGTACTATAACTAGTTTTATAAATATTATTTGCCCCGCATATTGTACTGAATGTATATTTTAGTGCACTTCATAAGTGCATAGGCTGTAACATCTTTAAAATGCACTTGCAATATTTTTTTCCCATTGGCCGTGATGTAACAGAAAACTTTTGACTGTCCCTGTAATTAAACTATATATCCGATTTCCATAAAATTTTAAATGACTCGAAAAAATTTTGTAGCAATTATATATTTAAAACTTCAGTCCATTCGGTTGGATAGTTTTTGCTCGGTTATATGCGGGCGGACAGAAAGACGGACAGACAGAAGGACGGACTGAACGACGACTATTGGTGCTACGTATTTATATAATTACGAACGCACCTAAAAAGTACCAGGAAACGTTTCTAGAACGACGCTTTTACAATGTCGAAGATTCCAGTTATATAATGTACGGGGCACCAATTGACTCTGATATTCGCCTTATTGCAAGACATTCAGTCGCTGCTGCAAGTATTCGTGAAACACCTGGAACCTTCGAAAGGGTACACCAATCACTTACTAGACGTTGCCAGGGCCTATATCGATGTTGGTGGTGGCACACTTGAGCACTTACTGTAACTATTATGTCAATGAAACGCTTCTTTACCTTTCTTCCATATTTCTTGTTTTTCGCCATCACTTTTCTTTCACCTCACATTGCTATATTAAAATTGCTTCTTTATGGTGTACTTTACCTTTCCATACAGTTTGGCCTATGAATTAGGGGAAACCCTGTAATCTAATCCCTATAATCTCTTCGCCATTTTTTCATAACTTTTCTTCGTAAAATAGTCATTTCTTAATTTAATACTCCTAGTCTTATTCTTACGTTGGTAGACATCTCACAAATGTCAAATTAGGATTAAAATTATCCTTCGAAAGTTACAGTAAAATGATTATAAGGATCGACGCAAATAGATTTTTAAGACCGAAACGGAATTTCGGTAATCTTTCTATTTTCAGCCGAAAACGGAAATGTCCAATAAAATGTATGTTGAGTAATTAATACATATAAAAATATACACATTTATTTATTTATTATACGTGTGACCCAAGTTGGTCCTCTGTGCCTCTAACCAAAACTTTTTATTTTCATATAAAATAAAATATAATTACTTCATGAGAGACACAAAATGATTATCCAATTATACGAATTTCATCTAATTGAAAAACGTTTTAGGTATACATACCTCGATTTATCTTTTAAGATGATTTTTGTAAATGATCATCTGTTATACTAGGAGTTTTTCAAAGAGAACACTTCTGCGGTGTCAGACTAAAAGTTTTCTATTATGGTTAAGTGTGCAGCTTTTAATGAACACATAAAAAGCGTCTTCAAAGTTTTGTCATATATGCATTTCTTGCTTTATAATTTGCATTCACGTCTTGACTCAGTCGTGACTGATAATTATAAACAGTGAAATTCGTAACAATATATATAGAGTATCTTATTTGAGCCGATACAGCTCAAATTAAGGAGTAATGTTGAAAATTTCCGAAGGAAGAAACGAATTTTCAGAACGCAGATAGTTTCGGTAAAATTTCTGTCCGGCCGAATTTTCAGCATCATTTTCTCCGAAAACGAATTTTCGTTGAACTCAGATTTTGGGTCGAAAGGGAAAACGAAACGGAATTTTCGTCTGATTTCTAAAAATGACTCAATACCCTTTTACTTTTAGGAATTTTTTCTTTAATTCTTTTCCACATCATTTATTGAGAACGCAAAAAAGCTTCCATGATAGAAAAAAGTGTTTATTTCCTAAAAAAAAATATTTGTCTTAGATCTCATTTAATGTTTTTAAGAAACCGTGTTGATATTTTTTCGGTTATTTTTATTAATGCTACTCAAGTGATTATATCGTATAAAATATTTAACATCATTTTAAACATTAAGCTCTCAAATACAGAACATGTACGGTTATCGAAGGAGAAAAACGCACATGATATTTTTCGGAGTAAAATATATTCATCATATATTTTTTAAGGTGTACCAAAAGCAAATGCTTTGCCGTTTTTGAATCACCGCGGCTCAAAAGATTAATATTTCTATGTTTCTCTGCTCCACGAAACATCCAATTGATTATTTTATTACCCGACTGAAAAGAAGGGTTATGTGTTTCACGCGTATCTGTGTATGTGGATTTCACTATATACCCTCGAAACATCCCAACGGCTGGATGGATTTTAATGAATGAGGTCTCTATCGAATCGTCTTAACGGCCCGGTGGTTATAGGCTATGTTTTATTTTTATAAATTCAAAATTGCGGTACAGACGAAAAAAAAATTTACGCACCCTATTGAGTGGCATGTCTTTGGATAAGTCTTTCAAAATGAAGACGATGTTTCATTGACTATTTTACAGCCAGAAGCTCCGTTAAAATATTATACAACCTGGAAGTTGTGTATGTATTGTAGATCTCTAGCTTTACTGCAACTCTAACCATCATAGACATCTATAGATCTTATCGAAACAGTGTTTATAGATAAGAACTAACAGTTAAACAAAACATAAACGTCATCAATACAAGTAAATACAAAAAATAGGTAAGTAATATAAACAAGTAATATAAAAAATATATTTTAAGCCAATTCTGTTGGAAAACGTCACAGTGTAAGTGATTTTATGCCCAACATCACCTCGCTTGTGAAACGACAATTTCCTCGTGAAATATGCAACGCGATTTTTTTAGTTGTGAAATATGTTCCAAGATGGCGACACTTCCCTGAGTTATGGTGGCGTAAGATCACAAACTAGCGAAGGATTGTGTAAAAGACTTTTGTTTCGAAAAGGCGACAACAGATCGCAGCACCACAGAACTTTTCTGATAGACTGATTTTAAATAGAACATTTTTTGCTTGTTAAGCAGTCTGTATTGTTTCAAGTTTTTTTACTCTGTTTTAACTCTTGTGGGCCCCTTTTTACTTCTTCACTTGAAGGCCCGATTTTGTGAGGCCAAGACGCACGGTTTTTCGTGCGTTAACTCTTTGTCTTATGGAAGACTAAGGTCTCCTACTGGATTTCCAATGTTATTACTCTTATAGTATTCATATCTAACCCTTTTTACTTTATATTTTTTAGTGTGTGTGTGTGGAACCATGTAATCAAGATATTCAAGAATTAAATATTTTTTTCTCTACAAGTGCATCTGCATTATTCAAAGAAGATATTTTTCACGACTCATAATATCTACTCATTAAATAAAAATTTATAGGTTGTTTTCACATGAAGGAAACCAGCGTATGTCTGCTTTACCAGAAACACTGCAAATAGAAGCGTCTTAAATTTAGACACATATGTGACTGAAAAAGAATTTTAGACACTTAAGTGTCTTAATCTGAAAATTAAGACACTATAGATGTCTTAATTTAAGATACATAAGCGTCTTACTATGACCATGGTGTAAACGAACTGATAATAATGTCTAAAATATCCGCAAACGTCTTATTTTAAGACACTTCATTGCTTTAAACGTGTCTTAATTTAAGACGTTTTGATTCTTCCGACGCAATAACCACCAGGGGGCACTAGCACTCCCAGTTGCGCATGCGTTTTAGATGTCTTCGTTCGAAGTGGTATACGTTGTAATTCAAACAAAGTTTGTTTTTATGTACGCGTGTATTTTAATTCGTTTTTTGCGAAATGTGAAGTACTGTGATTTTAATTCGTATTAACTTGGATTATTTATTTATTGAATACATACATCTGACGTGTGTGCTCGACATCAAATGTCTCTTAGAAGCTGTCGTCGATACAAGGGCGGGATAGACACAGAACAGAAGTAGACGACGGTTGAAGATTACACCCGGAAATTCTACAAAGCGTGTGCAATGGGCTTAGTGTTAACTCGTATCAATTTATATCAATAATATTGTGTTATTCATCTTCGTCCTGTCGAAGCTGGCAAAAAAAAAGAAACTTTTGTCTGGCGGGTCCTGTTTTTAGGATGAAACATCTCATTCTTTAAATATGGCTAGTCGGATGTATTATGGGATTACCTTTTAAAGTGATGAAAGTCTGTCTCCCTCACTGTGGTTGTGGTAGTTTTTAAAATTTCAAATCGAGGAATATTTCTTACCTCTTGCAGCAACTCAAGTAAGTTTCTTTATAGTAGTAAAATTAGTGTATTTTATGATTTTATTTATTGTACTAAACAAAATCCTGCATGAAATTTAATTAGTTTTGAATCTGTTCGCAAAAAACCCCACTAATTCTAGAAGTATATATTTTTAAACTTATGACGTTCTTTTTTATTACGAATTATATATTCAATGTCAGTTCTTAGTTTCAATGGATAATTTTTATCTCGCAGTAAATGACGGCCACAAGGAAATAAAGAAAAAAAAAACTTTGAAAGATGACCTAATGCTTTCTTACTTCCTGGCATAAAACCGCAGATTAAAAAAAGATAAATAAAGTAAATGAGACTGGTCTATTATATGAAGCTGCCTGTAAAAATATACATATGTATTTGATTTGCAATCAACTCTAATACTGATTTTTTTATTATTTTTAATAAAAAGGTAATTTGAAATTTATAATGGGAAAAAGTAAAAACCTCTAACTAGATTTCGTATTTAAAATTGTGGTAACTTTATTTATATGCACTTATACGAAAAATACAAAAATGACAGATGTAACTGTATATATTTAAGACGAAAGAAGTTTGGAAATCATAAGTTATTTTTTCCTCATGTTTTTAATATAGAATATGTACTTATTTGTTTTTATTGATAGTTGAATAGCTTTTGTGAGTACCCTCTGATCTACATAAAAACTTGCCCATGTGGAAATATAAATTTTTTAAAAACATAATTTTTAAATAAGTATTTTCAATTTTTTTTTTTTTGGGGGGGGGGGGGGGGATTTTGCATGAATTTTTGTAAAGCTGGTATTTTAAATCTTGCACTGATTATAATGAAAGTTTTGAACTTTTAGAGTAGGACAAGTTTAAAAACGCAAATATATTTAACAAAATACCAAAGTCATTTTTTCCCCAATGTTATTAAAGTAGAATATTTATTTATTTATTTTCATTATTCATAGTTAAATGGCTGTTGTGATTATCAAGTGATGTATATGTAAAATTGCCTATGTGGCAATATATTTTTTTATATTTTCATTTTTTTTTGGGGGGGGGGGGGGATTTTTGCAATTTTCGTACATCTGATATTTTAAATCTTTTTCCACATTCAACCGAGTATAATAAATATTTTGAACTTTTAGAGTAGGACAAGATTATAAAATATATATATATATTTATCTATGTACCTTAAAAGCCCTTAATAGCGAACACTTCGGGACCGCGGAATTTGTCCGATAATTGGAGATGTCTACTTTTTTGAGGTAAAAATATACAAATATGTATGTCTGCTGATTAAAAAAGTATTTGTTAAATAGAGGTGTTCGCTATTCGAGAATGTCCATTAACCTCCACAACGGATACTCCCGAATACCGGACATCTCAATTTAGACAACTATAATGCAGGGTTGCGTTTTTTGCAAAAGTACTTCTTGATTAAAGGAAGGGCAAACTGGGAAGTGCCCCGTCCCCCTACGACTGTAGTGCCCCCAAATTTGATGTGCAATATTTGTAAAGCTTATATTTTAAATCTGTTTCGAAAGTGTACTGATTATAATCAATATTTTGAACTTTTAAAGTAAAATAAGGTTAAAAACAAAATAAATTTTTAAAAATCTAATATTTAGATAAATATTTTTTGTTTTTTAATCTTGTTCTACTCCTGAAGTTCAAGATATTGATTATAATCAGTACAATGTCGTAAAAGATTTAAATTATCAACGTAACGAAAATTGTATACCAAAACTGAGAGCACCAAAAAAATCAGGCTGTATTGGGGGGGGGGGGGGGGGGGGGCAGGACCACAGCCAAATATTTTTCCAGGATTCAACGTGGTCAAACATGGCTACGTATGATGCTTACAAAAAAATGGATGCGATTCAGACGTTTGAAGTATCTGAAATTCAGACGCAAAAAGTGTCTGAAAAAATTCAGACATTTTAAAATGTCTGAAAATTGAACACTCCATTTCAGACACTTAAGTGTCTGAATTTCAGACATTTTAATTTAGAGTGAAGGTAAGAAAATAAATTTCTATCTTTCATTATTAATGAAAAAACTTTTGGTATAACAATTTTATATTTATACTGTGTCCTTAGCTTCACGCTAATCGCGAACTCACCCTTTCTAGATATTTTAATAGATTATGAAGGCTGAGTTGAAGGGGAAAGTAAATAAATAAATAAATAAATAAAAAAACCCAGTAATAAAAATTTGTTTATCTGATTGTGATAAAATGATGAACAAGATGCACATATGAGATATGAAATATTGAAATATATACATGAAAATAAAAATAAATGTGCATGAATAAATAACGATATATATAATATCGCAAAAAGAGTATTATTGTGAACGAATATTGATTGATTATTGTGAATAACTGATCATTTTATTTATACTTATAACATATTCTAAGAAATTATTTTAAGAAAGTCACAAACTTCTTATAGTAAATATATTTGTTATCAAAGAATTTATAAAACTTGAATAACACGCTATGTCTGCCTCAAAAGAAATTACGGCAGTAGAGAAACTAAATGATAATAATTACAATCATTGGTGTTTCAAATTAGAAAATCTGTTAATTAAAGACGATTTATTCAAATATATAACAGAATCTCCACCTGCCACACCCGATGATACATATACTAAAAACGCGGCTAAGGCGAAAGCCATAATTTGTTTGTGCATTGAAAATACACAAATCGTGCACATCAGACATTTGACATCTCCCAAAGAAATTTGGGAAAGATTAAAAAGTGTTCACCAAAGGGCGAATTTATCATCCAAATTATTCCTTTTGAGGAAACTATATTCGCAAAGGCTCAATGAGGGCGGAGACTTAAATCTACATATCAACAATATTTTAACTATCCGCGATAAACTCGCTGCCATTGGAGAGCTCATAAATGATTCGCACATCGTGGCTCTTATGCTTTGCAGCTTGCCTCAGTCATATGCTCCTCTTATAACGAGCATGGAGGCTAGAGACGAAAAGGATCTAGACCTCGAGTTTGTAAAAAACAAACTCATCGACGAGTACTCTCATCGAATCGAATACAAAAACACCAGCACACGACCAAGGGACACAGCATATAAAATTATAAATAAAGGAAACAAAAAATATTACAGCTTCTGTCAACGAGATGGGCACGCTCGTTCAGAATGTTACAAATTGAAAAACAAACAGAAAAACAATTACCAAAGAAGTGAAAATTATAACAGTAATAAATTTAACAACCATGCCAACTTTAAAGCCAATTCGGTAAACACCAAAAATCAACACAATGGTAGTAAAACCGACTCCTCGAATTTTTGTTTCAACAGCAAGTCAAATATAGAGGATGAGGTCAACCAATCGATCATTCCTCTCTTCCCAGTAGAAAACAATTTTGAAATTGAGTCAGTAAAAATTAACCAAACACAAACAACAGTACCAAACACATATATCATTGACTCGGGTTGTACCAGGCACGTTGCATCAGCAAAAACAAATTTTGCTACATTCACAGCCGGGAATTTTGGGAATATAACAATCGCTAATGGAAAAAGGCTTAATTCGGAAGGTATGGGCGACGTAAAAATAAAAACAGACAAAAACCACTACATTACACTAAGAAACGTCTTATACTGTCCAGAACTAAAGGGCAATTTATTGTCAGTTAAGAAAGCCACTAAAAATAATATAAAGGTAATTTTCGAGAAAAATGCATGTTTATTTGTCAAAGATGATAATATAATCTTGACAGCTAAATTAAATGATAATCTCTACGTATTAAACCCTGAAGATGATTACGGCTATACTATAAGTACTCAAACTTTCTGTAACAATACAAATTGTATTTCATTGTGGCACCGAAGACTCGGACACAAAAATTTTGATGATATTAAATACCTTGTTAATCATGAATTAGCCAATGGGATAGCAATTAACAAATGTAAACATGACACGCGATGCACCAAGTGCATTGAAGGAAAACTTTCCGCTCTGCCCTACCCTAAAGTAGCCACAAACAGAAGCAAAGACATCGGTACCCTCGCACATTCCGATATATGTGGCCCCATGAATACTGAAACGATAGGAGGGAAAAGGTACTTTATAACATTCACGGATGATTATAGCAGGTACACAATAACATACTTAATCGCGCATAAATCGGAAGCCGTTATCAAACTGAAAGAATACATAGCGCTAACAAAAAATAAATTTGGCAAGTTGATAAAGGCAATAAGGTCCGATAACGCAAAAGAGTATATCAGTGACGAATTTGAAAACTGCCTGATAGAAAACGGGATAGAGCGTCAATTGAGTGTTCCCTATTCTAGCCCACAGAACGGCGTTTCAGAAAGAAAGAATAGAACGATAGTGGAAATGGCTAGAACCATGTTGTCGGACGCCAAGTTACCTAAGCAATTCTGGGGGGAAGCTGTCATGTCCGCCACCTACCTCATCAACCGTCTACCAACAAAGGCTAACAAAAATAACATGACACCCTATGAACTTTGGCATAAAAGAAAACCCGATCTCTCGAACATCAAAACATTCGGATGTAAGGCATTTGCCTATGTCGACAAACCTAAAAGAAATAAATTAGATGAGAAAGCCATCGAGGGAATAATGTTGGGATATGATTTCAGAAGCAAGGGCTATAGGATATATACGGGTGAAAATAAAATTATAATATCTAGAACCGTAAAATTCTTCGAAGAAGGTATAAAAGATGAGGAAATTATACCCGCCAAAGAAAATCAAAACATCGAACAAACTCCCGCAGATAATATTGAAATTGATCTAGAAGAGCGCGACGATGATCAGAATAACACCCCGACCGACACATCCCTTGAGCCGAGAAGATCGCAGAGACAAAATCGTGGTGTACCACCTAACCGTTATGGAATAAGCGCAAACCTGTGTCAAATTCAGGAGCCAAAGTCATGGACAGACCTACAAAATATCAATGACGCAGAAACTAAAGATAAATGGCTAAAAGCCACTAGTGAGGAAATAGATTCTCTGAAGCAAAATAATACTTGGAGATTAATAAAACCTATCCCGGGAAAACGCGTCATAGCTTGTAGGTGGACGTTTAAGGCAAAAAGGGGAGCCAACGGGTCTATAGAGCGATATAAAGCCAGATTGGTCGCTAAGGGATATGCTCAAAAATATGGAAGCGATTTCGACGAGACCTACGCACCCGTTGTAGCGCATACCACCCTACGAGCATTCTTAAACGCAGCGGTGTACAAAGATCTTAAAATAACTCACCTAGATGTCAAAACTGCTTTCTTACATGGCGATTTAGAAGAGGAGGTTTATATGCATCAGCCAGAGGGATACATAACAAAAGGGGAAGAAGATAAAGTGTGTAGTTTAAACAAAGCGATTTACGGCCTTAAGCAGGCAGCTAGGGCGTGGAACCAAAAAATAAGTAAATCTCTAAAAGAACTAAATTTCGTTGAATGCGCGTCAGACAAATGTCTGTACAAAAGAGTCCAAGATGGAAAAATCGCATACATAATAGTGTATGTTGATGACATCTTAGTCGCAGGAGACAAAACAGACACACACGAAATATACACTGAATTATCAAAGCAATACGAAATCAAAAATTTGGGTCAAGTAACACAATATTTAGGCATAAACATAAAGGAAAAAGCAAACGGTAATCTAGAATTAGACCAGGAACACAAAATAATACAAATCGCAGAAAAATTCAATTTGTTAAATGGTAAGCCTACGTATACACCCATGAATACTAACTACTTTAATCTAGATCCAAACGGGAAACTAATGGGAGATAACGTAAAATGTAGACAGGCTATAGGAGAGCTTCTATACATTGCAACTTTAACTAGACCCGACATAGCATCAGTCGTTAACATCCTGGGAAGAAGGAATGAATCCCCAAGGGAAGTCGATTGGCAAGCTATCGAGAAATTAATTAGATATCTGCTTACTACCAAAGATCTTAAATTCGTCATAGATAAAACAAAACCTCCAATCCTAACGGCATATAGCGATGTCGATTGGGGGAACGACAGAATAGACAGGAAATCAACCACTGGAAACTTGTTTAAATTAGGAAATAATATATTGGCATGGTCATCGAGGAAGCAGAGTTGCACAGCACTCTCGTCCACGGAAGCTGAATATATCGCTGCCTCTAATGCAGGTCAAGAGATTTCGTGGTTGTTAGACCTGTTAAATGACCTCGAACTGTGTCAACAACTACCCGTAACATTGTACGAAGATAACTTATCAGCCATAAGATTGACCGAAAACGAAAAGGCACAGACAAGAACTAAACACGTGGAAGTTAAGTATCACCACATCAGACATCTATGCCAGAATGGTATAATCAAAATAACTTATTGCCCATCGAAGTTAATGCTGGCAGACGTGCTCACCAAGCCGTTGCCTAAGCCTCATTTCGAGTGTTTGAGAAACAAGTTAAACATTCTACGCTCGTCGGTTTGACATAAAAAGCGGGGGTGTTGGAAAACGTCACAGTGTAAGTGATTTTATGTCCAACATCACCTCGCTTGTGAAACGACAATTTCCTCGTGAAATATGCAACGCGTTTTTTTTAGTTGTGAAATATGTTCCAAGATGGCGACACTTCCCTGAGTTATGGTGGCGTAAGATCACAAACTAGCGAAGGATTGTGTAAAAGACTTTTGTTTCGAAAAGGCGACAACAGATCGCAGCACCACAGAACTTTTCTGATAGACTGATTTTAAATAGAACCTTTTTTTGCTTGTTAAGCAGTCTGTATTGTTTCAAGTTTTTTTACTCTGTTTTAACTCTTGTGGGCCCCTTTTTACTTCTTCACTTGAAGGCCCGATTTTGTGAGGCCAAGACGCACGGTTTTTCGTGCGTTAACTCTTTGTCTTATGGAAGACTAAAGTCTCCTACTGGATTTCCAATGTTATTACTCTTATAGTATTCATATCTAACCCTTTTTACTTTATATTTTTTAGTGTGTGTGTGTGTGGAACCATGTAATCAAGATATTCAAGAATTAAATATTTTTTTCTCTACAAGTGCATCTGCATTATTCAAAGAAGATATTTTTCACGACTCATAATATCTACTCATTAAATAAAAATTTATAGGTTGTTTTCACATGAAGGAAACCAGCGTATGTCTGCTTTACCAGAAAGGTAAGAAAATAATTTTCTATCTTTCATTATTAATGAAAAAACTTTTGGTATAACAATTTTATATTTATACTGGGTCCTTAGCTTCACGCTAATCGCGAACTCACCCTTTCTAGATATTTTAATAAATTCCTACTTAGGTCAATAAGAGAATTTTTATTCTCCCATTCTTCTTTCCTTTTGAGTGGCGCTTAAAATGCCTTGATCAAGAAGAGGGCTGTCTCGATCTTAAAAAACCTTGATCAAGATGGGGGGCTCTCTCGATTATTGAAAATTAATTAATTTAATTTCATTAATGAATTAATATTTGAAAAAAAAATGGATTAACATCAAGTGTCATACACTACAAGTTTAAAAAAATTTATTCCTGCTTGTTAGGATGAATAATAAATATTTTATTAACGATTGAAAATTTGAACAAGATATATATAGCGAGAGTGTCAGCTAATAGTAGGGATGAAAAAAAAAATTAGTTTCACATTGATGAGAAATAATTAATTAGTTCGCTTTTTACGCAGTCGGGTTTTTTGATTTTTTAAATTTAATTCTTTATTAATACTAATATCTTTTTACGATGATTAGCGATTTTAAGGAAAATCAATTAAAAACTAAAAGCATCTATCAAAAATGAAACAATAAACTTTTTGTCATTCATTTTTTATCAATTTATCATTTTATTTATTTATTTATTTATTTTTATTATTATTTTTTTTTTTTTGACTACGCGAAATGTTTTTGGTACATAAAATATTTTTAAGTAAAAAAGAAGTCAATTTTGAAGACAATGGCAAACCGTTTAATTTACAGAAAAATCTGTAATTTTTCATTAAAACAGTTTTTTTCTACAAAAAATACAGATTTTTCTGTAAAAATTACAAAATCCACCTTTTTTACACAAAAACAGTTTTTTCTGTAAAAAATGCAATTTTTTTTTTGTAAAAATTACATTTTTTTTTTTTTTTTTTTTTTTTTTTTTTTACAGTGTATAGCGTATAGAACTTTGAACACTTTATTAAAAGCTAATCTTACAAACAAAGCACAAACCTGATTATTGAACTAGAACAAAATATACGGGACTTAATCGAAGCTAAGTATATTCATCATATATTTATTATAGTAGTAATGTAAAAAAAAAACCTTTGCCGATGTTTTTCTCCCACAAGAGCTTAATGGGTGTAATAATAGTTTTTTTCCGTTACTTTGCACCATGAAATATTTTGTTGATGTTAGTCACATCTCCGGAAATTTCACAAAATTTCGATTAAGACAATCCCCCCCCCCCCCCTCTCCAAAAAAAAAAAAAAAATCTAAATCTAATGGTTTTATTTACAATTATTTGTTTTCCGTTTGATCTTTTTTCATTAACAATTGAGCGTGAGAAATGTTTTCATGATCTTTACTTTCTGTTGAGGCATGACATAATTTGATAAATTTCAATCGACAGTAACTTTTCTGTAAATTTTAATTTAATGCAACGTTTAGTAATATTTTACAATTTTTTCCCATTTATTTTCAGTAATGCATCGTATGCAATATTTATCAGCTTATTAAATGTTAGTCTCACAAGCACACAGCACGAGCCTAGTTATTGAACCAGAAAAATATACGCGACCTTTTTCGAAGCGAAGTATATTCATCATATATTTATTAAAGTTTTCTAAAAAAAGTTCTTCTCTTTTACTTATATTTCTCCTAGAATGACTCAATTGGTTAAAAATTTATTTCTCTGTGACTTTTCCCCATAAAATATTCAGTTGCTATTTTAATACTGCGAATTTGCTTTTTACAATGATAAAGTTCTCACAAAAATTCAATAAAAAGTGAAAGCGACCATGGAAAGTTACAAAAATGGCTTTTTTTAGGGTTTCGTTCATCTGACGAAACCCTAGTCGTCTCGCTCCTCTGTCTGTCTGTCCGTCTGTCTGTCTGTCCGTCCGTCTGTCTGTCTGTCACAGAGCCCGTTCTCAGAAACTTTACCTGTTCCAGCCTTGAAATTTTGCTTACTTATAGATGAACACCATACATCACACGACAAATCATAAAATTTTGAAAAAGTCGTACATTTAACCCTTTGAACTCCCACATGTGTATTTTAAACAATTCTTTTTAAGTGAGTCCCTAATTAGGTTGCAGGCGTGAAATTTTGCGTATTTATAGATGGACACCTCAGATCAAACGACAAAATCATAAAATTTTGAAAAAGTCGTACATTTAACCCTTTGGGCTCCCACATGTGTATTTTAAACAATTCTTTCTATGTGAACCTCTAATTAGGTTGGAGGCGTGAAATTTTACATACTTATAGCTGAACACCTCACATCAAACGACAAACTATAAAATTTTGAAAAAGTCGTACATTTAACCCTTTGTGCTCCCACATGTGTATTTTAAACAATTCTTTCTAAGTGAGCCCCTATTTAGGTTGGGGGCGTGAAATTTGACATACTTATAGCTGGACACCTCACATCAAATGACAAACCATAAAATTTTGAAAAAGTCGTAAATTTAACCCTTTGGGCTCCCACATGTGTATTTAAACAATTCTTTCTAAGTTAGACCCTAATTAGGTTGGAGGCGTGAAATTTTGCGTACTTATAGCGGAGCACCTCGCATCAAACAACAAATCATAAATTTTCAAAAAGTCGTACATTTAACTCTTTGGGCTCCCACATTCGTATTTTAAACAATTCTTTCTAAGTGATCCCCTAATTAGGTTGGAGGCGTGAAATTTTGCATACTTATAGCTGAGCACCTCACATCAAACGACAAATCATAAAATTTTGAAAAAGTGGTACATTTAAACTTTTGGGCTTCTGCATGTGTATTTTAAATAATTCTTTCTAAGTGACACCCTATTTAGGTTGGAGGCGTGAAGTTTTGCATACTTATAGCTGAACACCATCATGCTACAAATCATAAAAATTTGAAAAAGTCGTACATTTAACCTTTTGGGCTCCCACATGCGCATTTTAAGCAATTCTTTCTGGGTCAATCCATTTCAAGTGGTCCAGAAAATCATCAATTCGTTGCTTGACCATTTTTAAAAAATCTGAAATTTTTTGTACAACAACCCTAACATGATGGAAGTTCAAAATGACTATTATTTTAATTTTATTAATTTTTGTTTATGCATGGCGGCCATCTTTATTTCATCGTATGTAGCAATTTCTCACAAGAAGGGTTTACGGAATTGTAAATAATTCATCGTTTATTTATCCAATTCAACTGCGGATTAAAGCCATTTGTACAGAATAAATTGGGCTAAAAATTTGGTAATGGAGTAGTTTCCGAAACTAACTGCTTATTGGTAAAATTTAAGCATAAAGTTTCATTTTTTTTTTACAAAATTTGTCCGTTTACAAGTGGAAATTTTTCTAGCAAGCATTACTGTCAACATGACATAATTTATTTTACAAATAGGCCGAAAGTACTTGTACTCACACGCCGAGTTCAATATCTGGGACTTGCTTTCTCTTCGCTAAAAAAAATCCCAAATTTTTCAAAAATGTCAAAAATCGCACTTTTCAGGCTTTGATATCTCTGGTGGGGCACGAGATTAAAATCTGAAATTTTTTTTTTTCTAAAAGAGTATTGCATGGTAGTGTTATGCACAAGAAATTTCAGGATGGAGATTTGACTACAAGCTGAGATATGGCAAGGGCAACATGTGAAAACAATACTGCCAAACTATTGTTTTGTTGTAGTCACAGCCAAGTATTTATCTCAGAGTGTCATTTAAATTTATGTTTTTGATTATCTTTAAATAATAGTAACAGAAAATAAAGCCCTTTGCAAAGCTTAGCAATTAATTACAAAAATAATTATGCAAAGGCCATACATTTTGTATGGTTTCAGTAATTTTTGTTGTAAGTAATTTGAGTAACTACAAGAAACCTCAGCACTTTTATATAAAGAAAAAAATATATTTTTATACAAGACCTGAGACAAAAACAACATATGGTAAAAGAAAAGCTGTTAATGTTGTCATACTTGTTGAGACATGATCAAACGAGTCAAAACACATTCTTGCTTGTTGATTCAAAAGCCACAATTTTGATCTTTCTCAAAATTTTATTTGTAGGAACCAAGTCTTGTCATCTCTTGATAACTCAGTGAAGATCTTGGCCCTGCTGGCTCATTGAAATATACTTTGAAATCACTATGTGCAAGTCTCAATTCCTTAATAATTCCTAGCTTACTCCTTATGCAAAAATGTGATTTTTCTGCAGTATAAATTTTGAAAAGTCTTTGGGTATCTTTAGTCTCTGAAAATTACTTGAGGCTGATGCATGGTAACATCGCATAATGTTTCATTTACAGAAACATACTTATGGTAGGAACAAGTTTCAGGGAATGGCAAGCAGCATTAAAATTGTGGTTTTTAAACCTAGAAGCAGGAATGTGTTTTGACACGTTTGATCATGTCTCAACAAGTATGCCAACATTATCAGCTTTTCTCTTTCAATATTCTGTTTTTGTCTCAGGTCTTGTGTATATATATATATATATTTATGTAAAAGTGCTGAGGTTTCTTTTAATTACTAAAATTACAACAAAAATTACTGAAACCATACAAAATGTAGGCCTGAGGCATAATTATTTTTTAAATTAACTGCAAAATGCTTTATTTTCTGTTACTATTATTTAAAGATAATATAAATAATAAATTTAAATGACACTCTGAGATAAATACTTAGCTGTGAGTACAACAAAACAATAGTTTGGCAGTATTGTTTTGACATGTTGCCCTTGCCATATCTCAGCTTGTAGTCAAATCTCCATCCTGAAATTTCTTGTGCATAACACTACCATACAATACTCTTATAAAAAAAAAAATCAGATTTTTATCTCGTGGCCTACCAGAGATATCAAAGCCTGAAAAGTACGATTTTTGACATTTTTGAAAAATTTGGGAATTTTTTTAGCGAAGAGAAAGCAAGTCCCAGATCTGGAACTCGGCGTGTGAGTACAAGTACTTTCGGCCTATTTGTAAGAAAAATTATGTCATGTTGACAGTATTCCTTGCTAGAAAAATTTCCTCTTGTAAACGGACAAAGTTTGGAAAAAACTGAAACTTTATGCTTAAATTTTACCAATAAGCAGTTAGTTTCGGAAACTACTCCATTACCAAATTTTTAGCCCAACGTATTCTGTACAAATTGCTTTAATCCGCAGTTGAATTGGATAAATAAACGATGAATTATTTTCAATTCCGTAAACCCTTCTTGTGAGAGAATTGCTGCAGACGATGAAATAAAGATGGCCGCCATGCACAAACAAAAATTAATAAAATTAAAATAATAGTCATTTTGAACTTCCATCATGTTAGGGTTGTTGTACAAAAAATTTCAGATTTTTTAAAAATGGTCGAGCAACGAGTTCTGGGCCACTTGAAATGGATTGACCCTTCTAACTGATCCCCTTATTAAATTGGAGATATGAAATTTTGCATACTTATAGCAGAACACCTGCAGCCAGGCGACAAATCATAATATCTTGAAAAAGGTCTTACGTTTAACCCTTTGAGCTACCACATATGTATTTTAAGCAATTCTTTCTAAGAGAGCCCCTAATTAAGTTGGAGACATGAATTTTTGCATACATATAGCTAAATACCTCCGACCACACGACAAATCATAAAATTTTCAAAAAGTTATATTATTTACTAATCCGGGCTCTAACTTGTATATTTTAAGCAATTTTTTTAACCTCCGCCCTTTTCACCCGGGGAGCACTTTTCCAACTTTTGCCGAGACCCCTTTGACCATTCTTTCATATTATGCACCATTGCTTTACTTATTTTAGTTCCACTTTTTACCGCCAGGGGCGCCTACTTATCTTGGGTGCTATGGGCCCAATCCATTCAACTAATATATATACGGATAGTATGTAAAACGGAGTTTCGTTCGGATAGAGGTTTGTTTAGAATAGAGTGCGCCCCCTGGTTGCGAAATGTGGAACTAACAGATTTCTGAAAAGGATAAAGTGTTTTGAAAGGAATATTAAACGAAACCCTCTGTGCGATCTGTGATCACACTTACCCACTTGTTTAATATTCCCATTTAGTTTTATTAATTCTTCGTTTAGTTCTTTTGACGTACAAGGCAGACGTACGAAAATGTACGAGACTTAATCGAGGCTAAGTATATTAATCATATATTTATTAAAGTAGTATTGTAAAAAGAAAACCTTTTATGGCTGTTTTTCTCCCCAAAAAAATTAATAAGAGTAATAAATGGTTTTTCCCGTACTTTGTACCATGAAATATTTAGTTGATGTTAGCCGCATCTTCAGAAATATTACATAATTCTGATAAAGAATCCCGCTCTCCCCCAAAAAATCCATTTAAATCTAATGGTTTTATTGACATTTACTTATTTATTTTGTTTAATATTTTTTCATTAATACTTGAGTGTGGAAAATGTTTCCATGATCTAACATTCTTTTTTAAATCATAATTTGTTATGCGTCAATCTACAGTAACTCTTCTGTAAATTTTAACTTAAGACAATGTTTAGTAATATCTTATTTTTTTTCATTAAATTCTAACAATGCATCGTATGCAATTTTTAACAGTTTATTAAATGGTAACCTCTCAAGCACAGCACGAGCCTAGTTATTGAACCTGAAAAAATATACATGAACTTTATTGAAGCGAAGTACATTCATCATATATTTATTAAAGTGTTCTAAAAAGATTACTCTTTTACCTATATCTTTTACCTCCCACAACGATTCAATACGTTAATAATTTATTTCTCCATTGCTTTTTCCCATAAAATATTCAGTTGCTATTTTAATATTCCGAATTTGCTTTTAACGATGATAGAGATCTTAAAAAAAATTAATAAATACTAAAAACAATCACGAAAAGTTAAAAAAATGGCTTTTTTTTCATTTTTATCATTTAGTTTTAATAATTCTTTGTTTAGTTCTTTTGCCGTACAAGACTGACGTACGAAAATGTACGAAACTTAGTGGATAGTAAGTAAATTCATCATATATTTATTAAACTTGTATTATAAAAAGAAATTTTTTTGTGGATGTATTTCTCCCACAACGTATTAAAAGGGTGATAATTTGTTTTCCGGTACTTTGTACCATGAAATATTTGGTTGATGTTAGTTTCATCTTTAGAAATTTCACAAAATTCCAATACAGACCCCCCCCCCCCTCCCCTAAAAAAATCCATCCAAATCTAACGGTTTTATTGTATTCTTTTATTTTTTGTTGTTGTTGTTTAATCTTTTTTCATAAATGAGAAAGTGAGTGAGAGGTGTTATTTTTTTTATATTTTTATGGTGATTTATACAATGTTTTATTACTTAATTGTGGGAAACGCTTCCTTGATCTACTATTTTTTAGTCATAGTTTAATATCTGTTAATCTACAGTAACTTTTCTATAAATTTTGCCTTAATACACAATTTTTATTAATATCATAGTATTTTTTCCCATTATTTAATGGGAACACTTTCTAACAGCTTATTAAATGTTAACCTCTCAAGCACAGCACGAGCCTAGTTATTGAACCAGAAAAAAATATACGCGACCTTAATCGAAGCGAAGTACATTCATCATATATTTATTAAAGTGTTCTAAAAAGGAAACTCTTAAATTTATATTTCTCCCACAACGACTCCAGTGGTTAAAAATTTATTTCTCTGTGACTTTTCCCTATAAAATATTCAGTTGCTAATTTAATACTGCGAATTTGCTTTTTACGATGATAAAGATCTCACAAAAATCCAGTACAGACTAAAAGCAACCATGGAAAGTTACAAAAATGGCTTTTTTTTATTATTGTGATTTAGTGTTATTAATTCGTCGTTTAGTTCTTTTGACGTATAAGACTGACGTGTGAAAATGTACGAGAATTAATCAAAACTAAATATATTCATCATATATTTATTAAAGTAGTATTGTAAAAAGAAAACCTTTTATGGCTGTTTTTCTCTCAAAACAAATTAATCGGGTAATAATTGGTTTTTCCGGTACTTTGTACCATGAAATATTTAGTTGAGGTTAACCGCATCTTCAGAAATTTCACGAAATTCCCCCTCACCTCAAAAAATCCATTTAAATCTAACGGTTTTATTGACATTTATTTTTTTATCCTTTGTTAGTCTTTTTTCATTAATAATTGAGTGTGGGAAATGCTTCCATGATCTAACATTTTTTAAATCATAATTTGGTATACATCAATCTACAGTAACTTTTCAGTAAATTTTAACTTAAGACAATGTTTAGTGGTATCTTATTTTTTTTTTTAAATTAAGTTCTGACAATGCATCTTATGTAATTTTTAACAGCTTATTTAATGCTAACCTCTCAAGCACAGCACGAGTCTAGTTATTGAACCTGAAAAAATATACGTGAACTTTATCGAAGTGAACATCATATATTTATTAAAGTGTTCTAAAAACATCACTCTTTTACCTATCCTTTACCTCCCACAACGACTCAATAGGTTAATAATTTATTTATCTATTGCTTTTTCCCATAAAATATTCAGTTGCCATTTTAATACAGCGAATTTGCTTTTTACGATGATAGAGATCTTAAAAAAAATTTAATAAAGGCTAAAAGCAATCATGGAAAGTTACAAAAGTGGCTTTTTTTTAATTTTTGTCATTTAGTTGTATTAATTCTTCGTTGTATAAATTCCCGTATGAAAATGTACGAGATTTAATCGACATTAAATATATTCATCACATATTTATTAAACTAGTATTATAAAAAGAAAACTTTTCGTGGATGTTTTTCTCCCACAATGAATTAAAAGGTAATAATTTGTTCTTCCGGTACTTTGCACCATGAAATATGTGGTTGATGTTAGTCGCATCTTCAGAAATTGCACAAAATTCCAATAAAGACCCCTCCATATCCCCAAAAATACATCTAAATCTAACGGTTTTATTGACTTTTTTTTTATTATTATTGTTGTTTAAACTTTTTTCATAAATAAATGTGTGGTAAATGTATTTTTTTTTTATATTTTTATGGTGATTTATACAAAGTTTTATTTATTTAATTGTGGGAAGTGCTTTCTGGGTATGACATTTTTTTTTTTGTCATAATTTAATATCCGTTAATCGACAGTAACTTTTCCGTAGATTTTATCTTAATACAATGTTTAGTAATATCTTATTATTATTTTCCATTATTTAATGAGAACAGTTTTTAACAGCTTATTAAATGTCAACCTCTCAAGCACAGCACGGGCCTAGTTATTGAAACAGAAAAAATATAAACGATCTTCATCGAAGCGACGTGTATTCATCATATATTTATTAAAGTATTCTAAAAAGATAACTCCTTTACCTATATTTCTCCTACAGCGACACAATAGGTTAAAAATTCATTTCTCCCTGACTTTTCCCCATGAAATATTCAGTTGCTATTTTAATACTGCGAATTTGCTATTTACGATGATAGAGATCTCGCAAAAATTCAATAAAGATAAAAGCAACCATGGGAAGTTACAAAAATGACTATTTTTTTTTTTTATTATTGTCATTTAGTTTTATTCATTTTTCGTTTAGTTCCTTGTTACTTAATTAATTATGTTAGGCAAAAAGCCCCCATAAATAAAAATATTGTCGGGACATGTTTTAAATTTCGAAAATAGTTTATTGGAAGTTCTAATTTAATAACGATTTTGAAAAAAAAAATTGTCGATTTATTTCCTTTTTTTTTTTTTTTTTTTTTTTTTTTTGAACAAAGTTTGTATCGCATAAAAGCTTTCTTTGTCGTCGACTTAGTAGAAAATAATAGATTCCTTGAATAAACTTTATTACACTCATTAAATTGGGTAAATTTATTTGTATCTTAAATAAAAAGCAGAACAATTATTGTAGGTTTTGAACCTCATTTTTCTTTTTCGTGGGTGTGTGTCTGTGGGGGGGGGGGGGGGGGTATAGAAGTTTTTGTTATATCTTAGGAAGAGGGGAGGGGAAACGAAAATCCCTAAACCAGTATCTCTAATTAATGCAAAATATGTTTGACTTAATAAAGTTTTACTAAACATCATTTAATAGAATAACAATTATAGAACTAACAAGGAAGGTCTGCTTACAGGGCATACTCAGAATATGTTGAAAAAAATATTAGTGAAACTACTCATGTGTGTAATTAGGGATCAGTTAAATTTAACGGTGGAATTTCAGTAGAAAGTCTGTAAAAAAATAAAATATTTTCGAATATTTGGCTCAAAAATACGAAAATGACATGCGATTTGGCGAGCAGGATTTTTCCTCTCCAAAAGCAAACGATTTTAATGCATCTGAAAATTGTTTATTAATTGTTGTTTAGAATGCACGGTTTTTAATGAATTTAAACTTAATGAATGAAAGAGGTTATTATATATTTTTTACATTACATATATAAGTTGTTTGTTGCTGTAGTTATTTAATTTATCACTGTAAAAATGTTTTCTATGCTTTGCAATTTGCAAATATCTATTTTAAGTTAGAGACAGCGACATTTGATTGCCATAATACATTTCCATATCAAAGACGAAGTCGTTTCCATAGCAACAAAATCGAATCGACAGCGTTCTATCTGCCTTATTTTTGAGCTTGAAACAATTTAAATCAATTTAAATTTTGTTTTAAATCGTAAAATATGATATTTAAATTTTATTATAAATATATATGACAAACTAAAACTGACAAAAGTATAGTTAAAACAAATTAAAAATGACAAAACTAAAGTTATTTAAATTAAACTTATATAATTATTGAGTTATAATTTAATATCCGTCAATCGACAGTAACCTTCCAGTAAATTTTAACTTAATACAATGATTAGCAATATCTTATTATTTTTCCGATTAAATTTTAACAATGCATCGTATACATTTTTAAACAGATTATTAAATGTTAACATTTCAAGCACTTCGCGAGCCTAATTATTGAACCAGAAAAAAAAAAATATATGTAACCTTTATTGAAGCGATGTATATTCATCATATATTTATTAAAGTGTTCTAAAACAACAACCCCTTTACCTATATTTTCCACACAACGACTCAATAGGTTAAGAATTCATTTCTTCCTGACTTTCCCCCATGAAATATTCAGTTGCTATTTTAATACTGCGAATTTGCTTTTTACGATGGCAGAGATCGCGCAAAAATCCAATAATGATAAAAGCAACCATAGAAAGTTAGAAAATTGGACATTTTTTTAAAATTGTCATTTAGTTTTATTAATTTTGCGTTTAGTTCTTTTTTACTTAATTAATTGTGCAGGGAAAAAGCTCCCATAAATTAGAATATTGCCGAGACATGTTTAAAATTTCGAAAATAGTTTATTGGAAGTTCTAATTTAATTACGATGTTTAAAAATATTTTGTCGATTTATTTCCAATTACTTTTTTTTTTTTTTTTTTTTTTTTTTTTTTTTTTTTTAAACAAAGTTTGTACCGTATAAAAGCTTTCGTTGCAGAAACAAAGTTAATTAGGGTCGACTCAGTAGAAAATAATAGTTTCCTTGAATAAACTTTTATTACACTGATTAAATTGGGCAAATTTATTTGTATCTTAGATAAAAAGGAGAACAATTACTGTAGGGTTTGAACGTCATTTTTCTTTTTCGTGTGTGTGTTTGTGTGAGAGGGGGTGGGGAGATAAATGTTCTTGCTATATCTTAGGGCAAGGAGAAGGGAAACGAAAATCACTATACCGGTATCTCTAATCAATGCAAAATGTGTTTGAATTAATAAAGTTTTACAAAACAGCATTAATAGAATAACAATTATAGAACTAAGTAAAAGTCGCATTCGCATCTTCAGAATTTCACAATATTCCAATAAAGATCCCCTGCCCCCCCCCCCCCCCAAAAAAAAAAACCCTTCTAAATCTAACAGTTTTATTGACATTTATTTATTTATTTATTGTTTAATCTTTTTTCATTTATAATTGAGTGTGGAAAATGCTCCCAAGATCTAAGCATTTTATTCAGTCATGATTATATCCGTCAATCTTCAGTAACTTTCCTGTAAATTTTAACTTAATACAATGTTCAGTAACATCTTATTATTTTTCGCATTAAATTTTAACAATGTATCGTATACAATTTTCAACAGCCTCTTAAATGTTAATCTCTCAAGCACAGCACGAGCGTAGTTATTGAACCAGAAAAAATATACGCGAACTGTATCGAAGCAGAGTATATTCGTATATTTATTAAAGTAGTCTAAAAAGATAACCCCTTTACTTATATTTCTCCCACAAAGAATCAATTTATTAAAAATTCATTTCCACATGACTTTTTCCCATAAAATATTCAGTTGCTATTTTAATATCTTATTATTTTTCGCATTAAATTTTAACAATGTATCGTATACAATTTTCAGCAGACTCTTAAAGGTTAACTTCTCAAGCACAGCACGAGCCTAGTTATTGAACCAGTAAAAATGTACGCGACCTTTATCGAAGCAAAGTATATCCATCGTATATGTATTAAAGTATTCTAAAAAGATAAACTCTTTACTTATATTTCTCCCACAACGACTCAATTTATTAAAAATTCATTTCCCCATAACTTTTTCCCATAAAATATTCAGTTGCTATTTTAATATCTTATTATTTTTTCCATTAAATTTTAACAATGTACGGTATAAATTTTTTAACATATTTATAAATTTTAACTTTTCAAGCACAGCACGAGCCTAGTTATTGAACCAGTAAAAATGTACGCGACCTTTATCGAAGCAAAGTATATCCATCGTATATGTATTAAAGTATTCTGAAAAGATAAACCCTTTACTTATATTTCTCCCGCAACGACTCAATTTATTAAAAATTCATTTCCCCATGACTTTTTCCCATAAAATATTCAGTTGCTATTTTAAAATCTCATTATTTTTCCCATTACATTTTAACAATGTATCGTATAAAATTTTGAACAGATTCTTAAATGTTAACTTCTCAAGCACAGCAAGAGCCCAGTTATTCAACCAGAAAAAATGTACGCGACCTTTATCGAAGCAAAGTATATCCATCGTATATGTATTAAAGTTTTCTAAAAAGATAACTCCTTTACCTATATTTCTTTCACAACGACTAAATTGGTTAAAAATTCATTTCCCATGACTTTTCCCCATAAAATAGTCAGTTGCTATTTTAATATCTTATAATTTTCCCCATTAAATTTTAACAATGTATTGTATTAAATTTTCAACAGATTCTTAAATGTTAACTTCTCAATCACAGCACGAGCCTAGTTATTGAACCAGAAAAAAGATACGCCACCTTTATCGAAGCAGAGTATTTTCGTCGTATATTTATGAAAGTTTTCTAAAAAGATAACTCCTTTACTTATATTTCTCTCTCAACGACTCAATCGGTTAAAAATTCATTTCCCAATGACTTTTAACCATATAATATTCAGTTGCTATTTTAATACTGCGAATTTACTTTTTACGATGATAGAGACCTCGCAAAAATCTAATAAATACTAAAAGCAACCACGGAAACTTATAATAATGGCGTTTTTTTAAGTATTCTCATTTAGTTTTATTAATTCTTCGTTTAGTTCTTTTGACGTACAAGACAGACGTATGAAAATGTACGAGATTTAATCGAGGCTAAGTATATTAATCATATATTTATTAAAGTAGTATTGAAAAATGAAAACTTTTTCTGGTGTTTTTCTCCCACAACGAATTAAAAGGGTAATAATTGATTTTTCCGGTACTTTGTACCACGAAATATTTAGTTGATATTAGTCGCATCTTTAGAAATGTCACAAGATGAAGTAAAGACCCCCTCCCCCAAAAAATCCATTTAAATCTAACTGTTTTATTGACATTTATTTATTTATTGATTTTGTTAAATATTTTTTCAGAAATAAGTGAGTGTGGGAAATGCTTCCGTGATCTTGTATTTTTTTTTTAGTCATAATTTGATATCCGTTAATCGATAGTAACTTTTCTGTAAATTTTACCTTAATACAATGTTTAGTAATATCTTAGTATTTTTTCCCATTATTTAATGGGAACAATTTTTAACAGCTTATTAAATCTCAACCTCTCAAGCACAGCAAGGGCCTAGTTATTAAAACAGAAAAGATATACGTGATCTTTATCGAAGCGAAGTATATTCATCATATATTTATTAAAGTATTCTAAAAAGATATCTCCTTTACCTATATTTCTCCCACAGCGACTTAATAGGTAAAAAATTCATTTCTCCCTGACTTTTCCCCATGAAATATTCAGTTGTTACTTTAATACAGCAAATTTGCTTTTTACAATGATAGAGATCTCACAGAAATCCAAAATAGATAAAAGCAACCATGGAAAGTTAAAAAAAATGGTCTTTTTTATTGTCATTTTGTTTTATTAATTTTTCGTTTAGTTCTTTTTTACTTAATTAATTGTGTATGGTAAAAGCTGCCATAAATAAAAATATTATCGAGACATGTTTTAAATTTCGAAAATAGTTTATTGGATGTTCTAATTTAATTACGATGCTTAAAAATATTTTGTCGATTTATTTCCGATTATTTTTTTTAAACAAAATTTCGAAAATAGTTTATTGGATGTTCTAATTTAATTACGATGCTTAAAAATATTTTTTCGATTTATTTCCGATTATTTTTTTTAAACAAAGTTTGTAGAGTATAAAAGCTTTCGTTGCAGAAACAAAGTTAATTAGTGTCGACTCATAGTAGAAAATAATAGTTTCCATGAAAGAACTTTTAATACACTAATTAAATTGGGAACATTTATTTGTATCTTAAATAAAAAGGAGAACAGTTATTGTAATATTTGAACACGATTTTTTGTGTGTGTTTTTATTTGTGGTGGGGGAGAAATAGAAGTTCTTATTTCTTACTGCGAGGGGACGAAAATCACTAAACCGTTATCTCTAATTATTGCAAAATGTGTTTTAATTAATAAAGTTTTACTAAACAACATTAATAGAATTGCTATTATACAATTTAGTTAATATAAATTTATTTAAAAGGAATGTTGTAAGAGTTGTTGATAGAAGTTCTTATGTATTACAGGGGGGGGGGGGGAGAAACGAAAACTTCTAAACCACTATCTCCAATTTGTGCAATATGTGTTTGAATTAATAAAGTTTTACTAAACTTTATTAATAGAATAAAATTATAGAATTAAGTTAGTAATTGTTTATTTGAAACGAATGTTGTAAAAGTTGTTGATAGAAGTTCTTCTTATATCTTACGGGGAGAAAAAAAAACCCCAAAATCGCTAAATTGGTATCGCTAATTAATGCAAAATGTGTTTACAAGACATTATCAATAGAATAACAATTATAGAATTAAGTTAATATAAGATTATTTAAAAGGAATGTTGTAAAAATAAGCAATGTTATAAAGTTTTTTTTAGTTTTTTATTAGTTTTTTGAGTATAGAGGGGTTAGAGAATTTGTACATTTGTAATATTTGTCAATATATAAATAAGTGATGTTATTCATTCCATTTAAATTTTGTCACTTAACTTATTACATAGGTGACGTATATCGCATATGGGTGACTGGTCAATTCACTTGACAAGTAGCCATGACACAAAATTTACAATAACAACTGTTTAAGGGGCCGCTGCACGAAACTCCCCAAAAGCGAAATCCCATGATACCCAATGGCAAAATTTTGAAGCGCTATTACTCATTATCTAATATAATTATTAAAATACTATTTTCACCATCAGAAAGTACACGCAAGATGTGCGTTTTTAAAAACTGTCTACGTAAATTTTAAATATTTTTACGAAGATGATAAAATTTAATCAAATGGAAATTTTAGAGTTTATAGGGATTTTTTATGTACTTAAAATTTACGGATATAATTTTTAAAAACGCACATCATCGGCATATCATGTCTACTTTCTGATGGTAAAAACGGTATTTTAATAATTATATTAGGTGATGAGTCATCGAGCTTCAAAGTTTTCCCATAGGCTAACATGGAATTTCGCGACCGGGTAGTTTCATTGCAGCGGAGCCTTAATCAAAAGCAAGCATAAAGGTGATTGGCAGTGTAGCGTACAGTGATTTATAGGGACAACTTATATATCTCCTGTATTACATAAAATTAAAGTGCTCAATACTCATGATTGCAAAATAATTCACTTTAGTTCTACTTTTATTATAAAAAATTTAGATTTGGAAGCATTCGAACATAATTGAAAAATTGGGTAAGTTAACATAAGAAATTGTCTCAAATTTGGCTCTCTAGCTTTAATTATTCCATTATACAACTGAAAATAAGCATGATAAATATCTTCGCGTAGTGAAATCATTAAATATTTACCGAAATATCCTAGAAAGGAAAAAAGCATTGTCGTTTTTCTTCTGAAAACGACGACAATGTTAATAATTCATTCCTTTATGACGTTTCCCCATAAAATATTCAACTTCCATTTTGTTTCGAATCTCCC
This sequence comes from Maratus speciosus, assembly GCA_963932465.1. NCBI lineage: Eukaryota > Metazoa > Arthropoda > Arachnida > Araneae > Salticidae > Maratus > Maratus speciosus. The sequence goes on along the minus strand of OZ010797.1, from coordinate 228,579,520 downwards.
ATTTACAACAATTCACAGCGGGAAAAAAAAACTTTTAAAAAAAAGGATAATTTGTGACTAATATAAGCTGCTCTTTGAAGATAATTTATTTTGTTTAAATAAAGTCTTCTCTTAATCTCTTATTTTTTATTTATCTAGCTAATTGAGTATGTAGGGGGAAGGGGGGGGGATGAAATGAACAAAATACATTTGAGACAAACAGTTATTTTTAGAAATCCATTACTCTTTAAAATTTAATTTTAATATTTTCACAAAGAAATCGATTATTCGTGACAGTTAAAAGGAAAAAGTATTGTACACAACATAATATTCGTTCGCTTCACTGTTATTTTAGTTATATCCATAGCATTAATTTTGTTAAATTAAAATATTGTATAATTAACTAAGAAACAGAAAATTACATGCTACGTTTTTAAATTCAGATTTTCCATTTGTCACTAGGGAGCGTATCTGTTTTAAAATTTTGACTGAAGCTGAATCTTTTATACTAGCTTCAAAATTTCGTATAGTTATATTTTCATGAACAAACTCATTTTGTAGTTAATCTATGCTTTAATATATAAATTATCTTTTGTATTTAAATTTTCTTTTCAATCACTTATTTTCTCATGTAAATACGCATTAATTATACGAACAAAGAAAATATTTTATAAACGTAACACTGATTCTGTGTAAATTAAATTATATTAAATAAGCTTTTAGCACATTTCAACTTTTTTAAAAGTCATTATTAATTACTTGAAAGGAAATATATATATATTTTTTGCTCCTTTAAAACATTTCATAAATAATTAATAATTAAATGTATGTTTAAATTAAAATTTCAAATTTTCTGTCTCAACTCTTATTATCACTCATTAGTTTTCAATTAGAATAACAATTTGACTAAATGTTCACGTTTAGTTTTATGAAATGGAAATATTTTAATTCATAAAGGGACTCGTTATTGTTATTATTTCTTAATTAAAAAACTGTTTCAAAATTTTCATGAAAGACATAGAGTATATTTAATGTACCTATTTATATAAAATCCAAGTTTCTGTGTGTTCCTCACAATTCCGGTTGCAATAGCAGGGTTACCACAATAGCGCCAAATTATGGCCAACTTGGCAAAATACATTCATTATTTGGCGACAAAAATAAGTTGCCATATATAAAGCCAACTTGGCGATAGCTGTCTAATTTGGCGAAATTCTCACTGAAACCTATTAACCCTTCGTAATCGAGCTCACTGCAATTCAATTTAAACTCTGCGCATTTAAAGTTTTTTTCAAAATCTATGGATCAGAATTTAAAATGTAATATACGAAAATGTAAATCTTTATATCTTCACTCCGATGCTACTAATAAAATAACCGCCACTAGACGGCGCTGTATTATCTGAGCTCCTAACTGCCCGATTTGAACGTGATTTACATAGCCGGATACAGAAATTAAATTCTCGGTATTTTTCCAGTATAGGGGCCCTGGCGAAATAGAGAAAACTGCCTTGGCGGAATAGAGAAAACTCCTTCGGCGAAGAAGGAAATTTGGCAACATATTTCCACATTTTAAAACTTGTTATTTTCATGTATCACTGCGGAACAAGCGAGAAAAACTACTCATATTCTTACACATATTTTGTGTATATCTTTATATCTCATTTTCCGTAATTTTTGACGAGCTGTCTTTCTAGTAATTATAATAAAATTATTATAATATATGGTGTATATGCAATGTATATGCAATAAGACTAATGTATTTTTAATCGTCAGAACTAATAAAATATGAAAGAGGAGATTCTATAATTCAAGGACACACACACGCGCATTCAATAAAACACAAAAATAGTTGCGTTTTAAACGTTTCAAAGAGCTACAATCACATGTGAAAAAACTAACATTCATGTACCGTTTTTTAGGGAACTACTGAAACAATTTAACTTCATCTTACAAGGGAACCACTTTTAGTGTTGCTCGCATCTAGTATTGAGACCTGGTGCATTTTAAAACCCTATATTACGAAGTTTGAGAATCGATAAAATTTTTCTGTTAAAATAATATTTCTTGATTATACAGCAGCATAACTTTCTGAAAATGCAATTTTCGAGACCACTTATCAGACTACTAACATTGAACTTTTTAAAAGAAAAGCATTTAAAAATAAAAATTAGTTAATAATAAGCATAAAATATTGAAAAAAGTTTGAAAATTCCTTCAAAAACCCACGAATTTGATTTTGAAAAATTGCAACTTTATATTCGTATTTTTAGCGGGGAAACAGTTGGCGTTTATTTTCAAAAGTAGAGCTCTCCGGCAACCCTAGCCAAATGTCATAGCTGAATTTGTAATAGCTAGAAATTGCAATGTCCGACCTATTTCGCCACAAAAAATTTTCTAAATTGTGTAAAAATATTAATTTACTTTATGATTACTTTTACCGAAGGACCATTTATTACAGCAACATTTCATTTTAAATATTCGAAACGTTATTTCATTCGATTTCAAAAGAAAATAGTTTGCTTATTTTGTATTTCACTAAAAAATAGTTTTCAATGATCTTCGAAGCTTTTATAGAATTATATTTATTAATTATATATTTATCGTCTGCATAGGGAAAAAAAAAAAAAAAAACATAATATTTGTTTCTTATGCTATCAATTATAAAAAAAAAATCGCAATCTGATATAATTCTAGTAATATGTCCTGTACATTTTCTCTTTGGGTAAAGCGGCGGAAAAAATGTAGCGCCATATTTGGCGACTTAACTAACATTTGGCGTGAAATAAACAAATAAATATGTAATAATAAAAAATTAAAAGTATAAAAAAGTATATAAAATATTATTTTAACAGGGAAATTTTTTCGGTTCTCTAACTTTTATGTATAAGGCTACAAAACGCAACAGGTCTCGATGCTAGGTGCGAGCAACACCAAAAGTGGTGCCCTTGTTAGTAGAATTTTAAGTGGAATTTCCGATCCAATAAAAGAATTTTTTTTTTATATTTTTGAAGTGTAACATATGCTCTATTCTGAATTCGAAAATGGAAAATATTTTTGCTCCACCTATTGATGGTTCGTGCATGTAATTATGAGTTCGACCGAATATTCGTTTTCGTTTACCTTCGACGGATATTCTTTTTAGGCGAAAATACTGTCGAATGTGTGGCCGGGATTAAAACTCGGCCGAAACTATCCGTATTCCTAAATTCTCGTAAACTTTGTAACATATTGTTCCATTGTGAATTCGAAAATACGAAATATTTTTTGTCAGTAAGCAGTTTTTGCTCAACCTAGTAATTAGAGTTCGACTGAATATTCGATTTCGTTTTCGGCACAAAATCTTAGTTTCAGCAAACATTTTAAGCGAAAATACTGTCGAATGTGTGGCCGGGATTAAAACTCGGCAGAAACTGTCCGTATTCCTAAATTCTTGTAATCTTTGTAACATAATGTTCCATTCTGAATTCGAAAATACAAAATATTTTTTGTCAGTAAGCAGTTTTTGCTCAAGCTTGGATGACCACCAGTGGTGGTCATCTATGTAATTAAAGTTCGACTGAATATTCGATTTTGTTTCCGTTTTCGGCACAAAATCTTAGTTTCAGCAAACATTTTAAGCGAAAGTACTGTCGAATATGTGGCAGGGATTAAAACTCGATCGAAACTATCCGTATTCCCCCTAAATTATAGTAATCTTTGTACATATGTTCTATTCTGAATTCGAAAATGCAAAATTTTTTTTTGTCAGGAAGCAGTTTTTTGCTCGCCATACTGGCGGACCGTGCATGTAATTATGAGTTCGGCAGAATATTCGGTTTCGATTTCGGCACAGAATCTTAGTTTCGGCGAACATTCTTTTCAGGCGAAAATACTGTTGAATGTGTGGCCGGGATTAAAACTCGGCCGAAATTATCCGTATTCCTAAATCGTACTATCTAATTTTGCGTTTATAATTCATAAATAACTTTTTGATAAATTTGATAAAATTTTAATATTAGTTATTATTTGTTTATAATCGTTATTTGATGAATAAAATTTTGAATTGCAACTTTACGTAGATGTAACTTTATTAGTATTATTAAAAAAACGTTCCGAATTGTACTTTACCGATGTATAATAGTATTTTTCTTTATGTTCTTAAATCAAAAGTTATAAGATAAGGCAACCACGACAATAACTTACGGAAACGCTGTATATCACTGTGACGCAATTATGATACAATTATCGTATGTTGGCATGAATTTCAGTATGAAAGAAATACGTGGGAATTGAAATCTTAAATAATAATAATAATAGATACTCTTTTTATGAATATTTATTACGAAAATAATGTTATTTCACCGTTTACTAAAACTAAATAACATAAAATTCTCGTACATTAATTAAATTTTTAAGTTGACTTAGTTGTGAGTTTCAATTAATTACTACCTTTAATTTTCCATTTATAATGAACTTATTTTTAAACAAAAAATTTTCTGGGGAAAAGTATATGAACTTATTCACCTAATTAACTGAACACTGTAAACAGAAACTGCATATTCAGAAATTACTTACGTTTATTTTAATTAGATTTTTCACCCGTTTATTCAAACAAACATTGTAGAAATAAAAGAATTTGACGAAATATTTCTAAAAATGTACAAAATGGTTATAAGAGAACGTATTTAATAATAAAAACATATCGTCATGTAACTATATCGTCATATAACTGACTTTTACACTGATGCTATAAATTTTAGTTTAATTAAGTTTCTCTAAAGTATAGTCTAGTTTTCTTAAACATCGCTGTTTACTTGCTTAACAAGCACTGTATGATTATGTTAAGAGTATCAATCCCTAAGTCATAAATGATAGTTAATGATTGTAAATGTTACCGGTACACTGTTTTGAATCATTTCAAAAAATTAATGTTTCATAATTTAACTATTAGATAGTACCCGTCAAGATTTGTTTCATTAGAAAAATGCTTGAATTTTTAATGAGTTGCTTTTACATTAATTAAGTATTAAAATTTTGATGAATTGGTATATTGTATAAGTGATTCCTACAGATTTAAGGCGGTGGATGGTGCAGTCAGTCAAACTTATTTAGAGAACGTGCAACATACTAAGTTGTATATGCATGTAGAGATTAAGCATACCATTCCCCAAGTTATACATGACAGCAATTTTTTAAATATTAGTGTTAACAGTTTTGAATTATTGCAAAAAATATGTTTTTAAATTTAATTTTGGATACCAATATATATTTAAGTAATTAAATTGGATGCGAATAATTCGCAAATCCTTGCTTTAATATAGATATAAAAACTTTAAAATCTTCGACAGTTTCGGCACGCATCTGCGGCCATCATGAGGAATGCAAAATTTAATTTCCTGAATTATTTTACATTCCTAATGATGGCCACGGATGTGAGCCGAAACTCTCAATCATTTTAAACTTTTTCTATCTATATTAAAGCAAGTTTTTGTGATTTATTCGCATCTCATTTATTTTCTATAATTATAATCTACGCTTTAATGGTCAAAAATTATCCATAACCATTATATATACTGTAACAAAAAATACTGTTGATTTTCAGTACAATTTTCGTATTTTTACGGAATATATTTCCTGGTAAAAGTGATTTCATGAATGAGACAAAAAAATATTGCCTAACATATATTTCTTATTTCTCTAATAATGTGAGACTTTTTTTCTTACATTTCCAAAGAGAAAAAAATCCGTAAAATGCAATAATAGTACTGTCAAAATACGAAAATTCTTTTTAGAGAGTAAAATTATAAATAATCCCAAAGACTTAGTGGAAAAGACATATTAACTAGACTTTTAGTACTATTATCTGTGAAGAATTTTTTTTTTAATCCACATTCTCTGCTTTCTGACCTTATTTTATAAGGAGAAAAAATTTTCCCTAAAAATAGAGAAATTATACTGATTTAACAACGGATATTATTAGCCCCCGGTACGGTATGCTATTTCTTTCTCCCAGTTTATTTGTGACGTTTCCAAAAAATAATGTTACCTTACAGAAGCCAGCCGTAAAACAAAGCAGTACAATTAAATAGTAAATAGCAATTTTTAAAACTTCTAAGCATCACACATTTTCAATTTTTATACCGTCGTATTGGGAAAAAGAAGTACTTTTAAATGCAATTTGTTTGAAAACTGCATCTCCATTTGTTTTTGAAATATTAATTTTTTTTGTAGTTTTTGGAACCATATGCTTAATATTGGCAACAGAAGTACTGCATTTCTATAGAAAGCAAAGGAAAAATAGTTGTAAAATATTAATTATATATTTTTGTTGCCATTTTTCAAGCCGAACATTACAGCCGAAAGAAAATGTAATTAAAATACATGCTATTTTGAAAAAATATAAAGTCACGATTTCTGTTAAAACATGGAGCTATTATAAACTATATTTAATTTTTTTTTAAGTGTCTATATTAATTTTACAAACAAATGAAGGCCTGTGAATCAATAAGACACCTTTTTTTTTTGTCGAGTTCCTTTAATGACGGCATCTTTTTGCTACATTTGTGTATTATTTCGCGATAGTGACGTCCTATGCATACTTTACTGTAGATTTTTAAGAGTGGATCGGATGTGGAATTCTTAAGCGGATGCGAATGACGTCATTTTACATAAAATAAAAGCGTGTGCTGTAAGTCTTAAAATTGAAATATGTTTTGTACTATTTATATATACATATATTTTTTTTTTTCATCGGGGGCGACACTAAATTCTTAAAAAGCAGAATTCCTGTTTTTTAGTTTCCCCCCCCTTTTTTTTTCACAGTGTATGCACAGTGTATTTTTCTTTTCTATGAATAATTTTTTTCGTAAGATGAGCGTTATTTTTCATTATAATTAAATAATAGGAAATTCTAGTACATTCAGTACAATTTCAACATTGTTTGACAAGTTGTTGAAGAGTTCTCATTAATTAGTACCTTTAGATTTTCATTCCTAATAAAGTTATTTTTAAACTAAAAATTTTCTGGGAAAATGTAACTGAAGCTATTTAGTTAATTAACTGAACATTGTAAAGAGCAACTGTGTATTCAGGAATTTTTTATGTTCACTTGAATTAGAATAATTATTTTAATTAAATATTTTACCTATTCATTCAGACGAACGTGTTTAAAACAGAAAAATCTTATAAAATTGTTTTGAAAATATCTAGAAGTTGTAATGGTATATATTTTTTAATTGAATCAGATTTTTATGATGTCATGATGTCATCGATTTTGTCACAGTTTCTATAATTTTAAATTTATAGAATTATATATATTATAATAACAAGATAAAATATAATTTTATAAACTTTTTAGGCAGTGTAATATATATAGTTCCGTTATTCAATTATATACTATATGTATGAAATGTTTCAATGTAATTAATTATGAATTGTTATGAAAGATTTCATTTCTAAGCTGATTTGTGCTTACAAAAATATTTGATTTGTGAAAAGTAATAAGTTCTAATCTCAAATAATCTTAATCAATCTAATCTGAACTTTATCAGTTAGCAACTAAATATTTTTACCTGTTTTACCAAACTATTATTTCCTTAAACAATTGCGTGTAACTGTGTCTTTTTACGTTTTAGGTATAATTCGTAAGAAACATTACCTATTGCATTCTGCCTTATGTTGGAATTTCTGAAAAAAAATTGCTGATCTACGTTGGTCATAACCCCTAGAACCCAAAACCAGCCCCCGGTTTAAAACTTTATATACCGGGTGTCCCAAAAAGGACTGGCTGATTTTAAAATTCAATAACTTCCAAATTGTGACAGATATTAAAAAAATTCTTGTAGGAGGGTTATGCATAAAGTCAAAAGTTTTATTACAGTGATTTTCGATTTTAGTTCGAATTACAAACAATAGATGGCGCTGTAAGCAATAGTCGTTAAATACAGACTAGATTTTTGGTCCTTTCTGCTGTTCCATGCAGAAAAAGGAGATGGAAATGTATTATCCGGGCCACGAAGTACCAAAAATCGAGCCTGAATTTAGCCTCTATTGATCGCAGCGCCATCTATTGTTTGTAATTCGAACTAAAATCGAAAATCACTGTAAAAAAACTTTTGACTTTATGCATAACCCTCCTGCAAGAATTTTTTTAATATCTGTCACCGTTTGGAAGTTATTGAGTTTTAAAATCAGTCAGTCCTTTTTGGGACACCCGGTATATGTACCATTATAAACCAACACAGATTATCAGCAACAAATGTAAATAATATACATATATATATAACTTTTTTATGAACACGACAACTTCCATTGCTGCACAAATCTCTTCCACATTGACACATAAAATGAAGGGTAAAAAAATCTCGATCAAGTTCATTAATGGGCAAAATCGGACCAGTGGGGGTGGAAATACGGAGTGTTTTTGTGATAACAGATAAAACCCCATAACTTCTTAAGTGTGATACATGTCGAATCAGTTTAAAGTTATTATTACTTGTAGGAAAAGGACAAAAAATTTATGTATGAGATTTTTTATATCATTAAAAATGACTTCAAGAGGCGAAAAAAAACAGTGTTTTAAGAAGAAAAAAATTCATAACGTCGCCAATTCACAAGATATCAAATCCACTTAAATTTATTATAAATCATCATAATACTGTTTACAACTTTTATATTGACAAGTTTTTGATAGGATGAAGTCTTAAAAAAAGGGAGGGGAGGAGGGATGTGCGGTTGTAGAAGAAAAAAATCAGAACATTTACATGATTCTGTTAAAACCAACTGTCACAGAAAAATGCAATTAAATACTCGTCAAAAGCGGCCAGACAAAATTGTTAAACTGGGTTTATGTCTAATTTTGATTTAGTCTTTGTTGGTGAATTTAGTACTTATCTTCGAAATCTACCCGTGACTATACATTGAGCCGGAAGGGATTTTTTTTTTTTTTTTTTTTTTTTTTTACATTCCATTAAAATATTTTTCAAATAATGTGGAAAGAAGTGTTTAAAATAAGAAAGAAAAATCATGCGTCGAGCTTATATTATGACACACTTTCCAACACATTTAGAATACTTTAACAAAACGTCTCCGATTAATAAGATGAAGTTATAAATTTAAATAATTTTGAAAACGCATAAAACAGTTGAAAACTCAATTTCGTCATTTATGATCTATAGTCGGATTATGTGTAAATTTAGTTCAGTTAGGAAACGCTTCAGTTGAAATGTTGTTTCAGCAATTTTCGTCAATAAACGGAAATAAACTCGAATTATTTTTTAGGGCCCTGTATATGATATATAGAATTTATAGAGATCAAGTATATGGGATGCCCAAATGAAAGTGGCATTGCTGTAATAACTTCTCCATTTGAAAAGAAAGATGATTGCGCTTGGTCCTATAGAAGGCGCAGAGTGCTGGGAATGCATGCGATATCTATCCCGCCAGATGTGTGTGTGATAGCGTGGTAGCACGTTAAAAGACATCGTTCGCATCATGTATGCCTCCAAATGGTGCCAACGCGCGTGCAATTTTTAGCAGTGGAATTTTTAACAGTGCTAGTGAAACCTATCGTCGAATGCAAAATGTGTATAGCACGCAGACCGGTATTCCGATGGCGTAGGGATTTTCGTAGTGGAAGAAGACCACATGCGCTTGACCAGGTTGTGATTAGTCGTGAGTACTGCTTCTTCCACTACGAAAATTTTTACACCATCGAAATACCGATCTGCGTGACATGCACTCCGTGCCATACACATTTTGCATTCAACGATAGATTTCACTAGCAATTACATTTTCCGCTGTTAAAATTTGCACGAATATACTGCCCGCGTTGACACCGTTTGGAGGCATCCATGATGCGAACAATGTCTTTTAACGTGCTCCCACGCTATCACACACGCATATGTTGGGATCTGGCGATATCGCATGCATTCCCAGCACTCTGCGCTCTCTATAGGAGCATGTGCTGTCATCTTTCTCTTCAAATGACGAAATTATTACAGCAGTGCCACTTTCATTTGGGAGACCCTTATAATATTAAAAAAGTAATTAAATTTAAAAATGCATCCCACAACTGAAAACGCGCTTCCGTCTTAAACGGTACTGTAACTGAATTTTTTTGTGTGTGTGTCGCTGTAAATGAACAATAAATGCTGTGCCACCATAATCTATAGTAAACATGTTACGAGGTGCCTGATGCAGTGCACCTCATTGATGTATATAAATTCCAACATGTTTGAAATAGTGTAACATCATTAAAATACATTCCAAACTGTTTCTCTCCGTCGACCATATTCTTTTGCGTGTCCCAATAAACGAACTATTATTGCTACACACTTTCTTCTAAATATCGAACATGCCTTAGTGATTCTCAATAACACATGTAAATGCATAGCAATCCGAGTATATTTATGTGAGATAGGGAGCGAGCAGACAGACAGGCAAGCAGACAGACGGACAGATGATTTGAATTAATAAACATTTTCCAACTATATTGGAAAGTGTTAAAAATATAGATTTAATCCCTTACCTGCGTGGCTAGGTTTCCCCTCGTATAATTTGAATAACAAGAAAACAAAGAATTATATATTTAAATCTGTAATCGGAAGGAAATAGAACCCTATTTGGCCTGCATGTGAAAGAATCGAATATAATATAAAAGAATATGCCTTTGAATAATCACAAATATCATAAGTTTGTGTTTCCCAAATTGTTTTTTGGAGGTATAATTAAGGGATTAATGTTCTCCATTGTGTTTTAAGTTATTGTCTTTAATAGAGTTAATATTTTATGTTATAGATTCGCATAATAAGATACTTTATCATTAATATTCGTTTATACGTTCAAGCAACTTATTTACACTGTAAAAAAAAATCTGTAAAGTTACTAAAGTGTTTCTAGGAAACTGGGATTCCTAGAACATTTTATGTAACGGAAACAACAAAAATTCATGTAACAGACACAGTTTTGCGCCGAAAATCAAAAAATCTGTAAGGTTACAAAGAATTGTTTAGGAAACTGGGATGCCTGGAATTTTTCATGTAACTACAACCAGAGTTACAGATAAAATTTTAGTAAGATTACTGAAATTTTAGCAGATTCATTTGTAAAGTTACAGATTTCTGTAGCTTTACAAAAACTAGTTTTGTAGATTTGCAGCTTTTTTTGTACAGTTACAGAAAAAAGTTTAGTGAGCATGTAACTTTACATCTGTAGAACTACAGATTTTTTTTTACAGTGTACTACAGTGTCACATACATATATTTTTAATAATTAATGTAAAATTTAAATATTTTAAGAAAGCATACTTTTAGATTTAATTTAAAACATTTAGATGATAAATATATAAAATTGATTTTAAAGTGCGAATAAAATGTTAAATTATAGACACTTATGCACATTCATTTGATTTTACAAGGCCTTCTACAAAATTGAAATCATTTATTTTACTATATTATTTGAAAAATAAAGTTATTTACATTTTAACTAATTTATAAATTTAATTTTTTAACTCGTACCACAGTGAACAATGATATATTTTAATATACGTTTTCTTGCATTACATATTTTATTTCCATTTTAAAGCTTGAACTGTGAAGCATTGCTGTAAAATAATTATTATGCAATTATTTTAAAATCTTATTTTGAAGACAGGTGTATCTAAAAAAAAATGTGTTTTATTTCGAAAAACTCTATATCCTTTAATTATTCTTTTAAACAATACGATGAATTATTCATTATTTATAATTAAATATGCATGAAAATAAAATCTCCTAAGTATTACGAATACAGAATTTTTTATTACTCAACTATGTAATATTGCACTTAATTAAAACTCACTTTTGTTTCAGTTTTATTTGTTAGCCTTTGATTTAATTTAAATGGAAGATTTTTTTTCTCATTTAGTTTAATGTCTGTTTATTTCAAAAATATAATTAAAGATAGTCTTTTTAAATTTATTAAATATTTATTAAATTAAAAATTGATATTTTATTAATACAATGTAATGCAATATGCAATAAATGGAAACGTGTCTTACAACGGAAACATGTTTAAAAGCTATTTTCTCCGTGAACAATTTTTCACGTGAATAGTTGAATGATAGGGTTTCAGATCATTACATTACAGATAGTACAACTGTAGAATATTATTATAAATTTTGATAATGTCTTCGGTGGGGTCGAAACATGTAAACAGTTTATTGAAACACTTCTTACTGCTTTTATAGCTCTTATTTAACTTCTTTTTGCATTTTAATGAAGCGTGTTATTCTAGGTGTTGTGATTCGTTATATATTTAATAGCGTATTTTTTTAATGTAAAATAGATGTTGCAGGATATTGCTGAGCGATATTTTCTTAGTATTTTGGAACTAGTGCTATATTTATGTATGATTGACTAGTGTAACAATAGCTTACTAATTTTTTGTAAGGTTTGTATATCATTGATACGAATTGGTACAATAGTCGAAACACGTAAGCAGTTTATTGAAACACTTCTTACTGTTTTTATAGTTTTTATTTAAGACCTTTTTGCAGTTTAATGAAGTATATTGTTTCTGGTTGTTGTGATTTGTTATAAATTTAATCGTGTAATAAAACCAATGGGTAAATGTGATCACAGATAGCACAGAGGGTTGCGTTTAATATTCCTTTCAAAACACTTTATCCTTTTGCAAAATCTGTTATTTCCACATATAGCAACCAGGGGGCGCACTCTATTCTAAACAAACCTCCATCCGACGCTTCCATCTCTGTTTTACAAACTATCCGTAGATGTATTAGTCGAAGGAATCGAGCCCATGGCACCCGGGATAGGTTGGCGCTCTCTGACGATAAAAATTGGAACTAAAATATGTACGGGTATGGTGCATAATATGAAAGAGTGGTCAAAGAAGTGTCGGCAAAAGTTAGAAAAGTGCATCCCGGGCGAAAAGGGTGGAGGTTAGAAAAATCGCTAAAACTACAGAAGTTAGAGTCAGGAGGGGTAAATAATATAAGACTTTTTGAAAATTTTATGATTATTCATGTGATCGCAAGTGTTTTGATATAAGTATGCAAAATTTCACATCTCCAACTTAATTAGCGGCTGAGTTAGAAAAATTGCTTAAAATACACAAGTGAGAGCCCAGAAGGGTAAATATAAGATTTTTCCAAATTTTTATTATTTGTCGTTTGATGTGAAGTATTCAGCTAAAAGTATCTAAAATTTCAAGTCTTCAACTTAATTAGCAGCTCAGTTAGAAAAAAAAGTTTAAAATACACAAGTTAGAGGGGTAAATATAAGACTTTTTCAAAACTTTATGATTTCTCGTTTGATGTGAGGTGTTCAGCTATAAGAATCCGAAATTTCAAATCTCCAACATATATAGTTTCTGAGAACGGGCTCTGTGACGGACAGACAGACAGACAGAGGAGTGAGACGAATAGGGTTTCGTAAAATGAACGAAACCCTAAAAAAAGAAATCTAGATATTGAAGGATATTTCTGCAATTTTTTAATGTTTTGAAGCTACTTCTACATTCATGTATAATTGTCTAATGTAACAATAGCTTATTAATTTTTTGTAATGTTTTATATCACTGATACGAATTGGTCATTTTAAAATCAAATGATTTATTTATTTTTATGATTACTTTAATTTATTGACAAAACAATTATGTTTCTTTTCAATAAGAGCATTAATTTAAGATTTCAATTTTTAGGTTAAAATACATAGATTATATTAATTATTAACTTGTTGGGTGTGCCAATCTTAAAAATTTCTTCTATCTCATACATCTTAACATTTCAGAAAGTAGTTACAAATGTTAGTAGTTCAATATTATTAGTTCAATACTATATTAACTTTGACTTTCATTTTAAATTCTTGATTCAGTCAGTTAATCGGAGTATAAGCAAGTTAATCTCGTTCATGATATTTGAATAAAATCATTATTTTTCGTTATTCTGTTGTACGTCAGTTGTTTTCGAATAGCCGACTTAGCAGGATGGGAAGTTCTCGTTGCTGCACGAACCGCCGATGTACAACAGAAGTACGAAAAATCGAGAAAATTACACAAAAAACCCGGAATATTTGTAAATTCAAGGGGAACCTGCTTGCCATAGCCAAAAACATCTGAAATTTGATTCAATTCTATGCATAACTTTATACACTTTTCTATGGTACAATAATGAAAATGGTACAAAAATCGCTATTACAGTTCCCTCTTCCGGTGAATTATTTCCAAATTCGAGGAGGACCTGCTAGCCATAGCCAAAAATATCTACCTGAAATTTGGCTCCATTCTGTGCATACGTTCATACATTTTTCGATGGTGCAATGGCGACACCCGGACAGATAATTTTGCATAAACATTGTTTTCGGGGTCTCTGACTCCTAAAACGTGTAAATCCGTCTAAAACCGGAAACCGATTTTTTTTTTTTTTTTAGTACAGTATTTTCTTCTTTTATAGACAGAAGAAAATAAAAATGAATTAAAAAACACCGGGTGTCCTAAAAAGGTCTGGCTGATTTTAAAATTCAACAATTCGCAAACAGTGACAGATATTTAAACAATTCTTGCAGGAATGTTATGTATGATGTCAGGATTTTTTTTTTTTACCGTGATTCTCGAATTTTGTTCGAATTACAAACAATAGATGGCGCTACAAGCAATAGACGCTAAATACCACAAGCTACAATGTAAAAAAAGTACGACCCGTTTTCCTGTAGGAATCGGGAAAATAGTTGCCCTTATCGTACCGGAAAAAATTCCGATCCAGATCGGAATAAAATCCGTAAAATACCGTTTTATTGACTATTTCCTTTTTTTTTACGGATTTTATTCTGAGCTGGGTCGGAAATTTTTCCGGTACGATAAGGGCAACTATTTTTCTGATTCCTACAGGAAAACTGGTCGGATTTTTTTTACAGTGTAGATTTTTTGGTCTTTTTCTTCTCCCATGCCAAAAAAGGAGATTAAAATGTATTGAGTGGGTCAAAAATCGGGACTGGATTTAGCGCATATTGCTCGCAGCGCTGTCTATTGTTTGTAATTCGAACTAAATTCTAGAATCTTAGTAAATAAAAACTCCTGACATCATACATAACGTTGCTGCAAGAATTTTTGGCACAGATGTCATGTTCGCCCCATATTGGCGCGCTTTTTTCCTGATGCCAATATCATATAGGCAACGGGTACTTAACTTGCGCCAAAGTGTCGTTATTTTGCTTGATGTGGTAACCCGGAATATGTTGTTTATACTGCTGATGTTTTCGCCAAATTGGCAACCGAAAAAAATCGCGCCAATATGGGGCAAATATGACATCTGTGCCGAATTTTTTTAAATATCTGTTTCCGTTTGCAAGTTTTTGAATTTTAAAATCAGTCAGTCTTTTTTAGGACACATTTTATATGCATCGTAAATTATATAAATAATTATCAAATATCTTCATCTTCTTTTTGGTTGAATATAATATCCTATAAATTCTATTTAACTTTTATTTTTTTATATTATTAAAATAAAAGTATTTTGAAAATGAAGTTTTATTTATATTACTATATGTCATTTACCAGAATATTTGTTTAAACAATCGAATTCCTTTTTTATTATTTTAATTATAAATACATATAAAATATCTCATCTACATTAACATTAATTAAATTTTTTTTACAATCTCTAATTTAAAATTAGCTTTGGTTTTACATTGTGCTTAATTACATTTGCATCTTATTTAATGCTTCAAAAATTATTCAATTCATTATTTGAATATTTTATTCTATAAAAGCTGTCATGCTATTTAAATAATTTCTCATAAAAAATATTCTATTCCTCTTAAATATCAATTAATTTAAAATAATACGACGGCTTGTTTATTTAATTAGAACATGGAAATCAATAAATAATGAAAAATATTTTTGGAAAGTAAATCTTCAAATATGCATCAAGTAGATATTTTTCTTTATCAGGTAATGAAAAATCGCGAGTCGCAATTAAATTAAAATTTCATCTTCATTATTTTTGCTCCTATTTTGCAGAATTTTATTAAAATATAATTTTGTAAGATTCTAATTAATTTAGTTTTTTTAAGTAAAATCTTTCTTCTCCAACTTCATCTCAGAAGTGTTTATTTAATAAAATAGATATTAAAAAAAAGGCTTTTTAAAAAAATTTCTTGAATAAAAAAATGAAAAAATTATTAAAAATAAAACTCTTTAAAAAAATTTATTAAAAAGTTATCTTTTGATGATATTTATTCTTTTTGTATTAGGATAGATATTTTTTTAATTATCTCGTTCAATAAAAATAGGAATAGGATTCAAAAATTGCTTGTAAGATTTTAATTATTTTAGCTTTTTAACTAAAAATTTCGTTCTCCAACTGCATAAACAAAATAAAAAAAAATCTATATTTAAAAAAAAAAAAATCATGCCGGCTCGGTCTGCAGGCGGAGGTAGATTTCGAAGATAAATACTAATTTCACCAACCAACTCAAACTAAATCAAGATTAGACATAAACCTAGTTTAACAATTTTATCTTGCCACTTTTGACGAGCTTTTAATTTCCTTTTTCTGTAACAGCTAGTTTTATCAGAATCGTGTTAATAGGAGGATTTTTTCTTACGTTTGTTTTTGGTTAATTTGTTTTTGCTATAAGAATTGGTCCTATCAAAAATTTGTCAATATAAAAGTTGTCGTTAATATTAAAAAGATTTATAGTAAATTCCTTCATCTGAAAGATCTCTATTTAATAGAATAGATATTTAAAACTCTTGTTGCTTTTATACTAGGACAGAGATTTTTATTATTATTATCACTTACAAATTAATCTAAGTAAAAACTGGTGTGAAACAAGAAGCAAACGAACTTAAAACACCATAAAAAATATATAAATGCGCTTAAGGGGTCTTGGGAATCTTAAAATTAGAAAAAAAAGAAAAAAGACCATTTTCAACATTTAATAACATAAAATGTATATGATTTAAAAAACATTTTTTTTATTGGGATGAAAGATATAGGTAAGTTATTTCATTTTATGTATTTAAAAAATTGCAAGATGCAGAATTAGTATTTATAGGAGACTCCACAGGATTACAAAATAATTTTTGAAACTAGAATGAAAATTTTCGCGCTTAATTATACTTCAGACTGTACTAATTACCCTGGACCTAAATAAATTTGTATTTAAAGCATCTTTATATTTTTAATACAAAGTTGTATTTAGCTAATACAAAATTTTGAATATTTCAACAGTATAATCACCTAAAAAAATATTTTTTCAAAACAATAAAAATGAAATTTTAGGTTCAGTTTATACAGACTAACATGAAATATAGGTTTTGAAAAGTCCATGAAAAAATATTCAGAAGTTTTTGAAATATCCTGCGCGTTATGCCCAAAAACGTCATTTGTAGAAAAATAACTTCAAAGTTTCGGAAACGCCGCTTCAGCTATTGAGCGGGTATCATTATAAAAGCCATAACTTCTGTTCAAATGGGAATTTCACGAAAACAATTATATCAAAATGTTCAGAAAAGATATAATTTTAACATCTAAAAAAATTGAAACTTCGAAAATTTTGAAGCTTTAAAAGTCCTGATACTTAACCCCTTGAGCGGCGGTGGGATATTTTTTATCCCACCTACGATTAATGAAGACTTGCACCAGAAAAATTTTATGAAATTTTACTTTTCTAACTTTGGTGGAAAAAAGTTGTAAAATTGCATTTCCTTATTTTGAAATAAAATTTTTCTAAATTTTCGGTGGGAATTTAGCATTACACTAACGTAATTGCTTGCCCCTCAAGGGGTTAAGAAGCTACTTCAGTCACCTGAAAAGGGCCGCTCACTAATGCTATTCCTATAAGAAATTTTTAAAGATATCTAGTTTGCGTTTCAGTATATTTAAACAATACTTTTTGCATTGGCAAGCTGAGATCGATCTGTACAAAGGGCGTTTTTTTACTTTTTCGATTTTGTTTACAGATATTTTTAATTAGGACACTTTCATTTTCGGAAACGGTTTCGAAAGTGAAAGCATCCTCTTAAATAAGAAGTAAAAATTAAATTTAAAAAATCAAAAAACCTGACTGGATAAAAAGTGAACTAATTAATTATTTCTCATCAATGTGAATCTATATTTTATATTACTTACCTATTTTTTATTTACTTGTATTGATGACTTTTAAGTTGTGTTTAATTGTTAGTTTCTATCTATAAACACTGTTTTGATGAGACCTGTAGAGGTCAATGAGGGTTAGATTTGCAGTAAAGCTACAGATCCTACCTACACAACTTCCAGGTTGTGTAATATTTAAACGGAGCTTCTGACTGTAAAATGGTCAATGGAACATCGTCTTCATTTTGAAAGACCTATCCAATGATATGCCACTCAATACGGTGCGTAAAAAAATTTTTCGTCTCTAACGCCATTTTGAATTTATAAAAAGAAAACTTAGCCTATAACCATCGAACGGTTAAGACGAATCGATAGAGACCTCATTCATTAAAATTCATTCAGCCGTTGGGATGTTTCGAGGGTATAAAGAAATCCGCATACCCAGATACGCGTAAAACACACAACCCTTCTTGGCAGTCGGGTAAAAATGATCTGTAAACAAAACCGAAACAGTAAAAAGGGGCTGATGTAGAGATCAATCTCAGCTATGCAAGGCAAAAAAAAAAAAAATAAATAAAAATAAATAAATAAATAATAAAAAAAATATTAAAATGCAAACGAGATATCTTAAAAAATTTCTTCCGTAGGAGCTACTAGAGGGGCATTACAGGCACTAGCGAGCGAGTCTTTCCAGGTGACTGAAGCAGCCCCTTAATGGGTTTTTCAAAAGAACTTACTTAGTCTTTCTGCATCAAAGATGACGTGCTTCTGATTGATAATTTAATTATTTAAATTTATTAATCAAATTTAATAAATTATAAAAAAATACAAAAATGTTTTATACTTTCGTAACTTTTTTTTAATAAAAGCATGTTGAACATTATTACCTCTTGTATTACCATCTAACATTTAATAGAATATTTGGAGAACAAAACTCTTGTTATTATTTTTATATTTTTTAATTAGAAATAATCACATAATGCTTCACACATTATTATTAAGTATCTCTGTATCGTTTACATTTTCAGTCTTTTACTTAAAAATGCATTTCAGTTTTTCATGTTATTTAGTTACATGCACAAATATTTTTAATTCATTATTTAAAGATTTTGACCTAGAATATGTTATGCATAAATTATTTCCCATTAAAATTATTCAAGTCCTCTGAAAAATCGATTAATTCAATTATACGTTTATTTAATTATCGTATGAAAAAAAAAAAGAAAAAAAAAAGAAAAAAAAACATTTTTGGAATCTTTAGAAAGGTACTACGCTGATATATTTCTTTATCAAGCAATTAAGTTACATTTCCTTATAAATTTTATATGCTCCCATTTTACAAAATTTTATCAAAATATAAATTTATAAAATTCTAATTAAAATTTTGTTCTAAAATGTTACTTGAAAAAATTGCATTTAATTAAATTAATATTTAAGATTCTTGGATAAGCAAATGTAAAAAATATTTTGGGGATCTTTTTTTTATATTGAAATCCTGATATTTTTAAATTATATTTTTTACTGAAAACTGGTAGATGTAGATATAATTTGTAATTTTTAATTATTTAAATTTTTTACCTGATTATGTATTAAAATAATATTTATTAAGCATAATATTTTAATGACAATTTATTCTTTCTCTTTAAAATGGCATTTTATCAATATCTAACCAAACTAAAGAAAACGAATGATATAATTGGAAGATGTAGGTAGAATGTTGTATTTTTCAACAATTAAAATTTGAATAATTTCATATTAATTATTTAAAACACTTTATTAAGATTATTATTTTAAAACCTTGGTGAATTTCTCTTCCCCTCCACTCCTCTCACATTTTTATATTTCATAGATTTACAAATTGAGCCAAAAGTTTGTTACAAATTTAAAAACTCATAAAAAAAGAAGAAATTATGATAAAGGAATGCGGTTTGCAAGAAAGGTCTCACAAGGTAGTCGGATTTTTTTTAGCAGAAAAAAAGGTTAAAAAATCACATGTAGAGGGCGCTGACGACTCGATACACAATGAACAGGACAACGGTTGTGTTGTAGAATGTTCTGGAGGCCCTGTTAAACATTTGTTATTGGAAGAACGAATGAATGGAGCGTATTGTTGTCCTGTTCATTGTGTTTCGTTTCCTCGGCGCAATCTACATGTGATTTTTCAACTTTTTTTTTTTTTGCTAAAAAAGGATCCGACTACCTTGTGAGCCCTTTCTTTCAAACCGCACTCCTTTATCATTTCTTCCTTTTTTATGAGTTTTTAAAGTTTTAACGAACTTTTGGATCACCCGGTATATATATTTACTATATCTATATTCATTATATATATATATATATATATATATATATATATATATATATATATATATATATATATATATATATATATATATATATATATATATATATATATGGCAAGCAGTGGAGGATTTTCAAGAAATCCTATTCGACAAGGTTTTCTTTGTATCAAAACACAGATGAGCATTATAAACTCTCACGGGTCCCGTCTAATATTTAAATATTTATTAAAAATAAAGAAATACTGAGACTGCGTTCCTATGAGCTTCAGTGCAAATTAAGCAGCGCATGGAGCTAATAAGTTGATCAGTAAGAATATTTTACAAATACTAACACGACTACGAGTATCGGTGGCAGATACGTTTGCGGTTGATTCTGGCATTCCTCGTCGTCATTTGAAATCCATTGAGACAGAAACCATTAAGACAGCAAACCAATGGGTCACATTTTCGAGCATTAAATAGAAGTATGTTACTATGTGTGCGGCACGTTAAATCACTCATATAAGCCTTTGGTAAGAAAGACGCAAGTAGGTAAGGAACAAGAAAGATAAGTTAGGCTCTTGGTGCAGTATTTGTGATCTCCGGTGAATGCCGGTCAATATTTAAACAATCACTAAAAGCAAAGAAGTACTGGATATGGGCTCCGGCGCATATTAATCATTGGCATCTTACTTAATTGCATACATTCAGTTCAATGTTTAAAAATGTTATACAAGAACTATACTTTGTCTGAAGTGCTCAAATGATAAAGGTGATAAGTGACACAGTCATCATTTTGAGAAAATGCGGTGTAAAGTTCCAAATACCTATTTGCGTTTATGGTCAAATACCTCCTTTATCAATTAAAATCTCTACGAGTACAGTAGAACCTTTATTATCCGAAGTAATTGGGATCGACCATCTTTCAGAAAATTGAAATTTTCGGATAATCGAGAATGCTTCAATTTTAAGATTAAAGAGAAATACATGCGCTATTTCGAATTATGGTAACAAGTGTTTGATAAAGATAAAGCAATAGCAAAATAGAAACAAGAATAAATTACCTGAATTTTAATTTTGAAATTAAGTATATTTTGCATTTTTCACAAGGGTTTCAAACAATGTTTTGTTTCGATTGCCTTTGCTTTGAAGTTCTATCATGAAGTTTTCAAATATTATTAGTTCACAGTATCAGTCTTACTGATGCTCCAGCCAAGCCAAATCTTTTGTAAAACATTCAAAAGCTTCAGAATTGCTAAGTTGTTCGTTTTCTTCGTTCGTTTTGCTCGTTTCACTACGCAGCTTACGAGAGCTCAAGTTAAATTCTAAGGAATTCTAAGAAAGGGGGTCGAAAATATTTATATGTATCGTGGTTCCAAAAGGACCGCTTGCACACAAGAAATGTGATAGTTTAAATTCAAAAGGGATTTTGCACACAAAGAATGTGATAGTAAAAAAAAAAGAAAAAAAAACTTTAAAAATTAATTTTGGTTAACCAAGAGTTTCGGTTAAAAGAGTTTCGGATGAAAGAAGTTCTACTGTATTTGGTTTTTTGAAATAGTAATTTAACAGATGGTAGAGTACCATTGATTATCTCCAATCATATTATTAACTCATTCTTTTTCTTTTTTTGTCACATACCACCTTTATCATCTGAACTCAACATTTGTTTTAGAAAACCTGTTGTTCAAATTATTTTTAATTAAAAATGTGCTCTACTTCTCTTAAAAATCAATTAACTTAACAATGCGACGACGTGTTTATTTAATTATATTATTAAAATTGACAAAATAATTAAAGATGCTTTTGAAAAAAAGGTATCTTTAAGTATACATCAATTAGACAGCTTTGCTTAATAATAATAATAATAATAATTATAATAATAAGATAATGAAAAGCAATTAAATTAGAACTCTTATTTTCATTCCTCCCAATTCACAGAATTTTATTAAAATATAATTTTGCAAGATTCTAATTGAAATTTAATTTTGTAGCTCATTTCTAAGTAATCTGCAGTTAATTAAACAGATATTTGAATTCTTAAAAAAGTAATAATTTATTTATTTTTTTTTTTTTTTTTTTGTAATATTTTACTTACATAAAAGAAGATTTTTTTTTTCCGCTTCACCCAAGTTACAAAAATTCGATTACATTAAATTAAAATATTTTTATTTATTTGTTTTGAAAATGGCTCTGGTAGAGTGGAAACATGTAAGCCCTCAAACTTATTTTTACTGATTTTAAAGCTTTAATATACACATTTTAGCAATTTAAAAATAGTATATAATTACAAGATGTTAATTTGTTATACATTTAATGTAGATAGTTAAAAGTCAAGAGACTAAATGATTGGATAGTTTTTGGAAAATGAAGATCTTCTGTATTCACCAGGATACTATAGGTTTCATAAAAAAAATTGACGTCATCAAAAACATAATAAGGTATCTGATAAAGATTACTGATGTCAAAATCTCGTATGAAATTTTTAATGTATTTTTTATATAATTTTAAATTGAAGAATTAAGTTTACATGCTTAATTTCATCGAATTAGAAAAATGCTGTCTTTATAACAAAGTGTAAATATCTCAAAATATTCAGGAATAATAAATTTATTTAAAAATAAATTTATTATTCCTAAATATTTTGAGATATTTACACTTTTGTTATAAAGACAAGGTGTAAAAAGAAATTTTTACGAATATTATTTACTTAAATGAACACTGTTAAAAATTTGCAGCAAACTCTCCCGTCAATCGACGCTATTTATTAAAAACAGTTACCGTATTCTGAACATTCATTGCCGATATTATGTGGCCAGAATAGAGTTAAATGACGATTATGTAAAAAGTTTTCTATAAAAATGTCGAATGACTCGACAGTTTGCTGCAAATTTTTAATGGTTTACGTTGTTAAAAATTTGCAGCAAACTGTCCATAAAGTCGACCGTTTTTATAGAAAATAACGGTTTCATAACGGTAAATTAACTTTATTCAGACCATAATATGGTCAAAATAGAGGTTTTCTGTAAAAACAGTCGAATGACTGGACAGTTTGCTGCAAATTTTCAACAGTGTAGAGTATCCAGCTATTTCATGAATTGTAAATGTAGGATTTTTTGTTTTGAGTCACAAGGTTATAGTTCTGATTTTCTCCTCTTGCAGATTTTTAACCATTCTAGAATAAATGTAATTAGTCAATTGTTGCATATTTAGATCGTTCTACAGAAATATCATTACAGTGATCTCTCACTTATAAGACTCTCTCGATTACATGCCGAATTCTCTTGGTTCCATCCACGCTTTATGAGAAATAATGCTAAACTTCTCTCAGTTATACGACGCTTTAAATGGTTCAGGCAATTTTACATTTCTCACTCAAAAATTCATTTTTATAATCTCCAGAGTACAAATCATTCGCGTTTTCATACTTTTATACTTTCACTGTTATAAAAGTGTTTTTAAATAATGAATAACATTTCTTATCTACCATCGTGTGTTATTAACGATGAAATCTATGGCGGGAGAGTGGCTGTATGGAATTTCCTTGTACCTGCCAATGTGTAGAATGTGATTAAAAACTTCTTCTGTCAGAATTGAGAACTGCTGAAGAAACCTTTGAGGATATCAATAATGAAGACGTGGGCAAGAAGGATGGCGAAGATGTGAGCAACATTTCTGCTGTTGTAATTTTTTCAGAAGCAAGTGCCGCTTTAATACATTAAAGAATTATGTTCATTAAAATAATTATTACCAAAATAGCTTAAAGGCTTTAGTAGACTTAGAAAAAGACTTCATCATGATAGAGACAAACTAACATCACTTCATTTTTTTTTTTTGAGAAAATCTGATCTGTAAATCTTTTAAATAAACATATGTGGTAAGTGAACTATTTTGGGAAATTTTAAATATATTTTATGTTTTTTTTTTTCAATATATTTTATAAATTTTGTTAAAATATGTTCTTAGTATTCAAAACTTATCGTTTTAATTATATGTAAAATAATTAATGCATATAAAGTTTGAAAGTTGTGTAGTAAGACGGTCTCTCACTTATGCGACTTTTTTCCGCGGTCCCCTGAAAGTCGTATAAGTGTGAGAGGTCACTGTATATGGTTTTCCGTATCTGAAAGGACATGAAGAAATAAAATCTTTTATGCTCTAAAATTTATGTAATTTATGCAATTTATATTGTTTAAGCATGAACTGGAGTCAGTTATAAAGTAATATATCGCTAGACTGTGTTGAAATTGCCTTTCACAATTAGAGTAAATTTCAGTGAAATTATTTATGTGTAGACATACTGAACGTTGAAACAGCAATCCCCGTAACATCTCCAGACAACCTTACTTCTTTCTTTATTTATCTTTTTTTAATTTTAAGCTTGCTACAGAATTTTAAAATTCGACTATATCTATCATTGTCACTTATCTCAATAGAATTGAAATAAATAACAGTAAATTTACAATAAATTTGCATCTAAAATTGACCAATTTTGGAAATAGAACTTCATAAGCAATCAGTTCTGAAAATTTAAAGTAAATCAATTAAAAGAAAAATATAATATTAAAAGGTGGTAAATCAAACACTTAAAAACTCCATACCTATGTGAACTGTTAAAAAAAGTACACAAAACAGAATCTCAAAAGACAATTTATTACTTTCAACATTATTACTAAGCGAAATCTATTATATACTTTCTCTGAAATAAATTGAAATAACATTTATTTGGAATCCATTATTTAGTAATTACAACTTAAGACTAGAGATAAAGCAACCACTAAAATAATGAACGATCGGAATTTATCACTTTTTTCCCTTTTGGTCTTAGTATGATTTCATTCTATGTTTTCTAGGAAGAGCATTTATAATCTGAATTTAAAATAAATTATCAATGAATTAAAAAAAGAGGGTTATTTTTATTGCAGATAGTAGAATATAGTTCATCTGATGCGATTCAAAAAATAAATAAACAGAAGCATGACTAGATACGAAGCATCTACCTGATGCTATTATTTGTTTGACTAATTCAGAAAAAAGATCTTCAATTAACATCACAAACAAAACATTTATTATAACAACAAAAAATAATACTTCTTAAACTTTGTACATCTTAAGTATACATTTCAAAACATTTCAACCATCTAGAATATTCTTACATTTCTTAAATAACGAAATTCCAATGATAAAACTGTTGCCATTTCAAAAAAAGAAATCACAAAAATCAATAAAACGTGATGAACAAAACAATCATTTTTTTAATGCAAACAGATACAAAAATATAATGTGAAAACCATGTCATGTGATCTCCCCTCTCCGGAGCTCAGATAAAAAATAGATAGACTACGCAACATCCTCCCCCCTTTTTTGAGTAAGTGGCAAACGACTCAAAATAATGAATAGCTTGATTAAAAAGATCAAGCCGCGAATACAGAACAATTTTAATAAAGAAAAAAAGAATAATTTAAAACCATAATGTTATTTAACATCACAAAAAGTCTTAAACTCGATACAGAATTTCAAGGTTTAATTTAATCTTCATCTATCATGGTCGTCCGCCATCTCAAGAGAATTACGATAAAATTAAATTTGCAATAAATCTGCATGTAAAATTTTCTACTTCAGAAAATAAAACTTCTTAAGCAACCAGTTATGAAAATCCAATGCAAAAAAAAAAAAAAAAATATAAGCGAAAAACAAAATGTCAAAACGTAGTGAAACAGGCACTGAAGAACCAAATATGTATCCGAAAATTTAAAAAAAAAAGCTAAAAAATTAGAACCTCAAGATGACAATTTATTGCATCCAGCATTAATACTAAGCGAAATCTATTACATTGTTTATCTGGCAAAATGACAGAACATTTTGAAATAACATTTATTTGGAATCCATTATTTACTAATTACATCTAAAGACTAGACATAAAGCAACCACTAAAATAATGAACGATCGGAATTTATCACTTTTTTTCTTTTTAGACTTACTATGATTTCATTCATTGTTTTCTAGGAAGAAAATTTACAACCAGAACTTCTTGCCAGAGGTTACGATTAATTGGCAACACTTTTGAGAAGATCCAGTTGTTTTTCTATTGGTTATTGGTGGTCGTGATGTGTTCTGTTAGGGATGTAATTACTTTAGTAACATTTTTCTTTTAGAAATATACTTTTCCAATTATTTCTAACGCATTGCTTTTTCACTTGTCGTAATTAGTTATGTCATCGCTCAGAAAACATTTTATAGAAAGTGGTTTTGACATATTGCTTGTTAGTAGAATTTCAATTACGTAGTTATAATTTGCATGGAATTGGATTTTTCGTGAATGGAAGGGTATGTCAAGAAAATGTAGCTGGTTTGTCATAATGCTCGTACACTCGTTTGTGAAAATTTCATTTGAATGAATGACTTGAATATTTTGGGTGTTTTAACGTTCAATAGTTTTCTATTTAATTCAGTATTTACTATAAATACAATGTAAAATATTTTATGTAGTATTGAAAATTTGAATTTTCAATTGAAATTTTAGAAAATTTTGTATACTTTTAGAAGCATTTGACAGAAATGTTTAAATATAATATTTTTTACAAGATGATTGAATTTAAATTTTAAAATGTGATGACAGATTTATTTTTGATAGCACAATTTATTTACATTAAAAGATGATATTTTTACAACATAATGTTTTATTTCTATAAAATAAAGATTTTTAATACACATATTCGTGTATAAAAGTGCATTATATCAACTTAAGAGAATTTTTTAATTTTACTTCATAATCTTGCATTCCTATAGTTATCCTTTTTATATACTGTTTCACAGTGAAAATCAAAATTCACCAATATTTGATTCACCTTGGTGAAAAAAAAAATATATATATCATTTTCAGGTATTTTACTTTCCTTTCAATCTTAGTATGTTTTCACTCATTGTTTTCTAGGAAGAAAATTTACAACCAGAACTTCTTGACAGAGGTTACGATTAATTGGCAACATTTTTGAGAAGATCCAGTTGTTTTTCTATTTGTTATGGGAGGTCGTGACGTGTTCTGTTAGGGATGTAATTACTTTAGTAACATCTTTCTTTTAGAAATATACTTTTCCAGTTATTTCTAACGCATTGCTTTTTCATTTGTCATAATTAGTTATGCCATCACTTTGCAAACATTTTATAGAAAGTGGTTTTGACAGATTGCTTGTTAGTAGAATTTCAATTACATAGTTATAATTTTCATGGAATTGGATTTCTCTTGAATCAAAGGTTATGTCAAAAAAAATGTAGTGGTTTGTCATAATGTTCGTGCACTTGTTTGTGAAAATTTTCCTTTGAATGATTTGAATATATGAGGCGTTTTAACGTTCAATAATTTTATCATTTTCTACAAATATGATGTAAAATATTTTATATACATTTTAAATATAGATTTACAATTAAAATTAAGTTTTTAAGTATAGTATACGTAGAATTTAAAAGAGACGTTTGAAAACAATGTTTGGTGCAAAATCATTGAATTTAAATATATTAAATTGTGACTCCAGCTTTACTTTTGATAGCAATTTTTTTTTTTCGTTTATAAAAATATGGCACTTCTAACACATGATGCTTTGCGTTTCTAAAAATTAAGATTCCTAATACATATTATTCCTATATAAAAGTGTATTACATAAACTTAAGAACGTGTTCTTTATTTTATTGCGTAAGCTTGTATTACTCTAATAATCATTTTTATTTAATGTTTCACAATGACAAGTCAAAAATTACCAATATTGAAATAAAATTAGTAAAAAAACAATTATTAGTTATTATTGGATGTTCTTAGCTAAATTGCTTTTTTATTTAGTGCTTCACAGTGACAAATCAAAATTTACCAATATTGGAATAACGTTAGTAATAAAATTTATTGGTTAATTTCGCATATTTTTAGTTTTCTTTCAGTCGAGGATAATTTCATTCATTGTTATTTAGGAAGAAATTATATATCCTAAAATTCTTGCCGGGGATTTCGACTAACTGGCAATACATTTGAGTAGATCCGGTTGTTTTCCTGTTGGTCACTGGTGGCTGCGACGTGTGCTGTTCGGGATGCAATTACTTTAGTAACATTCTTCTTTTAGAAATTCTCTTTTCTAGTTATTTTTAATGCACTCCCTTTTACTCGTCATAATTAGTTACATAATCGCTTTGCAAACTTTTTTCGGAAAGTGGTTTTGACAGATTGCTTTTTTGTAGACTTCGATTAACTTAGGTATAATTTGCATGGAATTTGTTTTCTCTTGATTTAAGAAAATGCAGCTAGTTTGTCATAAGATTGTTTGTGTATTCATTTATGAAAAAATTTCTTTGAATGAATGACTTGGAAATATGGGTGTTTTAACGTTCAATAGTTTTGTATTTCAATTAGAATTCACTATAAATATAAAGTATTTTATAAAACATTAAAAATGTAGATTTTTAATTGAAATTATTTTTTTTAGTATAGTTAAATTAGCCTTAGAAAGCAATGTTTGTTGCAAGATAGTTTAAATTAGATATTAAATTATAATGCCAGCTTTACTTTTGATAGTACAGTTTATAGTTTTATGTATTATAATATGGTACTTCTACAGCGTGATGATTTACTTATATAAAATAAAGATTCATAACACACATATTCATGTCTAAAAGTGTATTACATAAACTTAAGATAATGTTTTTAATTTTATTTTATTGTCTTCTATTGCTGTGGCCATCTTTCTAATATAATGTTTCACAGCGATAAATTAAAATTTACATATATTGGAATAAACTTAGCAAAAAAACATTTATCAGCTATTTTCAGACATTTTTAGTTTTCTTTCAGCCGAAGTATGATTTCATTTAATGTTTTCTTGGAAGAAACTTTAGCGCTTAAACATCTAGCCGGAGGTTACAAATAATTGACCACACTTTTGAGAAGTTCCAGTTGTTTTTCTATTAGTTATTGGTGCTCGTAATGTGGTCTGTTCGGGATGTAATTACCTTAATAACATTTTGCAGTAGAAATATACCTTTTCCAATTATATGTCTAACTAATTGCTTTTTTACTCGTTATAATTAGTTGCGGAATCGCTTCGGAAACATTTTGTACAAAATGGGTTTGACAGATGGATTTGTTAGAAGGATTTCAGTTATATATTTATAATTTGCTTAGAATTAAATTTCGCTTGAATCAAAGGGTTATATCCCCCTCCCCTCTAAAAAAAAAAAAAAGAACAAAAAAGAAAAAGAATAATGGGTATGTGATAAAATTATGCATTTTATCCATTAAAAAAATTCTTTGATAAAATAACTGTTTCAAATGTATTAGGCGTTTTAATGTTCAGCACTGTTAGCATTTAATTCAGTAAGTACTATAAATACAATGCTATATATTTTATATAATATTAATGATATGCATTTTCAATTGAAACTTTAGAATCGTATTGTCTATAAGTTACATTTGAACAAAATATTTTGCAATGCTCTTCGTTACAAGACAGTTCATTAGATGATTAAATTTAAATATTAAATTATTATGCCTGATGTATTATGTATGATATATTATTTGCTTTATTTAGTAAAATATCGTATTACGCAATATGATGTTTCATTTATCTATATATTCAATTTTTAATACACATATTCCTATATAAAAGCATATATTGTTATTGACTTAAAATAATATAACTTTTGTTTTTTATATCTATATCTACACTCATTTTCTAAGGCAATGATTCTTAATAATAAATCAAATGTTTAATAATATTGGCTTAAAAACTTTTCAGGGGTATTTCCAAACATTTTAGTTTCCTTTTACACACAGCACGGTTTTATCTTCATTCTTTTCTTTGAAGAAATTTGTCAACCTAAACTTCTTGCCGACGGTTATTATCAATTAGCAACATTTTTGAGTAGATCCAGTTGTATTTCTTTGCTTATTGGTGATCATGATGTATGCTATTTAGTACGTAATGACTTTAGAAACATTTTATTTAAAAATACGCTTTTCCAAATATTTCTAAGTCACTGCTTTTTTATTCATGGTAATTAGTTATACGACTACTACGCAAGTATTTTGTAGAAAGTGGTTTTGACAGATGTCTTGTTAGATGGATCATAATTAGTTATATTTTGCATGGATATGGATTTCGCTAGAATAAAAGTGTTATGTTAAGAAAAAATGTTGATGATTTGTTGTAAGAACGTTCGTCTACTCGTTAGTGAAACATTTACTCTGAACAAGTATTCTCAAACAAATTTATCTAAATGCTTCAAATGCATATGGCGATTTTAAATTCAAGAAGTTTAGCATTTTAATCAGTAGATACTATACAGTTATAATGTGAAACATTTTATGTATTAGGTCTACCGGAAAGTTCTGCCCGATAATGTCATTTCACGCCTATTTTTTAAAAATTCAGATTTCTGCATTGGCACCACTTTTTTTAAATAGTAAAATTCACATGGTTTTCCCCTTAAATATGAAATGTGAAAACAATGGGAATTTTATCTAATGATAATTATTATGACGTATCTGAGCATCTTAAATTAGCCTATCTCTCTTTACTGCAGTAAAAATATACTCTAAGCGAGAGACAAAGAATACTAGAATTGCATTACTGCTAATTTAGCGGGGTTTTTAAAATTTATATATCGACTACTATTTCTGATTAGTATTGTTTGCCTTAATTAAACTGCTATTAAATAAAGCAGAAATTACTATTCGGAAGCAGCGTTTTTATCTACAAAAATATCCACTAAATTGTCTACTTTGAAGAAGAAAAAAGGAATTCGCATCTTAATATACTCAAAAGACCCGCGTATTTAGCGGGATCGCGTATTAAACGTGTTATTTTTGCATTGGCCTTATGGGCGATGTTCAAGGGACCTAAAAAAAAATCCGCGTATTAAGCGGGATTGCGTATTAACCGTGAGCGTCTTAACCGGGTTCGACTGTATTTCATTTATTTATCTCAAATATTTTGCAATAAAATCGCCTGAATCTGATAAAAGCTATAAAAATATCTATTAAGGGTGTATTCCAATTCAAACTGCTTGTTTTCTGATTAATTTTTAAAATCATTTTTGTTCTCAAACACATCAAACTGGGAAATTCTCTTATTTAGAAACTAAGTAATGTGCCGTGCTTCTCGATTTTTTTTATAAATGCAGAAAATATTGTAAAAAATGCTGTCAAATTTGACTATTTGAACCGAATTTTCCAAAGCGGGAGATCTCGGAATGAAAAAAAAAAATTGACTGAGAAAATAATTGTTTAAAAATCAAATTCTAATTAATTGAGTGAAAAATGAAATCACACAGACTCTTGCACATCTCTTATAAAATCACCTCAGCAAGTTTCATGTTTTTACTTTTAAAAATTAGTCTAAAAATGTCTCATAAAATTTAGGGCTGTTGAGGGTGGAAAAATATTTTTTCGAATACACCCTTAATCAAAATATACTATTAACCAAAGGAATTTGAAGGTTTAGTAATGAATTATATATTTTTTTAATAGTTCAGTAATATTAATTAAATAGTTGTTTCTCATACAGATAAGAAACTTTTCATGTATGTTCTAAAATTATAATTGATTTTATGACTTGTAATTCCACTTGTTTGTATTCTTATATTTCTTATTACGACTGATACATATAAACCAAAATGAATTGTAAAACAAATAATTTTAAATCTCACATTTTCATCATTAAAAAGGTAAGGTATTTTTTTATTTGAATTATTTTGCGTATAATCATTTAAATCTGACAAAAGCCGCAAAAATACCTTAAGATGCTAACGTCAAAAAGAAATATGACTATTGGTTAATAGGTAATCTTTCTTTTTAGTCATTCATTCAATAATATTTTTTTTTTAGAAATTTACTCCATATAAGTGAGAAATAGCTAATGTCAGTTCTAAAAATGTAATCGATTTTATGACTGATAATTTGAATTTTTCTATTTCCGGTTACGGCCAATAGCTACAAAACTATTCAAAACAATTTAGAAACGTCTATTTTTCCCATTAAAAAAATTCAAAATATTTCACTTATTTATTCCAAGTATTTTGCGATGTAATCACATCAATTTCATAAAATCTACAAAAATATTTTAAAGACACTATCGCCCGAAGAAAATATGATTATGGGTTAACAGATAAACTTTCTTTTTAATCATCTGTTCAATAATATTCTTTAGAAATTTACATCCCTTATGGATGAGAAATAGCACATGTCAGTCCGTAATTGATTTTATGACTGAGAATTCCAGTTGTCTGGACTTTTCTATTTCCAGTTACGACCAATAGCTACTAAACTATTCAAAATAATTTAGAAACGCATATTTGGCCCATTTAAAAAAATTCAAAATATTTTACTTATTTATTCCAAGTACTTCGCGATGTAATCACATCAGTTTCATAAAATCTACAAAAATATTTTAAAGATACTATCGCCCGAAGAAAATATGATTATGGGTTAACAGATAAACTTTCTTTTTAATCATCTGTTCAATAATATTCTTTAGAAATTTACATCCCTTATGGATGAGAAATAGCACATGTCAGTCCGTAATTGATTTTATGACTGAGAATTCGAGTTGTTTGGACTTTTCTATTTCCAGTTACGACCAATAGCTACTAAACTATTCAAAATAATTTAGAAACGCCTATTTGGCCCTTTACAAAAAAAAAAAAAAAAATCAAAATATTTCACTTAATTATTCTTAGTATTTTGAGATGTAATCACATCAATGTAATAAAATCCACAAAAATACTTTAAAGATGCTGTCGCCCGAAGAGGATCTGAATTACACTGGGGAACACACATTTTGTTGACTTAGATCTGGCACTTGTTTTGGGCTAATTATTGGCATTTAAATCCAAAAATGACCCCAATTTGTTTCTATCACGTCAACTTTTGAAGCTGCTGGATACCCCAAAAATCATACTTAATGTGGATACAAAGGAAAATAAAGAAAAATTATCAAATATATATTCATACAACTGCTATATATACTTACTGTAAGCTACATTGTGATCATAAAAGTAGTAAATTCCTTTTACAAAAGATAAAAAGCACATATTAAGGTAGTTTCGCTTGTAGCTTTTCCTGGAGTGTTCAATTTGTGGACAATCTCTCTTGATGCTCCAACAACAGTCGGCCATCATATGTTCATCCCATCTAGCTCTCCCATCTAGCTATCCCATCCATACCATTCTTCCACGAGCATCAAATCTTCGCTCACCTTGAATCGCTCACCTTGAATCGCTCACCTTGCTCATCACTGACTGCACCAAGATTTTACGGGAAGTCATGAAGAGTTTGATGCTCATGTTTCAATCAAGCATTTTGCAGCTCTCTAAAAGTTGCTGGACAATTTTGGTGTAATTTTCTACTCGCGTATTTCTAAGAAAATCTTTGAGAAGGTTTTTGAATGCCAAACAAGCAGTTCTCTCATTGTTCCGATAAAATGTTCATCTCTAATGAACTACCGAATCTGTGGACCGTTAAATACACTTGCCTTTATCTTTTCAAAAGACAAGTTTGGAAATTTCGAAATGAGATGCTTGAATCAGTCTCCTTCAGTTGACAAGGCTTTCGGAACTGCTTCATTAGACCCAGTTTTATATGCAGAGGTGGAAATATGATATTCTTTCTGTCGATAAGTGGCTGATGGAAAATGTTTGGATCACCAGGTTTTAGGTGTGATGTTGGAGGCCAATTCGACTGGAACCAATGCTTCTCACGAGCTTTGCCGTCCCATATGACCAAAAAGAGGGATACTTAGTATATCCAAGTTGCATTCACCCCTTCCCAATCGGAGAATGTTTACTTCAGTCATTAGTAGAAACTAAAGCTTCCTATGACTCACGCTGATTCAGTGTAGAGTGGTCACACTAATATAAGCTGTAGAAAAAAAACTTGATGTGACAGAAGAAAATTAATTCGTGTTTTGAAATCAGCACGCTTTTTTGACTTAAAAACAGCTGAGAAATCGAAGTCAACAGAAATTGTGTTAAAAATTGTTCCCCAGTGTTATTGGAGAATAGATCACCTTTCTTTTTATCTATAAGAGGACAGATCGTTTTAAATATTTCTCTGTATGTTTTTTACGAGATAAATATTAAAGGAACCCATTTGTTTCAAATCTTAATTTTTCAGCTTCAAAGATAATGGAAGTAAAAATGGATTTTGGAAAAGATTGACCTCAGCACAAAAGCAAGATGGCGTTCCTTTTCCTTGAATGAAACTTTAACATCCAAAAGAAATTTATTGAATGAAATATCAACAAATATATTGAATCGAAAAACTGGCAACTCTCTTCAGTTCTTAAAATTTTTAAAGGTGCTTTTTACACAAATTAATTAATAATATCATAAGCGCTTATTTCCTAGTACAATACGTTCTGCTCTCGAAACTGGTAGACGGGAAGTGCTGGGTTCGATCCCAATCGCGCCCGTCGGCCTAATCGTTCGGAGTTTTCGTGGTTTTCTTCGAACCATGGATTTCCATGCGTTAATACGGGTTAGGTTCCCTTAGAAAGACCCCCACGAAGGGCACTCCCCCCCGGGGCTATATCCCTAGTGTAGATAATTGGCCGTCACAAAATCAACCAACCAACCAACCTAGTACAATACGACCTATACATATAAAACAAAAACAACTATAAAACTTATAATTTTAAAACTCTCATTTTCCTCATTAAAAAGGGAACATATTTTATTTACTTGTTTCAATTATTTTCAGTATATAATCACTTAAATCTGATAAAAGCCACAAAAATACTTTAAGATTCTATCGCCCGAAGAAAATTTGGTTATTGATTAATGGATAATTTTTCTTTTCAGTCATTTATTCAATAATATTTTTCAGAAATTTACATCCGTTATAGATGAGAAATAGCATATGTCAGTAGTAAAAACGTAATCGATTTTATGACCGAGAATTCCAGCTATCTGTATTTTACTATTTCCATTTACTACCAATAGCTGCAAAACTATTCAAAATAATTTAAAAACACTTATTTTATCCATTAAAAAAATCCAAAATATTTCACTTATTTATTCCAAGCATTTTGCGATGTAATCACATCAATCTAATAAAATCTGCAAAAATACTTTAAAGATACTATCGCCCGAAGAGAATCTGAATTATTGGATAATGGATCATCTTTCTTTTTATCTATAAGAGGACAGATCGTTTTAAATCTTTTTATGTATGTCTTTTAGGCGATAAATATTAAAGAAACCCATTTGTTTCAAATCATGTTTTTTCGACTTCAAAGATAATGGAAGTAAAAATGGTTTTTAGAACAGATTGAACTCTGCACAAAAGTAATATGGTGTTCCTTTTCCTTGAATGAAACTTTAACATCCAAAAGAAATTTATTCAATAAAATATCAATAAATATATTGAATCGAAAAACTAGCTACTATTTTAAAAATTTAAAAGGTACTTTTTTACACAAATTAATTAATAATATCATAAGCGCTTCGGATGATTTTCTTAATGAAAAAGAAACAACTTTTTTTTTTCTTAATATAAGATTAAGTTCGTTTCTTTTTCGTGATATTTAAAGTTCATTTTGAGCGGTTTAATACAATACTTTGTAACTTTGATTTAATTATATTTTATAGCGGAGTATAAAATTTGAAAAAAAAAATAATAGTTTTATTAAATTTTATTTTATTTTATTTTATTTATTTATTTATTTTTATTTATTTATTTATTTTTTTTGTTCCACGTCGTTAGACGTAGTGGAGATAATGCTAATTTTATTTCATTTAAATTGAATACTTTACTATTAATCAACTAAGTTATAAAAAGAACTTTTAATGTTTATTTATCTATAAACTGCAGTTTATATGTTATGAATCATATTTAAAAGTATTTAATAACTTTTAATATCATGCGTTGACTTTTTTTAATAATTTGAATTTATAACCAATGCTTTTGAAAGCGAAATAGTCGAAATAATTTTATGACTGTATTTTTTCCCTATTTAGTACACAAATAATGTAATCATGTGACAAGAATTCACATCCGTTTACTTCATGAAATATTGCTGTTATTTATTGCATTTTGATAAAATATTTTCTATTATGTGTTTCAATTAATGTTCATTAATCATTTCAATTTTGAAGGTATTGTTATTTGCACTTTCATAAAATTATTTATTATGGGTTTCAAATAGCATTATGATATCATTCAATTAATCAACATAGACGAAGTCATTCACTTTTTTGCAAATTCATTTTTGTATTAATAGTAAAGTCCATTTATTGCGTATTTTAAATAATGATGATTAAATCCTTAGCTTTTAGACGCATTTGTATGTGTTTCAGTTTGGTTATTTATTTATGAGATAGAATAAAAATAATGTAATGAATGCAAGTAATTTACTTAGTTCGATTTGTGATTACTTTGAAATTAATAAACTTTAGCTTAAACCTTTATTATTCTCATTGAACTTGATACTATTTTCTTTTGATTTTTGTTTACTCGTGTTTCCCTTACGATAATGCGCATTATGAAAATACAGTGTTAGTCAAAATTAGGTTAACACTTAATTGGAAAATCATTTAGTCAAAATTGTGTTAACAAATACATTGAAAAAATCTGTTTCTTTGTAAGATATAAGTAATTGGTGACAGATTAAGTTATGAAGAAAGAAAACTTGAATAATTTTTTAAATATGATCAATAAATGTGCTCTTATTTCAACATGATTTTCACTATCATTTAAGTGATAGCATACTTTTGACGAAATCTTACAATCAATTACTAGAAAATGTTTTCCAAATCTTCTGAAGGATATTTTTTTTCATTTATAACTATAAAACATTTCTTCTATTAAATCCACAATTTTACTATAAAGATTTTAAATCATTATTTTGCGAGAAAAATGAATTACAAGGTAACAAACAGATCACTTTTGTTCCATATGTTCAATAAACGTGTTCTTATTTGAACATGATTTTGACTACCATTTAAGTGATAACACACTTTTTACTAAATCTTACAATTAATAAGTAGAAAATATTTTCCAAATCTTCTGAATTATTTTTTTTCATTTGTAACTACAAAACATTTCTTCTATTAACTGAACAATTTTACTATAAAGATTTTAAATGATTATTTCGAGAGAAAAATGAATTACAATGTAACAAGCAAATGACTTTTCCCTTTAGGTTAAATCTTTTAAACTTCTCTTCTTTGTGTCGTTTCTCCACACTATGTTGAAGAAATTAATTTTCTTTAAATCTTACTTTCTTTTTCACGAGATACTGGAAGTAAAAATAGTTTTAAGAAAAGATTAAAAGCAGCAGCAGAAAAGCAAGATAGTGCTCATTTGAAAGAATTTTTAACATCCGAAACAGTTTTAATAAATAAAATATAAATAGAACAGTAAAACAAAAAGCAAAATACTCTAATAAATTCTTGAAAATCTAAAAGGCGCTTAAAAAAATTTAATTATGAATATCAAAAGCGCTTCGAATGATTTTTTATAATGAAAAAGAAACAACGTTTTTTTTTTTCTTCTTCATAATGCAAGATTAAGTGAGTTTCTGTTTTCACGAAAACTTTTAAGTTTATTTTGTGAAGTTGAAGATAAAACTTTTTTATTGTTACTTTGAATTAATTATCTTTAATGGAAGAGTATTAAAGGAATATTAAAAGAGTATCTCAAGGAGAGTAATAGCTTTATTAAATTTTAATGCTTTTCTTTTTTATTCTTCCTGATTAGAGATTACTGGAGTAAGTTTGAAATTTGTTTCGTTTAAATCAAATACTTTATTTTTGATTATGTTCATTAATGAAAAGAAAGAATCTTCGCTGTTTTATCTAGCTTAATGGTGATTTAATATGGATGAATCAATTTTCAAAGCATATAACAAGTTTAAATATCATGCATGGAATTATTTAAATAGCTTGAATTAATTATGAGTTCATTTTAAATGGAGAAATATATATAAATATATATAGAGAGAGATAGCTGTATTTTTATTTTAGTTGTTTAGAAAGAAAAAATATACTAAAGTAAAATAAGTCTTATTGTTTGACTGCATATTTCAGAAACTGTAATTTATTGAATTTTATTAAGTCTTTTTGCTATGTGTTTAAATAGCTATAGTCTTTTTGCTATGTATTAAAAATAAATTATACAATAAAACATTAATAAATATATTGAATCAAAAAACAACCTATTCGCTTAAAATTTTAAAAGGTACTTTTTTACACAAATTAATTAATAATATTATAAGAGCTTCGAAGGATTTTCTTTTAAAAAAAAAAAAAAAAAAAAAAAAAAAAAAACTCCTTTTTTTATTTTATAAAAGGTTAAGCGCGTTGCTTTTTCCTGATATTTAAAGCTAATTTTGAACTGTTGAACACTATACTTTGTAATTTTAATTATATTTAATTGCGCAGTATAAAATTTGAAAAAGAATAATAGTTTTATAAGAATGGTTAAATAGCCAATTTTTAACAAATTCATTTTGATAAAAGTAAATTTGCTATGCTTTTTAAATAATATTTAGAAAATAATTCAGTTTTTTTTTCTAAATTGCGTTTGTTTTAATATATTTTTAAAAAATGCTATATGAAATAAAATCTATATAATAAAAGTAATTAACTTAGTTTTATGATTATTTTGATATTAATAAATGTTAGCTTTATGCATATATTTCTCATTGGCTAAGGGGATATTTTTCTTTTTACTTTTTAATTGGACGAATCATTTAACTCTTAAATTAGCGATTTTTTTAACGAATGAAAAAAACAAAAAATTAATGCATTTCAAAATTCACGACAAAAAATATAAATATAGGGTAAGGTGCTCTATTATCGTCGCCCTGTCATTTTTAGGCCATTAGAAGTTGTAATTTTCAGTGAAAATCTACAAAATTTGGATTTTACATAGACTAACTACCCACGCACATAGAAACTTAGGCTTTGTCGTACAAAAAACTTTTTAACAATGTGAAAGATTGTTTTTTCAAAAGTAGTTAAAAAATGCAAAAGAAAAAAAAATGGTCCCAATTTCGTTCCCCCAAAAAATCCAATACGACGAGACTTAACTTATAACTAAATCAAAATTTATTTCTAAATGAGTAAGTAGTTTAATTTACACTAAAGTAAGGCACAAAGAAATGTACTAATTACGAGTGGAAGAATAACGTAACGAAACATTAGTCATCCAAACATGAGGAAAAAATTGAAAGAAATGTCATGAAAAAGCATTACTAATTTCGTCCCCGGGACGAAAATAAGAATTGCACTGGGGACGAAATTGGGACCACGCTACTTCCACTATGATGGAGCTTCAATTCCCGTAAGATGAACTGAGGGTCCTAAAACTCACTGTATGCTACTGTAAGCATCTTACCAACGTAAAATACATGCAGTGAATAAGAAACAAATACTTACAATACAGTAAATAGCGTTCTACAAGCGACATAATAAGAACTCGGGTCTTCTAAAAATAGGAAATTCGTTGTCTTTAATGTATGTACACGTCTTGGCGAACGAAACTTTCAACACTGACACCTTTTAAATCCCGTCCCCTGTGCTTTGCGTCATAAGGGGCGCCACTTTCGCAGAAGCGGAGAAGTTAAGGGGGACGAAATTAGGAGAGGGGATGAAATATGGGCACTTTACCCTATATACAGGGTGATTTTTAAAAAAAGTTTACAAAATGACATGGAAAATCAGGCATACAGCAAAGATAAAAAATCACATAAGAACATAGAGTCGGGTCGCAAACCACTTATTGAGTCACAAATATAGGGTGTTTCATCCTAACTGAACCTGGGTTGACGGTCATAATTTCTAGAAAAATAAAAACGTTGCAATGAAAATGCAACGATGTGTACCTTGTTTTGTGTGAAATATGATAACA
Organism: Maratus speciosus; assembly: GCA_963932465.1. Classification (NCBI taxonomy): domain Eukaryota; kingdom Metazoa; phylum Arthropoda; class Arachnida; order Araneae; family Salticidae; genus Maratus; species Maratus speciosus. The sequence goes on along the minus strand of OZ010797.1, from coordinate 228,539,293 downwards.
TTACGAAAAGATTTAGAAAAACATGTTGTTCAAGCAATCGATGATACCGTATGAATTGATAATCACACAGGTCAACAAATTTGAACTTTTGTTCTGTCCTAAAACAGAAATTACTTGTTTTTATGTGGTTTTTGTGCTGATTCCGAATCCAGTTTTAGATTTACTCCAGCACGTCAAGTTTGAGAGATATTTGCATATTTCAATTTATGGAAATTTAGTAAATTTTATACAATAATTTGCAAATTTAAGGTATAAAGCAATATCAGACAGGGTTTTTTGTTTTATGTTATGATTGCTACCTAATTTACTTCACAAAAACGTTGTTTCTGAGATTCTAGTGATATGTGACTGTGAAATATTGTACCGAATTTGCATATATTTCATGTTTTTCTAATAATGTTTCTTGACGTTCAAATATTTCTGCCGCACGAGTACGCTACTATCTTTCTAAACCAGATTTTTGAGTTGATTTCAAATCTTGTATCTGTTTTCTTCTATCCCGTCTAGTTTTTGAAAAAAGTGAAACTTTAGTTTTTGGTCAGAAAATCCAGAAATAGCTTTTTATGATACTTTGTATTAGATGTGACTTATATTGTATCTAAAATTTGCATAAAATAGCACAAAAAAAGCTTAAATTTGCATAAATTTAAATATGCAAATTTCTCAAAACCTGGACCACCTAGAGATAAAGGAAAAGCATATTCGGAATCAGCGCCAAAACCTGATCTAGAATAAACTAATTTTAGTTCTAGGACAAAACCACTGTTGTCCAGTGTCACAGTCCGAAATGTGAGGCGTCAAATGCATACTACTGGCGCGTATAATGCAAACTTCTACCACTTTTGTTTGGTGTTATCACATTTACAACAAAGGTGAGAATGTCTGTTAAATGTTTTATTATGATATACTTCAGTTTTCTTAAAGTTATTACCGTCAATCCAAATTGAGTTAGGTGTTGGTGTTATTTATGACGGCCGATTATCCGCACAAGAGATATAGGCCCTAGCGGGGAGTGCCCTTTATGGGAGTGGGGTCTTTCTAAAGGAACCTAGTCCGTATGTACACAAGGTTTCCCTAGGTTCGAAGAAAACCATGAAAACTGCGAACGGTTAGGCCGACGAACGCGATTGGTTCGAACCCAGCACCTCCCGTCTACCAGCTTCGAGAGCAGAACCTCTCAGCCACTGGTGATGCTCCCAAATTGAGTTAGGGTAAAACAGTCTGTATTCGTGACTAAATAAGTGGTTTGCGAACCTATCTTCCTATGTGATTTTATATCCTTGATGTATGCCTGATTTGCCATGTCATTTTGTAAACGTTTTTAACAATTTGGAAAAATGGTTATTGTCCTCGTCAGGGTAGGAAATCAAAAGCATATCTGAAGGTTTTTATTGGTTTAATCATCATTTTATTCGTTTTCTGATTGGTCTATACAGTAATCTGTATTTCTCTTTACTTTCAACAGAGATCTGCAACAGAGTGTTGCCACTATGACAAAAAAGTAACAAAAACTACAAAAAAAATTAATAACTCAGAAAGAAATTGAGATACAGCTTTCAAACAAATTGCATTTAAAAGTACATTTTTTTTTTCTCTCTAAGACGGTGTAAAAAGTAATATTGTGGGATGTTTAGAAGTTTAAGAAATACATTTCATTTAAAATTGAAAATCTGCCGATGGAAAAGCCTTTTACCGAACAGCCAATGAAATGCTTGGATAATACGTAAGTTTCAGGTGGATAATACGTACGAGTCGCTGGCGATTTCTGTCGCTTGCAATTTTTACGTGTAATAACACTATTAATGTTTAATTCATGGCTTACGTAATGTATGATCAACTCCGTGCTATTTTTTATGTCTTAAATTTTAGTCTTTGAAAAAATAATTTTCCAAATGGTCGTTGTAATTTGTTAAATTGCATTTTTTTAATCACCCTGTATACGAAAAACTAATTAATAACAGATTTCATAGATACGAAAATGCTTTCATCGTTTTTTCATCATCTGTTTTGATGTCGTCTTTCTGTTTTATTATGTTTTGAGTTTGGCCTCTCTGTATATTAGGGGTTACTCATAAATTATGTCGATTATTTTCATGAAAATTATACTTGATATACTATTTTAATGTATATTGTCAGCATTTTAACAGCTTAGTCACGGTAGGTTTGTATATCTACCTTCTCCCCCCCCCCCTCCAGTTTTTTAAACCTTAACTATTCTTGTAACCCTAAAGAAATATCCTTACAAAATAACATATTTGAAAAACAAACTAACTCTGTGGATACCACAAGCGGATAAGAACAAATACGAAAATGCAATTAAGTATCTGAAAAATGTTTGCAAATAAATTTATAAGCTTTTATTAATTTCAAAATATTTCCTTTATTAATTCCATAAGTTAACGATGCCAAAAGCACTTTTAATATAATCATAAAAAGTTTATAAACACTGTAAAAGTACTTTAACCCTTTATCTGATTTTTTTTTTTTTGTAGTTATAAAATACGTCCAAATATTGACCTTTTTTTTTTTTTTTTTTTTTTTTTTTTTCTTTTTTTCTATTGCAATTTTTTACATGGTATGCGAAATGACGCGAGCATCTTACATTTTTTTTAACCCTTTATCTACTGACTGTACTTATAAGTACCATTAAAATAACTTGTTTTAAAATTCATTTGATACATCAATTAGTTGTAATACAGTTTAGAATGAATTATAGATACATTACTTTATTTTGTTCCAAAGCATTACTGGTTGCACAAAACAAAAATAGTTTTAAAAGGATGATTTCTTTTGCCTTTGCATCTTTTCAGCTTTCTTGGCGTTGGGACGGTGTGTGTGTGTGTGGGGGGGGGGGGGGGGGGTATTTTTCAATTGGGAAATATTTCGATGTTTCTATTGTAAGAACATTATATTTGTACATTTCCTAATTCTACAAAATACTTTGAGCGGGGCTATAAATATTGCACAAAATCCGTAGAAATTCAAATTTAATTAATCCTTCTAAAATCCTTCTAAAATTTATTAAATGATTATGTAAATCTTCTAATGTAGTTTAAACAATTCACGAAAAATGGTTTAGAAAATAAAATTTTTATGCATTCATAGTTCAGTACATAAAGGGTTAAATGATTTTTTTTCCTTTGAAACTGGTTGTTTGCTACTAGATGTAATAGGAATAAAATTAAAAAATAAAATATCGCAGAAAAACAATACAGTGTTCATTTTCTCTAAATTTAAATCTTTGACATCCATAAGAGGTTTATTATATAAAATTTCTATAAAGATAGTAAATAAAAATACTTTATTAGTTCATAAAATTCTTAAAGATATTTTTTAAATTAATTACGAATATCTCAAAAGCTTCGAATTATTTTTATTATGGAAAAAGAACATAAATTTTCTACTTCTTCATAATAAAAGATTAAATGCGTTTCTGTTTCTGCGATAAATTTAAAGTTCATTTTGAACATCATAATTTTTTATTGTATTTTTAAACTAATTATCTTTAATAGAAAAGTATAAAATTTGGAGGGTAATAATAGTTCTATTAAATTTTTAAAATATCATTAGAGATCAATGAATTTTTTTTATTATTTTCTTTCATTTGAATTAAATGCTTTATTATCTATTACATCAAATAAGGGAAGAAAAGAACTTTTAAACATTTTATCTAGTTATCAATTGTCGTTTGGCATGTAGTGAATTAAATTCCAGCATATTTAAATTCAAATGCAAGTTTAAAGCTATTTAAATAAATTAGATTAATTAAAATGCTTTTATAATGTATAAAAATATTTAAAATAATTTTTGTGCTGTATTTTTTTTTTTTCAATTTGACGCAAAGGGAATTAAACAATGTGAAATAAAAAACTTCATTGTATTTACATCAGGAAATTGTCAGAAATTGTTTTGTTTTTTGCATTTAGATTCTACAGTGGTGTACAGGGTATTGCCGAATTCCACCTATAAGAGGCTGTGCAGTGTGCATATATAATGTTATCATTTTAGGGAGAGAGGGGTCTGGCAAATGATATCATGCGATATCTCAAGAGGGAGGGGGCAGTGGTGGGATTCAGCCGGTTCGCACCGGTTCGGTAGAACCGGTTGTTAATTTGTATTGAGTTCGGCGAACCGGTTGTTAAATGGAAATTTTATTTACATTAATTTACCTTCTTTAAATGTTTATCTGCACAACAGCGTTTTCTAAACATAACACTGTGGCATGTACTGATTTGCTTCATTTAATAAAATAATGTTTCATTTACAAAATACATATTTTTCGTCATTAGTCCTGTAAAAAGCAAATTTAACTTTTTAAAAATGAAATTTTGAGGATTTGAAGAATTTTGTAATCCAAATCGACAGCCTAGGTTAACTCTAGTTATGTAGCATGCTTATTCAATACTACTTCTTTTATTCGAATAAAAGGTACTTTACTTTGTCTGCTTCTTTTGAAAATGCACGGAATATTCCTTGCTATCACCTATCAATAGCTAAATCGTTAGATTTAGTGATATACTACTTCCAACTACATTTTTTTTTTTTTAATCATTGTTCTTGATATCTTAGAAGTCATTTAAATCAAAGTAGTTATTTTCATAAATTTATCAAATTTTAAATTTTTATAAGATCCCCGAGTCTTATAAGTTTTATATTTTGAAAAACATTTTCCATGATCTAACAAATGAAAAAAATTGTATGATCTAAACTTGCCTAGTCATGATATTTCGTATTTTACGAATTTCCAGCGTTCTCTGGCCTGTTATTTATACCAGAGGGTAAAAATTCCTAAAATTCTAAATATCATACTCGAACAGTCATGCAAAAATTTGTCTCACCTGTTATAGCATGGATAATGTTTTTCAAAATTTGTTATAAGACCCAAAGGATAGCACAAAAATTTTAATTTTGTAACATTTTTTCTGAAGTAAAAACGATTTTTAAGAAGATACACATTTGAATATTCCGAATTTCCAACAGTTGAAATATTTTTGAAATTAGAAGTATTCTAAATTTAACAGTTTAGGAATTAGCTCTTGGTCAGCGATTAGAAGTGATTTCCTACTTATTGTATAACTGATACTTCCTTGATGATTGCATATTTTAATTGAAATTGTTTGTCTTTCAAAAGCAGTGCAAAATAGAAGTATAAGCATCATAAAGAATGAAAGCTTATGATAAAATTTATTAAAACGTTTGAAAGGCTTCGAAAGAAAAAAGCCCATACAAAAGAAAGACGGTGAGGGTTTTATTACTTCAGAAACTTGAAAAAATATCAAATTTGTAGAAGATCATAAATATTTTAGTGAGCTCAGGGAGATGTTTAAAAAAAAAACGTACCGAATAAAAAAAAAAAAATGATAAGACTACTGAATTCTGAACATTTAAAACCAAGTTGTAGTCAATTTGAACATAGGAAATGAACTACATTTTTTCCCGTCAGATTACTGGGATATTGGGAAAGTAATGCTTCCATGAAAAGCAGATGAACTATTCTTTATATTTAATGACACATATTGATATTTATGATTATAGAGGATTTTTTTACTATATTTTAAATATTTTTAAGAGGTTTTTGAAAGGATTCAAAAGACTAAAAATATTGTCAGAACAATTACTGCAAGTTCAGCAAAAATGGAAAAGGGGTTTTCAAAAGTAAACATAATATGGTCAGAGAAGAGAAGTCGACTAAATATTTCTAATGCATCAGACATAATGACGATTAGTCTAATCGGCCTACCTATAAAAGAATGGGTTACTACTTTTATAGTGAAGGTATGTTAAGAAAGACGCACACATCTGATAATAACGAGTAAAGACAAAGAAAATTGAAAGTGAGGACACTTATCAAGAAGTTATATGTAAATATCTCAAATAATACAAGCTATTTAATGTTTTAAAACTATTTTCGGTACATCATAGTTTTTTCTACATCCTTTATTTTTTATTTAAGTATTAACTATATGAAATAATATACTACCTTTTTGAAAACCTTTTTAATACTTTTCAACACCATAAATATAGAGTTATTTTCAGTATAGGATACCTAAAATAATTCGAATTTATTTTTGCTGGTTTCAGTCTGAAAATGTATAGTAAGCTAATGCATTTCATTGGCAGTCATTGTATGAAAGGTTTTGAAAAGATATATGTTTTTAAACGGAGATAAATTTTATTACTGATGCTAAATTTGCAGAATAAATCTTATCCGTGTGCACATTATTGTTATTACAAAAATAACTTTTGAGTCATTTGGAATTAATTGTAGAAGACAGCATTGACGAATATCTCGGTGAAATTTGCGACTTCGGTGTCAAAACATAGCATAAAACACGCATTTAAATATAATCAAGCAGTTACACTCACTAGAGCCGATTTATTGAGATTAACTTTGAAGCATTTATCGCCAAAGCAAGCATGGAAATATGAATGCTTGATATTCAGTGAGTTGGTATTCTCGTGAGTCGTAAGATTAGAGACTAAGCAATATCTGGAGTTTGCCTACAGTTGGTGTTTTTGTATCTAACTGTTTGCAACATTAGATCATGAACATGGGTTAATTCTTAAACTTAAATTTTTGTTATTTTTGTGTTATCCTTATTATATTGAAGCATTTTCTGAATAGAAATATTGATCAGGGTTTCATGACTGCCAAATACAGTCGAACCCGGTTAAGACGCGTTTCAAGGGAGTGGTCAAAAGTCGCGTATTCAGCGGGATCGCGTATTAAACTTGATTTCTATAACGTTGCAGGAGCTGATCTTATTTACAACATTTAATCGTCTAAAGGCTTTGTAGAACTTTCATTTATACGTTTACGGTTCAAAATTGTATCTTTTAGGCATATTTAGATTAAAATTTAATTGAATTCAACTTTAACTCATTCATTTTTTTTCTAAAACCAAATGGAATAATAACTGAAAATAAAAAGTAAATTCAAACGACTTTATTATGGATTAATATGCTGCAACCAAAAATAGGAATAATAATTTCCTGCTAGACTAATTTTTTTAACAGAGCTAAAACATATATTAAACCTTTTAAAGCACTTGTTAAAATCATATTTAGTACTTGTGATAATGAGTACAACTATTATTTACCCTTTTTTTCATTATAAGAAAAAACTATCCTTATTAATAGTATTTATGTAAAAAACATTGTTAGCATAGCAAGGAATAAAGAAAACATAACAGAATTAAACAACCGCGGTCATATTTATTTAATCTTTACGAGTTCAAATTTTTTGCCTGTAATATATATCAAGAAATATAGTAGGGATATAACGTACATTTAAAATCTCACTAACAATAGGTATACTAATCTTTAATCATAATAATTTCATGACAAATCTGAGTACCCTGAATTTGTCTATCATTTCTCTCTACTACATACACAGACAACATACATTCTACATACATGTGAAAACATACACGGAGCGAGAGACAAAAATTCTAGGACGCGAGATCAAACATTAATTGTAGCGTTGCTAATTTAGCGGGTTTTTTAAAATTCAAATATCTGTCACTATTTCCGATTAATAATGATCGCTTTAATTAATCTGTCATTAAATAAAGTAAATATTACTATTCGTAAGCAGTGTTTCTTATTTGAATATAAAAACATCTGGTAAATTGGCAACATTGAAGAAGAAACAAGGAATTTGCATCTTGATCAATGAATTCGCGTCTTAAGCGTGATTTTTTTTCCTCAAAGGATCGAAAATCTCTCGTGTATTAAGCGGGATCGCGTATTAACCGTTCGCGTATTAAACGTGAAATTTTTGCATTAGCCTTATGGGCGATATTCAAGGGACCGGAAAAAATCCGCGTATTAAGCGGGATCGCGTATTAACCGTGAGCGTCTTAACCGGGTTCCACTGTATTTATTAAATAAATTACGTCCTTTTACAGGCAAACATGTTTCAGAAATTTGTCCTTCAATGTACTAAGAGATCTAAGTTTTTTAACAATGTTCTTATAAAATTGGAAAGTGCTTCATAATCTATGTGAAATGCTTTATTTTTCTTTCATGTTTATACGTAAAAAAATCATTTGGGAAGCGAACCGGTTGTTAAATTACTTGAATCCCACCACTGGGAGGGGGTATTTGTCTTTTAATATCGTTATCATTTTTGATCTAAACAAAATTTTCTCTTCGCATTTGTAACTTGGTCTTTACATCAAAATAGTATGTTATCTTTTTTCATTCCGTTATCTACTTTTATGAAAATACAAAATTATTATTAAAATAATTAACCGATTATAAAATTATTTAATTCCGAAATATGGAATATCCCAATGTTTGGCATTCCTATTCTTCTGTCTTATGTGCATGCATATATAATCCGCTGTTCGAGAAACCATATGCGAAGTGTTTTTTAAAATTATACTTGTGTTTACTACTAAATAAAAGAGAAAGAATATTGTCAACCTGTTTCGTTGATAAGAAGTCTGCCTAGATAGAAGTTCTGTCTCCCCCCGCCCCCCAAACCCCCCATTCATGGAGGGTTTGGGGGGGGGGGCAAGAAGGGCAAGAAGACATTATTATTGTTGAATGCATTATATAACCAAAAAACCATTATTAAATACTTTTAAATAGTAATTATACATTTTTAGTGTAATTTGATGTAAAGTTTTTCATATACATAAAGTCATATTTTATTGACTTCTCTTCACTTGAATCAATAAAGTATGCGGATATAAATGTAACGATATTTGTATATCACTCCAAACAAAAGAGAAAAATTCCAAAAAAAAAAAAAATAATAATTTTTAGGCATTGATAACGGTATCATTACGGGAGGAGGGGGGGGGGGGGTTCGAGTAATGATATCGTAAAGAGGGGGTAGGGGGTCCAAAAATCACCAAAAAGTTGACAACGTTATATGTGTATAGTCCCTAAATTCAGAGGGGTGATAGTAGGCATCAAGAGGATGAAAAATTACCAAGGGGTCTCAATACACATATTTAGTCACAAATACAGAGTGTTACACCCGAACTGAACGCGGGTTGACGGTAATACTTTTAAGGAAAAAAAATACCCCAATGAAAATGTAAGGATATGTACCTCGTTTGATATGAAATGTGATAATATCACGAAAAGTTATGGGAAAACAGAGTGATCAAGCATTGGAGAATACCGTATAAACTGGTAATCGCAGTCCAAAATGTAAAGCGTTAAATGCTCACTCCTGTCACGTATAATGGAAGCTTCAACCGCTGTTTTTTTTTTTTTTTTTATGTTATCACATTTACAACAAAAATGAGCATATCAGATAATAAATACTTCTTTACGAATTTATAGATGGCAAAACAGAAAAAACAAGTTGGATATTGCAAGTCAAACGTGGCAAATGAGTTGCGTTCGTACTATAGCTAGTTTTAAAAATATTTTTTGCATCGCATATTGTACTGAATGTATATTTTTTGTGCACTTCATAGGTGCATTTCCTTCTGTTGGAAAAGCTGTAATATCATTAAAATGCACTCGAAATATGTTTTCCCATTGGCCGTAACGTAATGGAAAACTTTTTACTGTCCCTGTAATTAAACTATACTTTCGATTTTCATAAAATTTGAAATGACAACACAAAATTTTACAACAATTATATATTTCAAATTTCACACCATTCGGTTGGGTAGTTGTTGCTCTGTTACATGCGGACGGACGGGTAGATAGACGGATGGACAGACAGATGGATAAAAGGACGATTATAGGTGCTACGTCTTTATATAATTACGAACGCACCTAAAAAGAGGGAGATTAATTTTTTAAAACCAACGTTTCTTCAAATAACGGGAAAATTCTCTCCTACAACGTTAAAAAAAGGGACGAAAGTTTATCCAGTTGGCGGATACTTTTTCTCGTACAACAGAGAAAAAAACGCGAACATTGTTCAAATAACCGAAATATAGTGGCAGCGCTGCTGTCAGGAAAATTTTCGTGATTTGAAGAAAGTATTTCCGAGAGTGTAGTTGTAATAAACACTTAACTGCCTAAATCAGAAACCGTTTTATTTGTTCACGCTCTAAATTTCGTGAAAAAATGGCCAATCGCTACGAAATTCGATTATGTTTTTAAGATTACCAGAGCTATTATACATTTTAAAAATATTGTCAAATGATGAAATATACACTGTAAAAAAAGAAAAAGTTTTTTTAAGCTACGAGAATATAACATAAACACGAGTGAAAATATACAATAACCTCTTTGCAATTACAAACGGTTCTGAAAATTGTTCTTTATCATTAAAAAAACCCTCAAAAACCACTGTATTTTCGAGATTTAAATGCATTTTGAAAAACAAAGTTACTTTTGCTACCGTTGATTTTCGGAAAGGCCGGAATATCTGTTTTTAGGATATGTAATTCTTAATTAATTTTTCAATTAATTTTCAGCGGTGAAATTACGCTTGAAATTATTGAATATTTAATACGTGATTTATCACACTGCTAACTAGGCGTAGAGCCAGCAGAGTGAAAAATGCCCAAGCCGGGACTCGAACCCGGAACCCTTGGAATCGCTCCAAGTGCTCTACTATTTAAGCTACGAGGACGATACCCAGTTTAGTATCTCTCACTCATATATGCTCACCGAAGCTGGGTTTATTTGTGCCTCATGTTTCGGATTGTGTGGTCATGAAGACTGTTCCATCTCGTGCTGCAGTTGCAGGCTTACCGATATATATGAGTGACAGATGCTAAGGTGGGTATCGTCCTCGTAGCTTAAATGATAGAGAACTTAGAGCGCTATTCCAAGGGTACCGGGTTCGATTCCCGGCTTGGACATTTTTCACTCTGTTGGTGCTAATCTTAGTGTGATAAAATACTTAATAAATGTTTTTAGGATGTTATGAATTCTCACTTAAACATTTTCTCTTTACAACATACTTATAACTACTTAAAAGGTGACCCAAATATATAAAAATATTATTTAATACAACCCTGAGACCTTTTGAACACACACGCGTTTATTTTCAAAGGGAAAAGATGGCTGACTTTTAAGTAGTTATAAGTATGTTGTAAAGTGTATATTAATGAGGTGATTTTTTTTAATCCAGTGTTTTGACTCTATTAAACATTTTCAACTGCGTTAGTGAATTAAGACACGCAATAGTAGAAAAAAAAATTATAATTTTAATGTTAATACTGTTAATTTATCCTTTTTGTCTGTAAAACACATTTGTTACACATGAAAATGTTCACTTGAACTAAATATTATTTATTAACCTTAGCCCTCTGTCGCATAAACATATTCTTCCAATAAGGCGGTTTCTCATATTTATTTTAATTTCTTTATTTCTTATTTCTTCTCTTACTTTCTTTAACTAACAAAAACCTCAACACCCATCGAAAAAGAGTAATGCCATCAAAGCAAGCCTCACCACACCTGCTGCACATTCGTTACCTTTGATTTACACAAACAAAATAAAAACAGAGTTAGATTCCGGGAGACAATAACATTTGAACTGAATTACCATACATCATTTTCATGCTTTACTGTGCAAATAAAAAAAATCCCTCGTCTGGGGAAAATCAACCCCTCATCTCGTGATTTACGATTGCATGGCATATAAGATATCTAGATAGTGGTATAGAATATACACCACTATTCTCACATTTCTGCAAGGGAAAACAATGATATGTATCAAAATACATCCAATATTTTTGTCTCCAGCCGAGATTTTGGTTATTTTTATATGTCAGCGTAATAAACTAGAGTATCTAAATCTTAAAAAATGGGGTTTTTTATGTTTAGGCTTCAGTGTTTCATGTATATGAGAATAGTTTAGAAAGTTATTTTCTATATACCGAGTACGATATATTTTTGTGAAGAGTAATTTTTCTCTATGAAAAATTGCATGTGTATATATAACAACATCATGCATTGAAATGACGATTTAAAAATGTATTGCGTACAATATAAAATAATGACTTTCGTTTTTAATACTAAATAAGCAATTTTAATTCTAAAATACTGTAAAAAAATATGCGTACTGGATATACAAGATTTTAATATCTTCAAACACAGAAAAAAGAGAGATAACAGCAAAATGAATAATATTTGCCTATCAAAATGAATAATATTTGCAAGAGAAATAAGGACGGCATACAATTAATTTTACTAAGAAAGTATTTCCACAAAAATTTATGTTTGCACAAGTAGTGCAACATGCATGCTACTATAATAAATATGAGTTGTAGTACAGTATACGTGGGAAGAAAAAAGCGTAAATGGTATCAGATAATTAACATTAATTTTGCTATGAAAGAGCTACCACAAAGGAGTCTTGTTTGCACAAGTTGTACACGGGTACTACCGTGACAAATATTACTTGTAATTATTACTTTGTGTACATATAAAGAAAAAAGCGTAAATGTTATCAGATAATGAACTTTAATTTTGCTATGAAAAAGCTACCTCAAAGGAGACTTGTTTGCACAAATAGTACACGGCTACTACCGCGACAAATATTACTTGTTGTACAGCGTACGCGGGAAGAAAAAAGCGTAAATGGTATCAGATAATTAGCATTAATTTTGTTATGAAAGAGCTACTAAAAAAGAGTCTTGTTTTCACATGTAGTACACGGGTACTACCATGACAAATGCTACTTGTAGTACAGTGTATGTGGGAAGAAAAAAGTGTAAATCGTATCAGATATTTAACATTGATTTTGTTATGAAAGAGCATTTATACAAAAAAGTGCTGTTTCTACAAGTAAGGAGTTCAAGGGTACAAATGGCACAAATATTACTTTTTAGTACAACGTACGTGGGGGGGGGGGGGGGGAGTATAAACCGTATTAGATAATTAACATTAATTTTGCTACGAATAAGTTACCACACAAAAGAGTACCTAAGACATAGGTACTACTGTACCAAATATTTGTTTTACTACAATGTACGTGTGAAGCAAAAAATGCAAATCGTATCAGCTAATTAAACACTTGAATAATTTGGAACAATAAGCACGTAATCGTAGTATTTTATTGATATTCAGCATACGTTTTCCCCGAAATACACTATTTAGTCAAAAGTATTCCGGTCCTTTCAATTTTAGAGGCTTTTTAGAAAATCTCGATAAATGCTTTACGAATTTTTCATGAATTTCAGGGATGTAAAGAGCACGTTTAACCTTATATTTTTCAGTGAATATTTAGTCAGGAGGGCAATTAGGGAACCAACAAAAATTGGATAAAAAAGTAGTATTTGCGATCATCCTGCATCATAAAAAGCTTGAAATGATCCGTAAGTCTCAGAAATGAATAATTGGACACTGTACAACACGTGTCTGGATTTGTTTAACAATAGCACGTTCATTCATGGTAATATACACTTTTCTTTTAAAAACTAAAAAAAAAAAAAAAAAAAAAAAAAAAAAAAAAAAATCGCATGATATTTTGTTACCTGACTCCGCCCTTAATGTCCAGTCATTTCTAAAAAGTAACTGAAACATAGCTAACTTCATATCCAATACCTTCCTGAATATAAACGATATTTGACTGGCCTTTCATATGTAAGTGGTTCTGTAAAGCTGACAACTGAATTATAAAATAAATACTGTGCCATCTTTTGCGCGTGCGCAGTTAAAAATTATTTCATACAAATGCTTATATTTTATCAACTATTTAAGACTCATTTGTAATTTATCCAACTTCTCCCTCAGTTATTTTGCATTAACTACACACTTATTCACAGCAAGCAAATAAACATAAAACATTTTTGAACCTGAGAAAAACAATTCTGAAAGAAAGCTCTATCCCTCTCCACTCCATTTCAACTGTCACCCTCTCTCATATTTCTTTCTCTCATCAATATTTATTTGAAATACTTTTATCGCACATTATTGCGTAAATGAATTAAATGTACTTCAATATATAAGTTTAAAGTTTCTTCACCTCGGACAAATTGCATAATTGTGTAAAATTCCTGTTTAATATAAATTGCCTTTTTTTAAAAACTACATCATACGGACATACGCCATATGTAACGGTTTCTGTCCGTCCAATCCCCATTTTCCCTCGAGTGAGTCTCGCGCGTCATTTATCTCACTTCTCCCTCAGTTATTTTGCATTAACTACACACATATTCATAGTAAACAAATAAATATAAAAATTCTGAGTCTGAGAAAAACAATCCTGAGAGAATTAAAGCTCTGTCCCTCTCCACTCCCTTTCATCTCTCTTCCTCTCCCAAATTTCTTTCTCTCATCAATATTTATTTGAAATATTTTTATCGAACATCACTGCGTAAATGAATTAAATGTATTTCAATATATAAGTTTAAAGTTTTTCCCCTTGTACAAAATGTTGAATTGTGTTAGATTCCTGTTTCCTGTAAAATGCCTTTTTGAAAAACTACATCATAGGGATATACACCATATGTAACGGATTATGTGCGTCCAATCCCCACATCCCCTTAGGTGAAACTCTCTTGTAATTTATCCCACTTCTTCGTCAGTTATTTTTTTTATTAACTACACACTTATTCATAGTAAACAAATAAATATGAAAACTTTGAACCTGAGAGAAATAATTCAGAGAGAGTTAAAGCTCTGTCCCTCTCCACTCCCTTTCATCTCTCTCCCTCTCTCATATTTCTTTCTTTCATCAATATTTATTTGAAATATTTTTATCGCAGATCACTGCGTAAATGAATTAAATGTATTTCAATATATAAGTTTAAAGCTTTTTCACCTCGATGTAGCATTGTGTTCGATTCCTGTTTCATATAAACTGCCTTTTTGAAAAACTACATCATACGGATCTTTATCATATGTAACGGATTCTATCCGTTTAGTCCCCATTTTCCTTCGAGCAAGTCTCGCGCGTCATTTTTCCCATTTCTTACCCAGTTATTTTGTATTAACTACACACTTATTCCTGGTAAATAAATAAATATAAAACTTTTGAGCCTGAGAAAAACAATTCTGAGAGAGTTAAAGCTCTGTCCCTCTCCACTCCCTTTCATCTCTCTCCCTCTCCCAAATTTCTTTCATCAATATTTATTTGAAATATTTTTATCGCACATCACTGCGTGAATGAATTAAATGTATTTCAATATATAAGTTTAAAGTTTTCCCCCTCGTACAAAATGTTGAATTGTGTTAGATTCCTGTTTCCAGTTAATTCCACTTCTTCGTCAGTTATTTTTTTTATTAACTACACACTTATTCATACTAAACAAATAAATATGAAAACTCTGAACCTGAAAAAAAACAATTCAGAGAGAGTTAAAGCTCTGTCCCTCTCCACTCCCTTTCATCTCTCTCCCTCTCTCATATTTCTTTCTTTCATCAATATTTATTTGAAATATTTTTATCGCAGATCACTGCGTAAATGAATTAAATGTATTTCAATATATAAGTTTAAAGTTTTTTTACCTCTATGTAGCATTGTGTTAGATTCCTGTTTCATATAAACTGCCTTTTTGAAAAACTACATCATACGGATCTACACCATATGAAGTGGATTCTGTCCGTCCAGTCCCCATTTTCCCTCGAGCAAGTCTCGCGCGTCATTTATACCGCTTCTCCCTCAGTTATATTGTATTAACTATACACTTATACCTAGTAAATAAATAAATATAAAAATTTTGAACCTGAGAAAAACAATTCTGAGAGAGTTAAAGCTCTTTCCCTCTCTCCTATTTATTTCTCTCATCAACATTTATTTGAAATACTTTTATTGCACATCACTGCGTAAATGAATTAAATGTATTTGAATATAGAAGTTTAAAGTTTTTTTATACCTCGGACAAAATGTAGAATTGTGTTAGATTCCTGTTGCATATAAACTGCCTTTTTGAAAAACTGCATCATACGAATATACGCGATATGTAACGGATTCTGCCCGTCCAATCACCATATTCCATTGAGTGGGTCTCACGCGTCATTTATCCCACTTCTCTGTCAGTTATTTTGTATTAACCGCACACTCATTCATAGTAATCACAGAAATATGAAAATTCTGAACTTGAGAAAAACAATCCTGAGAAAATTAAAGCTCTGTCCCTCTCCACTCCCTTTTATTTCTCTCCCTCTCCAAATTTCTTTCTCGCATCAATATTTATTTGAAATACTTTTATTGAACATCACTGCGTAAATTAATTAAACGTACTTCAATATATACGTTTAAAGTTTTTTTTTACCTCGGACAAAATGTAGAATTGTGTTAGATTCCTGTTACATATAAAAAGTCTTTTTGAAAAACTGCATCATACTGATATTCGCCATATGTAACGGATTCTGTCCGTCCAATCGCCATTTTCCCTCGAGTGAGTCTCACGCGTCATTTATCCCACTTCTCCCTCAGTTATTTAACATTAACAACACACTTTTTCATAGTAAGCAAATAAATATGAAAACTCTGAACCTGAGAAAAATAATTTAAAAGAAAGAAAAATAACCTGAGAAAAATAATTTTAAAGAGAGAGTTAAAGCTCTGTCCCTCTCCACTCCCTTTCATCTCTCTTCCTCTCACATATTTCTTTCTCTCGTCAATATTTATTTGAAATATTTTTATCGTACATCACTGCGTAAATGAATTAAATGTATTTCAATATATAAGTTTAAAGTTTCTTAACTTCGGACAAATTTTAGAATTGTGTTAGATTCCTGTTTAATATAAATTGCCTTTTTGAAAAACTGCATCATACGAATCTACGCCATATGTAACGAATTCTGCCCGTCCATTCCCCACATTCCCTCAAGTGAGACTCACTTGTAATTTATCCCACTTCTCCCTCAGTTATTTTGAATTAACTACACACTTATTCATAGTGACCACAGAAATATGAAAACTTTGAACCTGAGAAAAACATTATCAGATGTAAATTTCCAACTGGGCGAAAAATGTCCGAACCAGGATTCGAATTAGGGAACTCTTGGCTGAAGCCACCAATATTCTACCACTTGAGTTATCCCAGACGAATCTGGTTGAACTTTTTCACCCAGTTAACCTTATTGATTATAGCATCTGGTCTGAAATCTGGTTCAGCTCAACAGAATAAATCGCAGGTAATGGAACTCTAGAAACCGCTGGATACGTAATTACACTACATTAATTTTAACACAAATATTCTAATTGGTAAATAAATCATATCAGATGTAAATTTATTTACCAATTAGAATATTTGTGTTAAAATTAATCTACTGTGAAAAATAGTTCTGAGAGTGTTAAAGCTCTATCCCTCTCCCTCTCTGATATTTTTTTTTTCTTTCATCAATATTTATTTGAAATACTTTTATCGTACATCTCTGTGTAAATGAATTAAACGTATTTCAAAATAAGTTTAAAGTTTCTTCACCTCGGACAAATTGTAGAATTGTGTTAAATTCCTGTTTAATATAAATTGCCTTTTCGTAAAACTACATCATACTGGTCTACACCATATGTAACGGATTCTGTCCATCCAATCCCTATTTTCCCTCGAGTGAGTCTCACGCGTAATTTATCACGATTTCACGTCAGTTACCGTGCGTTACCTACACACTTATTCTAGCTTCCGTTATCAGACCATATTTATCAATGTCCGCACAACGTCCCTAGTCCCTAAGGTCTACACCCACCAAGCAAATACTGCAAAAAAGAAAAATACGAGTGAAAAAACAGATATTCTACAAGATTCCATTACATGGATGAGGGGGTGCCCATCTAATAAAAATCGTTTGTCCACCACCCTCTGTTTGTGGAATGCAATGAGAGATCTTTCTCCACAATATAGAAGGGTCGTATGATTTGATGGAGTGCTTTCAATTTGTCAAATAGCGGGGAGAGGTTAATTAATATGGATGCGGAGGGGACGGTGAATATTGTTCCAACGTGGCGGCCTCGCCTATGAATGAGGTTCTTAGAATGGTGAAGAACATTCAATGAAATTGTAGAGATTTCTATGACAATCATCAGTGATAATTTATTGACATTGCAAAATTCATGAGTCGAATTCATTTCGTCATTGCACTAAATCTCTTTTCATAGAAAGCAGTGTTTATATTTATATATATATAAAGTCTATCGCAGAATTTTTGTTACCTAAAATAATTGTTGGAGACAGTTTACCTATAAACTTTAAAACATAGCTATAATTACTTAAAAGATATATAAAGATACATGCGAGGGTGGTTCAATAATTATTATCCGTAGTCTATATAAAATATTTGTACCGCGGTGGTTGCTGTGGAATATCGAAGTCTAATGTCTTAGATGCCGATATGCTTAATTTCAGAACCGTAGCTTCTATATTAACATAGTTTTGGAGGGAGGAGTGAAAGGAAGGGAGTGGGGGTGAAAGGCTGATTTTTAGCTTATGGGGCTAGATTTGTGACAGTGGATGAGACGTAACTACTGTTGTTTGGACTCGGGATTATAGTGATGTAGCCACATCTCATCCACTGTCAAAAATGTAGCCTTATAAGTTCCAAACCACCATTTTACCCTGACCCCCTCCTTAAAAACTCCCCCAAAAATATTTCTTTAAAACTTCACCCCTCCCTCCAAAACTATTTTAATATAGCAGCTACGGTTCTGAAATTGAGCATATAGGTATTTAAGAGATTAGGATTCAATATTCCACATCAACCATCGCAGAACAAATATTTTATATACATTAGGGACAATGATTATTGAATCACCCACGTAAAATAAGGAACAGATAAAGGTATTATTTATTATAACCCTGAGATATTTCAAACACACACACGTTCATTTTCAAAGTTTCTTTTCCCTTTGAAAAGAACGCATGTGCGTTTGAATGATCCCAGGGTTATATTAAATAATATCTTTATATGTTTGTGTCACCCTTTAAGTAATTATAAGTATGTTTTAAAGTTTATATTAATAACAATGTGAAAATTCCTCCACGACATTAGTTTTTTTTTTTTTTTTTTTTTTTTTTTTAAATACAGTTTTGACTCTATTGACAGTTTACCTTTTCAACAATTTTGTTTATTTTAAAAAATATGGCTCAAATGGTAAACTTACTGCATTTCAATGTTCAACTAAAAGTACATTAAAAAAATTAACTACATATTTAATTAAAAAATTTTTAAAAAAATCAAAATTTTGAATATTTTTAAATCCCTACTACTTTTTTCAAAATTGATATTTTTCTCAATTTCTTTTTTTAAGATTTTCAAATGTGTATTACACAAGAATTCTCAAGGATTTTTAGGTACATCTAATATTACATTTAATATAATTTTTTACTGATACCATATAGTGTAAAACGATGAAATCTAATACATCTTCAGAGGCGTCGCGATGGGAGGTTATGGGGGGGGGAGCCTCCCCCCCCCCCCCCCCAATATATCTAAACTTGGGAAATTTTAGCTTAGAGTTGGGAAATTATTGATTTTTGAAACACTTTTTTTTTTTTTTAATAAAAAGTAAAAAAAAAATAATAATAATAATAATAATAATAACTGTTTTGCTGACTATCCTTCTAAGTTCTGTAATAGTAAAATAGTTAAACTTTCAAAATAATACAAAAAGCAGCCAGACTCAATTTCTCACTATGTTTCTCTGTGCTACGAAAATATCATACATCTACCAGACATGAATTTCTCTGCTGTTGTCCATCAACAGTGTATCAATACATTTCCTCCAAAACTTTGTTCCTTTCTCAAAAATCTAAAAATATGAGGCTATAAATGCCTTAGCGTTTTTAAAACATGAAAGTGAAGAAAATATGAACATGAAGAAAAAGCCATTTAAAGTTTTTGTTTGTGTGGGTAATTGCGCTGAGTGTATTAACAAAATTTACAATATCTCGCGATATAATTACCGTATGGGTAAAAATGAGGCGTCAAAATAAGCACAATTAAACAGGCTTTCATTTAATATTAAAATAGAAAAATCGATTTTTGACCAATTTTAAGGTAATATAACGGAAATTATCTTTCAAACCCTTGAAGAGCGGTGGAATCTAATTTGTCCTACTTAATTTAACCAATATTTGTACCAGAATTTTTTTAAATAAAATTTTACTTTTATAAGTTTTGTGAATAAAAGCTGTAAAATTGCATGCCCTTATTTTCAAATAAATTTTTTGGGGAAATTCTGGTGTGAATTCAACATTATTTAAACACAATTACTTGCCCCTGAAAAAGTTAAAGGTAAAGCTTTCATGGTCCGAGTGAAAAGTATACCATACAATTATTTCTACTATAAAGGAAACTTATCTAAAAAGGAACATTTTCTAGTCTTTAGCGCTTACATCTTAGAAGGTGTTTATTACACTAGAAACTTATTAATGCAGTAAATATTATTTAATATAAATTAGGCAAAATTTTCCTAAGGTTTTTTAAGATATTCATTTTGTGTATTCGTCAGTGCAAAATACAAGGTTGCTATAATTAAACTGACAATACTCACAAGGAAGGTCTCCATACGGGTATATTCAGAAAAATCTGAAAAAATTACAGAGTGTTCTTCTCATGTGTAAATATATGATTATAAAAATTTTTTTGGCGGAACCGCGATAGAACGTTCGTAAAAAAATAACGAAAATTTCGTTTATTTGGCGATTTATCATCGGTTGGCGATGAAATGAAATTTCGAAAAATACTTTTTTATGCCGATTACTCTTTAAGATAAAAACGTTTCATGTTGAACTTGTTTAAATAAATTTAATGTAAATGACTTTAGTTTTGTCAGTTTTCGATTGATTTAACTATAGTTTTGTCATATATATATATTTATAATGAAAGTTAAATATCAAATTTTATGAATTAAAACAAAATTAAAATAAATTAAAATTGTTTCAATGTTTCAAAATTAAGTCCAACTGAGCACTGTAGATTCAATTCTGTTGCTATGGAAACGACGAATTCTTTGAAAGGAATAACTGGTAAATGAATCTTGCCTTTATTTTGGAATACGCTTAAATATATGAAAGTATTTTTTATATATGAATATGTTTTTAAAGTAATAAAATTAAATAACAAGCAATATAAATATGTAATACGAAAAAATGTATTTATAAAACTCTCGTTTAAGTTTAAATTCATTAAATACTATTTACACGCATTCTAAAAATCAATTAACAATCAATTTTCAGGTGCACTAAAATCATTTGCTTTTGGCGAGGAAAAGTATTGCTCGCCAAATAGCGTGACGCTTTCGCCTTTTCGCGCCAAATACTCGAAAGTATTTTATTTTTTTACAGACTTTCTACTGTAATTCCTCCGCTAAATTTGACTGATCCTTTATTACATACATAAGTAGTTTAATTAGTATTTTTTTCAAAATTTTTTGAGTATGCCCAGTATGGAGACCCTCCTTGTCAGCGTGTTCTGTACCGCGATCTAATTGTGACAATGGAGACACATTGTGTAGGATGATTAAAAAAGACGGAGAAAAAAGAAATCTGCGAGAAAAAAGGCACCACATATCCCTCTAGCGGCGAATTTTCGAACTATTTTTTTTCCATAAAATCCATTGTTCTCTTCTTGTTTAATCATATTGTCAGTTTAATTATAGTCACTTTGTGCTCTCCAATCTAATACGAAATTTCTTTCATCTCTATATGTGTGAATATTTCAATTATTCTCACTCGTATGTAAATGACAAAGGAATGATTTTGTTTTCTTTAAATGATTTATAATAATATGAAAAATAGTGATAATTTAATGAAATTCAAAAGCCAAATTTATTTCTTTGTTGCATTGAATGTCTTTTCAATAAAAGCAAAGGTTCTGTTTTATACTTTATTGCAACATTTTCGATATTTAACCAAAATTGTTGTGACAATGATTTACATAAAATAAAACTTATGCGAACGGAATCGGTCCGTAAAGAAATCTTGTTTTTCTCATACTCCCATAAAAAATAATATCACTTAAGAATGTACTAAAAAAAAAAAAAATATTTTTTCACCCTTCAACAGATCGAAATTTTCTTATACATTTTCAGACTCATTTTTAAAAGTAAAAACATGAAACTTGCTGGCATGATTTTTGAAGAGAAGCATAAGAGGCCGTCTGTTTTCATTTTTCGCTCAATTAATTAGAACTTGATTTATAAACAATTATTTTCTCAGTATGACCATTTTTTTATTCGTTCCCAGCACTCTCTCTTCGAGAAATTTTGCTCAAAACGTCGACTTTGACAGCATTTTTTGCAATATATTCTGCCTATATCAAAAAATCGCCAAACACGGCACATTATATAATTTCTCAATAAGAGAATCTGTCAATTTGGTGTGTTTCAGAACAAAAATGAATTTAAAAATGAATCAGAAAATAAGCAGTTTGGATACTTTTTAGGTGCGTTCGTAATTATATAAATACGTAGCACCTATAGTCGTCGTTCAGTCCGTCTGTCTGTCCGTCTGTCTGTCCGTCCGCATATAACAGAGCAAAAACTACCCGATCGAATGATCTGAAATTTTTAATATATAATTGCTGCAAAATTTTGTCGAGCCATTTCCAATTTTATGAAAATCGGATGTATAGTTTAATTACAGGGACAGTCAAAAGTTTTTCTTTACATTACGGCCAATGGGGAAAATTATTGCAAGTGAATTTTAATGATGTTACAGACTTCCGAATGGTCTGAAATTTTTAATATATAATTGCTGCAAACTTTTGTCGAGCCATTTCCAATTTTATGAAAATCGGATGTATAGTTTAATTACAGGGACACCCAAAAGTTTTCCGTTACATTACGGCCAATGGGAAAAAATTATAGCAAATGCATTTTAATGATTTTACAGCCTTCCGAATGGTCTGAAATTCTAAATGTATAATTGCTGCAAAATTTTGTCGAGCCATTTCAAATTTTATGAAAATCGAATGTATAGTTTTTTACAGGAACAGTCAAAAGTTTTCCGTTACATTACGGGGAATGGTGAAAAAATTATTGTAAGTGCATTTTAATGATGTTACAGACTATGCACTTATGAAACGCAAAAAAATATACATTCAGTACAATATGGGGTGCAAAACATAATTATAAAACTAGTTATAGTACGAACGCACCTCATTTGCCACGTTTGACGAGCAATTTCCAACTTGTTTTAAAATTTTAGTGGTTCTATCTTAGAATTTGCGGTATAATACACTTTTTAAGGGTTTATTCCAATCCAAGCTGCTTGTTTTCTGATTTATTTTTAAATACATGTTCGCTCTCAAACGCATCAAACTGACAAATTCTCTTATTTAGGAACTACATAATGTGCCGTGCTTGTCGATTTTTTGATAAATGCAGAAAATATTGCAAAAAATGCTGTCTAATTGGGCGTTTTGAACCGAATTTTCCGAGCAGGAGATATGGGAATGAAAAAAAATGCTCATACTGAGAAAATAATTGTTCAAAAATCAAATTCTGATTAATTGTACGAAAAATGAAATCACAGGCCTCTTATACACTATATTGCCATTAATGACCGTCAACTTTCAATTTTAGACATTTTGTCGAATATTTAGAAATATACTTGGCAGATTCGTCTGGAATTTCAGGATTGAAAAGAACAGGTATGACCTCATATTTAGCATGTCGATTTGATAAGGGGGGCAATTAGGGGGCCAACAAAAAATCAAAGAAAAAAATAATACTTGGGATCACCCTGTAAAATAAAATGCACGAAATGATCTACCGCTACCGAATATAAATAAACAGACATTGTGCAATATGTGTATTCTTTTGTGTAAGAATAGCACGTATATTAATAGAGATATAGCGATTTATTTTAAAAAATTAAAAAAATCTTGCATGATTTTGCTTATAACATGCAGGGTTTTCAACCAAACTTTACGCCGATTTCAGAAAAGTTGACAAAAAAGAGTAGAAACAATATAGTGTAATTGGAATATAAATATATTAAATATTTTAGGAAATATGAACAGTTGTATGAAATAATTTTTATCTGCGCATGCGCGAACGATAACAGGGATCATTTTACATAATTTAATAGTCAACTCTATGGAGCAACTTATTAAAAAATGTAGTGAAATATCGTAAAAATTCAGAATGATAACGGCGTTAAAGTGAGCAAATTTTTAGTTGTTCTCTGAAAACAGCTGAATGATAAGGGATTTTACACAAATTGTCATTTTTTATTAACTGACTTTCAGAAAAAAGTTAGTATTTAATGAGTAGCAACAAGTAGATTTGGAAAAAATGCTTCGATTTTGATACTTCTTTTGATCATGGTATAGGGTCGTTCTGGTGGTTATCCAAGAAGAACTAAATCATCAATAAAAAATGAAAATAAAAAAAAATTAAAATTAAAAATGACAATTTGTGGAAAATCCCTTATCATTCAGCTGCTTTTAGAGAACTACTAAAAATTTGCTCACCCTAACGCCGATATCTTTCTGAATTTTTACGATATTTGACTAGATTTTTTAAAAATAAGTTGCTCCATAGAGTTGAGTATTAAATTATGTAAAATGATCCTTGTTATCGTTCGCGCATGCGCAGATAAAAATTATTTCATATAGCTGCTCATATTTCCTAAAATATTTAATATATTTATATTCCAATTACACTATATTGTTTCTACTGTATTTTGTCCATTTTTCTGAAACCGGAGTTAAATTTGCTTGAAAACCCTGCATGTTATAAGCAAAAAACATGCAAGAATTTTTTAATCTTTTTAAATAAATCGCTATATCTCTATTTATATTCATGCTATTCTTAAACAAAAGAATACACATATTGCACAATGTCTGTTTATTTATATTTGGTAGCGATAGATCATTTCGTGCATTTTATTTTACAGGGTGATCCCAAGTATTATTTTTTTCCTTTGATTTTTTGTTGGCCCCCTAATTGTCCCCCTTATCAAATCGACATTGCTAAACATGAGGTCATACCTGTTCTTTTCAATCCTGAAATTCCAGAAGAATCTGTCAAGTATATTTCTAAATATTCGACAAAATGTCTAAAATTGAAAGTTGCCGGTCATTAATGGCAATATAGTGTACATCTCTTCAAAAATCACCTCAGCGAGTTTCATGTTTTTACTTTTAAAAATGAGACTGAAAATGTCTCAGAAAATTTCGATCTGTTGAGAGTGGAAAAATACTTTTTCAAATACACCCTTAAGGCGGTAAATTTTGCATTGAATAAGTATAGATTAAAATTTCTTAGAGTTCTCCTAAAAGTTTCATTTTCCGCTCTTGATAATTCGAAACTCGAAATCGTCTCCAATCTATTTCGAAATCATTTTTATTCTTGCATGTGTAAATATTTCAGACATTTCTCATTCAGGTGTAAAAGAATAGGACAATGCTTTTTGATTTATATAAGTGTAATACAGTCGTCTCTCTGTTTAACGTCGCTCCACTTAACGACGATCTCTGTTTAAGGGCGATATTTTGCGGTCCCGACTCCTTTAAGCAAATAAACCTCTATTTAAAGACGAAGTTGTTTCTATTTAACGACGATTTTCACGTAGTTTTTTTTTTTTTTTTTTTTTTTTTTTTTTTTTTCAATCGCTTTATACATGTTAAAAGAGGGAACTTCCTCTGAAAAACAAGTTTTCTTGCAATTCAGATGAGTACAGAGCCCACGTGACGAAGACGTTTTAACAACCGACTTCAGAAATTTAGATCAAATTTATGAAGACATCGCAAATGAAAATGCAACTTCAGATGCATAAGATGGTGATGAAGCTGCTGATATAGAAAGCGAGACACCACCTCCTTCTTATTCAGATGCGAATTCTACACTGGATATTCTTCGCCAGTACATTGCTTCATCAAATATGGAAGATGACTCATTCAACCTTCTTGAGAAGCTTGAAGCAAGGGTACTAAAAACTAGGCCACCATTGAAACAGTCTACACTTTTTGATTTTTAAAAACTTAATTTGTTTAATTAAATGTATTATGAATATTTTTATTGTACTGTGAGTAACATTTTTTAATTAAATGTATTATAAATATTTTTATTCTACTTTAAGTAACATTGTATGCTGTAATGTCATTCTCGTATGCAGTATAATTACATTTCTAAACACGCCAATCTATTAAAAAATGTATTGACAAAACTGTAAACAAACCTGTAAACTGTGAGGGGAAATGTTTTTCAAATATTATTTTTCCACAAATTCTGTTTAAGGACGATCTCTACTTAAGGACGATCTTTCGAGGTTTCTTGAAAGTCATTAAACAGAGAGCGAACTGTACTTTCAATTTGTCAAATAGCGGAGAGAGGTTATTTGATATGGATACTTTTTGGGGCGGTGTTGTTTAGCCGTGTCGACTTTCTCCTTTGAATGAGACCAGTAGTGCCAACTTTGCAAAAATATTGGGTGGGCTCAAAAATTTTTGAGTAAGATAACACATATGATTTTTTCCCCTTGGTGTGTGTTGAAAAATAAATAAATAAACAAAAAAATGTGGCTGGATTCAATTGAGTATATTGTGTTACATATTTACAAGAACTACAACAACTGAAATAAAACAGAGGAATAACATGTATTTATAGATTTTGAAAGGCCCATGACAGACAAGTTAGCGGGCTTGAAAGAGAGCTATATATAGTTAGCTTAAATAAACAATCAGAGTTTAAACATAAACAATTGTATTAAAATGAAAACTGAAATTAATAATAGAATAATGGAATGTTATGATTATAATATTCTAACAGTGTGTGTATGGAGAGAGGGTAGAATAGCGAATGTCTAAAGAGGATAATTCGAAATTAAATTATTTTTCTAAGCAAATTTTTAAATTATTATAGTTTAAGTAACATTTTATAATTAAATATAAAGTATAAAATAAAAATAACATTAAATAATATTGTGTTAAACATAAAATAAAAATAACATCGGAATTGGTAAGTATACAAAGTGCAAAAAACTAAATGTCAAGAAAAGCCTACATGTTAGTTCAAATGCTGCTTTATCAATTCCAAACATCAAAACAGATGGCAAAATATGCAGGAAAATTCTTTTCGTGAGAAATTTAACTATGCATCCGCTGAAGGGGTTTTCAGTGCCTTCCTGTAAGTCTAATTTATGTCCTTACTATTTTTCAAACAAAATATTTTCAGAACGTTAATAAAACCAAATGTCCTTTCAGCGATTAAATATTTAAAAAAAAAACAAATTATGAATTAAATCTATTAAAACTGCGTGGGCGGAGAGATAAAATTATTGAGTGGACTCGCGCTCCATTGTCCCATGTCATTTTTCTGAAGAAGACTTGAAATTGTAGAGATGCCTATGGGAATGAATGGTGAAAATTTATTAGCATTTCAAAATTGAAGGGTCGAATTCATTTTGTCAATACAATTCCTAATAAAAATCATCATATTAGTGACTAAATATAAGACTATTTTAATGCAGCATATTTTACTTTGTAAAAATTGTGCTAAAATTTTTTAAGGATGTTCTAAAACTTTTATTTTTCTGCGCTCGATAATGTGAAATACGAAATCTTTTATAATCATTTACGAAATTACTTTTATTTCCCATTTGAGTGAATAATTCAGCTACTACAACGGGAACGTAAAACAACGGAACGAACAGTTAATATATAACAAATTGTAACACTTAGTAGTAATATACCTCATTAAATTTCTGAAAGGTTTAAATATAAAAAATATATATAAACAGTAAAACAGAATCTAATAAACTGTTTACATGTTTTGGTTCCACCACAAAAATTAACAAAACAAATAAAAAATTATTCTTATTTGCTTTGACAAGTCTGCGATGGAGCCGAATCATGTAAACAGTTTATAAAAAACTTTTTACTGTTTTTACAGATTTTATATTACACTTTTTAGAAATTTAATGAAGTATAGAACATTGTTTTTTTGTTTTCTATACATGTAATGCTTTAATTTTGACAAATATTGAGGTGAAGTTAATAAGTATGGATTTGTTGGAAATGGTGGATATTGCTATGAAGTAGCGGCCCCGTCATTAAAGGAAACTCCCAAAAAAGAAGATTCACCGAAATCTGCGAAATTACTATGGAAATCGGTAAAGGCAATTAAATGACATTCTAAACATTGTTGCCAGTTTAGCGCCCTCATTTATTGATTCCTAATTAAATTCCGAAAGAAGATTTTTGACTTTATGCAATTAAGAAAGTTCTGAAAAGCAGAAAAACTTCTTTTTATGAGGTTTTTTCGTTTTTAGTTCCAGAAAACTCTGAAAGTTGAAATATTTGGAACATTTTTTTTCTTTTTCGTAATTAGAACTATATACCACTAAACTTAACTTTGTAGGAATTAGCTATATGAAAACGATAAAAAGAGACACCTTGTATAAACGAAATAGAAATCTATCATATGTAATAGAACTAGAAAAAAAATCTTGGCATTGTTGCATTTATTAAATTCTTTTAATAAAAATACAGCTTCAATCGTTAATAAAATACTCATTATTCATCCTATCAAGTTGAAATAAATTTTTTAAACTTGTACTGGATGACGATTTGTGTTAATACAGTTTTTTCAAATATTAATTAATTAATTAAATTTTAATTAATTAATTTTAGTTTTGCATGGGAATCAAAATGGCGGCCATTAGTTATTGGAGATCAATGAAAGTATTTTCAATAAGGGGTTACCATAGGGGGGAACCCTGTTCTGTAGCCAAATACCGCCAAAATTGGCGGCCAAAACTGACGTCAACTTGGCGATATCTCTAGTATTTTGCCAAATTCCCATAGATTTCCATTGTAAACCTACTTTCTTACAGAAAATCAACAAATTGAGATATTTTAATGCAACAAAAACTAATATTAGGTTAAGGGATTATATTAAATTTTTCTTTGATGACCTAAGTAGGAATTGACTTTAAAAACAAAATTTTTATATTACTTGTAATATAATTACAAATAATGTATAATAATGTATAGTAATGTAATATAATAATGTATACTACTAATAATAATGTATAGTACTACTAGTACTAGTACTAGTATATATAGTACTAGTGTAATACTAATAATGCATAGTAATGTGATATAATTACAAGATAGATAAATATATAAATAAATATAGGGAGAGTGTGAACTAATAGTAGAAATTGAGAAAATACAGATTGAATTTAGCTGAATCATATATTTATTTGTTAATGGATGCTCATTATCTTTTTTTTTCTTTCTTTTTTCTTTTACGTAGTAATGAAAGACTTTTACTTGGGCTCATCTGTCTGTTTTTGTTTAATTTATGAATAAAAAAATTAGTCTCAAAGTTGCATTTTATTAAACTATTGTAATTTTAAACGCTATCCTGTTGAAAATGCTTACTATAATTAAAATGATACTTTAATTGAAAACTTTAATGTAATAACGATCTGATAGTAATTATCAATTGCTCTTTATTGGTTCTTTATGATGGCAATTTTCTAATAAAATCAGTACAATCTAAAACGTTTCCGGATGACTTTCCATTTAACTTTTAAAATTCTTATTGTGTCTTGTATTTTTAATTACTTTTAATTACTTTATAACCGTCTTGCATGTACTTTATTTCAATAAAATTTTAATGCATTAACCCCTTTCCTGTGTTGATATGTTTTCGCCCCTCTCAAGTATAATTAGAATAAAAAGAGTGATAGAAAACTATATTTAAATACATATTCGAAAGAAAAACGAATTGAACTCGATTTTCACGTAAAAGAATAAAATATTGCACAAACAAATTGCGTTTGAATAATCAAAAATAGTATAAGTTTGTGTTTGAACTATATTGCCCGAACTGGACGACACGGGTAAAGGGTTAATAAGAAATATTATGATATACATCTACATATATCTATGTACATGAATGCAGCTAAATTCAGAAAGTTAAATGATTTTTCCTCTGGTACAATGTTAAAAGTTTTTCTTCGAAAAAAAGGTGAGTCTGCAGGTAACGATTTATCTTATATAAATTTAAAGGGAACTGGAGAAAAGATTTTGTTAAAAAACAGAAAATTTCCTTTAAATTTACCTTAGACCATGTGTATTTAGATCTATAAAAATATCGAAACCTTATAAATAGTAATGCATTAAAAGTGGAGACAGTTTTGATTTTTGTTGTTCATACTTCAAACACATTATAACACATTGATTTTTTTTCACTGCAAAAGCGAGAATTTTTCGGAAAATTATCGGACAAATTTGTTCATAAAAAATCTCACAATAAATCGAAAACTGCTGTACTAAAGCTGTAAACTATAATGAAGTAACCAACTGATAATGCTTACTTTCTACCAATTCAATAAAAACGACCAAAGTTCCTATATATAAATTCAATGAAAAGACAATTTAAATAATTTCGAAAATAACTGTAACGCTTATCGTTATAGATTATTCATGGAAAATTGGTTCACTAGACTATACCCTTACGCGCTCAACGAATCTGGTGCGATCCCGAAGGAATATTTTGTGTTTTTAAAAGAATAACTTTTAACTTTGACTTTGACTGTGTCCAGGACTTGTTCGATATTCTGTTATTGCTGATGTTTGTACTGATGAGGCTGCACGTTGCACAGAGAAACGTCTTTTTTTGTATATTTTTGTATTTAATTAAATGTTTTTTTGTATATTTTTAATTTAATTTCTCTGTTTTAATGTAGTCAAGTCTATCTAATCTATAAAAATTAGTTTAAAACTTTTAATTCAGGCTCTAAAAATGTATGTGTACCTTAAAAATACAATGAAAATTTTTAAGCTGAGAGTTTTTTGCAAGTTTGTTATTTTTATATTTGAATATACTAAATGCAATAAGACTTCTTTTTACCCAAGTGTCTTTGGAAAATGAACCATTCTCCATGTTTCGTGTATAACTTTATTTTCTTACCCACTTTTATTGCAAATACAGCTTCCGTCCCATTTTCATTTATAAATCGGTTACAAACAGTAGAATAAGTGATGCTTACATTCTGCTCATCCCGTGCCACAGTCTACAAAGCATGCTTTCTTCTGTCTATCAATAAATCTTACCAGCAAAGTTCAATAAAAACCAACGAAGCTTCGTATATAGGGAGGGAAAAGCAGGGAATTACAAAATTTATGTTCCCTACGAATAGTGGCGTTTCTTGCCAAATTACCCGTAAGGCATTTATACCTTCCTCCCCACGGATGTGTTTTCAGCCTCTGCCCGACCGATTTATTTACACTAGGTGGGAACACTGTTGGTTTTTGCTTGGATTCCTTCAGGGTCGGAATTCTTAGGGGGTCTTGTCCCTAGGTGGTCAGGTGCTCAGAAAAATCATCGATTTTTCATTTTTTTATTCCTTTTTTATTTGGTAATAATAACAAGAGATGCTTTGTGGAACAGATTGATGTATGAAGCTCAGAGGTAAATTACAAATTCGAGTAACAAAACAACTGGGGTTTTATGAAACTTAGGAATTTTTTGAGGTTCATTTGAATTGCTAATGTACTCGGTAAACACATGTTTTTATTGTTTAGGGTGCAACCATAAAGTTTTATAGCTATCATCGAGAAATGATTTATTTATGACGATATAACTTGATGGCAATATTCAAAGATTGTCTTTGCAATAACTTTTTGTACATTTTATGTTTATCGCTGTCATTAAAAAATATTCACATGCACCGTTTTGACCTGATAATAACGGGAAATTATTATTATTATTATTATTATTATTATTATTATTATTATCATTATTATTATTTTATTTCGTGGTACATGAAAAATAATTGAAAATTTAATTTGTTTAGCATCCTTCATGACAAATTGATTGCCCGACCAATTTATTTACGCTAGGTGGGAACACTGTTGGTTTTTGCTTGGATACCTTCAGGATCGGAAGTCTTAGGGGGTTTTATCCTTAGGTGGTCAGGTGCTCAGAAAAATCATCGATTTTTCATTTTTTTATTCCCTTTTTTGTTTGGTAATAATAACAAGAGATGCTTTGTGGAACAGATTGATGTATGAAGCTCAGAGATAAATTACAAATTCGAGTAACAAAACAACTGGGGTTTTATGAAACTTAGGAATTTTTTGAGGTTCATTTGAATTGCTAATGTACTCAGTAAACACATGTTTTTAATGTTTAGAGTGCAACCATAAAGTTTTATAGCTATCATCGAGAAAGGATTGATTTATGACGATATAACTTGATGGCAATATTCAAAGATTGTCTTTGCAATAACTTTTTGTACATTTTATGTTTATTGGTGTCATTAAAAAATATTCACATGTAACGTTTTGACCTGATAATAATGGGAAATTATTATTATTATTATGTTGTTATTATTATTATTATTATTGTTGTTGTTGTTATTATTATTATTATTATTATTATTATTGTTATTGTTATTATTATTATTATTTTATTTCGTGGTACATGAAAAGAAATTGAAAATTTAATTTGTTTAGCATCCTTCATGACAAATTAATTGCCCGACCTATTTATTTACGCTAGGTGGGAACACTGTTGGTTTTTGCTTGGATACCTTCAGGATCGGAACTCTTAGAAGATTTTGTCCTTAGGTGGTCAGGTGCTCAGAAAAATTATCGATTTTTCATTTTTTTATTCCTTTTTTATTAGGTAATAATAACACGAGATGCTTTTTGGAACAGATTGATGTATAAAGCTCAGAGGTAAATTAAAAATTCGAGTAACAAAACAACTGGGGTTTTATGAAACTTAGGAATTTTTTGAGGTTCATTTGAATTGCTAATGTATTCGGTAAACACATGTTTTTATTGTTTTAGGGTGCAATCGTAAAGTTTTATAGCTATCATGGCGAAATGATTGATTTGTGACGATATAACTTGATGACAATATTCAAAGATTATCTTTACAATTTTTTGTACCATTTTATGTTTATTGCCGTCATTAAAAAATATTCACATGCAACGTTTTGACCTAATAACAATGGGAAATTATTATTATTATTATTATTATTATTATTATTATTATTATTTTATTTCGTGGTACATGAAAAGTAATTGAAAATTTAATTTGTTTAACATCCTTTATGACAAATTGATTGCCCGACCGATTTATTTACGCTAGGTGGGAACACTGTTGGTTTTTGCTTCAATTCCTTCAGGGTCGGAATTCTGAGGGGGTCTTGTCCCTAGGTGGTCAGGTGCTCAGAAAAATCATCGATTTTTCCTTTTTTTATTCCTTTTTTATTTGGTAATAATAACAAGAGTTGCTTTGTGAAACAGATTGATGTATGAAGCTCAGAGGTAAATTACAAATTCGAGTAACAAAACAACTGAGGTTTTATGAAACTTGGGAATTTTTCAAGGTTCATCTGAATTGCTAATGGACTCGGTAAACACATGTTTTTATTGTTTAGGGTGCAACCCTAAAGTTTTATAGCTATCATTGAGAAATGATTGATTTATGACTATGTAACTTGACGACAATTTCCAAAGATTGTTTTTATATATTAGCTTTATGTAGCATTTTGTGGTTATTGCTATCATTAAAAAATACTGGTATTTAGAGTTTTAATTTGATAACAATCGAAAACTATTATTGCTATTATTATTAGCTTGCTTTATAGAAAATAAATAACAATTGAAAATATAATTTGCTCAACATCCCTCATAGCAAATGGATATTAATATAAGGTTAATAATAGATTTATTTCCTTAAGAATGAAAAAATGTAGAGTGTAGAACCAATATTAACCCTTAACTGCCCCGGGAGTATATATACAGGTGTAGATAATACATGCATCTATTAAAGAGATGGCAAATTCCAATTATAGAGAGGCAATTTCCCCCACCGGGGCCATTATGTATAATAATATAACATGTGCATTTTCTTACTGTTATTTCAGAAAATTGATATATACCTTCTTTAATTGCAGAAATGTGCGATTTAAGTGAGGCACTGAAGGTCGCGTAAGATTTCATCGGCAGTTTAGGGTTTAAAAAGGAATTTTTTTAAATATATTTGCAATGCAATCTTATTGTTGTTGAAGTATTGGTACTTTATTAGTACTACAGTCGAACCTCTATTTAACGAACCTCTATTTTGCGAATTTCTTTATTTTGCGAACTTTTTACTTGGAACGAAGAACATTTTGCAAATTTCTTCGTAAAATAACCTCCAAATAGCGAAGTGCATTCTCTATTTAACGAACTTTTTCTTGGTATCAAAATTTTTTTTCTCCCTATTTCGCAAAATATTACTGGACATTTTGAACTTATTCTTTCTTTTAACAAATTCTATGATGATCGATGACTAAGACCAGGTCTTACCAGGCACCTAACTCACCGAGAACAGTAAAATCACTGTGATCCTTTGCTTTTCATCCAAGAGGTGCAAACTTTCAATATCCCCTTTTCACCCTCAATGGAGCTGACTCGTGTCCTTAGAGTCTCCTGTTTTCTAGATTGTTGATCATGATCAGTCGTGTTGGTAATTTCGGTTCTTGTAGCTCGAAAATGTCAAAGTGAAAGTGCTTGAGCATCAAAGAAAAAAAAATACTCTTGATGAGGTGGATAAAGGCGTGAAGAAAAAGAATACTGCTTTAAAATTTGGCATTCCTCCAAACAGCTTATTAAACATAATAAAAAATCATGATTTTAATGTAAGATCATTTTTTAAACTGAAAATACAATGTATTTCCAGACAATATTTTGTTTCATTCTTATTTCCCTGGCAGATTCCTTTTTGATGGGTAAAATAAATAAAACAAATAGATATAATTTATGAAAAAAAGTGTGGTTAATTACTTTTTTAAATTATATTTAGTGTTTATGGACATGTTTTATGTAGTTTAAAGTGTTCTAAAAGGTGGCTCTCTATTTAACGAATTTTCCGTATAACGAACTTTTTTCGGGAATTAGCGATTTCGTTAAATAGAGGTCCGGCTGTATTTCCAAATCATCTAACTATTTCCCCAACATTGATTTTCCACTGGAAATGTTTTATAAAAGTAAAACTAATTGGTGACATTTCTTTGAAAATAATATTTACAACGCAATTTTATTTTTGTTAAAAAATTGTATTTTTCTCGAAAATATTTTTAATTTATCTAGATATTTCACCAATATTTGCTTTTCATTGCAATGATCTCCAAAAATATCCAGTGCAATGTTCTCAAAACATCAACAGTGATATTGGATTTTAAACAAACGAATCAATAATAAATACATTATTTATTAATAAAATAATATTTAAATGAAACTAAATAAAAGTAACTTAGAATTTGAAATCTGAATAGTTTTAATAAACATGTAAATTTTCCCCACTACATACTAGGTGGCAGGGGTCGAAAGTCACAAGACACTTTCGGTTTTATACGTTATGTAGAATATTTAGAGACATGCTTGATGAATTTTTCTGGACCTTAAAGAGTCTAAAGAACATGTTTGTTCTCATATTTTTCACCGAAGGTTCAGTTACGAGGGCAATTAGGGGGCAGGCAACAAATTAAATAGAAACATAATATTTGAGATCACCGTATAAAATTGAATGATCGAAATTATCTCTAGCTGAAGCAATGGCTATGTGATTACTGTAAAACATTTTTATTCATTAACATATGTAAGACAATTGCACCATAAAATATAATAAGTAGGATTTATACGCTAAAATACATAAACTTGATCAATGGTACATATAAACAAGCATTTTTTTATGAACTTGTACAAATAAAATTGACGATAAAGCATAATATCGACGTTTCGAACTGCTTCTGCAGTCGTCTTCAGGCTAAATATGATAACAATTTCTTGAAATTCTTAAATTCACCTTAGAATAACATGTTTAAAAAATTTGTAAACGGAAACAACATTCAAATTACTTAAAGGTTTTTTTTTATTATTATTCATAATACGATACATTTAAAACCTAGTACTTTCAAGCATATCATGCTCATCATCAAGGTTAAAAACGATAAAAGTTAGAGATCGAGTCTTTTATATCAGATGGGCTGATACAAACTTCAAAGAGACTAAGTGATGATCGCAGATATCGAGCTTAACCGGTGTCGAACAGCTATTTCTAAACTAAATCAGGAGCAAAAAGTTATAATTCATTTAAAAGAAGCTAAAATAATAAAGAAATTATCAAATTACCAAACATTAGTAATTATGGAGTCAATAGAAATTCAACGTCTTGCTAATTACACTTGTAATGATACGTAATCGTACATCATTTCAAAAATTCGGTATAGTATACTGAGAATAACCTAAGCACCCCCCCCCCCCCACACACACACACACACACACGCACACCACTTCTGCAGAACTTTGGAACAGTCCGACAGTATAGCCTCACCCCTTTTTCATTTTGAGGTTTGAATCAACCCGTCTGATATAAAGGATTAGGCCTCTGATTTTTATCGTTTTTAATCATGATGATGACCATGATATGCTGGAAAATACTAAGTTTTAAATGCATCGTATTATGAATAACCAAAAACACCTTTAAGTAATTTGAATACTGTTTGCGTTTGCAAATTTTTTAAACAAGTTCAATATGCCGTAAAAGTTCGCCAATCCAACGTAACTAATGTCTGGTTCATATTAAATAGATGAGTTGCATTCATCACTGGTAAGACAGAAATGAAGCATAACTCTTCCATAACAAGAAATATAGATTGACATCTCTTAAATCATGGTCTTAAGAACTTTAATAATTCAAATAAAGCTTTTATCTTATGAAAATTATGCTGCATATTAAAGGACAACTTTTCAAAAATGATATTTAGTCCAGTATTACAGAAACCTATCATTGGATTGATAAGCGCAATCTAACAGCCTCTAACACACAGAAGTATGTAATTTAACTAAATCATAGTCAAAATGTGATTTTTGGAGCAATGATAGGATGTATTTTACAATAGCATTTTAAAATAAATGATAAACAGCCGCATAGTAAGATATTGTAACACATGAATGCTGATTAAATATCTGAGGTGCATTAGTCACTGGTCATATGTTAAAACAGAAATGAAGCATAACTCTTCCATAACAGAAAATGTAGAGTGACATCTCTTAAATCATGTGCTTAAGAACATAAAAATATTACAAATAAAAGTTTTTATCTTATGTAAATTATATTGCACTTTAGAAGACATTTTTTCAAAAGTGATATTTGATCTAGCATTACCCGTCATTCAGATTGATAACCGCAATCTAACAGCGACTAACTTATTTAGAACTATGTAATTTAACTATGTTATAGACAAAACGTGATTTTCGGAACAATGGCATGATGTATTTAACAATAACGTTTTAAAATAAATGATAAAAAGCCACATAGTAAGACACTGTAACTGATGAATTTCAATTAAATAGCTGAGATGCATTAGTCACTAGTCATATGTAAAACAGAAATGAAGCATAACTCTTCCATAACAGGAAAGTATATTGACATCCCTTAAATCATATAATTAAGAACATTAAAATGTTACAAATAAAGCTTTTATCTTATGTCAATTATGCTTAGGACAATTTTTCAAAAATGATATTTGGTTCAGTATTACCCGCCATTGACATTGATAATCGCAATCTAATAGCCACTAACATATTTAGAAGTATGTAATTTAACTAAGTCACAGTCAAAGTGTGATTTTTGGAACAATGACATGCTGTATTTTACAACAACATTTTAAAATAAATTATTAACAGCCGCATAGTAAGATATTGTAACACATGAATTTTGATTAAACATCTGAGATGCATTAGTGAATGTTCATATGTTAAAACAGAAATGAAGCATAACTCTTCCATAACACAAGATGTAGATTGACATCTCTTAAATCATGTACTTAAGAACATTAATATAAATAAAATTTTTATCTTATGTAAATTATGCTTCACTTTAAAGGACAATTTCTCAAAAGTTATATTTGGTCTAGCATTACCGAAACCTATCATTGAGATTGATAAGTGCAATCTAACAGCCACTAACATATTTAAAACTATGTAATTTAATTATGTCATAGTCAGAATGTGA
Organism: Maratus speciosus; assembly: GCA_963932465.1. Classification (NCBI taxonomy): domain Eukaryota; kingdom Metazoa; phylum Arthropoda; class Arachnida; order Araneae; family Salticidae; genus Maratus; species Maratus speciosus. Next base: position 228,501,435 of record OZ010797.1, on the reverse strand, counting down.
TTTTTTGGAACAATGACATGATGTATCTTACAATAATATTTTAAAATAAATGATAATATGCCGCAAGCTCATAGTAAGATATTGTAACAAATGAATTTCTTCGCTATAAATCATCACACGAAATTCAAAACTCTTGTTGAGGCGGGAATAGTTTTATTATTAATGATATGCTGTGAACGTTTTTTACTTACATGCCAAACCATTTCCTGTTAATAATAAATTCTACCAGAACATCCTTTTTTTCGTTCTTCTGTTAATCAATATTCGTCCATCTTCTCTTCCTACTTTTTTAACAAGATATAAATATTCCAAGACCTAGACCTCGAAATTAAAATTCCTCGGCATGCAAAAAAATTTTCCTTCTTTAATAAATAGTTCGTTGGCGGTGAATGAACCAACACTTTGACCACGATCTGACACGCATTTATAACTGAATTTCGAAAAAAACAAAACCAAAAAAATAATACAGTTTCCAATTTTGTCGTTAGTTGCAAAACTGGCCATCTCCAAAAAATAAAATTTTGGGTGAAAGCTGATTTTTTAGCCATATAGCTAAAATAAGATTGGAGCCAAAACTTTTTAGTTTTATGGTTATTAGGACAGTGTATTTGACCAGCTTTGGCATGGTTCATTGTTTCCAGATGGTAGAAACGTTAACAGGGTTCGTACGAGTGCTGGAATTTCAGGATCAGAAAATTCTTTGATATCAGTATCTTTTTAATAGATAATCTCTCCTGAAATAAGGCGAAATTTCGCGCATTTGAGCTTGATTTTTTTTTAAAGAAAATATTGATATTTTGACTTGAAAATAACGGTACTCGTATGAACCCTGGTTTACGTAGAATTTAAACAACTGCAAAAACACAGTTTCAATTCCAAGATCTAAACCTCAAAATTAAAACTCCTCAGCATGGAAAAAAAAAAAAAAGAACAAAAAGAATCTTTCTTCTTTTTTAATAAGAGGTTCCTTTGCGGTGATTGAATCAACTCTTTGACCACAATCTTGCACACATTTATAACATTTATAAACATTTATAATTTCGAAGAAAGACTAAAACCGGAAAATTAATACAGTTTTCAATTATAAATCATGATATGAATTTTAAAGACATTATTGAGATGTATTAATAATGGTATCACTAAAATTCTTTTCCATCCAACTAGAATATAGATTTTTCATTCTTCTTCTAATTAATTTATTCTTCTTCTAATTAATTTATTCTCTTTTTTATACTTTGTTTAAATGAAATAAATGTTCAAGACGTAGACCTCGAAATTAAAATTCCTCCACAAGCAAAAAAAAAAAGCTTCCTTCTTCTTTAATAAATAGTTTGTTGGCGATGATTGAACCAACTCTTTGAGCACGATCTTACACACATTTATAGCTGAATTTTGAAAAAAAAATCTAAAACCAGAAAATTAATAGAGTTTTCAATTAAAAATCATATACATTTTAAAGAATGGATAGAATAAATGTATTAATAATGATATTGATAAAATTGTTTCTTTATGTGTTTTTCTATTCCTCCCAAACATAGTGTTTTCGATCTTCAGCTAATCAATATTAGTTCATCTTCTTTTCCTTTACTTTTAGTATAAATAAATAAATATATTAAGACCTAGAACTCGAAATTAAAATTCCTCGGCATACGAAAAAGAGTTTTCTTTTTCTTTAATAAATGCTTTCTTGGTGGTGGTTGAACCAACTCTTTGACCATGATTTTACACACAGTTATAACCTAATTTCAAAAAAAAAAAAAAAAAAAAAAAAAAAAAAACTAAAACCAGAAAATTAATACAGTTTCTGAATTAAAAAGCATGATACAAATTTTTAAATGCTTGAGATGTGATAGATGCATTAATAATGGTATCAATAAAATTCTTTATGTTTGTTTTTCTGCGCATACAGTACATAATTTTATTGTTGTTCTTCTGCAAAACAATAGCAGTTCGTTCTCTTTTCCTATACGTTTTTAAAAGGAAAGAAATTTTTCAAGACCTAGACAACGAAATTAAAATTCCTCGGCATATAAAAATAAATATAAAAAAATAAAAATATAAAAATAAATACTTCCTTAGCGGTGATTGAACAAGCTCTTCGACCACGATCTTACACACATTTGTAATTGAATTTTCAGGGGAAAAAACTAACACCAGAAAATTAATGCAGTTTTCAATTATAAATCATGATATGAATTTTAAAGACATTATTGAGATTAAATAGATGCATTAATAATGGTATCAATAAAATTCTTTTCTATCCAACTAGAATATAGTTTTTTTCATTCTTCTTCTAATTAGTTTATTCTATTTTCTATACTTTGTTAAAATGAAATAAATATCCCAAGATCTAGACCTCGAAATTAAAACCCGTCGGCATGGGGGAAAAAAAGAACAAGAAGAATATTCCTTCTTCTTTAACAAGTGGTTCCTCTGCGGTGATTGAATCAACTTTTTGACAACGATCTTGCACATATTTGTAACTGAATTTCGAAGAAAAACTAAACCCGGAAAATTAATACAGTTTTCAATTGAAAATAATTATATGAAATTTAAAGACATTATTGAGATGAAATAGATGCATTAATAATGGTATCAATAAAATTATTTTCTATCCAACTAGAATATAGTTTTTCGTTCTTCTTCTAATTAGTCAATTCTCTTTTCTATATTTTGTCAAAAAGGAAATAAATATTTCAAGACCTAGACATTGTAATTAAAATTCCTCGGCATTCAAAAAAGAGCTTACTTACTTCTTTAATAAATGGCGATGATTGAACCAGGGTTCGTGCGTTTCAAGGACTTTCAAGCACCTTTTACCAGAATTTTCGTAAATTTACTTTATTCTATACTATACATTGTATTTAAAATTCCTCGCCATTCAAAAAAGAGCTTACTTCTTCTTTAATATATGGCGGTGATTGAACTAGGTTTCGTACGTTTCAAGGACTTTCAAGCACCTTTCACCAGAATTTTCGTAATTTTACTTTATTCTATATATTTCGTAATATTTACTTTATTTAATAACAAAAATTCTATCTTCAGATATACCGAACAGTATTTTATAAAATTTCTGGTACGAAAACACCTAAAATCCCGTGAATCCCTTGATGCGTACGAATCCTGAGAACCAACTCTTTGACCACGATCTTATACACATTTATAACTGAATTTAGAAAAAAAAAAAAAGAAAAACTAAATCCAGAAAATTAATACAGTTTTCAATTAAAAATTATCATATGAATTTTAAAGCCATTTTTGAGATGGAATAAATGAATTAATAAATGCATTTTTTATAGTATTTTGAATGTCTTGGAAAGTGTTTCATAATCTATACCGTACGCATGATTTTTTGTTCTTGTTTTACAGTGTAGTGAGATGTTTATAATCCGCAGTTTATTAGGTTTGAATTTATAACATTCCCTTGTCATAACTTTTAATTTCTCACAATACAAAATTTACGGATCCTTTTTCATAATGCCCCGCCAGTGGCTGCGAGGTTCTGCTCTCGAAGCTGGTAGACGGGATGCACTGGGTTCGAACACAATCGCGCCCGTCGGCCTAAAAGTTCGGAGTTTTTGTGATTTTCTTCGAACTTTGGATTTCCAAGCGTAAATACGAGCTAGGTTCCCTTAGAAAGACCCCCACGGAGGGCACTCCCCCCAGGGCCTGTATCCCTCGAGTAGATAATCGACCGTCAAAAATCAACCCAACCCTTTTTCATAGTTATTTAATTTTTTACGGTAAAGGTGACACAACAGAATTACTGAAGCAAGCAGCTGCACAAACCATCATCTCATCGAGTTGATGGCTGAAATTCCAGGATTAATTAAAACTCGATTCTCATATTGAAACGCAACTGATTTGCCAAGTCGTATCTTGGTGGAAAACACCTGCAAAACCGATTTTATTGGTTGTCTGGCAGGTTTACCATTGTGTTTTTTTGCTCCCATTCCTCCAGGTTTTCATACCTTTGGGTGCAGGATAACACAATGATAAACCTACTAGTCAACCACTCAAATCGGGTTTACAGGTGGTTTCCACCAAGAGATGACTTGACTGACCAGTTGCATTTTAATATGCTAATTGAGTTCCGTCTAATGCTGGAATTTCAGCCGTAAACTGGATGAGGTGACGGTCTGTGCAGCCGCCTCCTGCACTAAATCCTAGGCTGAAAATTTTCACGAATTACTGATTATCTAAAATACCAACGATTAACACTATTCCTTTCTTCTTTTAAAATCAAAATAAACGATAGAGAAACAGATGAAACTATCCGAATAAACGTGTGAAATCAACGAAAAAAAAAATTCCTTTTTTAGCCCCCGGTACACTGTAAAGAAAAAAAAAAAAAAAAAAAAACTGACTAAAAAGCGGAAATTGTACTGACAATAGAGACGCCAGTACTACTTCCGTATTTTAACGGAAAATTTTTTCCCGTAAATTACAGGAAATTTTCGTTTTTCTGGAATTTACGGGGGAAATTTTCCGTTAAAATACGAAAATAGTACTGGCGTCCCGACTGACAGTACAATTTCCGTATTTTGGTGTGGTTTTTTTTTTTTTTTTTTTTTTTTTTTTTTTTTCAGCGTATGTTATTTTTTTCCCACAGCAAGTAAAGTGTCGTCTCCAAAAAATAACGTTCCGTTGTATAAGCCAGCCTTAAAACAAAGCAGATGTACCATTGTACTGTTAAATACTCTGCTGCAATTTTTTTAACTTCTAAGCAACGCACATTTTCAATTTTTACACCGTCGTATTGGGGGGGGGGGGGGGGGGAATACGTTTAAATGCAATTTGTTTGAAAACTCCATCTCCATTTATTTTTGAGATATTGATTTTTTTGCTGTATTTGCGCATTTGTTTAATTTTGGCAACTCAAATACTCCATTTCTGTAAAAAGTAAAGGAAAAATAGTTAGAAAGTAGCAATTATATCTTTTTGTAGGCATTTTCACATAAAAACTGAAAAAAATGTACTTAAAATACGCGCTATTTTGAAAAAATATAAATGAGTTTTTTTTGATAAAATATGGATCTATTATAAACTAAATTTAATTTTAAGTATATGTATTAATATTACAAACAAATGAAGCCATATGAATAGCCGATTTTTTTTTGTCGAATTTCTTGAATGACGATCTCTTTTTTTTGGATTTATGTATTATTCACTATAGTGACATCCCATGCGTACATTACTGTAGCTGTTTAATACTGGATCGCAAATGAAGAATTCTTCAGCGGATGCGCATGAATGTCATTTTATATATGTTTTGTACTATCTATTATAATTTAATATTTTTTTCATCGGGGGTGACACTAAATTCTGAAAAAGCAGAATTGTTGTTTTCTAGATCTTCTTTTGTATTTTACCTGTGTTTAACAGATGTTTTTTTCATTTTTACTTTTTAAGAAATGCAGCATTAAGTAGGCAAATAAAAAAGAGAAGGAATAATTTTCAAACGGACATTTGCTTGTGTGGATTTTTTTTTTTTTTTTTTTTTTTTTAAGTAAACGTTTAGAAAATAGACATAATGATATAAAAAATACTTTTCCTCATTTTATTTTCAAAAATATATTTTACTCACTGCATGTGAAAAAGAATACACCATTAATTTAAAATGCATGAAAATTCTACATACTGTTATTTAATAAATTGCAGGTTATGGGGACGAAAGTTTTTTTAGTTTAACAAGCACTGAACAAATGATGCTCGTAATATAAAAAGACTTTTAGTAATAGCATTAAAAAATTCTTCGAATAATCGGCTATTAATGTTTGAAAGCGAGGAGTTTTTGTAAGTAATTTATTTTTATTTAAAATTCGGGAATGTTTTTGTTTTATTTTTATGAAATGCAGGTGAAAATAATTTAGTTGGTAGAGTCATGCATTATCTTATTTTTAAAGAAAAACTAAAGTTTAAATTAATCATAATAATATAAAAAATATCTAACGCAAAGATTTACTAAACGTCTGTTATTAACTCTTTTAAGGGAAATTCTATAATGATATGTTACTAACTCTCTAATGTCCCTGCTAGTATATGCCGGGTGTCCCAAAAATGACTGATAGATTTTAGCCCCTAAATGCTTGATTATTCAAAAAACATTGTAATAATGTTTTTCGGCTTTCATTTTTTAAATAAATCATGGGGAAAATACTTTAAAAAATCATATTTTGTTTTAAGTATGGTTTACGGCTAAAAAACAGTTTGTTACTAATCGGCAATACTGGTCTTTAATGGAAAAAATAATTTTCCTTGATAAAATTCTATAACATTAAACACACAAGAATTTTAGGAACTATAATAAGAAATAAATTTTACTTGCTCATTGCAGAACAAAATAGGGTATTTCGCAAGCTTCCAAACAAAACAAAAAGAGCAAGTAACAACAATTGAAAAAATAAATCTATCTTTATTCTTTAGCAGCACAAGTGTTGCCATCTACATGTTGAAAATCAAATTAATAATATTTTCAGAATGTATTTTATTGGCAACATAAGGCATTATAGCTTCAATATTATTCTAATAGTATTTTAGAGCCTAAATTGGGTATGTTGCCGAAAAGCAACACCCGGCATTTAAGGGTTAAAATTCAATAACTTACAAATGGTGACAAGATATTTAAAAAAATCTTGCAAGAGGGTTATGTATGATGTCAGGAGTTTTTGTACTGTGATTCTTGATTTTAGTTCGAATTTCAAACAATAGATGGCGCTGAAAGCAATAGGCGTTCAGTCCAGTTCCGATTTTTGGTACTTCGGGATTCATTCAATACTTTTTAATCTCCTTTTTTCGCATGCAAAAAGAGAGGGGCCAAAAAATCGCACCTGGATTTAACGGTTATTGCTTGCTTCGCCATCTATCGATGCTATTTGTAACTAAAGCTGAAAATTGCAGCATAAAAACTCCTGACATCTTACATAACACACTTGCAAGAATTTTTTAAATATCTGTCACCGTTTTCAAGTTATTTAATTTTGAAATCCCTGTCATTTTTGGGACAACCGGTATCTACTAACAGTGTTTCGAATTTAGTGGATTTTTTAATTCGGATATTCCAAATTCATACCAGAAATTTAAAATACCAATATTTGCTTTGTTTCATAAGAGACATTCCGTATTTAAATAAAGCAAAATTTATTATTGAAATTTTTTGGTGTGAATTCAGATTCTATGAACTACGGAATTTCTAGAATGTATTCTACCATGGGAATTCGAGGGTTAATGCGCAGTTTGTTAGATATGAAGTTACAGTTCATAACTTTTAGTTAGTATATATTCTTGAGATTCTTAGTTGTAGTTCATAACTCTTACTTTGTTACAATATAAAAATCCCATATTTTTGTTTCATAATTATTCAGTATTATGTTAACTGTAACTCCGAAAAAATTCGGAGTTGAAAATGTATCAAAAACAGACAAAGATTAACAGTATTTTTTTTACTATTCGTATATGATACAAAAATGTATTTAAGTTCTAATTTAGTTATTTAATATACTTTACATTTTTTATTCTTCACTGGAAAATCCATCCGAAGTGGCCTTGGCCGGTAATAATAACATAAAATGTACCGATAATCAGTCTTACCAAATGTCTGTCTGTGTGTGACACAAATTTTGTGGGCGCTCTATCTCAAGAACTAATGAACGGAACTTAATAAAACTTTAGATTCAGTTAGTCTCTGATATATATTGGTACTGATTACATTTTGGTGTAAATCGCCCAGCAAGTGGCTCTGATATTAATAATGAACGATTTTATTAAAAAATAAAAAAATATTTTTAATCGTTTGTTTCACATACGTTTCTCTTACGTCTCGAATCTCTCGAAAAGAAGCATTATGAATAAAATAGGAACATTTTGTTTGCAAAAATAGGTTTTTACTTAACACCTGAAAAATGTACTTGTATTTATGGACTAAATTTCAGGATGTATAGACGGGTTTTTTAAAGTCTAACAAGAAATTAACAAGCGATGCATGCTGCATGTAAATAATGTTAATAAAATCGTTCAAGAGTTCTTTGAATAATAGACTAACAACGTCTGAGACAGATGACTTTTTTTAGTAAGGTTTATTTATTTAAAATCATAAACAAAAAATTCTGGAAAGCAGGAACTAATATTACTATTGATGGAATCATACATTATATTAGTTTTAAGAAAATTATGAGCTTAAATTAATTGATAATACTATCAAATAATAACTAACACAAAAACTTCTTAAAACATCTATTATTAATTTATTTAAGAGAAATTCTAGAACGCTACTTTTAAAATGGGCAGTTTATTAGATACCATTTTAAAGCAATCGCAGTTCATAAGTTTTAAAATTTCTACATTACACAAATTACATATACTTGTTTCATAACTATTTATTTTTTTTTACGTTAAGTGTTACACATACAGAATTCTGAGCAGAAAATTTGCGCTAATTATCGTTTCTGTAAAATGGGTAACGTTTAAAAGCTCTTATTATTATTTTTTTTAATGTAAGTACATGATGGAAATTATTAGCCCTCACTTTGTTTTCAAAAATATATTTTACCCACAGCATCTGAAAACGATTACATCATTAAGATAAAATGCAAGAACTATTTGCTAAATTACAGGTTGCATAGATAGAACTCTTTTAGCCCAACAAGCAGTGAACAAACGGTTTATTGTAAGATAAAAAAAAAAAAAAGTCAGTAAAATAATTCAAAAGAGCTTTATAAAAAAAAAAGTACTAATATTTAAGAGAGGCGAGCTTTTGTTAGGTTTGTATTATTAATTTTATTTACAATGCATGCAACGAAATTTTCTAGAATGCAAGTGGAAGTAATATTGTTTGTGAAACTATGCATTATGTTATTTTTTTAAGAAAAAAAAATGTTATAATAAAGTAAAATGAAATCAGATATATACATATATATATATATATATATATATATATATATATATATATATATATATATATATATATATATATATATATATAAATTGAAATACCATTATTTGCCCATTTAAGAGGAATTGTTAATAATTTTAATATAAATTTATATTTCGCACTTCATAATAAATAGTTTTCTACAATACAAAAATCACATAGTTTTGTTTAATAATTATTCAAATTCAAATTTATGTTAAGTGTAACTCCCACAGAATTCGAAGCTGAAAATCTTTGAAAAATAGACAATGATTAACAATGTTTTTCTTTACTATTAGTATATGATACAAAAATATATTTAAATTCTAATTTTATTTTCAAAATTATCTTTTTACTTAATGATTGAAAAATCTACGTGTTTTTAGGACTAAATTTCAGAATGTATAAACAGAATTTTTAAAGTCTAACGAGCAATGAACCAACGATGCATGCTGCCTGTATATATAATATGAATAAAATCATTTAAAATTTCTTTGAATAGAGTAACAATGTTTGTGAAAGATGAATTTTTATTAGTAAGGTTTATTTATTTAAAATGCATGAAAAAAAATTCTGGAAAGAAGGAACTAATAATACTCTCATGGAATCATACATTATATTAGTTTTAAGAAAACTATGAGCTTAACCCTTTATCTACTGACGGTACTTATAAGTATCATTAAAATAACTTATTATAAAATTCCTTTAATAGATCGATAGTTGTAATACAATTTAGAATGAGTTACAGATAGATTACTTTAAGCATTATTGGTTACAGAAAACAAAATATTTTTAAAAGGATAATTTCTTTTGATTTTGAATCTTTTCAGCTTTCTTTGCGTTGGTGCGGTATGGGGGGGGGGGGGGATTTTCTATTCGGAAATATTTTTATATTTCTATTGTAAGAACATTATATTCGCGCATTTCCTAATTCAACAAAATACTAAGAAAAAAATTTAAAATAAAATATAGTGAGTGGGGTTATAAATATTGTGCAAAATCACTATAAATTCAAATTTAATTAATCCTTCTAAAATCATTCTAAAATTTATTAAATGATTATTCAAATCTTCTAATGTAGTTTAAACAATTCACGAAAAATGCTTTAGAAGATAAAATTTTTATGAATTCATAATTCAGCATATAAAAGGGTTAAATTAATTGATAATATTATCAAATAATAACTAACACAAAAACTTCTTAAAACATCTATTATTAATTTATTTAACAGAAATTCTATAACGCTATCTTTAAAATGAGTAGTTTATTAGATACCAATTTATAGCAATTGCAGTTCACAAGTTTTAAATTGCTACATTACGCAAATTACCTATTCCTGTTTCATAACTATTCATTTTTACGTTAAACATATGCAGAATTATGAGCAGAAAATTTGCGCTAATTACCGCTTTTCTAAAATGGGCAATGTTCAACAGCACTTTTTTTTTTAAGTAAGTACATGATGGGAACTCTCACTTTGCTTTCAAAAATATCTTTTACTCACTACATCTGAAAACGATTACATCATTAAGATAAAGTGCAAGAACTATCTACGCGCCGTTATGTACTAAATTGCAGGTTGCATAGATAGAACTTTTTTAGCATAACAAGCAATGAACAAACGGATTTGTAAGATAAAAAAAAAGTTAGTAAAATCATTTTAAAGCACTTTAGATAACAAACTACTAATATTTCAGAGATGTGAGCTTTTGTTAGGTTTGTTATTATTATTATTGTTATTTAAAATGCATTCAACAAAATTTTCTAGGATGCAGGTGGAAGTAATATTTTTTGTGAAACTATGCATTATGTTATTTTTTAAGAAAAAAAAAAAATGTTATAATAAAGTAAAACGAAATCAGATATATATATATATATATATATATATATATATATATAATACCATTATTCGTCCATTTAAGAGGAATTGTTAATAATGCGCAGATTATTTTATATGAATTTATATTTCGCACTTCATAAGTAATAGTCACTTCGTAATTAATAGTTTTCTGCAGTACAAAAAAATAAATATTGTTGTTTCATAGTTATTTTTTTTTCGTTAATTGCACCTACAACATATTTATGAACTGCAAATTTCCTCTAATATTTGCTTAGTTAAAACGATTAACAATGCATTTTTTAAATATAAGTACAAGACAAAAAAATTTTAACCCTCATTTTGTTTTTAACCCTCCTAGTACCAGTGGGGTCTTATTTGACTCCAGTTATTTTCTATTTTAAAATTTTTAATGTTTCAAACCAGGAAAAATGAATAATTTATACTTAATATATGAAATTTATAGACACCTCCTAGGAAGAAGCCATATAAAATAAAATTAAATTTCTCGTTCAAATAATGCAAAACGAAGAATGTTAAGAAAGTACTAAAACCTGGTACTAGGAGGGTCAAAACATCTTTTACCCAGTGCATGTGAGAAAAGTTTGCACCTTAAGATAAATTGCAAGAACTCTCTGCATGCTATTACGCAGTAAAGGAAACTTTTATTTCAGAAATGCTTTTTTAACCCATTTATGCCTGAATTTTTGTTTTCTCAAATTTGTCGGTAAAACTACTTTAAAATGTTGCAAAATGAACTGAAAAAATACTAAAAAAAATTACCCTAAAATATTTTTGTATTTATTCGGTAAAATGTAAACGTACTAGATATGGGAATATCCGTATTTCGAAAAATGCATAATTATATGTTTTGTCTAAATTTATATAAATTAAGCTTTTAATACAAAACAAATAGGTGTTGCTATCCAACGTACAATTTGGATAGCAACACCTATTTGTTTTGTATCGATATTACAACGTAAAGTCCTTTATTATTATTAAGCTTTTAAATTGTATATTACATACTATAATTAGTATTTTTATGAACTATTATAAAAATATAGTTATTTCTTTACAGAGACTAATAACATTATAAGTATTATTAATAATAAATTAAGAATAATCATATTTGAGGCTAAAAAACAATTTATTTCAAAATCATCTTGAGGAGGACTTTACATAAATAACTGTCACCTAAATGGCTAATAGAAATATGTACCCATTTGCGCCTAGCGCCCTATATTTTGTACCTTACAAACATGTATAAAAAATAGGCATGGACATATAATTTCGCAATTTAAAAAAATACGTATTTCAAAGGAGTCTACAAGCTAAGGTTATGACTTATTTATTTGGATCCTTCATACAAAAAATACAAATAAACTTGCTTTTTACATTTCACTATCTTGAAAAATGAAAAACCGATAAACACCAAAAAAAGGTTTCCATTTAAGCAAATAGATATCAATCTTATGCTGTCATCTCTCGGTAATAGATAAAGACATTTGTAGACAATTACTTCATACAATTTTGATGTTGTAAAGAAGAAGAAAATTATAAAAATTTATTAAAATTCGAAACGTCCCAAAAATGGGACGCTAGGCATAAATGGGTTAAATATCTTGAATCTATTGTTTTCTGAGGTTTTTGGAGATAAAGGAACGCTCTTCGGAATCATGGGTAATTCCTAAGAGAATATATTATATTTTCATAAATGGTATCAAATTTCGTTACATATTCGGAAACATTTGTCTTTTTTTAACAGTCTATGGCAGATATGAGATATCTTGATGACTAGTGTTGCCAGGTGTCCCGCGTAAATTGGGGCTCCAAATGATGTGGACACCACTAATTTCTTACATTTTATTTCGCTATCTTTAACCGCATAGAATTCTGCCATTAGATAAGACGAAGAAAATAATTTAAAATACTGATGTCCAGAGCGTTTGGACTCCAGATATACGAGGGACACCTGACAATATTACTGACGACAGCGACAGCCATTACTGACGACTTTATTCGTTGCCAGCGAAATACTCAAGGCCAGAGGACACGAGTTGTGACGTCATCACTAGTTGATCGACTTCTCACTAGTGTTGGAATTCACACCGGAAAATTTTGAATAGCAATTTTCTTTTATTTTATTTGTGGAATATCTATCATCTTATAAAACAATAATAACTATTTAAATTTACTGGTGATAATTCGGAACCCCTAAATAAAAATTCAGCCAGATGCGGAATGTCACATTGTTGCCGCATCAGGCTGATTTTTTATTGGGGGATTTCAAAATCTTGCCAATATGTTTAAATAGTTGTTTTATAAAATGATAGGTAATCCACAAATAAAATAAAATAAAATTTTTATTCAAAATTTTCCAGTGTGAATTCCAACACTGGTGAGAAGTCGGTCGGTTAGTGATGACGTCACAACTCGTGCCCTCTGGCTATAAGTATTTCGATGGCAGCGCCACATTCCCACCAACGTCTCTTAATACGCCCGAAATCTAGAGAGGAAATATTTTTTATAGGCTTAGGAAATTCATTCTGAGTCATTCATTATATAAATGCATTTCTTGTATGTATTTTCATTTACTAAAGCTATTTTTCATTTATTTCAGGCGGCTAAACAACAACAGGTTACGGAGTCTACCCGATCTTCTCTTTTCTACGATGCCGAATCTCCTTAGGCTGTAAGTACCTCAGAATTTTAAAGAGCTTAAACTGGAAATAAATGGATTCACTGGAAGCAATATAAATAGTTAAATTTAACACTCTGATGTCAGTTCTCACAAGTGCCTAGGAGAAAAATATTCGTCTTTGGGTTATTCGTATTACTTTATATCGAATCGTTTTAAAATAATATGAAATACACAAATAAAATAGATAAAAAAAATTTAAAGGAATTTTTCATTAATATCCTTTGTGCATAATGTGGCTTCTCGAGCAAAAAACATTTTTAGGAGTTTGGATGAACATAGTTAGCACGTGAATTTCCTTTAAAGGGACCCGAAGGTCAAAATTGTTAAAAGATAATTTTTTTATTTTTCTTGCCAATAAAATACTACAAAGTTAAATAAATTAAATAAAGCAAACCACGTTTATCTACAATGATTGCATCAACAGCTATATCAAATTTATTGTTGTGCTAACTGTTATGCCCTGCCCGTAACCGAAATTTATCCATTTAAACGGAATTTGATTTAATGAAGAACATTATTTGAAAATTTTGCAATTGCAACTTAAACCTCTCTAAATCTATAGTTTTAGGTATAAGCTATTGGTCAATGATAAGAAGAAACAGACATTGAACATTGAATGTTTGAAACTTTCCAGCTTTAGCCATATATTACCCAATATCTGACAGTTAAAGGACACGAAACTTCAGCTGTTAAAGTTTTGCTACTTGTACCGTCTACTTACTAACCGTAGGGCACCATAGACCAGTGCTGACATACTTTCAGCATTAAAGTCCTGTTAAAGCATTATTCCTGTGACAAATCACTTCAAAATCTCTAACTGAAAACTTTAGTATCATAATGTCAACCAAGTATTAATGTAATTTTATCAAATCTAGATCAACCAAATGAATACGATAGATGATCTTTTTTTTACACCTTTTTTATTTTACTCAACCTGGTTTTTGTATGAAAAGATGGAATTATGTAAACAACTTTTTAAACAACTTTCTGATATGCTAGAATTATAAAAAGTATGTTCACAGGTGTGTTTTTGATGAAGACACGAACTTTGAACATTTTTAAAACTTAATTATGAATTAATGCATTAATGTTAAGGCATTTTCCCGTTACCCCGCCACAGGCGATAAATCGCCAAATAGTCTACTATTCTGTAACACGCACAGTTATATAAGATTTGAAACAACAATGCACCAATAAACGATCGCTAAAATATGCCAAATGACTTCTATAAACTGCAAAAATGAAACAATTTAATGGATAAAAAGAAGTAAAAATTATAAATAAAAAATTAAGAATGTGTTATTTAGCAATATATGTTTGCATCAAATGGTATAGTTTAATATTAATTAATTTATGATTATATGTTTAGAAATCAATTTAGAAATCCTAAAAAGATAATTTAAATAACGTTCCATTTTTTTTCTTACAAATGGAATCCTATCTTAAAAAAGAAACAGAGCAAACATTTTATAGTTTTTAATAAATTCATTCGTTTGTGCTTTATACCAAGCGTAAAACAAGCACTGAATTTTTTATAATCGAGTTCGATGACCCCGCTGAATTAATATATTGTAGCGGACATTTCTGGAAAAATATGATTGCAATAAAAAAATTAGACATTTTTTTCAAGATGACCATTGACTTATTATAATTAATGTATTCATTAATGTATTATAATTAATGTCATTAACTTATTATAATTAATGTATAACGAACATATTTGAAAAAAATATGGATTGCAATCAAAAAGTGAGACATTTGTTTTCAAGATGAACATTGACTTATTATGAAAGAGTTTTTTTTTTAACAATTTTTACTTTTATACTTATTAAAAGTCATGTGCATGATTTAGAAGAGAACGTATTTCCCTTTTATATATCCTTTATTGATGGCGATCCCTTCTATTAAGAATATTAACGAACTCCATAAAGTAATAATATTGACATTTCGCATATCAACTTTTTATTGCTCCTAAATCAAAAATATTATCAACTTTTTTTCACACGCCAAGTTGTAATCGAAATAGGTCTCTTCTTTTTATTTTTGTACTTATTTTTTCACTTCCGTGACTGACATATACATGGTAGGGTGTGCCTCAAAAAACTCTTCAGTTTTCTTTAACAAAAGATGGCATGTTTTTACTTATTTATTAATTCCATACTTTCTACCTACGTTTTAATATTAATACACGCATGTGTTTTCCACCGTTTGAACTGCCGAAGTAGTATCACAGAAAGGCAAATAATATTTTAGATTGGGTTAGCTTGTCCATATAGTAGATTACAGATTTAGGTGACAAATCTAGAATGGAACGTTATCTGTATCATAAATGTTTTCTGCTTTTTAGGATATGTACACTTGTCACGTTTTCTCAAGTATTTCATTATTAAAAATATGAATATCAATAGATTTTAAGAAGTATGATAACTGATCGTAATAGTTTTACTCTGTTAATCCAAGTTATGCAATCGTTATATTTAATAAAACTATTTCCAAGAGAATTCTTGCACTGTTAAAACACTATTCTTAAATATAAGTAAATTATACTAATTATTGAGCACTTCCCGATCTTAAAATAGCTCCGAGTACTTAACTCTTAAATTTGAAAAACGCATGTACTCATTCATTTTTTTGAGTACATACAGGGTGTCGAAAATAAGTATGTATAGAAACACACATGCACTATAGGAAAAAAAAAAAGCGAAATTACAGAGAGCCGACAAATCCCCATTTTTAATTGCGAAGAACTACAATTTTTGAGAACAACGAATTTACTATTTTAATTCTTGAAGTTTTGTGCATGAGCCGCCCCGTGATTTGAACCCGACTTATCTAGGTGGGAGATCAGTATTGTACTGACTGTGCTATAAGAGCAGTTACCAGCTGTTTCCAAATGACACATTTTATGAATCAGCGACGGAAGATCGCTAACAGCAGAGATGAATTTTCCCTTTCTTAAATATTCTAATTTCTAATAAAACAATTTTTAAACTGAATTTTCTTCTTTAACATTTCTAATGAAATTATAAATAAATTTGAAAAGTGTGTATTATAAATTAAAAATTATAACAAAAATAGACATATCTTTAAATAAAAGCTTGGAAATCCCTACTGTCTATTCGGTATAAGAAAAGGGTTTATCAGAAAACTCATATTTTTGAGCACATAGGGTTTAAACATGAATATTAAGACTTTAAAATACAAAATATATGTATTCATTTCTGCATACATTTAAAAATCAAGCATAACTATACACAGCTTCAAAATATCATTTACTCGTTTCTGAATTAATTGTACTTAAAAAAATCGAGTACAAAGAAGTTTTCATTTTTAAGTAGATTAATGCTCCTTTTTGAAGCAATTGTACTTAAAAAATATGAGTACATAGAAATGCTCATTTTTAAGTAGATTATTTTTAACAATGTACTTCTTTTTGAAACAATTGTACTAAAAAAAAATACGAGTACATGGAAGTTCTCATTTTTAAGTAAATTATTTTTGAGAGTGTGTGATTGCGTGATAATCGTTGTAAGCAACTTTAAAAAAATCTTTTCGAAAAATTAATATATTCAATGTTACTCATTATAAATTCACTATCCGGCAAAACTTTAATCATAACTGATATTGTAAAACATTAAAATTTATATAGTTTTAAGTTCTTCATTTTTATGGTCTTAGCAAAGACAATACTGTTGTGCTAGATGAAAATTAGGGAAACGCCTCTAGTTTTCATCTAGCACAACATGTCTTTGCTAAGATCATAAAAAATGTATAGAACTTAAAGAATGCATTAACTTTCAATTTTTTTATTATAATATTAGTTATGATTAATAATTTAAAATTTTTCATAGTAGTATGAATTAAGACTGAAGTTTTCCCGACAAAAATAGCACTTGTCTAAAATTATCATTTTTCAGAAAAAGGTAATATAAAGTCTTTAGACAAATGTTGTTTCTGTGGGACAATCGAAATAGTTACTAGGGTATTGATAGTTATTTTTGTTAAATGGTTCTACAATATTGTATGCATCATTGATAATAACCATATAGCAATGTGAGTTCATTTTTGTGGTTTTTGGATGTGTTGCTGTTTTGTTTAGAACCTTTCAAATGATTCTTAATTCCTAAAAGAATTATTTTTGTAGTTATAAACAAATCATTCTGTAGCTGATCAATTGAAAACAGTTTTTTTTCTCAGTACAGTCTCAGTCAAACAGTAATTTTTTCTCAGGGGATTAATATATTTAGTGTTACAAACTACAAATTTATTATTCATCAGTAACGTCTGTTAAAAAATTTACATAGTGGTCATACACAAATGGTCAATTCTTGTAATCGACTTTGATCCATTTTTGTTTGTCAAACTTGAACAAGAAAGTTCTACACCATTTCTAATTTCTTTTTCCCAGCTTGAAAGTAATGTCAAAAATTAATTAACATTCGAAATTTAAGTAAATTTTATGTAATAATTAATTATTTTTCAATTTTTCATTGATATTTGTTAATAAAATTGTACTCAACTGCTAAAGAAAAATTCTTGTGATTACAAGAAAATCACTGCGTAATCACTTCGACTGTAAGCAGCTTAAAAAATTCTTTTTGGAGGATTAATGTATTCAATGTTACTGATTATAATTTCACTATCCACCAACAACTTTTGTTCGCAGAATATTTAGCCAAGAATGATAGATGCTTTTATTAGCTTTCGATGTCTTATTCTTCGACAAACCCGCACGAGAGAGTCTTCACCTCCTTTGTCTTTCATTTTCCAATCTTGGCATCACCCATTCTTTGTTCTGTTAATATATTCACGCCCCAAGTTTTCATCAACCACAACATTTTATGTGGTCCCACCGTAGGCTGTTGTTTGGTTATCTTAAAATTAACTACTCATTTATGTAACCTTTAGGATACACAATTAAACGCCTACCAGAGAAATTTCCTTTTGTTAATAATCGTTGTATATTTTTGGGATCTCCCCTTTTGATGTTTGCAAATTCACAGTTGAGTTGTGTTATAGAAAAATAATAATGTTTGTTGCTCATTAAACTGAATGAGGTGCATATATTTACAATTTCGTCTAATGAGGGTGTAAGTAAATAAAAATAAGTGCATAGATATATTGCGTAGACAATGTCATATAAACATTGTCATATAAACTCACAACACACATAATACATTGTCATATTGCATTTACAATGTCATATATTCATATTGAATAGACATATACAATCTATATACATATTGCTTTACATACAATCTATATACATATTGCCATACATACAATCTATATACATACATATATCGCATACATATACAATCTGTATACATACATACACTGTAAAAAAAATATGTAACGTTACTCCATAAAATTGATGGCAAGACGCTGATCCAATTATATGGAGTAATTTTACTTATATAATGGTGTAATTTGAACTGATATAACTGGTGCAATATTACACATTAACGTAACGTAACACCAGTTATATCGGTTAAATTACTCAATAAAATGGAGGCAGCATAGCTGCCACCAATTATATGGAGCAACGTTACATAAGTTCTTTACAGTGTATATTGCATAGACATATAATCTATATACATATAAGGGGGACTGGGGGGGATTGACGTTAGTGGAGGCTTGACCCACTCTTCAATTTTCATATTTAAAGGAATTTCAGAGTTTTGGCAATAGGTGGCAACCAAAGCTACCGAAATGCTCAAACAATAGTCTGTTTAATGCAGATAATTGAAACAGGTGGGAAAAAACCAATTGTGAAGAGTTTTAAGCTTAAAAGGTGTATTTTTTAGAAACATTTGGTAAGATTTTCTCATGTAAAATATGTCATAGAAATTTAAGTAAGTAGGTTTTAAGTAATTCAGAAATATTGAGCTTTCATTCCAGGTATAAAGATTGTACAGTAAATTAGTCTAAACGTAACCATTTGCTATCCATTAAACAGTGACTATGTGGGGAGGCTTGACCCAATCAATGTAAGGGAGAGTTGGCCAGATGGTTAGAGCTCGCTTATTTAAGTGTTTTTAGAAATCTTTTTATTATACACTGCATTTAATGAAGGGTAAATAGTTATATTTCTAAAATAATGTAAATTTTTTCTGTAAAGCTACAGTAAAAGGGGGTGATAGAAAAAAATATGTTTAAAATTGATTAAAGGGAGATGTGAGAAATTGCTATAGAAGCAAGAAAAATTTTAATGAAATATAAATTAGAAAGTTGATGGGAATTTTTATTTCATTTAAATAGTACCCATAGTAGGTAAAATGAAAGAATGAAAGAGACTAGAGAGGATGAAAACAGTAGCCCCAAGGAATGTTAAGTGTTCATTCCTCTGTAAATGAGCATAACATTGATCAAAACACTTTAGGAAGGTATGTAGACAAATTTCACCAAGATGAACACAATGAGATGAAGCCAAACAATGTGGCAAATAGTGTTGTCAGGTCGAATGTCACAAAAAGTGGTGTTTAAAACTGAATTTTTCTTCTGTACCTTGAACTCCGTCTCAGCACGTTTCATTACAAATCGCATTTTTTCAAATAATTTTTAATAATGATTATATCATTTAACTGATTTTATTTCCCTTAATAAAATATTTCGATATAAAATAAAATGTGTCAAGATTCCCATATGTGGAGTGTTTAGATGTTTAAATGTTTAGATGTTAAAATGTTTAGATAAGACTTTAACATTTACAAAATATAAGATACAGTACAATAAATTAGGAATACAGCTTTCTGAAACACATCAAAATATTAGAATAAAATTTAGATTGGTTCAAAAAGCCTCGACCCATTATTTTTTCATGATTAAAATCAATTATTTTGTAAATTACACATATATTACACTCATGTCGCAATTTTATTTTGATAACTGATCGTATAACGAATAAAATGATATATGAAACTTTGTTCTAGGATCAATATTTAGAAAATATAAAATCGTTTTGTAAAAAATGGGTCAACCCTCGACGGTCTACCCTATATATACAGCTCATATTCAAAATATTCGAATAGTTGAGAAATTATTTATCATTTATTTATTTTTGATACTAAGTAAATGCAATTAAATTTTTTATAAATATAATCTGGAATGTTTAGATAAGACTTTAACATTTACAAAATATAAAATACAGTACAATAAATTAGGAATACAGCTTTCTGAAACACATCAAAATAGTAGAATAAAATTTAGATTGGTTAAAAAAATTAGAATATTTTACTTTACTCAACAATATTAGCTTATGAATATGAAGTGAATGGTAGTTAATATTTTGCAGCATCCCTTTTAGCTTTCATAACAGCGTACAATCGATATTGCATACTATATGCAAGGT
The DNA here is from genome assembly GCA_963932465.1 of Maratus speciosus. NCBI lineage: Eukaryota > Metazoa > Arthropoda > Arachnida > Araneae > Salticidae > Maratus > Maratus speciosus. The sequence continues at coordinate 228,480,638 of OZ010797.1, read as the reverse complement.
GTTTACAAACATTTCTATCAAGATTAGCACAAATAGACTTTATACGTGCCACTAACTCAGTTTTACTTGAAGGAGCATTTTCGTTGAGTTTTTTCTTTATTATACACCATAAGTTTTCGATGGGATTAAGGTCTGGTGAGTTTGGTGGCCAAGGAAGGTGGCCAACCTTAATGTTGCGTTGGAGGAAGCAATTCTTAGTTGACACCAAGGTATGCGGTGACGCTAAATCTTGTTGACAGATGCAATCGTCTTCAAATAAATCTTCTGACGATGGAATCATGTAATATTCCAAAATTTCTTGATATATCTGAGAATTAACCTTTTCGTAGACGATGCATAACTTTCCAGGTCCTTCTGCACTCATGCAACCCCAAACCATGACACAAGCAGCAAATTTTACGGAACGTTTAAGGCATTCTTTATCAAATGCTTCTTGCTTCATTCTCCAAACTCGAATACCTTGATTACCATATGAAACACAAAACATACTTTCATCATTAAATAATGTATTATTCCAATCTTCTTCGCTCCATAAACGTCTTGATTTAAACCAATTCAATCTTATACTCTTTTGTTTTGCAGTCATGAGAGGTTTTGTTTTCGGTACACGAGATTCAAACTTAAATTTATGGAGACGTCTTAATGTTGCCGATGTAGAAACTTCAACTCCTTCTTCTTTCCATTTTCGGTGCAAGAATCGCACATTTTTAAAATGTTTTTTCTTAACTATACGCTTCAGTTTCCTGTAATCTCTAGCAGATGTTTTTGGTTTTCGGCCGCCATTTCGCCGATTATTTTGAAATTTATCATTTTTTGAATATTGTGTTAGTATTTTACTAACGCTTGATAGCGAACAATGTAAATAATTCACTATATAAAATTGATTTTTACCGTGCCGATACAAATAAACCATACGAAGTTTAATAGATTCAGGAATATCACTCACACGACCCATTTTAAGACGAAAAAGTGAACAAACTGCAAAAAAAATACTGATTTTAAATAAAATTGTCCGAATTTAATCAATGATGCCACCAGTTATGAATTGGTGATAACTAAAGGATAATTAATGTGAAATATTCAAATATTTTGAGCTATTTGAATAAATATTCTTATATTTAGACTTTTCAAAATATTTTTTTTCAATTTTTTTTCAAAAATGATATTAATTTTAAGATAATAAATAAGTTTAATCAACAATAAGTTCTTAAAAAAAGTATCATTTGCATATTTGCATTAAAAGATACTAAATTACCAAACGATATTTTCAATTTGTAAAAAAAAAAAAGTAATTATTCTAATATTTTGAATATGAGCTCATACACCTGCAATCTATATACATATATCACATACATATATGGTATGTTTAGTTCGCACTTCTTCTGCTTCTTTAAACAGGGATGTTTTGCAACACTTTCGTATCCGAAAATAGTTTTCATATCTTGAATCACTTTTTTATTTCTCTTTTCAAACGTAATTATATGTGTTTTCAGTTACTGCAACTTTAAGTCTTTTCTACTTCGCTCCAACACCCGCGACAAATTGATAAAATTACCAACTTGTCATTAAAACATCGACTTAATTACTCCTTTCCGTAATTAAGAGTAATTATAAAACGTCTGGAACTCGCAAACTGAAGAAAAAATTTCACAACCTATTCTATTATTGAAACATTGGAGTTGAAAAATACTGCCTCGCTCTAGGTGCTGCTGCCGTTAGTTTTAGTTCCCAGTTCTATGTAATAATTTTCAATAAAAATTGCTAAAAATAAAATTATAACGGATTTTAAACTACATAAAATATATTTATTTTATTTATGTATTTATTAACATTTCGAAAAACTCTCGCAGAAAAACAGCAGTAGAAATAATCGTTTTTGGTTTTATAATTGGGCATTATCCCTAATGTAAAAATCAAATACCCGTTAAATATAAAATTCGAAACACCTATCCTAGCCACCATTAGTTTAAGTTGATGTCCATCTTCAGTTCTATTTAATATGTATATTTTTAAATTGTTAGAAAATATAATAAAACAGATTTTTAAATACGTAAAATTTTGTTTATGTAATTTTAGCTTAGTTTTGTTTGTTTTTTTACCATTTCGTAAAACTTTCCATGAAAAACAGCAGTAGAAATAATCGTTTCTGGTTTATAACGCAGAAATACAGCAATATACCATAAAATTTATGGAAAATTTACTGGATTTATACGGATTTATAATCTCATAATGTCAATTGCGGAAATTGTGCTGGTTTCTTAGAAAAATTAAACTATTCTGTAAAATTTTACGGAAAAGTTTGTGTATATTGACGGATTTTTTTTACGGTGAACGTTTATGTAACCGAAAATAAGTAATTTGAATCGTTTTATGTAACCTAAAATACCTTTGATCGTTTCTTTACTTTTCTTTTCACCCGTAATTATCTACGTTTTGAATTAGTGCAACTTTGTTAAATTGTGTTTTTTCTACCTTACTAAAACATATTGTAACAAATATTTAAATACCGATACGCTAGATGGCAGCACACGACAGTTTAGCGGGCTGCCAAATAGGTTTTCCCATAATTCATTGCGAATTAGCTTTTACGGCAGACAGAATGTAGAGGTGTTAGATATACAAGCTGCTTGCTTGATCCCCCCCCCCCCCCTCGGAGCTTTTAATGAGAGGCGCGAAAAATGATAAAATATTTGGCAATCACCGGATTTCTTCTGAGTTTTGGCGCTGTAAATACGTAAAGAAATCATGTAAATAATAATATGTCTTGTAGTACAGATATTCATTAAACATTACTTTGTACTAAAGTATAGAGTGGCGTTTCTTATTTGAAGTGATGAGTCCCTTTTTAAGGATTGTAGCGTCTACTTATGAAAAGTAAAAAGCTATAATATGCCAAAAACTGTTAAATTTACATACATTAACTACTATCTATATCAATACTCAAGGTATACTTAATTTTCGATGAAAAAATCTGCACAGACATGCTTATTAGTGTACTTTCTACTCTGAGATAGGGGCTGTGCATATATAACGTTATCATTTTAGGGAGGAAGGGGAGTCTGGCAAATGATATCGTTAGATATCTTCAGGGGGAGGGGGGGGGGTCGTCTTTTGATATCGTTATCATTTTTGATCCAACCAAAATTTTCTCTTTTTATTTATAACTTAGCCTTTACATCAAAATAGAATGTTATCTTTTTTTAGTCTGCTATCTATTTTTATGAAAGTACAAAATTATTATTAAAATCATTAAATGATTATAAAATTATTTAATTCCATATTTCCTATTTCTTCTGTCATGTGTGTATGCATATATAATTCGCTGTTCGAGAAACCATATGCGAAGTATGTTTCAAATGATACCTGTGTTTACTAATAAATAAAAGAGAAAGAATGTTGTCCACCTGTTTCGGTGATAAGAAGCTCTGTCTCCCCCTCCCCCCCCCCGTGCGGGGTCATGTGTAAGAACACTTTATTACTGTTGAATGTATTATGTAACAAAAAGCTATTACAAAATACTTTTAAATAGTAACTATTTCTTTTAAGCGTTATTTGATAAAAAGTTTTTTCATATATAAAGTGATATTTTATCGAGTTATCTTCATATGAATCAATGAAGTATGCGAAAAATAAATGTAACCATATTTGTATACCACTCCAAGCAAAAGAAAAAAATTTCAAAAATGAAAAGAATTTTTAGACATTGATAACGATATCATTACGGGGGGGGGGGGGGTTTCGAGGGATGATAACGTATGATATCGTAAGGGGGGGGAGGGGGTTTAAAATTGCCAAAAAAGTGATAATGTTATATATGCACAGCCCCATACCGGGTGTCCCAAAAATGACTGATGGATTTTAAAATTTAATAACTTACAAACGGTGACAGATGTTAAAAAAATTCTTACAGGAGTGTTTAAGATGTCGGAAGTTTTTATGCTACGATTCTCAGTTTTAGTTGCACATAGCATCAATAGATGGCGCTGCAAGCATTAACCGCTAAATCGAGGCCCGATTTTTCAGCCTCTGTCTTCTTCTATGTGAAAAAAGGAGATTAAAATGTTTTTAATGGATCCTGAAGAACAAAAAACCGGATCTTGACTGTGCGCCTATTACCCTCAGTACCATCTATTGTTTGAAATTCGAACTAACTTGTCATACCTTGTCGTCAAACCTTGAATCAATTTTTTGCTTTTCTTTTAACTTGTAATTATCTGCGTCTCCAATAACTGAAAGTTTGTCGAAGTGAGTTTTTTCTGCTGCACTCCAACACCCGCCACAAATTGGTAAAACTATCAACTTGTCATTAAAATTTCAATTTAATTATCTCTCTGCGTAATTAAGTGTAATTACGGAACGTGAGGAACCCCCAAGCCAAAATTGTTCAAGATATATAAGGAATTGTATAGAAATAGTTCGTTGTTTCAGAAACAACTCTCGTAGAAAAACAACACAAATCCATGGTTTGGCTTAATAACTGAGTACCAACCCGTAAAGCAAAAATCAAATATTTTTCCTTTCGTAGACAAATTTTTGATATATGTATTAACACGTATGTACTCATTAAAGTACTTTCTGCTCTCATATATAATATTAAACGTTTAGTTCACAATTCTTCACCATCCTTCAGGTACACTATGCGACGCTTATGTATCGAAAAACAATTGTCATACCTTGAATAAATTTTTTGCTTCCCTTTTCACGCGTAATTATCTGCGTTTTCAATAATTGCAACTTTATCATAATGAATCTTTACAACTCCTTTCCGGCACCCGTCACAAATTAGTAAGCTGTGGACTTGTCCTTAAAACGTCAATTTAATTACCCCTCGCCATAATTAAGAGAAATTACTGAACTTGAAGATGACAGAAAATAGATTAAAAATATTTCATGGTAAAAATTTCAATTATTTTTTATAAAAAAATTGTAAAGCTTTTCAAACTGCGGTTTGTTAAATATATATAAGGGATTAATAGAAATTGTTCGCTATTTCAGAAACAACTTTGATAGAAAACAGTACAAAAGGTCGTGATTTGGCTTAATAACTGAGTATCATCCGTAAGGCAAAAATCAAATAATTTTCCATTCATAGACTTTTTTTATATAGATATTAGCACGTGTGTACTCATTAACGTATTTTCTTCTCTTATATGTAAGATCAAACAATTAGTTCACAAATCGTCAGCATCCTTCAGGCACATTGTGAAACTCTTATGTATCGGAAAACAATTGTCATACCCTGATTCAATTTTTTACTTCCTTTTCACACGTAATTATCTGCGTTTTCGATAATTGCAACTTTATCAAAATGTATCTTTTCTGTTCCACTGCGACACCCACCACAAATTCTTAAAACTATGGTCTTGTCATTAAAACGTCACTTTAATTACCCCTCGCCATAATTAAGAGTAATTACGGAACTTGAAGATCACAGAAAATAGAGTAAAAATATTTCATGGTAAAATTTTCAATTGATTTTTTATATAAAAATTGTAAAGCATTTCAAAATACGAATATTAAATTTATATATAAGGGATTATATAGAAATTGTTCGCTATTTCAGAAACAACTCTCGTAGAAAAACAGCACAACGGATCGTGATTTGGCTTAATAACTGAGTATCATCCGTAAGGCAAAAATCAAATAATTTTCCTTTCATAGACATTTTAATATAGATATTAGCTCGTATGTACTCAGTAACTTATTTTCTTCTCTTATATATAACATCAAACGTTTAGTTCACAATTCGTCACCATCCTTCAGGCACATTGTGAAAAGCCCATGTATCGGAAAACAATTGCCATACCTTGAATCAATTTTTTACATCACTTTTCACACGTAATTCTCTGCGTTTTCGATAATTGCAACTTTATCAAAATGGATCTTTGCTGCTGCGCTCCGACACCCGCTACAAATTCGTGAAACTATGGACTTGCCATTAAAACCTCAATTTAATTACCCCTCGCCATAATTAAGAGTAATTACCGAACTTCAAGATCAGAGAAAATGGACTAAAAATATTTCATGAATGAGATTGCACAACCCACTCTCTTATTATAAATTTGGAGTTGAGAAAATATGTTTTAAATTCATAATTTAGGGATTAAAGGGTTAATATCAATATACAGTTATATTTAATATTTTTTTTATATAAAAATTGTAAAGCATTTTAAAAATATGGATTTCTAAATATACAAGGGATTACATAGAAATCGTTTGCTATTTCAGAAACAACTCTCGTAGAAAAACAGCACAAAACATCACGATTTAGCTTAATTACTGAGTACCAACCCGTAAAGTAAAAATCAAACATTTTTCCTTTCATAGACAAATTTTTCATATATGTATTAGCACGTATGTACTCATTAAAGTATTTTCTGCTCTCATATATAACATCAAACGTTTAGTTCACAATTCTTCACCATCCTTCAGGTAAATTGTGCAACGAATTGAATATTTCCAACTGAGAGAAAAAATGGCCAGGTTGGGAATCGAACCCAGATCCTTGGCTTACAATTGTGCAACGCTTACGTATCGGAAAACAATTGTCATACCTTGATTATTTTTTTTACTTCACTTTTGAAACGTAATTATCTGCGTTTTAAGTAATTGCAACTTTATCAAAATGGATCTTTTCTAGCTCCGCTCCGACACCCGCCACAAATTGGTAAAACTATGGACTTGTCATTAAAACGTCAATTTAATCACCTCTCACCATAATTAAGAGTAATTACAGAATTTGAAGATCACAGAAAATAGAGTAAAAATATTTCATGGTAAAATTTCACAACCCACTCTCGTATTATAAATTTGGAGTTCAGAAAATAATACTTCGCTTCATTGTGCTTTTATCTTTAAATTAACGAAAAATGTTTTTGAAATTTTCATCAAGAATAGGTGCATGTTTTTTGTTATAAATCTTATTAAAAAAGTTCAATGAAATGTTGTACAATTTCCTTAATCTCAAAATTGCCAAAAATATTTTAACTATATAGATCCGGCGTTTATAATATTCAACTTATTAGATCTAGTTAAGGATTTTTTTCTTAATTTTAAATTATCCTCGTATACATAGTCTAATCTGCATTTATAATATAATTTTTTTAAAGTTTGAAAAAATATGTTTAAATTCATAATTTAGGGCATAAAGGGTTAATATCAATATACAGTTCTATTTAATATTTTTTTAAATAAAAATTGTAAAGCATTTTAAAATACGGATTGTTAAATGAGGGGCTAAAAACCATAGTAGGCCAAGTCCATTTTGAAAAAAAATGAGATTGTCCATTTCGAAGAAGCATAAAATCTGTTTTTCCCACTCCCACGGTAAACTAAGCCTGTAAACAGATGACATATATGAGAAAGTATATGAAAACAGACTTGGTTCACTGTGTGAGTGGGAAAAATAGATTCCATGCACCTTTTAAATGGACTATTTCATTTTTTCTTCAAAATGGATTTGGTCTACTATGGTTGTTTACCCCTCAAGTATGCACGGGATTATATAGAAATCGTTCGCTATTCCAGAAAAAACTCTCGTAGAAAAACAGTGCAACATATCATGATTTTGGCCTACTAACTGAGTATCAACCCGTAAGGCAAAAATCAAATAATTTTCCTTTCATAGACAAATTTTTGATATATGTATTAGGACGTATGTACTCATTAAAGCATTTTCTGCTCTGATATATGACATCAAACGTTTAGTTTACAATTCGTCACCATCCTCCAGACACACTGTTCAAGGCTTATGTATCGGAAAACAATTGTCATACCTTGAATTGATTTTTAACTTCACTTTTCACACGTAATTATCTTCGTTTTTAATAATTGCATTTTTATCAAAGTGAATCTTTCCAACCCGCCACAAATTGGTAAAACTACGGACTTGTCATTAAAACGTCAATTTAATTACCCCTCGCCATAATTAAGAGTAATTACAGAACTTGAAGATCACAGAAAATAGAGTAAAAATATTTCATGGTAAAAATTTCACAACCCACTCTCTTATTATAAATTTGGAGTTGAGAAAGTATTACTTCGCTGTGGGTGCCGCTGCCACTAGTGGCTTTAATTGATGGTTAGATTTGATTCTTGGTAAGGTTATAAACATGGTGTTTCAGAACGTGTTAAGAATAAGTTGCTTGTGTTGAAAGGTCAACCATTTTTCCACCTTTCCTCGAAAGAGTTTTTGAATGAAAACGGCTGTAATTTATCAAGTTACTGCTATTTAAAATCTTATCTGATGTTTAAAACTCCTGCTGAATATTAGAGTTCAACAACTTCCTTTTAATGCTATGTGTTTGATTATTCGATATTTGCGTTGCCTAATTTTAAATGATTTAGTAGTTGCCTAATTTTAAGTGATTTATTTAATAGCTTGCATATTGTGGATTAAAAGTTGAGCACAATTCTATTGGAAAATTAGCAAATCGAGAAACTCTACACTAAATATATGAATTACTTTGATTCATTGCTTTCATAAAAATACTACCACTTGCGTAGAAGAATCTATGCTCCTTACCTGACATATGCTTTGAGTTTTCTGTGTAAATATTTTCCAGTGTAAATATGTTTCTTAGTATTTTAAATTGACAACAATTTTAAATAAAAGGATTCTAATTTTCTGAATTTACAGAAATTATTGTCACCAGATAATAATCTCATGACTTCAATCATATATTTAAAAGCTATAATGAACCGTTATTATTTTCTTTTCTGTTTTTTAAATAAATGTGCTGTAAGACTTAATTCTTTAAATAATTCCATATTGTTTTTGCGTCGATCACTTAGAAAATATATGTTAAGCACAATGGTACAAGAATTGTTCTTTCTAATACTTAAGCTGTAAAAAAGAATTAGTGTCTGAAAACTATCCATATTAAAAATACTCCGTAATACATTTTAATTTTAAACATGTTTGATATATGTTTGGAAATATCATCAGCAAATTAAACAAGTGCGTAAGTGTGATCACAGATCGCGCAGAGGGTTCGTTTAATGTTCCTTTCAAAACACATTATCATCTTGCAAAATCTGTCAGCTCCACATTTCGCAACCAGGGAGCGCACTCTATTCTAAACAAACTCCGTTTTACAACCTATCCGTGGATATATTAGTCGAAGGGCTCGGGCCCATAGCACCCGAGATATGTAGACGCTCCCTGGAGATTAAAAAGTGAAACTAAAATATGTATGGCTATGGTGCATAATACGAAAGGGAAGTCAATGGGCTGTGCAAGGGTATATCACGGGATGGGTGTCTGCAAAAGTTAGAAAAGTGCCGCCGGGTGAAAAGGGGAGAGGTTAGAAAAATTGCTTAAAATACACAAGTTAGATCCCGGAGGGATAAATAATATAAGACTTTTTGAAAATTTTATGATTTTTCGTTTGATCTCAAGTATTTTGCTATAAGTATGCAACATTTCAAGTCTCCAACTTAATTAGGGGCTGAGTTAGAAAAATTGCTTAAAATACACAAGTTAGAGCCCAGAAGGGTATATGAAAAACTTTTTCAAAATTTTATGATTTGTCGTTTGATGTGAGGTGTTCAAGTATAAGTGTGCAAAATTTCAAGTCCCCAATACATATAGTTTCTGAGAACGGGATCTGTGACAAACGGACAGACAGACAGACGGACAGAGGAGTGAGACGAAAAGGGTTTCGTCAGATAAACGAAACCCTAAAAAAGATGTTTACCGTATCTTCCGTATGATGCGCTCCTGCGCATAGCGCGTATTCTTGATTCAAGACTGTATTTTCTATTTTTATCTCTATTTGCATGCATTACACGCACCCTCTTCTTTGCTAAGAAACCTTCATAATTCATTTTGAACGAAAGCGTAATAAAAATCATTAAGAAGTATAATAACTAGTACGAACATAAAGAAAAAAGAACAAATTCTATCCGAGAACTCAAATTCAAGCCCATCTGTGCACCTTGAATCTCCAAATAACAGTATTTAAGATCGTTCATTGGTTTATTTTATTCATCATGTTTCCTTGTTTGTCAGTGTCTAAATTCTGAATCCTTATGCTTTTTTTTTCTCACTCGTTAATATTATTTATAATACTTTTCATATAACGCACACCTGTAAATTCTAACCAATTTTCTTGTTTCAAAAGTTATTTTGAAACAAGTCATGTTTATACGATCGTATAAGTTTATCGTATACGGTTGTATAAGTCTTGTTTATACGATCTTAAATACGGTATATAGAAATACATGGGTACTCTGATACATTGAAAAATAAATGGTTTTACGCTATAATACTGCCAGTGTTATACCGTAAAATCAACAAAAATAAGCCATAAAATAAGTGGTAATATACCGTTAAGCAGAAGTATAGGTTTATCTTTATATCTTTACTAGGGGGCTCTGCCCCCTGCAAGCTACGCTCGCCAACCCCCGTTCAGACACCGCAGAATCTAAAAACACGCTAATCTGATCGGTTTAAAAAATATTATAGAAGATTGAATTATACGGAAAAAAGCTGTGCAGATCTCCCTGTAAACGGGTTTCCATTCAATTTCCTTTGATTTCAAAAATTTAAGGCCGAATCAGTTGCTGTTAAGACATCCAATGTTGTTTTCGTGTTTGATTAAAGAGGATCAGTTAAATATTTGAAAAGAAGCTAAAAAAATGAATTATGTGTACAGAGTCTTTGTCTCCCGGTATTTTAAAACAATTTCTATAACAATAGCCTAAGTCATGTGACTATCATAAAGAGTTCCGGGCGAACCACTTCGCTTTTTATATTCCTGGTGCCATTTTGGTACTTTAATATTAGTCAAGCACAGGTGATAAGTCGCCAAATATTATTCTATCGCCATCATTTCATCTATATTATAATAGTCCAAGTCATGTAACTGCCATAAATAAATACGCTCTGATCCCTTCGCTTTTCATATGAAAGTTTGGCCCAGATATCATATACGGCCCCATATTGGCGCGATTTTTTTCCGGCGCTAATTTGGGGAAAAGATCAACAGCATACACAACAACATCCGGCTTATCAAATCAAGCAAAATAACGATACTATGGCGCCAGTTAAGTACCCGTTGCGTATATGACATTGGGGTCAGAAAAAAATAGCGCCAATATGGGACCGTATGTGGCATCTGTGCCGAAAGTTTTCCATTTCGATTTAAAAAAATCAATTTTTTTTTTCGAATAATACTACATAAAAGCATTGTCGCAAAGAATTCTTGGTACTGTTACGCTAGCCGGGTGCAAATCTCGCCAGTAGCTATTTTTCAACTCGCCAGTTAGCATTTTTTTTTTCGAGTGGTAAATTATAACATTGCTTTGAAATTGGAATTAAATGTCATCGTTTGTTACATAATTTAATATTTGGCTAGATGCCATATACGCACCCGGTTTGGCGTGATTTTTTTTACGAAAATTTGGCGAAATCCTCGTTTTCGAATACCAGTTACATATGTATTTTTGGTACTACTTAGTTATCCCGCCGAACAAAAATCTATCACCAAACTATAAGATTAAATGCCAATAATAGTTGATAAATGTCACATTCACTTGACTTTAAGCAAGTTACACGTCTTTACGTCATCAAGTGATTTTTATTTCGACGTTTTATTTGTATATTTATTAATGTTATACTATTTTCTTTGTTCTTTCGTTATTTAAAATAAAAATTGTGTCAATTTGTATAATTTGGCGATTTATATAATTTGGCGAAATGGGTCGATGGAATAACTAAGTAGTACCGTATTTTTTAATTATTTTCTATTGTTTTTTATTTTTAAAGGAAAATAACAAAAAAATAATAAACTATAACACAAAACAATTTATGTAATTAAAAAAAGTAAATAAAGTAAATAAACTCTTATTATTAAATAAACAACAATAGCCGGGTTACCATGTCAACCAAAATAATGCCATTTTGGCGCCAATTAGGTACCCAGGTGCGTATATGACATCTGTGCCTAATATTTTTCTTTTCATTTCGTTTAAAAAAATTAAAGAAGTGAAAGCCATTTATTTTAAATGTTTCTGCTTGTATTAAATAAATTGATAATGAAATACAAATTGAATTATGAATAAAAGTAACATGATACATTTCTTAGCATCCATTTAAGGGAGGCCAGACTTCTCGCCAAATTAGTTTAAAATAGTAACCTTTTCTAAAATCTGAAAACAAATATATCTGTTTGGTTAAAATTTGAGTTACCATCATTAGAAAAATGTGTATAAAATTAGAAAAAAATTAATATTTCGAAAACTAATTCGAATTTAAAAATTCTAATACCAGTTTTGAAATCTGAGGATCAATATTGATTTTTGGTGTTAATTTCATCGCAAAGTATTCCTTTTTTTAGGAGAAATCACCGTGAAACGTAATCAGTTGTTTAATCAGTCGATTCAAAGAATCGTTACATTTCAGGCGTTTTACATATTCGTTTCATAAATTCGTTTCATTAGGATTTTATATATATAGGGTAGATTTATGTTTAATCTTGAAAGTAGCTTATTTTCTGAATTCAACGCATTGCCAGAGGCTACATTTTTTTCTTTTTCAGAATGATTATTTGTATAATCTTCTATTAATATTCATTCCCTGTCACAATCCTCTACTCCGAAAAGATATTTCTGTGACCAAGTATATGTTGCAGTAATATGCGGTATATTACGCTAGTATAGTTATAAGAAGCTATACTACGACTTATTTACGATTATAATCCTCATCTCCAAAGAGATATTTCTGTAACCCAATATATGTTGTAGTAATATACGGTATATTACTGCTAGTATATTTATAAGACGATACATACTACTGTGCTTATTTACGGTTTACAATCCTCATCTCCAAATAAATATTTCTGTAACCCAGTATATGTTGCAGTAGTATATGGTATATTACGGCTAGTATATTTGTAAGGCGGTATAGTATTGCTTATTTAAGGTTTATTACACTCAATTTTACAGTATAATATTGGCAGATGGGGTCCACGCTATAAGAAATTATGTAACGCTACTCCATAAAATTGCTGGCAACATGCTGTCTCCAATTTTATGGAGTAATTAAACTTATATAATGGTGTAATTTAAACTGATATAACTGGTGTAATATTACACATTAGTGCAACGTAATACCAATTATATCGGTTAAATTTCCTAATAAAATGGAATCAGCATAGCTGTCACCAATTTTATGGAGTAACGTTACATAATGTTTTTAAATTGCAGTATTATAAAATTAACAATTATCTTTTTTTGTAGTGTATATGGTTTATTTTTATATTTTTATTTATGTTTAATCTCGAAAGTAGCTTACTTTCTGTATTCTACGCATTACTGAAAACTGCATTTTTTTTTCAGAGCTATTATTTGTATAATCTTCTATTAATATTCATTCCCTGTCACAATCCTCATCTCCAAAGAGATATTTCGGTAACCCATCCCAATTGCTCATTAAACTTTCATGCTATCGCATGCATTTTAACGGAATTGCGAGTAAGAAATTGACAATCCAGTGTCATCATCACATTTTAGCAGTGACAGAAGATGTCAGAAACTTCGAGAAAGTATGCGGAGAGAGCTTCTCTTTGTCTGTCCCAGTTTATTTATTCTTTTTTTAACTTCAACAAAAGTAAAAGCTGTGTACAGTAGAATATAACACAGTAAAAAAAAGGCAAATGTTTCTTAATTTAGAAAAGCATAATATAATCAATTTTATTCTTTGCATATAAATCAGATTCCATATCATCAATTTTATCTTTTCATGTCCAAATGAACACATAATACATTTGTCAATGTATAATTTTTTATTTAAAAATATTCAAGATTTTTACTTTGAAAAATCGAGGCGATCCAAACCCGACTTGAAAGTTTCAAAACCTAACCTGAAAATATTTAAAGTGAACCCGACCTTCAAGGGAAAAAATCGTTAACCCGAACCGGATAAAATAGGGTGATCCGGTCATCCAGATAAGAGTCCTGCATCCGGGTGATACAGAATTCTTATCTGGATGTGGTTTTACATCTAGATATAGTCATACCACTGTAGGGAATAAAAATTGTCAATGGTAAAAAAAGGAAAGTAAAAATTGACTATATATAATACATTAAGTAACAATATCTCAAAATAAATAGCTGCATGTTTTAAAAAGGCAAAGATGGCCCCATATAGGATTCCTCAATTAAAGTTTTATACAAGTGTCGTTTTGCTTCTACGGTAGAATTATAATCTGATAATGAGATGGATGTAGTTAATATATGATTGTTATTATTCTTGCGTTCTGTCAGAAAAAGAATTCGTACACTGTAAACAAAAAAAAAAAAAAAAAAAAAAAAAAAAAAATCATGTAACACATTCACGTTTACACTGTTAAAATAAACAAACAAACAAACAAACAAATAAATAAATAAATAAATAAATTCCGTATGGTTACTAAGAATTTTCTAGGAAAAGGGATGTCTAGAATTTTTTTATGTAGCTAAAAAAAAAAAAAAATGTTATCATCCCGCGTTACTGGTAAAATTTTAGTAAGCATACTCTGTAGCTTTTACAAAAACTAGTTTTGTAGTGGTACATCTTTTTTCTGTACAGTGTACAGGTAAAATTTTAGTAAGCCTACAGATTTCTGTAACTTTTACAAAAACTAGTTTTATAGATTTACATCCTTGTTTTTGACAGTCTACATCTTCCTCATGTGAACCAAACGACTTAGTACACAAAAAAGTTACTATCGATCTTTTTGTTTAATGAGCAAAATTTTGATGTAAATTTAAAAAATTATAATGCTGTGACAATAAATAGTATCTAATGTTTCAAATGCACAAAACCAATCAAAACAAAAGTTCAATTAATTTTGGTTACCGATAATGCAAATAAATAATGCAAATTTTTGTCTCATCTAATTATTTTGCATGTCGTAAGGCGCAACAGAAAGTCAGGTAATTTGACATAATTATTCAGACATGTTGTCTAACATACACTCTCAGAAAAATTACGAATTAGAAACAGAATTTTTACGTATGTCATTTCCCTTCAAAATTCGAAAAATTCGCAAACCAAAGCTGAAAATTTCTTGAAATTTTTCAGTCAGAAAAAAAGAAAATTTTTCAAATAGGGAAAAAAAAAAAAAAAAAAAAAAAAAAATCTTCCATATATGGGGATGTTTCAATAACTTGCTGCCTGTATTTTTTAACTTTTTTTTTACTAACAATTTTCTAAGAGTGTAACGACAAATAAAATAGTGCAACAATTGTTATTTTTAATTTTTCAAACGATATTCGAATATGCCATGAAAAGACCTTTATTAAAATTTGCGGAAGTAAGGTCATTACACATATAAGATCACGTTCGAAACCAGAAAAGCTTTACCATTTTTCATCTGCAGAAGAAAGTGTTAAAAATTTCATGGTGGGATAGGGATCGTTTAGATTTTGTTTCTCTTTTGCAAGAAAATTCTGCCAATTTCTCATTGTAAATATCTGTAGCCTGTCATAGGCGTAATTTTTTTTTCACATGATAATTCAGAATTGTCGATGCGTTTTCACCACTCCTTGTGTTTTCGTGTGGGGTCATTGGCGGGGCCAGATACATGTAATACATCAAGAAATTAGCAAAAGGTGTGTTGTTGTATTGCGTGGGAGTATAATTGTAGATCATTTTTAAAACGAAGTGATGAGGCTATGATTAAACTTTCAAGTGTGAACAATCTTTCAAAGAGGTGAAATTTTACATCTAGCTAATAAGGCGATAATCATTCTTATATGATGATTTCTAGATAAGTCAGCAATGGATTAATTTCTTGTTGAAAACGCCAATATAAAGAACAATGGTTATACTGGGAAATATTCTTTAGTTCAGAAAAAAATAATTTAAGTATAATAGTTTTCGTG
This sequence comes from Maratus speciosus, assembly GCA_963932465.1. Lineage (NCBI taxonomy): Eukaryota > Metazoa > Arthropoda > Arachnida > Araneae > Salticidae > Maratus > Maratus speciosus. The sequence goes on along the minus strand of OZ010797.1, from coordinate 228,464,768 downwards.
TAGGTGGTTAATACATCATAGTGTTGTGTGAATAAATATGAAATGGGTTTGCCCTTTGCTCGTCGTCTATTTTGGACCACGTGAAACAGTTATGATTATTAAGTTCGTTTTAAGAAGTTTAACGTGGCCTGGTGTTCCGGTGGATGTAGTGCACATGTCAAGAAATATTTTGAATCACGACAAAAAAATGGATCGAAGTATTTTTGTTCCTGGTACTCGTATAAGTCATACGAATTTCAAAATATTATCATTTGTCGTAAATTATCAAATGATTAAAACTCTTTAAAGTAATTGTATTTAAATAGAAATAGATGATAATGTATTAATTATATGTTTTCGCAAAAGCCGAACTAGATTGGGTTGATTTTTGACGGCCAATTATCTACTCGAGGGATATAGGTCCAGGAGGGGGGGGGGGAGGGGAGTGCCCTTCGTGGGTGTCTTTCTAAGGGAACCTAACCCGTATTTACGCATGGAAATCCATAGTTCGAAGAAAACCACGAAAATTCCGAAAGATTAGGTCGACGGGCACGATTGGGTTCGAACCCAGCACCTCCCGTCTACCAGCTTCGAGAGCAGAACCTCAAAAAACCGAATTAGAACTTATCTCATTATTTAAACAGTTTATGTCATAGTTCTTTTCGAATTTTTGCATGTTTATACATAACTGCATTGCTAGATTTTACGTTAATGCAAATTTAAAATGGATAACATTTTATAACTTTCGTAATATTCATTGTAAAAATTTCCCTGTCGTCTGCGCAGTTACACATAATAATAATAATAATAATAATAATAATAATGATACCGTGTATCCCCAAAAAACGGCTTATATTTAGAAAATGAATTTTTTAAAATGCCTAGCAATATAATTCCTTCGTTTGCTGCAATGCACTTGGGGAAAAAAACAAATTTTCAGAGATAAAATAATATTTAAGTAACAGGAATTTGTTTTAAGTATAATAGAAATATAAAAGTATACATTTTCTAATAAACTCGTCATTTTGGGGACACCAGCTAAAAAATAATGATGGAAAAAATAAACTATGTCATGCTTTTATATCTTTTTTTTTTTTTTTTCGAAAACAAAAAATGAATGCACATCGAAATATTTAATGGGTTTCTTGATATACATATATGATATAGATAGACAAAATATTAACATAATATTCTAAATCTACATTTTGGAGCATATACCTAAACTGACAAAAGGCAATGTCAGCAAATTATGCAAATAAGCTAGAGAGTTTGAAGTTTTTGTCATTTATTTTTTACTTTAGCTTTTCCTTACTGATATTTATACTGTCCACTTTGTTATTTTCAGAAATAGCTATGTTCTATCATTACCTTTAATTTTGTAACTTTAGCTTAGTAGGCGTATTGTGTAGAAGAAATTTTCATTTTGATGTGATGCTGTGTCAAAGGTAAATGCTATACAGCATTTTTTCAGGAAAAAATTGGCATTATATTCTTTTTCTGTGTAGGCGTTTGACTGTCGATAATTTCTTAAACATGAGAAGTAAATTACAGAGTTTGCGGGGATGATCATCTTTTTCTTGAAAGGGATGGGAAAAAAAGTATGTAAAGGACAGTACTCTGCCTTAATGTATCATGCCGCGTAAACTTGCAAAATACGTCTTACCATAGAATGGACCTTAAAGGAAGATTTGAATAAAAGGCCGAAAAAATCGTGTTTCTTAGCATTTTGTTTCGGGAACAAGAATGAAATTTTTAACTCCCTTTTTTTTGTATATTATTTATTATCATTTGAAGAACCTTTTAAAAATTTTTAATTAAAAGTTAATGACGTGGTTTGAGTTGCGTGGCTGGATGTCCCAGCGTTCACGCGGTGCACTTCCAATCGGGTGGTATCCGATAGATTACCAGAGTCGTCTGCGATCAATTTTAGTTAAGGATTATGAAAGTAGGTAAGATTATCTGAAGATTCAAGCACTTTAAGATCAAAGAGTTGAAAATCAACGAAGTGGCGGCCATTTGAATTGCACTTTAGCGTGTTTCTAAAAATGTTTATTTTTTATAAAATTGACTGAAAGTGGTCCAAGCTCCCGTAAATTGTATTCCCTTTAATTTAAAAGTAAATAAAAAGACCGGCTTAATAGTTTTTGCGTTCTGATCACCCCAGTTTGAAAAAAGTCATTTCGCGTAAAATGCGTTGAGAGTTTTACACCATTTGTATAATGGTTTCAGAACAAACCCAGAGCGTGATAACCTTAGTGCTCCCTGTATAACACCAGGATAAAATTTCGCGCATTGGTTGAAGTAGAGAGTTAAAATCTCTCGAACACACGGGTGGTCCAAAACGGGGGTCTTAAAGGGTCTCGGGACTCTTAAAATTGGAAAAAATGAAAAAAGGGCCATTTTCAACATTTAATATCTTAAAATGTATATGATTTAAAAACGCAATTTTAATTGTAGATAAAGATGTAAGTATGTTCTTTCATTTCATGTATTTAAAAAACTGCAAGATGCAGAATTAGTATTTATAGGGGGCTCCAAACTATTAGACACTTGTCGAGCAGAAAATTGGTATGACAGCTTACTCGCAGGATTACAAAATACATTTTGCAACTAGGATGAAATTTTTTGTGCGCAATTATACTTCACATTATAATAATTACCTTGAATCTAAATAAATTTGTAACTAAAGCATTTTTCTATTTTTAATACAAAGTTGTATTTAACTAATACAAAATTTAAAAATTTCAACAGTATAATCACCTAAGAAAATATTTTTTTGAACAATAAAAATAAAATTTTAGGTTTAGTTTATACAGACTAACATGAAACATATGTTTTGTAAATTTCATAAAAATATATTCAGAAGTTTTTGAGATGCTTAAAACATCATTTGGTGAAAAGTGACTTCAAATTTTCGGAAATGCCGCTTCAACTGTTGCTCGGGCATAATTCTAAAAGCCATAACTTCTGTTCTAATGGGAATTTTAAGGAAATAGTTATATCAAAATGTTCAGAAAAGATAGGAGTTTAAAATCTAAAAAAATAAAAAAATATTTTGAAGCTTTAAGAGCCCTGAGACCCTTTAATCCGGCGAATGCGTTGTGCTCAAGCATTAAAAAATTACAAAAGGACTTCGAGTTCGGCTAAATCGTTTTTCAGGGATAATCTACAGACTATAGTGAATAGAAAAATAAAAAAATTGAAAAAATCGACTTTCAACTGAAGAAAAGCGAATCCCCTTATCTTCATTTCATGGCAAATTTTGTAAACTATTTAGATGGTGTAGAAATTTATCTATTGTGCATTAATGTATATATCCCTTTGATCCCAGTTTTTATTAGTTATTTCTTTTTAAATCGTCTTATAAAATATGTTAATTATTCATTTTAGATGGCTGATAAACATAGCGATCAAGTTCTTATTCAGTATTTTTCAGAACTGTCTAAGGAATGTACTCAACAGTATTAAATAATTTCTTCCACTGAAGAGGGCGAAAATATTTTTAAGCATTTTTTTGAAAACACATAACGGTGTGATCATATAAGTTTATGAAAATATGTCGTTAATATCCATTTAATATTAAGCCAAAATATAGCTATGTTTTGTTTATTAATTTTTAGAAAAGCCACTGAAAACTAAACTTTATACCTGTTATTTTAAATGTTTTCCTTTTGTCAGTTAAGGACATAAGATAACCATTAAGGTATATCGTTGAATTTTCGCTTATACTGGACATTGAATTTTTTGTTTTATTTATTTATTTATTGTGATTTGATATCGCCTTTTTTAAAGTGGGCAAAAATGAATTAAGGAATGCTATATGCGTACATACTACTGTTACTATTACTACTAATAAATAAATAAATAAATAAATAAATAAATAAATAAAACTCTCATGCATTCTGCATCTGTTGTGGTAAATTTTTTGATCTTATTAGATTCATTATGCATATTTTCTAATCTGCTTCACGAGTTACGGCCTTTTTTTTTTCATTAGTTTATTTAAATAATTGAGAATTTTGCTAAAACAAGCAAAGTCTATAATTTTTTTTTAATGATTCGAAAATATTTACTTTTTGGTAATATTGTCTTTAATTTAATTGTTGCCAGTTCAAACGAAGTTAGGCGAATAAGAGTTATTAACAACTTTGTTATATTATATTTTTATTATATTTTCTTTAATTGTGATATTTGCCTAGCTTACTTACATATACAGTCGAACCTCTATTTAACGAACCTCTATTTTGCGAATTTCTCTATTTTACGAACTTTTCCTTGGGACCGAGAACATTTCGCGAATTTCTTCGTAAAATAACCTCCAAATAGCGAAGTGCATTCTCTATTTAACGAACTTTTTCTTGGAATCTAAATTTTTTTTTCTCCCTATTTGTCAAAATATTACTGGACATTTCAAACTTATTCTTTCTTTTAACACATTTTATGATGATCAATGACCATGAACAGGTCTTACCAGCACCTAACTCACCGAGAGCAGTAAAATCGCTGTGATTATTTGCTTTTCCTCCAAGAAGTGTCTGCCTCGTGTCCTTTAACTAGAGTCTGTCGTTTTCCAGATCGTTGAGTCGTGCTGGTAATTTCGGTTCTTTTAGCTCGAAAATGTCAAAGAGAAAGTGCTTGGCATAAAAGAAAAAAATCTTGATGTGGTGGACAAAAGCGTGAAGAAAAAGAATATTGCTTTAAAATTTGGTATTCCTCCAAACAGCTTATCGACCATAATAAAAAATCGTGATTGTAATCTAAAATTATTTTTTTAACTGAAAATACAATGTATTTTCAGACAATGTTTTGTTTCATTCTTATTTCCCTTGCAAGTTTCTTTTTGAAGGATAAAATATATAAAACAAATAGATATAATTTATACAAAAAGTGTGATTAATTACTTTTTAAAAATTAAATTTAGTGTTTATGGGTTTAAAATATGTTTTATGTAGATTAAAGTATTTTAAAAGGTGACTCTCTATTTAACGAATTTTCCATATAACGAACTTTTTTTCGGGATTTAGCGACTTCGTTAAATAGAGGTCCGACTGTATACCCTTAATTATAAATGTAAATAAATTTATCATTTCACGTAACTTTACCACAATGTTCTATGCAAAATTCCGCTCAAACCCCTTAAAAATCCACCCAAACTTTATCAAAGAAATTTTATCAACCAGAAACACGAAAAAAAAAAAAAAATCCGCCAATACTGAACTTGACACGCGCCAAACCGAAAACGACCCGAACCGAAGTGAGAAAAAATAAATCCATATTTCAGTACAATTATGGAAAATTAATCTACAATTATATCTTTAACATCAAGTTTATATTTTTTGTACAAAAATGATTGTATATGTACTTATTAATATTCAAATATATAATTTTTATATTTAGACAATGATCAGGACATTCTCTTAAAAAATCGTGTTAGCCCGAACGAATCAAAACCCAAATGTACCCGATCCGGACCCGAAACATTTAAATTCAACCTAACCTGTAACAAACAACTACACACACAAAAGAAAATAGTGTCAACCCGACCTTTACAGGTCCGGTTAGTGGTTAGGATCGTGTAAAATTGAGTTACCCAACCCGATGCATGGTTCTACTTAACTACGAGCTTTTATTAGTTTAACGAAGTTTCGAAACTAATAAATGGAAAAGAAAATATATCGATATATTTAATTCCCTTGAACATAATTTGAATGCATTTTAAACCATGTTTCAACAAAATTAGATTCCCATACATGCATCACTTATCTTATAAAAACCGTTGATGGGAACGATTTGAATTTCTGTTGTGTTCCGCTAATGTCATTTACCGCAGATAATGTTTCTAATTGTTGAAAAGAAGACGAAATGTTGCCATATTGTTTTCGCTTATCAGCCGTGTGAAAGAAGAATGGATGGAAAATCCAAAAACAGATGCCAGGTTTGGTTTTGATACATTTATTCTGTAGATTTAGCGAAAAGCTTGCGGTTAGGTGTGAAGAGATTAAAGTAACTCCCATTGGGGGAAAAAAAAAAAAAGAAAAATAAAACGTTTAGTGTTTCACGCTTCTCGCGTTTCATTGACTCAAAATTGATTAATTTTTCTCTTTATGTACTATATGTGAAAGGAGAAAATTGTAATTTGTAATATATACTAATACTAGGTTTTGTACTGATATATACATAGGAAAAATCAGTGCGTCTCAGTTACATAAACACACCTTTGCAGTGAAAACTTCCGTAACGGCTGATGTAACTTAGAGAATGGTCCATTAATCTTTTGCGCATGCACTACTTCTCTCTCTGCTGCAGTCTGAAAAAAAAAAAAAAAAAAAAAAAAAAAAAAAAAAGAGGATTTCATAGACATATATTTTCTGGCATTAGACATATATTTTCTGCAGTAGAAAAAAACTATTTTCGTTATGGAGAAAAAATCCGTACTTTTGAAAACTTGCGTTAAATTTTGAATTATTTTTGAAAACTTGACTGTCACAATATTGAAGTCAAGTCACAGTATTTAACAGAAAACTGACGACTTGGCTGACAGTGTTCTTCTGTAAAACCAAATTTTCTTCTTTTTCTTTTTACCCTAAGTATAGAGCAGGGAAAAGAAACTATTTTAATCAGTTCCATCAAGGTTTTTTTTTCCAAAATCTGTTTACGAATTTAAACCAAGCGAAACGCCAAATGGACAAGTAGTGTTCTAAAATATGTAATAAATGTATTTAATACTTCTGATTCAGCTAAAGATGGGAGAGCTTGGAAAAAAATAAGGAAATTTTCTGGAAAAAAAAATTTTTTTTTTTACTTTTTTTTCTTTTTTTTTTTTTTTTTTTCTTGAAAAACTGGAAAAATTAAAATTTGATCTTATAACAGCTGCATTCTGGTACTTTTTGTTTATTTCTTTTTTTATTTTTTTTATGTTCAGTGTCACAAATGAAAATATAACCTTGGAAAATAGATAATTAAAAGTATTAAAAATTACAAATAAAAAATCATTTGCAAAATGATATCATTAATAGAAATTAGGGAAAATTGTAAGGTTAAAACAATGTAATATGGTATTATTTATCACGTTCACGCCGGCGCCAATATTAATGTTTTTCGCTGTGAGGCGGCGCTCGAATTCACGTATTGCTTCATCTGGTACTTTCGCTTATTCGGACACTGTATGTAATGACACGCCCCTCTCATATTTATTAAATTAAACTCGAATATAACAAGCAGAGTTTATTGTGAATGTCCGAAAGTTCGTAAGGAGTAAGCATATTACTGAGATACATGATTTTATTGACTACATATGTACGAATTTATTATAAAATGTCTTAAAATCTAAAGAAATATGGACAACATGATATAAAAGCATTTTCTGTAAGGTAGAAGACACGCCCTAAGTCAATGATATCTTTTCAATGAAAACAAGAATTCTCGTTTCCTGCCGTGAATGTATAAGGTTTATAATATTGAATTGTTTTTAGTACTGAATTTTCGAATATTCAAGTGTGACCCGCCTGTAGTGCACGCCGTCTATGGCATAGTCGAGTGTGACCCACCTGTAGTGCACACCTTCTATTTAACAGTGGAGTGTGACCCACCGGTGATGCACGCCGCCCGATGCGGCAGCCAAGCGTGACCCACCGGTGATGCACGCCGGCGTGAACGTGTTAAAACACTTTTTTTTAATTTCCTTATATCTTAAATGCTCTTTTCATGAAATCAGATTGTAATCTCTAAAAAGAGTTGCTGCCAGGACAAAAGAACAAAAGTGCATTATGTACACAAAGATCTACACAGACAATAAGAGTAAAAAAAAAATCCTTTATACTTTTTTTTTGTATGAAAACGCGAGAAATATCATGCACCATGATAATTTAAAAATAAATATCAAATAAATGAAAATATCAGATATATGAAAATATTAAAAATGTTGTACACAATGATATTTTGAAAATAAATATAAGATACATGAAAAATACTGAAAATATTTTCTGGCACTATCTTGCAATAGACAAAACTGTTTCCTTTATTGAGAAATAATCCGTATTTTTGAAAATTTGCGTTAATTTTAACAATCAAGACACAGTGTTTAACAAAAAACTGGCGACTTGGCTGACAGTGTTGTTATGTAAATTCAAATTTTCTTCTTTTTTTGTCCCTAAGTATAAAGCAGGGAAATATTTTAATCAGTTCCATCTAGGTTTATTTTCCCCAAATCTCTTTAAGAATTTAAACCGAGCAAAGCGCCAAATGGACAAATAGTGTTAACATATAATAAATGTACTTGAAACTTCTTATTCAGCTAAAGATGAGAGTGCTTGGAAAAAAAAAAGGGAAAATTTCCGAAAAAAGTTTTTTTTTTTTTTTTTTTTTTTTTTTTTTTTTTTTTTTTTTTTTACACGTAAGTTTTTTTTTCTTTGGAAATCTAAAAAAAAATTTTAATTTGATTTATAAAATAATATATACGAAATCTTATAACAGCCACATTCTGGTACTTTTTGTTTTTTCTTTTTTTTTAATGTTCAGTTTCACAAATGAAAATATAACCTTGGAAAATAGATCCACCAACTCCAATCATTAAAAATAAAAAATCATTTTCAAAATGATATTAATAGAAATTAGGAAAATTGTAAGGTTAAAACAATGTAATTTAGTACTGTTTTAAAAACTCTTTTTTTTTTTTAATTTTCCTTATATCTTAAGTGTTCTTTTCATAAAATAAGATTGTAATCTCCAGAAAGTGTTGTCTTTTGTGCTGCTGAAAAAGTCACTGCCAGGACAAAAGAACAAAAGTACATTATGTACAGGTAAAAAAATTCATTTATGCTTTTTTTTTTTTGTCTGAAAAGTGAAAAATATCATACACAATGATAATTTAAAAATAAATATCAAATGTATGAAAATATCAAAAATATCATACACGATGATATTTTGGAAATAAATATCAGATATATGAAAATATCAAAAATATTATACACAATGATACATTGAAAATAAATATCAGATACATGAAAATATCAAAAATATCATACCTAATATTTTGAAAATAAATATCAAATGTATGAAAATACAAAATATAACATACACAATGTTTTTTCGAAAACAAATATCAAATATATGAAAATATCAAACGTACGAAAATATCAAAAATATCATACACAATGATATTCTGGAAATAAATATCAGACATATGAAAATATCAAAAATATTATACACAATGATATTTTGAAATTAAATATCAAATATATGAAAATATTAAACGTACGAAAATATCAAAAATATCATACACAATAATATTTTAGAAAAAAAAATATCAGATATATGAAAATATCAAAAATATTATACACAATGATATTTTGAAATTGAATATCAAATAGATGAAAATATCAAAAATATCATACACAATGATATTTTGAAAATAAATATCAAATATATGAAAATATTAAACGTACGAAAATATCAAATATATCATACACAATAATATTTTAGAAAAAAATATCCCATATATGAAAATATCAAAAATATCATACACAATGATATTTTGGAAATAAGTATCAAATATAGGAAAATATTAAACGTACGAAAATATCAAAAATATCATACACAATAATATTTTGGAAATAAATATCAGATATATTAAAATATCAAAAATATTATACACAATAATATTTTGATATTAAATATATGAAAATATCAAAAATATATACACAATGATATTTTGAAAATATGTATCAAGATATAGTACATCAAGATATATAGCAAGATATATACATATATATATAACCAAACCATAGGCTCAGGCAAAAAAAAAAAAAAAAAAACTTATTACCATTTTTTATTTTATTGTTATGAGCATGCAAAATAATTTCGCATAACTATCATCACTATGAACTTGTCTCTTCTTTCAAACTACAAGTAACCAACTGCAACCAACGCACTTCCCCTTTATGCCCAAGTCTCAGGTGTTAAATTCACAAACCTGGACGTTCTTCTTAATTTCGTTCACGTACTAACAATAGGCAGCCCGAGATTAGCTTTAACCATACGACGAGATGCGATTAAAAATCTTCCCAGTGCTAATAATGCTCAGCATGGTGCGAACTCTACGTCTGTGGAAGCGACATCGTAAAAACCAATTCTGAAAGAGTCAGTCGTGTTTCATGCATTTTTATGGGTCCCACTGCGCGGTGTTGTAATTGTTATTTATGGAGAGTTTAATGCATTTATATGTTCGTTCTGCTGGTTTTCGTTTTTACTTTACTTGATTTGTGAGAGCTTATTTTTGTGTACGTGGTAAAGCTGCGACATGGAAGTTAAACAAATCGCAAAATATTTCCAAGCAAACAAATTGCAACATTTGGATTGTTTACGGGGAAGAGAAGACTCACAAGTCTGTAGTATGCAGTTATATATGTCCTTTATTTCCGCTTCATACAATTCTTCATTTAAGTTTCATTTTGGGGAACGTTCAAGTATATATCTTATGGCTGTTCTCAAAACCAAATTATCTACATTCTGACACATTTTTAATACATTTTTGTTCAATCTGTCATCTCCTACCCGAACGCTTTTTACAATAATAATGAATACATATACACTCGTTAATATTCAAATAATTAGTTTTTTCATTCGAAAAATATTCAGGTCTTTCTTTTGAAAAATCGGGTTAAATCGATCCCGAGGGGAAAAAGTCAAAACCGAACCCGAAACCGAAACATTTAAAATCAGCCTGAACCACAACGAAAAAAAAAAATAGTATCAATCTGACTTATTCCGAAGTGCGGGTCCTGTCGGGTGCGGGCAAAATTTGGTTACCCGACCCCGACGTGGAAGAGTAAAAACCCAAGCCGGACACGAAACATTTAAAATAAGCCCTACCCACAACAACAACAAAAAAAATATAGCATCAATCCGACTCATTCCGAAACGCGGGTCGTGTCGGGTCTGGACAAAAGTCGGTTTCCGAACCCAACGTGAAAGATTCAAAACTCAACCCGAACCCGAAACATTTAAAATCAACCCGACCCGCAACGAAAAAAATTAGCATCAATCCGGCTCCTTCTGAAACGTGGGTCGTGTCGGGTCCGGGTAAAATTCGGTTACCCGAACCGATGCAGGACTCTACTATTTATCTCATAAGAAATTCTTTGCAAAGAAGTGGATGCACTTAATGGAGCTAATATACCTAAAAATAGGAATACGCTGTCTCAAATTATAGGGTTGCGCGTAATACATCGGAGCGCATTATACCCCGCAACATAAAGTATGTATTTTATGATGTAATGAATTGATATTTGCAGTAAGCGAATACCATAATAGACAGCTTTAGTATCGAAAGGTTCAGTAATTTTTCTTTCTATTTATAATATAACTTATAGAGTTAATCTAAATTGTAATTACGTCGAAACGGGGAAGTTTTACTCAAATATTGAACATTTTAAAACGTATTTAACGTAAAATCTCAACCTGTTATCCTCTGTTAGCAAACGCACTCATGGTTGAATTCCAAAGAACATTTAAGTGTTAACATAATTTTTTTCCTAGTTAAGAATTAACGTAATTTTACTGATCTTGTATTTTAAAATATTTTCTCTTTCTCTTTTTTTAAGCAGAGAGTAATTCAGTGTTCTGACTTTTCTAACGACGTCGACCTATCACAAGAAGTGCTCATGTGACCATTACATGATTTATGATACTTCAGTCTCGAAACCGATGTTTTACCACTGAATGATAAATCATTTTATGTTTTCCATTCATTTTTTTTTATCTTAAGTTGAATTCAGTAGAAGTACTCTCAAAAGAGCAAAGGACATCGTTGATTCAAAATATTTCCTTTTGATTGATTTATAAAAGATTTTTTCCAAGAAACATCGCTATATAAATGCACTTTAAATTTCTTTAAAGAATACAGTCTATTCATATTATTTGTGATAATGTGATATTCATATTCATTTTTTGATACCAAATACTTTTTATTTAATGTACTTTTAACAATTAAGGGGGTCCGTTTTCATTTTAAAGTTTCCACATTTTTTAGAACGTTATTTATTCCACATTTTTAAATAATTTTTATTTATTGAGTTAAAAATTCGAATTTTTTTATGATGGATAACTATATCATTTATAAACAAAATCACATGATAAAACTTCTCATAATTTTTTTAATTTAAAATTAAAAATTTATCAAAAAGTGGGGTAATTTAAAATCGTTATAACTCGAAGTATTATTAGTAGAATTTAATTTTTTTTTTCGTTTAAATAAACAGATATATATAAATTTTAATTTTGATTGAGCAATTTTAAAAATATTAATTTAAATAAGTATTAAAAATATTTAAACTAAAAATCTTAAAAAAAGGATGTAACTTTTAAAAAAAATTATATTTTCAAAAGTAAACATTTTTTTCAAATTTGCTGAAACAAAATTGAAGTCAAACAATTGAAAAAGACATGTTCCAAGTTTGAACCATTTATCTTTAACGGTTCTTGACTTATAAGAATTTAAATACGAGAAAAGCTTACAAAAAACCATCATTCCGAAAAACGTATTTTCAGACGAAGTCGTTTCCTTGACAACCATTGCTTGAATGCTAGATTTTGAAAACAAACCAAAACGAATAAATTAATAATTCCTATGCTAATTAAGATATAGACATGATTTAACCGTCATTTTAAGCTGAAAAAAAAAACATAGGAATGTTTAATGCAATAAATGTTCTTTAGAAAATTTTAAGATTTTTGTGTCGCAGATCTCCTAACCAAATGTTTTGGGAAATCTGTGATGATTGTTTGTAGAAATAATGAAACTACACTATCGAGAAAGAAATTTCGTCAAAATAATTAAAAAGTACCGGCAGCAAGTTACTGAAACACACCTCTGTGATTGGAAGAGATTTATCTGCTCTTTGACAATCATTGGTTTACATATTCTATGTCCATTCATCTAAGTTAACAAATAAACGAATAAATGACGGTGTTTCTTTAAAAAGTTCATTCAATGAAAAGCCTTTACTATCAACTAAAATTTTTAAATTTTTCAAATTTCAAATTCTTCAAATACATTAAATCGTCCAGCAAGTGCGCGAGAAATTTCTTTTTGGAGCTAGTTGACTCAATTGAAATCCGTACTATCGTTTCGACACTGATAATTCCTTTTAATGTTATAAATCAGCTGTACATCAGAAATAAAATATATTGTTACAGCATGTAATTTCGTATGTTTTTCCATTTCAAGAAATATTGCTTTGTTGGAACGAAAATGTTTATTATTTATTTCCATTGTTTATACATTCTATGTCCATTATTATAATGCGACAGATAAATATATAGTCTTTTATTTTTTTATAGTCATTCAAAGAAAAATCTTTGCTAATCTTTGAAAATTTTAAATATTCAAATGAAAAAAACTTTTATTTTTTTTATATCATTGATTAATATTATAAATCACCCATAAATCAGAAATAAATACGATTATTGAATATTAAAGACGAGAATTATCACTTTGCTAACTAAGCTTAGTTTGCAAAGTAAGTTAGTTAAAGTTAGTAAGTTAAAGTTTTAAGCTTGGTTTACGCTTAGTTAGCAAAGTGATAATTCACGTCTTTAATATTCAATAATTTCAAACGTAATTTCACTGCTGAAAAGTAGTTGAAAAATTAATTAAAAATTGTATATTCACCGATGCTGGGTTCATTTGCGTCTCATGTTACGCCGCTAGAATGTGTGCTCATGAAGACTTCTCAATCTTGCCTCAGCGGTAGCGGTCTTACCGACTTATGTGAGTGAGAGATGCCAAGCTGGGCATCGTCCTCGTGGCTGGGCAAGCTGGGCATTGTCCTCATGGTAGAGGATTGGGAGCGCTATTCCAGAGGTCCGGGTTCGTTTCCCGGCTTGGACATTTTTCACTCTGTTGATTTACGCTTAGTTAGCAAAGTGATAATTCACGTCTTTAGGGGGACACAGTACCTTTTAAACTACTTTTTCAATTTTGAATAATACTGTAATATACTTAAATATAATGTCACTACAGATATTAAATACTATAAAGCAATTATAATTTCATATAATAAAAAAAAAAAAATCTTGTAGAACAGCCTGTTGGCATGATTTCAACATTTTGGATATTTAGAACTATTTTTTTGAAGGAAAAAGATATATATATATATATGAATAAGTTTACTGTCGATATCATCTATGTATATATTTATCTAAGTGATTATTTTATCTAATTGATTAATTTTTTAATTCAAGTTCTTTTTATCTAAGTGATTATTTTATATAATTGATTAATTTTTTAATTCAAGTTTTTTTTTTCAATGTACAGTATTATTGTTTTTATGTATGCATTTATTAGTACATTATTATTATTTTATTAAGGATGGGTACCAAGAGCATTAAGTATTTTCCCAGGCAAGTGTTTTGCTAAGGGGAAAGCTTAATTGCCTGTTACAATCTGTATGTATGATATTACGATGTAAAGTAAAGAATTGGACAGTTTTGGTACAAAAGAGGGACTTTTATGACCTCATGTTTTATGGGACAGCTGCAGGATCTTCGTGTGGGAGCCCGCGGTCTCGTGAGAAAGTGGGGTTTGAAATATCGGATGTAGGAGGGTCGGAAGGCCCTGTGCATTCCGGGGACCCACTGACCACTGGCCGACACGAAGGCGGGTCCAGGCAGCGGCGAGTGGTTGGAGATTTTAATTATGCTGAATATGTTAATTCGCATCCACCACTCAGGGCCGCACATGCAAATTTTTAACAGAGAGAGATTTTCTTTTTCTCGAAAAAAAAATACAGATGTACAAAAAGAGTTCCAGAGTGCGGTGATTTTTTTTTCCAAGCCCTTTTGGCTGATCTGCCCATGTTTACTTGCTCTGTCTATGACGAGCAATATAGTAGTGTTAATTTTTTTTAAAAAAATGATTTAAACATTTTTGCTTTTGGCCCAGACCTGGGTGGAATTTAGTGTAAATAAAACTAAAATTACGGAACACGAATATGTGTGTTGTGGTTCTACAAACAAAAAAAAAGAACTTTTGGATATATATATATATACTGTCAAGTCTACAACTCTAAAAGGATCTTGTGACCCCCAATGGGGAAAAAGGTACGATGTTATGGATGTTCTCTTTTCTATTGTGTACCGTATTAATATCAAATGTTTGAATTGGGAATAGGGTGCCCAGGAGAACTTGTCAACTTCAATTAATATCCAAATTAGTGTTTTTTTTTTTCATGAGTTATTATTTTGGATGGTAAAAGTATGAATTATTGAATTGTAACTTAATATAATTTGCCTGTGGTGTAAATAAATGATTTATTATTATTAATTCCCTTCTTTGTTATTATTTGTTAAAAATCTTGCTAATTACTTATTTTACGTATTTAGAAATTACCTGACTGCTTAATATTATTATTATACCATATATGAAAAAGCCATAATTAAATTTATCTTGTAGGGTTGGTTTGTCTGAAAATTGGGGAGTTATATTTAGTGGTTTTGATTTTATTATATATTTCCCTTCAAACCAATTGGCCATAGGTTAGTTATCTTCTAAACATTTCACAACGCATTGTCTTATTTATTCAAGATAACCTTTTAGGTAAATGACCGTAGGTTATCTATTAACTAACTAGGCTTTACGATCACCAGGTCCTCTATAATTAGAGGCCCCTATAAGATAGATTTTCTTTTGGATCAAGTAAGTTCGGAGAAAAGGGTGCGCCGAGCCCGCGGTCTCGTGAGAAAGTGGGGTTTGAAATATCGGATGTAGGAGGGTCGGAAGGCCCTGTGCATTCCGGGGACCCACTGACCACTGGCCGACACGAAGGCGGGTCCAGGCAGCGGCGAGTGGTTGGAGATTTTAATTATGCTGAATATGTTAATTCGCATCCACCACTCAGGGCCGCACATGCAAATTTTTAACAGAGAGAGATTTTCTTTTTCTCGAAAAAAAATACAGATGTACAAAAAGAGTTCCAGAGTGCGGTGATTTTTTTTTCCAAGCCCTTTTGGCTGATCTGCCCATGTTTACTTGCTCTGTCTATGACGAGCAATATAGTAGTGTTAATTTTTTTTAAAAAAATGATTTAAACATTTTTGCTTTTGGCCCAGACCTGGGTGGAATTTAGTGTAAATAAAACTAAAATTACGGAACACGAATATGTGTGTTGTGGTTCTACAAACAAAAAAAAAGAACTTTTGGATATATATATATATACTGTCAAGTCTACAACTCTAAAAGGATCTTGTGACCCCCAATGGGGAAAAAGGTACGATGTTATGGATGTTCTCTTTTCTATTGTGTACCGTATTAATATCAAATGTTTGAATTGGGAATAGGGTGCCCAGGAGAACTTGTCAACTTCAATTAATATCCAAATTAGTGTTTTTTTTTTCATGAGTTATTATTTTGAATGGTAAAAGTATGAATTATTGAATTGTAACTTAATATAATTTGCCTGTGGTGTAAATAAATGATTTATTATTATTAATTCCCTTCTTTGTTATTATTTGTTAAAAATCTTGCTAATTACTTATTTTACGTATTTAGAAATTACCTGACTGCTTAATATTATTATTATACCATATATGAAAAAGCCATAATTAAATTTATCTTGTAGGGTTGGTTTGTCTGAAAATTGGGGAGTTATATTTAGTGGTTTTGATTTTATTATATATTTCCCTTCAAACCAATTGGCCATAGGTTAGTTATCTTCTAAACATTTCACAACGCATTGTCTTATTTATTCAAGATAACCTTTTAGGTAAATGACCGTAGGTTATCTATTAACTAACTAGGCTTTACGATCACCAGGTCCTCTATAATTAGAGGCCCCTATAAGATAGATTTTCTTTTGGATCAAGTAAGTTCGGAGAAAAGGGTGCGCCCAACACTCTTGTTAGCTTGTGCTAGGGAATTTATAGATAAATTAAGATATTCATTAACCTAATTTTTAATAGTTGTCTAGATCTTGCCAGCACAGCCTATTTAACTAAAATTTAAATTAAAAAAAATAATAAAAATTTTTTTTTAAATCCCTACTACTTTTTTAAATATGAATATTTTTGCTTCAAATTTTTTTTCATAATCCTAAAAACATACTACATAAGATTGTGCATGGATTTAACATGCAAGGCTATAATTTTTTTTTTTTTTTTTTTAAGAATTTCAATTATTTTTCCTTGATTTTTTACTATACAAAAGAGAAAAAGATTGATATTAAATGTAATATCCCATACATCTAAAAATCCATGCACAGTTTTATGTAGTATAATCTATGGAAAATGGAAAAAAAAAATTAAGCAAAAATATTCATATTTAAAAAAGTAGTAGGGATTTAAAAACATTTTTTTTTATTTTTTTAAATTTAAATTTTAGTTAAATAGCCTGTTCTACAAGATTTTTTTTTTTTTTTTGAAATTATATGAAATTATATTTGCTTTATAGTACCTCATATCTGTAGTGGCATTATATTTAAGTATATTACAGTATTATTCAAAATCGAAAAAGTAGTTTAAAAGGTACCCCTAATATTCAATAATTTCAAGCGTAATTTTACTGCTGAAAAGTAATTGAAAAATTATTTTTAAAAAATGTGATTATAGCTTATTAATTCCATGTTTATCCATTTCAATTAATATTGCTTAGCTGGAACAAAATATTTTATGACATATTTTCATTTTTTATAGTAATTCAATGGAAATTCCTTACTACCAACTTAAATTTTTAAATGTTCAAATTAAAAAAAAAAAAAAAAAAAAAAAAAAAAAAAAAAAAATCAAACCCTCTAACGTTTTTTCTCCATTCAGAAAATACATTAAGTCGTCCAATATGAGAGCGAGAAAGTCCTTTTGGGAACTAGTTGACTCATTTGAAATCCGTTCCCTCGTTTCGGTGTTCAAGGGGGCAGAAATATCAAAAATGCGGGGGTGGTCGAAAAAGAAAGAGGGGGTTTGAGCAAGAAGAATTCGATAGAAAACGAACGAAACCTTCGGAATGCGTGAATCGGGGCGGAAAATCGCCAGCCCAGTCCTGAAATTAGGTGTCATGTTCAGTTATCGGCAGGGAATGGGACGTACCAGATGGTACCAATGGCGGTAACTTTACTTTTTCTATACTTATTTATTATTTCGCCGCTACGTTCCTTCAATTACAGATGGGAATTCGGGAGACAGGAATAGAATGTGGTGGATTTGCATTAATTAATGGATTCTTCGAAAAGAATGTCTTATTTCGATCTGATCTGAATTCGTTTTTGTTCTTTGGAACTTTTGATTAGAATGTTGAAATAGGGTGTTCTGATGATAATGAAAAAGGAAAATTATCAAACTTCGAATTCTTCTTTTTCATTATCATTTAAATGACTTATGGAGAAAATCTGTACTTAAAAACTATTACAAAATTAAATTAAAACTGTTTGAAAATACGGATTTTTCTCGGGAATTGAATCATTAATTTCATATAAGAAAATAAAATATTGCTGTATTTTAGAATTTGTGTTTAAATTCTTAATTTGTACGTAAAAATGTAAAATGCGGTAAAATATCTTTTAGTTTTGAATAATGGTATTTTACACCATGAAGGAATGTTGCTGCTCCGGGTGTGTGTGTGTGGGGGGGGGGGGGGGGGATATGGAGTTTCCGAATGGGGCGATTTCTATCTTTAAACCGTTATCATATACCAAATCTAAAATCTTCCAGTGGGGATATTTTGGTGCTCCGAGAGATGTTCCACCTAGGGCAACTCTTGAATTTATCAATGATAATGATATCCTGCAATCAGTTGCTCGGATAATCAATTACCCGAAAATAAGTTAACCGGATGAACACAGGTTCTCAATTATAAATATAGTTATTCCTTAGCATACCCTATCTAACAATTTTTTCTTATCCTCTAATATCAAGCCTGGTGCAGAACTTCGGTATCATAATCAATTATTGCTAGAGAACGGGACATACTAAATAATAATCTCATAGCAATACTAAATAATAACAAATTTGACCTTTTGAAGGAGGAGGACGGTGATTCATTCAGACATTCAAAGACGGTAGGAAAATTTTTATAAAGCTTAATTTTAACCAAGATTTGTGCCAAGACTTTCGAACTAAATTTTACTTTTATAATTTAGTTGAAAAAAGTTGTAAAATTAAATTTCTTAATTTTCTAATAAACAATTTCGAAACTTCTAGTGTGACTTCAACATTTCATAAACAAAATTACTTGTCCTTGAGAGGGTTAAATTTTAAATTATTTCTTAAACTACTACTTTTAAATACCTGTTTCGATTTAAAAAAACAACTAAAATCACAGGAAACAGCTAAATTGGATTTAATTTTTTTTTTAATTAATAATAATAATTTATTTAGTAAAAAATGAATTATTTACTTTCTATTCCCACTTTTCAAAAAGATATCTTTTACGAAAGTCTATGAAATAAAAAGTTATATTTCTGTTACGGGTTTCAAACTTACACTGACCTTGGAAGGGGAAAAAAGCATACTGGAAATACTTTTGTATCATAAGTAGAATTTACGATGAAAGGAAAACGAAAGTATGCCTTTTTATTCAAAGGTACATCATGCTGAGAGTAAATTGATTGTTCCATTTTTTGATATACCCGACTGTGTAAAACCGAAATACTTGATCAAAATGATTTTATGATTTTATTTTATTGGTTAAATATTGATTTTCTGTAACATTTCTCTTAGAAGTCATATTCTAGATTTATGAGCAAAAACATTTTCTTTTAAAATATTTACGATGGAAGGAAAACGAAACTATGCCTTTTTATTCAAAGGTATATCATGCTGAGAGAAAATTGATTGTTCCATTTTTTGATATACCCGACTGTGTAAAACCAAAATACTTGATCAAAATGATTTTATGATTTTATTTTATAGGTTAAACATTGATTTTCTGTAACATTTCTCTTAGAAGTCATATTCTATATTTATGAGCAAAAACATTTTCTTTTAAAATATTTACGATGGAAGGAAAACGAAACTATGCCTTTTTATTCAAAGGTATATCATGCTGAGAGAAAATTGATTGTTCCATTTTTTGATATACCCGACTGTGTAAAACCAAAATACTTGATCAAAATGATTTTATGATTTTATTTTATAGGTTAAACATTGATTTTCTGTAACATTTCTCTTAGAAGTCATGTCCTAGATTTATGAGCAAAAACATTTCCTTTTAAAATATATATAACAAAAAGCTATTTTTTTCGGTTATAAAATATTATAACGTCCCATAAAAAGTCGAGGTAATTATCAAAGGGTAGTTAAATAAGATATCTTCTGAACAAAACAAGTTACTGACCTTATAAATAAATTGATTTTATATGATGAAAATATGTACTGTGTAATGGAAAATTGCAAAAATTAAATTATCCTATTTCGATTTAAAAATGACGTCAAGAAACACCCCAAAACCCCCGGAAACACCTAAACTGGACACAATTTTAAAACAATTAATAATCTTAGTTTGCGTCGTAACAAATTAGTTTTTGACTTTCTATTGAAGTTTTTCAGAACCATATCTTTTGTGAAAGCCTATGAAATGAAAAGTTTTATTTCTGTCACATTTTTTTAAATCTTATGTTGGCCTTGAGAAGACTAATAACACGTATTGGAAATACTTTTTTACCGTAAGTAGAATTTACGATGGAAGAAAAACGAAACCATGCCTTTTCATTCAAAGGTAAATCATGGTGAGAGTAAATTGATTTTCCCATTTTTTATATACACGACTGTGTAAAACTGAAATACTTGATGAAAATGATTTGATTTTATTGGTTAAATATTGATTTTCTGTAACATTTCTCTTAGAAGTCATGCCCTAGATTTATGAGCAAAAGTGTTTCCTTTTAAAATACACATAATAAAAAGCTATTTTTTTTTAGATTATAAAATGTTATAGCGTCCAATAAAAAGTCGAGGTTATTATTAAAGGATAGTTAAATAAGATATTTTCTGAACAAAACAAGTTATTGACCTTATAAATAAATTAATTTTATATGATGAAAATATTTACTGTGTAATTAAAAATTGCAAAATTTGAATTATCCTTTTTAGATTTAAAAAAGGCATAAAACCCCAGGAAACACCTAAACTGGGCATAATTTTAAAACAATTAATAATCATTATTTGCATCGTAACAAGTTAGTTATTTACTTTCTATAGCCGTTTTTCAGAACGATATCTTTTATGAAAGCGTATGAAATGAAAAGTAATTTCTGTCACATTCTTTTAAAACTTATGTTGACCTTGAGAAGACTAATAACACTTATTGAATATATTTTTTATCGTAAGTAGAATTTACGATGGAAGAAAAACGAAACTATGCCTTTTCATTCAAAGGTAAATCATGTTGAGAGTAAATTGATTTTCCCATTTTTTTATATACACGACTGTGTAAAACTGAAATACTTGATGAAAATGATTTGATTTTATTGGTTAAATATTGATTTTCTGTAACATTTCTCTTAGAAGTCATGTCCTAGATTTATGAGCAAAAGTGTTTCCTTTTAAAATACATTCGAACCTCTATTTAACGAAATCGCTAAATCCCGGAAAAAAGTTCGTTATATGGAAAATTCGTTAAATAGAGATTCACCTTTTAAAATACTTTAAACTACATAAAACAGATTTTAAATTCATAATCACTAAATATTGTTACTAAAAGTAATCAATCATAGTTTTTTAATAAATTATAACGATTTGTTTTACTTATTTTACCACCAATATCCATCATCAATTCATTTTTTCTATGTATTTAAATCTTTGAAATCTGCAAGGAAAACAAAACATTGTCCGGGAATACACTGTACTTTCTGTTTAAAGTAAATAGTTTTACATTAAAATTAACGAATTTTAATGACAGTGTCGTATTTATTATTATTTATAACAAATAATTTTAACCATACATTAACATATGCATCCTTAAATTTAATTTCTGATAAACTCTGTTAATTTTGTCTGAGTTTTTTTCTTTTAAAAAGTGCTTTCTCTCAGAATACGTCTCGCATCTTTGCAATGCACCAAAAACCCCTTCATGCGTATTTTCTTCTAACTATAATCCGCGTCGTATTCTTTCAAATGATTCTAGCTTTTCATCACACGAAGTTTTGTTAATTCCTGCATCATGTTCATTTCCATCATCATCATATTCGTCTTCATCGCAATTCATTGCTGTATTGTTTTTATTTTTCACACTGTCGAAAATATCCAATTCGGATAGTGTTTAAGAGGTCTCAATTCCAGAATTAAGAGAAATACAATCATCATTGAGCACACCA
Source organism: Maratus speciosus (assembly GCA_963932465.1). Taxonomy (NCBI): domain Eukaryota; kingdom Metazoa; phylum Arthropoda; class Arachnida; order Araneae; family Salticidae; genus Maratus; species Maratus speciosus. The sequence continues at coordinate 228,442,491 of OZ010797.1, read as the reverse complement.
TGGTTAATTTCTTCTTTTTTTTCTCATCTGTATCCACATTTTTTTAAGTTACTGTAAAGGATTATCGTCTCCGTCTTCTGTACTTACCGAATTCTCACTGCTGACAAAGAAGGAGCCTGGTAAAACCAGTTCAAGGTCATTAAACATCATAAAATGTGTTTAAACAAAGAATAAGTTTGAAATGTACAGAAATATTTTGAGAAGTAAGAAGAAAAAAAATTTTAGATCACAAGAAAAAGTTCGTTAAATAGAGAATGCACTTCGCTATTTGGAGGTTATTTTACGAAGAATTCGCAAAATGTTCTTGGTTCCAAGGAAAAGTTCGCAAAAAAGAGGTTCGTTAAATAGAGGTCCGACTGTACACATAATAAAAATGTATATATATATACAGATATTTTTTTTTTTTTTTTTTTTTTTTTTTTTTTTAAGATTATAAAGTGTTATAGCGTCCAATAAAAAGTCGAGGTTATTATTAAAGGATAGTTAAATAAGATATTTTCTGAACAAAACAAGTTATTGACCTTATAAATAAATTAATTTTATATGATGAAAATATTTACTGTGTAATGAAAAATTTCAAAATTTAAATTATCCTTTTTAGATTTAAAAAAGGCATAAAACCCTAGGAAACACCTAAACTGGGCATAATTTTAAAACAATTAATAATCATTATTTGCATCGTAACAAGTTAGTTATTTACTTTCTATAGCCGTTTTTCAGAACGATATCTTTCATGAAAGCGTATGAAATGAAAAGTAATTTCTGTCACATTCTTTTAAAAATTATGTTGGCCTTGAGAAGACTAATAACACTTATTGGAAATATTTTTGTATCGTAAGTAGAATTTACGATGGTAGAAAAACGAAACTATGCCTTTTCATTCAAAAGTATATCATGCTAAGAGTAAATTGATTTTTCCATTTTTTGATAGGGTAATTCCGGGATTTATGTCGCAGATTTTTTTCAATTTGTGTATAAAGTCCCATGGTGGACATAAAATAATAAAAATCATGCTGTGCTATTTAATGTTAAATATACAACGCGTGTAATGTGACAAAAAATTTCAAAACAAATTATTAATATTTTTTAACAATTTTTTTCTAAAACATTACATTGCGGCGCGTCACCCGTACATTCAGGCTGAGACGCGCCGCACTTGTGCGGTAGTTATGCTGCGCTTGTAATAAGAACAGAATGAAATTATAAATAAAAATATTAAAAAAAATATTCATAACTGGACTATAATTGACGATTTAGTAACAAAAGGAAACTAAATGAGTACAATGAAACGTATTAGTAGATTCAAATTAATAATTGTTGCGTACTTTCACTATTAAAATTGTCGACTTATTATTTTTTTATTATTAAATTTTAATTGTTATTTCAACATCACCGTAATATCAATGTATTAGAAAGGGAAAAGAAAAAAGTAAATTTGTGTTTACATAATTTATTTGTTAACCCTTTCAGGACCGGTGGCTTTTACACAAATTTTTTTCGGTTGGTACCACTTTTTAAAAAGAAGTTACCTTTACTTAATTAACCATGAAAATTCTCTAATTAAACAAAGCAAATATTACTTTTCTTTTTTACTGGTGCCAGAAACAAATTTTGTAAGCTCATTATGAAGGTTCTTATATGCACCTATGGTCCCGAATGGGTTAAGAGACCTGTTTTTTCGACTACAATCTACAGAAAATGTGTCGAAAAAGTACAGTCTTTATGTAACTACATTTAAACACATGATGGAACGAAGCCAATTACACTTCCTCTTTTCTGGAATAGTTTTCTAAACATTCCTTGCAAAGAACGTCTGCGTTACGCGTAATCCAATTTTTCATTATTATCATCTTGGCTTGCATGTTTCTTGCCCTTCTGACTTTTTATTTTCCCCCTTTTCTCCTTTGGTTTTAGTAAACTTGATAACATGCCTAACATGGTTAGTCTGTGCAAAAAGAAAAGGAAAAGTTAATAACATTTAATCATCCCGTACAAAAGAAACTGCGGCATGTATACCGGAATAGCAGTGCGGCATGTATCCCATTTGCATGGTGCAGACGTCGGCCATCATAGTTACCTGCCATCGCTAAGGGGAATAGCGTAACCATACACACAGTACTCTATACAAACGCTACACTTAGATTTGACTTCGAAATCATGCATGTCTTTAGTAATTAGTGTATGAAAAGTATTTAAACATAATGTGTTTAAATGTTTGGACAGTAAAATAATGCACTTACGTCAAATTAAGGATTCTACTTCTACAAGTAAACATCGAAATGGGATTCACGCTACACACTGGTTAAAGTAATCTCATTGCGCACCTATACTGAGCGTTTGACGACCATCTATCGATAACTACAAGAAATACAAGGGGTGCGGCATCTATCCCGTATGCGGCGACTCTCTCGGAGTTACCCTATACCCGTCTGTGTAGAACTGAAATACTTGATGAAAATGATTTTATCTTATTGGTTAAATATTGATTTTCTGTAACATTTCTCTTAGAAGTCATGTCCTAGATTTATGAGCAAAAACATTTCCTTTTACAATACGCATAGTAAAAAGCTATTTTTTTTTTTCGATTATAAAATATTATAACGTCCCATAAAAAGTCGAGGTAATTATCAAAGGATAATAAAATAAGATATCTTCTGAACAAAACAAGTTATTGACCTTATAAAAAATATATTTTATATGATGAAACTATGTACTGTGTAATGAAAAATTTCAAAATTTAAATTATCCTATTGAAATTAAGAATAAGACCTAAAACCATAGGAAACACCTAATCTGGGTATAATTTTAAAACAATTAATAATCATAATTTACTTCGCAACAAATTAGTTATTTACATTCTACTGCCGTTTTTCAGAAAGATATCTTTTGTGAAAGCGTACGAAATGAAAAGTTTTATTTCTGTCACATTCTTTTAAAACTTATGTTGGCGTTGAGAAGACTAATAACACATATGGGAAATATTTTTGTATCGTAAGTAGAATTTACGATGGAAGAAAAACGAAACTAGGCTTTTTCATTCAAAAGTATATCATGCTGAGAGCAAATTGACTGTTCCATTTTTTCATATACCTGGCTGTGTAAAACCAAAATACGTGATGAAACTGAGATTTTTCATTTTTTACTTTTTTATTAAATATTGATTTGCTGTAACATTTCTTTTAGAAGTCATGTCCTAGATTTATGAGCAAAAACATTTCATTTTGTATAAGTTAAAAAAAAAAAAAAAAGCTATTTTCTTAGATTATAAAATGTTTGAAAGTGATATAAAACATCCTGACGATTATCAAAAATAGTTAAATAAGATATTTTCTAAACAAAATCAGCTATTCATTTTATGAATAAATTAACTTTATATAGTGAACAAAAATGTACTATGTACTGTGTACTGTACAAATTGCAAAATTAAAAATATACGTTCAGATAACCCCCCCCCCCCAAAAAAAAAAAAAAAAAAACTAAACTGGATAATATTTAAAAAAATAATAATAAACATAATTTATTCGTTAGTTACCTTCGATTCACGCTTTTCATAGAGATAGCTGTTGTGAAAACCTATGAAAAGGAAATATTTATTTCTGTTACATCCTTTTCAAACTTATGCTGGCCTTGAAAAGAAAAAAAAAACAAATACTGGAAAAACTTTTGTATCGTAAGTAAGAATTTACGATAGAAGAAAAACGAAACTATGCCTTTTCATTCAAAGGTGCGACATGCTGAGAGTAAATTCATTGTTCCATTTTTTTTGATGTACTGACCCAACTGTGTAAAACTAAAATGCTTGTGAAAATCTGATTTTTTATTGTATTGGTTAAATATTGTTTTTTTTGTAACATTTCTCTTAGAAATCATGTCCTAGATTTATGAGCAAAAACATTTCGTTAAAAAAAAAAAAAAAAAAAAAAAAAACATAATAAAAAACTGTTTATAAAATGTTATAAGGTTCCATAAAAAATCGAGGTAATTATCAAAGGATAGTTAAATAAGACATCGTCTGAACAAAATAAGTTATTGACCTTATAAATATATTAATTTTATATGATGAAAAAATGCACTGTGTAATAAAAAAAAATTGCAAAATTATATTATCATATTTAGATTAAAAAAAGACCAAAAACCCCTAGAAACACCTAAACTAGGTATAATTTTAAAACAATTAATAATTATAATTTACTTCGTAACGAATTAGTTATTTACCTTGTATTCCCGCTTTTTGGAAAGACAGATTTTGTGAAAGCCTATGAAATGAAATGTTTTATTTCTGTTACATCCTTTTCAAATTTATGTTGGCCTTGAAAATAATAAAAACATACATTGGAAATCGTTTTGTAACGTAAATAAGTATTTACAATGGAAAGAAAACAAAACTATGCTTTTTCATCCAAAGTTAAATTGATTGTCCCATTTTTTTTATATACCAGGCTGTGTAAAACCGAAATACGTGATGAAAATGTGATTTTTAATTTTTTAGGTTTGTGTTAAATATTGATTTTCTGTAACATTTCTTTTAGAAGTCATGTCCTAGATTTATGAGAAAAAGATTTCATTTTGTGTATGTGCCAATAAAAAGCTATTTTCTTAGATTATAAAATGTTTGAACGTGATATAAAAAATTCCGATGCCAAAAGATAGTTAAATAAGATATTTTCTAAACAAAATGCGTTATTGATATTATAAATAAATTAATTTTACATAGTAAAAAAAAAAAAAAAAAAAAAAAAAAAAAAATGTACTGTGTAATGGAAGAATTCCAAAATTAAAAATATCCTGTTTAGTTTTAAAAAAGACCTAAAACCTCAGAAAAACCTAAATTGGATAATATTTTAAAAAAATTAAAAATCTTAATTTACTTCCTAACAAATGGGTTATTTGCCTTCAATTCCCGCTTTTCGAATAGATAGCTTTTGTGAAAGCCTGCGAAATGAAAAAGTTATTTTTCTGTTATATCCTTTTCAAAAATAAGAATTAAAACACATACTGGGAATACTTTTGTATCATAGGTAAGAATTTTCAATGAAAAAAAAAAATGAAACTATGCCTTTTCATTCAAAGGAATATCAAGCTGAGAGCAAATTGATTGTTCCATTTTTTTTTTATATACCCGACTATGTAAAACCAAAATAAGTGATGAAAATGTGATTTTCATTTTTTATTTTCTTTGTTAAATATTAATTGTCTGTAACATTTCTTTTAGAAGTCATGTCCTAGATTTATGAGCAAAAACATTTCATTTTTTACAAGTGGCAATAAAAAGGCATTTTTTAATTATAAAATATGAGATCATGCTGTAAAAAGTCGAAGTAATCATCTAAGTATAGATTAATAACATGTCTTCTGAACAAAATTCATTATTGATCTTATAAATAAATTAATTTTAATAATTAAAAATCTTACGATACTCATCAGCGTACATGTAAATAAAAACTATATTAAAAATACATTACAAATTATTCCTAACGTTTCGTGCTCTTGCTAACGAGCCATCTTCAGGGGAGAGAGTCCTTGACCTCCACGGAGCGAAGTTTCCAACAGCACATTCACTTTCACGACATCACAACTGAAAACATTACGGTCTGAAAACATTACGGTTATTAATTTTATGTAGTCAAAAAATGTACTGTGTAATGAAAAATTGCAAAATTAAAAATATCCTATTTAGATTTTAAAAATACCTAAAACCTCAGTAAAAATCTAAATTGGATAATATTTTTTAAAAATTAAAAATTATAATTTACTTCCTAACAAATTTGTTATTTACCTTCTATACCTGCTTTTCGGAAAGATAGCTTTTGTGAAAGTCTATGAAACGAAAAATTTTATTTCTGTTACATCCTTTTCAAACTTATGCTGGCCTTGAAAATAAATAAAAAAACATATTGGAAATACTTTCGTATCATCAGTAGAATTTACGATGGAAAGAAAACGAAACTATGCCTTTTCATTCAAATGTATATCATGCTGCGAGCAAATTGATTGTTCGATTTTTTGATATGTGTGTAATGACTGTGTAAAATCGAAATACGGGATGAAAATGGGATTATTTATTTTTTAAATATTTGGTTAAATATTGATTTTTTGTAACATTTATTTTAGAAGTCATGTCCTAAATGTATGAGCAAAAACATTTCACTTTGTATAAGTGCTATAAAAAGCTATTTTCTTAGATTATAAAATGTTTGAACATGATATAAAAAAATCCCGGTGTTTATCAATAGATAGTTATATAAGATATTTTCTAGCAAAACTCAGTTATTGATCTTATAAATAAATTTTATAGTGAAACAATGTATACTGTGTAATGAAAAAACATTCTGTTTAGATTTAAAATATACTTAAAACACCATTAAACACCTACATTGGATAATATATTTTAAAACAATAATAGTTATTATTTATTATAATACAAATAGTACTAAAATATCATATTAGTATAATATAAATGGTATAAATAGTTATAATTTCCCTGCTTTTCGGTAAAATAGCTTTTGTGACAGTCTATGAAATGAAAAGTTTTATTTTTGTTATATCCTTTTCAAACTTATGCTGGCCTTGTAAATAACTAAATAAAAAACATATTGGAAATACTTTCGTATCGTCAGTAGAATTTAAGATGGAAAGAAAACGAAACTATGCCTTTTCATTCAAAGGTATATCATGCTGAGAGCAAATTGTTTGTTCCATTTTTCGACATATCCGACTGCGTAAAACCGAAATAAGTGATGAAAATGGGATTTTTTTATTTTTTTACTGTTTGGTTTAATATTGATTTCCTGTAACATTTATTTTAGAAGTCATGTCCTAAATTTTTGAGCAAAAATATTTCATTTTGTATAACAGCTGTAAAAAGCTATTTTCGTAGATTATAAAATGTTTGAACGTGATATAAAAAAATCCAGGTGATTATCAAAAGTTAGTTAAATAAGATATTTTATAGCCAAAATCAGTTATTGATCTCATAAATAAATTAATTTTAGAGTGAAACGATGTACTGTGTAATGAAAAAATTGCAAAATTAATAATATGCTATTTAGATTTTAAAAATACCTAAAACACCAAGAAACACCTAAATTGGATAATATTTTTAAAATAGTAACAGTTATTATTTATTATAATATAAATATGCAATAAAAGCCTAAGTCATGTGACTGTCATCAACAATTCCGGGTTAACAGCTTCGCTTTTTGTATGCCAGGCGGCCAATTTGGTAATTTAATGTTAGCCGGGAGCAGGTGATAAATTTCCAAATATTGTTCCATCGCATCGCCTTTATATCATCAGTATTATAATAGTCCATTTCATGCGACTGTCATAAACATTTTTTCGCGTGGTAAATTAAAACAAAGCTTTGATGTTGAAATTAAATGTCATGGTTTATGGTATTATTTATTACTTTTCTTTTTTCTTTTATTTTCTTATATTTAAGAAATAACTGAGAGTCATAAATTTTAAATATTTCAATTTCAAATTAAAGTTATGCATTTTAAATTTTTAAAAAAAGTTAAAGTACTTTATTTGAAATGAAATTAATGAAATACGAAAAAATACGACGGGAACAATGTTTGGCGATTTATCACCTGCGCCCGGATAACATAAAAAATGCCAAGTTCATGATATCTGTATCAGAATCTTTGGATTTGGCGAAGGATTGAGCAAGTAAATTAAATTAATGTTTAAAATTAACGTGATACAATACTTAGTCATACATTTAAGGGAGATCAAACTGGTCGCCAAGCGCGGCTAGTAATATAAATAGTACTACAATATCATAGTAGTATGATATAAATGTTTCCTGCTTTTCGGTAAAATAGCTTTCGTGAAAGTCTATGAAATGAAAAGTTTTATTTCTGTTGCATCCTTTTCAAACTTATGCTGGCCTTGAAAATAATAAAAACACATACTGGAAATATTTTTGTATTGTGAGTAAGAATTTACGAAGGAAAGAAAACGAAACTATGCCTTTTCATTCAAAGGTATATCTTGCTGAGAGCAAATTGATTGTTCCATTTTTTGATATATCCGACTGTGTAAAACCAAAATACGTGATGAAAATGTGCTTTTTCATTTTTTATTTTCTTTGTTTAAATATTGATTTTCTGTAAAATTTCTTTTAGAAGTCGTGTCCTAGATATATGAGCTAAAACATTTCATTTTGTGTAAGTGGCAGTAAAAAATTAGTTTTTTAAATTATAAAAAGTCAGTACGTGCTATAAAAATCGTGTTAATTATTAAAGCATAGTTAAATAAAACATATTCTAAACAAAATAGATTATTAAACTTATATGTAAATTAATTTTATATAATGAAAAAATAATTGACTTTCTAATGAAAAACTTGTAAAATAAAAGATATTCTTTAAGGGGTCTCAGGACTCTTAAAGCTCTAAAATTTTCGAAATTTTCATTATTTTAGATGTTAAACTTCTATGTTTTCAGAACATTTTGATATAATTGTTATCTTGAAATCCCCATTAGAACAGAAGTTATAGCATTTAGAATTATACACTCTCAATAGCTGAAGCGGTGTTTCCAAAACTTTGAAGTCATTTTTCTCCAAATGATGTTTTGGGGCATAACGCGCACGATATCTCAAAAACTTCTAAATATTTTTTCATGAAATTTTCAAAACATGTGTTTCATGTTAGCCTGTTTAAACTGAACCTAAATTTTCCTTTTTATTGTAAAAAGAAAATATTTTTTAGTGGTTTATATTGTTGAAATTTTCTAAATTTTGCATTAGTTAAATACAACTTTGTATTAAAAATATAAAAATGCTTTAAATACAAATTTATTTAGGTTCAGTGTAATTATTATAATCTAAGGTATAAGTAGACACCAAAATATTCATTCTAGTTGCAAAATTTATTTTGTAATCGTGCGCATAAGCTGTTATGCCAATTTTCTGCTCGTCAAATGTCCGACAGTTTTGAGCCCCCTGTAAATGCTAATTCTGCATCTTGCAATTTTTATTTGAAATGAAAGAACATACTTGTATATTTCATTCCCATTTAAAATTTTGTCTTAATATCAAATACATTTTAAGATATTAAATGTTGAAAATGGTCCTTTTTTTCATTTTTTTCCAATTTTAAGAGTCCTGAGACCCCTTAAGCTATTTACATAGGATTTCATCATTTGATCGAGGCAAAAAAATGTCATTTTTTATAGCAATTATATTTACAGTCCTCAAGAAAAGTTTAGACACTGGTGATATTTAACCTTGAAATAAAAAATACGAAAACTTGCATTATACAAATGGCTGTACTTTTTTAAAAATATATTTTAAACATTTTACGACGGAAATAACGGTTTGAATGTAGGATATTATTTAATTTAACAGAAAAAGTGAAATTTGTATATTGCAAAAGTTTAAGACACTTTCCTTAATTTCAGCAACTGTTCACGGAAAAACGCAAATTTCAAACTTATGATGTCACACGCATGAAGTATTTAAGTGCACCTCGCCGTAGCATCAGTTAGTGAAGATGCCGCGAGTTAGAAATTTTCAGTCATATGAAGTAATTGAAGAATGGAAGCTGAAATCAAAAGGGAAGACAGTTGCAGAAATTTCAGCAAATTTGAATCGTACAAAGAAGTCTGTCTATCAGGTACTGTCTAAGGGTGACTCTTTCAAAGAAAAACATAGATCTGGAAGGCCTCGTGTGGCCAGAATACGAGATGGTAGAAGGATCCATATACTGGCATCTAGACAAATGATAACTGCTTGTCGTATTAAAAGTGAGTCAGAGCTTTCTGTGTCAACGGATACGATTTGTAGATGAATTACAGAACGATGTAAATCAGTTTACATGAAAATTATAAAACAACCAGTCTTGTAATCTCAAACCAAATTGACGAGAATCCAGTGAGCTCGCAAACATATGTCATATGGACCTAAGTGAACAAAAGCGGAATTTTGATGACCCAGATAGGTTAGAATACTATTGGCACGACTTGAGTAAAGAGCCTTGGATTTTCTTTAATCGACAACAAGGAAGTGACTCTTTAATGATTTGGGCCCCACTTTGTTTTAGTGCTCAAGTATCTAGAGAGTTCCTCAATGTTCGCCAAGCAACGTATGACTACATACATAGTACATTGGAAAACAATTTACAGTCATTTGGTGAAACTTTAGCTGTTCCAACGTATGTACTGGAGCATGATAATGCGTGAATTCATGTTGCATACAAAACAAAAGATTGGTTTAACCTCCAAGATATTACTGTTCTCGACTGGCCCGCGTGTAGCCCGGATCTGAACCCAATCGAAAATTTTTGTTTCATCATATCTCATAAGGTTTACGCAATTTTTTGGAAATATTCCTCTGTTAATGAGCTTCGAGCTGCTGTTGAACGTGTTTGGTACGAAATAGACTCCCCAAGTGCTGCAGGATTTAGTTTCTTCTGTGGAAAGTCACATTTTTGTACTAATTACAGACAATGTAGGTGCAGTTTGATTTTAATTTATGGTTATTTTTCTTTAAATAGACAGATTATCTATACTTTTGCCACAGTGTTAATATATATATATTTTTGGTCATTATATATTATCTAAAGTGTATAATTTTAAATTTATTGTTTGTAAATAAAGAATAAGTCCCCAGTAATATGTGACAGTTGAGTTACAGTAGTTAATTCCATACTTCTAAGTACAGAAGCATAACCGATCATTGTCTAAACTTTTGCTGCGCACTGTATAACTAAAATGCTTAAAGGAGAAAAAGGATTGAAGAAAGAAAAGAGGAATAAACTGAAAATTTCTTAAAACTTTTCATATTTCTGAAAGCATAATGTTTATATTATCCCTAATATCAACAATTAATCTTTTTTTATTATTTTTACTAATATTACTTAATATTATGAAAGTTTTCTATAATTTGTATTAACAATAGTAGGATGTACTAAACTTTCTAGCATCATTAACATGTAGTTTAGAAATAGCTAAAAGTAGCAGTAAGGGGTTATTAAAATTTTCAGATAATGCATATTTATAAGCTTGTTTATATTTATGTATTTATAGTTTTATTTGCTAAAATATATATGTAACGAATAAATATCGGGAGCGTTCCCTGGACTTGTATAGCGTAGTCGCAGCTGTTTACTTTCCGGCATGTGTCCGTATAGCCGTCTTTAATATGTAAAGAAATCTAGGAGTTGACAGAACTAGTGGATTAAATAACTGGGACTCGGGAATCTCTTGTTGGACCGAACTCTTTTATTTAGCCACTCATCTTACAGTGTGAATCGCGAGATTGGCCGGTGGCCCCTCGAGCCGCGTACGATGATTTTCAGGAGCTACATTGTCATACGTTTTGCCGGCATCTCAAAATGGCAAGATCTCCCGTTTTTGGCGCGGGTTTTAGCTAATATCTTATTGTTTATCATATTTTCCAGCAGAGGGCACAATTGTAAAATTGGGAGGAACATTTCTTTAATTGGTTGATTAGCTTTTGATTGATTGTCCGGGATCAGATGCCAGAGTTAGGCTTGGTTCGCCCGGGGATGAGCTAACCACAACTGAATGAGAATATTCCGAACGTCAGCAAGTTTGAACTATTATTTTAACACAGTCAAACTGACTGGTAAAGTTATCATACGAATTGAATATTTCCAACTGAGCGAAAAAATGCCCAGGCCGGGAATCGAACCCAGATCCTTGGCTTACAAGGCCAATGCTTTTCCATTTAAGCTAACTGGGCCGACAACCAGCCAGCATATTTCGCTCAGAAAACCTTATTGGTAGGAACATCTGGTCTGTCATGTAGACAGCTCAACAGAATAAACCGCAGGTTAAGGACCTCCATATAAACGATGGATACGTAGATGAACTATTATTTTAACACAGTCAAACTGACTGGTTGCAAGTTTACTCTTAAAGATCGTCCGAAAATGATATCTGAAATTAATAAGATGTATTGCTGGGAAACAAAGTTACAAGGGGTAAAACTGGTTTTAGATTGAGATTTAAAGTTAGGACGAAAACTTCGGATTTTAATTTAAATTTTTGAGATTTTGAATTTAAAAAGGGGTTTTATCCTTTCATATATATATATATATGTACTTCAAAAATTAGATAGAATTTACAGTACAGTAAAACCTGTGAAAATGAAATCGCTAGGAACCAAAAAACCAAATCCGTTTACAACAAGTTGCTAACTTAATGTTAGCAGGTATAATTTTGTGCTATTCATTCCGTCATAGTGAGATCTTGAATTCACCTCTCTAATGTTAAATCGATGGGAGTGGAATGCATTCTTATTTTTTTATGTCTCCTGAGAAAATTAACATTTTTTATTCCTTTTTTCTATATATGCTTCTCAAAGGATTCCGCTTTTATTTTTAATCGATAAAAACTTTCTTAAATATATGCCTAATTTAATATTTTATGTGTTAAAAATTGGCGAGCTTTGAGTAAGACTTCAACTCTTCAAATAAAATTAAAGTATCTATTTTAGAAGTATTTTGAGAACTAAGGAAAAAAATAAACATCTTTTAAGAAAAACAACAAAGAAAAAAACATTTAAAAACATTAATTTCCTCATGAGATATTTTAATATACGAATGCATTCTATGCCCATAGACTTAGCATTAGTGAGGGGAATTCGGAAGCTGGGTGACTAACACCCTTAAGGCAAGGTGCCGATATAGACATGTTCCGTTTTCACAGATTTTACTGTATTAAAATTGTGAAATATTTTAGAACAGCAATGTATACAAATTGCAAATTCGCAAATTAATATATACTTTTAAATTTTGGACTAACAAAAACCAGAACATGTGTTTTACCTAAATTTTCTTTTTATGTAGCATCAATCTAAGTATAATTTGAGATCCATTGTATTAAAATAACAGAAAATATAATGCAGCAAAGTATACAATTTGTAAATTCGTAGGCTTTATGTAATCTTAAAAATTTTGTAAAAAGCTTTTTCTGCTAGGAATTAAACACGTTAATTTCGCGAGGAGATATTTTAAATATACGAATGCATTCTACGCCCATAGATTTAACATTAGTGAGAAGAATTCGGAAGCTGAGTGACTAGCAGCCTTAAGCAGGATTCCGATATAGGCGTGTTCCGTTTTTACAGATTTTATTGTTTGAAAATTGCAAAATATTTTAGAATAGCAATGTATACAAATTGTAAATTAATATATTCTTTTAAGGGGTCTTGTACCTTTTAAACGCGTCGAAAATTAACGAAAAACTTCAAAGTTTGAATTAGTCTATCTCCAAAACCTTTTTATGTATAAACGTGAAATTTTGGATATTGATTAAACAGATTGTGCTTTGCAATATACTACCAGCAGAAATCTATCAACCTTTTACAGAATTTGTGTATTGTTGAAATCAAAATAGCTCTTATTTTTACCCCATAAGTCATTGCGCGCATGATATCTTGAGAAAGTATGTATGGATTGTCATGAAATTTGGCAAATATACTAAACAAATATGTGTGTTTAAAATGATCTACTTTTAAGTATTTACAATGGTAATATTTTTAGTTATGACTATTTTTATTCATTAAAAATACAAAATTTTTATTTTTTTTGCGAAAATATTTTTTTTTTTGATATAGTTAGTGAAATAATTTTAGCCTAAGAGTACATCATTTTAAACACACATATATGTTTAGAATCTTTAACGATTTTCGTGCCAAACCATACATACTTTCTCAAGATCTGCGCGCAATGACTTATCGGGTAAAAAAAAGAGCTATTTTGATTTCAACAATACCCAAATTCTGTAAAAAGCTAATAAATTTCTAATGGTAGCATATTACAAAGCACAATCTGTTTAATCAATATCCAAAATTTCATATTTATACATAAAAAGGCTTTGAAGATAGACTATTTCAAACTTTGAAGTTTTTCGTTAATTTTCGACACGTTTAAAAGGTACAAGACCCCTTAAATTTTGGACTAACAAAAACCAGAACATGTGTTTTCTCTAAATTTTCTTTTTATATAGTAAAAATCTAAATATACTTTCTGTTATTTTATACAATGGATCTCAAATTATGATACATCAAAGTATACAAATTGTAAATTCGTAGGCTTTATGTAATCTTAAAAATTTTGTAAAAAGCTTTTTCTGCTCTGAATTGCGTAAAAAAGAATTCTTCGGAGATATCTTTTGAGTCATAAAATCGGAACATACCATTTCCTTCTGGAGACACCCACACTTAAGATAATCTGGACAACCTCTTGGCATTGTAATGGGATGCACAAGAACCTCTTAAGTGTTGTTTTGGCTGTCCGGACAACCCTTGGCGTCTAGTGGATCGAACAAAAACATCAAAGAATTATTCTGCTATGGGAAATGTTGGATGTAGAACGTTTTGAATAAAAACGTTTGATGGGATTACGCAAATGTGGCTGGATGGCAGTGACTTGAATATTATAAGTTTTCAAATAAGCAAAAGCAGTCAAGCAAATATGAAAATGTTTCAAAATCAATAATTAATGAAAAAATTATATTTTTAATACCTTTTTTGGCAAGTCTGTTTTCTTTTTTTCGCTTGCTTGTCATTCATGATGGCAATTTAAATTTCCTCATTTTTTTATTTTATTTATTTTTTTGTTATAATAAGCTATGTAATCAAAAACATCAAAGAATTATTCTGCTGTGGGAAATGTTGAATGTAGAACATTTTGAATAAAAACGTTTGATGGGATTACGCAAATGTGGCTAGATGGCAGTGACTTAGATTTTATATATTTTTAAATAAGTAAAAGATGTAAAACAAATATGAAAATGTTTCAAAAACGATAATTAAAGAAAACGTTATATTTTTAATGTACCTGTTTTGGCAATTCTGTTTTTCTTTTTTTCGTTTGCTTCTCATTCATGATGTCAATTTATATTTCCGCATTTTTCGGCATGAGGAACATATACATATGTAATAAAATTTGATGGTACTACTTATCTTTTAAAATTTAGTGTCAATTTTAACTCTTTAATTTTGATTTTTTATTTCGTTTGGAAAACATCATACTTGAGTCTATTTTTGATAATTATCCGCTAGAAAAATAGTGAAACAAATTGTTAATGTTTTTGTTGAACATGATATCATAATGTCACTCCTGAGTTACAGAACAAAAATTGCTAAAAAAAACGGTAATTTTAAATTATATACTTACGTTAAAGTGTTTACACTGCACAAAAATAATTATTAAATGATATAATAATTTTTATAACGCTATTAAGAGCTTGCAGAATTAAACACTACCTTATAAAGATAGAGAAAATTCGAGCATATTGTAAGCAGTATTAAAAAAAAATGTTATAACCTCCCCGTGATAACAAATCAGAACAAAAAAAAATTTTCACGAGCTTAAATACATGTTATCACATGTTAGTAACACGTAATAGTTCACCAAAATACCAATCAAAGTGTCAAAGTGCAAAAAAAGATAATGTAACTCTTGAGTTATACAATGCTTTTAATGGTTAATATGAACCTAACCTCTTATAACCAAGTATACCACATATAATTATAAAATAATTTATACGAATTTTAAAAGTACTTTTCGTTTTGTTAGAATTGTAGTTATAGCCATCGACCGTTTGAATTCTTTTTTACATATTCTACGAGAAACATTTGTATACGCAGAAAAAATTTGACGCATATTTTTCTAACAACTTTTTCTGCAAAATTTAAAATATTACAGGACTATTTTCTACAGTCCGTAATTCACACGTATATTGAGACTGTTCATCTAATTTTTTATGTTTATGTACCACATCCTGATAGAAGCGAATGCACAAACCAGCACCTAAACGAGTTGGGGCTCAAATTTAATGATTAGTTAAAACTCGGTTCGCATATTAAAATGCAACTGGCCTGAAAAGTCATATCGTGGTGGAAAACACGTGCAAACCCGATTTAAGTGGTTGACTAGAAGGTTTACCATTGTGTTTCCCTGTTACCAGTCCTCCATGTTTTCATACCTATGGGTGCAGGAAAACGCAATGATAAAACTACTGATCAACCATTAAAATCGGGTCTGAAAGTGTTTTCCACCAAGATATGACTTGGCAGACCAGTTGCATTTTAATATTTTAATCGAGTTCTATCTAATCCTAGATTTTCTGCCGTCAACTCGATGAAGTGATGATCTGCTCAATCTCGTCCCGATCTGTTCGATTCCAACAACATTCCAATGTACATACATCAAAAGTTTGTATGTTAGAACAAGATTTTGTATGTTATAACAAAAGTTTGTATGTTATAAAAATTATATTTTATTATACAATAAAAGTTAGCATGTGGCTACATTTTCCCATATGAATAGGTATTTCTGTTACATACAGGAATTTTTTAGCAACTGTTGATTGCGGAATTCTTGTTTTTTGTTGCTGTTTCAATTTTTTAGAATTCTTATTTACAGTGTATAATGTTGAATTATAAAAGAAAATTACAGTAGAACCTCTTTTATCCGAAACTCTTTTAACCGAAACTCTCGGTTAACCAAAATCCATATTAACGCTTTTTTTTTTTTAACTATCACATTCCTTGTGTGCAAAATCCTTTTTGAAAGCTTTTTTTCCCCTTAAACTATCATTTTCCTTGTGTGCAAGCGGTTCTTTCCGAACTACGTGTATATATAAATATTTTCGGTCCCCTTTCTTAGAGTTCTTTTGAATTTAACTTGAGTTCCCGTAAACTGCGAAGTGGAACGAAGAAAATTAACAAATTATCAATTCTGAAGCTTTTGAATGTTTTGCAAAAGATTTGGCATCGCTGGAGCAGCAGAAAGACTGTGATACTGGTGAACTAATAATATTAAAAAAACTCCACGATAGAGCTTCAAAGCAAAGGCAATCGAAACTGCGACAAACAAAACATTTTTTCAAACCCTTTTGATATATGCAAAAGGTACTTAATTTCAAAATTAAAATTCAGGTAATTTATTTTTGTTTCTATTTTGCTATTGCTTGATTTTTTAAGCACTTGTTACCATAATAAGAAATATTGCATATATTTCTCCTTAATCTTAAAATTAAAGCATTCTCGATTATCCGAAAATTTCGATTTTCCGAAAGAGGGTCGGTCCCAATTACTTCGGATAATCGAGGTTCTATTGTACTTAAAATTAAAGAATTTTATTTTCAACTAGTATTGTTATCTAAAGTACATCCCATACCTCACTTGAGTGATTGCAGGTTTTTTAATGTTCGTATGGGTATCAGAAATTGCTAGCACACTGAAATAAAAGAGAAATATTTCTTTATTGAGTAAAATATGCTATAACCACGAATTGAAGTATACAATAATTTCTTCCTAGTTACGCACGATATCAAAAGTGTTTTTATCTTTAAAAACCTCATAAATGAATACACAATATTTTCGAGATTTAAATATTTATAAAAACAAAGTTTATTTTGCTGCCACTGATTTTCAAAAATGCTTCCGAGTAGTTTTCACAGTGTCATTAATCAGTTTTCTTAATCTGAAATATAGGGATTTCGAATCTTATCAATTCTCACGTAAACATTTTCATGTTTAAAAACCATTTTTTACGGACAAATGCGATAAATTAACAGCATTAATATTAAAATTAGTATTATTTTGTTACCCTTGGTCGTATAAATTCAATTACGGAGCTGAAAACGTTTAACTGAGAATTGATAACATCTCGAAAGCCGATATTCGAGTTTGAGAAAATTCATCAACACTAGAAAGGCCGGAAATTTTACTCAAGTTTTATAAAAATATTTCACACCAGAATTTTTATTTATTTATCTTTTTCTTCTTTGTGTATGTTAAACTTATTTTATAAAATAATTTGTGATTCGAACCACAATATATTCATATGGCAGGGGTAAAAACGACCCCTCATGGCCCATCTAATTTTAATACACTATGAAAACTTTGGGAAAATAGTTCCCGAAAATAAATGACAGAAAAAGAAACTTTGTTTTTAAAAATGCTTCTTTAAATCGCTATAATATATTTATTTCTTACGTTTCTAAAGATAAACAATGTTTTTCGGAATTATCAGCAGGGGCGTAGCTACAAATATTTTTTCGGGAAGGGGGGGGGGGAATTCAAAAAATTTCCAACTTGAAACAAATTGCTCTATTTTCCAACTAAAATGATATGTGCAATGTGTGTTTAATGGTAATGCTACTTACACGTAAAAATAAATTATTTCCAAAGAAAAATACTTCAACTAAAAACATAAAAATTATAATTATTGGTTCATTTAATGAAAGTTTTGTCTTCTATTGTGTACGAGTCATAATCGTACTTCATATGAAAATAGCCTCATGATATTTGGGAATTTTGAGAAAGGAACGAACTTTGGGAGGAAATGTATTAGAGACACTGTTGATGTAGAAAAGTAGGGAAATTCAGGTCTGGTAGATGTATGATATTTTCGTAGCATAGAAAAACACAATGACAAATTGAGTCTGGCTGCTTTTGTATTTCTTTTGAAAATGTAACTAGTTTACTGTTACGGAACTCGGAAAGGTACCCAGCAAAACAATAAAAAATTCTCTTTTTCTTTTTTCTTTTTTTTTTTTTTTTTTTTTTAGTTTTTATTTTAAAAAAAGAAAAAGTGTTTCAAAAAACTAGAATTTCCCAACTCTAAGCTCAAAGTTCCCAAGTTCACATATATTGGAGGGGGAGCCCCCCCCCCCCCACATAACCCCCCATCGCAACGACTCTAATTGTCAATAAGTTGGAGGACTTTACTGTACATTTTCGTACGTGATTATACTGTATTTTCGTAGATTAGAAACACTTGTCTTTTTTTTACAGTGCAAAGCTCCTTCTCGGCATTTAGATATGTCAAGTTTTGTAGCGGCCGTGTTTGAAATTCTAAATCATGTTTACTAGTTATTCGAATGACAGTTACCTGTAACTCTAGAAATTATGTAAATACGTTCTCATTTTGAAGAGAAATGTGGTGATGCACCAGTGACGGAAATGAAAAAAAAAAACGTGTTTGCAGAAATATCTTTCTTAATTCACTTTGTGTATAACAGTAAAATTTATTGCTGTCATATTCAAATTTTTATCTCCTTACGCATAACAACAGAAATGTAGTCAGATTGATTTATAGGGCAAAGATGATTATTTTTTCTTGACGCAGCACATCATTTTTCACCAAGTTCTCTATCTTGCTCTGCACGCAATCTAATATGTTCTGTTCCTGTTTTATATATTTCAAAGTGTATATAGGATTACGAAAGAGGAATTACGGATTTTTGTTTAAAATTATTGCTTTAGCTGCAATTGTAAAATTTAATATTTAACTTTGTGATATTATTTGTCGACTTCTATATATCCATGTACACTGTAAAAAAAGACAAATGTTGCTTAATTTGGGGAAATATAATATAACCAAGAGCAAAAAAGTAAAGTAGTCGGATGTGCCAATCCCAAAACTTCCTTCTTTCTCATACGGCTTGCCAGGAGTACTTGTTGTGTAAGTCACGTGTTACGATTTTTGGCTACCAGTATTTTAGAACGGAAAATGTGACTAATTTTATCGGAGATATTTCATTAATTGAATAAGGCGACGCAAACTTTTCGAAAATAACGGTGGCCCACAAGCACAGCAATTATCAGCTATATGACTTACTCTACAAAAATCCATTGGAACTAGCCATACATATTATTACATCAAATTTCGCTATCACAGTGCCAAAATTAAATGAAAATCTATGCCGATCATAAGGATTCTAAAGGTACAGGTATGTTGAATTTTATGCATTTAAAACGAAGATGTAAGCATTGCATTGTTTCAAACAAATCATTGAATTTCGGCACCCAATCTCATAGATGTCTGCAAAAAAAATTTCCATCCCAAAAGCGGTTGCGCAGTATACACCCAAGCCTAATAAGGATCTATTTATGTGAAAGTGTAACAGAATATGAAGTATAATTAAATTCCGAGCGTTAGTTTTTGAGCTATAGCTATCGTGAAAATCGCAACAGTTGTAGCATAACAGTTCCACCTGCTATATGATTTACACGAAAACCTAATCAACATCAACTTATGTCAGTGTGTAACAAAATATTATGTTTGACGAAATTCCGTGGATTAGTTCTTGAGATATGGCTATCGCTTTGCTCGTGTAATTCATAAAAAGTGCAGCACATCAGCGCCACTTGTTGCGCGATTTGCACCGAAACTTAATCAACATAACCTTATGTTAACGTCTAGCTGAATCTGAAATTTTATGAAAATCCGTGCATCAGATTTTGTGATAGAGCTATTGCGAAAATCGTTGCATAGCAGCGCCATCTGTTGGGCGATTTACACCAAAAACTAATCAGCACCAATTTATATCAGGGACTAACTGAAAACATTCGTAGGATTGTATGACTTTTTTTATCAAAATAGTTGCTGTTAATCTGTATTAATCAGTTTTCTTAATCTGAAATATAGGTTTTTCGGAACTTATCAATTCTCAAATAAACATTTTCATGCTCAACAACCATGTTTTACAGACAAATGTCTTGAATTTTTAAAAGAAGACTTGTTTACTTTCGTATGTTTTTATTTCAGCAAATATCTTCTAATAAATTTCCTTTATATATTTTTGAAAGATATATTTAGCACTTTTATAGCTCTTTTCTGTTCTTTTCTCTCTTTTCTCTCTTTTCTTACACCTAACATCTTTACATGTGTTTTAAATATTTTATCACCTTTTAAGTAAATAAATATATGATTTTAACTTTTATATTAGCCAACATGAAAGTTCTTTCACAACACTATTTTAATGTAGTGTTTTGATTTTGTAGCTACCTTTCTTGTTGTAAAACAAGCAAAAAATAATAAAAATTTACTCATATTAGTTTTATCCGTGCAAAAAAAGCGCCGGAGGAGAAAAAAAACATTGAATAGAAAATATATCATTTTGGAACCGATAATACACTTTGAGAACTGTATTTTTTTAAGTACAGTGTACTTGCTTAAAAGTACTTTTTAGAATACATTCTAGTAAAGAAATGTTTATTATTCATTGTAATTGAAATAGTAATTTCAAAAAATACTCATATGCAAACTTTAAGAATTAAAAAAAAAAAAGTGATTTTTCCCTGCACTTTCTGTTGTAATTTTTCAAGCAGCGATGTTGTGAAACAAATTCAAACAACAAGTAAAGTATAAATAAAATTCTTTCGTTCACCTGCACCACGCAGCCAATAGCAACGCTACTTTACGGAAAATGTACAGAACCCTTAAATACAGCAGCTTGTAAATGTAGTAGCCAGTGTGTCGGCACCTTTTGTTGTAAAATATAGATTTTTTTTTTTTTTTTTTTTTTTTTACAATGTTCTAAAAAATATTATGTTAAACTTTAAAAACACTGTGTATTGAATCATTTCAATACATTGAAACGCAATGCATTGAAAACAACTCAGAATTTTCTACAACCCAAGCACTCAAGTTTACTTGATGTAAATTTGGAAGCAAAAGGGTGTCGCGTAAGAGTTATAGCACCAGATAGTTTTATAGTAATGCATCTAGATGAATAGAAATATTATACTAATGTTACGCAACAACATTAAAACTGGTGTACTAGAATGAACAGTTTGTTATAAATCACTCATAAATCACAAAAGCTGACTTTGGTTTTGATTGCTGCTCCATTTTAGATATTTCTAACTTGAAGACAAAAAGACTTTGGATCATATCAATATGCTATATTACATGTCATTCAGATAAATTTAAGGGGCAGATCACGTTAAAACTTTTTAAAATGGCAAATATATATATATATATATATATATATATATATATATATATATATATATATATATATATATATATTAAATTTATTGTTAAATCTATTATCAAACAGTTTACATATGATATAGATATTTTTATATATAAAATTTCAATCTATTACAATAAACCTATTGCATATTTTAATCAATGGAAAATATTAGTAATTGAAAAATTAACTATGGCTTTGAAAAATAATATTTCTGATTTCGTTTCTATTAACACAAAGCATTTTTTCCAACAAATTACTAAATTACAAAAAAACTACGTTATTACATATGTAGGCAAATCTCCTAATAATCATGCAATCATATGTAAATCTTATTATCATCAACTTCTTACAACCTGTATTTCTTCTAATAAATCTTTTCAAAAAACTAATGAAAATGTAATCGTAAATAATCGTAAAATTCAAAGTTATTATAAACTATTAAATATTCTATCTACTAACTTTAATTATCCTTATTTAGTTCTTATCCCCAAATTTCATAAAACTCCAATTAAATTTAGGACTGTAACTATTGATTGCAATACATATAATAATAAAGCCAATAAACTTCTATTAAAAATTCTTAATCAAATATGTATACTTACTACAAACAATGATAATACACATTGTATAAAAAATAGCTATCAACTGGTCAATATTTTAAAAAATCTTCATTGTGTATATAATATAACGACATATGACTTCAAAGGTCTTTTTAATAACATAGACTTATTAGATTTACATAATATTATAAATGCATTATTTAAAAAGTATTATAAAAAACTGGAATTGCCATCTAATATTGATATCGCATATTTTAAATCATTAACAAACTTTATTATCTATAATAATTATATATTGCAAGATAATACATTATATTTACAGCACGTCGGTATACCACAAGGTGGTTGTACATCCAGTTTATTATCAGGCTTATACTTATATCACTATGAACGTACTTTTACTAATAATCATCTCCATTTATATCGTTATATTGATGACATAATTTTAATTGCCACTGATCAATCTAAAATTTCTCAATTTCCAGTTGATTATCCCACTAATTTGGAATTAACGGAAAACCTCTTATCTAACAATACTATTAACTTCTTAGATCTTAAAATTACAATAAAACAATAACTGATTTATATGATAAACGTAAAGAATTTAAATTCAAAGTTAATACACTTACAAACTTTAAATCTTGTCTTCATCATTCTGTATATCGAAATATACTACTTAATCATTTATATAGAATAAAATGTTTATGTTCTTCTCATCTAATTAACAATAATATTAAAAACCTAATTTATGATGCATTAAATCATGGTTTTTCAAAAAAATTCATATATTCGTTAATATACAATTAGTACTTACATGATCTATATAAAAAAATAAAAGAAATAAAAAATAAAAAAAATTAACACATGCGTAAACAAAATTACAAAAAAAAAAAAAAAAACTATAAAATAAAATATATTTATAAAAAATTAAAAATTGTAAAATAAAAATAAACAATTACTATAGGATGGTTGGGTGGGTAGATGTTAGAGTACGGAGGAGGGTGGTGTTGTCTGGATAATACGCAATGGTTAATTTATATAAAAAATGAGTCTTTTGTATTATAACTACATTTCTAATACGTATTTTATATGGATGTTGATTTGATGTTTTATATGTAATTGGTGACTTTTCCTCTTTTTTTTAATTTCATATTAAAATTAACTTATTTAATCAAATTCAATATTAACTTATTTTTAATTTAGTCTACTCAGGACAATGTCATATTAATTAATAATAGTATACTAACTTTATTTGATTAACTAATGTTATACTGTATGTATTAAAATTGGGTAAATAGTTTTTATTATTATTCCTCTATACTTTTTTAATATTGTTTTATTTTCAACTTTGTATTTCATGATTAATTATCGGTTTAATTTGTTTGATTGTCACAATCATATATTTTTTAGCTTTTTTATGGCTAATTATGAAGGTAATTCACACACTATATTTGTGATCTTTAGGATATTGGGAATTTTAGAATCTGACAATCTTCTATAAACATCCATGTTTTATTTATTTATTTTCTTTCCTGTTTTATTTTTTATATGTAATAGTAATTATTCAGGTTTTTCCATTTTATACCATTTGATAATGTTCTGTTTTTATCTTGAGACTATTCTTTTGGTTCTATTGGTTGTTCGGGTACAGGAGAAAAAAAATTTCAGCTTTTAGCTTTTTTCTCACAGAAAACAACCGATTTGCTTATATCATTGAATTCTGTACTCTTGAAAACGTAATTCAATATATAAGTTTTTCAATTTTTTCGGAATCCATATTCTTCTTTTTTTATTCTTCCTTATTAATTCTTGTAATTAAGTATAAGGTACTTTATTTTTATACATACAGTTCTATATTATAGGTTTGTGGCATCCATTTTTATTGTCAATTCATTCACAATAATGTGGCTTTTGATGATGGTCGGTAATGTTTATTTAATGGTTATATATATATATATATATATATATATATTGGTCTGTTAATAAAAAATAACAAGTTACCAAACATTTTTTAAAGAAATTATGACGATACTCCAATTAGAACCGGTTTTATGATTAAATTTGTGGAGTGGCACCTATCCAAATCAAGGTAAATTTGAAATTTAAATTAATTGTTCTCAAAACAGATGTTTTTCACATCGCGCGCAGTATATTTCTAAAACTAAGTAGCATAGAAACTTAATATTTTATTTTATATTGTATGTTATATATTTTTATAACCTCTTTCTATTTTTAAAAGTACCCGTAATATATTTATATTTTTAATTATTATTAAAATTTTATCATAAATTTTGCATTTTATGGTTTAATTGCCTGAAAAAAAAAATCATCTGAAAACTTTATTATTATTTTAAGTTGAAGTTAAAGTACAATATTTTAAGAATATTAATAATATTAAATGGATATATCAAAAATATTTTTCATAATCCTGCGCGCAGTATTATGAAAAATCAAACGGTGGATGCCAAATCTCCTTGTTGAAAATCTTTAATTAGTATGTCTTAATTAAACTAAATTCTAATTATTTTTTTATTAAAGATATTTAAAGGAATACGTAAACAAAAATCTATACAATTTACTCTGAAAAAATTGTTTTATTTCAAGAAATATTTACAGCTCCAAATTTTTTTTTAATATTCTGTTAAAATCCAGCAACATGGAGCTGCTGAAGGTAATCTCCGCCCCCTCCCCTTTTAAATACTGATCCACTAGTCGTAATAACAATATCTAGGTTATATCAGCATGGAACAGCATAATTTGTAATGGAATAGCATAATTTGTATCATTCCGATAGATTTAAATATCAAACTAATTTTCTAAAAATATTTTTCAGGAGGTTACAACAGCATATCAATATTTTGTATCGGTGCTATCGATTTAAATAAAGAACTGAAATTCTTATGCTCCGTGTTAATAATTCTAAGCTCTTGTACAAATATGAATGACTATTGTATATTAATACTTAAACTGTGTATATATATGCAATATAATACAAACTCCTGCTACATTGCAGTTGCTCATATCCTGTTGCCGTAGCAATTGAAACAGCATGCATTACTAATATTCAAATTACTTCAATATTGTATTGTGAATTGTTTCTCAATTCTGCTCACTGGACATAAATAAGTGATTGAAAAGATGGGATGCATGCATAATATATGTCTTCTACAGACTATATGTCCATGCAATATTTATTTGTAATCTGATTCAAATTCTATATTTGTTTTGAACTATCTATATTATAAAGGACAAGAGTGTTCGCGCGTAACGCTGACGTAATATTGACGATTAATTAGACAGTAGACGATTAATTTGAATTTTTCTTAGCTTTTATTGCAATTTTGTTAACTTTTAAATACTGCACATTTTCAATTTTTCCACCGTCGAATTGGGGAAAAAAATGTACTTTCAAATGCAATTTGTTTGAGAACTGCATCGCAAGTTACTCATTTTTTTATCGTTTTTAAATTAATTTTCAAGCATGAATTTTTATCAAATCTATCACTATCGAGTGCAGATGATTACGAAAGATAAATCCGTTTCCATTTAAATTATTATAAATCGATCATCATTTGATTCCAGCTTATACTCCATAACGAAATTAAAACATTAATCAATTAGTAAATAAAACTATAAAATACAAATAAAACACAAATTTAAGGCATGTAATTGAACAAAAAGACTGATTGTTAATAGCGACCTTTGGAGATTTCTTCGGTTGTTAACTCCTGATTTTTGTTTCCTATATGGCGGTATAAAAATTTTAAGTGTTCGATATTTAGAAATTTCAAAAACTGCAATAGCAAATTTTCAAAATAGAAATTTATTAGTCTACAGTTGCCACCGTCAGAATAACGTCAGTGTTACGCACGGACTCGTTTGTACTTTACAATATAGATAGAAAATATGTTCCTTTGTCATAAAGTTATTGGAAATAGGGCGCATATACATAATGTATGTATCACACTACAGACAGACTCTATACACATGTATACTTATTTATTGTACTTACTGAAAATTATATTTTCGGATTGGAAATATTTTACTTTAAAATCAAGAACTCTCATTCTAAACATTATCATATCATCGACTCAATATATTACAAAATAATGATGATAATAATAATAATAATAATAATAATACATTATGTTATGAGCAAAATTACAGCCCATTTAATTAAGAATTTTTAATTTTAAACATTTTATTAATTTTTTAAATAAACATTTGAAAAACAAAGAGGGAAAGAAGAAGAAACGAAACAGTTAATAAAACACATTTCACAATTAACTAAAAAGATGTAATCTACGCATGACAGTTAAATAGTAATTAGTCAGAATCCTGCATTTTGTTTTCTCTAACAATTTAAGAAAAACAGCCTTAACGTTTTATGTTCAGATGTATTCCAGTGTTTTCATCACTTTGTATTATGTTTTCCCTTAAATTTCCAACAGAACATTTTTTTAAACTGTGGAATTAATTTTCCTACGATAACAGAAAAAATTTCAATTCAGTAGAAAATTCCCCGTTTTGTGCTGAAAAATTGTTGTATTATTAATATAAATTTATCAATATTAAATGTTTTATATAAAATAAAAACGAATATATAATCTCCTTGAACTAAAAAAAAAAACTAGTCGTTGGGGGCCTCCGTAATACATACACATCATGGATATAGATAATATAAAATATGAAAATAAAACGTGTGATATTTGTTAAGCATTGTACCATGTTACTTTTATTCATAATTTAATTTATTTGGACTTACTTAAATATAATTAATATAACCCCTTAAGCTAATATTACTTTTTGTTGCATTAAAATATCTCAGTTTGTTGATTTTCTGTAAGCAATTAAACACTATTGGTTTACAATAGAAGTCTATGGGAATTTGGCGAAATATTAGAGATACCGCCAATTTGGCGTCACATTTGGCCACTCATTTTGGACACCAAATTTGGCGATATACCGCCAAGTTAACGACAAACTTGGCGGTATTTGACGACAGAACAGGGTCTTACCCCCCCCCCTATGGTAAAAGGGGGTTTAATGGGGTTTACCCCCTATGGTAAACCCCCTTTATAGGTATGGAGGGGCATTAAATGCTTGACATTTACGATAAGCCATTATTGGCATTTAATCTTATAATTTGGCGATAGTTTTTTGATCGGCGGGATAATCGAGTAGTAGCGAATTGCGTAAAAGAAACAACCTTATAACTCGAAAAATTATAATCCTATTAACTAACAGTTTACTGCGTCGGATTAAGCGTCTCATTTCCAATTAAAATATATTTTTGAATTGAAATTTGAATGAAATACAGGGTCATGAAAAATCAAAGAGTGTGAAAAATAGAATTACAAGTATCTCGGCAACTAATTATCCGATCGAGTTCATTCATGATGCAAAATTTATGTTTTTTTATAGTCTTTTATATTCCCTCCTTCAAATGAACAATTTCGAAAATTTTTGTATACTTTTTATCAGAACGACTATTTCAAGAGTCCGAAAAAATAGTTTCGGTTAATCGAGGTTACTGATATTCAATAGACTTCTTTCCATTATTACTCCCTAAGTGCACACCGAATTTCAAGTGTCTATCTCAATTTGTTCAGGAGATAGAGCGTTTACAGACACACACACATACAGACGGACGGACAATTTTTTTTCTAAAAATATGTTTTTCGGAATCTCCAGTGTCTAAAACCTGTAAATCCGTCAATATTTTTTTTTAGATTTTTAAAACGATTACAAGACTTACCCTAAATTACGTATGATGGGTAAGTAATACATATTTTCAAGCGCAAAATATTAAAAATATAATAAAGAAGTTTTAATAATAAACTATTTTAGTTTATTTTTTAAAGTGAAATTCCTATATTACTTCTTCATGAAATATTGTAACGATATAAGACACACATAATCCATATTTTTCTATAGATTATATATGCATGTATATCTATTTATAAACTTATTGAAAATTCTGTTTTCGCTCTGAAATATTTTATTTTATACCAACATCACTTTCTTTGTAAACATCAGATATCGTCTAGATAAGATTATTTTTGAAAATATGTCACATTTTTGGCCAATGAACCATTAAAAAAAAATCACTATACAATAAATTTTTTAAGACTGTTTTGTTATATCTTTAGATTTTTAAATGTCCTACTTATATAAATCTTTTTAATTCTACAGATATTTTTAATTTCACCTAACGAAAGAATTTTTTTTTAACTTTAAAAAAACATTTTTTGGAAGCAAATTCATGGATGAACATAATAAAAATAAGTTATATAAACACTTGTACAGATTTTTTGTGATTTTTATCTACTATTTTGAAAAAGAAGAAAAAAGAGCTTAACATTATATAACCATGTTTTCGAACATTTTTTTTAATTTTTAGTGCAATAATTTTTTTTTTAATTAACACTGAAGATAAACGTTAAACATGTCCTGCATATTTTTTTTAAATATCTTTCCTCGATGAAGAAAATAATGCAAACATAGTAAAAAAAATCATAGTTAAGACGAAAAAAAAAAACATTACATAGGATTTTAAGAAGTAAAATAAAGATTTTGGACATAGTTTTGAAACTTTCTTTTGAACAGGAAAAAAAAATATTACACTTAAAAAAATATACCTGAAAGTTACCAATATAAAATAGTAAGAATACGTCACTTTATTCTTAATGTGAAAACAAATTCGATACCTTATACCTCTATGATATATTTTGCAGTCATACAGTGCCTAAAATGTGTTTTAGTTTTTAACGTAAAGCACGATAAAAATGTGTATTTAAAATTTCATAATATTCACGAGAAGTGTATTGTACGTTTGTAATAGTTTTGGTTTATACAAATTTCAAACTGTATATACAAAATGCATCTGAAATTGAAAAGAATTCTAACAGAACTATAATTATCAAATACCTACGACAGCTATTTGCAATACACAGTTTAAGGGATTACATACGTTCTCAACTTTCAGAAAACAGATTTTTTGTTTTTGACGGAAATTAAATCCTTATAGTAATAATTATGGGCAAAAATAAAAGTGCTATCTCAATTATTAAGAATAATATGAGCAAAAAATGTGATCGCGCGCATGATCAAAATATATTGAATCCTAAGACTTTAAACGTCATTTTCTGGCAACTACATCTTACAACATGGGTAGCAGAACACTTTTTAATGTTTTTGGATCAAATTTGCGCTCATTTATGCATAATTAAATTTTTTATCGAGCCATTTTTTGAAATTTTTAATTTTTCATATTTCAAGTTTTTCAAGTTTTATAATATCAAGTTTAAAGATCAAAATTTTAAACGAAAAATGAATTTTTTTTTCCAAATAGTGCAATTTTACTATTGATCAAAAATTAAAAAAATTGATGCAGAAACTGATGTTTTAATATTTCTTTGTTTCTACAGGAAGTTGGGATGCTGCCAATGGAGCCCAGATATTTGGTGCACGTCAACGCGGTTGCGGGTTTTCGACGTAATATGCGACCAATTTTTGCAACAAAAAATATTTTTAAATATTTGAATCAATAAAAAACAATGTGCAATTATTAGTTTGTCAATTAATGTTACACCCTTCCTAAAACAAATTTCCAAACTATATCAATTTTTCGCCGCCGAGAACGTATATAACCCCTTAAACATTTTTAGAGTTATTTTTTGATAGTGCCATTATGTATATGCTTTGGATTCCTTGCATGGTTGCATTTGTGATACGATATTATAAAAATAATGTTATTACAAGGTCTAAATTTTATCATATAAAACTTTGAGCTTCATACACTTAAATTTTTTACACGACTGAAAAGAAGGGTTATGTGTTTAACGCGTATCTGTGTATGTGGATTTCTTTATACCCTCGAAACATCCCAACGGCTGGATGGACTTTAATGAATGAGGTCTCTATCGATTCGTCTTAACGGCCCGATGGTTATAGGCTAGGTTTTATTTTTATAAATTCAAAATGGCGGTACAGACGAAAAAAAAATTTACGCACCCTATTGAGTGGCATGTCACTGGATAGGTCTTTCAAAATGAAGACGATGTTTCATTGACTATTTTACAGTCAGAATCTCCGTTAAAATATTATACAACCTGGAAGTTGTGTATGTATTGTGGATCTCTAACTTTACTGCAACTCTAACCATCATAGACATCTATAGATCTTATCAAAACAGTGTTTATAGATAAGAACTAACAGTTAAGCACAACTTAAAAGTCATCAATACAAATAAATAATAATAAAAAAAATAGGTAAGTAATATAAACAAGTAATATAAAAAAAAAAATATTTTAAGTCAATTCCTACTTAGGTCAATAAGAGAATCTTTTTCGCCCATTCTTCTTTCCTTTTGAGTGGCGCTTAAAATGCCTTGATCAAGAAGAGGGCTCTCTCGGTCTTAAAATACCTTGATCAAGAAGGGGGCTCTCTCGATTATTGGAAATTAATTAATTTAATTTAATTAATGAATTAATATTTGAAAAAAGCTTGATTAACATCGTGTCATCCACTACAAGTTAAAAAAAAATTATTTGCGCTTGATTGGATGAATAATAAGTATTTTATTAACGATTGAAAATTTGAACAAGATATATATAGCGAGAGTGTGAGCTAATAGTAGGAACTGAAAAAAAAATTGTTTCACATGGATGAGAAATAATTAATTATTTCGCTTTTTACGCAGTCGGGTTTTTTGATTTTTTTAAATTTAATTGTTTATTACTTTGTTAATTTATTTTTTGTTATTCATTTCAATTTAAATCATTACATGCTTATTTTTGTTCCAATGCTTGTAAATTTTGTTTTATCGTAATTTTTATTTAACGTTATTAAAGTAGAAATACTTAACATAGTGTAATGTAAGAATACTATAATTTAAATTCTAAATTCTATTAAGTTTTAAAACTAACAGTCCCAAATTTGTACACATCTTCTAACTTAGAGGAATTTTGGCATCCTTAATTTTAAAAAAAAGTTACAGTAAAAAGAACGTTAGCTGTAACCTTTTATGACATAAGAAATGGACATCTTAAAAATAATTTTATTCATGTTGCAATTTTCGCTCCCGATTTTGCAGAAACTGTTAATCAGATGTTTTAAGAAATATTAAAATCGTGTATAAATTTATGTGCAATGTAAGATGCAAAATGTTACTTCTGCAGTTCAAAGTCTTGAAAAATGTTAGATTATGTTTTTTGGAAATTTCCAAATTCTAATTTTTACTATATATACTTTTATTACAGTAAAAATACAAGTTTTGTTTAGATAATAGATCACTAGTTGTCTAATAATAAGAAAATTTAGCTAATATGGTTGAGGCATGTGAGTGCCATGTTGCTGTCAGTGTAAAAAATAATAAAAATGCAAGTTTTGTTTATGTAACAGGTCAGTAGCTGTCTAATGAGAAAATTTAACTAGCATTACTGAGATGTGAATGTCATGTTGCTATCAGCGTAAAAAACAATAAAAATGTAAGTTTTGTTTCGATAACAGGTCAGTGGTTGTCTAATGAGAAAATTTAGCTAACATTACTGAGATGTGAGTGTCATGTTGCTATCAGCGTAAAAAACAATAAAAATGCAAGTTTTGTTTCGATAACAGGTCAGTGTTTGACTAATGAGAAAATTTAGTTAACATTATTGAGATGTGAGTGTCATGTTGCTATCAGCGTAAAAAACAATAAAAATGCAAGTTTTGTTTCGATAACAGGTCAGTGTTTGTCTAATGAGAAAATTTAGCTAACATTACTGCGATGTGAGTATCATGTTGCTATCAGCGTAAAAAACAATAAAAATGCAAGTTTTGTTTCGATAACAGGTCAGTGTTTGTCTAATGAGAAAATTTAGCTAACATTACTGCGATGTGAGTGTCATGTTGCTATCAGTGTAAAAAACAATAAAAATACAAGTTTTGTTTAGGTAATAGGTCACTAGTCATGTAATAATGAAAAAAAATAGCTTATATGATTAAGGCATGTGAGTGTCATGTTGCTATCAATGTAAAAAATATGCTTAAAATTAATAAAAATCAAGTATAAGTAATTTTATAAGAAATAAAATTACAAAGTATAACATTGTTTAAATTTTCCTTTAAATTCTTTTACCTTTGAGTCTTATAACACTGTTCAACAAATTTTAATAAAATTTCTGCTTCTGGATATACATACATACAGCTGTGTGTTCAATAAGTTTTAAATCGCTAAAAAAATAAAATGTTATTAACATTTTTCAATCGTCCTTTAAATTTAATAAATTTTACATTCAATTATTTTAAAGCTATTTGAACATTTGTATGTATAGCAATCATATAAAATCATTACATAACTTTCAGCTTGTTGATTTACTTTACATGTTTCCTGTATATTTAAGGTCCTAAAAAGGAAAATGTCGTTAAAAATTTTCTATCATCATCCAATGAAATTTTTTTTTACTGTTAATTTTTGTACTATATGGGAATTTGTATGTAAAAAATACATAACATAACTTCCAGTTTGTTGGTTTACATTGCACGTTTTCTGTAGATTTAGGGCACTACAAATGAAAATGTCATAAAAACTTTTCTAACACCCTCCAATTTTTAGAAGTTTTACTTTCAAATTTTGGACTATGTAGGCATTTTCATATGCAGTAATTATGAAAACTTTCCATAGCCAACTTTCAGGTTGTTGATTTACATGCATATTTGCATATTTTTCAAGGCTCTAAAAAGGAAAATGCCATTAAACATTTTCTAATACCCTGCAAGTTTAAGAAATATTACTTGGACCAAAGGGGCATTTGTATATATAGCAATTATGATAGCATTACATAACCATTTTAATTTCGTTTTGTCTACAAACACATATTTTGATTTGTTACCTAATTAAATGTGTAACAAGAGAGTAGAAACAAATTTTACTTTGGTATTTTTGTTTACAAAAGCTTCATGAATTTTCAGAATATATTTAATTCACGTTTGTAAATTTTATCTTTATTTTTTCTAAAAAAATAATTAACTCTGTAATTTTCTAATATTGTAATCTTATTTTTCGGCTATTCAAGTGTTCATTTACTCATTTGTTTTATTACTAAATTCAAATGTCAAAATTCGTACATTATATTGCCCAGTGCGAAAATGTATTAAAACAAGCATTTGTTTTAAATCTCTGGATGATAGAAACGTTTTAATCTTTTTCAACATCCCCTAAAATACAAAAAATTATTATGCACTTCATTAGAAACAGATACCTGGTAGAAAAGTGAAATTTTATAGAGTTTATTACATGTTTCGCAATTTTTTCACATAACAGATGTACCTGACCCAAATAAAAATGTATCAATTAACAATTTTCAACATCGTAAATTAATCTCCCAAAAACACAACTTTTTTTTCTTTTACAAAAGCATATTTAAAAGATGAATATACGTTTTATTTAACATCAATGTTCACTTTTTAAACATCTAGATCTATGATCTAAATGCGTAAATTTTTATTTTCAGTTTAGAAACAAATGAAATACTCGAACTGTCTCGGGAATCTAAACAAATCAAATTTATATTACTTATTTTTCAAATATTGTTTAGCAAATTATATACTTATTCATCTGCATAAAAAATAAAAATGACCAAACTGAAGTAAAAGGAGATATAAAAATAAAATATATATAAAGTCTTTGACACGAGGCTGATATGTAGTTGTCTGACGTAAAGTAGAAGTAACTTTAAAAATCAATATAAAAAAGGCCTTATATTTTATTCATTTATATGCTTTTACAAATGGATTCAAAATGCTCTTTCTTTTACCGGTTATGCATTTTTTATTTGTAAACCATTAGATGAAGTTCTGTTTAAGATTTTTTTTTTTCAGCAACTGCGTTTGAAAGTTTTACAATTTCACTGTTACAGTATTTTTATATTTCTTTTGTTCTTATTATTTTACTTTAAAAATACGTTCGTTTTGTTTGATTTATTTCAATAGCTATTTTGTTTCTTTTCGATGTTTATTTTTTTGTGTATCTGAAAATGGTAAAAACTCGTTGATGTATTAGCGACTTATTCAGTTATTGTCGTTTCCTCTTAATTATATGCACCGTATCAAGAAGATTAATGCGAGTTTTTCATTTTTACATTCGCTATTTTATTTTGTTTTTCGAAATGCTGAAAATTCCATAAATGAGTTTACGTCAATTTATCAGTAGGTTATAATTTATAAATATTTACCCCAGTTTATAAATAAAAAGACTCATTCAAAAGGTTATAGAGTCGTTCTTTATCTATACATTACTTCCTTTGTTTGAGTAAAATTTGTGGTGGAGTCCTCGGGCTCGCCGGCTAGAAAACTAGCCATGGTACAAAATTTAATAACAACAAAAATTTATTTAAAGCAATAAAATGGATGGATGACAGGGGAGCAGATGGGTTTAGCTAAACGATGATAAAAATAAGCTTGAAACACTGAAACTGAGAGGTGAACAAGAAGTTTGCTAAATTCAAGAACTAGCTTTTAAAACGGGTTGGTTACGCTGGTCGTTTGCCGAATCCTAATAAAAGAACGCTTCAGCTCCTTAGATGAAATGGCAATAGAAGCCTTATAAATTTTACTTCAAAATATTGCAATAGCACTACAAAGGGAACCACGTAGATTCAAATACTCTTTTATTTGGAATACAAAATTCCAGACTCCTTACCACGCTGACAACAGCACAGTAGATGATTCTACTCCAATAACAGCTCACTTGAAAACTTCACTTTCTACACAGCGCGTGGATTGTTCAACGATGCTCGAATCTAAATTCAGTTACCTCTCGAGGCTGGAAGCGACAAAATTCGCTGAATCTAACTCCTATTCCTGTATATATAGCAGCAAAACGACCATAGATACCTAATAATTACATCATTTCACAAAATAGCCGTGTAAATTTAACTTCCGGAGATTAACACAGACTTTGAGAAATTAAAAATATATTAGAATAGGTAGTGCATTCATGGACAAATGTTAGAATTCAGGACACCATGATCAACGTACAACTCAAAACTCGCTCGACCATAGACTACTTTCATAAGAGAGTAGCTAGAAACTTTTGCTACTAATTAATTATATATTTTTAAATTATCATTTTTTTACAAGCGAGCGGGGGAGTATTTTGTTAAGCATCAGCCAGTTTTGACCATATTGCTATAAGTGGGTTGCCTGCTGGGAGAACTTTTAAAGGGAAAGTGAACCGAATTATTGTTCTCAAACAAGAAAAACACTGAAAACCTTGCACATTCACCTCGCCCAAACTATGCTCGTTACTTTTTCTCTTTTTTCCTACAGGCTTTTAGGGAGGTAGTGGGGGGGGGGTGTCCCTTTATATTTTTAGCTACTATGGCTGTTGTTTCAAATGATCGATCTTTATTTCATAATCTTTGAGTACATATAAATCTTTTTTTCAAATTTCTTCTTTTTTACACATATCTACATATATTGACTTTTAATCCCATTTTCCAAAATTCATGCACAACGTTGGTATATAATTTTTGTGAAGAAAACAAAAGAAGAAATATCTAAAAACAAAGTAATTTCTTTTCGCGACATGGCTATAGAATTTACACATGTACATGTGAGAGATGAATGGTGATGAAGTCCCAGAGGATCGCATATTGAAATTGTAACAAACTCTGAAATTTTCAATATGAACACCCAATTTTGACAGCATATTTTGTTTTTCCTATAAATTTTAGGATAACAAACGAGAAATCATTAAGGCTCAACAGTTTAGGAATTATAAAGCTTCAAATTTTGCAACTAATAATGTGCGATTCCCTTTTAATCGTTGCAAAACATATTGCAATGTGGGTAGTTTTTAAAGTATAACTCAAAAACTATTCGGCTGAATGAGCTGTAAATTTGGACTCGCATACGTCAAGCTTGTAGAAAATTATTTTCGTTCAAAAAATCATCAGTCACATTACATATTTTTTTTTGAAAATTAATTTTCAAAATATACATACTTTGATATTTACTTTCGAAAAACATATGAATTGTAACTTATAAAATGTTTAACAGAAAACTATTTCCAGAAGGTTCAAATATGCGAATCGTAAATTATAGATTATTCCACCTAGTAGTTTTCATAAGTTATGTTTTAAAAACTGTTCGCATTGCGATGTGTTTTGCGACGATTAAAAATGAATTGAACGATAGGAGTTACAAACTTAAAAACTTCATAATTCCTAAAGTATGTGACCCAATGACTTCTCGTTGGGTATCCTAAGTAAATGTTACCGGAAAACCAGGGATACTGTCAAAATTTTGTGTTCGCATTGAAAATTTTAGAGTTTGGTACAATGTCAATATGAAGACGATTTCCTAAACCTATTTCTTTACCATAAATTGGAATAAGACATAATTTTACAGTCGAATGATTATTTCTCTTTTTCCCTTAGACAATTAGGTGAATAAAATGTATAGGGGTGGGGGGGGGGTCTACTTTCTTTATTTATTTTTTCTTTTGCCGTGCTGCGCAATTTTATAAATCAATGTAAGGAACTTGTGTATTATTCTTGAATAATAGTAATAAAAAACAAGTAGGAAATTGCTCGTCAAACGGGGCAAATGAGGTGCGTTCATACTATAACTTGTTTTATAAATATTTTTTGCACCCCATATTGTACTGAATGTATATTTTTTTGCACTTCACAAGTGCATAGTCTGTAACATCATTAAAATGCGCTTGCAATAATTTTTTTCCTATTGCCCGTAATGTAACGAAAGACGTTTGACTGTACCTGTAATTAAGCTATGCATCCAATTTTTCATAAAATCTGAAATGGCTCGACAAAATTTTGCAACAATTATATATTTAAAATTTCAGACCATTCGGAAGACTGTAATATCATTAAAATGCACTTGCAATAATTTTTCCTATTGGCCGCAATGTAAAGGAAAAATTTGAATGTCCATGTAATTAAACTATACATCCGATTTTCATAAAATTTAAAATGGCTCGACAAAATTTTGCAACAATCATATATTTAAAATTTCAGACCATTCGGTTGGGTAGTTTTTGCTCTGTTATATGCGGACAGACAGACGGACTGAACGACGACTATAGGTGCTACGTAATTTATATAATTATGAACGCACCTAAAAACTAAACCTGCGGCTGTACGATCCGTGAAGTATCAGGGCCTACACTGCCCAACTCTGTTTACTTGACCCTGGGCCCCGACGTGCTATCAGCATGTGGCCCGGCCAGGTGGTCAGCCCAACGCGAAACCATCGGTGTTTAGTTCCCAAGCAAGCTCGGTACTCATTTTATCGACCCCGAAAGGATGAAAGGTTGAGTGAACCTTGCCCAGCCGAGAGCAGAACTCGCGACCTGTAGCGTGGCAGACAGGCGTGCTGACCACTTCGCTACTAGGCTTCATTATTCATGAATATGCTGTTATAAATGGACTTAATTTCTTTTATACCAAACGCATATATTTTTTAAATACATAATTTAGTAACAAACGAAATGTTTGAACTTCTTTTAATGATATTCTTTGGGAGCCTAAACAAAACAAATCATAATATTACTTTTTTTAAAGTAATAAAAATAAACTATATTCTTTATTTAAGTGTTTGAAAAACAATTGGCCAAATTAAAAGAAAAAAGAAAAAAAATATGTTGTTTAACTTTTAATATAGATTTAATATAGTTAGAGAAACGGTTGAAAAAGAGAAATCCTTAAAAATCAATATATAAAAAAGAAGCTTATATATTATTCATGTATATGCTTTTACAATTGCACTGAAAATGCATTTTCTTTCACTGGGCATGCATTTTTTATTTAAAAAACGATCAGATGATGTTGTTTTTCTAAGGAAAAAAAACACTTTTCAGCAACTGCGATCGGGAGTTTAAAAATGTCATTGTAAGAATACTTTTACCATACTCTCTCTCTCTCTCTCTCTCTCTTTTTTTTTCTTTTTTTATGAAATTATGTCCATTTTGAATAAATGAAATTTAGCAGCGATTTTTATTTTGTCCTTTGGTGTTTAAATTCACTATCTTTATTTTTCTGTGTGGTTAAGAAAATAAAATCTAGTTGATGCATTAGTTAACCTAGTTGATTAAGTTATTTTGTTTACTCAGTTTTAAAAATTTTAGAGAAAAAATTAGAAATTACTCTTAAAAAAAAAAGTAAGAAAGAAAATTGTATAATTTGTCTTCACAAAAAGGAATTGGTCAAATAGAGAGAGAAAAGATTCTAGTTTAAGATTGAGTGGCCTGTTATCGAGTAGTCTATTAGGAAAAATTATAGAAATTTTAAAAATAATATCAATAAAAGATCTTATACATTACTTGTGTATATGCTTTTACAATTAATTTAATATTAATTTTCCTTTATTAAGCATGAATTTTTTAATTTAAAAAACATGAGATGCATTTCTGTTTGAAATCTTTTGTTTTCAATCGTTCAGCAACTGAAGTCCGAAGTTTTAGAATTTCAAGGAAGTAATACCTGAATAATTTTAGCTGTAATTATTTTGCTTTCCTAAATATTTGTGTAGGATTTTAACTCACACTACTTAAAGATTCACTTGGCTTATAACTACAAGTGAATATACCTAATAGCTTTCCAGTTTTATACATTTTATGCATTACATATGTATTTTTAACACTTTCCAACAAAGTTGAAAAGTGTTTATGACTTCGGTTTGTTTGTCCGTCTGGCCGTCTGTCCGCGCTCTAACTCTCATAAATATAGTCGGATCGTTCTGAAATTTTTGGATGTTAGTGACCTCTACCATAGCACGATCTCTATTTCAAATAAAGTTTCTAGCATGTTTAGTTCA
This sequence comes from Maratus speciosus, assembly GCA_963932465.1. Classification (NCBI taxonomy): domain Eukaryota; kingdom Metazoa; phylum Arthropoda; class Arachnida; order Araneae; family Salticidae; genus Maratus; species Maratus speciosus. The sequence continues at coordinate 228,403,355 of OZ010797.1, read as the reverse complement.
TTTACAGGGACAGTCAAAAGTTTTCCATTACATTACGGCCTATGGGAAAAAATCGTTTAAAATGGTTTTTAATGGTGTTACATGCTTTCAAACATAATAAAATTCGTATGCATTCATCAAGTGCACTGAAATATGCATTCTGTAGAATATACGATGCAAAGAATAGTTATTATTCATTTGCACGGCCACTCAAAATAATTCCGTTACAGAACGATATAGGAGTGGAGGATATTGTTTACGGCGTATTTTAATTATGTTAAATTATTTCATGTATAATGAAATAGATATACGTCGCTGAGGTTTACTATAATTTATTTCATGTATAATTAATACGAAGTGCGTAGTATTTACAGGGACACACAAAAGATTTCAGATACTATGTTGTGTTCGAAGTATTGTACAGTAGCGATGATTGCTGGAAATGCATTTTTATATATGTTATGTGCTTTTATGATTCACTATATTTATGCATAGTATATGGTGTGTATAAATGTTCTAATTCATATACAGGGCTGCACAAAACAATTCGTAATGGTTACTGGGTATGATTGCAAGTTGCTTAAAGGTGGTTTTTAAATGAGTTATGCGTTTTTACGCAGAACTGCATTTGGTTTACTAAGAAATATTTGTAGAACATAGATAAAAGGATATACAGGGTCACGCAAAGAATTGGATACATGGCCGTCTATAAATGGTAATTTCTGGAAATGTGATTTCAGTAGTTTTAAGAGTGTTTTACTTTGAATTAAACTTTAGCTAAATAGTGGCGTGCAATAAAGGTACTAGGTTAACTACACGGCTGTACAAATGTGTACAAGTATGTTTTGATCTATTAGTATAAATTGCTGAAAGAGAAATTTCAAACTGCTATGAGTTTTGTTGCTAAACAAAATTTTCCCTTTATATAGTGATCAAATACAGGGCTGTTCAAAAGAATTGGAATACATATTTGGCTATATACGGTAACTTCAGAAATCAGTTTTTCAAATGTTTCATGCGTTTTCTAAAATGTTTACTTAGTTCTCTTACATACCTTATTTCTCTAAATAACGAAGTTTTGTTAAAGCATTCAGGAAGTGTTGGAAAGCGTTTCATAATCTATGCTAAACGCATGATTTTTCTTACTTGTTTAAATTTAAAAACCATCAAATTAAGTTCTATTTGAAAACTTTTATTTTCAATCGTTCAGCAACTGAATTCCGAAGTTTTAGAATTTCAAGGAAGCAATACCTGAACAATTTTTGCTGTAATTATTTTGCTTTCCTAAATATTTGCGTAGGATTTTAACTCTCACTACAAGATTCACTCACAAGATTCACTTGGCTTATAACTAGGGATTGACCGAATACCGAATAGTTGATTCGGTATTCGGTGGTTCGGCTTGTAAACCGAATATTCGGCTTCGGCTGAATACTTTTAAGTATTCGGCCGAATAATTGCAGATAAATATTTTCTTAGAAGTAGAAAAATTATCTTTTACTTAGCAGTAGAATAGGCTAAACAATGAGTTTCAATATTATGTGCATGAATTCAGAGTTCAGCTGCATTCAAAAAACAAGTCAAAGGCCATTTTTTATTTAAAAAACTTTTTCCTTCCTAAAATAGTCTACATCGGTGCGAAATCAAAACAACTGTCTACAACAGAGAAAAAAAAGTAAGGAAGATGCGCATCTTTCCCTTATCATTTAATTTTATTTACTTCTACATTAGTTTTTTTTTTATTTAAATTCATTTAATGTGTATTTTCTTTAATATACACATCAAATAAGTATATCAGAGTTCATATCTGTATGTCTAAGGTGTATATTAAAGAAAATACACACATCAAATAAGTATACCCCTATGCCTATCCTATAGCTTTTATAACCATTATATCAATATCGCTCAAATTTCTTATCTTCACCACCACAATGTTAAAATATTAATCAAAATATATTCTATCAATAATTTGACAGAAAATAGTTAAATGTACAAATTGATATAATACCTTTTGTATTTTGAGAATATTCCAGTTCAATATGTTTATAATTAGACTTAGACAATTAGTAAATCAGCTTAATGACAACATTGTTTCTTATTATTTGAATGAACTTTTGTTTTTCTGATAATCCTTACCCTTAATAATACCCTGAATAGTTTAATATTTTCATAGGTTATTTTTGGGTATTGACTAGTGATAAAATAATAAAAAATAAGTGATGGGTTAATGAATTTGTGAATGGAAAGAAGTCGTTAATTCTTTTTGTGTGTAATTAGATTTTAGAATAAAAATGTAACTGAATTAAATTATTGAGAATTTAATTTCAATTAAGCTTATTAAAAAAGCTAATATATGCAAAAATGCGTATTAAAAAGTTTCAAGTATTCGGTATTCGGCTAAATTGCTTCTTCGGTCAATCCCTACTTATAACTACAAGTGAATATACTTATTAGCTTTCTAGTTTTATACAACATTTGTTATACAAAATTCGTATAAAACATAAATAAAATGTACTAAATATAAAATTATTTAATATGCATTAAAATACTATTAAAATACATCACAAATCAAATTGAAACGCTAAAGTGTTTTCAGCCAAATTCACACAGCCATCATCAGTGGTTATTTAAGTGTTATTTTCTCTTTGCGCTTATTCGTCAAGGAGAGATAATTGTAATTTAAGGGTTGTATCTCCTCATATCTCGCCTCAATCTTGCGACTTCTCCACGGTCCTCGTGTTATGCTTTTTTTCCGTATGATATCGTGTATCGATTAAGTTTGTTAAGTTGCATTATTGAGGATATTTATTATCCCACATTTCTTCGTTTGCATGGAATCTATGGAAAAGTTAATGTACATTTAAAAATAAATATAAAACAAACTTTTGTACGCGTTTTTATAAACGGTGTAAAATCTTGTTCTTTTTTAACAAACGTAGACAATTTATTTTTAAAACATTGTAGAATTATTGCTTAAGTTAAAAAAAAATAATAAATACAGGCTTTCTGCAATTATATTTGGAAGTTTTATAGTTTTATTGTAGTAAAATGCTTTTATATCTCTGTTTATATGTATCTTTATATGTATATCTCTGTATATGTATGTTTATATGTATATCTCTGTTTATGCTGTTTTTTTTTCTATCTTATCTTTAAAAACAAACAATTTAAATAAAAAAATAAAAAAATAATTAATATAAAGTTTAATTAACTTTTTTTTTCTTGCATTGAATTTTTTTTTTTTTTTTCTGTTTTTACTTTTTCATTCAATTTACTTATTTATTTACGTTTTAGAAATTTCTAAATAAGGTATCAGCAAAATTACGGAAAGATTATTACTTTGACATCGGCTAATTATATCTTTGATCTGTGTATGTGAAAAAATTGTAGTTAAAAAAAAGTAGTACTTCGAATTCTTAATTAATGAAAAATAGTTTTAAAGTTTTAAAAGCGTACTAATTTTTATTTTTATCTTATTTTTAAATTTTTTTTATATCTTTAGGTTGTTTGTTTTAAAGATATTTTTATTTCCTCTGAGGACAAAAAAGAATTTTCAGAAAAAAAAACAAGAATTTTCGAAAAATAGAAAGAAAGAGTATATATGCTCTGTATATGCTAAAAATATATCAAAGAAAAAAATATGTTTAGGTTATTTCTTAATTAATAAAATATAGTTTAAAAGTTTTAAAAGCGTACTAAATTTTATTTTTATATTTATTTGTTTTTACATCTTTAGTTTACGTAAAAAGTATTTTTACTTGATATATATATATATATATATATTTTTTTTTATTTCCTCATGTGAAAAAAAGACCCTAAAATTTTTTTTGCGATTTTAAGGTAGATTTTTTATTGAAGTAAGACTCAAACTTCCTTCTTTAACTTTTATTCCTATTCATTCGAATGCTGAATGCATTATTTTTTTTCTTCTACTGATATTAGTTTTTTTTTAAGTATCTAGTCAGTCAATTGAGTGCAACTGAATGTATCTTTTTTTTATTATTATTATTAAGTAACAAATGAACTATTTGAACTGATTTTAATAAATTTCTTTAAGATTTAAACAAACTAAGGGATATAAAAAAATAGATAAGCAAAGTATATATACAGAATAAAAAAGAAATCGTCAAAATAGACAAAGGAAGAATTAGGAAAAGAAAAAAAAACAGTGACATGCAATCTTTGATATGAGCTCCTATCTAAAACAGAATGTAACAAAAAAGAAAAAGTGGAAGCAACGTTGACAATCAAAAGGAAGTTATATATTATGCATGTGCAGTCTTTCACAAATGGACTCAAAATGATTCTACTTTTACCAATATAAATCTTTTATTTTAAATCTATCACTTACTTAAAAAACTGCTTTAGTTATTTCTTAAAAGCTATAACAACACTTTTTCTTCTCTCACTTTTTATATATATTTTTTTTTCATTAAAAAAAATCGTACATTTTATTTCTTTATTTTCTGTTTCTTTCAAACAAGAAAAACAAAACACTGGGAGTTTCTGTATTTGTATTTGAAAATTTGTAACCTAGTTGAGGCAGTATGTACTACTTTTAATTATTTATCTTTTTATTCATTTTTTAAAAAGTTATACGAGGACTTTAGTTTCAAAATTCGCCGTATCCAGAAAATCAAATTTTGGGTAATCGCGAAAAAACCTCTCACTGCGTCCATTGTTTTCCTTGTAAATCAAGATTTTGCAACGCCAGAAATACACGATAAAACTAGCTATTTTGCAGATTATAGTGTTTTCCTATGCAGGTTCACCAATAGAATAGATTTATAGAAAACTCGATTTTTTAAATTTTGTATAACGCGAGTTTTGAAACTCGCGTGATCATATATGGGATTCCGTAAAATTATCAAGAATTTATTATTTTTATGTTCGATAATCTCTTGTTCTTTTTTCTAAAAAAATTTTAATGAAAATAAATATATAAAAAATAGAGTTGAATTTATCAGTGACGTATACAAAAAATAACAAGGGGGACAAATTATCACGAAAAAGTCCCCATTAGATGCCAATTTCTTACAAAATGTTCAAAGTTCTGAGATAGGCGACTACTTTCCGACCATTATATCCAAACAATAATTATTCGCAGTATATTTCTACTGCAAATGATAAAAAATCTACCACGAACATTATTGTTTGGAAACAGCAGGACCCGTGGGAACCCTGAATATATTACAGCTACCAAGCCATCCGATTTTTGAGTAGCACTTTTTAAAGAATAGTAATCTCCGATCTTGCTTAATTACAAATTTCTGTTGCTCAAGAAAGTGAATTTTTCTGTTCCGAAGTAGTGCTACAGAAAAATCGGAATGTTGGCAGCTGTGATACATGCATGTATAGAGCAAGTACTGAGTCAATAAGCATAATTTGCACCGGATATTTTTTCATCTTTTAATTTTCACATAGTGTAATTTTAAATTTAAATATATTGTTGTTACTAAGTGTTCCTTTGAAGTTTCTAGAAGTATATTCTACTATAATTCCCACCTTTATGTTTGCCCATTGGCGAACTTTTGGCGTTTTATTACATTTGAATTTTTGAAAACTGCAACCCCCCGTTTCTCTCAATGACTCACAGGGGGTGATATAATGCCCCTAACTGGCATTTCGTAATCGAGACATAGTGAGAGAGAGGGCACATGTGGAATTGGCCCCAACGTGTTTGTATAATATATTCTCACCCCCCCCCCCCTCTTTCTGAATACTTTGCCTTAAGACCGCAAGGATTAATTTTTGGAAAGGGTCTGCGACAGATGAGCTGGATTTTCTGGAGGGGGAAGAGCGTAAAGGAATAATGTTTGGAAGATGTGCAGAGGGGGATAATGAGTGTATAGGGAAAGCACATGCTTTTACTCAATTTTCTGTCTTGGATGAAAAATATGAGCTTTAAAAAATAATAGAATTTATGTAGCGGGATCATAGAAGGATCTTTATTTAATGTGCTGGATTTTTTTTCTTTGTATGCAGGAAGGGTAATCATGTTTTTATAGTGGATGTTTTTCCACGGTATTTTTTTTTTTTTTTTTCTAGAAAGTATCACTCATAGGAGTGATGAATTTAACACGACTCTTTAAAAAAAAATAATTTTCCTGCACAACAACTCGATTTTTTACGCATCATTATAGAAGTAATTTGTAATCGAACAGTTTTTCATTATTTTCTCAGGAGGGCAGTTTTTTACTTTCCTCAGATGTTGCGTATGGAAATTCTGCTCAAAATGCCAATTTTGATGATAGAATTTTCTGTTAAACCTTCTGCTTTTTCTGGAAAGAAAAAAAAACTGGTAAAAACATTTTCTTTATATAGTCTCTTAATAATACTACCTATCAATTTGATACGCGTGTGAACTAAAATGAATTAAACAATGTGCCAGAAAGTAGCCAGTTTAGATTTGAGAAGAGCCTGAAAACGTTTTCGTTTATAAGATCATTCATATAATTTTTTGTAAGATTGGTTTTACTATCCTATAGCCTTTACAGTAGGTAACATTGCATGATTTTTGCGGAATATTTCAAAGTTAAGATGAATTGGAAAAGCTTGGTAAGCGGTAGTTTGCGAATTTCAATAATATTTCTTCTTTCTTCTTTTATCTATTTAAGTCTTGTTTAAAGGACATTTTTCAACAGAATACTGTATATACAAATATGATGTAATAATTTAAAATAAAAAATATTATCTTTTTTTAAATGTGATGTTTGAAAATTAAAAAGAATCATTCTAAAACGTATGTTTGTGTAAATATTGCTTGATCAATAAAAAAAATCAACATTTTAAAATCTTAAATTAAATTTCAAATTTAAACTAATTTCGTTGTTGATCTTCCTTTGTTAGTTGCTGAATTTTCACTAAGTAATTTTCCTAAAATTTCAAATATTTTTCATTTTTTAACATAATTGTTAAGCTCTACAAATGTCCCGAAACTTTCCGCTGTCATGAACTTTTCATGGAAAAGTTCATTTATTTATTTATTTATTTTAATTAAAGAAATATAACAACAACAACAAAAAAAAAATACTGTACATTGCGGTTATAAAATCAATACTAAAATTCTCTTAAATTTTTACTGCCATTTTCCGCGCTTAATTGTTTTGCCGAAGCCTATCAATTATAGTTCTCTAATTGTTTTATCTTGCATAGACAGTTACAAAAAAAGTTTTTCATGCTCAATAATGAAGATTATCCTTTAGGAAAGCAGCCCTATTTGTTGTCGATAAGTATTTACTTAACCTTTACTTTTTTTCTGCTATCTCCCCGAAATTATCTTCGAGAAACTGCTATTAGAAAAAATCAAGACAAATAAATCAATATCTAAAAGTTCTATATGACGATAGCTTTTGATAAAACATTTCCTTTCAAATTTACTTACATAATATTATTTCCATGAAATTTTAAATCATACTTCCATATTACTTATCTATTACTTTAATATATTTTCCTTGGAAATTTAAATCATATTTTAGTACTTCATAATAAACATATCAATAGACATTAATGCAACAAATTATATAATACAGTCGGCTCTCGTTAATTCGAACTCGTCGGGACCACAAGAAATGTTCGAATTATCCAGAGTTCGAATTACGGAAAGTATGAGAGGAAAACATGTTTAAAGGGGTTCTATTACAAAGGAATTAATATTATGGTATTTTTTTAATTTATTTCGACTGTTTTCGTTAGAATATGATTTAATATTAAATTAAAAGACATAAATACATAAATAATTAATAATATTAAAATAATATAAATAAAACATAAAAATTAATTATACACTATAAAACAACTGCATTTAAAATTACATTTTAATTGTACTATAATTTTCTTACCTGAAATTAGATGAACATTTAAGAAATTATTTACACTTATTTATCATCTCTATGACAAAAAAATATCAATTGTTGTTTGCTACTATTCATTTTTGAATTTTTAGCGAGTTTTTCTATTTGTAACAAACAGTTAAGTTCTTTGTCCGATGACGGCTGCATCAGGATAAATGTACGCAAACACCCAATTGATTGTGCAGTTGACTTTTCTGTGGGTAAGGAAAGCACTTGGGACATAGTAGCAGAATCGCCAGAATCTGATTCCGTCTCCTCATTGCATTTTTCGTGAATTGTTTCAACAATTTCTTCCGCAGTTAAGGGTCCAGATACTTCTAAACTATTATCGCCTGCTACATACTCAGCGAACGTAATATCACACTGGATCTTTTCAGAAAAGTTTGGAAATTCTATTTCTTCGAAAGGTCTGTCGTTTTCGCCATTTGCATTACACCCACTCTTTTTAGATGGATGGATAAATCCTGCATGTCGAAAGCATTTTTCTATTGTTTCGGGTTGTACGGCGTCCCACGCCGCATATAAGTCGTTGATGGCCGTGAGTAGTTTTATGTCGTAGCTTTCTTTAAGATCAACCGAAAATAAAATGTGTCTAGAACCCTTTTACGATGACTCTGCACATTATCTAGCAGAAATAGAATTTTTCCGTTTTCACGAGAAAATTTTTTATAAAGTTCTTTTAACCAACTGGTACAGATTTCACGCGTCATCCAGGCTTTGGCATTTGCCACGTAATCAACAGGCAGTGTTTTCACTCCTTTGAAGCAACGTGGATTAGTTGATTTACCAATAACTAACAATTCTAACTTCTCATTTCCATCCATATTGGCACCTACCATCACAGTTATCCTGTCTTTTCTAAGTTTATCACTTGTGCACGTTTCACCTTTAAATGTTAAAGTCTTATTAGGAAGAAGTCTATAAAAAAACCCTGTTTCATCGGCATTAATCACGTTTTCATTGCATGAGTAGAAATATGTTCGGGTAGCTTTTCGCAGAATTCATTGCAAGCAGCGAGGTCTACAGCACCACTTACACTACACACAGTTTTGTGTACGATGTTATTTCGGTGCTTAAAACGTGTCAGCCATCCTTCGCTGCAATTGAAATTTTTAATACCCATGAGTAGTGCAAGCTCTTTCGCTTTAGCTGCCAATATAGGTCCACTCAAAGGTACATTTCTTGCCAATGCATCCTTTGTCCATAACAGTAAAGCTTCCTCTAAATCCTCATCGGCTGCTGTTCTCATACGTTTTCGCCCTTTAGCAAATCTTTCCTTTTCCCATGATTTCAGGAAGAATTCTTTATTTTTCAAGTAAGTAGAGAGTAATTATTTTTATTCCATATTCTGCAGCAATTTCTGTCTTAGATCGGCCACATCCTACCTTTTTAATAATTTCTACTTTAGCTTCTAATGTTAACGATTTATAACTTCCACCGTGGAGCCATATTTTAAAGAAACAAGATCTTTTACTTTCTCAAAAAACACTTTAGCAGCAAGTAAAACCATTGACTAAAAAATTCGACCCCCACACTGCAAATAGAATGTAGTGATAAAACGGGTTTCCCCTATCTTTAACAGATGTCCACCCTGTGAATTTCTCGGAATGTCACTGGGTCAAATGCTGTGGAAGGCATTAGGAACAAACACAATGGAAGAAGGGGCGGAGGTGTCATTGATGGACAGACGGGGCGGGGCGCACTAAAAAAGAGGATATCAAACGCATGGGACTATTATACTAGTTCAGAACAATTCTGACAAAAATGAAAGAAAGAAAGTTATTTCAAGGATCTGAAGTCCGTGAGAAAGTAAGAAAAAATCAAAAAATGGAATTCTCGTTAGTTCGAATTAAACGAAGTCAAGAGAAAATGAGTTCGAATAAATGAAAAGTTTTAGCGTTATTATGCCATTGAAAATTTCGGGACTTCATGTTTAGTTCGAATTAAGCGAAGATTCGATTTATCCGAATTCGAATTAATGAGAGCCGACTGTACTAGCAAACCCAGCGGCTTTGCTCGCGCAACAGTTGAAATATGCCAATTGATATTTGCATGACTATTTTTTATTAGAAGAACACTTTTTGGAATAATTCAAAAATTACAAATTAAGCCATAGTTTGACTAAACTTCATTATAAAAGCACAATAGACAGAAATGAGATGTTCATTAATAAGAAGAACTAAAGCTAATTCCAAATAAATGACAATTTAGAAAGTATTTTGAGATTTTTATGCTCATTTCATACGCTCATTTCAGTATTCATTTGAAGTTTTGAAATTTTTAGAAGCCATCTTAATGCATTTACATCTTAAAATTAACCATCATGTCAAATTCCAAGCTTCTTGTCTAACAGTCTACCACTTCTCTGGTGTTAGTGGCAGCAACATAAAATGCCGAAACAGAGTTGAAATAGAATGTCTCGAAAACATGTTGAAACAGAGACTGTCACCATTAATTTTCCAACAACATTAACCTTGAAAGCGGTTGGTATTTCCTAATATTCTATAGAAAACGGAATTTAGATGTTTGTAAAGGCTTTCTTGTTATTCCTGCCAACCAGTGGTAGTGACACCGGCATAAAATATAGCCCGTATAGGATCAGGGACTATCACTCTTGATTCGTAATCAATAACTTCTGTAATCAGTTTATTATTTCCTGAGATTCCATAGAAATCGTAATTTAGGATTCTTTTAGAATGCTTTTCGCTCGTTCCCTTCGCTTCACCCCTTTTTAATTTCGAATTTATTTTCGACTGTTCTTAGAGGACATTTATATTTTATAAGTAACTACCATGTTATATTTAAAGTTTCTAGCCTCTTCAGTACCGCAGAAATCGCGATTTAGAGAGTTTTTTGCTCCTGCAACCCTCTAGTTGTTGTAGTACCGACATAAAATATAGCTTATGTTTGAGCAGGTTATATCACCATCAATTTGCAACCATTAAGTTTGAAATCGGTTTCGTAATTTTATACGATTGCATAAAAATCTTAATTTAGAACGCTTATAGAACGCTCTTCGCTCACTTAATCTTTTTAAATTTGGAAATTTCCTTCGACAATTCTTAGAAAGCATTTGCATCTTTGAAGTAATTACCATTCCAAATTTAAAATGTTGGACACCCTCAGTAACACAAAAAAACGCAATTTAGAACATTTTTTGCTCCTGTAACCCCCCCTGGTGGTAGTGAAAACAACGTAAAATGTAGGCTATGTTGGAGCGGGGACTGTCACCCTTAATTTGAAACCATTAATTCTGAAATCGGTTTATATTTCCTGAAATTGCGTAGAAATCGCTATTTAGAACGTTTTTAGAACGCCTTTCGTTTATTTTCACCCCATTTAAATTTCAAATTTTTAAGGAACTCTACTCATAGAGCATTTAAATCTCATATGTAATTACCATGCCAAATTTCCAGGTGCTAGTCCCTTCAGTATCACAAAAATCACAATTTAGAACGTTTTTTAAAATGCAACCGCAAGAAGTGGCGCCGACATGAAGTAGATACTATATTGGAGCAAGGGCTGTCATCATCAATTTCCAGCCATTACTTTTGAAATCTGTTGGCTACTTTCTGAGATTTCGTAGAAATCGCCATATAAAACGTTTTTTAGAACTCTTTTCGCGCGTTTTCACCCCTTTTAAATTTTGAATTTTTTAGGAAATGTTCTTAGAGATCATTCATATCTAATAAGTAACTTCCACGCCAAATTCCATGTATCTGGGCCCTTCAGTAACACAAAAATCGCAATTTCAAACGTTTTTTGTTCTAGCACCCCTATAGGGGTAGCGGCACCGACATAAAATGTAGCCTATGTTGGAGCAAGGGTTATCACTATCATTTTGTCGCCATTATTTTTTAAATCGGTTTGGTACTTCTTGAGATTGCGTAAAAATCGCCAGATAGAACGCTTTTTAGAACGCCTTTTGCGCATTTTCACCCCTTTTAAATTTCGAATTTTTTAAGAAATGTTCTTAGAGATCATTCATATCTAATAAGTAACTCCCATGCCAAAATCAATGTATCTGGGCCCTTCAGTAACACAAAAATCGCAATTTCGAACGTTTTTTTGCTCCTGCACCCCCTTTAGGGATAGTGGCACAGACATAAAATGTAGTCTATCTTGGAGCAAGGGTTGTCACCATCATTTTGACACCATTATTTTTGAAATTGGCTAGTGACTTCTTAAGATTGCGTAAAAATCGCCATTTAGAACGTTTTTTTAAAACTCTTTTTGCGAATTTTCACCTCTTTTAAATTTCGATTTTTTTAAGAAATGTTCTTAGAGATCCTTTATATCTAATAAGTAACTACCATGTCAAATTCCATGTATCTGGGACCTTCAGTAACAAAAAAATCACAATTTCGAAAGTTTTTTTGTTCCTGCATCCCCTTTAGGGGTTGTGGCACCGACACAAAATGTAGCCTTTGTTGGAGCAAGGGTTGTCACCATCATTTTGACACCATTATTTTTTTTAATCAGTTTGGTACTTCCTGAAATTGCGTAAAAACCGCCATTTAGATCGTTTTTTAGAACACTTTTCGCGCATTTTCACTCCTTTTTAATTTCGATTTTTTTAAGAAATGTCCTTAGATATCATTAGTATGTTATAAGTAACTACCGTTCCAACTTTCATGTTTCTAGGCCCTTCAGTAACACAAAAATCGCATTTTTAGAATGTTTTTTCTCCTGCACCCTCTTTTGGCCAGTGGCACGGGCATAAGATATAGTCTATGTTCTAAGTTGTACTAACACTATCATTTTGATACCATTACTTTTGGAATCGGTTCGGTAGTTCCAGAGCTTACCTCCTACAAATAAACAATTTTTACCTCTTTATAATATTAGTATAGATAGATAAATATATGCACATATTAATACAATACATTATGTAATATTAATACATACACATATTAATACAATACATTATATAATATTAATATATACACGAATTAATACAATAAATTTTATAATATTTTACATATACACGTTAATGCAATGCATTGTATTATATTAATATATAGACAAATTAATATAAATTAATACAACAAATTATACAATATAAATATATGCATATATTAATACAATAATATTCTACAATATTAATATATACACGAATTAATACAATAAATTTTATAATGTTATTACAAACACACATTAATACAATACATTGTATTACATTAATATATAGGCAAATTAATATAATACGTTATATAATATTAATATATGCACATGTTAATACAATACATTCTATAATGTTAATATATACACATCTTAATACAATAAATTATATAATATTATTATATATGCATATTAATACAATACATTATATAATATTATAGATATATTAATATAATACAATATATATAACATTATTATGTACAAATTTTAATACAATAAATAATATATTAATATGTACACACATTATTCCAATATTTTATAATAATGCCATGCTAATACACAAATTTAAAAAAACCTTTCAAGTAAATACATATTTAAAAAAACTTTAAATATTAAAAATAAATATAAAACTTGTGATAAAAATAAATTTATGTATTCATACTTATAATGTGAATATAAATTTTTCCGATTTTTTTTGGTCAATCCTAAATTTTTCAAAGATCATTTTTAAAATAGTATTCCGACTTTATTTCATCAGAATTATTTTTAAATATGGATGAAAGTTTCAGAGTAAAGAAAATCTTAGAAACAACCGGTGATCAAAAAGTTTAAACGCTGATATGAAATATATTTGATATTACTGATATTTCTTTTCAAATCTTATCAGCTTAAAAGAAATCTCTTACTATAACTAAGTCTTTTCTCTAAAGCTGCGTATTTTTTAGAATTACTTACTGCTATAATAGAGAAGAAACAATTAATGCGTAATGATCAACATAATCTCCCGGAAAAAGATAAAAAACAATAGATTTTTTTCTCTTTTTTGGGTCAATTTCTTGGTGATTGTCCAAAATAAATCATTAACAAGAAGAATAAAAAGAGAGAATATATTGCTATTATGGTGTGAGACGTTTAAATCTATATAAATAGTTTTTGGAAAAGAAGTAGATAATTTATACCATTATAAAGAAACATATTAGTTGGGCAAAATGTATTTGCTATCTTCAATTGTAAAAGTTTTTGGATACCACTTAATCTTAACTGTAATCTTTGGTTTATTAAATGGTGTACCTTTTTTTATTGTAAAAAGCCAAATATTTTAGTAAAAAAAAAGTGGTGCCGGGTCCTGATTTTTAATTTATTGTGTCAAAAAAAAAAAAAAAAAAATCGATTAGCTGGATCCTGCAAAATCCGGAGTTTATAAGTGAAGTACTGTTTTGCTGACAGTAAGTTATAGTTGAATGCATTTTTTTTTTTTTTTTTTTTTTTTTTTTTTTTTTTTTAAGTGAAACAGGATCAGATAAGAGTAAAAATAGTTTTAGCAAACAACTGCAATAATATCATATTTATTGGCCTTTTATAATGCATAATTTATTATACATATTATACACAATACACATAATGTACGATAGAATTTGTTATGAAATATTCAGTATATAATACAAATATTGTAACGTTTCTACGGAACTATTTACGATATATCATTATTACTAAAGTATTACTATTAGAATAGTAATATTTTTTTTCATTTAAAATATTTTATACATTTACATATTTTAAACATTACTTTTCATGGGGTATGTTTCTAATGAAATGCAAATGAATGTCTATTAATAAATATAATTCCTAATCGATCAGTGTTCAGATATTTAACTAAATGTAAAATCCAAAATCTCGCGCAACAATATTCACTATTTCTTATATATAAGATCTCAGCTACTTAAGATGAATATAAATTCTAACACTGTGTAATAATACAATATATTTCCAATATGTTGCGTTAACATATAGCCAATATTCCTTTTCGTTTAAGGCATGAAGTAAAAACTCACTAAGACTTGTGTGCGAAAATTTTTTAAGGGAGTACAATATTCTTGCTTTCCCATGGAAAATTTATTTTATTTGCGATAATTTGTAAAAAGCTTACTATATATATCTATTAATTCTTTTAGCTCTAGCTATTAACTCATTCAGCTCTAACTATTAATAGGTTTAGCTTTAGTTATTATCTCCACAATTAAATAGATATAGACTCCTTTATGCGTCATTTTATTTATTAATAATACTATTTCCAAATAGTAATCATCGCCTCATTTATCACATAAATTAAGCGATTTGGTGAGGTGAAAATTACTATTCAGAAATAAAGGTGCTCAAAAATAAGAATCTTACCACATTTGGCACGTATACGTGACGCTCTTTGCGAAAGAATTATGTTAATTTTACTCATATGAGTTATCTTTTTCCATCTTTAATATGCCACCATTGATAGAATTCATTGAACCTTGATATTTTCTACAAAGAAAACCCATCTGTCAACAGATCCTTTTCGTATCTGCATTCGCCAGCTAAAGCTATAAATCTAGACAATTGTTACACAAGCTTTGCAACAAAGATCTGCACATTCCTTGGTAAGGAAAGTCCAGCTGAATTCTGATTTTCGTGGACAGAGAAGGCTGTTTGATTGTTCCCCGTAGAGTCCGTGATGTTTTTTTAAATAACCACGATGTAGAAGAAAAATATCAATTTTTGCTTTTATTTTATTTTATTTCTGTGTCTAAGAGTATTATGGAGAATTTTTTAGCTTAGAAATTTTTTTAAAGAAATTCAATATTCCTGTTTTACTGGGGAAAATTATTTTATTTCCAATGCTCTGCAACTAGCTCAAGATACATATTTTAACTAATAAACTAATTTTACATATATGATTTTACTCCCTTTCAAATTTTTATATAACATCATTTGCAAAATTAGTTGAACCATAATATCTTCTATAAAGAAACATTCCTTTGTCAACAGATCCTTTTCGTATCTGCATTCACCAAACAAAACTATAACTAGAATATTGTCACACAAGCTTTGCAATAAAGGTTTGCACATTCCTTGGTAAAGAAAGTCTGGACATTTAGTAGAATTCTGATTTTCGTGCACAGGGAAGACTTTGTTTGTTCCGCAGAGAGTTCGTGGTGTTCTTTTAAATAACCACGATGTAGAAGAAAAATCTCAATTTTGTTTTTATTTTATTTTATTTTTGTGCATACGAGGGGCGTAGAGTATCTTTTAGATCAGAAATTTTTTAAAGGACTTAAATATCCCTGTTTCAATGGAGGAAAATTCTTTTATTTCCCAATACTTTACAGCTACCCAAAGATACATATTTTAACTCATAAACTAATTTTACATATTTGATTTACTTCCTTTCAAGTTTTCATATAACACCATTGACAAAATTTATTGAGCCTTAATATCTTCTATAAAAAAAAATAAAAAAAAACATTCCTCTGACAGCAGATCCTTTTCATATCTGCCTTCACCAAATAAAGCTATGAAACACGACAATTGTCACACAAGTTTGGTAATAAAGGTTTCCGCATTCCTTGGCAGAAAAAAAACAAACAAAAAACGCCTCGGTAGAATACTGCCCACCATACTTCGTATAATAATACCTTTCTCTAATTTTCTTGGATAGAGAAGACTAGTTCATCGTTCTCCCGATAAAGCATGGCGTTTTTTCAAATACCACGATATAGAAAAAAAAATCTTAATTTCTTCTTTTATTTTATTTTATTTCTGTATCTAAGAGTAGTGTGAAGTTATTTTTCAGCATTGAGAAATTTTTAAAGGAATTCAGAATTCCTGTGTTACTGGGAAAAAATTCTTTGATTTCCAATACTTTGCAACAAGCTCACGATACATAATTTTAGTAAGTAAACTAATTTTACACATTTGATTTAACTTCCTTTCAAGTTTTGATATAACACCATTGACAGAATTCACTGAACCTTAATTATGTGCTATAAAGATATATTCCTCTGTCAACAGATCGTTTTCGTATCTGCATTCACCAAACAAAGCTATAACTCAAGAAATTTGTCACACAAGCCTAGCAATAAATGTTTGCGCATTCCTTGGTAAAGGAACGCCTCAATAGAATATTGTCCAGCATACTCCGTATAGTTACATCTTTCTCTAAATTCCTTGGGTAAAGAATGCTATTTGATTGTTCTCCAAAAGGGGCATGGTGTTCTTTACGAATAACCACAATGTGTAAGAGTACAGGTTGCCAGTTTTGTCTCCATTTTTATTCCGAAATGCACACTTCAGACAGGAAATTTCTAAAGGAGAATTTTAACTTTAAGTAATCAAGAAAAGCCTGCCATTAAATAAATATGAAAATACTTTTTGTATTATCTAGTGTGAATTCGAATTTTCTGAGTAAAAGTGGAGGCCAAACCGGCAATCCTGGAGTAAAAATCTAAAGTGTTATTTTTATTTTATTTTATTTCTATGTATAACAGCATTGCGGGGTATTTTTTAGTTTAGAAGTTTTTAAAGGGATCTCAGGACTCTTAAAATCGAAAATAAAAACCAATTTTCAACATCTAATATCTTAAAATGTATATGATGTAAAAACACACTTTTTATTGGGATTAAAAGATATAAGTTTGTTCTTTCATTTCCTGTATTTAAAAAATTGCAATATACAGAATTCATATGTATAGGGCGCTCCAAATTGTCAGACATTTGTTGAGCAGAAAATTGGTATAACAGTTTACGCGCAGGATTACAAAATAAATTTTGGAACTAGAATGAAATTTTTTATGCCTAATTATACTTTAGATTAGGATAATTACCCTGAACCTAAATAAATTTGTATTAAAAGTATTTTTACATTTTTAATACAAAGTTGTATTTAGTTAATGTAAAATTTTGAAAATTTTAACAGTACAATCACCTAAAGAAATTTTTTTTGAACAATAATGACACAATTTTGAACAATGAAATTTTAGGTTCAGTTTATACAAACTAACATGAAACACATGTTTTGAAAATTTCATGAAAAAATATTTTGAAGTTTTTGAGATATCGTGCGCGTGATTCCCAGAAACGTCATTTGAAGAAAACTGATTTCAAAGTTCCAGAAGCACCGTTTCAGCTATTGAGTGGGTATAATTCTAATAGCCATAACTTTTGTTCTAATGGGAATTTCAAGGAAACAATCATACCAAAATGTTAACAAAAATAGAAATTTAAGATTTAAAAAAATTGAAATTTCAAAAATTTTGAAGGTTTAAGAGTCAGACCCCGTAGAGGAATTCAATATTTCTGTTTTACTGAGGAAAAATTCTTTTATTTCGAATACTTTACAACTAACTTACGATACATATTTTAGTAAATAAACTCATTTCACATATTAGATTTAACTTTCTTTCAACTTTTATACAACACCATTGACAGAATTCATTGAACCTTAATATCTTCTACAAAGAAACATTCCTCTGTCAACAGATCCTTTTCCTATTTGGATTTACCAAACGAAGCTATAACGCAAGACAATTGTCACACCAGCTTGGCAATAAAGTTTTGCGCATTCCTCCAGAGAAAGAACGCATTGACATTATACTGTCCAGCATACTTCCCAGAGTTATCCTTTTCTCTGATTTACTTGGATAGACGCTATCTCATTGTTCTCGCGGATGTCGAGATGTCGTCTGAAATAACCGCAATAAGAGAGATTATAGTTGTATTTTTATTTTATTTTTGCTTATTTATTTATTTATTTTATATGAAAGAAGGTGGCAAGCGAGTTTTACATATCTCTTAGCATGTTTTCTTTAACAGATGAAGTTTTTGTGATTTAATAGTTTCATTAAAGCATAATGAAATTGTTTAATAGGTTATGGCCACGCATTAATTAATCAATTTTATCCCTTTAAAGTCTTTACAAAATAATACTATCGCTCTAGAAAATGTAACTTTTCATTTAAATTCTCCAAAACTGTCACCAGATCTTTTTTCTATTTGGATTCACCAAACAAAGCTATAACTCAAGACAATTGTCACACAAGCTTGGCAATAAAGATTTGCGCATTCCTCCAGAGAAAGAACGCATTGACATTATACTGTCCAGCATACTTCCTAGATTTATCCTTTTCTCTGATTTACTTGGATAGGCGCTATCTCATTGTACTCGCGGATGTCGAGATGTCGTCTGAAATAACCGCAATAAGAGAGATTATAAGTTGTATTTTTATTTTATTTTTGCTTATTTATTTATTTATTTTATATGAAAGAAGGTGGCAAGCGAGTTTTACATATCTCTTAGCATGTTTTCTTTAACAGATGAAGTTTTTGTGGTTTAATAGTTTCATTAAAGCATAATGAAATTGTTTAATAGGTTATGGCCACGCATTAATTAATCAATTTTATCCCTTTAAAGTCCTTACAAAATAATACTATCGCTCTAGAAAATGTAACTTCTCATTTAAATTCTCCAAAACTGTCACCAGATCCTTTTCCTATTTGGATTCACCAAACAAAGCTATAACTCAAGACAATTGTCACACAAGCTTGGCAATAAAGTTTTGCGCATTCCTCCAGAGAAAGAACGCATTGACATTATACTGTCCAGCATACTTCCTAGAGTTATTCTTTTCTCTGATTTACTTTGATAGACAACGCTATCTCATTGTTCTCGCGGATGTCGAGATGTCGTCTGAAATAACCGCAATAAGAGAGATTATAAGTTGTATTTTTATTTTATTTTTGCTTATTTATTTATTTATTTTATATGAAAGAAGGTGGCAAGCGAGTTTTTCATATCTCTTAGCATGTTTTCTTTAACAGATGAAGTTTTTGTGGTTTAATAGTTTCATTAAAGCATAATGAAATTGTTTAATAGGTTATGGCCACGCATTAATTAATCAATTTTATCCCTTTAAAGTCCTTACAAAATAATACTATCACTCTAGAAAATGTAACTTCTCATTTAAATTCTCCAAAACTATCACCAGATCCTTTTCCTATTTGGATTCACCAAACAAAGCTATAACTCAAGACAATTGTCAGACAAGCTTGGCAATAAGTTTTGCGCATTCCTCCAGAGAAAGAACGCATTGACATTATACTGTCCAGCATACTTCCTAGAGTTATCCTTTTTTCTGATTTACTTGGATAGACGCTATCTCATTGTTCTCGCGGATGTCGAGATGTCGTCTGAAATAACCGCAATAAGAGAGATTATAAGTTGTATTTTTATTTTATTTTTGCTTATTTATTTATTTATTCTATATGAAAGAAGGTGGCAAGCGAGTTTTACATATCTCTTAGCATGTTTTCTTTAACAGATGAAGTTTTTGTGGTTTAATAGTTTCATTAAAGCATAATGAAATTGTTTAATAGGTTATGGCCACGCATTAATTAATCAATTTTATCCCTTTAAAGTCCTTACAAAATAATACTATCGCTCTAGAAAATGTAACTTCTCATTTAAATTCTCTAAAACTGTCACCAGATCCTTTTCCTATTTGGATTCACCAAACAAAGCTATAACTCAAGACAATTGTTAGACAAGCTTGGCAATAAAGTTTTGCGCATTCCTCCAGAGAAAGAACGCATTGACATTATACTGTCCAGCATACTTCCTAGAGTTATCCTTTTCTCTGATTTACTTGGATAGACGCTATCTCATTGTTCTCGCGGATGTCGAGATGTCGTCTGAAATAACCGCAATAAGAGAGATTATAAGTTGTATTTTTATTGTATTTTTGCTTATTTATTTATTTATTTTATATGAAAGAAGGTGGCAAGCGAGTTTTACATACCTCTTAGCATGTTTTCTTTAACAGATGAAGTTTTTGTGGTTTAATAGTTTCATTAAAGCATAACGAAATTGTTTAATAGGTTATGGCCACGCATTAATTAATCAATTTTATCCCTTTAAAGTCCTTACAAAATAATACTATCGCTCTAGAAAATGTAACTTCTCATTTAAATTCTCCAAAACTGTCACCAGATCCTTTTTCTATTTGCATTCACCAAACAAAACTATAACTCAAGACAATTGTCACACAAGCTTGTCAATAAAGGTTTGCGCATTCCTCCAGAGAAAGAACGCATTGACATTATACTGTTCAGCATACTTCCTAGAGTTATCCTTTTCTCTGATTTACTTGGATAGACGCTATCTCATTGTTCTCGCGGATGTCGAGATGTCGTCTGAAATAACCGCAATAAGGGAGATTATAAGTTGTATTTTTTATTTGATTTATGCTTATTTATTTAAAATAAAAAAAGGTGGCAAGCGAGTTCTACATATCTCTTAGCAAGTTTACTTCAACAAATAAAGTTTTTTGTGGCTTAATAGTTTTGTTAAAGCATAATGAAATTGTTCAATAGGTTAAGGCCGTGCATTAATTAATCAATTTTATTCCTTTAAAGTCCTTACAAAATAATACTATCGTTCTCGAAAATGTAACTTCTCATTTAAATTCTCCAAAACTGTCACCAGAACTTTTCGTTTAAATTCTCCGAAAGTATAACATCGTTTCTGTCACATCAGGGTTCGTATTCTGCAGAAAAAGAATACCATAATTTTCGTAAAGTAATATTTGCATTATTTAATGAAATGACCGTATCGAGCGAGATTATAAATTGTGGTTTTAGGTGCGTTCGTAATTGTTTAAACACGTAGCACCTATAGCCGTCGTCTGATCGGTCCGTCTGTCTGTTCGTCTGTCAGCATATAACAGCACAAAAACTAACCAACCAAATGATTTGAAATTCAATATACTTAATCTTTGTAGAATTTTGTCGAGTTATTTCAAATTTTACGAAAATTGAATCAAAAGTTAAAAAGACATTAATAAAAGTTGTATTCATTCTGTTAAATCCTACCATACGTGATTAATTCAATGGTATCCCATGATAGGTAATGATTCTAGGTTGCCATGGTGATGACGTCCTATTTAAGATAGAGTCATATTATTTTCCTATTACTGAATTTAATATATATAATCGTAATTAATGTTGTATTCATGCATTTTTGCATAAGAGTGAAACAGCTATTGCACCAAGATCTGAATATTTATAAAACTTGTTGTAGTACGAACGCACCTCATCTACCACGTTTGACGTACAATTTCCAAGATGTTTTATTTATTTATTTTATCTGACAGAAGGTGAAAAGCAAGTTCTGCAGATTTCTTAGCATGGTTACTTGAAGAAATAAAGTTTTTTTTTTTTGTGTGTGTGTGGATTAACAGTTTGTTAAAGCATAATGAAACTGTTTAATAGATTAGAGGTATTACATTAATTAATCCATTTTATTCTTTTAAAATCCTTTCAAAATAATACTGTATCCTTGTAAAATGTAACCTTTCATTTCATTTATCAGGAACTATAACAGCGTTTCTTACCTAGTCAGGATTCGTATGCATCAGAAAACAAATAAACAGAATTTTCATAAAGTAATATTTGCCTTATTTAATGAAAAAAAATTCGATGTTTAGATACGAGCGATCATTACTTTGAAAAAATTTGGGTGATCAGACCCCCTTAAATCCCCTGAGGCATGCGAACCCTGAAAATTATATACATAATCATAGTAAAACTTTGTCTTGTTAAAAAATATACCTAAGGAAATGTCTAACATTAAACTAATCGCTATATAGTTGGCATTAAAAGCTTAAACATTCCTGACGAGAAAATTTCTAAACGGAACAAGCTGCACGTAATGCTTTTTATAACATAGTTTTTCCGTGTTTCCCGTGCACAGGGAGCAATGGTGAAGGCAACAGGCTGTCCATTGCTCCGTTGGGATGGCGTGCTATAATTCCGAATTCTCCCAATTAGTGTGAGTAAGGAAAGGGGTGTATCTTTTTATTTTTTCTGAGTACGTGATTTGCAATTTCTAATCAAATATTCCCAGTAAGGTTTCTAATTGGAGGAATAAAACATAGGTAATGGGTTTTAGATCCATGTAATTCCAATGCAGATTGGTCTATCCCAATCTATCAAAATGTATTAAATTTATGTCAGTTACAGCTGTTTTTTTTTTTTTTTTTTTTTTTTTTTTTTTTTTTTTTTTTTTTTTTGTAAATGAGTGAACACTTTTTTCTTTTACTGCGTCAGTATTTAAATTATGTTTCTTTTTCTTTTGTTATTAAAGTTTTTAATTCTTGAGTTTTGCCTCATTCTAAATAAAGTAAAAACAGTTAAAACCGAACCTGTATATAATGGAATTATATTTTAAGTGGTAAAAAGTCATGGTCCAGTCGGAAAAATTACCATATAGAAATCATAATAATTTTTGTCCATGCAGTTTTCTGCCTCTTCTGCCTTCAGCTGCCTTTTCTTCAAACATTTTTTATGTCTTTTTCGAGTATTGTTTTTTAATAACATTTTTTATACCACATAAGATCTGGTTATGCCACCATGAGATTTTAGATCCAAAAGTAAACCGTGAAAATGCACCATTAAATGCTTGCATCAGTTTCATTGGTTGAAATAAATCTTCATTAAATATGCTAAACATAATAAATAAAAAAATTCTAATAACTTTAAACGTGTTAATATTCAAGAATTTTGAAAACTAAAATAAAAATAAAACGAACAAACAGAAAAAAATCATAAAATAAACTTTTAAGCCCAGAAATTACATTAATTCCAGTACAGAGTTATGGCCGCTTCACCTTCCGGCCTAAAGCTAAATAGTATTTCAACCATTAACCGCTAGAGGGCTGTTGAAATTGAGTTAATTAAAACCGATACATCCAGTTTCACCCGACTATACAGTTTAACTGTACTTTTCGCTGTACATTTATGATAAAAAGAATTTCCTATTCAAATTACCGATAAAATTTTGAATCTAACGCTTTTTTTTCTTTTTATTTATTTATTAGTACTTTAAAGTTTTCGATTATAAAAATATTAAGGGGATTGGGACGTTTGAAATACCTAAAAAGTTGGAAATTCAGGCTGTTCTTTCAAAGTTAATATCTCGTTCAAATATGTATGCCTCATTATGATTTTTTTAATCCTTGTTTAGTAAGAATTTTATAAATATTTTAACCCATTAACCGCCAAAACTATAAGGTTGATGCTTTCAAATTTTTCGCTGAACGTCGTTTGGCACCACAAAATCTGAAAGACTTTTCGCTTTATTTGATCTTAAAATTTTGTATCTTTAACTAAGGCAAATTTTTTAATTGAAAAATAGTGGTTGGTATGTAAATAATTTAAATATGTGCATTTTTTCTTACCGTTGCGTCAGCGCAACACCAGCGGGTAATGGGTAATATGATAAAACAAATTGGAAATTGTACATTGTAAAAAAGAAAGAAAAATCAATGTACATTCATACGTAAAACCAATAACAAAACTAAAAAAACTACCGCTATTTTTCAAAATTCAACTATTATACAAACATGCGATGGTTAGTTCTTTTAACATTTAAAAATTGATTTTTATGTATTTTTTAATGCTGACTCCGAAAATGACCTTTATTTTAACCATCACGATTTTTTGCAAATTGTAAATTTCATAGGTAAAAAGTTTTAAAAAAATGGCAAAAATCTGATAGTAAAAAGTAAAGGAGATGGTTGTGTTTTATAAATTTTGATAATTGATTTTTATGTACTTTTTAGCACTGAATCTGAAAATGACCTTCATTTTTAACTATCATGACAGAATTTTTCACAAATAGTAAACTTTAAAATTAAACAGTAAAAAAAAAATAGCAAAACTCTGATACTATACCATAGATGTAAGACGTTTTTTACTGAATTTTATTTTACTTAATTCGATAATTTGTTCAAATTTTTGGCTTAGCCTGGGGATTCTTACCGGGGGTTTCACTTTAAACTTTTCAACTTTAAAATTTACGATTTATAAAAAAATTCTGATGTGATATTTAAAAATGAATGTCATTTTCGGATTCAGCAGTAAAACATACATAAAAAACAATTATAAAACAACTATCTTTCATTTTATAGTTTCAGATTTTCGTTACTTTGAGTTCAAACGTTTTTCGTTAACTTTGAAATTTACGATTTGCAAAAAAATCCTTACGTGATGGTTACGTGGTGAATGTCATTTTCGGTTTCAGCGCTGCAAAATACATATGAATCAATTATGAAAAGCTAAAAAACTAGTCAATCCAATTTTGCAGGCTAGTGTTATTAGTTTATTTACAGATTATATTCAAGAAACTCACTAACACTGAATTCTTCTCTAGAATGTGGACCCCAGAAAATATGTCTATCTATTAACGTAGCACAGTAAACTCTGTCTAAGGCGGAATCGATCGGGACCGAGAAAATTTTACGTAGTAGACAATATCCCGCCTTACACAAAATTTACCCTATGTCTATGGATTCGCAGGGACTTGAAAATCTTTCCTAGTTAGACAGATTTCCGTCTTACACAGAGTCCGCCTTGCAGAGAGTTTACTGTATTGCTTCCTAGCTTGACAGAATTAGACCATAATACCTTATTCTATGAAATAGTTCTCTTTTCTTAGCAAAACATTAGTATATCGAATTGAGCTTTATCAAATAACTCTTCTTTAACTCTTAGTAAATCTCCAATGAATGGAGCAATAAAAGCTGGGACAGACAGAGAGAATACTTTGGTGGGAAATTGTTGAGTTTTGATTCCCAAAAATTTTCCCAATTCCCGCTTTTTGCATTCATGAGTAATTAAGAAGGAGGCTTTGTATATTTATTTTCATTCGTAGTTATATTTTCTTAGTTTAACAAACTTTTTTTTTTTTTTTTTTTTTTTTTTTTTACCGTGTACATAAAACCAAGAACAACACAAAAATATCTAGCAACATTTTTTCAAATTCCAACTAGTATTAGTTTATTTACAGATTATGCTCAAGAAACCAACGAACATTGAATTCTTCTCTAGAATGTGACCTCTAGAAAAGATGTCTGTCTATTAACTTCGTATTTCTTCTTAGCTTAACTAAATTAGACCACGATATCTTATTCTATGAAACGATTATCTTCCCTTAGCAAAACATTAGTATATCGAATTGAGCTTCACCAAATAACTCTTTAACTCTCAGTAAATCTTCAATGAGCAATATTCCCAATAATTTACCCAATTCCCGCTTTTTTCATTCATGAGTAACTAAGAAGAGGGTTTTGTATATTTATTTTCATTCGTAGTTATATTTTCTTAGTTTAACAGACTTTTCTTTTTTTTTTTTTACAGTGTACATAAAACCAAGAACAACACAAAAATACCCTGCACCATTTTTTCAAATTCCAACTATTATTAGTTTATTTACAGATTATATTCAAGAAACTCACGAACATTGAATTCTTCTCTAGAATGTGACCTATAGAAAATATGTCTGTCTATTAACTTCGTATTTCTTCTTAGCTTAACTAAGTTAGACATTAATATCTTATTCTATGAAACAATTATCTTCCCTTAGCAAAACATTAGTACATCGAATTGAGCTTTACCAAATAACTCTTTAACTCTCAGTAAATCTCCATTGAATGCTGCAATAAAGGCTGGGACATACCTCCAGAGAGAACACTTTAGTGGAAAATTGTTGGGAAGATTTTTGCGGGTTTTTTTTTTTCTAGATTCCGGGGCAGGAAATAATGCAGAGAACAACAGGCCATTAGAGAGTTAGTTCTTCAAGGATAAGGCGAATGTTTTTTCTACATTCACTGTGATTATTGGAAGCACTGATAATAACTTTAAAAGAACTTTATTTCAATGGAGGAGCTCCTATTGTAATTACACAGTATTTAAGTATACAATATATATGCAACAAATTAATAAAAAAAATACAAACATATTTGTAAATGGAAATATGTTTATTAATAAGTAAGTTACATATATAGTTAAATGCTACAAGAAAGGTTCTTATTATAATTATTTACATTTATAACTGATAATTAATTGCTTTTTTCTCAAAAATGAGTAAAAGGTATTTATAAAATGACTTATTACACTGTATTTAAATCAATAAAGTATAACTACGGCCAATCAGTATTTTTTAAATTCATAAATAAAATCACATAAATTACTTAAAATCAGTTCTTTTATTATCATTTTATTTCAGTTCTTCTTAGTTAAAAAAAAATCAAGATTTTTTTAAAACTAAAAACAATTGAAATAAACTCATAATAAAAGAAAATAAGTTGAAACTGGTGTGAATTAATATGAACTAAAATAACTTCTTAAAACACCACCAAAACCTTAAATGCGCTAGGCATTTCGAAAGATCTGAGTCTTTCTTCGTCAGGCGCAAAAAGACGTGTTCCTACTATGAAAGCAGCAGCAAGACAAGCACGTCTTTTTGCGCCTGACGAAGAAAGACTCAGATCTTTCGAAAGGCCTAGCGCATTTAAGGTTTCGATGGTGTTTTACGAAGTTATTTTAGTTCGTGATAATAAAAGAGCTGGTTGTAAGTAATTTGTGTGATTTCATTTATGAATTTAAAAATATATTACATACACTGATTGGCCGTAGTCCAGGTTTCGTACGCTTCAACGACTTTGAAGGACCTTTTACCAGAATTCTTCTAAAGTAATATTTGCCTTTGATGAAAAAAAAAAAAAAAAATCAGTCTTCAGATAGAGCGACCAGTACTTTACGAAATTTCTGGTACTAAAATGCCTAAAATTCCCGTGAATCCCTTGATGCGTACGAACCATGCCGTAGTCGTACTTTATTCATGAATAAAATATCTTAAATAAAGGATTCAAGTCTAATTTCCAATTATTTTGTCTTCTTTATGAACAAAAGTTAGTCAAAACAGTTGTGAATCCCTCACAATTTTTTTTATTTTTTAAACAGAGTAACTATTATTTTTTTTGTTGTTTTAGCATGTAACATTACTGGAAAGTCAAAAGATATTTAATACTCATATACAAAGAAACTTAATAGAGCGTATCTACCATTAATTAACAGAAAATTTTCAGTCAATTAAGTTACTGTAGAATCTTAGCTAATCTAAATTGGACCCAATTTCCAATTATTTTGTGTTCTTTATAAACAAAAGTTAGTTAAAACTGTTATGATTTCCTCACAATTTTTTTTTTAATAGATTAACTATTTTTCCTTTTGTTGTTTTAGTATGTAACATTGCTGGGGAATCAAAAGATACTTAATACTGATATACAAAGATATTTAATACTGATATACAAAGAAATTTAATAGAGCGTATCTACCATTAATTAACAGAAAATTTTTAGTCAATTAACTTACTGTAGCATCTTTGCTAATCTAAATATGGACCAATTTCCAATTATTTTGTGTTCTTTATGAACAAAAATTAGTTAAAACAGTTGTGAATTCCTCACTTTTTTTTTTTTTTTTTTTTTTTGACAGAGTAACTATTTTTCCTTTTGTTATTTTAGTATGTAACATTACTGGAAGATCAAAAGATATTTGATACTGATATACAAAGAAATTTAATAGCGTATCTACCATTAATTAACAGAAATTTTTCAGTCAATTAATTTACTGTAGCATCTTAGCTAATCTAAATTGGACCCAATTTCCAATTATTTTGTGCCCTTTATGAACAAAAGTTAGTTAAAACCATCGTGAATTCCTCACTTTTTTTTTTTTTTTAACAGAGTAACTATTTTTTAAAGGTACATATAATAACACAGTCTTGAACACAATTAATACAATAACCCAAAAAATCAGTGAAAAATTAGGCAGCGCCAGGACTCGAACATGGGACCACAGCGTACCGTGCTATTTCTGTAACCCATAAGCTACCCTGGCCGGTATCCTAGCCCGGCAGATTTTCACTAGTAAACCATGTTGAGGAACGTCATCGGCCGGCAATAGCACAAGCACACGATGAATAAATTAATAATCCAAAAATCCACAATATATATAAAAGCACACATAAACTAACGTCTGAATTCATTTTTAATAAAAATACATACATTAAGAAAGACTCTAACACAATTAACACAATAACCCAACAGGAGTGAAAAATTAGCCAGGGCCAGGACTGGAACCTGAGTCAACAGCGTACCTTACTGTTTCTATAACCACTAAGCCGCTATCCTAAGCCGATACCCTGGCCGATATCCTAGCCCGGCAACTTTTCACTAATAAACCATGTTGGGGAACGTCATCGGCCGGCAATCGCACAGCAGGCGATAACGAAAAATACGCGATGAATAATATAACGATGAATAAATTAATATTCCATCGATCAGCATGGTACGCTGTGGACCCAGGTTCGAGTCCTGGCCCTGGCTAATTTTTCCCTCCTGTTGGGTTATTGTATTAATTGTGTTAAAGTCTGTCTTAATATATGTACCTTTAATTAAAATAAATTCAGACGTTAATTTATGTGTGCTTTAATAACTATTTTTTCTTTTGTAGTTTTTTAGTATGTAACATTCCTGCAAAATCAAAAGATACTTAATACTGATAAAGAAATTTAATAGAGCGTAATCTACCGTTAAATAACAGAAAATTTTCAATCAATTAACTTAGTACAGCATCTTAGCTAATCTAAATTTGACCATAACGTTCTACTGTGTTAAATAATTCTCTTACCTTAACGAAACATAAAAATATCAAATTGAGCTTTTCTAAATAACTCTTTAACTCCCAGTAAATCTTCCCCGAATGCGGCAATAAAGGACGGAACATTCCTCCGGAGAGAATACCCCGATGGAAAATTGTTCGGAATGCTTTCATGTATTAATTTTTTTTACTGATTTTCTCGGACAGAAAGTAAGGACAAGCGCAACAGGCAATAAGGAGGCGGCTCCAAGGACGAGATGAGCTTTTAATAGCAATAATAATTACTTTCTTTTTTTCCTGATTATTTATTGCTCTAGGTATTGCTTTTGATCTTATATATGTAGCAGGGTAGATGACCAGTCCGGTGTTGCGCAGAATTTAAAAAGAGAGAAAAAAAGCCCAAGTTTTAAATAAATATTTTTTTAAATGGCGCATTTAGTTGGAATGTTTCATTCGTATTCGAATGATATAAAAAATCACCCATTATAACAATTCTGAAAACTAAAAAGATACAGTAACGTCAAAAAGTCATCTCCGTAAAAACTATTTAAAAATCGACTTTCCGTAAAAAAAAGTTTAACATGCCAGAAATCGTTATTGTCATCATCATTATTATTATTGTTGTTGTTGTTGTTGTTGTTATTATTATTATTACTAAAGTTAGACCCATGACCGAAACTAAGATGGACAGAGGGGGCATGTGCCCCGGATTCCAGAACTAATTTGCGATAAATGCACATTTTGTTTGTCGATTTTCTCACGTCTATGCTTAGCACGGTATTATTAAAATCGTCCTGTCTGGGTATGCCAAAGCATAGAAGAATCTAAGGAGGATGTGGCATAAAGATACCGTATAAAGCGGATTTTTTTTCCCCAAGATTTTAATGAATCAATATTTGACAAAGCAGATTACGTAGTTCAGTATTACATATTTTATGATTACATATGTCTCTCGGCTATTATAAAATTACTAAAATTCTCTTTGTAAATATACTGTGCGGAGTGCGGGGGAGCGCCAAAATCCATATTTGCTCCGGGTGCAAAAAATGCTAGTTTCGGCCCTGGTTTGACCATTAGATGGATCCAGGAATGGCCTATTCGATTCCAAATGTACTTTTAGTCTAATACTTTTTGGAACTTACAGATATTTTTTAATAAAATAAGAGAAAATTAACGTTCATTAATGTAATTCATTAAAGTATCGAATTTTGGAAACGTTTCCGAATAGTTTTTATAGTTCATTAATCAAATTTCTCAACCCGGAATGTTGTTTTTTCGGATGCTACTATCCATTCTCAAGTAAACATTTTCATGTTCAACAAACATGTTTTACAGACAAACATGATAAATTGACAGCATTAACATTAAAATTAATATTTTCTGTTATTCTTGAAGATATTAATTCAATTACGCAGCTGAAAATGTTTAAACGAGAATGGATAGCATCCGGAAAATCTATATTCCGGTTGAAAAAACTGATTAATACTAAGGATCTACCAAAACAGCTTTTTAAGGCCAAAACCGAAACCAAATTTCGTTATTCTTCCTCTTTTCGGTCGAAAACAAAAACGAAAATGTCCAAAAATAGTTTTAAGTAATTAATACATACATAAATATACATAATTATTAATTAATTATACGCGTGGTCCAAGTTGGCTCTTTGTACATTTGACCAAAACTTTTTATTTCCATATAAAATAAAATCTATTTTATTCATCAACGGCACACAATGATTTTCTAATTATACGAATTCAATCTAATTAACAAAGGTTTTTCATATAAATACAAATACCTCTATTTATCTTTTAGAATGATTTTGTAAATTATCATCTGCTATACTAGAACTTTCTCAAACAGTATTTGAAACACTTCTGCGGTTTCAAACTAAAAATTTTCTATTACTGCTAAGTCTTCAACTTGTAATAAGCATGTGAAAACAGTCTTCAAAGTTTACTCATATATAGATTTCTTGTTTTATAATTTGCACGTTCGTCTTAAGTCAGTCATGACTGATAATTATTAACAGCTAAATTCATGGCAATAAATAATGAGTGTCTTATTTGATCCGATACAGTTCTAAATGATTGAATAATGTTAAAAATTTCCGAAGGAAGAAAAAAGATTTTTGTAATACAGATAGTTTCGGTCGAGTTTCGGCCTCGCCGAATTTTCTGCGAAACTCAGACTTTAGGCCGAAAAAGACAACGAAACCAAGTTTTAGGTCGATCTCTAATTAATAATTATAAAAGCTACTCGTAAACTTTTCTTAAAATCTGTGGCACCAAGATAAAATTTGATTTTGTAAATGCTTCTTTAAATCTAGAAAATGTATTGGAGTCTGAGGTTTCTAATGAGAAAAATGCTTTTCGGAACCATGGATAATTCTGAAGAGATTATTGTATCGTTCTTGGTTACATTAAATATTTACAGACTAAGAAATATTTGTCTTTTGTGATAATTTGAGAGTAATATACCAAATTCCATGATGCAATTCTTCTACATTTTTTTTCTAGATTCTTATTTTTCTGGGTAGATTACGTTCATGAAACTATTAAATATTTAACATGGAATTCCTCTCTAGAATTTAATTCCGAGAAGATACTTTTGTCAATTAACTTAGTTTATATTACTAGCTTCACTATAATATCTTATTCTGTAAAACAACTCTCTTCTCTCAGCAAAATGTTAGTATATTCAATAGAGCTTTACCAAATGGTTGTATAGATCTCAGTAAGTGTTCGCTGAATGCGACAATAAAGACTGGAACATTCCTCGACAGCGAATGGAAATTGTTCGGGATGCCTTCAGATATTAAGCTTTTTCATAATGCTTTCGAATAGTAACACTAGTCAACAGCCATTTTCTATCTTATTTGTGATAAACATACTTTTATGTATTTTTGTCTCTAGAATCCGAATCTGCTATCAGAAATTTCCTATCACGTATGAGTTTTACACAATTTTTAAATTTAATTTTTACATACATGGTAAAATACATGGTGAAATGTTAATTATAATTTACATTTTGTGGTCAAATAATAAGGAAATGAATGATATGTAGGTTAAAACCTTTATTTGATCCATTGTGCTGTAAAAGTAACAATGAAAACATTCAGCACTGTCATCAAGAAATACATCATCATATTTTGAAAAATAACATTGTTAATATTAACATATTACGAGTTACTTTTTGACAGTTTCGTTCTCCTTGACAAGTTTATAGACTGGAAACTTGCTAGAATTATAAAAACTGATCAAGGTGATGATGGACACGTCCGTGTAATCGATCTGAAGAGCCCTACAGGTACATTACGTAGAAATATTACCTGAGTAGTACCTTTGCCATTTTATGATGATGTTCGACAGCCGTCCAACGCCGGGCGGGATGTTCCGGCTAATTCTCTAAACAGCTAGTTAGCCAGCGCATGCTCTGTTTGAGCTGTTCACTTCTGAACTGAAACGAAGTAATCTGTTGTTACTATTAGAATTCTTTAGATGTAATGTGTGGAAAGTCGCTTAATAAATATTTTATGTTCCGTTTTGTTATTAAATGTATTTTTTATGCCGTAAAAACTGTTTATTAGTCGTCGAATTAAAAACACTGAACCTACAATTTGTTAGATTTGATTTGAAATGAATATTTAGATTATTAATTAGAAAAGAACAGAACACTTGTATTAGTTCATACTTTGTGTTAAGTAACTAAGAAAGTAATTTTACTAATGAATATTACGCTTTGATTGCATTTCAAACGGTCGATTTTTGCCAAATATTTCCTTTTTGTGTTTTTGTAACTGCCGTGTATCTAATAAATGTGACGTGATTGAGAAAATCTGATTATTCCACTGAATTCAGCACCTTATTATTATTTAGATGCACTCATTTACAAGCCATATGCAGAAAAAAAGTTAGAATTTGTTGACCAGTGTTATTGTAGGGTTCTTGGTTGCATTAATTTTTTGCAAATTAAGGAACAGTTGTCTTTTGTGATAATTTGAAAATAATATACTAAATTCTACGTTGTAATTTTTCTACATTTCTTTTCTAGGTTCTTAATTTTCTGGGTAGATTATGCTCATGAACCTATCAAATATTTAACATCGAATTCCTCTCTAGAATTTAATTCGGAGAAGATACTTTTGTCAATTAACTTAGTTTATATTACTAGCTTCACTATAATATCTTATTCTGTGAAACAACTCTCTTCTCTCAGCAAAATGTTAGTATATTCAATAGAGCTTTACCAAATGGTTGTATAGGTCTCAGTAAATGTTCGCTGAATGCGACAATAAAGACTGGAAGCATTCCTCGACAGCGAATGGAAATTGTTTGGGATGACTTCAGATATTAAGCTTTTTCATGATGCTTTCGAACAGAAAATAACACTAGTCATCAGTCATTTATAATAAACATTTTTTACTTACTTCTGTCTTTACAAGAAGAAAGTATTGGATTCATTAAAATTTTCGATTCCGGTTTTCGACGGATTTACACGTTTTAGGGGTCAGAGAACCCGAAAAAATGTCTGTCTCTGTGTGACACAAATTTTGTGGGCGCTCTATCTCAGGAAGTAATGAACGGAATTTACTAAAAATTTATATTCAGTTAGTCCCTGATATAAGTTGGTGCTGATTAGTTTTTGGTGAAAATCGCTCAACAGGTGGCGCTGCTATGCAGCATTTTTCACGATTTCTAGAATAGCTTAATCTCCATAACTTATGCACGGATTTTCATCAAACTTCAGATTCAGTTAGCCCTTGACAGAAATTGACGTTTTATACATTTTGGTGTAAATCGCACCACAGGTGGCGCTGCTATGCTGCCTTTTTCTGACTTCCGCAATAGCTCTATCTCAAGAACTAAGGCTTGGATTTTCAATAAACTTCAGATTCATGTATACCTTGATATGAATTACTGCTGTTTATGTTTTGGTGCAAATCGCTCAACAGATGGCGCTGCTATGCTGCATTTTTCAGAATTTCCACTATAGCTCTATCTCAAGAACTAATGCACGAATTTTCATCAAACTTTAAATTTAGATATACTTTGATATGAATTCGTGCTAAATTAATGTAATTTCTTGCATTATTTAAATGATTTAATTGACGTGATTAATACAGAAGAAAGTTTTCTGATGGCCACAACATACTAGTTTTTAATATATTTTTGCCTGTAGAATCCAAATCTACTATCGTAAATTTTCTATCACGTCACGGTTTTACAAACTTTAGAATTTAATTTTTACGTACATCGTAAGATACGTTGTGAAATGTAAATTATAATTTACTTTTTGTGGTCAAATAATAAGGAAATGGATAACTATCTAAATTAAAACCTTCATTTAGATGCATTCTGTTGTAAAAGTAACTGTCAAAGCATTCAATACTGTCATCAAGAAGGACACCATCCCATAGCTGCCAACTTTTACGCTTTTTTTTCTTATCGTTAAAATTTAAAAGAAAATTTTGACTTATTTAATTGCAGATTTAAATAAGGGGAAAATATTCTTTTAAATTTTAGTGGTAAGAAAAAAGCGTAAGACTTGGCAGCTGTGCATCATCTATTTTGAAAAATAACGTTGTTCATATAAACACTGTGGGTTATTGTATGACAGTTTCGTGCTCGCATTAGTTCATAGTTTGTGTTAAGAAATAAAGTAAACATTTTTACTGGTGAATATTATACATTTTTTGTATTTCAAACGGTCGCTTTTTGTTAAATAATTAACTTTTGTCTTTACATAACTGCCTGTATCTAATAAATGTGACGTAATTGAAAGATTCTGATTATTCCACTGAATTCATCACACTAATATTAGTTAAATGCACTCATTTACAAGCCATACAGAAAAAATTTACATTTTGTTGACTTGTATTACTGTATCGTTCTTGGTTTTATTAAATTTTTGTAAATGAGGAAACATTTGTCTTTTGTGATAATTTGAGAGTAATATATCAAATTCCACGTTGTAATTTTTCTACATTTCTTTCTCTGGATTCTTAGTTTTCTGGGTAGATCATGTTCATAAAACTATCAAATATTTAACATAGAATTCCGCTCTAGAATTTAATTCCGAGAAAATACTTTTGTCAATTAACTTGGTGTATATCACTAGCTTAACAAAATTGCACTACAATATCTTATTTTGTGAAATAACTTTCTTCTTTTAGTAAAATGTTGCTATATTCAATTCAGCTTTACCAAATGGTTGTTTAGATCTCAGTAAATATTTGATGAATGCGACAATAAAGAATGGAAGCTTTCCTCGACAGCGAATGAAAATTGTTTGGGATGACTTCAGATATTAAGCTTTTTCATGATGCTTTCGAACAGAAAATTATTGTATCGCTCTTGTTTATATTAAATTTTTAGCAGATAAGGAAACATTTGTCTTTTTTGATAATTTGAGAGTAGTATATCAAATTCTATTAGGCAATATTTCTGCATTTCTTTCTCTAGGTTCTTAATTTTCTGCGTAGATCCTGTTCATAAAACTATCAAATGTTTAATATCAAATTCCTCTCTAGAATTTAATTACGAAAAGATACTTTTGTCAATTAACCTAGTGTATATCACTAGCTTTACTAAATTGCACTACAATATCTTATTCTGTGCAATAACTTTCTTCTCTTAGCGAAATGTTAGTATATTCAATTTCGCTTTATTAAATGTTTGTATATGTCTCAATAAATGTTCGCTGAATGCGACATTAAAGACTGGAAACATTCCTCGACAGCGAATGGAAATTGTTCGAGATGCCTTCAGATATTAAGCTTTTTCACGATGTTTTCGAGCAGAAAAGAGTTAGGACGACACGATAGACAGAAAAAGTATTCTCTTGATATGGATTAAGCTTCCTTCTCATTTTACGAATTAGGGAATAAAAATTATTATTAATAATACTTTCCAAAATACAGTAAAACCTCCCTAAAGCGACCACGTTCCGTTCCAATAAAAATTGGTCGCTCCGAGAAGTGGTTTCTTAATGGAGGTCATCTTTAAATCTAGATTTTAATTGTTAAAGAAATGTAACAATTAACGTTACTAAAATTTATTTTTCACATTAGGAAGAAATATGAAAATTTAAGTATCAAAACAAAAGTTAATTACATAAGTTAATTACTGCAGATTTAAAAAAAATGAATACATTGACGTTTGCTTTGACTTTACGGTTTTATCTTTTATAACTTTTATTTCCAAGTCCTTTGAAAGTTCAGTAAATCAATGCAATTTTTTTTTTATTGGAAATAAATAATGACGATTTCATTAAATTATCTATTTCTTTGAGTGTTTCCTGACAGAATAAGGCAAGGGAGTTTGTTAACTGTCATTCTTATTTTGTCATGAGAGTTAAATTCATTGCCTAAACAGGCACAAAGGGGTTTAAACACTTAAAAGTTACCGGAATAAAAAAAATAATAATAAACTTAGTTCAGAAGTTTGATGAATAATGAGCTCTCCGGATTTATTTTTCTAATAAAACTTTCTTCAAGCGACCAGGAGAAAACGGAATTTGTTTCATTTTCTTCAAAGAAATGGGTCGCTCACGGAGGGAGTTCAATTGGGATGGTCTTTGAATGGAGGTAAAATTAGTATTGAGCCTATGGGAATAAATTTCGTTGCATGAAAAAATGGTCGTTCTGGGAATGGTCGCACAGAGAGGTTCCACTGTACTTGAAAAATTAAATAATAAAACTGTGCATTAATCACCATAAAAGAACGCGTTTCGGGAAAGAAATTTTAACAGCCCGTCATCAGCCAATGTAAACACGTGTCCGTAAAGGGTCAAAATCACGAATTGACAGAAGGGCAGGGGGGGAGAGCTTACAAGGAATTATATCTACATATATAAATATATATTATATCATAAACGAAGCTAATAATCCGCATAAATAATGTAAAATTACATAAAAAAAATAATAAATATAAAAATACTGCGACAGATTTAATATATATATAATAAAAATACGTAGAAAAAAATGTTAGCAAAACATATTTTTTATTTAATAGCAGACTAGTTTCAGTAGTATTCAGTGTACTGTCCTCAGTGCAAAGAATGAAGAAACTTTTGCTCATATATAATGGGAGAGAAGTGGATTCGAATGATAGGTTTATTGACCAATAGGAAAACAGGAAATTACGAGTGACAGTCAATAGGAAAATAGCGTAAGGGATGTAATATGAGGAATGACAGAAGAAATTAATGAATAGAGGTTTTAATGTAATATTTCCCACAATTTTTAGCGAAGTGACAATTAACAATATTTTTATGAGTTTTATAGATATTAAATGCTTCAAGAAAGTTAAGTTCACTATAGAAGTAGTTTGGAGATGATTTTAGCAGATTTGAAGTTTAAAGTATGGTTCTTCTGCCAGCAATGTTTTGCAATGGCAGATTTGTTGGTTTCTTGTTTTTGAATGTATTGTTTGAGTTCTTTATTACGAAATTTTAAACCACGGTTTGGTTTGTCCAATATTGGAAAGACTAGATTGACATTTAATGCTACAGATACGTCCTGAGATAGATCACTCAATATGATTTTTGAGTTTGTCGAGGGTATGTTTATTAGCAGGGGTGAAAATTATTTTGAAATCATGAATCTGAGAATTTTAACTATGGGAAGGCTGGATTTAAGAAAGAAAGGTAAAACAATGCTAATATTGGAAAGAGAAGAAGACTGGGGTGAGTTTGAGGAACGAAGATGCTTTAGTTTAAATAAAACAGTATCAATTTTAGAAGGATTGTAACCACTGTCAATAGCAAGGGCTTTAAGATATTGAGTTTGAGGATTAAGTGAGCGGTAATCAGAGCAAGTGTGCCTGACACGATTTATAAAGGTGTGAGAAGCGGCTATTTTTTGGCTAGGAGGATGACAAATATCTTAATAATCATATAATAAATATAAAAATTTAAATACTGCGACATATTTAATATATATGTTACAATATTAGAGCTATCTCCGCGATTTCCCTGTACTAGTCTAAATTATTTATCTATATTCACTAAATCCTTATTCTTAAATAATCTCTATTATTAATTCTATTAAATCTCCTTTAATTTAATGTCTCACTTGCCTTATTCACGTAATTATTACGCTTTTGGTATTCTTAAATTAAATGTTCCATTTCCAATCTTTTGCATTTTAGAATGTTCTTTGTCTTTGGTAGCCATTTTTATTTTTATTCCAGCCGAATTTCATTCCCGCGCTTTATTCCGAGGTTCCTTTTTGATTTATTATCCCTCCACCCGCTCTGTCAGTACTCTTTGCATTACGTGATTTCTTTGCATATTAATTGGTTTAGAGCACGTACTCCGTCAAAATTGTATTCCTACGCTTGGAGAGTAAAAAGCAGTTACGTACGATTCCCCAGCAGATTTGCTGACTTTTTTTTAATTGTGAACTGCCCCCTGGCTGTGTGTCTGAGAAAATGAAGTTCGTTCTAAAAATTATACGATGCTACATCTAAAGATTTTACCCTTTTGATTTTATCTTTTTGATGTAATCAAATGATTACTATTGTCGATAGATGTTTCTACATCGAAGTTATTAATGGAACTGCGCCGTGAGTTGTGAGAACTGCTGCCCGATCTTATGGAATAAAATCCTGTGAACATTATTGCTTTCGTCACTTGTCTCCTGGAGAAATCCCAATTTTCATTTCCATTGTCTTTTATCATAAGCCACTGGACTACCAATCATCTTTAATGAGGAATGATCATCGTATGTAAAGTGTAAGCTGTTCAATTAAATAGGCGAAGCTGTTGCTCAAATTTCCTTTACCTCAAGTTCATACAGCTATGCTCCAACTCCATGCTACATTCACATTCTTCATATACTTCGCTATGAGTTCGACGATATTGTTTTCCAGACAACCGCAATTATCGTATTAGATTCCATATATTATATAGCATATACAGTAAACTCTGTCTAAGCCGGAATCGGTCGGGACTGAGAAAATTTTCCGTGGTAGACAATATTCCGGCTTATGCAAAAGAGCGTGATTTATTGGAATGATGCATACGTCAGTCGAATAGCTTTTATGTTTTCGATAAAAAGATTGGATCTTGCGTTAGAATGAATTGCTCGCGATCTTTCATTCGATCTTCCATCACGATCTTTCATTGATTGTCTTGATTCAAAAATCTGTCGAAAACTGAAATTCTGGAAGATCCTTTGTCTTTATAAATAAATGAGAAATGCTATTCAATTTCTTAGTACCGCTGTAATACCTACAAATTTGATGTTTACGCACAGAAATAATAACTTCGGGAATGAGATAAAAAGCCATCATTTTGAATTGTAGTACAACTTTAAAGCATAATATATTGTAGACAATACATATTTTTATAAATGTGCACTCAACTAGTAATAATAACTTTTAAATGTATATTTATATATAAAAAAAGGGCATAAGCAAGAATTCCTTAAAATTGAAACAGTTTCTGTTCTTTTGAATTAACTTTTCTAAAGTATTACGGAATTTAATTTTTATGCTCGACATTGAGTATTTGACGTATATATATCAGTTTTAAAGTTTCATAAACGAAATGCCTTTCATTTTTAAAATATCCTATTTTCCGCCTTATGCAAAATTTTTGTTTCAGTGGGACCTTAAAATCCTTTCCGTATCCGCGTTAGGCAGATTCCGGCTTATGCAGCAAGAATTAATGTTATTTTCTATGGGTTCGCCGGGACTTTAAAAATTTTCCGCGGTAGACAGATTTCCGGCTTACGCAGAGTCCGCCTTAGACAGAATTGACTGTATATATATATATACTCACATTTTTCAGATATTCAAAGATGGAAAAAGTACGAATCCTTTTTCAAATTTATTTAAATTCGTATAAAATAACAAATAAAAAAAATGAAGAAAGTCCTAGTGGTATGTTTCAACATACAGTCATTGTTAGCTTCTTTGCAGGTTATATTCAAGAAACTTACAAATATCTATATTCGCCTCTATTCATGATTTGCTATATGTAATCTTGATTACAATACGTAATCTATAGAGTCATTTTCTTTATTGAAATACTAGTATTCAAAGAAAAAACGTAAGTGGAAAAATAAGTACCCATACGAACGCTGCTATGTTTAACCCCGAGAAAATACTTCTATCAATTAATGTAATCTATCTTCGTATCTAAGCTAAATTAGACCATATCTTACTCTGTGAAATAATTCTCTTCTCTTCGCAAAACAGCAGTATATCCAATTGATCTTTACTAAATCACTCTATAGCTTCTTGTAAATGTTCATTGAATGCGGCAATAAAGGCTGGAACATTCCTCGGCAGAGAACACTTTGATGGGATATTGTTTGGAATGCTTTCAACTATTAAGGGTTTTCTTGATTTTTCCGGGCAGAAAGGGATGAGAAAGCAAACAGATAGCAAAAGACTTCCCTTGGGATGGAGTTAACTTATTAAGGCAACAGTGGACGTTCAAATTCGCAAAAAACATTAAAAAAAATCAATTTTTTGTTTTTTGGGGAAAAAATGTTCTGGCATTCTTCTACTTTCAAATAAAAAAAATTATTCAAATCCAGTAATTTTTTGCAGAAATACAGCTGTTTTTCTAACGTAAACAATCGTTAACCTACACTTAAAATAAAACTTTAAATCCAGTTTTCTCAAAATGAGAATATCAATTTTCACAACACTTGGTAATATTATTGTTGATATACTTTATTACAAAACTTACTATTAATATGTGTACATTATTTCATATAAAGGTTAAAAAAAAAACAATAATAATAATATTTTATCATTGAATTTTATCCGAAATGATCAATATTATATGTTTATAATTTTTTTTTTGCCAAGATACTTAGTATAATTTTAAAATGTATACCAATTTTTGATATAATATCATAAAGCTATCCTAAAAAGAAATTACAAGTCTCTGAAACAAAATTTAATGCGCAATGGAGCATTTTTAATTTGTATCACTAATTAGCATATTATTAATTAATTACTCATTTGCATATTAATATTTTTTAATAAAATTAAGAAATTTTCTTGATTGTTGCACAAATTATATGTGTATTAAATTTCAAAACAATTGAGGTGGTTCCCGAAAAAATATTTTTCTCCGCTGAACAACGCGAAACTGTATGACACATTTTCTGACTAATTTTTAAACATTAAAAGCATGATACTTCGAGGCATGATTATTGAGACGATTTGTAATCTAACATTTTTTTTCTCCTTTCTGATAAACGAATTACATCTTGAGTTATAAGCGACTGTTGTCTCAGGATGGTAGTTGTTTTACTTTTCCTGTGATGTCGCGTCTGGGAATCCGTTTCAAAATGTGAACTTTGACAGCATATTCAGAAAAATCGTCTGCATTTACCGAAAAAATCCAGTTTGATTACATAGTTTTTTAATAAAAGCACCTAATAATTTTATACGTCTGACAACAAAGTAAAAAAATGTATAAAATCGTTCTAGTTTTTGGAAAAAAATATTTATCTATCCAGTTTTTAAATTAAAATATATAAGCCATAAGCTAACAATGTAATTTTTATCATTCATAAATCTTAATTAGACCTTTCAATCGCCGAACAATTACTTAAAATTAATCAATTAGTTTCCGAGTTACTGAGCATTGAAAAATTAGTTGATTAATTGACTTTTCCAGTTTTTTCCTGTTTTCTCAAAAACCATTTTAGATATAGGCATAGGATAAATTGCACATTTTAGTTAGAATTTACAAATTACAAGTAGACTTTTGAATCTCCGCAAGATTCCATAAAACTGATACAATAGTTTTCAAGTTTTTCAGTATTGAAAGGCTGGTTGAGTAATGGATTTAACCGGTTTTTTCCTATTTTCTCAAATAGTATTTTAGACGATTAAAAGCACATTTTAGTTAGAATTAGCATTTAAAAATCGTAATTAGACTTTTCAATCTCCGCAAGATTTCTTACAATTGATACAGAAGTGTCTCAAGTTTTTTGAGTATTGGAAATTCTTTTAGATATCGGAATTCGACAAATTGTACATTTTATTTAAAATTTAGTAGTTATTTAGTAATAATTATAAGTAGACTTTTCAATCTCTACAAGATTCCTTAAAACTGATACAATATTTCTCAAGTTTTTGAGTACTGAAAGATTGGTTGAACAATTGTTTCACCCGGTTTTTTCCTGTTTTCTAAAAAATTCTTTTAACCTCTTGGGCACGAGCGACCAGTATTCGTGCCGCTTAAGTTGCTCAGAATTGGTGATTATTCTCACCAGTAAAATCGTATTGTAAATTTTGCCTTATTTAATCCGAGTATTTTCCCGATTCAATTAGGCAAAAATTTCTGTTTTAAAAATCCGGTGACTAAAGATTAAAATATCTATAAAAGACGCTCGTCCCGAAGGGGTTAAATATCAGAATTCGACGAATTGCACATTTTAGTTAGAATTAGCATTTACAAATCATATTTTGTCTTTTCAATATCCACAAGATTCCTTAAAATTGATGAAGTAGTTCTCAAGTTTTTGAGTATTCAAAGATTGGTTGAGTAATCGATTCAACCGGTTTTTCCCAGTTTTCTCAAAAATTATTTTAGGTAACGGAAGTCGACAAACTGCAGATTGTATCCAGAACCATTTTCTATATCTGCTCCTGATAAGCTGAGTTTCTGTTATGTAACCATTCTTGAGCTTATTCGAGCAGACAACAAATATTTTAAATGTGATTTTTGATTATACGTTAGCTAAATAGTTGAATAATTTTATAAATATGTGTTTATTCGTTGTTGTTTTTTTTTTTTTTTGTTTTGCTGCGGGGGGGGGGGGAGGTTAATCACAGACAGACACTCCAGTTATATATATAGATATTAGTATAGATATGGCGTATGAATAGACGAAATGAAATATAACGGGATTAAAATTTGTTGTTTTAATAAATGAACATAGAAAGTATACGATAATTTAGGAAATATAATTTTCAATACTGCCACTGATTGTTTAGGACAGGGTTGGCGAACCTTTTGTTGCCGCGTGCCAAATTTGATCAAAAATTATTTTACGTGATCATGTCGTGCCAACTAAAAAACAAATTTAGTAGGTGGAAAAAAAATGGATTAAAATTACTTAAAATTTTCTATTCATATTTAAAAAATATGAGTAATATACATATAGATATTACACTATAATAATTATGGAAACAAATATATTTTAGAATTTCATAACAGGAAAGATTAATGCGCAGTAATTTGATTTCTGTTGTTTCATCTTAATATCAGGTTAATTTTCATGCAAATTGAACCGGATTTATCAGACAAGTTCTCACAGTTCATTTGTGACTCGAAAGCACAGATAGCCAGAAAAGCGTTTAATATGGCATACGCCAGTTTCTTTGAATAGCTCTAAAATAAGTTCAAAGTTGCCATAATTTTACCATCGGGATTTAATAATGTCTAATAGTCAATTCTTGTCGATAGTTTTCCAACATCGTATTTGTTTGAAAAATTTTTGAGACCATAATTAATTAGATTGGAATATAATATGCCGCAATTAAATATTTTCAATTTCCATTTAATCGAATTTAGAAAAGATCCGTCACAATTTTGTGTAATCTCACTTTATTTTGATTTAGAGCCGCAAGCAATGCCGTGCCAAAATTATTCATTCGCGTTCCAAAATTGGCACGCGTGTCATAAGTTTGCCGTCCCTGGTCGGAGAGGTGGGGGAATGAGAGTTTGAGCAAAAAGTTCTTCACCCATTTCTTGATTCAAAGGATTAGAAAGATTAGGGTTTGAAGAAAGAATTCTCGATTCTTAGGATTAGAAAGAATATAAAGACACGTTTAATACGTCAAAACATTCCCAACAAATAATATTAAACATCTTTAAAAAATAAAATTAATGAGTGTGATATAGTTTTTAAGGAGCCTTTAATTTTTTTTAACATATTCATCTATTTTAAATATTCGTGCATTAAAATAGTCAAATTTTCTTTGATTCACAAACTTTATAAATAAAACTAAGAACCATACCTTGAAATGCATAATGCAAATATGTAGCATCCAACCATACTCTTAGCTATATTGGTATATGTTCAAGAATCAAATAAACATGTAAATTGAACTCCGCGCTAGTATTAAATCCATTCCGTGAATTAACTAACTTTGTATAGCTACATAGCTAAGCTAAATTGAACCATAATATTCTATTGTATGAAGTGATTCTGCTTGGCTAAACATTAGTATATCCAATTGAGCTTTGCTAAATAACTCTATAGCTCT
The DNA here is from genome assembly GCA_963932465.1 of Maratus speciosus. Lineage (NCBI taxonomy): Eukaryota > Metazoa > Arthropoda > Arachnida > Araneae > Salticidae > Maratus > Maratus speciosus. The sequence goes on along the minus strand of OZ010797.1, from coordinate 228,358,852 downwards.
CCGTAAATACCCACTAAGTTCGGCAATAAAGGTTGGAATTCCTCTATAGAGATAGACTATTGTTCGGATTGCGTTTATGTAAAACTTGTCTTTATAGTTTGTACACTAAATTATTTCCCATTTTTCAACAAATAATTTCCGTCCTCCTAGAAAACAAGCTTTTTCTGCGAATTATTCCCGACAGTCTGATGAAGAGGGAAAAATTCCGTTTATTCCCTCCACGCATGAGTATTGGCCGTATTAATGCTAAAAATAGAATTTATTTTTAAAATGAAAAACCAAAAATTTCATAAATTAAAATTTTTAGTTTATTTTAAAATGAACAAAAAATAATGCTTTCGAATTTAAAAGAGTATAAAATAATTTTATCATTTATAAACAAACATTTCTTCTCAAACTTAAATAAAAGGATAATATTCATATTTTCGTCTAACTTAAATAAAAATTAATTAAATTAAATATATACACAAATTCTAAATCGTCTAAATGAAATATGTGCATAATTCAATAGCGAAAATTTTTCTCTTATAACGGAAAAAATGACCGAGAGTTTCTTCAATTGGTGGATATTTTCCTTAATGTAACAGAGAACAAATAAACGAACATTCTTCAAATAACGGAAATATACCGGCAGCACTGCTGTCAGTAAAATTTCCGTGAATTGAGTAAAGTATGTGTGAGTGTGTACGTTTACCCTCATCAGCGTAATCACTAACAATTATTTTTAAGGGTGTTAACCTGAGCCTTAATAATCACTGAAGCTAGGGAACGCAAAATATCATTTTTATTCGTTAAAGACCTCAGGACATTTTTTTTTTTTTTTTTTTTTTTTTTTTTTTTTTGCATTGGTTGACATCCTGATGGTAAAATGTATAAATTACTACATTTTTGACAGACAGTTGTAATGTAAAAATATTAACGCCGAAAGAGAACTATGAAGTAGTATACTCCTTTTTCTGTAAGTTATGATTTGCAACTGAAACTGGTCAACTAGTCTGTCGTAGTGAGCACCAATGGCCTATGGTCATTTCAGTCAAAATTCAGTCAAAAGCGTCTAAACGGTATAAGTTATTAATTAAGAAAGACAGTATTACATAATTTCCCTTATGTTTAATTATTCTCCTTTCCCAGTTAAAATAAACATTATTACTACCATCTTTTTACGTGACTGCCAAGAAGGGTTATGTGTTTCACGCGTATCTGGGTATGTGGATTTCTTTATACCCTCAAAACATCCCAACAGCTGGATGAATTTTAATGCATGAGGTCTCTATCGATTCGTCTTAACCGTCCGATGGTTATAGGCTAGGTTTTGTTTTTATAAATTCAAAATGGCGGCCGTAAAATACAAAATGGCGGTAGAGACGGAAAGAAAATTTACGCACCATATTGAGTGGCATATCATTGGATAGGTCTTTCAAAATAAAGACGATGTTTCATTGACTATTTTACAGTCAGAAGTTCCGTTTAAATATTACACAACCTGGAAGTTGTGTAGGTAGGATCTCTAGCTTTACTGCAAATCTAACCTTCATAGACATCTATAGGCCTCATCAAAACAGTGTTTATAGATAGGAACTAACAATTAAACACAACTTAAAAGTCATCAATTCAAGTAAATAAAAAAAATAGGTAACTAATGTAAAAAATAGTTTCACATTGATGAGAAATAATTAATTAGTTCGCTTTTTACGCAGTCGGTTTTTTTTTTAATTTAGTAAGCATATGCTTGATTATTTCATTCACATACATAGTTATTATTATTATTATTATTATTATTTTACTTTAAAAGGTATTTTCAACTTGAACTAATCTATTTATATTGTACAATGATGCAAGATCAACGTAATATTTTCAGGTTATCTTTGAAATTATCAAAATTAAATTAATTATTAATTTAGAGCGGACAGCATTACTAAATTTCAATTATAGCAATACTGATTAGTTAACCTTTCATCTTTCCTTAATTCAACTAAAATACTATCTTTTAAGACACATGCATGATTATTTCATTGAAGTATACATATTCCTCTGTAAGATATAATTTACAACTGAAATTGGTCAATTAGCCTGTCGTAGTGAGTGCCAATGGTCTATGACCATTTCAGTCAAGCATGTTTTCATGGTTGAGCAACACATATTTGTATCAACATAAAAAACATATAAACGGTATAAGTTATTAATTCAAGAAAAAGTATTACATAATTCTCATTATGTTTAATTACTCTCCTTTCCCTAAATAAAATAAATATTATTACTAGCAGGGATCGCTTTAGGAAGAAAATGGGTTCTTTAAAGGACCCTACACAAATTTTTTTATTTCAAAACAGGGCCCTTCACAAAATTTTTTATCTCAAAACAGGACCCTTCACAAAATTCTTTGTTTTAAAGATAAGCTTTTTAGAAATTTTTTCCAGCTTTAAACTAAACCTTACACAAATTTAATCATTTAAAAGTAAAATTTGACCTGTCATTTTTACATATGAAGAAACTATATCTATTTTACATACATATATCTTCTTAAAAATGTATAAAAAAGAACCTGAGTATAACGATCATTTCAAATTCACAAAGCCCCACCAGTGGCCGAGAGGTTCTGCTCTCGAAGCTGGTAGACGGGAGGTGCTGGGTTCGATCCCAATCGCGCCCGTCGGCCTAATCGTTCGGAGTTTTCTTCGAACCTTGGTTCTCCAAGCGTTAATACGGGTTAGGTTCCCTTAGAAAGACCTCCACGGAAGGCACTCCCCCCCCCATAGGGCCTATATCCCACGTGCAGATAATTGGCCGACATAAATACAATCAAATTCACAAAATTATGACTAGATTTTTCACAAATGTAAAAAAGCTGTTCACAATTTCACAAAAACAGGTCTCTGAGAGAAAAGTCTGGACAGACCCCTGACTACTATATTTTTAAACGCATACTTGATTACTTCATTCACACATATATTATTATTATTATTATTATTATTATTATTATTATTTTGCTTTAAAAAGTATTTTCAACTGGATCTAGTCGATTCATATTCTACAATGCTCTAAGGTCAGTGCATTATTTTCAGGTTATCTTTCAAGTTATTACAACCACCTTTTCAAAATATTATTACTACTAACTTTTTAAACACATACATGATTATATCATTCGATGATTGATATATTATTCATGACTATATTATTCAAGGTCAGCGTAATCCTTTCAGATTATTAAAATTAAATGATTTTTTTTTATTTCAAACGACAATATTACTACATTCCCATTATAGCAGTACTACATAGTTAACCACTCATCTTTCCTCAATTCAACTAAAATACTATCTTTTAAAACACATACATGATTATTTCATTCAAGTATATTTCTTTCTCTTTAAAGAAATCATTTTCAACCGGAACTGGTCAATTCGTATTGTACAATACTCCAAGGTCATTTAATAATACTAAATCGCTGAAATGACCTTGAAGTAAAATAATAGTTACATAAAATCAAAAAATATTTCTTCCCTGATTGCTTTTCGGTCATCGTATTGTTCTCTTTCCCCTTTTCTTCTTCTATTAAACTTGGAATGATTGTTTTCGTGATCCCCGTTTTATCTAGAAGCATCTATCAACAAGGAAACAGAAATGAAAATCTTTTATATTTTATTTTTAGGGAATTTTAGCTAATGTTTCGATTTCTTCGGCTTCTTATGAAATGAAACTGGTGTTTTTGGTGACCTTTTGAGGTATGTGAAAGTTTAAGGCAACGTCATAAGATGAAATGGGGTTAAATCTGATTTTTGACAGGTGATTTTATGGGTCATTAGAGCTGTTCATCGGACATACAGTAAAAAATAAATCTTTGTTAGTGAGTGGCAGAAAAATGAAGATACATTGTACTTATGGAATTTAATGGTTTAACTATTTGATTTTCTGACTAATTTCGTTTTTAATGTACAATATAATAGAGGATTGTAGGTAAAATAAAATAAGCTACAGTAATTTGAATGTGTACACCTTTTGTATAGAATTTAATTAATAATTAATTTTAATTAATCAATAATTTCAAGCGTAATTTCACTGCTGAAAAGTAGTTGAAAAAATTTAATTAAATTGTATATTTACCGATGCTGGGTTCATTTGCGTCTCATGTTTCGCCACTAGATTGTGTGCTCATGAAGACTTTTCCATCTAATGCTGCGGTTGTAGCCTTACCGACTAATATAAGTGAGAGATGCCAAGCTGGGCATCGTCCTTGTGGCTTAATGGTAGAGCACTGGAGATCTATTCCAGGGGCCCGGGTTCGATTCCCGGCTTGGACATTTTTCACTAAGTTGGTTTACGACTTGTTAGCAATGTGATTATTTAATATCCTTTTGTATAGGTTTTCCTCGATTAATTTTGCACTTGCAAGGCATTTTATCTGTCTGTGAAAAATATATATTTATGAATTTTATGAAAAAAAAAATTTCCAAAACTTTTTTGTGCAGGAAAATATGTATAAAATTGATGTTTTTTGGTGACTTTTTGAGGTAGGAGAAAGTTTACGGCAACCCGGTAACATTCCAATATCGAAATTTTGTCAAAATTTCGATTTTCATATCTTCATCTTATCGAATATATTCTGGCAAAATTTCAGATTGATACTGCATTTAGAACCGCATTTACGTCTGATTTAACAAAAAATCTAATATTATATTCACTTTTTAAACTTATTCATCTCATTTCGTGTTTTTACAAATTTTCTATGTATTCAAAATGCTAAGGCTTTTCTGGATATTAATGAAAAGGCTTGATTTTTTTTTTCCAGTTGGATTGTTAATACTTTGATAAATTTGTTTAAAAAAAATCATATCTACAAAAACTGGTCATTTTCTTTAGTGTTTTTTCCGTTTGTATTTAGGGTTTTTTTTTTCTTTTTCTCTAAAACATTACTATTTAAGGTGACCGTGGACCTTAAATAAATTTGTGCAAAAATTGAGGCCAAAATCGACATTTCTTTTTGTGCGTATTATTATTCCCAATTTGTACTACGTCATTCATGGAAAACCACATGCAGATACTATTATTTTACGCAAAGTTACAAGAGTTTTAATTTTGTTAACAATCAATTTTTTGGCCTTTTAATATACTTTATTTTTTTTTCTTTTTCTTTTTTTTTCTTTTTAATAATGATGGTTCAGCTTTTTTTTAAATTTTTGAAATACTCTTTGCTCCTTCATTTTTGACTAAAATTAATGAAACTGATAAGGAAGAATTCTGATATTGCTTAGTAAGAAACTGTGTATGTGCATTTTAAAATTCGACTTCATTAAGACAATGAAATTTGATTTTTAACTCATTATAAGGCAGAATTTTCAAGAAAATCGATATGAAATTCATAAAAATATCTCTAAAACATTAACTATTTACGTTATTAAAAAATCGACTCACAAATTTATTTGTAATAGAGTTTTACGTGATTAAAATCCAAAGTCGAGGAAATATCTAAAAAATTAAGACGCAAGGAGCATTTTAAAATTTCGTTTTAAAATTTTTAATTTTTTTAAAGATCTTAAAATTATAATAAGATTGGAAATTTCTTTTAAGGTGTTCTATATACTTAAGGTGAAATGTTTGTTTGCACAAAATTTCAAATCTATATTAAGAAAATTAAAAGAAATTTTTTTAAATGTCCACTGTCCCGTTAAAAAAAAATCCCATCCTTAAATATAACCTTAAATCTGTTCAAAATACCATTACTGACCTGCATTAAAACAATCAGGTGAAAACTTTATGAAATAAATTACTAGTAACCTTTTTAATTAAGTGGTTAAAATTTAACTTGTTTTAATTTTTTGAAAATATAACTGTAATTTTTAACGTCTTTTTCGAATAAATTATTTGAATTTAACATCTACATAATAATATTTAAAAATATGTTTTTTTAAGCTTATAATAAAAAACTTTCCCGTTACAACATCGCCATAAGATGGAATGTGGTTAAATCTAGTTTCTGACAGGTGTTTTTATGGACTATTACCGATGTTCACTTGACATAGTGGAGAAAACAAATCTTGATTTGGACATGTCACAAAATGAAGGTTCACTGCTCTTACGGTAATTTAATGGTTTAATCGTTTGATTTTCTGAGTAATTCAGTGTATAATGTAAATCATAATATAGAATTATCAGTAAAATAAAATAAAATAAGCTACAATAACTTCACTGTAAAAAAAGGGCAAATGTTTCTCAATTTAGGAAAATATATAATATAACCAGAACGAAAATATACAATAACCTCTCTCGAGATGCCCATTATTCCAAAGGCGTTCTTTATTATTAGAAATCTTAGAAAACAATATTATATATTTTTTTCCAATATAAGATTTTTTTTCCGCTGATATTCGGAAACATTTCCGGGTAGTTTTTTATAGTGTATCTCAGGTTTATCAAAACGGAATATCGCATTTTAGGATGCCATCAATTCTAAATTAAACATTTTTATTTGCATAAATAAGTTATTCCACAAAAGCCACAATTTCCAACAGAATTTAATTTAATTTTACGTATGCACTTAACCTTGTATAATAATATTTTAAGTGTATTTCTAGTTCATTACATTTTTTGTTAATAATGGATTATTTATAATTAAAAATCAAATTACCCGGTCTTAGCCTACCAGTTTGGAAAAACTACATGGATAAGTTAATCTTACAGTAAATGAAAAAAAATTAGACTTTCTTTTAAAATGGTGCAATATATATATATAGGGTAAACTGCCCATATTTCATCCCCCAGTCACTTTTAGCCCCTAAATGTTATAATTTTCAGTGAAAACCTACCAAATTTGAATTTTACATAGGCTAACTACTCACGCACATAGAAACATAGGCAAATATCGACAAAAAATTTTAACAGTGCGAAAAATTGTTTTTTAAAAAGTATCTTAAAAATGCAAAAGAAAAAAAATGGTCCCAATTTCGTCCCCCCAAAAAATCCAATACGCCGAGGCTTAACTTATAACTAAATCAAAATTGATTTCTAAATGAGTACGTAATTTAATTTACATTAAAATAAGGCTCAAAGAAATGTACTAATTATCAGTGGAAGAATAACATAACGAAACATTAGCCATCCAAACATGAGGGAAAAAATTGAAAAAATTGACATGAAAAAGCATTCCTAATTTCGTCCCCGGGACGAAAATAAGAACTGCAAGGGGTCGAAATTGGGACCACGCTACTTCCCAATATGGCGGAGCTTCAGTTCCCGTAAGATGAACTGAGCGTCCTAAAACTCACTGTTTGCTACTGTCAACAGTTTACCTACGTAAAATACATTTAATGAATAAGAAATAAATACTTACAGTACAGTAAATAACGTCCTACAAACGACATAATAAGAACTCAGGTCTTCTAAAAATAGGAAATTCGGCATCTTTAATTTATGTATGCGTCTTGGCGAACGAAACTTTCAATACTGACACCTTTTACCTTCCGTCCCCTGTGCCTTGCTTCATAAGTGGCGCCACTTTCGCTGAAGCCGATAAGTTAAGGGGGACGAAATTAGGAAAGGGGACGAAATATGGGCACTTTACCCTATATGTATTTTTAAAGGCGTAAGAATAAAAGACTGATACGGTCCTCCCGGAAAAGCTCAGGAATTGACATTTGGAATAAAGAAAATGGTACAGCACTGATAATTTTCATAGAATTCATGTCGGCATTTTGAGATATTAAAAACTAAATAATATTTCAATAATAAGTAAAACAGTTTGGCAAATAAAGACGAAAGAACAATTACAATTTGAAAAATTACAGATAAGAAGCTCCCCTCTTTATTATCTTTATAAAAATCATAATCGCTCTTGTCCATAGAGTTTTGACTACCTTATTTTCAAAACACTGTTTACGGGCTCTTGATTTATTGTCTTCACATATTCTTTTTAATTCCACATAGTTTAGCAAATTTTATTACAACAGAATGTGGACCAAAAGTAATATCCGAAAAAATGTCTCTTTAAATGCTGAACAATATGATTGAGGAAAATGAAGCCTTATGCTAGCACATGCTACACATGAAAATATAAAAAATTCAGTAATTTCAAATGTGTTCATTTCAAGATGTGTAGAAAGTAGAAAAAATTAACACAAACAAATGATAAAAAATAACTTCCAAACACAGCAACTGCAAAAATGCCACTATGGAGATATCTTAACAGCCGCTTCACCTTCTGGCCTAAAGCTATTTTAAACAATACCCGCTAGAAAACTGCTCAAATCAAACCAAAACTGAGATTTCCTGTTTCATCTTGATTTTTACTATACTTTAATAGATTTTTTCCAAATATTTTTAATAATTACTATATACGAATTCTTAATTAATATTTAAGTAAATATTTTTTATAATATACATTTAATACTTCTTTAACAAATTCATATAATAAAGATTTAGAAGAAGACATTTTTGTTTTTCAAAGAACAAACCTCCGGGATCTTAATAACTCTTTCGTGGTCACTTGGCAAATAAACGGAAATACTTTTGGCAGTAGGAATTTTTGGTTCCTTTTTTTTTTTAAGTCTGTCAGGAAAAGTCGTGATCATTAAGGTTCATGAAGAATTTTCTTTTTTTTTTACAAAACAAATTTTACGCGCCTTCAGAAACTACAATTTTCATTCATTCTGCTTTTTTCACCCTATAGTTTTTTCTCCAGAGGAATTTTCAGTCTTTTCCTGGGGAAGCGGATAATTAAAAATGTCATTAAACGTGCCATTTCACGTCTCTGAAAAATAAGTAAAAAAAAAAAAAAATCAAAGTAAAAAGGTCGTAATTCATGAACTTGCCATGGAAAAGATGTGAGGATGAACTACTGTAACGCCGGATGAGGGAAAGTATGGGGAATTAATGCAGGGATTTCACATCCTAAGGGAATTTTTTTTAGGTAAATTTCTCAGGAAGTAACAACTCGTCACCTAAACGTTTTTGTTGAATCAAGTCGGTTTGCACTAAAGACATTCTGACGTTTTTCCGCCTTTTAAATTTACCACAGTTTGAAGAATTATACGAGACGTAAATTAATTGCACCATCAAAAAAAAAAAAAAAAAAAAAAAAAAAAACCGCCAAAAGACGTAAAAAGTACAGACAGCAAGTTGCCAAAACACTTCTGTAATGGAAAGAGATTTTTTACGTTATTTGAAGAAATTTCTGTCTCTTCATTGGAGAATTTCAGAAAATTTTGAACGTAGATTCTCGACTTTTTAAAGCTTTGAGGAAAATAAGACATATGTAGAAATTCTGTTTCTAATACGTAAATTGCAGAATATCTGCCGGAAACTCTCGTGTGATTTGACAAAAATGAAATTTTGGATTGGAGAATTTCATGCAATTCTTGGGGTAAATTGGGGGAATTTTCAGTATTTTGTGGGGAAAAGGGCAAAGCAAAGTAGAAATTTTCTTTTTGAACAAAAAACTGACAACGCCAAAAAAAAAAAAAAAAAAAAAAAAAAAAATCCATTCACAGATTTTTGAAACTGATGCTCTCTAATCAAAATCGGAATTTTGTGACGCATTCAGAGCATCGTTTCTCTTTTTCATTTTTTGCTATAAATACAAAAGTTCTCTCAAAAAATGTTGCCAAAGTTCGTGTTTTGAATACGTTTTATAAACGCATTTATGAGGAAAAAGTACCATTCTATTACCATTGCTCGTAATCGATTACGAGGGAAATTTTCGTGTTTGAACGAAATATAATTGACGGAAAGATTCGATGAATTCATCGAATATTTTTCAGGATGCATATAGTTGTCGGAAATATTCTTTCTGTTCTGAGCACCCCTCCTTTTTATGTCTAAATTTTTGGAAAAATGTGCGAGTTATACGCGAATAGGTAGGATATATCAACTGAAAAATTTCTGTATATATATATTTCAAAATTGGAACAAAAAAATTTTTACAGTGTATTTCTCGAAAATCTTTAAATATTTTTAAAACTTCTTTAAACTTATAAAATGCGCGCCTATAAAATATTTTAATCTCTAAAATGCATCAATTTTGCTGTCTTTTAAATTTGCTCCGTTTTGAATAAACATGGCGATATCATTGGTATTTTATGTCCAAATAATACAATAATCTAAAATATGCGATTCGATATTTTTAAGTAAAAAAGATTTTTTTTAAAGATAAAGTGAATATCCCCTAAATGCATATGTTGCATTCGTATATTTCATTCCCAACATTACTTATACATACACAGACGTAGTAATGATAAATAAATCCAGATGTATATATTCGTTTTTCTAAATGCCGTTCAGACTAGTACAAACTTTTTAACAGTGTATTTCTTTAAGAAAAAAAAATTTAACCTCTTTAAACATATAAAATATTCTAATATTTAAACTGCATTAAGATTATTCTCTTTTAAATTTGCTACGTGTTGAATAAACATGACGATAGCATTGGTATTTTATGTCCAAATATACAATAATCTAAAATATGCGATTCGACATTTTAAGAAAGAAAGATTTTTTTTTTTTTTTTTTTTTTTTTTTTTTTTAAGATAAAGTAAATATCCTTTAAATATATATGCTGCATATCTATATTTTACTCGCAACATTGCGTATACATAAAAAACGCAGCAAAGATAAATAAAATGAAATAAATAAATAAATAAATAAATAAATATTATAATTTTTTTAAAACTCCTTTAAACTTATAAAATATTTTGATATCTAAACTGCATCAATGTTATTCTCTTTTAAATTTACTACGTTTTGAATAAACATGACGATAACATTCGCCAAATATACAATATTCTAAAAAATGCGATTCGAGATTTTTAAGAAAGAAAGATTTTTTTAAAGATAAAGTGAATATCCCCTAAATATATATGTTGCATATCTATATTTCACTTGCAACATTACTTATACATACAAAGACTCGGTAAAGATAAATAAATCCAGACGTAAGTTATTTCTTTTAGAGTAATACACTATAGCTATTTCCCATGAGTCGTTACATATAAATCTCGCCGAATGAGTTGACATCCCCTTGAAGAACTGAGGGGTTGGTTGGGGTCGAATGCAAATTCGCGTGATTCGAAAGTAGTGCATGAGTAATGTCTCTGAAGTTTGAAAATGTAAAAATGCTTGGTGAGAAGTCAGTAAGACTGCGTGAAGGTGAGGGAAGGTTTACAATGTTTGGCTTGTTATCGCTGAACTGGGCTGTTTAAATTATTCTAATTGAATGTTTGTTGAATGTAGGAATCTATCAAAGAGGAAATATTCATAACTTTAGAAAAATGTGTATAAATGGTTAAGAAACATTTATTTTTACCCGACTGCCAAGAAGGGTTATGTGTTTCACGCGTATCTGGGTATGTGGATTTCTTTATACATTCGAAACATCCCAGCGGCTGGATGGATTTTAATGAAGGAGGTCTCTATCGATTCGTCTTAACCGTCCGATGGTTATAGGCTAGATTTCGTTTTTATAAATTCAAAATGGCGGTAGACACAAAAAAAAAATTACGCACCCTATGGAGTAGCATATTATTGGATAGGTCTTTCAAATTGAAGACGATGTTTCATTGACTATTTTACAGTAATAAGTTCCGTTTAAATATTACACAACCTGGAAGTTGTGTAGGTAGGATCTCTAGCTTTACTGCAACTCTAACCATCATGGACATCTATAGGCCTCATCAAAACAGTGTTTATAGATAGGAACTAACAATTAAACACAACTTAAAAAGTCATCAATACAAGTAAATGAAAAAAAAATAGGTAAGTAATATAAAAAATAGTTTCACATTGAGGAGAAATAATTAATTCGTTCGCTTTTTACGCAGTCAGGTTTTTTGATTTTTTAAATTTAATTTTTACTTGTTATTTTATTTTTTTAAGTGACAACTTCTTATTTGACGGTATTCTGTTCTTTTGTTTTCATGATCTTTAAATGTAAATGAGCAGTATAAAATATACGATTATTTAGTTAATTCTTATAATATATTATTTGTTACATTTACTATGTAGCAATGATGTCCTTTTTCCATGTAATATAACAGCTGAAAGTGTATGTGATGCGATCCAAAGGTTCCCGGAAGGAATTTAGGATAAGCCGTGTATCAAATGAACCTTTTCTGAATCAAGATATTTCACTTATAAAGTTGACTTAATAGTGTAAAGTCTTTGAGGAGTTTCCGAGTTGTCAGCAACTTTATGTCCAGTCTTGTATTTGAATTGTTTTATTATTATTGAGCCATTGGGAATAAAAAGTCTAGTTGTAGTTTAAAAACTAGGTAAAGGCTATAAGTTTAAATTTAATATTAGTACTTTATAAAAAAAAAAAAAAAAGTGGTATAATAAGTAGTTGAGAGAATAAATAAAAATTTAAAGTATTATTATGGAAAAGTAGAAAATAATTAAGTTTAAAAATTGAATTTAAGTTTAAAAATATTAAAATCACAGTTAAGAAAATACAAAATAAAGTTGACTATGAACCACAAAAAATGTATATTATATGGAATTTCTGACTCTAAATAGATTTATTTGATTTATGAATTACGCAAAATGCATTCCCAAAATTTTTAGTTGGCACCACGTACTTACCGTAATTTAAGATAGCGTGAAATATTTCAACTAATTAAACCTTACGTTGGACGGACTGGGATATTAATATTAACTAGGATGCAAATAACTATACATAAATGTTATACGTCATTACAGTATATTTAGTCATTTATATGTAATTAAACGTTCATTTGTACAATTAAATAACTTCGTACCAAATAAACTTATTTATTCATTTTAATTTGAAATACTACTATTAATACAATATTAAGTTTTTATTAATAATTATTATAAGTTTTAAGTTGGATTAATTACATTAAATAATCCAATATTTAGCATATTAATACATCAGTTTCAGTCAGTATGTCAAGCTTGTCCTAGTTGGCTTACAAGCAAGTTTCAGGCGATATATATACATAGAGAACAGTATTATACGCAGGATTAATTATTTACAATGTTTAATACAAACTGCAGTTATATTGACTACGCTATAACAATATTCTAGAGGTATAGTATTCTATAATAAAGCAGTATTTATTAAGCGAAAAAAAATGTTCTAGAAGAAATTAAATATGATGAATGCAGATGTATTATTGTTACAAAATAACTCAAAACTGGATTTTTAAATATTTCTCATTCTCTGTCTTTTTGCAAATAACAGTTTACCTATAACTTTTGGTACAGAATTGCACATAACTTATTTCAGTCAATTTTATAAGAAATCCTGCATTTTTTCTATATTATTCAATAAATAATAAACATTGACTACACTTTAATTTTTTTTTTCCGAAAGTGAAAAAAAAATAATAAAATTAATAAATATACCTACGGTGTTTTTTCGTGTATGACGCGGGTATTTTCTTTTAAAAAAATTACTTTAGAAATCAAACTGCGCGTGATATATGGTAATTTAACATTCGACATCGCTATTATTGGTCTCTGTATATATAACATATTGGCCACTGCATGAAATGATTGGTTTATAATTTTGTATTTAAAATTACAGTACCCCGAAGAAATACTTTGGGAATGCTGTTTAATTTAAAAAGTAACTACTTGATTTTAATAAAATAAAATCTGTTTTAAATTTTTATCTTGATTTTTAACTGATTTTCCTTAGAAACTTCGTATTAAAATATAATGTAAGAGGTGATAAATGGGCGCAGCAGATGATATATACTTTACTTAGTTAATTATTATAATCGTTTTCCACGATTATTATTTTAAATTCTTTTACAAAACGTAATAAATTTTCTAAAAAGTTACACAATATATCTATTTATCTATGTCTATGTATAATTATCTAATGAATCGGTTTTTTAAATCTGTTAAGAACATTTTTCCGGATAAATAAATTATTTTTACATAAATTAGTAAAATTGACTTTCTGATACATTAAATAAACAAATTAGTAGAATTTGTTCTACATTTCCCAACTTAACAAATCAATTTTATTCTTTATTAAAAAAAAAAAAAAAAAAAAAAATCAATACCAATGCATTACAAACTATTAGAATAACTTGTACGTAATATAGAAATAAATTGTTATGAATTGATATTTACATAAAATTAAAACAAAGAGAAAAATTTATTTTCCAAGTTAATGAAAAATAAAAAAAAAATAACTTGTAGTAGAGTATAATTAGTGAAATATAAAGTTTATAGTGATTTTTTCAACATATTAAATTTAAAGAGATGCTTTTTAAAAACTCGCTTCGTTGGAATCCGACGTTCACTTTTAGATGGTAAAAACCGTCATTTAATAATTGTATTAGGTAATGAGTAATCACGTATTTCAGTTTTGCTATAGGATACATGGTATTTCGTTGAAAAATTTATTTTCTAAGTTAATGAAAAATAAGAAATAAATAACTTGTAGTAGAGTATAATTAGTGAAATATAAAGTTTATAGTGATTTTTTCAACATATTAAATTTAAAGAGACGCTTTTTAAAAACTCGCTTCGTTGGAATCCGACGTTTACTTTTAGATGGTAAAAACCGTCATTTAATAATTGTATTAGGTAATGAGTAATCACGTATTTCAGTTTTGCTATAGGATACATGGTATTTCGTTGAAAAATTTATTTTCTAAGTTAATGAAAAATAAGAAATAAATAACTTGTAGTAGAGTATAATTAGTGAAATATAAAGTTTATAGTGATTTTTTCAACATATTAAATTTAAAGAGACGCTTTTTAAAAACTCGCTTCGTTGGAATCCGACGTTTACTTTTAGATGGTAAAAACCGTCATTTAATAATTGTATTAGGTAATGAGTAATCACGTATTTCAGTTTTGCTATAGGATACATGGTATTTCGTTATCGAGAAATTTCCATTAACAAACCCCTTAAGTTATATTTCTTGTTTTAAATCTTATAATTATTTGAAATATGAAACTTTACAAATGTAACAAGTGCAGCAGAAAATAAATTTTTAGTTGGAAAATATAAAAAGTTCAAGTATTTATAAGTACTTAATTTGGATTTCAACTATACTAATCAATAATAATAAGATTTCTTTTTTCTTTTCACAAAATAGGGTCCCAAAGAAAAACATCGGATCGACTTTCGCAAATAAATAAAATATTAGCCGTTTTTTTTTTTTTTTTTTTTTTTTTTTTTGAGTATAAAATTAATGAATCTGGGCATTTTCCCTTTTTTTATTTAATACTTTTTATAATTCTTCTTGAAATTTGAGTAAATAATAAATAAATGAATATAAGAATCTGCCTTTTTTTATTTATTCCTTTCTTTAATTTTTCTTGAAAACTGAGTAAATAATAAATGAATCTAGGCATCTGCCCTTTTTTCATTCATTCCTTTTTATGATTGTTCTTGAAAATTAAATAATAAAGGAATCTAGGAATCTGATTTTTTTTTCATTTATTCCTCTTTATAATTCCTTTTATCATTGACTCTTCTTGAAAATTAAGTAAATAATAAAGGATTCTCGGAATATGCCTTTTTTTCTCTTTTGCTATCATTTTTCTTGAATATGAAGTAAATAATACATGAATTTAGCAATCTGCTTTTTAAAATTTATTCCTTTTTATCATATTTTACAACTACACATGATTTTCTTTTCATAAAATAGGAATCCAAGAACAACAGTTTCATTGATACCTGCAAATAAATAAAGTTTTAGGCTTTTTTTCTCTTTAAAATCGACTTAATAATCTTGAATCCAGCAATCTACCCTTTTTTTCCATTGTTCAAAAAAAAAAAAAAAAAAAAAAAAAAAAAAAAAACATTTAATTAATATATTTTTTCTTTTCTAATATAGTATTACTATCATAACTGTAATTCAATATTCTTTTACAGAATTTAGTAATAATTTTTAGAAAATAACACAGTTATTCATTCATTTCCGTTTGAAATATATTATTGTTAATCCGGTATTTGGTGGGTTCAAACAGCGAATTCAGTCAACATGTCAAACACAGCGTGATGGCTTGAGATCAAGTTATAAGTGACATACATAGAACATCATTCCAGTGAAAGGATTAATTATTTGCAGCGCATTAAGCAATCTAGGATTACACTAAGTATAGTGTAACATATTAGGGCAATAACATTGCAATGAAAAACTAAGAAACTGCTACGTAATAAAAACATATAATAAGTGTGGATGTAATATATTGTTAAATGTTGTACAATTTCAAATGAATTGTTTAAATGCTATAAATTTTGTTCTATTTTCTGTAAACAGTTTTTCTTGTAATTTTGAGCAAAGAACTGTATATAATTTATCTCAAATATATATATTTTTTATAAATGTGCATGTATAGTGTAAAAAAAAGACGAATGCTTCTTCTTCTGCGAAAATATGATCTAACTACGAACGAAAATATACAACAATTTCTCCCGAGTTGGCCATGAATCCAAAATGCTTTTTATATCTTTAGAAATCTCGGAACCGATGTACTTTCGAAAGACTTAAAGATGAATTTACAAATATATAGTTTTTTATCAGCTATATAGTTTCAGCTGTATAGTTTTTTAAAGAGTCGTATACCATCAAATTCTCCCCCCTCGCCCCCCCCCCCCAAAAAAAAAAGAAAAACAATTATTTTTTTATTCGTGCATGGAGCATTCTCACAATCTTTTGACTTTTGGGGGAAAAAATCTGACGAAATTAAACTTGCTAAAATAACATTTTAATCTGATAGACGAATTCCTTAATGATTCAAAATAAAGAAAAAATGGTCAGCAGCGAAAATTTTTTTATTTAAGTGAGATTTATGTTAAATTTATGCTGTGGAAAATTAAACTTTGCGAGTTTAATTTTCCTTACCATTTTACCACTAAAACTTTTCATTTTCTTCGAAATTTTTACTTATAATGAATTTGCATAGTACCCACAGGACATTCAACTAAGAAATAATAACAATGTAGTATTTTTAGTACAAAATTTTGGTATAACATTGTCTTAAAGGGGTATTAAAGAAGGGACGGTAAGGTAAAAAAAGGGGACGGTATAGGAAAAAGGGTCGAAATGGGAAAAAAAGGGACGGTAAGGATGGAACGGTAAGGAAAATTGCCACCTATTTTAGGCAAATCATGCTAACACTAAGTGATAGCTACAATGTTCATTGATTTTTAGAAACAGTTGTTAACATTGGACTAAATTAATTTTTTTTTTAATTTACCTCCAAAAGTGCAGGAATAAACCTTGGGGACGGTAAGACTACCAATTAAGCCACGATCTTGAAATTGATATTTAAATGCTCTTTTAAATTCTGCAGTAAATTTCCTGTCAAAAAAATTTAGACATTCTTTGTCTAACGTGAGAAAAAACTTGAAAAATATTCTGTGGCTGCATCTGAAGTGATTTTCTGTATAAGTTTAGCAAGAAGGACGGTAAGGATGAAAAACCCAGGGACAGAGTTCAAAAAATAATATCAACTGTAAAAATGTGTGCAAGTTAATTTTTTGCTACATATTTATATAAAACAATTGTCCCAGTTTCGAAAAAAATTAGATCGAATTACTTTTATTGAAACAATTTTATCCAGGCAGCTCCAAACTTAAAAATCAGCATCAGGGACACGGGGCGGTATAGGAGTTTTCCTGGTATTTGGGCCCCTAACATCGTCCAAAACTTATTTATCTCGTTAATATTGTTATGCAATCATGCAATGGGATGTTCCCCAGTATATGAAAAAAAAAGTGTATTAAAATAAAAATTATTATTCAGGGACATGAAAGTCAAAAGATTGTGAGAATGCCCAAATTTAATTGGTTTGCAATACCAGCCATACTCAACCTTTTTCCCTCGCGGGCCGCAAACACATGTTTGCGACGCTAGGCGGGACGTAACACACTTATAAAAAGCATACAAAAAGAGTAATTAAAATAGCCGGATAACATAAGTATAGTATAACAAAGCAATATAACAAAATTAATATTACGAGTAGGTTTGAACGTTTGTCACGGAAGAAATGTTACGACAAAATTTTAACACTACTATTTCCAAACAATATACTTTGTGATAAATATCTATTGCGAATGCTGTAGAAATGTGCCGCGAAGTTGTTGTTTGGAAATAGTGGTGTACAAGTTTTTCGGTGCCAGTCTTTTCCGCGACAAACATTCAACCATAAAAAAACACTATTATTATCACAATACCTATAAAGCCTAATAATATAACAATGCAGAATTTCAAGTTCTAAATTAAAAAAAGATCGGGAGATTTTCTCTAATAAATCGATTTTTTGTGCAGTGCAAAGTTATTTTTTTTTTCTTTAAATGTAGAAACATGTAAATTTGCACTGTAGTGCAAATTTAATTAGTTTGCAATACCGTTTGATTAGTGTTCAAGATTAAAATATGTATACACCACTGTATACTACTAGAACTACACACCACTAGAACTACATATAAAACGAACTTTTGACTACGCAAACGGTATTTCAGAAGTTTTAACATAATTTAAATTAATTATGAATAACATGGCAGCTTTTGTCTTTCCGTGAAAATAAATAAAACAACATTTAATATATTAAATACTTTTTATGCGCATCTCGCTTAAAATATGGATTAATGATTATGCGTCTCGGGCCGCATATGAAAGCTCGCCGGGCCACATGCAGCCCGCGGACTGCAGTTTGGGTATTTCTGCATTAAAGGGAATGCTTTCTTAATACATTAACCTCTTCAAAACGACTGTCACGTATTCGTAGTGCTTAATGTACACAGATTCCTTGGTTATTCCTATAAGTAATTCTTTATAGAAAATTTTGTCTTATTCAATCAAAGTGTTTTTGAAATTAAATTAGCCAAAATCATTTATAAAAACAAGAATTTCGCTTTTTCAGAATTTAGTGTTGTCCCCGACATTTCCATTACTTCATTTTCTTCTGGTGGACTGGTGGTTTCTATTATTATGAAACAGCCATTTTAAATGAAGCGTTTAGGTGAAGATGAAAGAGCAGTATTATGAGCATTATTTAGGTGAAGTAAAAGGTTAGAACTCTGATTTTCTGGTCAGAATGGGGAAAAAAAAATTATGGCCATTTTTTTCCCATTCTGACCAGAAAATTAGAGTTCTAACTTTTTACGGCTGCTCTTTCATCTTCACCTAACATTTCATTTATAATGACTGTTTCATAATAATGGAAGCCATCAGAAGAAAATGATCCATTCCAAAGGTATAAGTTCGATTAACTCTGATAATCGGGACTCTACTGTATCTTTATTTATATACATACATTTTTTTGTCATCGGGGGCGACACTAAATTCTGCAAAAGCAGAATTCCTGTTTTCTAGTTTAGATATCATTTCCCCCCCTTATTAAAGGGTGAAGTTTAGTTGCAGTATTCTGAATGTGTTGGAAATGTTTCATATCTATGCTTCACGCATGAATTTCCTTTGTTGTTTTGTTCCTGTTTTCCTTTCACGGTTGCCTAGCAACAGAATTTCACAGCATACAGGAAAAAGAAAATTAAGTACGATCCTGCTAATTTGACATTCTTAAAATTAAATTTTGTAAATCTTTGGGAATTCTAACTTTTTAAGACTTCTCTTTCATTTTCGCCTAACGCTTCATTTATAATGGCTGTTTCAAAATAATAGTTCATATAATAATAATAATTCATAATTTCATTTCTTTTATAGGGTAGAATGAGAAGTATCTCTAATACCAAACAAATAAAAATTTAGGATTTTTTTTCTAAACTATTGAATAAATAACAGTTGTGAGTTTCCAGGTGGGTGCAAAAAGTCCGGGCCAAGATTCGAACCAGGGATGTCGTGGTTGAAGCCACCAATGCACTACCAACTGAGCCATCCCCGACTTATCTGGAGGACTAATTCATCCAACTAGCCTATAAAGATCACATTATCTGGTCTTATATATGAATCAGTTCAACAGAATAAATCGAAGGTTATTTTTTGAACTGCAGTAGACGCTACGTGCATAATTATATTAGATTAATTTTTAACACAATTATTCAATTGGTAAATAAAACATAACAGTTAAGAATTTCCATGTGGGTGAAAAAGTTCGATCCTGGCAGCCTGGGCTTTTTTCACTCACCTGGAAATTCACAACTGTTATGATTTATTTACCAATTAAGGGTGTATTCGAAAAAATATTTTCCCACCCTCAACAGCTCGAAATTTTCTGAGACATTTTCAGACTCATTTTTAAAAGTAAATACATGCAACTTGCTGATGTGATTTTTAAGAGATGTATAAGAGGCCGTGAGATTTCATTTTTCGCTCAATTAATTAGAATTTGATTTTTAAACAATTACTTTCTTAGTATGACCATTTTTTTCATTCCCAGATCAATTCAGAAAATTTGGTTCAAAAAACCAACTTTGACAGCCTTTTTTGCAATATTTTCTGCATTTATCAAAATATCGACAAGCATAGCACATTATGTAGTTTCTTAATAAGAGAATTTTCCAGTTTGATGTGTTTGAGAGCAAAAATGAATTTAAAAATGAATCAGAAAATAAGCAGTTTGGATTGGAATACACCCTTAAATAATTGTGTTAAAAATTAATCTAATATTGAATAAATAATAAATGAAATAAGAACAATATTTTTGTTTGTTTTGATTTATACTTTTAAAAATGATAAAGACAAAAAATATTTAATTAAGAAATATATTATTAATTACTTTAGTAGCCATACAGTTGTAATTTAATATTCTTTTACAAAACTCAATAGATTTTTTAACAAATAATACAGTTATTACTTCATTTCTGTTTTGGAATATGATACTGCTAATCCAGTATTTGATGTGTTCAAACAGCGACTGCAGCCAATATGTCAAACTTGTCATGCTCGCTTTAGATCAAGTTATAACTGACATACATAGGATGATATTCCAGTGAGGGGATTAATTACTTGCAGTGCTTTAGGCAATCTTGCATTACATTAAGTATACTCAAAAATATTATATTACAATGAAAAAATATAAAATTGCGACATAACAAAACCATATTCTAAATATTGATGTACTATAAAATGTTAAAAGATCGCTAACGCATTGGTTTTTATGTGCTAACCAATTTTAGGATCTATAGTCGTCCGTCTGTCTGTACATCTGTCCGCATATAACAGCGTAAAAAGTACCCAACCGAATGGTTTGAAATTTAATGTATATATATAATCGTTGCATAATTTTGTCGAATCATTTAAAATTTTATGAAAATCGAATCCAAACTTAAAAAGATATTAATAAAAGTTTTCTTCACTCTATTAAATCATATCATACGTAATTAATTCAATGATATCCCGTGATAGGTATAATGATTCTATGTTGCCATGGTGCTATGTTGCCATCCTACTTATGGAGTTATATTATTTCCGTAATACAGAATTTAATATATAGAATCGTAATAAATTTTGTATTCATGCATTTTTGCATAAGAATGCAATAGCTATTGCACCAAGATCTGAATATTTATAAAACAAGTTATAGTACGAACTCACCTCATTTGTTACGTTTGATGTACAATTTCTAAACTTTTTCTTTCTTGTTTTTTAATTAAGCAACATATTTCTTTATTTCTTTTAATTGCAGAAGAAACAACATTCAGACATCTTTACAAATATTTTTATGTATTGAAAGTTCTATAGATCTTGAATTATACAGAAAAAAAAATCGTAAAACAGTTTACTTAGAAAATACAAATTAAAGGGGTCCGGGGCTAAAAATTTTCCAAAAAATGGAATTTTTTTTTATTACTCAAGAGTACATTATATGCATTTTGACATGCATTTATCACAAAAAAATAAAATAAAATAAAATTTTTTTTGAGAAAAAAAAAAGGAATTTTACGCGTTATCGTAGAAATTTTCAAAATGCCCCCTGCGCTTTCCATATCAATGAAAATCCCCAATAGTTTTTCATAAAAGTTTGGATTATATATATAAATAAAACTGTGCATCGAATTTTATATATTTGAATATAAAGGGAAAAAAAATTGAAACTTTTTCGAAAAAATTTCAATTTTTTTTTAACCTTTATAGTTAAATATACGCACAAATATATACACAATTTTATTTATATATATAAACCAAACTTTTATAAAAAATATTGCGGATTTTCATTGATATGGAAAGCGCAGGGGACATTTTGAAAATTTCTAAGATAACGCTTAAAATTCCTTTTTTTTCCCCCTCAAAAATATTTTTTTTTGTGATAAATGCATGCCATAATGCATATAATGTACCCTTGAATAATAGTTAAAGTGAAATTTACAAAAAATAAAAAATTGATTTTTAAGGTCCCTCGTCCCGACTTGATGCTTTCTTAATACATTAACCAGTTCAAAACGAGTGTCATGTATTTGTATCGCTAAACGTACTCTGATTCCTTGATTATTCCTACAAGTATTTTTTTATAGAAAATTTTGTTTTTGAGATTGAATTAGCCAAAAATATTTACAAAAACTATGCATTTAAACTTCATTTATGAATGAATTTTTTCGCGATTTGTCAACTTTAAAAGGATATATCTAAAGTTTCTTGCAAGATATATGCATGAAATTCTCAAAAGAGCTTTTTTACTATATTTCCAACAAATTGTCTTCAGGATTTTTAATTTTGAGTGATAATTGTGAAAATATACTAATTAATGCAAAACTCACTCATAAAAAAACTTCATTTTCTTACTTAAACTTTTTTTAAAAATTCATAATCAATATTTTAAGAAATCCTCAAGACAAATTAAAATGACACATTTACAACTTTGGTATATCCAGTAAGTACTTCCAGAGTTATATCAAAAATTAAATATGCTCAAAATTTTAAAATTTAAATTAAAAGAAATGTTTAAAATTTTTCAGATTTTTTTTTTTTACATTCACTATTCTTATTATATTAAAATTTATTTAAGAAAAAAATTCAAAACAAAATCTCTATAAATAAAAAAAAAAATAGAATTTTGAGCCCCGGACTCCCTTAAGGAGTTCTATTTTCATGCTGTCATCTGAAGTTATATAGGTTTTTTTTTTTTTAAGTCGTATGCCAGCAAATACGGAAAAAATAGTGTAGGTATATATAAAAAAATTCAGTTAATCTTCAATGCATTAAACATGATGCTTTCTTAATACATTAACCAGTTCAAAACGAGTGTCATGTATTTGTATCGCTAAACGTACTCTGATTCCTTGATTATTCCTACAAGTATTTTTTTATAGAAAATTTTGTCTTATTCAATGAAATTGTTTTTGAGATTGAATTAGCCAAAAATATTTACAAAAACTATTGAAATGCTGCATTTAAATTACAATTTCATCTAATATGGCAAAACATACTATGAAGCTGCACATAAAATACCACTGCTTCGATCGACCAATGGTATCTTTTTCATGTAAAAGTTTCAATTTCAATTTTGCTTTTTAATAAAAAAATATAAAATAAACAATACAGAGACGCCATTCTTTATATTATTGCATTATTTATTATGTTTTATAATCGTTGCTGGTCATCATATTAATGTGGTATTTTATTTTTGTGGCAGCATTGATTTCAGAGAATTTATGTAATTTCATTTCATTTATGTAAACAATTGTCAAGTATTTTTTTTATAGAAATTTTGTCTTATTTAATCAAAGTGTTTTTAAGATTCAATTAGTCAAAAAAATTATAAAAATAAATTGAAATACATTTAAATTACAGTTTTTTCTAAAACATATCTTTTAGCTGCACATGAAATACCACTGCCTTGATCGACCGATGACATCTTTTTCATGTAAACACTTCAATTTCATATTCAAATGGTTTGAATTTAATTTTGTAAGATAAAGCATATAGATTGTTTCCTGCCGGTTTGTGTTTTAGAAAAGTTTACTCCTGATGATGGTTTTGAAGATTAAACCTGAACGTAACGTTTTATTTTATCCATGTGTTTTTATTTTTACATCATCTTTAAATTTGTGAATAAAGTACACGTTGAACAGCAACCTCTATTTTGTTTAGTATTCGATTTCGCAACGTCCTTTATTATTATTTGTAAAATGTTTTAAAATTTAACTTATTGAATTTAATTTCGAAAATTTCAACTCGTTGTTTCAACAAAAATTTTTTTTTTCCATAATTCAGTATGAATAGCCGCACATCCAAAACCATATAATACTAATGAAATAGTGAAAAATAATTCTATAAATTCTCTCTGAAATTTAAGTTTTTAAAGTAAGTTCATTCCCTACAAAAAATGGACATATAAAAATTTTTATAACAAAATAAATTTATAAATAAATAAATAAATAGAAACCTACATTTCTAAAAATAAGTAACACAAATAAAATATTCAAAGACAATGCTACAAACTGTATATTTTTACATTTGAACTCATCCTTAAAGCAATGCGTCTATATTATATAATAAAAAATGAACACGCAAATTCCTAAATTAAATCATACAACTGAAACAGAAAAATAATATTACGAGTAGTAATCCTAAGATAATAATAAATTAAATTCGACGAAATCAACAATAAGCTAACTAGATTTCACTGCGAAGTGTAATCGAATATAAAATCTGAATATAAAGGGTTCAGAAAATCATGTTATATAATAGAAGTTGTTCATTTCCAAATAATTTAAAATGCAAATCAAGCATCTTGTAAAACAGACCGTAAACAAAGTCTTATCACGTGATGCTCCTCGAGTAAATTAAATTTCAATATTTTATCTCGAGAGATTTGATATGGAGATACGGATTAGTTTTGAATTCTCTTCTTCGGAGAATTTTATTGATTTTAGTCTCAAGATGCGAAATACAATTTGAATGAACCTAAAGAGGTTAGGCACCTATGACATGTTAAAAAGTCAGGGAAATTTTTAAAATTAATTATCTCAAAAGCTATTATATCTAATTAAAAACATCAATACATCAAATGATTCATATTGATTCAAATGGTTCATAATGATTTTATTACTAAAATAGGTTAAAAACAATTAAAAGGCTTTAAGACATTAAAGCCAATTTACAGATGTTATATATAAAAAAAAATCGCCGGAGTTCCGAGCACTTTCGACCAAACTCTTGTCATCATCAAGGCGTGAAGTCTTTTACATATAGATTTTTCTATACATTTAATTATTATATCTATATGTATAACACTTTAAAGAAATACTTGTGGAATAAAACATTTTACATTTTGATTTATTAGGATGAGCGAAGCGAAACCTCTACTACGCTACACAAGTTACATTTTGTCGTACACTTTACAAAAAAACTATTCAGTATTTTGACTTGAAATTACACATAAAAATAAATTATGATTTCTAGATTTGCACAATGTTATTTTTTTACAGAATAACCTTAAAAAAAATTATTATTTTAATTAATTTATTTTTACATGTTTTTCCATTACGAACGCATTTTTGCAAATAAAAAAATGAAACACGTATATTTTCAGAAGAAAAAAATAAATCATGGAGTTAGTCATTATAGATAGAATCATGATTAATTAAATACTTTCACGATTTCTTTTATGAAATTTTTAAAATACCCTTTCTTATGAAAATTATAGCATATTTTTAATGAATTAAAATTTGTGAAAATTCAATTATTTACATACAATTATAAAAGTATTTTGCAGCGTTAATAATTTCAATACACAATTTATTCTTATTATGTGAAATCATTTACGCAGACGATACTTACGCATTTTAAAAGAATTATATTATGATTTTTTTTGTAAAGTGGCAACAAAAGAATTGTAAACAAATAAAATTAATTGTTAAATTCGTTATATCATAAATAAAAAATTCCGAGGAAATTCTTAGTTATTTGGCTGAATTTACATTTCTAAAATTAAAATGCGCCAAAACATAAAATAGCCTTTTTACTTAATAAAGATGCAAAAATAATATAAAAATAGTGTTACTTTCAAATATTTGTCTTACTAAATAATGCTTCGCGAATCCAAACAAAGCATGGCTTTTGCTAGTAAGAGATTAAATAAAATTTACATAAACCCCTTAATTCTCGCTCCCGTGATATTCACGGGCAGTGTCTTTTATTCAGATTGTTTGATTCCTTCCAGTTTTATAAAGTAGTGTAATTGGTTTTATTATGGTATAATGTTAACTCTCATTAAATAAGGTGAATATTTAATATTTCTTTTTAAAAAAATTGGTGCCAATAAGCAGTTTGAATTTTTAAGCCGTAATTTTATGCGACCGTTAAGGGCTTAAGGTGAAATACATAATATGGACTTTAAAAAGCTCACTGTTTTTCATAAAAGGCGACAATAATAATAATAAAGTTAAAGATGTTACAAGTTAAAAAAATATATACATTTTATTTAAAATATCTTAGTACGTTCTTCTTGCAATTCCCGCGGCCATCGTCAGAGTATATTTGTATTACTTATTGCGGTTCCATTCATACAAATACGTCACTACAAAAAATATTTTTGTTAATATTACTGTTCCATTCATTCAAATATGGCACTTCAGAGAATATTTTTATTACTTATTGCTGTTCCATTCATACAAATACGTCACTTCAAAGAATATTTTTATTACTTATTGCTGTTCCATTCATACAAATACGTCTCTTCAAAGAATATTTTTGTTAATTCTTGCTGTTCCATTCATACAACTACGCCACTTCAAAGAATATTTTCGTTAATTATTGCTGTTCCATTCATACAAATACGGCACTTCAGAGAATAATTTTATTGATTATTCCTCTTCCATTCATACAAGTACGTCACTTCGTTTGAAATGGGGTATGATAGATAGAGAAATATGATAGATTATAGACTCGCCCATATCAAACGAAGTGACATAGTTGTATGAATGGAACAGCAATAATTAATAAAAAATATTCTGTGACGATGGCCGTCTATGGTCTATAATATATAAACTCTCCCATGTCAAACGAAGTGACGTTTTTGTATGAATGGACTAGCAATTAATAATAAAAGTATTCTCCGACGATGGCCACAGGAATTGAACGCCGAAAGTACTAAGAAATTTTAAATAAAATGTATATTTTAGAACTTGTGACATCTACATTATTATTATTATTGTCGCTTTGTAAGTAAAACAGTGAGCTTTTTTTATTAAACTTCAAAAGGCTAAATTTGACGATTTTTTCCGAGAGATATTCTGACTTTAGCAAAAAAGGGAAAACACCATGCTATTACTTAGTTTCTGAATTAGAGCAGCCTTTACTTTCATGCTTTTACGAACAAAAATCAATTCAAAAATATGTCAGTATGTAGTTCCTTTGGATTTGAGAACAGCCTTAACTCAGTCACAGTCGATTTGATTAATAAATTTCGCTTTTGCTGGAATTTCTTTAATTTTTGAACTTAGCACAATTTTAATTCTTGCATCGCCAAATAGAAAATTTGCTTAAAAATAGTTTTTCAGTCTACTGATTTAATTTGATTTAAAAAATAATTTTCAAGAAAGAAGATTTTAAAATCTGCATGCAGCCGAATTACGGAATATTAATCCCTTTGCACTTAAACCTATATAAATAATTAAGTATATGTTAGTTTCTATTTAATATTTCAAAACTAAATTGCCAATCAAAATTATAACTGCACAAATAAATAAATAAAATACGAATTTAAATTACATTTAATCGAATTTTAAGTACTGAAATAACCAAAACCACAAAGGATGCGATGAATAGTAAAATATTTCTCGCTTACTTCTGGCATGCGGCTTATACGAAAACTCTTTTTAGTGCAATTAGGTAATCGTGGTTATGATACTAAATGTAAAATACTTACTAGCGTTTTCGATTAAAAACAATTTTCATCCACGTTATATACACTAGACAGCATATAGAGCATCTTTAACCCTTTAAGCTCAGGTTGGCGAATTTCTTCCCACTTAATTTTAATCCCCAAATATCACAATGGTACCTGTATTTACGATCAAAGTTATTTGAAAATAAGTAAAAGCATTTTTTTCGTTTACATAATGAAGCACAAATTTTGTATCAAAAGACTAGTGGCAGTGTGTCGTTTAGGTAATTAAAATTCAGTGGGAAGAATTTCACACACCAGAGCTTAAAGAGTTAACCTGGGTAGCCCGGGTTAGATTGACTGGTAGTTTTTAATAGCCAAAAACCGGTCGGCGAAAAGTGAGTTAAAATATCGAAAAAAAAAATTGAAAACTGAAAAAAATCTAAAATATTGAAAATTATTATTATAACTACTAATTATAACTACTAATTATAACTACTAATTATGACATAATACTTAATTAACTTAGATGAAATCAACAATCAGCTAAATAATTTTACTCTGAAGTATAGTAGAATAAATAATCTCAATATAAAGTGCTGACAAAATCATGTTATGTTGTGAAAATGCAATTTATTCACTTCCAAATAATTTAAAATTCAAATGAAGCATCTTGTGTGACAGACTGTAAACAAAGTATTACCACTTCTTGAGTAAATTAAAATTCAATATTTTAGCTGCGGAGATTTCATATGCATATATGGTTTAATTTTGAATATAATTTAATTGACTGACAAAAAATAATAATATTTATGTATACTTGATTCAACTAGATTTTCTTTCTCTAAAACTCTTAAGTAGAGGGAAATGTGGTTTGTAAATATATTGATTCTTTATAAAAAGAATGATAAAAAAAATCATTTTTTTAATTATTTTTTCAGAATTACAGCACATTAGACACTATTTTAATCAACCCTCCAACAAATTATGTATTTATTTCACTCAAATTTTCGATTGATTTACTTTGATAGCACTGTCTGAAAAATATTCTGCTTGTATCTATAAATGAACTAGTTGGATGTACCAATCCTAAAACTTTCTTCTATCTCATACATGTTAATACTTCAAAATTCGCTATCATACTGCCAAAATTAAATGGCAATCTATACCCATCATGAGGATTCTAAATATATGAAATTCCATGCATTAGTTCTTGAGATATGAACATATCGCTGAAATCGTGTAAATCCAGAAAAATGTATCCTAGCAGGGCCACCTATTGGGTGCTTTACACCAAAACCACCAAACAACAACTTATGTCAATGTCTAACTGAATCTGAAGTTTAGGAAAAACCTGTGCATTAGTTTTTGAGATAGACTTATTGCGAGAAGCCTGAAAATTCTAGCATAGCAGCGCCACCTATTAGGCGATTAACACCAAAACCTAATTAGCAACAACTTCTATTAACATCTAACTAAATCTGAAATTAGAAAAAAATAAGTGCCTTAGTTCTTGAGATAGAACTATTGCGGAAATCATGAAAAATACAGCACAGCAGCGCCACCTCTTGGGCGATTTACACCAAAAACTAAATGGCACCAAGTCATATCAAGAACTAACTTAATCTGAAGTTTGATGAAAATAAGTGCATTAGTTCTTGAGATAGAGCAATTTCGGAAATCGTGAACAATGCAGCATAGGAGCGCCACCTGTTGGGCGATTTACACCAAAAACTAATCAGCAAAAATTTATATCAGGGACTACCTGAATATAAATTTTTATTAAATTCCGTACATTAGTTCTCGAGATAGAGCGCCCACAAAACTTATGTCACATACAGACAGACAGTCACAGATACACAGACTCACAGACAGACATTTTGTAAAAACATGTTTTTTGGGATCTCTGACCCCTAAAACGTGTAAATCTGTCTAAAACCGAAAGTCAAAAATTTTCAGGAATGCAATACTTTCTTCTTGTAAAGATAGAAGAAAGTAAAAAGAAATGAAATTCTATGACATAGTTCTTGAATAAGAGTACCTTTCAATCTTATAGGCTAAAAAAACAAAAACAGGAATGTGACATAAAACAGCCAGTTTCAATTTCTGAGCAGCTTCAAATGATTGTTACAAAAATACGGTGAATTGTTATCAAAGAATAAATAAAAAAATGAAACTGTTATCTTTAATATTTTTCCTAACATTTAATTTTAAAACTGGTATTAAACTGTTTTAATTTATAAACAAATAACTTTTCTCTTCAAAAACATCTTATACCCTGGGTACCTTATTTCTAGATTTTGATTGTATAATCCTGTTTGTGATAGTGTTCAACAAATTGAGATATTTATTCTCCTGATAACAGATTTAAAATTCAAAGATACAAAACGATAGAACGCAAGCACATTTGAATTGTTAAGACAATTATATCTTCGCACTCTATGAGTATTTATTTTGAATATTTTATCTGATTGAAATAATATGTATATCTTAAGTATTTTATTCGATAAAGCTCTAAGATTTAATTGTATTTTGTAGGATTTCTGAAATATTTATGTCTATATTTCTCTTCTGATGCTGTAGTATGTGGTAAAATTCACTAATACAAATACCTATTTTTTCAAGAACATCTTATAGTTCGGGTACCTTATTTCCAGTGTTTTTTTGTACAATTATGTTAATGCTAGTGTCCAATAAAATTATGTATTTGTTCAAGAGATTATATTTAAAATTCTAATATACGAAAAGTCAGAACGCAAACACACTCGGTTTGATAAACGAATTTACATCTATATTAATTGTCTGCTGATTTTGAAGTTTGCTGAAAATGTTTTAAGAACATCTGCAAATATTTAGCATACACTGAAATAACGGACTAAATCTGTATTTTTCTTTAAAGATATATAAAGAGAAAATGGAAACTTTTGTGTCTCAAATAATAAAAAGTCGGAAATTGTAAGTCAAACGTCGCAAATGAGGCGCGTTTGTACTATAACGAAATTTTATATCTTACGAACCCTTACGAATTCGTTTGAGTAGCCCTGTATATGACGTACAGCATTTATAAACACAACGTAATATGCGAAAATTTAGTTAAATTTAAAAACTCATATCACAACTAAAAATGCACTTCCAGCAATAATCGCTAATATACAGTATTTCGGATGCAGTATAGTATCCGAAATCTTTTGTGTGTTCCTGTAAATACTATGCACTTTACACAGGAAGTAACCTGCAGTAAACCTCAGCAACGTATATCAATTTCATTGTATGCAAAATAGTTCAAGGTAATTAAAAGACGCCTCTAACAGTTGTTTTCTTTTATACCATTATATAACGGAATACTTTTGTGCGACCCTGTAAATTAATAATAAGTGTTACTTGTACCGCATATTCTAAAAAATATGTATTTTAGCGCACTTCATAAATGCATATCAATTTCATTATGTTCGAAAGGGTGTAACATCATTAAAATGCACTTGAAGCTATTTTTCTCATTGACCGTAATGTAACAGAATATTTTTTGACTGTCCATGTAATTGAACTATACATCCGATTTTCATAAAATTTAAAATGACTCGTCAAATCTATGCAAGAATTATATATTTAAAATTTCAAACCATTTGGTTGGGTGTTTTTACTCTGTTATATGCGGACGGACGAACAGACAGATGGACTGAACGACAACTATAGGTAGTGCTACATATTTGTCACATATTCAGTAGCTAAAACGTCAGATTTGACACAACTTGTCCGATTTAATCAGACATAATTTATCAGATTAAAACATTTTATTTGAGTTTTTTGTTACGCATGGCTAAAAAATAGATTTCTTCAATACACAACAAAATTTCTTCCTTATATAAATTTATTATATTGTATTATATATATTATGAATAACATCTTATTATTTAAAAAATATATATATTATTTCTGCTATGTTTATTTTTTAAGATATGACAATCCGAAAGTTTAAAAAAAGCATTATTTAAACTGTCTAGTCAAAAATTCTAAATTATTTTTTCAACCTATAATAATAATTTAATTTAATAATTAAATATTATAATTATGTTAGTGATAAAAGTGATAGTGATAAAACCATATTGAAAAAAAATCGTTCTCTTTATGTTTCATTTATATTTTATTTTCTACTCTTTAGTGTTTAAAATATACCATAGGTGCAGTTTCCGAGCTAATTACCATATTTTACTGGGCACATTTTGACGCATGTCTGTTATTGTAACCATAAAGAACATGTGGCTTTATCATCTGCGTTTGGCTAATAGTAAAATTCCTTAAAATAAATTTATAAATCTATAAATAAGTTCCAAAAATGTTAAAATGCTGTATTGCCATCAAAACACACCTGCGTACACTGTAAAAAAAAAAAAACGACATTTTTACAGTACAAAGTACTGTTCATCTCGTGCACAAACTCGATCACAGTGAATGTGCTGTATCCTTCTTTGGTTTCCTGACTATATTAACATGGAAAATACAGTAGTTGCGTAAAATTAACAGCACAATGTGCTGGCAATTTGGACGCCAGCAGTTTGTGCTGTAAAAAAATGCGTCCAAATTGCCAGCACATTGTGTTGTTAATTTCACGCAACTACTGTATTTTCCATGTTAATATAGTTAGGAAACCAAATAAAAGAAAGACACAGCACATTCACTGTGATCGAGTTTGTTCTGGCAAATTTACAGTGGTTTTTTTACAGTGTACATATTTTTTATATTTCTAGCATTTCAGAAAGTCAGAGAAAAATCTATTAAAAAATTTCATCTTTATACACATTAAACAAAAAAAGTGTAATTTACATCTTATTAGTTAAAAAATGACACATCAGTTATACTTCATTCATTTTACATTATGGAATTAATTTTATTCTGAAAAGTATTATAAGTTGTTCAAAGTAAAGGTATTTAAAAAAATAAAAATAAATAAAAAATAAATGTATATATATATATATACAATACAAATATATATATATATATATATATATATATATATATATATATATATTATACATATATATATATATATATATATATATATATACACCAGTGCATTTTAATGATGTTACACCCTTTCGAACATAATGAAATTGATATGCATTTATGAATTGCGCTAAAATACATATTTTGTAGAATATGTGGTACAAGGAATAGTTATTATTCATTTACAGGGTCGCACAAAAGTATTCCGTTATATAATGGTACAGATATATATATAACCATTAATTAAACATTACCGACCATTACCGCATTATTGTGAATGAATTGACAATAAAATGGATGTCACAAACTTATAATATAGAACTGTATGTATAAAACAAAGTACCTTATACTTAATTACAAGAATGAATAAGGAAAAATAAAGAAAGAAGAATATGGATTCCGAAAAAATTGAAAAACTTATATATTGAATTACGTTTTCAAGAGTACAGAATTCAATGATATAAGCAAATCGATTGTTTTCTGTGAGAAAAAAGCTATATATATATATATGTGTGTGTGTGAGTGTATATGTACCTTGGAACAAAAAGGGCCAATGTCCAAAATTGAGAAATTTGAGTTAAATGCGCGAATGAATTCAGGATGCGATATAAAGTAATTGTTAAAAGAGCCAAAGTCCTCCCAATATTAGATCATTGAAAACAAAATATTTTGTCGAGGCCAATGTTACTTACTGTTGATGTAAAAATGGCCAATTTAAAATGTAAAAAAAAAAAAAAAAAAAAAAAAAAAACTAAATCAATGTAACATTAGATTGTAGTGAGAAAAACATTACTGAATTGAAAGGTACAACTTTGAAAATTAATAGTACAGAAATCGTAGCGAGATTCTTAAAATTCGTCAAACTTAAATTGGGTTTCTTGCCATTTGAGAAAAATGGACATTGGCCCTTTTTGTTCCAAGGTACATATATATATATATATCATCATAATATTTTTATTAAGTAGTTAATAATAATTTATAGGTAGACAATATTTTAGCACATTTATCTATTTTTAAATGTATATTAAGGGTGTATTTGTTTTCACCACAGGTGGATTTTTATTGCTCCACTATCCTCTAAACTAAATATCATTTGAATACAGTTTAATGTATCAACTAATCGTGTAGTTTAAACTAATATTTGAATGTAATATTTTAAATTTGAATTATGTTTATTGGATTTAGAGAATGAAATACTTTTTGAAAGCAAATAATTTTATTTCCGTTTGTGTGTCATACATTCCTCTTTAATAAAAAGTTACGCGTTGCTGGAGACTGGCTTTTTCGCTACTGCTTGCCACAGATTAAATGATACATTTGAAGTTGCTGAAAAAAATTAATAGTCCGAAAAGTATTTGTCAGAAAATTGTTAGACCAACTGCGTTAGAAAGGTAAAAAAAATGTATTTGTCTTTATATAATTTTCAAATCTAATGATTTTGCCGTTTTTCAAATATTGAATTTCAAAAATTACCAAAATTTCATAATGGAGTACCAAAGCGAAACCTTCATGCATAAAAATATAATGATAACGCCAATATGTCCCGACGTCTATATTGACTATAGCCACAAATTATGGTAGACTTGTTATTCTGTTAAAATATGAAAGTGAATTATGATGTCACATGTGCATGATTTTTATTTAATTCTAAACAAATATTAGATGCGCCATTTCTTTTTAGTTGTGAATGACATAGGTTAATTCACGTATGACCTCATATTTAAAACGAATATATGTTTAATGCGTGGCTTTTACAAGAGAAAGTGATATCATGAAGGGATTTTCATGAATTTACATTTTTTTTCTTTCTTTTTTCTAGAATCAAGGCTATTTAGGCTTAGGAAACTTTTTTTTTTAAATACTGGTATAAAAGCAAAATTTCTTAAGGCTTTCAAGTTATTAAAAAAAGAGACCATATTTGCGCGAGATTCATAATCCGTACGGTGTTTAATTTTAAAATTGATTTTTCTAATCAAAGATGTTTAAAACCCCGGGCAACGCAGGTATTTCAGCTAGTATAGCATATGGAGTATCGTTTATTATATTTTTGAAGTATGTGATTTAAAATGTGAATAAGACATAAACGAGATAGCAGATAAACGCAATCTTACAAGGATGTACCAGGAAAATTCGAACTGAATATCACTTCTCTTGGAACTCATAGGCATAAAGGAATCAGTTGTAAAGCTTCAAACGAGGATTTATTGATTTCTCGATGAATAAATTAAAAGATACCCCTTAGACTTCAATCGAGAAAATATAAAAATCGGCGAGATATGTATACTGTAGAAATAGTCAAACGTTTCTTAATTTGGGAAAATATAATATAACCACAAACTAAAACATAAACTTCTTTCGAGCATTTCCTACGATTCCAAAAGAAGTTCTTTATTTTCAGAAACCTCAGAAACCAATATATTTTCAAGATTTAACGATACATTTATAAAAGCAAATTTTCGTTTGCTACCACCGATTTTTCAAACGTTTCCGAGTTGTTTTTATTGTGTATCTCAAACTATTGCGTATCTTCTGTATTCTCAAACCGGAATGTTGGTTTTTCAGATGCTATTAATTCTCAAGTAAACATTTTATTTTTCAACAAACATGTTTTACAGACAAACATGATAAATTACCATTACTAATATTAATATTAATATTCTTAAAGTATAAATTTATTTATAAATTTAGTTACGCAGGTGAAAATGTTTCATTGAAAATTGATAGCATCTGAACCCATTTATGCCTAGCGTCTCATTTTTGGGACGTTTCGAATTTTAATAAATTTGCATAATTTTCTTCGTCTTTATAAAATAAAAATTGCATAAAATAATTATCTGTAAATGTCTTTATCTGTTTCTGAGATATGGCAGCATAAGATGGATATTTATTTGCTTAAATGAAGGCTTTTTTTCGGTGTTTATAGATTTTTCATTTTTCAAGATGGCGAAGTGTAAAAAGTGACTTTATTTGTATTTTTTCTATCAAGGATCCAAATAAATAAATCATAATCTTATATTGTAGACTTCTGTGAAATATATATATATATATTTTTTTTAATTGCGAAATTATATTGATCACGCCTTGTAACTTACAAAATATAGAGTGCTAGGCACGAATATGTTGCCCATTTTCATTAGCCATTTAGGAGACAGTTATTATCAGTCCTTTTCCAGATGATTATGAAATAAATTGTTTTTAAGCCGCAATTACGATTATTCTTAGTTTATTATTAATAACACTTAGAATGTTATTAGTCTCTGCAAAGAAATAAATCTATTTTTTAGTGATTCATAAAAATACTAACTGTGATATATAATATACAATTTAAAAGGTTATTTTATATAAATTTAGACAAAACATATAATTATGCATATTATATTATTATGAATATTCCCATATTTAGTACGCTTACATTTTATCAAATAAATATAAAAAAAAATGTTTTAGCGTAATTTTTTTAGTATTATTTATGTAAAGTCCTTTTCCAGATGATTATGAAATAAATTGTTTTTAAGCCGCAATTACAATTATTCTTAGTTTATTATTAATAACACTTAGAATGTTATTAGTCTCTGTAAAGAAATAAATGTATTTTTTTAGTGATTCATAAAAATGCTAACTGTGATATATAATATACAATTTAAAAGGTTATTTTATATAAATTTAGACAAAACATATAGTTATGCATATTATATTATTATGAATATTCCCATATTTAGTACGCTTACATTTTATGAAATAAATATAAAAAAAAGTTTTAGCGTAATTTTTTTTAGTATTTTTTCAGTTCATTTTGCGACCTTTTAAAGGGATTTTATCGACAAATTTGAGAAAACAAAAATTCAGGCACAAATGGGTTAAAGAAGGGATGTTTCGGTTTGAGAAAAATGATTAATACACAGTAAAAACTACTCGGAAACGTTTCCGAAAATGAGTGGTAGCAAAAGACACTTTGACTTTATAAATTCTTCTTTAAATCTCGAGAATATATTGGTTTATGATGTTTATAAAGATAAAGAATGCTATAGGTATATATAAATATTATACAGACATACATACAATAAACCAAAGTTGAGGGGAAAATCAGTCACAGCCAGGAATTGAACCCGGGACCTCAGCATTCCAGGCTGTTGCTCTAACCACTGAGCTACTCCGACCAATACCTGGGTCTGCAATTTTTCACTAATAAACCATGTTGCGGAAGTCACCAGCCATCTATACGAAAGCCTTGGATAACCGGACATTGGTGAATAGATTAAACTCTTTAAATATTAATAGATGAACCTTTAACAGTTAAAGGCAGGCATTATTTTTTTTATTGTATGTATGCCTGTATAATATTTATATATATCTTTAGCAGTTGAATGCAGGCTTATTTATGTGTGTATGTGTATTTTAATATACATTGTAGTATGCGTACTTTATTATAAAGAATGCTTTTCGGAATCGTGGGTAACTTCCAAGTGGTTTATTGTGTATTTTCCTATGTGGTTACATTATATTTTTGTAGATTAAGAAACGCTTGCATTTTTAACAGTGCAATATTTGAACATTTCTAGGTTGTTAATTGTTTTGGCTGATAATATAAAACAGATATTTTTGGAAAAGCATTTTCAAATACCTCAAGAATTTTTTTAAAAACTAAACAATGCTTTTTTCTAAGTTTTAGGATCATCGGGTATATTAAGAGGGTTTTTTTTATTTATACTACAATTAACACAAAAAATATTAAATAGCACCTGCATTATGATGTTATAGCATTTATTTTTATTTCTTTGAAAAAAAAATCTAATGTAATATCATCACATAGTGGAAATTTCCTCTGAAAATCTTTATACGTATATTATAATAAATTAATTTCGAAATCCAAATTAAACATATATGTGGACACGTGCGAAGGTTTTGCGCTGAAATCTAATAGTTTTTTAGACGCAGGTTAAAACTTTTAAAGAAAAATTACGGTTAAAAATATCTGTAAATAGGAATGTAATGGGGGATATACGGTAGAGGTATGGAATAAAGAGTATACGGGGGTATACCGCGTATAACTTCTGGATATTTTTTACGTAGCTCCGTATACTCTTTTTTTTTTTTTTTAATATAAAGCCATAGCGTATTATACACTAGTCATGAATGACTCTGGCGTATACCCTCTGATATTTTTTTACGATTACAACGCTGGCCATATACCTTTACCTTCTAGATTTTTTTTAAAGAAACTCCGTTTACTCTGCGTAACTATAGCGTACATACTCTCTATTTTATGTCTTGTACCTATTCCATAGCTGCCAACATCGTACGCTTTTTTATACCACAAATGTTTTAAAATAAATTTTACCTTCTTAAATCGCCGTTATCGGCTGATTAAAATTGGCAAAAATTTCTATTAAATTTTTGTGGTACAAAAAGCGGAAGAGATGGCAGCTATGCTGTTGCATATATCTTCTGAGTTTTTTACGACTACACCGCTGTCAGTAAGCAACATTAGTGATGGCAGGATGGCATCTCACTTATTCCAAAGTTAGACTAAAACCTGACCAAAGATAGCAAAAGGCATGCATGTGAAAAACATAACAATCATATTTTAGCTGCATTCGAGAACAACGGCATTTTATTCAGAAGAAAACACTGTACAAACTGTAACACTGTAAATTAAAATACATTTAAATTAGAATTTAGTACAACAAATCGTACTGCTTAGGCTACAAATACCACTGCTTTGATCCATATCAATGGTGTATTTTTCTAGTAAACGTTTAAATTTAAATTTTGCCTTTTAATGTTAGATATAAAAAGCAGACTGTTTAGAAAATTTTTGGATCCTTAAAAGGACCCTTCACAAAATTCTTTGATTTAAAAATGGACTTTTCACAAAACTTTTGCTCTCTAGAACTGAATCTTATACAAATTTAAACATCTAAAAATAAAATCTGACTTGACAAAAAATAATTGAAGTTTCCAAATCTTTATTTAGTTTTTTAGGTGAGTTCGTAATTATATAAATACGTAACACCTATAGTCGTCATTCAATCCGCCTGCCTGTCTGTGCGTCCGTCCACATATAACACCATAAAAACTACCCAACCGAATCATTTAAAATTTAAATATATGATTATTGCATAATTTTCTCGAGTCATTTCAAATTTTATGAAAATCGGATGTATAGTTTAATTACAAATACGGTCAAAAGTTTTCCGTTACATTACGGCCAATGGGAAAAAAGTATTCCAAGTGCATTGTAAAGAAGTTACAGCTTTTCGAACAGAATGAAATTGATATGCACTTATGAAGTGCACTAACATATACATTCAGCAACATATACATTCACAACATATACATAAAATATTTATAAAACTAGTTTCAGTACAAACGCACCACATTTGCCAAGTTAAACGTGCAATTTACAATTTGTTTTATACGTAAAAAACTTCTATGTAAAAGATAGATCGTAAAGAAAGCTCCTACGTAAAAGATAAATACACAGAAGCTTGAATGTATTGATAATTTTGAATTTCACAAAATTATGACTAGAATTTTCACAAATATTTTAAAAGAACTTTCAACGATTTCATAGAAACAGAACCCTGTATGAGAAATCTAGACGAGACCCTATAAAATAAAACCCTGTCGAATCATTCTTTACGTATTTTATACTATTTATTACTTTTTATAATGATTTTTTAGCATGATATAGTACTGTATTTTATTTTTAGAGCAACATTAATTTAAGAAAAGATTTTCATTTCATGTGTGTAAACAATCCTGATACGTTTTTAATTATCTTTTAATTAACTGAAAATTTTAATTAAATAACATATTTTAACGAAGTGTGTGTGTATTATTCCACAAGCTGAAGGTATAAAAATATTTCGAATGATACTTCATTTATTTTTGTGCGTTTTGTATACGGACAGAACAAGGGGTATTAAAAGGAAACAATATGTATATGATTATCAGTAGTTGTTAAAATACTCAAATCTCTAGAGTCGGATTTGATTGAATTTAAATATTTAATGAAATTTGTGACATGGATACGAATTAAATAACTGTAGAATTAAAATATTGCATATCACACTAAATAAAAATAGTGTGCTAATAGGATGACTGATTTAAAGTGCAAGAAAAATAAACGTTAGAAAGCGCGAGAAATAAACCATATCATAATCTCCTGGAAAACTTGATTTAAATATTTTATCTTCGCAGAATTTATAAACATAAAGAATACTCTTAAACTTCAATTCAAATTGAATTTATCGATTATTTCATTTTAAATCTGAAAAATAAAATAAAACATTTCCCTAAGGCTAATACCTTAAAGATATACAAAATTAAATTGTATTTTAAACGTACAAAATTTAACGTTGTTAAGTATCAGATAGAGTGTTTGTTCTTAATACAAAGTTTGAATATTTTATTAAATAAACTTAGGATAAATTCAGTGAATCATCGAGTAAATTTAATGTTCAGTACTCGTATTTTCGCAGAGGCGTTATTTTCAAGAAGTAATATAATAAATATTTCATGTAAAATACGGAATACGTATCGCAGTAGATGAAAATAAATAATGAAAATCATGCAAGTTATTAGGGAATTTATTTAACCCTTTATATACTGAATTATGAATTCATGAAAACTTTATCTTGTAAAGTATTTTTCGTGAACTTTTGAAGCTACATTAGAATATTTACATAATCATTTAATAAAATTTAGAAGGATTGAAGGATTTAGAATGATTCATTAATTTGAATTATAGGGATTTTGTGCAATATTTATAATCCTACTCAAGTCTTTTATTTTAAATATTTTTCATAGTAGTATGTAGAATTAGGAAATATACAAATATGATGTTCTTACAGTAGAAATGTCCAAATATTTCCGAATTGAAAAATACCCCCCCCCCCCCCAACGCCAATAAAGCTGAAAAGATGCAGAGGCAAAAGTAACCATACATTCTTTTAAAAATATTTTTGTTTTGTGTAACCAGTAATGCTTTTGGAACAAGATAAAGTAATGCACCTATAACTCACTCTAAACTGCATTGCTACTAATCTATGTATTAAATGAATTTTATAACAAGTTATTTTAATGGTACGTATAAGTACCATCAGTAGATAAACGGTTAAGGCTGTTCAATCAAAACTGCCTACGCTCTGACATATTTTTTTACTCTTTTTTTTTTTCTCGAAAACGTCTTATTTGAAATTGCGTTTTAATTCGTGCATACGAATGCGTCATTTTCTAGTGAAAATCTACCTTAAAGATGTGTCAATCTGTCGTCTAATGAATATAATTTTTAGTTCAGTCGCAAAAAAGTTTAGAAATACTTTTCCTGTGATTAAAGCATTTTACTGTAAAACATGATTTCTTACTAAACACTCTTGCTGCAAAGAAAGTCAGATATTCTCATTTGATATTACGTCCTAATTCGTGCATATCTATCCGTCATGTTCTAGTGACAGTCTTTTTAACAGATATGTCTTTCTGTCTAATGAACATAAATTTAGTTGCAAAAAAATTCAGAAATGCTTTTCTTATGGTTAAACATTTTACTGCAAAATATGTTTTCTTATTTAAACACTCTTGCTGTGGAGTATGTCAGCTTCTCTGATTTTATGTTGCGTTTTAATTCGTTTATATCTATCTGACAGATTCCAATGACAATCTGTGTAATGAACATAATTTTTAAACAGGTTTTCTTACTTAAGCACTCTTACTGCAGAAAAAAGTCAGCTTGTCTGATTTGATGTTAAGTTTTAATTCTCTTATATCTATCTGTCATTTTCTAGTGACTGTCGTTCTGTCTAATGGTCATAAATTTAGGTCAGTCGCAAAAAGGTTCAGAAATGCTTTTCATATGGTTAAAACATTTTACTGTAAAACAGGTTTTCTTACTCAAACACTCTTGCTGCTGAGAAAGTCAGCTTGTCTGATTTGATGTTAAGTTTCAATTCGTTTATATCTATCTGTCATATTCTAGCGACAGTCTGTCTGACAGATCTGTCGTTCTGTCTAATGAACGTAAATTTAATTCAGTCGCAAAAAAATCAGAAGTGCTTTTCTTTTGGTTAAACATTTTACTGCAAAAGGTTTCCTTATTTAAGCACTCTAGCTGTGGAGAAAATCAGCTTCTCTGATTCGATGTTACGTTTAATTCTTCCATATCTATTTGACATATTCCAATGGCAGTCTGTCTAATGAACATAATTTTTATCTCAGTCGCAAAAAAGGTTCAGAAATGCTTTTCATATAGTTAAAAAACTTTACTGTAAAACAGGTTTTCTTACCCAAAACTCTTGCCGCGACTCTTGCGGTGAAAGTCAGCTTGTCTGATTTGATTTTCGTTTTAGTTCGTGTATATCCATCTGTCATATTCTAGTGACTGTCTATCTGGTAGATCTATCGATCGGTCTAATGAACATAATTTTTAGTTCACTCGCAAAAACGTTTAGAACTGCTTTTCCTAAAGTTAAGGGGAAGTTCTACTTCTTTGGATCAAAATTTTCGATTTTTTTTTTCATTTTCTTAGTGTGTAGATTATTGTCATAAAGCGGTTTCGTGATATTTAAATTCCTTGTTGTAATTTTTGCTCATTGAATGTAACGCCGCTCGTTGAACGTAATGCTACTGTAAAATTTTAAACATGTTTTTCTCGAAAACCTGTTTTTCAAACTGGGCGATCGTTTTTCTCAAGAACTATTCGACCGCTTTCCTTCATTTTTTTATTTAAAAGAAAGCTAATCGTTTTTTCTCGAGTTTATACCACCGAAAAATATAATTTTCATTCATAAAATATTTTTTAGAGCCCGGCAGAGGTTAAAAGATAAAGCTTGAAAAGCGATCAATTTTGTTAAAATGGCTTCCATTTTGTCAAAAATCAACTTTTTAAATTAATGCTGGTATGAGCTCCAAATAATTTAATGCACTTCAATAATATGGTGACCAAATTTGAGATGATTGGGACAGGAGAAAACTGATCGCACGAAGTCCATGACGCCCATCTGCACTCGTACAAGACATAATATTCTTTTTTTAATATGTAAATATATAAATAAAATATGAATAAATATAATGCAAAAAGACCTAAGATCATATCTCTTTTCTTTGTAACAGAAAAAAGCGTAAAAATCATGTAAGATTTAGGCCAAATAAGTAGAACCTCCCTTTAAAACATTTTACTGTAAAACAGGTTTTCTTACTCAAACATTCTTTCTGCGGTGAAAGTCAGCTTGTCTGAATTGATGTTACATTTTAATTCACTCATATCCGTCTGACATATTCTGATGACAGTTTTTCTGTGAGATATGTTGAGCTGCCTAATGAACATAATATTTAGTTCAGTCGCAAAATAGTCCAGAAATGCTTTTCATGTATTTAAAATATTTTACTGTAAAACAGGTTTTCTTACTCAAACACTTTTGCTGCGGTAAAAGTCAGCTTGTCTGATTTGACGTTGCGTTTTAATTCGTTCATATCTATCTGTCATATTATAGTGACAATCTAACTGACAGGTCTGTCGATATTTGTAATGAACATAATTTTTTAGTTCAGTCGCAAAAATGTTTAGAAATACTTTTCCTGTAGTTAGAGCATTTTACTGTAAAACAGGTTTTCTTACTCTAACGCTCTTGCCGCAGTGAAAATCAGCTTGTCTGGTTTGATGTTGCGTTTTAATTCGTGATTATCTATCTTTCATATTCTAGTGAAAGTCTATCTAACAAATCTGCTTATCTGTATAACAAGCATAATTTTTAGTTCAGTCGCAAAAAGTTTAGAAATACTTTTCCTGTAGTTAAAATATTTTACTGTAAAACAGGTTTTCTTACTCAAACACTCTTGCTGCGGTGAAAGTCAGTTTGTCTGATTTGATGTTGCGTTTTAATTCGTGCAT
The DNA here is from genome assembly GCA_963932465.1 of Maratus speciosus. Classification (NCBI taxonomy): domain Eukaryota; kingdom Metazoa; phylum Arthropoda; class Arachnida; order Araneae; family Salticidae; genus Maratus; species Maratus speciosus. The sequence continues at coordinate 228,315,261 of OZ010797.1, read as the reverse complement.
ATCGATTTGACATTCTAGTGACAGTCTATCTGACAGATCTGTCGACCTGTCTAATGAACGTATGTTTTTTTTTAATCAGTCGCAAAAAATTGTGAAATACTTTTCCTGTTGTTAAAACATTTTACTGTAAAACAGGTTTTCTGACTCAAACACCCTTGCTCCGGAGAAAGTTAGCTCGCCTGGTTTGATGTTGTGTTTTAATTCGTGCATATCAGTTTCATATTCTAGTGGCAGTTATCTGACAAATCTTTCGATCTGTATAATGTATATATTTTTTATTTCAGTCGCAAAGTTTTTTAGATATGCGCTTAATGGTTAAAATATTTTGCTGTAAAACAGATGCTTATTGCTCAAACATTGAGAAAATGTTACATTAGAGAAATATCCTTATGTAATTGAAGTTGTTCTATTATTGTATTTTTGATTAGCCTTTTATCCGTAATCAGTTAGTAATTTCCTTAGTAATATACGATTTTACCTTCAATATTGTTTTCTAAATTCTGAAAGTATATTTGTAGTTTACTATAAATTTCAGTGGTTGGTATATTAAATGGTTTTTCGAAGACTGAACGCGCCAAATTTGACCTTTGCTCTATTTATGGTCTGTTCAAAGCTATTATCATTTATATCATCTACAAGATTCAGTAATAATTCAATAACAATTTAAATCAATTACTTATTTTTTTATGTGATAATAATAATAAAAATACATATGAGACATATTATGATCTCTTTAACTAAATTATTTTTACGATCAAGGATTTTTTAAAATAAAATCGAAGATTTACTTATTTTCAATTTATAGAAGCAACTTTTAATTTTTTAAGTATTCAGTGAAATGTATTTTAACCGCCGTATCAAGCGTATTTCAAACGTGTGAGAATGTAAACTTAAAATAGCTTAAATAAAGATTTCATAATTGGCAAAGTGCATGCATGTATTCTAAATTAAAGTAATAATAATAATAATAATAATAATAATAAAACTTCCAATTTGTAAAACTTCCTATTTTCAGTAATTTTTAAGTAATATTAAACATCTAATGAGGTAATTTTTATTTTCCGAATACATCATACTTTACATAATTACTTAGCAATTTTAGTATGCATATACTTTTTAATGCATTTTAAATTAGTACAATACCATAAAAAATATCGTATCTGCTCCTCTATATATTTTATACCACGATTAAACATATATGATATACATGTACACATATACGAGGATGTTTTGTACACTTTGTATCAATATATTCAAACATCATATGATCATATTTTATTATATACATTATATATTATATACATTATATATATTATTATATATATTATATACATTATTATAATATATATATTCGTATTAATATATTCGCCTAAATACTCAGGGAGATATTTTTTGTTATGCTGATAATATAAATAACATGTCAACTTCTTTTTAAGGATTTGGAAAAAAAAAAAGTACTGAAAACTTTTCAAATTGACTTGCCTATTTTTTTTTTTCGTAATTCGACCTATAGATAGACCTTTTTGTTTTTATTATATCTACCTATGCATCGAATATTGGTGAAAACATTCGTTAGCTTTTAAACTTAAGTTTTTAAATTAAACTTGTGGATGTTCTAATTGAAATTTAACATAAATTTCAATAACTTATTTTATCACGCGAGAACATTTTATTTGCTGGAGTAGCTGGCTCAAAAATACTTGTTAAGTTTTTTTAATCTAAATAAAATACCATTCCTATGAAATAATAAAATGTTTTAATATCTTACAGTCCATACATAAAATGAAAATAAATCTCATGCATCATGTGATATTTTAATCGCTTAGTCAATTCGTTTGCGGAATTATGTGAGTCGTTGCCAACTTCTGTTTTCAAACAAAAATATAATGTTTTTATTAGCAATCTTCAAAAACAAGTTGATTTTACGAACATCTAGAAATGTTTATCTACTCAAATAAAAAAGAGAGAAAAAAAGGAACTGGCAGAAAACTAAATGAAATGAAATACACCTTAGAGGCGAAGATACTTTGTTGCCGTTGCCGAGAATGAAATTCCGAATCTGGGAATGTGAGGAATTTCGAATAGAGCATAAAAGTTACACACGCGTCATGTTGAATTATTGAATTTTTTTGTGGATATATTTTTATCTCTTTGCTTCTAGCTATCTGTTCAGATAGAGAACATAAAAGTTAAAAAAGAATTTTTTCGCTTTTTTTAGTAACAAATGGCTATTATGAAGTCTTTCTAGCACGCTATAAAAATTCCTTTCGGGTTTTTACTTCTCTTTTGTACTTGTTACACGATTATGCGCATGTGATCTCTGTTGAATTATTTTCTTTTAACATCTCAATGTACTATTTTTTGATCAAGTTTGTAAGAAAAGCATATTTTATGTTTTGAATTATCATTAAAAGTACTTCTTCATTTTCTTTATAGGTGCGTTCATAATTACATAAATACGTAGCACCTATAGTCGCCGTTAAGTCGTCCGTCTGTCTGTCCGTCGGCATATAACAGAGCAAAAACTACTACCCAACCGAATGGTCTGAAATTTTAAATGTATAATTGTTGCAATATTTTGTTGAGTCATTTCAAATATTATGAAAATCGGATGTATAGTTTAATTACAAGGACAGTCAAAAGCTTTCCATTACATTACGACCAATGGTAAAAAAATATTTAAAGTGCATTTTAATGATGTTACAGCCGTTCGAACAGAATGAAATGGGTATGCATTTATTGAAGTGCACTTAAATGTATATGCAATGCAAAAAAAATATTTATAAAACTAGTTATAGTACGAACGCACCTCATTTTCCATGTTTGACGTGCAATTTCTAACTTGTTTAGTTTTGAATGTGCATTTCAAAAAATATTTTAACTCGGTTCTCACTTATTTACATCCAAAAGACTGATTAAATGCTTATGTTTGTTAATTTTTAGGTCCGTTCTTAATTACATAAATACGTAGCACCTATAGTCGCCGTTCAGTCCGTCCGTTTGTCTGCCCGTTGGCATATAACAGAGCAAAAACTACCCAACCAAATGGTCTGAAATTTTAAATATATAATTGTTGCAATATTTTGTTGAGTCATTTCAAATCTTATGAAAATCGGATGTATAGTTTAATTACAGGGACAGTCAAAAATTTTCCGTTACATTACAGCCAATGGGAAAAAAGTATTTCAAGTGCATTTTAATGATCTTACAGCCTTTCGAACAGAATGAAATGGATATGCATTTATTGAAGTGCACTTAAATGTATATGTGGTGCAAAAAAAATATTTATAAAACTAAATATAGTATGAACGCACCTCATTTGCCATGTTTGATGTGCAATTTCTAACTTGTTTAGGTTTGAATGTGCATTTAAAAAAATATTTTAACTCGGTTCTCACTTATTTACATCCAAAAGACTGATTAAATGCTTATGTTTGTTAATTTTTAGGTCCGTTCTTAATTACATAAATACGTAGCAGCTATCTTCGTCGTCTGGGCCATCCATCTGTCTGTATGTCTGTCTGTCCGAATATAACAGCGCAGAAACTACCCAACCGGATGGTTTGAAATTTAATATATATAATTATTGCAGAATTTTGTCGAGTCATTTCAAATTTTACAAAAATCGAATTAAAACTGGAAAAGATATTAATAACAGTTTTCTTCATTCCATTAAACCACATCATGTGTACATAATTCAACGATATCCAGTGATAAGTAATGGTTTTAGGTTGCCATGATGATTACTCTATTAAATCCTATCGTGCGTAATTAATTCGATGATATCCCATGAAAGGTAATGATTCTAGGTTGCCATGGTGATTATGTCCTATTTAAGAGAGAGGCCTATTATTTCCGTATTACTGAATTTAATATATACAATCGAGGTAAATTTTGCATTCATGCATTTTTGAATAAGAGTGCAACAACTATTGCACCAAGATCTGAATATTTATAAAACTGGTTATAGTATGAACGCACCTCATTTGTCACGTTTAACATACAATTTCCGACTTACTTAAATATAGTAGGATTTCTTTATAACGCAATTCTATGCAATGGAACTCTCTATATAACGCACAACCTCTCAGATGTAAACAAGAAATTTTTAAGTTAAATACACCTGCATTCTACATTGTAGAAAAATTGTTATTTCCTACAAGACTAAATGTGATGCATTATTTCATCCCTACCCATATAGCACGAAAGCTCCCGAAAACTTCCCCAGGAGCTCCAAGTCATCCCGAATTCCTCCTGATACTAAAATGACAAAATAGGGACGTCCTGAGGAATAGACGTTTAAGATGTCCTCAGGAGTGAGCTCCCAGTGACGTCCTATGGAGTAACGTCCAAGGACGTCAGTCCTGGGGAGATACCTGGGAAGCTATTCCTGGGGAAGTACCTGGGAAGCCATGCCTGGGGAGGTACCTAGGCAGTCGTTCTTGGGGAAGTACCTGGGAAATCATTCCTGGGGAAGTATTTAGGAAGTCTCAGTGCTGGCGCCATCTCATGAGTGATTCTGGAGTACAATACGCTTGTTCTTCCTTGCTTTTTATTAAAATAAAGTGAATTCAATTTGATCGGGATCGATTTTTAATGAGTTTGTTTCATATTATTAATTATTCGATTTATTATTTTTTAACAAATTAGACAATTGTCAATAAATTGTAATTATTTTTAATTATTGCAATAGCTTTTAATCATTTTAGTTAAATTAAAATGTTTAATTCAATATTTCAGTTAATTCATATTTTAAATAATAATTACTATATGTCTTTTAAAGCACATTTTGTCCATTTATCATTATTTTATTAATTTTCAATAAATAACATAACACATTTTTCTTTTTTATTATTATTATTTTTTTATTAATTAAGGAATTAATTTAATTTGTTTAAATTAACCAAATAATAAGTTTCTAAATCAATACACTAAAACCTCTAAATGAAAGACAGTTCTGGACCATATATTTTTCCGGTATTTAGAGGTAAAGATATCTATACAAAGAAAATAATATATCCTTACCGTGTGTTTGTTTGTAAGCAGCCGTCTAAATTTTTTTGTGAAAATAGTCTAAATCGAATCCTGCTGCACCTGAGGCTAAGATTTTTCATGTTTTGAAAATTAGCTAACATACTTATCAAACGCTGCATTTAAACAAAAAACAGACAAAACTGTCGCGATGAGAAAAGGGCATTTTTATTTCAGCATATAACACCAACTTAAAGTGAATACAATTCACGTTAAAATGTCACATTTCATTTAAAAATATATAAATATTGAGCCGCACCCCCCCCCCCCCCTCCCCATACGAGTTTTTTTTTTGCAAAGATTTTCTGTTATAAAAAATACATTTTTACAAAATCGATTAAAAGATATAAATTCATGCAAAATTAAGGTTTAATTCAGATTATTATCCCAGGCCTGGGAAGTACTGCTAAGCTAAGCTCATTTGATATACTTTATACAGGTGTTGGGAATGAGAAAATGTTAAATAAATAGAAGTGTCAGTTCTAGAGGTTTAACGATATTTTGTTTTATTTTATCTTTAATTTATTTTTTAAATATAAGTTTGACATATTAATTAATCATTTTTCTATTATCTTTTTTAAATTGCCATACATAATGTTATTTTTCCCCTCAATAATAAAAGTGAAGTCTCCATTTAAAGAACTTCAGAAATATAAATAACATTATTAGATTCAGAAAATATAGATAAATATTCATCTGTTCTTCCTAAATAACAAATATTTCTGCAGGATTTTAAACTGAGAGGTATTTTGCGTTATATATAGAGAGAGAGAGTTAAAACTTCTATTTAAGAAACATATTTCCTATTTAGCAAATTTTTAGTTTCGGATATTTATGAAACATTAATTTTGACGGAACTTCTTTTCTCTTTTAGCCATGGAACTAACTCCATTCTTTTAGCATGCATATGCCCAACAGACTTCTCATATCTCTTCAAGTATCTTTTCTAAGGGTCAGGGAGACTATTATAACTGGATTCCCAGTTGACTCTGAATAGAGCGGATCCGCCCCCAATCACTTTTGTCAGCTGAGAATGTGTGTGCATGCTTGCTGCAAGTACATAATACCTGCGAAAGAAAGTTTTTGAAAGGAGAAAAAAAAGTGTTATTGCAAGAATTTGAACAAAACCCATTTCTGAAATAACTAAGCGAAGGCGTTTGTCCATATTTGTGAAAATTTTTTAAAGAGGATTTTTTAATTCAAAGGTTTCTAAAAAAAGAAAAAAAAATATTTATTTAGTTTGGGATTTATACAAACTAATTTGCTTATAAAATAAAGATCTGATATTTTAAATCAAAGCATTCGTACTTTTGGTCATTTTAAGCCTGAAATGTAAGTTTTATTAACTAAAATTAAATTGCATTTCAAGAAATCACTAAAAATACTTTACATCGTTAATTAAATGAAAAATGGTTCATAATGAATGTCTTATGAACAGAAAGCTTTCACACGATTTTAAAGGTCGTTAAATAGAGATTTAACTGCAAATTAGTTTTCTTTATTACAGTAAGAAAATAAAATAGTTTTGTAACAGGCATAAACTTCATTAATAGTTTCTATTTTTATGTAACATTTTTTGTAACTATTTATGTAACTATTTTTATGTTAACCTGTTGTACCTTATGTAACCTTATGTTTAACCTGTTTGTTCATTGTAATGATGGAATATTGCAATCTATTTTCATCCCAGATCCTGATATGATACAATTTTACAAGTTTGCACAAAAAAATGTGTTTTTGATGACAATATAGTATTTTAAAATTTTTATAACGTTATTATAAAATAAAAAATTGATTTTAAAGCATTTTTCAATTCACCCGCGACAGGTGGTAAATCACCAAACATCTGCAACTCCTACAACTGTATGGGAGTTCGAAAAACAATGAAATTAATGATGCGTCAATAAATGCTCACAAAAATATGCCAAATCGCAATGAAGTATTTTAAAGAATAAAAAGTAGAAAAAAGATTATAAATAGAAAAATGAATTGTAAAATATAATTTTTAAAATACGCCCTTAACAGTTATTAATTTCTTATTAATTGATTTGTGATTATGCGTTCAGAAATCAGTGTAGAAATTCCAAAAACATGGTTTAAATAACGTTTAACCCCCCCCCCCCCATCTTAAAAAAGAAAGAGAAAAAAGTAATGTTCTTTTTTCAAAAATTTGCTTAATAAGTGCGCTTTTTACCAAGCGTAAAGCAAACTTTTCCTGTAAAAAAAAAAAAAAAAAAAAAAAAAAAAAGGGAGAAATAAAAAAGTATTTGCTTTGAACGAATTCTTTGAATTGGAATTTTAAAGTTTAGTAATCATAAAAAAAATTCATATTTTAAATCAAAGTATCCATATTTTGCATTTTAAATCTCTGGAAATATTATTTTCATTAACTAAAATTAAATTATATCGCAAGATACTCAGAAACGTTTAGCATCATTAATTGTATGAAAAATAGTATAGAATGATTTCAATGGATTTTAAATATGAAAAGCTAAGACAATATTATTGTCATTTAAAAATATAATTTCATGTAGGAATTTGAAAATTCAAAGATCTTTATGTTATCTTAAATAATTATTGATAAGCCTTTTTTTTTTACTTATGAATTTAAATTTATATTGAATATATACAAAAGGCTACGCATTTAAATTTGCAATAAAAGTTAGATAATTCCGGCTTATATGTAGCACATAAAATATGGATATTTTCTAATTTTTAGTTTCAAAAGAGGGGGAAAATACATGAATACCTTAGAACTTTTCTTATTCAACGGCCCTGTAGTATAATGGATAGAGCGCGCGTCTCGTGTTCGTAAGTACCCTGGATCAAACCCGGAAGGTAGAATGAAGGTAAGAAATTTGTTCCCAACAGTTTTTCATATAATTCCGTGCGCGTGCTTGATAATTGTAATGTCTGTTGCATGTGAAACTGTCTGATAATTAGTTAAAAAATAATTAAATTGTTTTACATTAATTACTTTAATCTATAGCTTCAAAATTTTTTGTGGCATATTAAGTGACCTTGAAGTTTCCCAAAGTCCTCCACTATCACTTCCTAACATCTTCCCCAGAACCTCCCAGGGAGGATCCTAAAGGAGGTCCTGGGGAGCTCTCCAGGATGCCGCAGGGCGGACATTTTCTGTTCCTGAGGACCTCCTGGTGACAAATTTCTGCATCCTCAGGGATGCCCGTGGGATGATGGTGTTTTATTGTAAATCTTCCTGGGGATGTCCTGGGGAGGTAAATGTGCTATATGGGTATAGCCTTAATGCAGAATGAAAAAATTGCTATTATTACAATATATTTTTTAAAGGAATAATATAATGGTTAGGTCCAGGCACACTTGGATCATGTTTATAAGGTAAATTTAACAATGTGTAGAAGGATCTGTAGTGCAAAAAATTATAATTTCTACAACTTCTGTTCCCAGGAAAGAATATAAAGATTTACTATGAGTTGTAACTTTCCCAAACTGAGCGAAGATGTGCCCAGGCGCTGCCATCGAAATACTCAAGCCCAGAAGACACGAGTTGTAACGTCATCACTAATCGACCGACTTCTCACTAGTGTTGTAATTCACACCGGAAAATTGTGAATATCAATTTTCTTTTCTTTTATTTGTGGAATATCTATCATCTTATAAAACAATAATAATTATTTAAACTTACTGGTGATAATTTGGAATCCCCCAATAAAAAATCAGCCAGATGCGGCAACACTGTGGCATTCCGCACCAGGCTGAATTTTTATTTAGGTTTTCCGAATTATTACCAGTAAGTTTAAATAGTTATTATTGTTTTATAAGATAAAAGAAAAGAAAAGAACTATTCAAAATTTTCCGGTGTGAATTCCAAAACTAGTGAGAAGTCGGTCGATTAGTGGTGACGTCCCAACTCGTGTCCTCTCGCCTTGAGTATTTCGATGGCAGCGGCCCAGGCCGGAACTTTAACCTAGAACCCTTGGCTCTACTTGCCATTGCTCTACCATTTGAGATACCTGGACGACACGCCAGCCAACTACTTATTCGCTCAGAACAACCATTTGGTCATGACATCCGAGCTGTTATTTGAAACAATTACAACAGAATAAACAGCAGGTAAAGGAACTCCAACAAACTATGGATAATTAATTATACATTAATTAAGTATTTTTAGTCGAGCAATTAATCGAGTACTGACAGTTGAGCCAAAGGTTCGGATTCAAGTCCTAGCCTGGACACATGTCCGTTCAAAGGGGAAAAATTACAACCCATTTGAATCATTTGCCAATCATTTGATTGTGTTTAAAAATAATTAATGTATAAAGATCCTCTACGGCATATTGATACTTTTCAGAGATATATTTCGCCATTTTTACTAGGTTAGTTTAATCACGTATGAAATGTGATCTACATAATGCAAATTTCTTTAATACATACAAACTCCCATCTTAAGGTGTGCGTTATAAAGATCTTCAACTCCAATTTTAATTTAGTATTGTTAGTAATTAATTGTTCTATAAAGTACTTTTAATTTTCATGTTATCAAAGAAGTCAATTTTAAGCTTTATTGACTCGAGTTTTTTCATAAGATTAGGGATTTAATTTAGTATTGTTAATTAATAATTGTTTTATAAGGTACTTTAAATTTTCATGATATCAAAGAAGCTTTGTTGGATCGAGTCTTAGCATATCCATAGGGCTTTAATGTAGTATTTTTAGTTAATAGTTGTTCTATAAGATACTTTAAATTTTTATGGTATCAAAGAAGCCAATTTTAAGCTTCATTGACACGAGTCTTTTCATAACAATAGGTCTTTCCAACACAGTGTGAAATTAAAGGCAGACGGACTGACAGACAATTTTCCCCCCTTTCATTATTATAAGTTTTTTTTTCAAAGTAACCTTGCTAAAAACAGATGCTTTTGTAATTTTTATAAAGAGAATAAACATTTCAGTGGATCAGGAACTTTTTGAAAACCTATTCAAAACGTTAATTTTATTTTAATTAATTTAGTATTGTTAGGTTATAATTGATCTATAAGATACTTTAAATTTTCATGGCATCAAAGACGCCAATTTTAAGCTTCATTGACTCGAGTCTTCTCATAATAGGGCTTTCTAGCACAGTATGAAATTAAAGGAAGACGAACTGACAAACATTTTTTCCCTTTCATTATCATAATTTATTATCAAAGTGTCATTGCTAAAAACAATTCCTTCTGTAATTTTTGTAAAGAGAATAAATCTTTTAGTGGGTCAGGAAAAGTTTGAAAAGCTATTCAAAGCATTAGCTTTATTGTCAAATACTCGTGTATTTTTTTATTATCTGAATCTATGTCATTAAAAAAACATTCAGAAAACGCACAGAGTTTTGATTTAAAGGCGTAATCAAAATTGTTTCATAACTGCAAAGTGCACTGTGTGATTTGAGTGTTTTAGTTCGTGACTTAGACTAAATTATCTTACTTTTATAAACAGTTTGCTTTCAATTAAAAAATCAAAATTTTGTTTCTTTTCAAAAATGAAAATTTTTATAAATTTTAGCGGAACTGATAACGTTATTTTCTAAATAAAATGCAGTTCTTTAAATAATTTTTTTATGATCTATCTTGTTTACACTTAAGCGATCATTAAAAAAATGACCGAATTTTTGCTGTTTCATGTTTGCGTTCGTTTACAAAAAAGTAGAAAGAACGTCTGTTACATATTCTTAAGGAAATAAACTTCACTTGCACAACATACATCCTTCAAAAAAAGAAGCCTTAGAAAATACGAGTTACCATGGTAACATCACGGGCGCCATGAATAGGGTAGCAATACCCATCAAAAGGAAGCTGTACTGCGAAAATGATATTCAAAGTGAAAGTAAATGTTAATTGCGGGCACGTGTATCGTTTAATTGAGATTTAATTGGTGAAAATTAGTGTTGTTATAAGGCTTCTGTACGCGCCTGCAATTATAAAAGATATAGGAAGTTTCGAAATTAGATATGGCAAGTTGTTTTGAAATCGATTATGAATGAATATCTAATTGACGAACATTTTAATTGAGATGAAGGTTGAAATAATGTTAGCACAATTGATTTTTATGAATAATAATAAAAATTACTTTTGTAGGAAAAATAACCAAGTATGGGTTTTCAATATTTCGTCATGGATTTTAATTTTCTGTACAATTATTCCGACATAGTTTAATGTATAATTGATATTTATTTTAAAATATATTCAGATATCTTTTATTATTTGTACCTGTATATTATAAATATACAGATTTCAGTCTAAGCAGATAAATGCCTATTGTACATGTATTGTATTCTTTCCGCTGGGACTATGAAAAATTTTTGCTTAGAGAAAGGTTCCGCTGTAGAAATGTTCCGTTTTCACAGGCTTAATTCTACAAAAAAATTGGATAAAATAAACGTGTAAATAGTATATGTTTATGTTTATAATAATTTAATGCAGAATTCAACGTTAACATTATACCAAATCTCGTAAGCGTATATTTACGATGTCTAATATTATAAAATTGAAGTTTAACTACTTTTTTGAAATAAAGTAATATGTCAGTAAATAAATAAATAGAAATGCTTAATTCATCTTTAAAAGTTAAACTTAAACTTACACTATGTGCAAAATTATTTAAAAGATGAGACAGTATTTAAAAATGTTAAATTACTATAATACCTTAGTACTTTCAACTATAAAAACATAGCCTTCGCCAGAGAAATATAAGAAATACGACTGTTATTAACGTCTAATTTTCAAAATCCACGTACATGGTGACGAAAGGAGTGAAAGTGGAAGTCAATTTTTAGAACCGGAAAACATTGGGAAAATAAAACATGGGTATAGGGAAGTTGAAAATTACTCGTTTTATGATTATTTAAGTAAACTGAGCCAAATTCTGGGTATGTTGTAGGATAAAATGTCATTACAAACAGTATTTTCTTTAATAATAATTTCTATTGATTCGCGGATAATTAAATCATGATAATTCTTTGAGGGATATATAATTTTTGCGTCTTCGAAATTAACTTGTATATTCTGCTTCTGGTTAAGTCTTGATAGGGCTGTTGTAGGTCGGTTATACTTTAAATCTCTCAAATGTTCTTTAATACGAATTTTAAGTTTACGCGAAGTCATTCCTATGTATTCGAGATAAATATCTTCTGTTTTCAGTGGAATTACATATACCCCAGTTACTTCATCCCTCGGGATCGGGTCCACTTTGGCACTAATCAGATCTTTCAGTTTTGCTGGAGGAGTGGCGACCAAGTTTACGCCAAAGCGAAAATGTGCATGTCTGAGTTTTTCGAAAAGTCCTGGTATGTACTTCTTTTTGCAATATCTCATATTACTCCGTGGCCAACTCACACAATCACTAATCAACTCACAGAAGAACCATATGAAAATACAAAAAACTCCACGGAGTAATATGAGATATTGGAAAATGAAGTACATACCAGGACTTTTCGAAAAACTCAGACATAACATTTTTGCTTTGGCGTAAACTTGGTCTCCACTCCTCCAGCAAAACTAAAAGATCTGATTAGTGCCAAAGTGGACCCGATCCCGAGGGATGAAGTTTCTGGGGTATATGTAATTCCACTGAAAACAGAAGATATTTATCTCGAATACATAGGAATGACTTCGCGTAAACTTAAAATTTGTATTAAAGAACATTTGAGAGATTTAAAGTATAACCGACCTACAACAGCCCTGTCAAGACTTAACCAGAAGCAGAATACACAAGTTAATTTCGAAGACGCAAAAATTATGAATCCCTCAAAGAATTATCATGATTTAATTATCCGCGAATCAATAGAAATTGTTATTAAAGAAAATACTGTTTGTAATGACGTTTTATCTTACAACATACCCAGAATTTGGCTCAGTTTACTTAAAGAATCATAAAACGAGTAATTTACAACTTCTCTGTATCCATGTTTTATTTTCCCAATGTTTTCCGGTTCTAAAAATTGACTTCCACTTTCACTACTTTCGTCACCATGTACGTGGATTTTGTAAATTAGACGTTATTAACAGTCGTATTTCTTATATTTCTCTGACGAAGACTACGTTTTTATAGTTGAAAGTACTAAGGTATTAAAGTAATTTAACATTTTTAAATACTGTCTCATCTTTTAATTAATTTTGCACATAGTGTAAGTTTAAGTTTAAAGTAATATATTTTCTAATACTTTTACAAGCTGCACAATGATTAAAAAACACAATTAATATTTAAAAAAGTCATTGATAAAAAATGTTAATAAAAAGATGTTTGTATTTATTTTTAAGTTACTGTGCAAGTTAAAGACTTTTATATTGCTTCTGAGCATTTAAAAAATAATTAACAACTTTTTTAATTTTCTACTTATTTTAATAATATATTTTTTATAGAAATTAGTTGAAGAAATTGTAAACAGTATTTTTCTTCTATGAATATATATATATATCTTTTAAATTATATTTCAATTCATGCTGAAAAGTTAAATTAATTTTTGCTGAACATAAAAAATAAGGCATTTATTAATTGCAATTATTTTTTGCTATACAAATATGTTTACAAATGTCAGGAATTGTGTCGCATTTCTTTCTTTTTTTTCTTTTTTTTACATTTTTATTAATATATAAGCTACAAACGGCAAATAGTAATTAATTTTTTTATCAAATAAAATGAAAAATGCAGCATATGCAAATTAATGAATAATAATAATAAAAAAAGAGAGACATTAACATCGCCTTCCTTTTCCTTTATAAATTAAAAATGTAATTGATTTAAATAATTTCTTTTGTTTTTCAAAATTTAAATAGATTTTATTTTAACTCAGAAATTCATACGATCTATACACTCAATTTGTTTACTTATACATAAATAATAGAATGTTAGCTTAGATATTTTTTTGTTGTTGTTGTTTGTTTGTTCATGAGATTTTTATAGTAACTGCCTAAAATTAGGGTAGTATATAGAATTAAATTGAGTATCATTACCTAACATTTTCTTTTTTAAATTTACATTCTAACAATATAGTCCCGCAGGATCAAAAAATGGATCGGGTACATTTACATGACTAATTAATTATAATCCACTGCTTTAGCATTTAGGGAATAAAGAATATTCATGAATGTTTATTCAGCTTTACGTTTAATAAAGTTTACATTTTTTTTTATCCCTTTGCATTATAGAAATAAAAAGTTTATGATTAAACAAATGGTATGGATTAAGTATTATGTAAGGAATTAAATCAAATTTAAAAATATTTCAAATATTTTTAAATACGAAATTAAATAATATAAAATAAAAACTTTCATAAATAGCAGCAGCATGTAATACCATTGTTGTTCGAAATGTTTTCGTTTTTGTTTACAGATTTTATTCTTAAATTTTTCACATTTAAATAAGATTGCTTTTATAGAATCAAAATCTACAGTGAAACCTCTCTGTGATACTACCTCCATTAAGCGACCACCTCCCTGAAAGACCATTTTTTCATGGAACGAAATTTATTCTCATAGGCTCAATACTAATTTCAGCTCCATTCAGAGACCATCCCAGATGAACTCCTTCCATGAGCGACCAATTTCTTTGAAGAAAATTCCGTTTTTTTCCTGGTCGCTTGAAGAAAGTTTTAATAGAAAAATAATACCTGAGAGCGCATTATTCAGCAAACTTCTAAATTAAGTTTAGATTTTTTTTTATCCCGGTAATTTTTAAGTATTTAAACCTCTTTTTGCCTTTATAGGCAATGAATTTAACTCTGATGACAAATTAAGAATGACGGTCAATAAACTCGCCTGTCCTATTCTGTCGGGGAACTCTCAAAGTAATAGATAAATTAATGAAATTGTCATTATTTGTTCCCATCTCCCCCAAAAATTTCATTTATTTACTGAACATCGAAAGGACTGGGAAATAAAAGTTATAAAAGATAAAACCGTAAAATCAAAGCAAATGTCAATGTATTCATTTCTTAAACACTGCAGTAATTAACTTATGTAATTAACTTTTGTTTTGATACTTAAATTTTTATATTGTTTCCTAATGTGGAAAATAAATTTTAGTAACATTAATTGTTACCTTTTTTAAACAATTAAAATCTAGATTTAAACATGACTACCATTAAGAGACCATCTCTCGGAGCGACCAATTTTTATTGGAACGGAACGTGGTCGCTTTAGGGAGGTTTTACTGTACTTCATAATATCAAACAGTCTATAGAGCAAAAACATGACCCAAAATAACGCCGAAGTCATATTGATCTCAACAACGAACAAAGATGTATTTCGCTTATGCAGAAATGTTTTTAACTTTTAAACATCCCACAACTTTTATTTTAATAACACCGTCAAAAAGTTTAAAAAAAAAAAAAAATGTACTTTTAAATACAATTTGTTTTACAACTGTATTTCATTTTGCTGATTTTTTAAAATAAGTGATAGATTATAAAATAATAGGCTAGTTATAAAAGATTTCGGCTTTCACTTTAGTAAACTTAAATTTTAAAACTTAATCTTTTTTTCCGCAAGAAATATATCTATATTATAAAGAAAAAACATGCCTGTGAGTAAAAGTGACGTCATTTTGACAGTGGAAATTACTCGACCTATAAATTTCGCTCGTATTGTCATTTTTTTACCTTCTAAACTTTACATAATTTCAATTTTTAAACTATCGAATAGTAAAAAACAAGAAAAAAAATAACGCATAAAGCATAGATTATGAAACATTTTTCAACACATTTAGAATACTGTAACAAAACTTCAACGTTTAAAGGTAAAACATTATTATTTCTAAGTAAACAACTTCGAAATCGCATAACACATTTAAAAACACAATATCATCAATTTTCATCTACAGTCTTAAAAGTACCCGAATTATTTTATGCCCTATATATGATCTATATATTTTTAGTATATATGCTACATAATATGCAAAAATTTATTTTTGTTATGAAACGCATAAAACTGTTGAAAATCCACCTTCAGCAATTTCCGTCAATAAGCGGAAATGTACGCAAATTTTTGTGTGCAATTCTGTATATGAATTATTTAAAAACAACGTTTGAACACACAATAAAATAAGTATATTTGATCATACGTATACGTTTCGTGAGTACTATGGACTCACATCCTCAGTGTAAAAACTTTAAAAACAATATCCCCCCAACTACATGTACGATGAAAACCCAAATGTCAAAACAAAATACCAAAAGACTATCAAGTTCAAACAGCCAATGAAATTAATGCGGAAGTGAAGTGTCGTGACACAGCAAATCCACCCAGAAAGTTGAGATGTATGGTGTACTAGATAAATCATTAACCAAGGAGTCTTTAAATTTATGGATATGATTAAAGACTCCTTGGTTAATGATTTATCTAGTACACCATACATCTCAACTTTCTGGGTGGATTTGCTGTGTCACGACACTTCACTTCCGCATTAATTTCATTGGCTGTTTGAACTTGATAGTCTTTTGGTATTTTGTTTTGACATTTGGGTTTTCATCGTACATGTAGTTGGGGGGGATATTGTTTTTAAAGTTTTTACACTGAGGATGTGAGTCCATAGTACTCACGAAACGTATACGTATGATCAAATATACTTATTTTATTGTGTGTTCAAACGTTGTTTTTAAATAATTTATATTTCCACACAAGTTCTGTACTTACTAATTCTGTATATGATCTATAGAATTTATACACACAAAGAAATATGCAATAAATTAATATATAAAAAAGCTCATGCGACAATTGAAAACATACTTACAGCATAGCATTATGACCGAAGTATAGATAATATTTTAACTGACGATAAAGGCTGCGCACTGTATTCTATAATAAGAATCTTTAAGTCTTGTCTTTGTGATGTATATTAATTTCAACATGTTTGAAATAGTGTGAAATCAATAGGGTACACTGCAAACTAATTTTCCCCATAAGCTATAATGTAACGGGATTCTTTTTAGTGTCTCTGCTGCAACCATAATATGGTGAAACTTATGAATTTATGTTATGAAATATACCCTTTGAACCACAGCTCCAAAATTTGGTGCGACATTTCTCCATCGTATGGTTGCAGCACTAAAAGTTGGTTCAACACATAAAAAAAATGTTTCACAGCGAATTGGTCTTCGTTAAAACGAGTAGGTTGAATTGCATCATTATTTTTAGGAACATTTTTAAAAATTGCATATTTTAAATGTTTCGCTTATTTATGATTCTAATAAATAATTTGGAATGAACTTGAAGCTGAAACAGAAGGAAAAAGTTCTTTGCCATTTTGTGTCCATACATAATCTCGTACAATATATTGATAATAATAACAATAATAACTATAAAAACTTTTCAAAATAACAGACATTACATTACATTACAAGATAAAAACACTAAAAACAATATAAAAGGACGTTTCGGATTCATTCTGAATCCCTCATCAGCTAATTCCTAACGTAAAAGTCATACTAGATTTTAAAGTTCAACAAGTAGAAAAATTCAACAACAAGTTTAAGAAAAAACAAGTATATAAATATGAATGAATTCAGACGTAGTTCTTTTGTTTATATATAAAAAAAAATAATAGTAACAATAGTAATAATACACATTATTTCTGTTGTCAAAAACTCTTTTTCTCAACTGGTATGTAGCGTACAACAAAGAATTAGGTATCATTGGATAGATTTTGTTGCTCACATCTGACATCACATACTGAATTTAACTAATATTCAGCGTACAACGATGAATAAGGTATCATTGAATAGGATTTTTTACCTACATCTGACGTTGTATACTGAAATTTTGCTATACTTTTAGGTTTGAAATTCTTACACATATCCTCATCATATTTTGGACAAAAAATAATTAAATATTGAGAAGAAAAAGTGGCAAACAAAATTGAAATTAAAATGGCAGATGACCATCTCTCCTTCAGGCCGAGGAGCGATGACCATCCAATACAAGAAAGAAAAAATGAAGTTAAAATAGCAAGAAATAACACATTTCATGCAGTTAATCATGAAAAACATATAGAAATTTTGAAGATGCAATTATATGACGCAAAATCAGTGATTAAATTTGAATAAACAAAATTTGAAGTATAATTTCAGTACTTCTCTTTTCGTAAAATTTTACCACATTTTTGGCAATGATCTTGATAATTTGTACACGGTTCATGGAACCACTTCAGCACCTTATGCATTGTATGCAGCCGTCCATTTTGGTTGTGGTATTATATTCTTCTCCAAAACCAACAAAGTGACCCTTGGACTAATCTAATAATTTCAAATGTATTTCATCTTCTTCGCTGCTGCAAAAGGTCGTGTTTTTGTTTCTTCTCGCGTTTATTTTACGCTTTTAGGTTTATTTATCAACTTTATCTGTTTCTGGGATGAACGTTTCCGAAGTTTTTCAGTATTTTATGAAACAAAAATACATCGTTAGACTCTATTATATTATTGTTATTGAAATATTTATATTAGTTAAAATTTAAATAATTATGTTAATTAATATAATTATAAAAATAAAAACTATTTAATTATTTTAAAAATAATTATATTTTGTTAAAAACCTCACTCTGTATAATTTTAAAATATTGATTATAGGTGACCATCTCTCCTCGATTACATGTGGCCATCTATCCTAAAATTGATGGGCAGATTGCCACCAATTTAAATCGACACTCGGCCATTTTATGTTTTTGTTTTAGGCTTAAATGCAAAGATTGGATTATATACGTGCCTTAAAAGTCTTTATAGTAAAAATAAATGTAAGATACGTACTGCAAAACATGCAAATACATAATTCAACACGAATATCCAACCACTAAATTAAATAAACATTAAAATTACACTATCTTTTTATAATTAGAAAACACAGCTGCACATTTAATTGAATGAACATGTTGAACTATTTCTTACAAACAAAGTTTTTGCTGCAATCTATGATATAGTTTTTGAAATATTTAGACTGGCCATCTCTTCTCTATGGCCATCTATCCTAGGATTACCCTATTATTTCTGATGCCAACATCCCCTTTTCTATGCAAATACAAAAGACACAATGACGAATGGGGTGTGATACAAAAGGCTTTTGAACTGGCATTTGAAAAACCCGTATTTCGTTAAAACAAGTTGTTTGATTAAAAAAATTGCAGTTAACTATAAAGTAACGAAAAATATATGAGAAAATAAACCCAAAGTGTGAACTCCTCGCACGCGTCTACCGGTAATAATAATAATAAATAAATAAATGTTGGAATATTTCTCAATATTTCCCTTGCTTCTTAAAAATATACGATTTTAAATGTCATCTAATCATAGATTTAAATATAAAAATAACTTTTAATGCGAATACCTTAAGGTTCTTACCAGTCTACGAATTTTGGACGTGAATTCTCTTTCTCATGCATAGGATAGACCTACCGGCACAACAACCACAGTTCTTTTTTTGCAGAGTAATGTTTTGTTAACAATTAAAAATGAATTTGACATTAGGAATTCCAAACTTTTAACCTTCATAATTTCTAAACTTTTTGATCGAATGACTGCACATTAAGTATCCGAAGATAAAATTTACAAAACATTATTTAAATTTGAAGACAAAATTTGGTGTCAGTATAAAGAATTTGGTATACTTAGTTATCCCGTCGGCGAATTTCGCCAAATTATACAAATTGCCAAACCTCTTGCGAAATTATACAAATTGACATAATTTTTATTTTAAATAACGAAAGAACAAATAAATTAGTATAACATTAATAAAAATGCAAATGAAACGTCGAAATAAAAAACGCTTGATGACGTAAACACGTGTAACTTGATTGAAGTTAAGTGAATGTGACATATACGATCAACCATTTTGGCATTTCAACTTATAGTTTCGCGATATATTTTTGGTCGACGGGATAACCAAGTAGTACCAAAATTTTTAACTTTGTTACAATTTTTGTATAAAATCGACCACTTAAGCAAAATTTAAATATAGAATTAATTAGTAGTCGTTATTGCCAATCAGCTATTAACAATTACATTTTTATGCGATGATTTGTGCAGAATAAATAAGCAGCGGTGCGATTTTATTATTATTTTCTCCTTTTGACGATTGTACAACAATTTTTAAATAATCTTTGGTAGCAATAAGTCTATAATATCAAAATTATATATTAAAATAATCTCCCCTTTCATCCTTTCAATTCTTAATTTTTCCCTAGTTTATTTTTTTTAGTCTTACCTCCAACTTCATTTAAATCATTAGAAGAAATCTTATGAAACCTTTAACATAACCCCTTTTATTTTAATACAATCCCTATCTTTAAAATTCACAATAGTTACAACCCCCCTCCCCCTTCCAAAATAACCGTTTAAAACCAGATGCGTACTTAGTTCGATGCCTGCTAGCGGACCTTTTTCATGACCATATATGGGTATTGATCACAGGCCATATTCGCCGAGAGAATTGCAAGCTTAACAAAAACCTTAAATCATATCCTTTTTTGGTATTGAGATTTTCAATCCAAGTACAATATGTTTTGTCTATAAAACCGCAGTATGAAATTCTTATGGGATTTGGAATTGAATTCAAGAATAAAGGCGATAAACACGCCAATCTTTATATGAAGATCTCCCTATCAGAAAAAGTGCTGTAACCCTTTTGGCGATTTATTTGGCGAGAATATGTAAGTCAGAAGAAATGTAATGTATCTGCCTCCCTCTCACTTGCCTTCTTGCAACCGCCTATGTAATGTCCTTGCCCAGCACCCTCACCTCTGTGTTTAATAAAATAGTAATTGTACGAACTTGGGCCATTCATTTACAAAAGGTAAAAATGTGTACATTCTAAGTTTCATTGACACGCATTAACCTACAACTTCGTTAGAAAGACAAATTTAATAAATGTTTTCGTCATTTTAGTTTTTTAACTATGAAACATTTGAAAAATAGGTTTACCTAGCGTCAGATAAATTTAATTAATACTTTACTTAATTGAACGACTTTGACAACATCACTTAATATAATTAATGTTTTACTCATTTAAAAAACTCCAAAATATAGATAAATTTATTTTTAGAAATAACATTCTTCTGATATATAGCAAAACCACTTTCAATAAATTACCATCACAAGTAAAAACCCTTTTCATATATCCTTTCAGCGATACATTTCATCATGTTGACAGTATACTGACTTGCGTAGACGATAAGAATATATAAATTTCCCTAGTTCGTATGTTCTATCTCCATCTGCTATTCAGAAACTGAACTAGCGTTTTGTACATGCTGCATATAACAGCAGGGTACTTAATTCCAAAGTTTAGTGTGTCATTAAGTTTGTTACACACGTGCCTCCATTTTATTACCTTCATTAAAATGGCCTGAAAGATACTTTTCCGGACGAGAAGAGGAATGTGTGCCTTAAAATCACGTAAGCTAAGCTTTCCTGTGTTAAACAAATTTGAGGAAATTAGTACGGACAAGGCCGACAGTTTAATTTCTCTTCTGTGGGCAAATGAATTATTGAAATGTGCTCTTCTGAATACAAACAAGGACGGCTAATATTTTTATTTCCATAAAAATATGTGATAGAGTCGAAACTAAGTTTTTAGTTTTAGTCCGGCGGCCAGTAAGAAAAATTAATACGTCATAAGATTTTGAGATGATTTAATGACCTAGTAGTAGATTTATAAACTGCATATGAGGAAAATGCTGGTCTGTTGTCGCATATATTAGTTGGATGTAACCAGGATAAAGCGAGAGATGGTTAGTTGATTGATGCTTTGACATGGTCATATTTCGGCTGAAAACTTTGGTTGTAATGTAAAATTTCCAGTAGAATTTAAATATAATGTCACGATTAAAATTTTTAAAATGTGTTACAATTTGTATATGTAGTCGACCCTATAAGCAAAATTCAGAATTTATTAGCAATCGTTAATACGAATCAGTTGCTACCAAAAATATTTTTATACGATCATTTGCGTCAGAATAAATAAGTGGCGCTATTTTATTTTTATAATTATTTTTATGATTGTACAATAATTTTTAAATAATCTTGGGTAACATAAGACTAATTTAAAATTTATTTTCTTTATTTTAGCTACTTAAATATAAAACATTTCATAAATAGGTTTAGCTAGTGTCAAATACATTTAATTAATGCTTTGTTTAATTGTAAGACTCATAAAATGTATCAGAATTTAAAAATAAACTTAGATCACATAAATTAATATAACTAGCAGGTATACTACCACTCATAATATAACTACTACTCATTTACGTAACTTTAAAATCAATATAAATTTATTTTTAGAAAAGTTCCTGTTTATTACAAAACCACTTTCAATAAATTACCATCACTAGTAAAAACACTTTTCATAAACCCTTTCAGCAATACAATTTCATCATGTTGACAGTACTGACTTGTATAGACGATCAGAATATATAAATTTCACTTGTTTGTATGTCTTATCTCCATCTGTTATTCAGAAACTGAACTAGTGTTTTGTACATGCGGCATATAACTGCGGTGTACTTAATTCGAAAGTTTAGTGTGTCATTAAGTTTGTTACACACGTGCCCCCATTTTATTACCTTCATTAAAATGGCCTGAAATGTACTATTCCAGACGAGAAGAAGAATGCGTGCCCAAAAATCACATAACCTAAGATCTCCTGTGTTAAACAAATTTGGGGAAATTAGTACGGACAAGGCTGACAATTTAATTTCTCTTCTGTAGGCAAATGAATTATTGAAGTGTGCTCTTCTGAATACAAACAAGGATTGCTAATATAGTCCAAGAGCTGTTAAGCATTTTAGGGAAGGTATTTGAGGCACCCTGAAAATTTGTGCAACACTTCTTTTGTAATGGCTGATTACAAAACCGAATGTCTGGCTGAAGGATCGTGGCCCAAAAAGTGTGCCAGACACGTGTCAAGTGCCATTTTTTTTTTTGACTACCCAAAAAAGGTATTTGAGGCACGCTGAGATTGAGACAGAATAATATTTATACTTAGAAAAAAATATTTTGAAAACGACAGACACTTTAGTCGGCCCAAAAAGTGTGCCAGACACGTGTCAAGTGCCATTTTTTGACTACCCAAAAAAAGTATTTGAGGCACGCTGAGATTGAGACAGAATAATATTTATGCTTAGAAAAAAATATTTTGAAAATGATAGACACTTTAGTCGGGACAAAAACTGTGCCAGACACGTGTCAAGTGCCATTTTTTGTCTGGCACAGTTTTTGGGCCACGATCCTTCAGCCAGACATTCGATTTTGTATTCAGGCATTACAAAAGAAGTGTTGCACAAATTTTCAGGGTGCCTCAAATACCTACTCAAAAATGTTCAACAGCTCTCCTACTAATTTTTTTTTTCCATAAAAAGTTATGATAAAGGCGAAACTAAGTTTTTAGTTTTAGTCCGGCCGCTAGTAAAAAATTTACAACGTCATCAGATTTTGAGATAATTTAATGATGTATATTTATAAACCGCACATGAGTAAGATATTAGTCTGTTGTGGGTGGCATATATTGGTCGGATATAAGCAGAATGGGGTGATAGTTGTTCATTTGGTTGATACTTTCACCTGATCAAATTTCAGCAGAAGACTTTGATTGCAATATAAAATTTCCAGTAGAATTTAAATATAATGTCCAAAGAAAGTATCACTATTAGAAATTTTAAAGTTTGTTAAAATTTTTATATGAAGTCAACCTCATAAGCAAAATTTAAATCTCGAATTAATTAGTAGTCGTTATTACGAATCAATTGGTACTAATTACATTTTTACACGATGAATTGTGGCAGAATAAGTAAGTGGCAGTGCTATTTTATTTTTTCATATTATTTTCATGATTGTGCAATAATTTTAAAATAATCTTGGGTAGCAGAAGACTAATTTAATAAATGTTTTCCTCGTTTTAGCTACTTGAATATAAAACTTTTGAAAAATAGGTTTACATAGTATCAGACAAATTTAATTAACGCTTTGTTTAATTGTAAGACTCCGAAAATGTATCAAAATTTAAAAATAAAGTTAGATCACATAAATTATTATAATTAATTTTTTACTCATTTAAGCAACTTTAAAATATGGAAAAATTTATTTTTAATAATAACGTTCTTCCTATTTATTACAAAACCACTTTCAATAAATTACCATAATAAGTAAAAACCAATTTCATATATCCTTTGAGCGATACATTTCATCATGTTGATAGTACTGACCTGCATAGAAGGTCAGAATATATAAATTTCACTAGTTTTTATGCTTTATCTCCATCTCTTATTCAGAACCTGAACTAGTGTTTTGTACATGCTGCGTATATCAGCAGAATACTTAATTCCAAAGTTTAGTGTGTCATTAACTTTATTACACACGTGCCTCCATTTTATTACATTCGTCAAAATGGCCTGAAATGTACTTTTTTGGACGAGAAGAAGCATGTGTGTCGTGAAATCACGTAAGCTAAACGTTCCTGTGTTAAACAAATCTGAAGAAATTAATACGGACAAGCCAGACATTTTAAATTCTCTTCTGTGGGCAAAAGAATTATTGAAGCGTGCTGTTCTGAATATAAACAAGTATTACTAATATTTTTATTTCCATAAAAAATGATGACAGATTCGAGGCAAAGTTTTTAGTTTTATTTCTGTCGCTAGTAAGAAAACTTACCACGTCATCATGTTTGATGACGTAGTATTAAATCATCTCAATATCTTATTGAAATAAAAATATTAGCAATCCTTGTTTATATTCTGAAGAGCGTGCTTTAATAATACATTTGCCCGCAAAAGAGGAATTAAACTGGCGGCTTTATCCGTACTAATTTTCCCAGTATTATTAACAGTATATGAGAAAAATACTGATGTGCTGGGAATATATTGGTGGGATGTAACCAGATCAATTGAGCATTTGGGTGATACTTTCACATCATTGATTTTCGGCATAAAACTTTTATATTATATATTACTCAATTATTAATCTTCATCAAAAACGCCTAAAACATATTTTGCCTTACGAGAAGAAGAAAGAGTGCCCCGAAATCACGTAAGCTCAACTTTCCTGTGTTAAAAAAATCTGAGGAATTAGTACGGACAAGGCCGACAGTTTAATTTCTCTTCTGTGGGTAAATGAATTATCAACACAAACAACATATCAGCAAGGACTGCTAATATTTTTAATTCCACAAAAGTGAATGATAGAGTCGAAATAAAGTTTTTAGTTTTAGTCCGTTCTCTAGTAAGAAAAAGTTACTGTGTCAGGTTTTAAGAGGGTTTAATAATGCAGAAGTAGGTTCTTAACAGCATATGAGAAAACTATTCGTGTGTTTTGCCATTAGTAGGATGTAAGCAAAATGGGATGTCAGTTGGAAATTTGGTTGATGCTTTCACACCATCGAGTTTCGGGATAAACCTTTTATATTTTGTATATATGAGGCATTCTCACAAAATTTTAACTTTCAGGAATAAAAATCTGGTGAAATTAAACTTAATAACATAGCATTTTAAAATTATAGACGAATGCCTTAATGATTCAAAATAAAGAAAAAATGGTCAGCAGCGAAGATTTTTTTTATTTAACTTAGGTTTAAGTTAAACTTGCGATTTCAATTTTTCTTACTACTTTGCCTCTCTAACTTTTTGTTTTCTTCTAAATTTTTACTTATAATGAATTTGCATAGTACCCACAGAACATTCAAATAATAAATAATAACAATGTAGTATTTTTAGTACAAAATTTTGGTATACCATTTTCTTAAAGGGATGTTAAGGGAAAAAAAGGGGACGATAAGGAAAGAAAGGGTAGATAGGAAAAAAGGGACGGTAAGGGAAATTACCACCTATTTTTAGGCAAATCATTTTAAGACAAACAGATAGCCGTAATGTTCATTGATTTTTAGCAACAGTTATTTACATTGGATTAAATTCTAAAAGAAAATAATGTACCTCGAAAAAGGCAGGAATAATCCTTGTGGACGGAAAGACTACCAATAAAGTCACGATGCTTGAAATGGATATTTAAATTATACAGTAAATTTCCTGTTAAAGAATTTTAGCCGTTCTTTCTGTAGCATACCTCTGCGTGAGAAAAAAGCTGAAAAAAATTCTGTGACTGCATCTGATGTGATTTTCTGTATAATTCTAGAAAGAGGGATGGTAAGGAATCTAAAATCCACGACCAGAGTTAAAAAAATAATAACAACCGTAAAAATATGTGCTGGTTAATTTTTTGCTACATATTTATGTAAAACAATAGTCCAGTTTTGGAAAAAAAATTACATCGGATTACTTTTATTCAAACAATTTTATACAGACAGCTCCAAACTTAAAAATCAGAATTAGAGACACGGGACGATAAGGAATTTCGTGGTATATTTGGACCATACATTTACCAAAACTTATTTATCTCGTTAATATTGCTATACAATGTTTTCCAACATAAGAAATAAAAAACCCAAGAATATGTACTAAAATATAAATTATTATTCCGTGATTTAAAAGTCAAAATTATGTGAGAATGCCTCACCTCAATTACTAAAATGTAAATAATTTAATCAGTCACTTGATATTTGACCAAGTCATGAAGTAAGAAAAAGTGGTTGATTTCAACCCTTTCACGGGAAAATTAATCTTGCTGGTAAAATGTTAAAATGACTGACTGCTTTTCTTCACATACATTATAAAATCATATATATATATATATATATATATATATATATATATTAACCTGGTACATTTTTAGCCATTAAGGATTAATTTTAATCCCCAGCGGCAAAAACTGCCAACATTTTATGGCTTCAAGAGGCGATCACTTAATTGAAGAGCTGAGTGGAAGAACATGCTATGCTACATTTTCTTAAAAATTATTTCATCTTTTGGACGAAGGTGTTATCAGGCATTCTATCACATGGTAAAGTTAAAATACCAAAGTTCTATTTAGCTTTGAAGATAGAGTTTAGTACCACACATGTTAACATTTTAAACACATGGTATCAAACAGAAAATAAATCATTAAAATTGACAACAAAAACTTTCACATCAAATTTCTTCAAATGTAATTTTTGTTACTTAACATGTTCTTCCACTTAGCTCTTCAATTCACCAATCTTGCAAGGATTAAGTCGACTTTCACGTCATCTAGTTTTGCAATGGAATTGACACCAAATTAAAGTTTACATAAAGTATTTTTGCAATATTTTCTCTTTGCCTGTTTGAATCCTGCTAGGTCTATCTCATATGCTAAAATTTATCATAAAAAACACAATAACTGATATAAAACTAATTAACACATATAAATTTTGTATTTTAAATTATATTGCATTATATATTTTTAACTATAATTAAATATTCTTGTAGTTCTATTTATGCAGTCTAGATAATCGTACAGTTAATTTAAGAAAAAAAATCATGATATCGTGCATTTTAAAATGAGTCTTCACTAAATTAGGGGCTCAAGTGAAACTACAAATTTTTTCATGACTTCTGTGTGGGATGTAATAGTAAATTTTGACCCTAATATAGGGTGGTCTATCTGGTGGTTCTGTTTTTGAACTGTGGATATTTCATAGGTTATTTGTGTCAGCTGTTATGTGTCATGCATGTATGAACTGTCAAATGTATGGAATTTGTAATTATGTATGCCAATTTGTATGATAAGACGGTGCAACGGCACACACTGCTCGCCAAACCATCAACTTATTGAAAGAGAAATTTACAGATCGCGTAATTTCAAGAAATTCTGATGTGAATTGGCCACCAAGATCGTGCGATTTAACCCCAATGGATTATTTTCTTTGAGGGTTTTTGAAAAGTAAAGTTTACACCAATGCCTTTCGCACAATCCAAGACCTCAAACGTAACATCCGGGCTGGAATTTTGGCCATAGATCCGCTCATTCTGGGAAAAGTCATCAAAAATTTTGATGTTTGGATGATGGCATGTAAGCGGAGCCGCGGTGGCTACATGTGTGACGTTGTATTCCATATATAAATAGCATAGACACACCTTCCATAGTCAATAAAGAATTTCGATTTTCACTCATAAAAAATGCGTTTTCTTTCAAAAAAAAAAAAAAAAATCCCTGCCGGCTCGGGCCTACAGTCGGAAGTAGATTTCGAAGTTAAGTACTAAATTCACCAACAAAACTTAAATCAAGATTAGGTATAAACCCAGGTCCTTCATTAAGAATGATCTCTAAGGGAGCTAAACATTTTGTGAAAATTCTAATATACACGAATACACACACGCATGTATGTGGAGTAGGTTTAAAAATGGCTAAAGCAAATTCAGAGAACCTCAAAGTGTTAAAATATGTTAATATTTCCATAGTTGGGTTTTTATTACGTTGTTTTAATAAGTTTCTTCAAACTTACATGACGTTACATATTCACCTGCTGAGGTCCATTATATTTCTAATATGACGCAATATATATGTTTTAATTCGTCAAACTATTTATTTCATTTTGAGTTTTCATGCGGAAATCTTGCTCTAGAAAACTTATTACGTAATATTCAATTTATTTTCAATTCGCCAAACTGTTTATTTAATTTAATTTTTCGCGCGAAATCTTGCAATAGAAAAAGCAATTGTTGTGCTGTGAATTTTATTGCTTTTTTTTTTAATTGTTGGCAACTGCTATAACGAAAAATATTTATTTTTTTCCTGTCATTGTTGTGTAAAAGATGGTTTTATCAGAATCATGTTAAGACGGTATTCAAAAATTTGAGCCCTCCCCATTTCCATTTCCTTGGGCCGATTTTGCCCATTTTCAATCCCCGCCGAGATATTAACCATATCAAAGTTGTTGGCGAGTTTGAAGAAGATCCGTGCATAATTGCGACTTTTATCGTGCGGTCAAAATTTAGTACATACATATATATATATATATATACAAACTTTTTAGGTGGGGGTGGTTTTGGGTTCCTGGGGTCCTATAATGAAAAGTTATGAAAGAATTTTTCAAAAGTTGCACCATGGTAACGACTGCAATAGGTGGTATTTCTTACGAAATCTACCTAAAAAAAAAAAAAGAACCAACAGATGGACCACCCGATACATGCTATAATTGAGGCTAAGAATGGAAAACGTTAAAAGTACCGAAAACTCGTTTTTTTTTGTTTTTTTTTTGCGAAAACGCTTGAAGTGCTAACCTAATACATGCGGATAATACCGCAAATACATCAGGACTAAGAATGGAAAATGCTGAAATACCGAAAAATCTAAAAAACTTTTTCTTACGAAAACACTTGAAGTTTTAACCCTAGTAGTAACAGTTAAAAAAAAAGTCGGAAATTTTGCATCAAACGTGGCTAATGAAGTGCTTTCACCTTCTTTTTTTCGCTCTCTTGAACAGTTTCCTCTTTTGGACTTTCAGCATTTTCCATTCTTAGTCCTCAATTTATGCAATATAAGTAACCGTAGATTTGTCTAATATACATTTAAAGTAGAAGATTTGCAATTTAATAGTTTATTTTGCAGATTTTCAGCTTTAATATTTAGAAGAAAGTGCGCATTTAGGATAAAAGCTCGAATGTAAAATATTATAGAGCTAAAAGTGATTACAATCATTCATACCATAATAATATAGGCAACATGTATACGTATATAAATAGCAGAACATGTGTATTTCCAAAGCAAAAAGGTAAAACTTACGGAAAGTATTTAAAAGATAACAAGTTGTATGGGTGATCTGGACCATGGTTGCATGTTACAGAGTTTAGAAACAAAATTGTTTCATTTTATAGACCTCGATAGAAATTATACAAATAATTTAGACTGCCCATTGACAGCTTTTTAGAAAATGGAAACAGCCCGGTTGATTTAAATAGACTTTCACGTCATTGAGTTTCTTGATCAAACTGACACCAAGCTTAAAAAAATTATTTTGTAAATATTTTTTCTGCCTGCTTGAATCCTACTGTTTTCATCCGGCATATTAAAATCAGTTATAAGAAGACAAACACTTAGACGTAAAAGTCGCACTTCACTAATAAGGTTTTATTAAGGTTTTATTAATTTTTAAACTGAAGCATCTTATCAAACGTTTACTTGAAAAAAAACAAAAGATTCAAATAACTGAAGATAATACATATTCATAATATATATATATATATATATATATATATATATATATATATATATATATATATTTCCCCGTGATCAAGATGCTGTTATTATAAAGTTACGCCAATTCCACGATTGTTGAAATTAATTGTTATTCTGTCGTTAAAATTCTATTTAAAATTAATCTTGAGGTACTGAATCGTAGCATAATCTTCGGGATTACATTCAAAGAACATTTTACACGGAGTTTATATCTTTTACATTTTCTTCTCGTTACAATATAATCGTGCATGTCTTTTCCTCCCACAAGGTTAAAATTACTCATTATCCTGACATAATATGACGTAAATAACATTTCAAGTGTAGAATTTAAATTAGCATAAATTTGAATATCAGTGTCAAAGTAGTTATTATAACACTTTTCCAGTTAGCAGTGATTACCTGAAAACCATTGCTTTGCTGTTTCTCGTACACACGGCGACAGAGATGGAAGACTTTAATTAGATGCTTTTGTTGTCAATAAAATGAATTATTCATTGAAACTTTGTTAATTAACTCGCTCAGAATCTCTTTTCCATGGTCTACTACGCTCCTCTCCATACTCATAGCTGTATAAAAGTAAGGTATAGAGAAGTAATCTAGAATTAGAAAAATGGCGTGTATAAATATTTTTTGATAAAATTATTACTTTTCACAAGCTATCATAGTAATTATCTGATGTTGAAATTGGAGATAATTAGTCAAGGATTGTTTATTAGATGTATTGAATCGCTGCAAGCATGTATCTGATTTTGTTTAATAAATAATATTTCTGTAACACAAAGTATTTAAATATTTAACACAAATAAAACGAAAATTAGAATGATTTTCGTTTTAAAATTCGATGATTCTTTTTCCAGATATCACTTATATTTCAATTTTCACTTAAATCATTTTTTAAATCTTAGTTAGATTGTAAAAGCCTTATTTTATTTTTTTCTTGTGCGAGGCCAGAGTTAATTTATGTAACTAGCAGCTGTTTAATTGACATATTTAAAACTAAGAATACAATTTAAATTTGCCATTCTATTTGATTATTTTTCTTAATTCAAATTCATCTCTTTTATGCAAAAAACCAATATATATATTAGGGTGGGTCGAAAAAACCGAAATATTTATAATCGAAACGTAATAGCGCGGAAAAGTTGCCTTTTGTAAAAAAGATAAAATACGTAAAATATTACACCGATTGGTTAATATCTTTTACCGCCGCAAGGGGTCCAAACTTCGAAAAAATCGCAAAAAAACATACTTTTAGAAATTTTTTTTTATTATTATCCAAACATACTTATTCAATTTCTAATAGAACGCAATAGCCACTCCAAGATATTAGCAATGTAACATTAACATTTCATTTTTGTGACATCGTTGGTTTTACCGCCACAACAGGGCCAAAATTTCTAAAAAATGTTAAAAATTAAAGTTTTTCATTTTTTCAATTTTCATAACTTTTGTAATGTTTTCAGATTTTTTACATTTCTAATAGACTGGGAAAGGCATTTTATGTTGTTAATTTCATGCACATTGTTAACCATGAACACTGTAATTCTATAAAAAAAAAAAAAAAAAAAAAAAAATTGCTCAATGATAAAAACATTTGCAGCTGCCTGCACGTAAAATTAATTTCTCGCTGCTAGAGGGCCACGTTTCACTTTGTTCGTTTTTTTTTTTTTTTTTTTTTTGTAATGTACTCCTTTTACTCTATAATTTGATGGCCCTAAAGATAGAAATATCTGCCAGGTTAAAGAGGTGGCAAAGTTTCATCTTTGCGAAGTCAAGGAGGAACATATCTCTTTGTACTAGAACCAGGTCTGAAATATTTTCGTCATTTGACCCCATCGTCTGGCAAGGCGACTTCTATATGCAATGACATTATAGATTTTTTGAAGAAAAATGAAATCCCGACTGGAATAATAATTGCAGTTGAATTTCGCGGAACTGTCTTCAAAAAAGGATGCAAAGGTGGTGTTATAGTAGGATTAGTTGAGAACAACTTTTAAAAAACCACTTTATTGGCTTCCTTGACCTCACTTCAATGAGCTTCCACTGAGACATCTTTTCAAACGACAAAAAACAGGTTCTCTATCACATTGTGGCCCAATTGGTTGATCTCTTGCGATTTGCGAATTATTACCAATTGCAAAATTTAAGCCAATTTAATCTGATCACCTAACTGTTGATGAAGATGATTTGTCAACTGACCAGAAGTATATGTCTGAAATATTGCAAGCTCTTTCAACAAGCGTGTATACAATTGACCTTTTTTTGCTGAGTCCCTGGACAAATATTTCACGCAAGGTGGATCATTACTGCTATTCGAATTTTGTGACTCTACGTTGGAACAAAGAAACCCTCTTCTTAACTTGTCATACTCTTTGAGTACATCCTGAAAATGTACTGCATCAGTTGGTTCACAATTAAAATGAATCACTCATGTTTTCCAGAATCTGTGCACTATAGTTAGTAACTTACGTTACTTGACAGATAATCTACGAAAGATTATAGTTCCTGTATTTTCACGAAATGACTATTTCGCAAATCATACAAATAGCCTCTTTGGAATGATAGCATATGAAGAGGAGAACATCAGGGCCCCAGCCATGAAGAAAATTGCAAAAGCACGAAGTTCTGTGGACTAGAATAGTGCCATCCGTCACTTTATCATAGCAGACTTCAACACTGAAGCTTAAATTGTATGGCTTTAGTCTACTGACAAAACTGAAAACTAACGGAACCACCTGTTATGGTTTCTTTATCGACTAAAAACGCTGGTGAGTTTAAAATGTTCGATTAAAGATACCAGCTATTATAACTTTCCTTGTCCCACTCAATCACTAGAAAGATGCGTGAAATTATTCATTGAAGCACTGATAAAGTTTGTTTACTAGAACAGAGGGAGGATCACATCTGATCAGTTTTGGCCTCTCGAGAAATAATGGCTTCATCTGAAAGCAAGTTATATTATAAAATTCATTTACATTAAATTCTTCTTCATTTTAACTTTATTTAACCCGTTTCGGTTAAATATCTCTATATTTTAATTAATAAAATACTAAAACATTTTGCTCATTTTATAAAATTTTTGTGGCATGAATTGGCTGTTATGAAGTAAAACATCAGTAGATGAAGTGATCGTCAAGAAAAATGAATGATTAACTTTATTTTCAAGTCTATTACAAATAGTTATAAAAAATTATGATATATTAATAGATATAAAGTAAAATTATTTATTTCTAGACATATTATAGAAATTATAAATATTTAGAAAAAAAAATGAAAAATTGAAATTTTTGAAATTTTTACAAAAAATATGGTCTTTTTGCGGCAAATAAAGATATGATTTCATCATAATGAACATTTACCGGGACATTTCTCATATCTTCATGTAGCTATTGCGTTCTATTAAAAATTGTATTGGTATGTTTGGATAATTTAAAAAAAATGATAAAAAAAGCATGTTTTTTGCGATTTTTTGAAACTTTGGCCCCCTTGCGGCGGTAAAAGATATTAACCGATCGATGTAATATTTTAGAAATTTGTTCTGTATTACAAAAGGCAACTTTTCCGCGCTATTACATTTCGATTATAAAAATTTCGGTTTTTTCGACCCACCCTAATATATATATATATATTCTATCACCTCTAATATTTTTCTATGTGTACATGTGTTTCTCATCTCCCCGTTGAGTTAATCGGCTGTTCTCCCTCCCTCTTCATGTAGTTTCTTAGAGGCAGACCCTAAGTGAGCTATTAACTGCAGACGTTTTCGGGAATATAGATGCGATATTAACTGCTTTATTTACATAATAAGTTCCCCCTGTTCACCCAAACAATGAAATGATATCAAAGTTTAAACATCAACCTTACAATATATCACTCGTTTTATTTATTTTACACTAAAGAGGGAAAAAAGTATTTTGTTCTTGTTCTACTTTCTCATTGAGAACATATACAAAAACAGATTTTTTCTCCGTTTGATCTTTCAAACAATGTAATGACACTAAAGTTCTAACTTTGTGTAAAAGTTTTCAATAGATTTACTTTAACTCTTATTGTACAAAATTACACTGTAAAAAATTTATGTAACGTTACTCCATAAAATTGGTTAAAGCCTCGCTGTCCCCATTGTATGGAATAATATAACCGATATAACTGCTGTTACGTTAGACTAATGTGTAATATTACACCAATTATATCAGTTTAAATTACACCATTATTTGGATGAGCGAAACGAATCCTCTAATAGGATACACAAATTACATTTTATCGTACACTTTACGAAAAAAAAAAAAAAAAAAAACCTATTCAGTATTTTGACTTGAAATTAAACTTAAAAATAAATTATGATCTGTAGAATTGCACAATATTTTTTTTTTTACATAATAACCTTAAAAAAGTTACTATTTTGAGGTACTGATTAATTAATTTATTTTAATAACTAATTAATTTATTTTACATAGTTTTCCATTACGGACGCATTTTTGCAAACAAAAAATGAAACACTTGTATTTTCAGAAGAAAAAATAAATCATGGAGTTAGTCATTATAGATTGAATCATGATTAATTAAATAGTTTCACGATTTCTTTTATGGAATTTTTAAAATATCCTTTTTCATGAAAATTATAGCATATTTTTGATGAATTAAAATTTGTGAAAATTCAATTATTTACATTCAATTATAAAAGTAGTTTTCAGTGTTAAGAATTCCAATACACAATTTATTCTTATTATGTAAAATCATTTACGCAGACGATACTTACGCATTTTAAAAGAATTATATTATGATTTTTTTTGTAAAGTGGCAACACAAAAATTTTAAACAAATAAAATTATTTGTTAACTTTGTTATATCATAAATAAAAAATTCCGAGGAAATTCTTAGCTATTTGCCTGAATTAACATTTCTAAAATTAAAATACGCCAAAACATAAAATAACGTTTTTGCTTAATAAAGATGCAAAAATAATATAAAAAATATTGCTACTTTCAAATATTTATCTTATTAAATAATGCTTCGCGAATCCAAACAAAGCCTGGTTTTTGCTAGTATAAGTTAAATTACTTCATAAATTTGGAGATAGCATGCTCACATGAGTTTTATGGAGAAATATTACATAATTTTTTTACAGTACATATATGTTTTATTTGAAAGGAAAGTTTAAAATTAACACCACTTTAATCACATTTATTATATTTTTAAATTAAATTAAAAAAAAAATTGGAATAGAATCCATCTATTTTGAATAAATATTTACGTAAATTATTATCATTAGTTTTTCTATTTTATAATTATGTACATTATATATAATATAATATAAAAATTATATTTCTATTTAAATACTAATTTGTACTATATAAAATTATATTTCTATTTAAATAATTTATTAATTTTTGTTTATTTTCAGAGATCTTAGTAACAACAAACTAGTAATGATTGGAAAGAAAACATTAAGAGGTGCACCTCTTCTAAAAAATTTGTAAGCAAATTTCTTACTTTATTACATCTAGATGTAGAAATATTGTTTTTTTTATTATTATTTAAAAGAAAATGTTGCTTAGATTCCATCTGTTAGTACTTCTTTAAATATTTACTTAATATATATTTGGTAAGAAAATGTTGCTTATATTCCGTCTGTTACGTACTTCTTTAAATATTTACTTAATATATATTTTATTATCACTATTCATTTATTAAAATAAGCATTTAATCTAGACATAGAATTATTTTAAAATAATTAATATATTTTTTACATTTTAAATTAGCTAAAATGATTAATATTATTTTGTTCCATACTCTATTTTACACAGTTTATCTCATTACTATTGTAAACATTGTATAAATATTTCATTATACTAACAAATATCATTTGGCTAAATATACTCATGTCCAAAAATTAAGGATAAGTTACCGGACTCTTCCGATTTTACACGTCTTGTAGAATACATGCTGAAATGCTTGACGAATTGTTGTTGAACTCCTATAATGTAAAGAACATGTTTGACTTCATGTTTTTCAGTGCACATTTAGTCGTGAGGACAAGTAGAGGGCTAAGTTGAGATCACCTATGTAACAGAAAATGCTGAAAATAGTCTGTCACTGTGTGGGGTTTCAGAACATTTAAAGCTTCAAAATTTTCGAAATTTTAACCCTTTGTTGCATATTCTAAAACTGGCAAATCCCCAACGTTAAATTTAGTATTTTCCTACTAAAAGGATCATGCTGAAAGAGAAAAAAATTATTTTATGTGCAATATTTTTTTATTATTTGAGTTACAGCTTGTCCATTATAGTGGACACTATGAACACAGAATTGAAGCGTAGTGCTGTCAGAAAAATAAGATTTATGTTAGTTTTCTTCTTGAATATTATCATATTCTAAAAATATTTATGCTTAAAATTGAGAAAATATTCATTGATGGTGAAATTTGTGAAAACAGTCCGTTTATGCATCGATGCAAAGGTAAATTTTACATTTTACACATGAATATGTCGACTTTCTTTTACATAGTTCCATCTTGCATCGTTGTGCACTTTGGGATTTTTGACAGGGAAAGTGTTCCATCTTGTCATATCTGGTGTCCTTGTGTACAAAATTTGCTCTTACTGGCAATTGTCTTGGTTGTTTCTCTTCCAACACATTACATTCGTCAGAGTCTGAAATCAAATGCGGTTCACCAGATTGTCGCGTCACCGATTGAATGAGTCCACTTACTACAGCCAGTTTAAATTTTCCAAATTGTATGTCGCAATTTGAAAACAAGCTTCTGTATAAAAGCCACGCAATGACAGCAGTTACATCAATTAAATGGAATATAATTCTTTTATACTACTTCTTGGTTTTCAGGTGAGTTCTGTATAATGCACATAACATGTTACATTTATCTATTCCTCCTATATTTTGGTTATAATCTTCAATTAGAGCTGTCTGGTCCATTTTAATTAGTAAAATATATTTTTTAAACGTTTTGTAGATATCAATTTAAAATTGTTTATTGTTATTTTATTGCTTTTTTCAATCTTGTCATACAGACCTATTTCAAACAGAACACATATGCGATTTTTTAAAAACTAATAAATTGCATAAATAAATGAAATCAGGCAATTATAATTTGAAAAATGTGAAAGAGATGAAAATTTATATAAAATATGCCTGCATATTATTAAAATCACAAAAACACGTCAAATTTACATTTTAAAATTTTCGCTGTTTACACTCATGACGTCCACTTCAGTTGACAGAGTAAAATGTCATAATGTTGATGCTGTGCATGGCGTCCCCTATAGTGGACATTATGTAAAAACTTCCATAAAATAAACAAAAAAAGTTTTTCATACTTGTTTTTCTATTGTCTATTAGGCCAAGACATTTAAAAACAATAATTAATGAACAAAGTATCATTTAAATGTTATTATTATAGGTTTAGAGTCATTTTAGTTCATGCTGAACAACTTACCAGCTTTCTGATGGGACGTCAATATTAATTCTATCTCAAGAAGTAAGTTAACCGTCTCGCGGGGCTATTTCGATTTTTTCCCTGAAAGCATGAATGTCAAAAAATAGCATAAGCTTTAAATAGGAACTGTGAACGAAATAGGTTGGATAACAAAAAATTGCCAATTTTGTCCACTGTAGTGGACAGTATGCAACAAAGGGTTAATATCTTTTAGATATTAAACTGCTATATTTTCTGAACAGTTTGATCCAATTTTTTTCTTGAAATTCCCATTAGAACAGGAGTTATGGCTTTTAGAATTATATACGCTCAATAGCTAAAGCGGCGTTTCCGAAACTTTGAAGTCATTTTTCTCCAATTGACGTTTTTGGGAATAACGTGCAGGATATCTCAGAAACTTTTGAATACTTTTTCATGAATTTTCGAAACATTTGTTTCATGTTAGTCTGTATAAACTGAACCTAAAATTTGTTTTTTATTGTTCAAAAATCTATTTTTGTACGTGATTATACTGTTGAATTTTTTTAAATTGTGTATTGCTAATTTTGTATAGCTAAATACAACTTTGTATCTAAAATATAAAAATGCTTTAAATACAAATTTATTTAGGTTCAGGGTAATTATTATAATCTGAACTCTAAGTAGGCACCAAAATGTTCATTCCAGTTGAAAATTTATTTTGTAATCCTGCGCGTAGTCTGTTATACCAATTTTCTGCTCGTCAAATG
The DNA here is from genome assembly GCA_963932465.1 of Maratus speciosus. Taxonomy (NCBI): domain Eukaryota; kingdom Metazoa; phylum Arthropoda; class Arachnida; order Araneae; family Salticidae; genus Maratus; species Maratus speciosus. Next base: position 228,276,971 of record OZ010797.1, on the reverse strand, counting down.
TCTGACAGTTTGGAGCTCCCTATAAATGCTAATTCTACATCTTGAAATTTTTAATATACTTGAAATGAAAAAACATATTTTTCATCCCAATAAAAATTGTGTTTTAAAATCATATACATTTTAAGATATTAAATGTTAAAAATGGTCCTTTTTTTTATTTTTTTTTCAATTTTATGAGTCCTGAGATCTCTTAAATGACTCTTTGCGTTTTTTTTAACGTTTATCTGCATTTGTGTAAGCATAGCACTCATATTCCTGAAATAGGTTAACTGTGAAAAGTTTAAAAGTTTTTTGTTTATAAAAATATAGAGTTTTTAACGGAATTTAACACAACTTTCCGAAAACCTGACAAAAAACAGTATAAACAGTATACTGCAATTAAAACATAAATATATTGAATATTTGATGAGATATGGGCACTACATGAAATAATTTTTAACTGCGCATGCGTGGAAGGTTTCAAAATTTTTATTTCATAATTTGGTAGTGAGCTATTTAGGGTAAGTTACATAAAAAGTACAGTCAAATATCGCGAAAATTCAGAAAGATAGTGGTGATATAGTGAGTTGCTTTCTAAAACTAGCTTTATTATAAGTGATTTTTCGCAATTTTTCAGTCAGGTCACTGTATCTTTCTGACTTTTCACAATATTCGATTGGACTTTTTATAGAAATTACCCTAAATAGCTGAGTACCAAATTACGAAATAAAAAATTTGGAATCTTTCATGCATGCGCAGTTAAAATTCATTTCATATTAATGCCCAAATCTCATTAAATATTCAAAATATTCATATTTTAATCGCAGTATACTCTTTCTACTATTATTTGTCTGGTTTTCGAAAAGTTGTGTTAAATTTAGTTGAAAATTCTGCATGCTATAAAGAAAAAACTTTTGCATTTTTCACAGAAACGTTAATATCTTCACGATTATGAGTAATGCTTACACAAATGCACATAAAACGTTGAACAGGACCCAAATAGTCATTTAACACAGTGACAAACCGTTTTCAGCATTTTCTCTTACATAACTGATAGCAAATATTATTTTATTATTAAATTTATTATTAACCTCCTAATTGTGCTCCCGACTAATTTTTTACAGAGAAATGTGAAGTCAAGCATGTTCCTTAAATCCTAGAAGTTCAAGAACAATTTGTCAAGAATTTCAGTAGGTATTCGTCAAACCGTGAAAAATCGAAACCATCCGGTTACTTATCCTTAATTTTTGGACATGAGTGTAATGTTATTTATCGTAATATACACGGAAATCTATGTGAATATCTTTAAATATTTCAAAATTAAGATAAAAGTGTAGTATTACGAAACCAGAAATTAAGCATTCGAAGCATTTTCTTTGATTTTAACTGCCATATAAATTGAAACAAAAGTAATTGCAGTGTGTACTCATGCTTTCGAACGCTTTATTTTATAAAAGTTGAAAATAAATAAAATTTATTCTCAGATGATGCGATCATCTTAATAAATTATCAAAATGTACTAGCACCGTAGTGGAAAAATAGCATAATATAAAGATTCGCGGTTAATTTGTTAAATTTAGCTCTAGTTGTTACTACTATCTTAATAGACTATAAAAATACACTAACGCTACAATGCAATTGAAAAATAGCTTTATGTAAAGATTCACGGTTCTGTAACTTGTTACATTTAATTATAGTTGTTACGACTATCTTAATAGACTATAAAAATAAACTAACACTACAATGCATTGAAAAATAGTTTCATCTAATTACTCACGGTTCTGTAGTTTCTTATATAAAGTTACAGTTGTTACGATTGTTTTAATAAACTGTCAAAATATACCAAAACTACAATGTAATTGAAAAATAGGCTCGTGTAAATAATCTCGGCTCTGTAATTTCTTACATGCAGTTCCAGTTCTTAAGATTATCTTAACAAACTACAAAATATTCTAGCACGAAAGTTCAATGGAAAAATAGTTTTAGGTAAATATTCACAGTTCTGTAGTTTGTTACATACATGTTATTAAAAATAAGTTACTTAAAGGATTATAGAACTTTTAAATTCAATAAAATGTAAAGAAAAAAGGAAAAAATAAAAAAAAGAAGGAAAGAAAGAAAAAACAAAGAAATCATAACTTTCGACACTTTATATCTTGAAAACCCTCACGTTTTAAATCCACAATTGTTTGTTTAGCCATCTAATTAAAAGTTATAAGCATACTTTATGAAAAAAAATACCTTTTTCCCGTTTAGAATATAAGAAATATATGTGTTTAAAATTAAAAACATGTAATAACAGTTTATTAATAAAAGTGATTTTAAGGGGTTTCAGGACTCTTGAAATTAGAAAAAATGAAAAAATAAGATCATTTTCAAAATTTAATATTTTAAAATGTATATAATTTTAAAGCACATTTTTTTGGGATGTATGTTCTTTCATTTCATATATTTAAAAATTTCAAGATGCAGAATTAGCATTCATAAGGGACTTTAAACTGTCAGACATTTGACGAGCAGAAAATTGGTATAACAATTTACGCGCAGGATTATAAAATAAGTATTGCAACTAGAACAAAAATTTTGGTCCCTACTTATACTTCGGATTTTAATAAATACCCTGAAATTGAATAATTTTGTATTTAAAGTACTTTCATAATTTTAATACAAAGTTGTACTTACCTAATACAAAATTTTGAAACTTTCAACAGTATAATTACCTAAAAGAAATATTTTTTTTTTAATGAAAAGACAATTTTAGGGTCAATTTAGGCAAACTAACATGAAAAATGTGTTATGAAATAGCCTGAGGTTTTGAGATATCCTGCGCGTTATGCACAAAAACGTCATTTCGAGAAAAATGACTTCAAAATTTTGGAAACGCCGCCTTAGCTATTGAGCGGCTATAATTTTAAAAGCCATTATTTCATTTCTAATGGGAATAAAAAAAATAGAAATTTAACACCTAAAAAAATTTAAATTTCGAAAATTTTGAATCTTTAAGAGTCTTGAGACCTCTTATAGCATACGCTCCTGTAGAGATCTGCACGGACCGAAATTTTCAGGCTCGAGCCTGGCCCAACTCATAGAAAAAAAATTCAGCCCCGCCCGGTCCTATTCAAAAATTAAACGTTCGGCCCGAGCCTGGCCTGGCCCGTAGAAAAAAAATATTGACCCGGACCGGAAAAAAGTTAACATCTCGACCCGAGCCCGGTCCGGCTGAGAAAAAAGTTAACATCTTGGCCCGAGCCCAGCCCGGCTCAAATGAATTTCTACAAGACATTGATTTTTACATCGATTTGGTTAAAAATATGCCTCGTACGAGAAGTTCTGACCAAAAATATTTATCTTAAATTTTTTTTTCCATGTTTATAATCTTCATTTTTATAGAAGTGCTGCAGGCAGCGATATTTATTTTTTCATAATGAATCTCTATTTGTTGTATGTAAATATTTCAGTTATCATTAGTATTGTTAATCCATATTGAAGTGTTAAGAATCTGTAAAATCATATACAGTAAAATCTTCTATGGCGGAATTGCATACGAAAGTAAAAAAAAAAAAAAAAAAAAAAAAAAGTTATAGACAGGTTTCCTTCTGTAAGTGTAAATCTATTATATAAATTCTTTTCTTACGTGTTAGTATATCAATTTTGCACGGACCAACACGTTTTTCAGTTTAAAACAGAGTTCCGTCATAGACAGGTTCTTTTTCACACGTTTTACTATATTTTAATTTAGCTATATTTTAATAAGCGTAAAAATCTACTGTTATTTAAAAAGAATAAATTTTAATGTTTAAGTATAGAATAATGGCGGTTTAAAAATGTATGCATTTTTGTGAAAAAATTTTTGAATCTGGCCTAATTTTACTGACCTTTGAATTGACCAGTCCACGCTGACACAATTATTTTCATACGGACTGGGTTAAAACTAGGACTGAAAATTTTGTGCCGTGAAGACTATGAATGAAACCAGTCCCGGTTCTGTACAAAAAAAAAAAAAAAAAAAAAAAAATTAGGCCCGGTCCGAGCCTTCAGATTAAAGTATGTCCCGGGCCCGGCCCGAAGAGAGTGGATACCAGGTCAGTCCCGTCCCGCCCATGCAGATCTCTATCCTTCTCATTATATTAAACATATTTAATTCAACAGAAATTGTATCAAGTTTTCTTTGTTCAAGAGTTTAGTGTTAGGTGGAGGTAAGTTTCAAATATTTTAAGAATGTTCTTTAAGTTACAAAGCTTTTGCTAATGTCTGGTAATAAAAATATATTTTGAAAGAAAATGGAAAATGTTTTAAACATATTGAATTTTCCTATAATACTAAGTTGTGCAAATTGCAATTGTTGATGACAATGCAGAAAATGTCTGATATAAAAAGTCACAAAACAATAATTCTATGTATATAGTGCAATATTATTAAAAATCTGAGAATTTGTTTTATTGCGGTTACACAATATAAAAGGACATCTTAACTAAGGTTCTACGAAATGTTCTATTTAAAAGCTAAGAAAACCATTAGTTTGACAATTCTTAAAACTTTCTCAGCAACATTTACTTTTATTACGAGATAAAAATTCGTTATTTTATATTTTATTACAATATTTTTAGTGCATAAATGCTCGTTTTCATCCAGTTTTCCAGAAAAGTAATCATCTGGAATGTTAGTTAAATCATCTTTCATATTTTAATAGTTCAATAGTTATAAATTTTCGGTACTAAAGAACTATAAAACTATAACAAAAGCAAACGTATGGAGAAAAAATCTATAAAAAGGTCTTTCGTAGATCAAATATGTCTGTTCTTTTGTTATTATATGCTAGGGGAAAGTCCCATAAATTAAGCAAAGGAAAAAAAGGAATATCGTCTCCATATATCTTTTGCACTTCAAACAAAAGGACATTTAAAGGTTTCAAACATGGCGTCGACATGAACGGTTGCCAAATTCTAAAATAACAAAAAGACTTTTGAAGAATAAAAGTTACAATATGGCCAAAGTTGAAGATCGTTTTGGATAGTTTATATCAAATGATATACGTAAAGATCATATTTCTGAAAGATAGATTTATTTCCCCTATGTATTTATGGCTGTCATGAGTGTGATTCTCCTGACGTCGTATTTGTTTTAAGTTCCTATATTCTTTTTAATTTACATAGATCAAAAGTTAAGTTAATATATGTGAATTGCAATTGCAATTGCAAATAATTGAGAAATGGCTTTGCTATAATAAAATGTTTAAAAATTTTGGAGAATCATTAAAAAAAAAAAAAAAAAAAAAAAAAAAATTATATGATGCTAAATTATGTAAAATGCATTTATGGACAAACTTTAATTATTTATCATACGGAAATCTTGAATCGATTATTATATATACCGTACAACGCGCAAATTTAGTACAAGAAAATTGATCGAAATTTATAGCTGTGCATTATAGGTCAATTATAAAAAAAAATTTAAAACAGATTATCATAAAAATTGAATTTTCTACTTTAAAAAAAAGTGTTTTATTTACAAATAATTTCGTACGTTATCAGCTTAATAATGCTTGCTATCAGATTACATAAAAGAACTATCATATTTTATTGTTTATTATTAATTTTTGCTACACATTTAATGAGTATTTCTGTTTTAACAAGAGGATGCGAGTTTTACAATGAAAATACCCAAAATTTAGAAAATGTACTCTGAAAGTTTAGGTGCGTGCTACACTCGCTACTGCGTTTTATGCCTGAATTTTTAATTTCAAAAGCTAAAATAAGTAAGTCTTATCACTAGAAAAATATATTTTACTTGAACTCGATAACTATATAGACTTAAACAAAATATTGGTTTTGTTTCAATTTACCATCACCATTTTACACCATTCTATTAAGAATAGTTTTAATAGGTTTAATGGTTTGAAGGGTTTTAATAGAATGGTGTTCATTCTTAAGTATAAAATCTTCATAAACTTCAAACAAGTAATGAAACATTAATGTATTCTCAGAGATTAAGAGTATATTTATAAATCATATCAATAATTAATCTATTATCTTGTTAAATATGCACTATTACTACAATGATAATGAAAAAAAATGTTTAAAAAAAATCTTGAATTTATAGTTTAAAATAGTATAAAAACATCAGCAGTACCACTCATACACCAGAAACCAGCAGATTATTAATGAAACAAGTTGGAAATTGCAGTGTCAAACATGGCAAATGAGGTGCATTCGTACTATAACTAGTTTTATAAATATTTTTTGCACCGCATATTGTACTGAATGTATATTTTAGTGCACTTCATAAGTACATATCAATTTCATTCGAATTCATCAATGTTCGAAAGGCTGTGACATCATTAAAATGCACTTGCAATATTTTTTCCCATTGGTCGTAATGTAACGGAAAACTTTTGACTGTGTCTGTAATTAAACTATACATCCGATTTTCATAAAATTTGAAATAAGTCGACAAAATTTCGCAACAATATTTAAAATTTCAGGCCCTTCGGGAAGGCTGTAACATTATTAAAATGCACTTGCAATATTTTTTTTCCCATTGGTCGTAATGTAACGGAAAACTTTTGACTGTCCCTGTAATTAACCTATGCATTTGATTTTCATAAAATTGGAAATGACTCGATAAAATTTTGCATCAGTTATATATTTAAAATTTCATACCATTCGGTTGGGTAGTTTTTGCATTGTTATATGCAGACAGACGGACCGAATTACGACTATAGGTACTACGTATTTACATAATTACGAACGCACGTAAAAAGATTTAAAAAAAAACTGTTTTTTTTTTTCAATTGAGTTATGATTTATTAAAGATAGTTACATGTTACACATTGGAAAATTCAGATATTTCATTTGAAACCGTAAATAAACTATTTATAAAGCACTTTATCTCATTATTCCAGACTATTACATCACTTACACTATGTAATAATATCAATAAAAATCAGAAACTTTTAACTAAGAAACTTTTGACTAAGATACTAAGAAAACTTCTATTCAAAACCTTTTAAAACCATAAGATCAATTTTCTCAAAACTTTCGTGGTCAAATTTGATTTCCATCGCTACATGACGTCTTGCCATTTGATACCATTTTATAGAGTGTGTTTAGTACAAAAATGTGAGCGAGCTTTTAACCACTTGTCCAAGTTAACGACCTGTAATTTTAGCTCAAATTGTCTTTCGTCTTTTAACATATCAATAGTTATAAATATTCCGCATTAAAGAACTATAAAACTTTAATAAAAGCTTATAGATAAGGGAAAAGATCTATAAAATGTCTTTCGTTCATCAAGTTTATCTACTCTTTAAGATTATTTCCTGTTGGAAAATCAATGAAAAAAAAATAAAAATGAAAAATGAATAAAGTCTTCATATATCTTTTGCACATCAAATGAGATATTTAAAGGGTCCAAACATCGTGTCGACAGAAACGGATGACGTATTTAAAAAAAAAAAAAAAATTAAAAAAATTCGAAGAATAACAGTTTTAATGTGGTAAAACTTAAGGCACGTTTCCATAGTTCATATCTGATGATATACGTAAATGTCGTATTTCTAAAAAATACTTATCTTGTTTATTAGTATTATACTTAAGGCTTACATAAATATAATACTAAAAAGTGTTGTATTAAGTTGCAAAGTTTAAAATTTAAGTTAATTTAAATTTTTGTCAAATGCAATTTCAAATATTTGAGAACTGACTCTATAATAAAATATTTAACTCTTCTGGAAGCTTTTTTTGTCATAATGAGAAAAATATGACTTTTTTACGATTTATTCATTTTATGATTTATTCATTTTATATTAATGAATTCAAAAAGAAAGAAAATGAAAAAAAATTACGTCCACATTTATAAGGCCGCTGAGCATTAACGGTAATTTATGAGTGAAATGATTTCTTATAAAATAAAAAACTAAGTGTACATTTCATTCTTACAGTTCTATAAATTATTAAAACTTAATATATTTAATATATATGATATTGTTTTTTATCAACTATTACCGATTAGTTCAAATATTAATTATTTGTTTCAATAACCCAACAACACTGACTGACGAAAAATTGCTTCCCGCTTTTTTTATATCTCTAACTCTATATAGGGAATAACATTATCAGTGCAACCAAACCATAAAATTTTTACTTCCCTTGTTAAGGGATTCTGTGGTGAATAAGTTATTATCAAATTTTTGTTGTTTTATATTATTGAAAGTAATTATAATTATAAAAAACTAAACATCCACGTACGTGGACAAAGGCGTGAAGAGGTGAAATTCTTTCTCAATGTCTGTTAATAAAAATTCTATGTTAATTGAAAATAGAAAATGGTTATATATATTAAAATTTAAACGGTGCTAAATTATGTATATCAAATTTATTTATATACATACAATTATTTATTGTACAGAAATCCTTAAGTAATTACTTTTCAATATTTCAAAATATGAATGAATGAGTCCTATTATTAGAAAACTGCACTTTGCTCAGTTTCAATGCTTACATAAGTTGGAAAAAAATAAATTGTGTATTCATACATTTGGAAATATTTTTCAAATCTTAATTTTACTGAATACTTAGCTATTAATAGTTCTGTTACACTTTTTAAGAAGAAATTTTCAGCTAATTTAATCGCAGAGAAATATTACAAATTATGGTATGGAAAATTCTAATATTCCATCTAAGACCATAAATAAACTATTATAAAGCTTTTTTTCTCATTGGAACACTTACCCTATATAATGTAATAACATTAAGAATCAGTGAAAATTTCATTAAAATTACATTAACTTAAATAAAATTTTAAAGATATTGAGAAAACTTCTGTTCAAAACCATAAGATTGATTTTATTAAATCTTTCGCTGCAAAATATGTGTCTATTCCTACCTGACACCTTGTAGATTTATATTATAAGTGACTTTAGTACATAAATGCAAGCAAGCCTTTAACCAGTTGTCCGAGAAATTTAACTACATGAAATTTTAGTTTAAATCATTTTCCATCTTTTAATATTTCAATACTTCTAAATATTTGGCCTTAAACAACTATGAAACTTTCATAAAAGCTTTTAGATAAGGGGAGATCTACAAAAAGTCTTTCATTCATCACATTTATCTGCTCTTTGGTTATTATTTCCCATTGGAACATCCCATTAAAAATTAAAATTAAAATTAATAATCACCATATATCTTTTGTATATAAAGTAAAAATACATTTAAAGGGTTTAAACATGGAGTCGACATGAACGAGGCAGAATTAAAAAATAAATTTAGAGAACAAATTACTGTTAGATTGGGAAGCGGCTGCTCCTCACCGAGTTGATGGTTGTAATTCCATGATTAGACAGAACTCGATTAGCATATTAAAATGCAACTGGTCTGCCAAATCATATCTTGGTGGAAACGAACTGCAGACTCAATTTTAATGGTTTATCGGTAGGTTTATCATTGCGTTTTCCTTCATCCAAAGGTATGAAAACATAGAAGACTGGGAACAGGAAAACACAATGGTAAATCTACTAGTCAAAAACTAAAATCAGGTTTGCAGGTGATTTTTACCAAGATATGACTTGGCACACTTGCATTTTAATATGCGAATCTAGTTTTAATTAATTCTGAAATTTCAGCCATCAACTCTATAAGGTGATGGTTTTTGCAGAAGGTTCCGGTCTATGTAGTAGAATAAAAGTCATAATATAACAAAATTTGAGGCTCGTTTCCATAGTTTATATCCGATTTTGTACATCTTATATTTCTAAAAAAGTATTTTTATTTTGTGTTCGTTTACATATATAACATTCTCTTAGGTGTCTCCTAGGTATTACGTTACGAAGTTCAAAATTTAATTTGATTTAAATTTATGAGAAATACAGTTTCAAATACTTGAGAAATTGTCTAGTTATAATAAAATATTTAAAAGCTTTCTCAGTGTCTGTTAATAAAAGTTCTGTATAAATAAAAAATAAGATTATGATTAAAATTATTGAAATTTATACGGTGCTAAGTTATGCAAATGAAATTTATTATACAGAAATCCTTAAGTAATTAATTTTCTATATTTCAAAATATAAATAAGTAAGTCGTATTACGTAAAAACTGCACTTTATTCAATTTTAATGATCACATAAGTTGGAGCAACATAAATAATTTTTCGTATTCATATATTTGGAAATATTTTATAAATTTTTAAATTTTCTTAATTCTTAGCTATTAACTGGCCTACTACACTTTTTGAGTAGAAATTTTCAGTTTAATTAATTGTAGAAAAATATTACGAATTCTGGTATTTAATCATTATATAGGAAAATTCTTATCTGAAATAATGGTGATACATACCCATTTGAAAATATTAGGAGTACACGAACTTCGTAATAAGATTATCTTATAAACCGTCGATTTGCACAAATACTACAATGATAATGAAAAAATATATGGAATAAAAGTTTTCGCAAGCTAAAGATAAATGTAACATTACTAAAAGGAGGCAAAAAATTTTGTCATACGAACTGACATTTTTTCAACTGAGTTATAAAGTGTCTAGGTTTGGATTCGAACCCAAGACCTGTGGTTTAAATTGTCAATGCTTTGCATGCTGAACTACCTGGACCGGCAACCAGCAGACACATTTCGTTCAGACATTTTCAATTTAAGCCAAATGTCTTTAATTAGACTTCTGACCTGGAAACTATTTCACTTAGCTGGGAAAATGACATTACGTACTATGTTACCAAACATAGGGAAATATAACCTCCTTATCCATCGTTTAATGGAGTTCCATTACTTGCGGTATATTAGCTGAGCTGTCTAGATAGCAGACTAGATGCTATTAGCAATAAGATATTCAAAGGTCTTCAATTAAAAAATTAAAAAATTTCAAAAGTCAAAAATTTCAAAGGTCCTTAAGTCAAAGGGAATCAATTTGAAAAATTCATTTCGATGGTATCTTTAACAATCAGTATCATAGGGTTGAAAATAGTAGTATCTACGTATCCGTCGCTTAAAGGAGTTCACTACCTGCGGTATATTCTGTTGAGCTACCTATATAGTAGACTAGATGCTAATAGCAATTAGATTCTCTGAGTGAAATGTGTCGGCTATTTTTCGGTCCAGGTAGCTTAATAGGCAAAGCATTGGCAACTTAAGCCCAAAGTCTTGGATACTATTTCCGACCTAGACATTATTTCATTAAGTTGTAAAAATGTCGATTTACATAAGATATTATGTTCAAAATGTTACTTTTATATACTTTTGTTCAAAACACTAAGTTTCACTTTTATTTAAAGATTCTCAGTACCATTTGTTTTATTACTATATGACAACTCGTATTATTATTACTAGATGACATCATATATTATTATTGCTAGATGACATCAGATATTATTATTACTAAGATGACAAATGATATTATTATTACTAAATGACATCAGATATCACTATTACTAGATGACATCTGATATTATTTAGTACAGTGCCTTTATTACGTAAATGGGAACGTTTACTCACTTGCCTCTGAAATTTGACATAATTTTCGTTAAATCATCGTCCATCTTTTAATATTTCAATAATCATAAATTTACAGCATTAAGAACTATAAAACTTTGAGAAAAGCTTATGGATGGAAAAAAAAAGATATATAAAAAGCCTTCCATACGTCAAGTTTATCTGCTCTTTGGTAATATTTCTTAGTGGAACTCAAGGAAAATATAAGGCGAGTGCGCACTTCGTATTATTATTATCTTAATAAACAGTCGAATTGCACTAATGCTACAATGATAATTAATAAAATATTAATATAAAATTGTCCGGAAGCTACAGATAAAAGTAATATTATTACAAGTCGGTGAAAAGTTTATTATAGTTACTTCGAAATAAACTTTTAAGTAAGATACTACGTTTAAATTTTTATGTTAAAGACCTTTCAGAACAATAAGTTTGACTTTTATTTAAACATTCTCAGCAACATTTGTTGTTATTATTAAATGACATCTGATATTATTATTACTGGTATATGATATTTGATATTATTTAGTACGTATTATTAAGTACTCTTAGTACGTAAATGCAGACGTTCTCATAAATTTAAGACCTATAAATTTAGTTAAATCACCTTCCATCTTTTAACATTTCAATAGTCATAAATTGCTGGCATTAAAGAACTATAAAACTTTGACAATAACTTCTGGATAGAAATAAAAGATCTATAAAAAAGCTTTCATACATCAAGTTTATCTGCCCTTTAATAATACTTCTCAGTGGAACGTCACGTAAAAAATAAAGAAAATGCATGAATAATGTCTCCACGTGTCGTCAAATAAAAGGACATTTAAAAGCTTCAAACATGGCGCCGACATAAACGGTTGCCAAATTCTAAAAAATAAAAAACCTTAAAGAGTAAAAGTTAGGATATGGCCAAGTTGAGGATCGTTTCGTATAGCTTATGATCAATAATTTAAGTAAAGCTCATCTTTTAAAACAATTTTACATTTTATTTTCCTAATGTATTTATAGTCTCGATAAGTATCATTCTCTGAAGTCTCGTATTGTTTTAAGATCCACAATTTCAAAGTTATATTACTTTATGTAATTTTATGAGAAATAATGTAATATAATTGTTTATAAATGTATAAATCAAAAGTATATAAATATAGTGTATGAAAATATGCAAATATAGTTATATTTATTTATATATAATGTTTGAATATAAACAATATAACTCCTATAAACAATTTTTATAGCTTGTGTTCATATCCACTGATAAAAATATGTTAAAAGAAAATAAAAGAAAGATTAAATTTATTTAGAGAAAAATTCGTATATCGAAATTCAGATAGTGTTTATCATTTATTTATAACTTTTGTATAATTATTTTGCATAAATTTAAGAAGAGTGTGTAATTTTATATTTACTTATGATATTGCTATAATTAGACCATCCGTCGTCTTTGACTCAATAAGCAGAATCTAAGGACACCTTTATATTAGAGCCCCATGCCATGGTCCTAATAAAATATTTATTTTTAAAAAAATCATATTGTAAAGATTCGTCTTCGAAAAATAAATATCAAGCAGTGCTTTGAGACTGATCTGGCTTTAATAAAGCACAATATATATTATAAAAAAATGTCTATTTATAAAAATAATGTAAGTGATCTGACGATTTTTGCACATAATTTTTACATGCAAAATGAAATAATTCAGCAAAGACATTAAACATTTTTTCAACGATGAAACTTGTGTACGTCATATTAAATATTAAAATCTGATTTTTTATTTTCATAAAACATAATGTAAGGACAAATTAGGTATTTAAACCACTTTCAAATCATTTTGCCACCTTTCTAAAAGGATAAAGAATTCGAGTAAATGTGACAAAGTAAAAGCGGTAAATATGGCTCAGGGGTCCAGTTCCAAAACCGGAAGTTCGATGTTCGAATACCACTTATTCTATTTTGTCAGAAATGTATCTAAATCTATAGTATTCTATAAAACGTTCGAAAAATCGCGTGAAGTAAGATTTTTTTTAATTACACAGTTAAAATAAATTAATCCGAAATTTCCAGTAAATTCATTTTGATACCAATAAATCTAATTTTAGAAATAAAAATGCATGTGTGATTATCAGATTTCTGCTAAATTTATGTTTAGTTAAGAATCTTCCCCGATAATTAAGAATTTTTGTAGTTCTAGTTTTTATTTATCTTGTTTTGTACATACTATCATGCGATAAAAATCTATAACTAAAATAATTAACCATTATTAAGTACAATATTTTTAAGATTATGAAATGAGTTTTGCGTAAGTATGTTTATCTAAAGCTACTGTAAATTGCATTGAAATCTATAATAATGCATTTATTATTATTATTATTGAGTTAATAATCAGTAAGAATAATCAACAGAAATTCCAAGATTTTCTAAATGTCAAACATTTAAAATCAACACCTTTAAAAATCATAATTAAAGAATTTATTGAAATTAGAATTTTAAACTATTATTTGAAATTTAATAACGGCATTTTTAAAGATTAACTTCGCATTTCAAAATGCATGCGAAATTGCTTTTGTGTACATTTTTAGATGAGAATTAACTTTTGATTATATATATATATATATATATAATAAATCTTACTGCTGCATAAAAAGCACGAAAGATATTTTTTTATGCCAAAAAATATTAAATTCAAATGCCCTTTCTTATAAAAAAAAAAGGGATTATGAATGTTTTATTTTTAAGAGCAGAGTTTATGGAACACAGATGCGGATAAAACGATTTTTCCCACCATTCTATGTTTTCAAAGCTGTATAAACTCTCCAAACAAAAGACATGGGAAGGGCATTATGAAAAAAAAATTAAAAAAATTAAAAAAAATCAGGTTTAATCTTTGATCACACAGAGTGAGATGATACGAAAAAATTGTGTTATAGCAAAAAATAGTATTTCCATAATTTTGGTATTTAAAAAAAATGGTGTTAAAGAAAATCTTGATAGAGTTGTAATTATGAAAATGGTATTAATTAGTTTATTTTATAACTCTATATGTAATACAACATTAATATTATTATTTTTAAAATGTACTAAAAATTAATATAAGAGTTTGCATAACAGTTTTTACAAATAATATTTACATTCATATTTTTTTTTGTTACGTTGTTCATGATTGTGATGAAAAACTTTTCTGAATAATTTTTTTTTCTAAGCGACTTGGATAAAAAAAGAAAGAAGCTTCTGTTTTTTATCGTTATCTGTGTATGTATGTATGTATGTGTCTTCCATTTTTACAAAAACTACTGAGCAGATTTGAATGTAAACTTTTTCACTGCAATTCTAATACACCAGGGAAGATTTTAAACTAAAAGGTTTGATGGTATCGTGCATAATTGTTTTACAGAAACAGTGTGTGACAGTGGATTAAAATTATTCTTGCTGAAAAAGTCTTACATAATTCATAATAAAGATTACAGAAACCATTAGTTATCCTTAAATAAAGTAATTTCGATAGATTTTTTGTTTCTATAAATGAAATATTCTACATACAATTCGATATACAATTTCTGTAGGAAATTGTCTATCGAACTATGTTTACTTGTTACCGGAAAAAAAACATTAACATGTCTTTGATTAAAGAAAATTATGAAATAATTCTTAATAATTAAAATAAACTCATGCTAAACCTTAATATTCGTTAGTTAATAATCGTGTTACTAATTCTTTAACCCGTCAACAGTTTTTCCCAAACACCGCTCGGGCAAGAAGAGTTTGCTTCTTTCGTTACTTGCACCACTATTTTTTAACTGTAATCTTCGTTTTATTAACTGTCAAGAAATTTTTCGATTATATAAGACAAATATTTTAGTACAAAAAAAGGTGATGTTTTGTCCCTAATTTTAGTTTGATGTGTAAAAAAAATAAATAAATGAAAATAAAATAAAATAAAAAACGACGCTGTTATGAGGTTAATTGGATAAAACCCTTAAATAAAACTCGCTAACCAGAGGAAAACTTTAAGGTTGTTCTCAAAATCAAACTCGCTACTTTCTATAACATTATTTAATTGATTAAGGATCGCAATTGGCACATGCTCTTATTATCAGACTGATGCTGTTGTTGTTGTTTTCTATAAAAGCAGAAGATTTTTCAGAAAAGGCTGTCAAAGTTGGCATTTTGAGCAGAATTTCCGAGCATGAAAATGTGGGAGAGAAAAAAAAACTCTTATCATGAGACAAGAATCGTTTATAAACCAAATTTAACGAAAAAAATATAGAAACAAGTTGGAAATTGCACGTCAAATGTGGCAAATGCCGTACTATAACTATTTTTATAATTATTTTTGGCACCGCATATTCTGCTAAATGTACATTTTAGTGCACTTCATAAGTGCATATTAATTTCATTCTTTTCGAAAGCCTGTAACATCATTAAAATGCACTTGAAATATATTTTTCCCATTGGCAGTAACGAAACGGAAAACTTTTGACTATCCCTGTAATTAAACTGTACATTCGATTTCCATAAAATTTGAAATGACTGGACAAAATTTTGCAAAATTATATATTTAAAATTTTAGACCATTCGGTTGGGTAGTTTTTGCTCTGTTATATACGGACGGACAGACACACAGATAGACGGACCAAACGTCGAATATAGGTGCTATGTATTTATATAATTACGAACGCACCTAAAAACTGTTCGATTACAAATCACTTTAATAATAATACCTGCAAGTCTCCTTCTTTTAAGTTTCAAAATGAGCCAGAACATGTGTCATAAAATATTGCGTTATGAAATGAGGAGAAATATATTCTAAAGAACTAAATTTAAATTAAAAATAAAACCTTAGTAAACCCTAATGTTTCTTAGTTAATAATAATGTTAATAGTTCTTTACTCATAGAAAATCCTAGAATAAAACTTGCTAACGGAGGGAAACTCTAATATTCCATAATATTTACTTACTCAGAAAAAGCACTCAAATTATTCTGAATAATAATAATAAAAGAAAAATTAATCATCTTGACAAATTGACAATTGTTTATTGGTATTTTTAGTTTCAATATAAAAACTCTAGTCTTGAAGAAATACCTCTAAAAATATATTTTTGCCCTCTTCATTTTTTCAAAAATATAAAATTTTAAATGTGCCTTACTATTTCAATGCATATTCTGTACCTTCGTACAAAAAGGGCCAATGTCCAAAATTGAGAAATTTGAGTTAAATGCACGAATGAATTCAGGATGCGATATAAATTAATTGTTAAAAGGGCCAAAGTCTTCCCAATAAAATATTTTGTCGAGCCAATGTTACTTACTGTTAATGCAATGTGTCAAACTTAAATTGGCTTTCCTGCCATTTGAGAAAAATGGACATTCGCCCTTTTTGTTCCAAGGTACATATATAAGTGATTTGAACTCAGTCCTAAGTTCATAATCATGCTAGTATTTCTGTACTCAGAGAAAAACCTCAAATAAAACTTACTAACAAGAGGGAAACACTGGTATTCCTTAAGAATCACTTTCTCAGAAAAAGCACTTAAATTATTCTTAATAATAATAAAAGAAAAATTAATTATCTTTAAAAACAGTTGTTTGTGGGGTTTTTTTAGTTTCAATATAGAAACTCTAGTCTTGAAAAAATACCTCTAAAAATGTACATTTGCCCTCTTCTTAACAATTATTTGCTCAGGAAAATCACTTAAATTATTCTTAATAATAATAATAAAAGAAAAATTAATAAACTTTTAAATCTGTTATTCATGGTTATTTTTAGTTGGAATAAAAAAACTCTAGGCTTGAAAAAATACCTCTAAAAATATACATTTGCCCTCTTCTTAATAATTACTTGCTCAGGAAAATCACTTAAATTATTTTTAATAATAATAATAAAAGAAAAATTAATGAACTTTTAAAGCTGTTATTCATGGTTATTTTTAGTTGGAATAAAAAAACCTCTGGTCTTGAAAAAATACCTCTAAAAATATTTTTGCTCTCTTCATTTTTATCAAAATATAAAATTTTAAATGTACTATATACTATCTTTTAAATCTACTTATATACTATTTCAATGCATAGTAAGTGATCTGAATTCAATCCTTAGTTAAAAATCATGTTAGTAATTCTTTACTCAGAGAAAATCCTTACTTAAAACTCGCTAACAAGAAGGAAACTCTAAAATCCCTTAATAATTACTTACTCACACTGCTAAAAATTTCTGTAAAAACACAGAAAATACCCCGAGACTCTCTGTCAATTTACACTTGTTCTCGGTTAAATGCATTCGATTGAGTTTCTCGGTCAAGACTCTATGTAAATTTACACCAATTCTCGATTAAATGCATTCGATTGAATTTCTCAGTCAAGACTCTCTGTAAATTTACATTAGTTCTCGGTTAAATGCATTCGATTGAGTTTCTCGGTCAAAACTCTATGTAAATTTACACCAGATCTCGGTTAAATGCATTCGATTGAGTTCCTCGGTCAAGACTCTTTGTAAATTTACACGAGTTCTCAGTTAAATGCATTCGATTGAGTTTCTCGGTCATCGTTTTACAGACATTTCCCTTATTTTGTATCTAATTCCGTGTAGGTATTTCCATGTCTTTCAATCGAATTTAGATAGAGTAGAGGAATAGTCGAAGCTAAATATTTTCAAAAAGTGGTAATTTTCTTAATCATTTTCATGGTTACAATTTTTCTTTAAAAAAATTACATGAAACATTTTCAACTGCAAAAGCCTTTTCATTTACAGAGAGGGTCATATATTGTGATCCTATTATAAAAACACTAATCGTGAAGAAATACCTCTAAAAATATATTTTTGCCCTCTTCATTTTTATCAAAAATATACAATTTTAAACGTTCCTTACTATTTCAAGTGATTTGAATTTAAATGAAAAGTAATCCATAAAACATATTATATGAACCGTACATAATTTCAATTCGCATCGAGTAACGAATAAATAAATCAAGTTTTTTCGGGAAAAATACATTTTTATGGGCATAAAGCGAGTACAAATCATGAGAGAGAAAATTTATTTTTACGAAGGGAATAAAAATTTCTCATATGGCCCAGTGAATATGAAAATAAGAATTAAAATGAAAACGAAAGAATTACTATAAAATATCCTATTTTAAAATATATTAAAATACATATTATAATCTATTATAAAAACTCTTAATCTTGAAGAAATACCTCTAAAAAAATATTTTTGCCCTGTTCATTTTTATCAAAAATATACAATTTTAAACATGCCTTACTATTTCAAGTGATTTGAATTCAAATGAAAAGTAATCCATAAATCATATTATATGAACCGTACATAATTTCAATTCGCATCGAGTAACGAATAAATAAATCGAGTTTTACTGGAAAAAATACGCTTTTACGTTCATAAAGCGAGTACAAAACATGAGAGAGAAAAATTTATCTTTACGGAGGAAATAAAAAGTTCTCTTATGGATCATTGAATATGAAAATAAGAATGAAATAGAAAAGATTTAAAATGCGGGTTTCAAAATTGAAATCAAATTTTTATTCAATATTTTCTATTTTTCAGACAGATGGATAATAATGAAATAACGTGCGTCGATGATACATCCATTCGGATGCTGAAAGATATGGAAATTTTGTAAGTTCATCCTCATATTTACATATCAATCTAAATTGTATTTGTTTGAATGGAATTGTTTTTACCATTTGTTTACATTTTTTTTTAAGTGTGCGTGAGTTTTTCTCTTTGTTACTGATAACAAAATGTATTGAAATGAATTTGTTAAGAAGTGAATTGTATTGTAACTTTTGAATTACAAATTGAAAAATATGACTTAATTTATGTTATGCTTTGATAACATTGGTTTAGAAAATATATTTCGCCGTTTTTTATTTAGAATATTTAACCTTTAAATGCCTGCTGTTACTTTTCGGCAACATACTCAATTTAGGCTCTAAAATACTATTAGAATACTATTAAAGCTATAATGCCTAATGTTGCTAATAAAATACATTCTCAAAATATTATGAAATCGATTTTCAACATGTAGATGGCAACACTTGTGCTGTTTAAGAATAAAGATAGATTTATTTTTTCAATTGTAGCTACATGTTCTTTATGTTTTGTTTGGAAGCTTGTGAAATACCCTATTTTGTTCTGGAGTGCGCAAGTAAAATTTATTTCTTATGATAGTTCCTAAAATTCTTGTATGTTTAATATTATAGAATTTTATCAAGGAAAATTATTTTTTCAATTAAAGACCAGTATTACCGATTAGTAACCAACTTGTTTTTAGCTATAAACCATACTTAAAACAAAGTATGATTTTTTAAAGTATTTTTCTCATGATTTATTTAAAAAATGAAAGCCAAAAAACATTATTACAATGATTTTTGAAAAATCCGGCATTTAAGGGTTAATTTATAAATAAATGCTTTGATAATATTGGTTTAGAAAATATATTTCGCCTTTTTTTATTTAGAATATTTAAATAGTTATATCATCGTATCGGATGAAAATAATTACATCCAGAGTCTTATGTAGCACATACAAATTACACTTTTAAACTAATTCAGTGGATAATTTATTGATACATATATCATTATTATTATTATTATTTCATTTTTTTTCTATTCAATTTAACTGGTTTAGCTGAAATTATTAATTACATAACGCGCATTGCATTAATTGCATTAAAGCACAAATAATATTTTGTGTCACATTTCGAAAAATTTATTTAAAATATCATTATATTAGAATTTAAATTTGGTAAATTAAAACGCAATTTTACTGTTGTTTTCATTTCTGCTTATATTTGCTTACAGCTTTTACGCCAATTTTCCTCTCTGTAAATGATAAAAATAAATAAATATTATAAAGTATATAATTACAAACTGATAATTATCTCGTAAATTTTTAATTAAAACTTGTAAAATACTTTTCTACTTAAAAAAAAAAAAAAAAAAAAAAAAAAATGAAATACTTAATTTCCACTTTTATTTTATTTGAAATCATTTGTTAAAAAATAATATATACATATATTGAAATTTTTTATTTAGAAATTTAAAATAATTACACTATTATTTTTTTAACTACGCAGATTAATTATTTTTATTATTATTTATTTAATAATGAAATAAAAAGTTTTATAGCGCAACATTAAAATAATTTATCTCTTATTCGCATCTATCAGAAGATTTTCATTGCCACAATGGCAGTTTTTATTAATTAATTATTAATTAATTAAATTTTTTCAATGAATTGTTTAGTAGCTGTACACTGAAACTTTTTCTAAAAGGAAGCTTTTTACCAAATTACTTGTAATAGGATACATAGATAAAATATGCTTTATCATAAATTTTACTAAATATTTTCTGAGATAGCTAAAAAGTTTATAAAAAAATTAAGTTATAAAATTATTTTCGTGTATTTTTAAATTTTAAATATATTTAATGTGTGATTTAATTTTAAATTATGTCATTATAAAGTTTTCAAAGCATTTAATATTTCTTGATACAAAGAGTACAGAAATTTACAACTCAGATTAAATTACTGCTTTGGCTATTTTAGGTTCAAACACAGTCAATAAGGAGAATTATTTTGATTACCAAGAGAATATTAAGAGATTAAAAGAATTATTAAGAGAATATTCTGAAATAAAGAGCTACATTTTCTTTAATTAAAAGATAAAGAATCTTAAACATAATGTTACCTGTTACTATTTAATTTTACTATAGACACATTCAATAAAAATACCTTAAAATAAGAAAATTCATTTTTTATAGTAGTCCAGGCAATAGGGAATTTTACCTAGCAAAATTAATGGTAGTACTGGAAATCGGTTTTCTAGATGCTTTTTTGGGTCGCTGAATCCGAATTTGTAACTTCCCACCAAAATTTCCCCCGGCAACCTCCCCAAATTTTGGTAAAAAGCCCCCCCCCCCCAAAAAAAAATGGTTTTTATTAAAAAAATCCACTTTTTTATTTTGTTAGAGAAAAATTATCTAGAAATTCAGAAAGTAGACAAAATTTCCAATAAATTAGATATATGACATTATGAATTAGGATGAAGGGGAAGGGGGATCTGCCTCGGAATATGCGCGCGGTGCTGCGTAAACTAAGTTGCGCAATTCAACTTAACCACTCACACGTTTACATTCGCCCTCCCATCTCCCCTCCGAACTTTCTCTATAAGGTTTACTTTAAGATTTTTGGGTCGCTGAATCCGAATTTTTAACTTTCCCCCCAAAATTCCCCTCCCCCAAATAGTTGTTTTTAACTTAAATTTCTTATTGTTTTAGGAGAAAAGCATTACAAAATTCAGAAACTAGACAAAATTTGCAACAAATAGGATATATGACATTATGAATTAGGATGAACGGGGAGGGTGAGGGCTGCCTCGGAACATGCACTGCGCGCTAAGTGCACTAAATGATGAAGTCCAGGCAATAGGGGATTTTATCTGGCAAAATTAATGGTAATACTGGAAATAGGCTTTCTAGATGTTTTTTGAGTCGCTGAATCCCAATTTGTAACTTCCCACCAAAATTTCACCCCGCAACACCCCAAAAAATTGATTTTTTAAAAAAATTTGGTTTTTGAGAAAAGCGCGCGGGGAATGTTCCGAGGCAGCCCCTCTCTCCCCGTTTATCCTACGTCATAATGTCATATCTCCTATTTGTTGCAAATTTAGTCTAGTTTCTGAATTTCGTAATGCTTTCCCCCTAAAACAATAAGAAATTTAAGTTAAAAACAACTATTTGGGGGGGGGGGAATTTTGGGGGTAAGTTAAAAATTCGGATTCAGCGACCCAAAAAACTTAAAGTAAACCTTATAGAGAAAGTTCGGAGGGAAGATGATAGGGCTAATGTAAACGTGTGAGTGGTTAAGTGGAATTGCGCAACTTAGTCCACGCAGCACTGCGGTGCATGTTCCGAGGCAGATCCCCCCTTCCCCTTCATCCTAAGTCATAATGTCATCTATCTAATTTATTGCAAATTTTGTCTACTTTCTGAATTTCTAGCTACTTTTCCCCTAAAACAATAAAAAAATGGAATTTTTTAATAAAAACCATTTTTGGGGGCTTTTTACCAAAATTTCGGGGGTTGCCGGGAGAAATTTTGGTGGGAAGTTACAAATTCGGATTCAGCGACCCAAAAAACATCTAGAAAGCCGATTTCCAGTACAACCATTAATTTTGCTAGGTAGAGTCCCTATACGGTCTCTATTGCCTGGACTATAGGTTATAAACGTAGTCCGTGAGCTATTTTTAATCTATAAAACTTGTGTTATTTATATTAAAAATGAATTGAATTTTTATGCAGTATTTTCAGAAAATAATAAAATTTCATTATCTGATTTTTTTATTTCAGAATTGAAGAAAATTGAAACTTATCACCCAAATATGAATTCTACTGTTTAAAAATAAATTTTTACTGTGTATGTGATCCGATCTCAGTGCAGCATCCCTTTGAAAATAGTAACTGACAAAAAAAAATATCTTTTGACGAAAAATATAACAAATTTTTAACATGCAAAACTGCACATCTTTCTTGATTTTCTAACTTGGGGAACCTTTGGCAAACGCAATAAATTAGCTAAATATATAACTTAGACATCAGTTTTATTCTACTCACCTTTATTCGTGTTCCGCATATCTGAGTGGATTGATTAACTAGTATGTCTCAGAATTGTGTCATTATGTATGTAACATCAGTAAATATTGTAGAAACACGTTGTAATTTAATTTTTAATGTTTTATTGTGTTTAAATTGAAAGCGGGCGTTAAGTTAATGATATAGGAAGAGGGGAAGATGTTGTAATTAAAGCAGTAGTAGATACTGTCTTATATGTGAATGGATTTATGGTAGTTTTTCTTATAACGTGGCGTTTTATTATTATTATTATTATTCAGAGAACCTGGGGAACTTATAATAAACTGTTGTTCGATATAAAACTTCTAAAAACGTTGACATTTAGTAAGAAAAGTATCTTGTGTAGTTTGAATAACCAGTATCCTTATAGATATATTTCTCTTGAACGAAGACTGAGGGCAAGCCTTCGAAAAGAACCTGGGGTGTTAAAAGTTATTTTTAAGGATTAAAAGAAAACTCTTAGTTTCATTGGAAATCCTTATAAGCATCGTATCCAGTTGCAATTCTTAGTGAAAATTATTTTGAGGACCTTATTTTTTCGTTATAAAAATTTAACAAAAAAAAAAAAAAAAAAAAAAAGTCTGGATAGAGAATTCCTGAAGAGTTGGGCTTGGATGGATTTCAGAAACAGAATTCGCCCATGGAACTATGAATAAAGAGGGAGTCATATATCCTCAAAATGGTGGAGCTTCAACTGTAACCGATTTCGCCGGCAAACTTCCACCAAATTTGAATAGAAATTTTAGCCCTAATCATGTTGAATTTCTCTCATAATTAAAACAAAGATGTCTATTTTTTCTTACTAATGGAAATTTGCCCCAGTGGTAGTCAGGTCCTCCAATTCCAGCATATTGTGAATACATAAACAATATTACTGTCAAAATCAGTGAAACAATTTATAATACCGCCGGGGTAAATTTCCAACGGAAAAAACGTACAGAAATTTTATCCTTATTTATGACATATATTTTGCATGAATAAGGAGCTTGAGTAAGTCGAAAATTTCTATTTAAATTTATTGGTGGAATTTCGCCCCAGTGGTAATCAAGTCCTGTTGATCTGGTGTAAACAATCAATTACCGCCATCTTGGGACTACATCCTCCATTACTTCACTTGCAACTGGTACACACTACACTATACTGCGTCTCCTCGTCTTTATTTATAGCTCCATTCAGTCTCTTTTTCTTGTGGCAGACCTTCCAAAAATCATATTTGCATTAAAAATTATGTATTTAAAATAAAATACACTATTGGCTAAAAGGTACACATATTAAAAATATACATTAAAACATCAACGTTTCGTTTCGCATCTGCGAACATCTTTAGGATGATTACATATCACACACAAGTCTAAAAATGTTCAAGAATGGAGGCAAACATCTCAGAGTCCCTGACGACCTTGTCCAGAGGGCGCACCAAACATCACAAAGTTGCCAAGGCAACGGAAAGGAGGAAACCAATCCAGCTATGGAAGAGAGTGAAGGATTTAGAAAAAAATCATAGTTGCAGAAAACTTAAACAAATTCACAAAATGCATTTTTCTTCTTATTAGCGTATCATAAGTTATATCGTCTTACTACATTACAATAAATTTTCCCTCTTATTACATTATGATAGCAGGTAAAACAGGTATTTTTATACAGACATTTCTTTTTCTAAATTAAATTTTTTAAATAAATTCAATAAATTCTGAATAAAACTGCCCCCCCCCCCCCCCCCAAAAAAAAAAAAAAATATATATATATATGTTTAACATTTGTTCGCTTACTTTTTGCACATCTTTTTTAGTGCAAGTAATTTAACATCACAGTAGCTTTACGATATCTTTTATTTCTTTTGATGATACAACTTTCAAATAAGATTAAAAAAAATGAATATTTGTATGGCTTACAACCTGTAGACGCAAATTCTGCAATATTTGTTTCATATCCCACGTACTTTAAACACTATTCTTTAAAAAGTAAATAAAATAAACTCTGAAAACTTCGCCGAAATCGCACTCCGATTTTATGAAACCAAAACCACTTTCTGCCATAGTTACAAACTATAACGGTTTTAGAGCTATTTTGAACAAAAGATTGCAAGGAACGTGCTTGGAAAAATACCACAGCATCTCCGTTTGATTCTTTACAACTGCTCTCCGAGTGCGATCACGTACGATTCGTTCCGGAGAGACCATGAATTATTTATGATTCCGCCATTGCGTGCTGAGCTGTCGTTTGAACTGCTACGTGGCTTTAATTTGCAGATTACACCATTTTTGATGTGGAACAAAATCTCGGCGAAACTCATTCCGAGTTACCCGTGAATCCGAGATTATAACAGTGTGATTGGCAGATATTTCTCACGTTTATTCGGGCTTATCTGCTTTTAGATCATGCAGTAGGTTTAAGTAAAATAATAGAGATTATTTTAATCATTAATCAAGGAATTTCAGGTGTTAGTACAATGAGTTACCTTTACCCGGCCCATATATTGTACGCTTAACTGCTTCAGACAGCAGTAAGCTGTAATAACTGCAGCTAATTTGTGAATAATTCTGAATCAGAAGTAATTAATTATAAGGAAAACTAAGTTATGAAGGTTTTATTCATCATTAAGTTAGAAATTTTTAAAGTATTCAATACAATGGCGTAGTTATATCAATCTGATGATAGTTACTTCAGATAGCAGTAAGCATTTTTTTTTAATATAATGGTAGTTATAATGCACAGTAATCATTTTTACAAGAAAGGCTACTTGTAAAAGGAAAGCTAGTTAATTTTTATTTCCGAATTCTAATCCTGTAATTACCATCCTAAATATAAAATTCCTTAATGATATATTCTTTTACATAATTTCTTTCTCTCTCTCTCCCTCTCTCTCTCTTTTGGTAAAGCATGAATGTGTGTATATATTTAAATGAAATTATTGAAATTAGGATGAAAGGTATGCATATGTTTTATCACTTTTTTTTTAACTACCTTTTCTGCAAAAACAAGGAATTCAATAACATACAGCAAATCAGTTTACAACTTATAATAAACTTATTAGGGGTTTTTGGTTGAAGAGTTAATAGGTATAGCTTGTATGTACAAAGTATAATTCAAAAAATAAATGTCAATTCTCTAACAAAACCACACTATTAATTTTTAATGCATGTGATTGTTTGTATTAATTTATTTAAAATTCATTTATTTAAATTAAAACTTTGCATTTGGAGAATAATTTTGGCTATATATTTTTTATCTTTTAAAGCATGTAAAAAAATATTTTACAACTTTTACTTACAAATGCCGAATTTATTCTGGCTTTTTTTTTTTTTAAATAAATTGATTTAAAAAAAAAAAAAAAAAAAAAAAAAAAGCATATTTTTAATGGTATTCCTGCAAAGCTTCAGTTCCATAACGTTTTCAGAAAACACATTTTTTGAAAATATTCTGAAGGAAAAAAATTGAAAATTATAAAGAGAATTTAACCTTTATATTCAAGATCTTTTTCCTTTAGTTGAAAAACAGTTCTACGTATGAATGCGTTTTAGTATCTGTAATGCCAGAAAAATATATTTTTAATTTCATTTTAAAAATTAAGGCTGGAAACTAATTAATAGTAGATTCCAGCTACAAACATGTATAATTTTCTTCATTCATTCCAAATTCAAACGAAACTGCAAAATTCTACTTTATTTATTTATTTATTTTAAATACCTACAAATAGCTAAAAAACAATATTAAATAATTGAAAAAGATAACAACAATAATAATATGCTTCTATCTTATGCTTATAAAAAAAAACCGTGATTTTCAAAATAAAATAAAGGCAGGGTATTAAATATCTCTAGTTTTCCCTATATATTCCTTTTTATGTGTAAATTCATTTTTAAAATGTTTAAATTTAATTTGTTTTTTAATTAATTTTTTTTTTTAATTTTATCCATTTTTTAAATTTTATACATTGTCTGAAAAAGTGATTCTTTTTGCACACTTTTTAATTTTTTAGTACAAAAAAAAAGAATAAATATTAATTTAACTTATGTATTAAAGAAAATATCTATTTTTAAAAAAATTATTTTTTTAAAAGAAAGTCTTTTTTATTAGTAATACTTTTTACTACGAAAATCACATTTTCAAAACTTTTTCTTGAACCTAAAATACCGAAGTCATTTTAATAGCATGTGACATGAAAATATTGTGCAAAGTTTCATTTTAATCTTTAATATAAATTTAAATACAGTAAAACCTTTATATAACGGACAACTGGAGATTTCGGAATTTGTTCGCTCTTCGGACGTATAAAACATACAAATACATAGATATTGTAGACTGAAAAGGGGTGCTTTAAAATGAGATGGCCGATATTCGGGAGTATTTGTTATGGAGGTTTTTTCATATATCAATTTAAATATACAATAAACTTCCGTAACAGACATTCCTTAATAGGAGGCACCTCTATTTAACAAACACTTCTTTAATCTCCAATATATTTTTATTTGTATATTTTTAAATCTAAATAGCGGACAAATTCTGTAAAGTTAAGGTATCCGTTATACAGGGTGATTCATAAATGTCGAAACAATAGGCTATCTTCTTAAATATTGCCCCTAGGAACTTCCAATTGAAAAGTTTCATAAAAAAAGGTGCAAAATTTGATGAGATAAGTTTCAACTCCATGGGGGGTCTATATGAGAAAATACAAAAATTAAATTTTTATACGGGCCCCGTAGAGTAAAATTCCCAGTTAGGAAATTTTTCCTTATCTATTCCTGAATTAAACACAAAAAAATTCATCTCGATATCTTTAAAATTCGCAGAGATATCAAAATCCAAAATCCGTGACTTACACCATTTATCCATGCCTATGAGCGACGAGTTTTCGACTAATTTTGAATACAAGGTAGGGATCAGCCACAAATTGTACAGTATTAAAAGTCGATATAAGACAGTGCCTCTCCTTTGGACATAAAATAGGCAGCGTATAGATTTTACGTTAAACTTGTTTTCAAAGTATGCTAGTGGTCTGCACTAGAGGTCCGCACGGGTCGAAATATCTAGGTCCGGTCCCGAACCGACCCATAGGAAAAAAAGTTCGGCCCTGCCTGGAAAAAAGTTCAAATCGTAGCCTGGCCCGACCTGACTGAATTTCTACATAGTTTTTTACATCGATATGGTTAACAGTTGTTTCGTATATAGAGGAGTTCGGACCAAAAATACTTATTATATCATTTCTTTTTTCATGTTTATAATTATTATTTTTAAAGAAGTGCCAAAAGCCGTGATTATTTGTTTTATTAATGAATATCTATTTATATGTAAATGATTCATTTCTCCTTTAATAAAGTTAATCCATATTCCATGTGTTAGAGACAATGTAAAATGCTATAAAGTAAAATCTTTTAAGATGGAATCACATAGGAAAGAAAAAAAAAAGCGTTATAGACAAGTTCCCTTCTTAGGAGTTGTCTATTTTTTTCTCAGGTATTATTATATTCATTTTCATGGATCAACAGATTTTTCCGTTTAAGAAAGGATTCCGTCATAGGCAGAATTTTTTCACTAGTTTTACTGTATTTTAAATTTTTTGCCTTAAAATCTACTATCCTTTAAAAATATGAATTGTAAAATTTTATTGTAAAATAATGGCCATTTAAAAATACATGCATTTGTTGTAAAGGTTTTTGGGCTGAGCCAAATTTTAGTTATTTTTGCACGGGTTAGATCAGTCAGAGATAACGATTTTAATATGGATTGTCTCGAGACCGGCACTGAAAATTTCGCCCAGGGGAGACCTAGGAATAAGGAAGCCAGTCCCGGTTCGGTATAACCAGTGGCCGAGAGGTTCTGCTTCTCATGCTGGGTTCGAACCCAATCGTGTCCTTCGGCCCAATCGTTCGGAGTTTTCAGTGGTTTTCTTCGAACCTTGGATATCCTTGCGTAAATACGGGTTAGGTTCCTTTAGAAAGACCTCCACGGAAGGCACAGCCCACATCCCTCGTATAGATAATCAGCCGTCATAAATCACACCAACACCTGCTTCGGTATGAAAAAATACGATCGGCCCGGTCTGGCGGAGTCTTCAGAAAAAAGTCGCCAATCCCGGGTCTGGCCCGCCCCCAGTATACAGACTTTTTTATCGGCCTCGCCGGGGCGATAAAAAGCCTGAATTTGTAAGGGCTAAAATTATGAAAACTCTTAATTGGCATGTTTGAAAAAGCATTGTTTCAAATTCTACATTAAACATTTATTTATGGACATTTAAGTAGTACAAAAAAGGTGGTGGAAACGGCAAAAGTTAAACTGAATCGGAAGTTTAAGCTACCGAAAGAAGTGACTTTTTCACGTGCAATTTTTTAAAATGCATTTAAATATTTTATTAGGAGCCAATCAATGTTTAAAACTTTAAATGCGTTTTTCTGCATGATGCTTTTTTAATCGTAAATTAAAAAGGTACAAACTTGGAAGATGTCTTTTTTGATTATTTTACTTTAATTTTGTTTCGGCAAATTGAAAAAAAAATTTACTTTTAAAAATATGATTTTTTTAAAAATAAGTTACATATTTTTTAAGCAAATATTTTAAATATTTTTAAAATTAAAATTAAAAAAATTCCTGAAACAAAACTAAAATTATACTTTCATATTTAATTAAATGAAAAAAAAATTGAAATCCGATGAATAATGTTTCGAGTTATAAAGATTTTAAATTAAATCCGCTTAAAAAAATACTAAACATTTAAATTTTTAAAAAACTTTCTTCGAAATATTAGGATGTGGTTTTGTTTGCAAATTATACGGTTAACCATCACAAAAAAAGAAAAAAAATCAATATTCTAGCTCAACAAATATATTTTTTACATGTTTCCTAGAACTCTTAAACTAACATTGTTTCTTCGATTGCACGCATTTCAATTTGTGTCTAATCCCTTAAAACCTGATGAATTATTTAAACGGCCATAACTCTGCGAGTTTTTCAGATATGAAGATGCAATTTTTTGTGCTTAATCCAGGAATGGATAAGGAAAGTTTTCTTGATTGGAATTTTTACACTACGGGGGCCGTATAAAAATTTAATTTTCGTACTTTTTCAAATAGACCCCCTATGGAGTTGCAACTTATGTCATTAAATTTCGCACCTTTTTTTTATGAAACTTTGCAATTGGAAGTATGGGTCTAGGGGCAATATTTAAGGAAATAGCCTATTGTTTCGATATTTATGAATCACCCTGTATAGATGATTTACAGTACATTAAATCCTTAAAAAAACACATTCTGAGATAAATGGATTTAAAATCCTCAAGGGTGAAGTCACGGCAAACATAGAAAACAATGTAAATTTTGATCTAATTACTGTATTTACAAGCATTTTGCATCGTTTTATTCTAAAAATTCTATAGTATTTCTATTATTATTGTTATTGTTATTATTATTATTATATTTTTGTGCCCCTAAAAACTTTAAAAAATAAAAATATTGCAAATAATTATATTGAATTTTGGGAATTAATATTCTTGAGCTACTTTTAATAGGATTTGAAAATCAATTATGATCAAACTGTAAGGTTTGTATTTTTATAATTTATTTACATTAGTACATAATTATTTCTTATAGTTTATTTTTGAAGAGTTTTAACACGAATTTAAATGTAAATAAAAATATTTCGATTGAATTTCATGTTTTTAGTATAGTTTTATCTTCAGCTTTATCTATTGGCTATTGCACAGTTGAAACAATGCCGTATTAATCCGTTACATTTTTTCTTTTCTTTTTTTAAGCAAAGCGAATATTACAGAGTTTTATACAATAATATATTTTTTATATGGTTAAAAATAATTATGTCTTCCATCATAAAATCTTACTTAGCATTTTTTTTCTTTACAGAACGTTAAACAAAAACAACATCACAACGCTTGGAAAAGATTTGTTTGAAGGCATGAAAAAATTGAGAGTTTTGTAAGTAGCTTCTGTTTCACCTAAAAACACTTATTTTCTTTAGCTGAATACAAACTTGCAAACTGTAAAAAAGTTTTACTTAATATTTTAGTCACTAAAATTAGAACTTAATAAGACAGTTCTGAATGTTTTTGTTACCTAATTCAGCAAAAAATATTGAGGAAAACGATATTTTATAACCCTATACGGGCTGACGTCTTTTATAGAGAATTAACTGCGTAGCAACACGACTTGTTCCATTTGTATTTACCAATATCTTTCGGTAGTTTTGTTTGTTTGTTTTTTTTTTTGGGGGGGGGGGGAGAAATCTTATCGTTTTCTACATTAAAAATATTTATAATATTAGTATTATGTATAAAAAAACTATAAGTACTATGGAATCATATTTATAATAAAAATATATAAGTCATAACCTTGAAATTTAATTAGTATCATTGATCAATCTCCATTAACTTTTTATATCCTGAATTTTGAATAAAAAATTGCTTCACCTGAATTTACGTCAATGTCTAAGGTATCCAGAACAACATATATAATAATAATTAGAATTTTAGAATTTTTTTTTAATTAAAGCTCATTAAATAAACTGGTAATTAGAGCTCATTTTGCAAAATATTTACAAGAATAATTAGATTAATTAACAAAAAATACTGTTATGGAAACCTCACGATTCTTGTAAGAACAGTGATCAATGCATTGTGATCCTAACTGTAACAGAGAAGTGTTTTGTAGTTGCAAATTTTTCGTATAATATTTTTTAATTGGATAAAAGTTACACCTAGGTAAATAGTTGAGAAAATAACCACAGTAAAAAAATATTTATCTTCGATTGTTTCAATGTGCTTTCTAAATATGATTGCGATAATTATTTTGCATGAAAAGAGCAGTCTACTTTTATAAATAGACGAATTAAATAAATTTTACATTGGATTTTTCTTTAATGGTATTTAAGAGTACCGTCAGGATACAAAGTGTTAAACCCTTCAATTGCTCTAAGGTTCCTTATATTGACTAAATAGTTCTCAAATTTTTGGAGAAGGAAAAACTGGTGAGCTGACTGATTGATTCTTCTGGTTCTCTTCGGTTTTTCAAAAACTGTTTTCTATATCGGAATGCGACAAACTGCAAATTGAAGCCAGAAATATTCTTTATCTGCCCCTGATAAATTTCTATAAATTTACATTATTATTAAAACAAAAACATATCCGTGATTAATGCTGGCGTTATATGATGATGGAAACTCTGACCAAAAATCTATTGACCAATTAGTTTTCGAATTTTTGAGCAATGAAATACTCTAGATTAATATCAACACAAGTATTCTAATTGGTAAACAAATCATATTAGATGTAAATTTCCAACTGGGCGAAAAACGTCCGGACCAGGATTCGAACCCGGGACCTCCCTGGCTGAAGCCGCCAGTGCTCTGCCATCTGAGCTATCCCGGACGATTCTGGTCGAACTTTTTCACCCAGCTAACCTTGAAGATCACAGCATCTGGTCTGAAACCTGGTTCAGCTCAACAGAATAAATCTCAGGTAATGGAACTCCAGAAATCGCTGGATACGAAATTACACTAGATTAATATCAACACAATTATTCTAATTGGTAAACAAATGATATTAGATGTAAATTTCCAACTGGGCGAAAAATGTCCGGACCAGGATTCGAACCCGGGACCTGCCTGGCTGAAGCCGCCAGTGCTCTGCCATCTGAGCTATCCCGGACGATTCTGGTCGAACTTTTTCACCCAGCTAACCTTGAAGTTGGAAATTTACATCTAATATGATTTGTTTACCAATTAGAATAATTGTGTTGATATTAATCTAGTGTAATTTCGTATCCAGCGATTTCTGGAGTTCCATTACCTGAGATTTATTCTGTTGAGCTGAACCAGGTTTCAGACCAGATGCTGTGATCTTCAAGGTTAGCTGGGTGAAAAAGTTCGACCAGAATCGTCCGGGATAGCTCAGATGGCAGAGCACTGGCGGCTTCAGCCAGGGAGGTCTCGGGTTCGAATCCTGGTCCGGACATTTTTCGCCCAGTTGGAAATTTACATCTAATATGATTTGTTTACCAATTAGAATAATTGTGTTGATATTAATCTAGTGTAATTTCGTATCCAGCGATTTCTGGAGTTCCATTACCTGAGATTTATTCTGTTGAGCTGAACCAGGTTTCAGACCAGATGCTGTGATCTTCAAGGTTAGCTGGGTGAAAAAGTTCGACCAGAATCGTCCGGGATAGCTCAGATGGCAGAGCACTGGCGGCTTCAGCCAGGGAGGTCCCGGGTTCGAATCCTGGTCCGGACATTTTTCGCCCAGTTGGAAATTTACATCCAATGAAATACTGTTTGTCTCATTGATTGATTCTCCCTATTCTCTCCTGTTTTTCAAAAACCATTTTTGATATCGGAATGTGACAAACTGCAGATTGTAGCCAGTAATGTTCTTTATCTACCTCTTATAAACTACTGTGAATTTCCATTATGAAGGGAAAACATGTCCATGATTAATGCTGGCGTCATATGGCGGGGGAAACTCCTGACCAACAATATATTGACTAATTAGTTTTCGAATTTTTCAGCAATTAAAAACTGGTTGGCTGGTTGGTTGATTCACCCGGTTCTCTCCTGTTTTTCAAAAACTGTTTTTTATATCGGAATGCGACAAACTGCAAATTGTAGCCAAAAATATTCTTTATCTACTCCATATAAATTTCTATAAATTTACATTATAAAGCAAAAACATGTCCGTTATTAACGCCGGCGTCATATGACAGCGGAAAAACTCCTGACCAATAAATTTTTCTTTTACAGCAATTTCTTTAACTTCTAAACAGCGAATAATCTTATTTTTTACACCGTAGAATTGGAAAAAAACGTTCTTTCAACTGCAATTTTTTTTTAAACTATATCTCAATTTACTCAGATTTCCTGGATTTTAAAATAATTTTCAAAAAACTTTTTTTAACACTTTCCAACAAAATTGAAAAGTGTTTATGACTTCGGTTTGTCTGTCCGTCTGTCCACACTCTAACTCTCGTAAATATGCTCGGATCGTTCTGAAATTTTTGGATGTTACTGACCTCTACCATAGCACGTTCCCCATTTCAAATGAAGTTTGTAGCATGTTTAGTTCATTTACAGGAACAGTCAAAAGTTTTCCGTTACATTACGGCCAATAAGAAAAAATCGTCTCAATTGATTTTTAATGGTGTTACACTCTTTTAAACAAAGTAAAATTGATATCCATTTCTGTAGTTTACTAAAATATGCATTCTGTTGAATATACCGTGCAAAGTATAGTTATTGTTCATTTACAGAGCCACACAAAAGAATTCTGTTCATAATGGTATAGGGGAATTGTTTGCGATGTATTTGAAAAGATTTCAGATACTACATTGTATCCGAATTACTGTATATTAGAAATGATTGCTCGAAATGCATTTCTAATTATGATATGCGCTTTTTTCACTATATTTATGCATACTATAAAGTGCGTATAAATGCTATAGTTCATATACAGGGCTACAGAAATGAATTCGTAAAGGTTACTGAGTCAGAGTATAAATTGCTTAAAGAAGTGTTTTAAAGGAGTTATGCATTTTTACGCTGAACTGAATTTAGTTTACAAAGAAATATTTGTAGAATATAGATAAAATGATATACAGGGGTCACGCAAAAAGTTGGATACATGGCCATCTATGAGTGATAATATCTGGAAATGTAATTTCAGTAGTTTTAAGAGTGTTTTAGTTTGAATTAAATTTTAGCTAAATAGTGGCATGTAATAAAGGTACTAGGTAAACTACAGGGCTGTACTCAATTATGTTTCCATCTATTAGTATAAATCGCTGAATGATGAATTCCAACCTGTTATGCATTTTCTTGCTAAACTAAATTTTCCCATTATATAGTATATATATATCAACCTACAGATCAAATACAGGGCAGTTCAAAAGAATTGGAATACGTATTTGGCTATGGACGGTAACTACTGAAATCAGTTTTTCAAATATTTTATGTGTTTTATAAAATTTTTACTTAGTTATCTTATTTACCTTATTTGCCTAAATAACGAAGTTTTGCGAAAGCATTCAGGAAGTGCTGGAAAGTGTTTCATAATCTATGCTTAACGCATGATTTTTCTTTCTTGTTTTAATTTAACATGTGCAGCATAATTACTAAAGATTGACCCGCTTGCACTTGAAACAATATAAACAGTTCAGCATTTGTTTCAGGCTAATATTCCATAGCAAAATTTAAATTCCATCTATAATCAATTAAAATGATAAAGTAATATTAATTAAACACAAATTTAACAGACATGTAATTGAACTACGCGTTTAAACCGCTGAAGCTATTAGAAACAAAAAGGGGTTGGATTCCTGAATGTATTTAATATCACTACTATTATTATTACTTTTAAATATATTTGATATTACTTCGCACACTGAAATTCTATCGATCATTCTTTCTAGGACACACTTACGTAAATATACTCTATTCAAAATTCCTGAGACATTCAGAATAATGCGATTGAAGACTTCTTAAGTACGCTTGAATAAAGCTTTAGAAAATTCTTGAAATGAAGGATCCTAACATTTAGTTTAAGAAAAAAAGGACCTCGTGGCCCACCCTCACACACTCCCTCGAACTTCCTCAAACGATTATTTCTATCGATATGACATGGAATATTTTAAAAATGAAGAAACTTGTTCCTTATCTTCTTCGAAACACGTAAAAAATGTCACAAAAATGTCAAAACGGCTGCTATCTTTTGAGGTTTTTCAAGCCAGATATGACCTGACTCAGCTACTCATTGTATAATATGTTCCTTTTTTAAAAAAATAAAGTACCCTTAGAGTTTCATCGTATCTTACATATAAAATGAATTTGAAATGTAATGTTTAAATGGCTTGGGTTTTCTGACCTTTTCTTCAGGAACCTTTGTATTTGTTCTTTCATAGACCTGACATCAGTTCAACTTGGGTATTTTTTTACCGGCAACAGTGTAAATGATAAAAATGATCTAAATGTATTAAAAATGTATATGCAATACATTTATCATTGTTAGTTTCTTCTTTTCTGGGCAAAATAAGAAAATTCTAGCGTTACGAGTGTTACTTTTTTAAACATTGTGATCATATATATTAACTAACAGAGCTAAGTGTTCCTTAATTAAATATATTTATTACAGATGAATTACAATACAATAAATTATAATATATTCAAGCATGAATATGATGAAATTATTAAACTTCCGATTTTTCTCTGTAAATGTCGTCTGATTGTTTTCACTACCCTCAAATTTTCCTTGTATGTTATATATAAAATGAATTTGCAGTGTAATGTTTAAATGAGCTTTCTTACCTTTTATTCGAGAAGGTTTGTATTCATTTTTTCATATACCCGGCATCAGTTCAACTTGGGTGTTTTTTTAGTGGTAACATTTGTAAATCATAATAACGATTTAAATGTGCTAAAATTTTATTATATGCAATAATTATTATTAGTTTCCTCACTTCTAGACAAAATAAGAAAAATTCTTGCGTTGCGAGTGTTATGCTTTTAAACATTGTGATCATATACCGGGTGTCCCAAAAAGGACTGACTGATTTTAAAATTCAATAACTTGCAAACGGTGACAGATATTTAAAAAATTCTTGCAGGAGGGTTATGCATAAGGTCAAAAGTTTTATTACAGTGATTTTCGATTTTAGTTCGAATTACAAACAATAGATGGCGCTGTAAGCAATAGTCGCTAAATACAGGCTCGATTTCTGGTCCTATCTCTTGTTCCATGCTGAAAAAGGAGATGGAAATGTATTATCCGGGCCACGAAGTACCAAAAATCGAGCCTGAATTCCGCGTCTAGTGATCGCAGCGCCATCTATTGTTTGTAATTCGAACTAAAATTGAAAATCACTGTAAAAAAACTTTTGACCTTATGCATAACCCTCCTGTAAGAATTTTTTAAATATCTGTCACCGTTTGCAAGTTATTGAATTTTAAAATCAGTCAGTCCTTTTTGGGACACCCGGTATATTAACTTACATAACTTTAAAGTGCTTGCTTTAAATTTTTCATGAAATAAATATATTTATTAAAAAGAATTATAATATGAAATGAACGATGAATTAAAATAAATTTAAACATGAATATGATTAAACTATTAAAATTGTAGGAGTTTTCAATGTAAATATCCTCCGACTGTTTTCACTATCCTTAAATTTTAATCGCATGTTATACATAAAAGGAATTTGAAATGTAATGTTTAAATGGGTTGTGTTTTCTAACCTTTTATTCAAGAAGGTTTGTATTTGCTTTGTTTTTTTATAGGCCTGGCATCAGTTCAACTTGGGTATTTTTTTTCTGGTAACATTTTTAAATGATAAAAAGGCTTTAAATATATTTAAAATGTATTATATACAATAAATAAAATATTGTTCGTTTCATTAGTTCTAGACAAAATGAGAAAAATTCTTATGTTATGATTCTTGTGATGACATTTATTAACTTACACAACTTTATACAGCTTACTTTAAAGTTTTCTTGAACATAAATATTTTTTTTGCACAGGACTTACAATAACTTCAAACAGGAATATGAAATACATTTTTTCTCTGAAAATATCTTCCGTTTGTTTTCATTATCGTTAAATTTTCATCGTATGTTGTATATGAAATAAATTTGAAATGTAATGTTTAGGTGGGTAGGGTTTTCTGACCTTTCACTCTAATTATGTATGTATGTAACTATGGGGCTTGTTACTTTTATTCACATCATCTTTCTGATTTACTTCGTTGTAATGTAGTCGTGGTAAATTATGAGACAAGTTCTTAAGGGGTCTTAAACGTAGAAAGTTAATAATTAGGGGCCCCATTTAATTTTCTTTAATAATAATAAATTATTTCTCAATAAAAATATAGGTAAGTAAAATTAACTCACCTGCGATATTCCTTCATGAGGATTGCAGACAGATTCTTTGAACATGTTGCTGAAAATAAGTGAATTTATTTATTTTACTTTGTGTGATGAAGTTCTCAGTAAAGATATTTCTGGGGGATAAAATCTTGTTTAATGGACTAATTTTTCCACCAAGTGAGAGATATAGGTTACATATTGAAAATTGAAAAAGGTAATGAAAAATATGATTAATATATATGAAAGTTATGTACGTGTATTTGAGGGATATAGCCTGTCAGTTTCGCTTCTACCCGTAACAGCAAACGCCACAAGTACTAAGTAAGAAAAGGGTGTGAGCAGGGCACATGTATATCAAAAAAGTCTAATTCATCAATTTCTCTCCGCGCAGAAGAAGAGAAAAGTTGTTCGGTTAATTTACAAAGTTTAGAATTAAATCCTATGAGGATTTTTTCTTTCGCATTGACTTGTGGTGTCACATTGCGACACTCAGGCAAGTTAGTCCTCGTTTTAAAGACCGAACAGATTATTTCGTTTCTTTCTAATAAGGGTACCTGACTTTTTATTCTTTTTCTGCTATATGGTATTCCTTTGTACATCAGAACCTTCCATACAGAGAGTCTTGTTGCTTTTAATCCACCATAGTTTCGAAACAGCCTCAGAGATTCTCGTGAAATTGATTAGCTATCTTTTACCCCCCCCCCCCCAAAAAAAAAGTGTGTATTTTTGCGTATGCCGGTTTTGTAATATTACATCTCATTTTTTCCAGTAAGGGGTGAAGGAGTCAAAATGGAAGGACACAAAAGTTTAATTGATTTAATCATTTTTGATTGATATCTGGAGCAGTCTACTCTAGAACTTCCCTAGCAAGCTCTAGTAAAACTGACCATAGGAAAAAGACAGTTGCGTTTACTTAGCAGTTTTTAATCTTAAAATTAATTCGAATTTAAGTTCTGGTAGGAATAACAATTCTGCTGAGAAACAACCTTAATAGGGGGAAATTAGTTTTTAGTACTAGATTTAAAATTTAGGAAAAAGAAACTGAGCATTGTATGTTGAATCGTTAATTTTTATTTTATTTTGAATTTTAATTGAAATTTGAAAACCTTTTCAGTTTCTTATCCTTATTCGAGGCGTTTGAGAATGTCATATTGCCAGAAATGTAAAGTCAGGTAGAGGGGACTTAAATAGGCAGATTTCGTGTAGGAATGAGAGTGCGGATATGCAGAGTTGAGGCAGTAGAGGGCACTTTTGAGTTCGACGGATGAAAGGGCTTCGCTGATTTTAATCGTCATTCCCCGCACGGATTTCTAGCAAAATGCATCGTTGCACCAATGCGGAGCTTGCCGACATGCATTTCATATCTGGGAATGCGCAAGGAAATGGCTCACACTCAGCGCACGTTCAACAGCTCTTGAGCTTGTCGAAGGGCTGTCCTCCACTCTGCGTGATACTACTTATTCCTCTGCATGACTTCTGCTATATCTTCCAGTGCCCGTATCACACCTCGAAGCATAAAACTATCCACTCGCGCGCAACTCCCGATGAAGACTCTCAAATGTTTCGCGATTCGGCAGGTTCCTACCCGGGAATCGTTCCATGTACAGTACATCCTTTGAGCCGCCGTCCCATTCGCGCAGCCCCATACATGAAATGCATATCGGCAAGTTCCGCATTGGTGTAACAACTCATGTTATTCGAATTCGTGCGGGAAATGACGATTCAAGCCAGTGAAGTGCTTTTATCCCTCGAACTCAAACAGCGCCCTCTACTGCCTCAACGCTGCTTTACCGCACCCACCATCCTATACGAAATCTGCTTACTTAGGTCCCCCTATACCTGCCTTTACATTTTTGACACACAGTTTTGAAACACCCTGTGCAATTACATTTACAAATTCTTTCTATTTTCGCAAACCAGGCAATCTTCAGCACCAAAGCACAAAGCAATTATAAAATTCAGAAGCATTAAATTCTTTTCCAAAGATTTTATTTTTCCAAAACAAATATCCTGTCAACGTTAATTTATAAAAGCTTTTATGTCAAACCCATGGGTCTTTTTTACAACCTTAAAATACTCCTCTACAATGCTCTTTGTCCCGTGTGGTCCGTTAATCTCAATAAATGATCCCTCATATTTAATTTTCCCTTTACATTTAGTTTTTGCTGTCACATTTCAAGAGTTTGACCCAAAGAAAGAAAAGAAATTATATTTCAATAAGAAAGAAAAGTTAAAACTTTTTAACACCGTCTGGTTCTCGTGGGTTATCATGGGTTAACGGTTGTATTTGTATCATCACTAAATCACTTCTGATCCCGCTGAGATACCATGCAATAAGGACAGTGGAGGAGGGCTTGATTTATGTTATGGGTATTATTTTCAGAGAGTTTTCTTAGCCCTGATGGCAACGTAATGGTAGTTTAATGGATTTTGGGAACAAACAGTTGTGTAAGATGAGCCGATGCTTCGCCGTAAATTAGTATCTTTATTTCTTTTCCTTTTCTGTAAGGATTTTGTTGCGTGTGTTTTTGCTTCAGCGATGCTTCAGAGAAAGGATTTCTTTTTTTAAATGAATATGGAGTTATTAATTTTTTTAGGAGTAAAATATTTTGTATTGAAAATTTCTTTTCGTGTAAAACTTGGAACAAAAGTGTTTTAATTTAAATCGTATTTTCTTCCAATAATCAATAGGCTTGGTCAATAGGAAATAATAAGAAAAATGCTTAACGTGCTCAATATTTTCAAATGTCCAGTTTGTTTAACGACTTTAACTCGCAATAAATAACACGTCCTAATGCATTTTGTTTTCACTTTTTAAAAAATGCAACGGCTAAAAAAACGCATCTATTAAAAATTTAATTATTCGTTGGACATGTCGCATATAAACTTAAATTGGTTAAGCCTGGAAACAATAATTTAATATATATATATATGCCCTGGTTTAAGAGAAGGAAAACTTTTAGGAGTCAGAATTCACCTTTAGATAAGTGCATATCACCATACGATACAATGTCTTAATCCCAGCGATGAACGCTAGATGACACTCTCTATTTGTGATAAAATTGATTGTGCATGTTTCTATATATATATCAACTCGGTTTATGGCGTCAGATGCCGCCATCCAAAAAATTTACAACAGTCCTTTTCCATTTTTTTCCGGTCAAGGATCCATTCCTCCTCCAGACCTCTATCCCTCATTGCCTTTGCAATATCATCCATCTAGTTCTTCCGTGGTCTTCCCCGTTTCCTTTCTTTATTCGTTTTATAATTGAATGAGATTTTAGGTAGTCTTTCATCATTCATTCTTTTAACATGACCATACCAGATTAATTGCTTTTTTTTAATTTCATCTAATATGGTTCCCTTTATTTTCATCATTTCTTTGATTCGTTCATTTCTTATCCTTTCTATTCTTGATACCCTGCATGATCTGCTTAGGACATCCATTTCTACTGCCGCTAATTTCTTTCTTTCTGTCTCCATAATTCTCCATCCTTCTGCTCCATATAACAATATGCTCTTTACGATAGAGTTGTATATAATATACTTTCTTTTCCTAGAGATCTCCTTACTCCACCAAATAGAATTTAATTTTTGTAATATTGTTAGCAAAAACAAAACAAAAGAAAACGCAAATAATATAAAAGAAGTTTTATTTAAGGCTAATCATTCTGAAGAATGAGTATATTGCTGTCATTCTTTAAAACATGTTACTTATAATTCAGAATTCGTAAATCTTTATTTTGAAAAATCTTGCGCGGCGTAATTTTAGAGCAATTTCTCTTGAGACAATATGAGTCAGCCTTGAGATGATGCTTTTATGAGACTTGACAAATTATTAACAATTTCTAAATTTCTTTTTTTTTAATGTCATTAATATTAACAGTTACGATCATGCATTGTATACTGATTTCTGCTTATTGAAGAGCAGCGATCAGACAGGGAGCGAAGATTTCCGTGTAGCCATTCGAATCTGACAATGAAATGAATAAGATTTCTGCGCAATGGCTTTATCAGTTACCATGTTACGCATCACAAACATAAATCTTAGTAAGGCAGGGGGGATAATGCGATCCGATTTTTGAAATTTCATCTATAGCGATAACTTGAGTAATTAAATGTCAAAATTATAATGCAAACCCCACATGCAACAATCTATTGTAATCCATTGCTGCGTTGTATTTAGGTGTCGGTCATTATATGCAAGAAGCGAAATAATTTAGCATTGATATTTAACTGTAGACATTTTATTTTTCTACAGCCTTTTTCTTTGAATTCGGTATTCTCTTAAGAGCTACCTCAAACTGTGGTATGATAAGTTTTATGCATACAAGTTAACCTGGTGTGCTTTAAATACGAATTCTTGTTTCAGCCTAGTATATATATATATATATATATATATATATATTCAGTCTCCGTTCAGTATTTGTATTAATCATTTTGAGACACCTGTATCTATCTGTATTGTGAAGCACAAACGAGTGCGTCAGTAATACTGACGTCATAATGATGTGGTTACAACTGCATGAGAGCTACAACAATAGAATTAATTATGCGCCAAACCGTACTTGCTGAAATATGCTGATTGGCTGTGAATCCGATTTTAGAACATTTCTCCATACTTGCATTTATATATAAACATTTACTTGCACATATACATATACTTAGCAC
This sequence comes from Maratus speciosus, assembly GCA_963932465.1. NCBI lineage: Eukaryota > Metazoa > Arthropoda > Arachnida > Araneae > Salticidae > Maratus > Maratus speciosus. The sequence continues at coordinate 228,234,339 of OZ010797.1, read as the reverse complement.
CTTTGGTACCAAAAAAAAAAAAAAAACTTATTGCCTACTGGCAAGTTTTGCTAAGCTCATATGCAATAAAACCTGTAAAAAGGAATCTGTAAGAACCGAAAATGTACTCCTTTTAAGACAGTTCCATTATAAACAGATTCCATTTTCACGTTTTTCTTTAATATTTAAAATCAATATTTCTGCGATATATAGCCGAATATTTGAGATGGCACCTTCATCTATAAAAAGCTACCATAGGTTTTTGTTCAAGAATTAGTTCCTTTCTAAAACTATGCCAATCGCCGAAACCACAGAATTCAATGTTCATCTTTATTAAAATCCCATCTTCCCCCATCTTCCGATTTCCAACGCAATTGTTGACTCGAAAAATAACTGTTATTTCATTTATTTGGAATAAACTTATTTACATATTAAATATGTGTTATTGTTAAGCTTATTGCTTAAAAATAAAATCTTCTGTTATCATATTTTTTACAGGAGGATATCAGACAATCCTTTCACATGTGACTGTCATCTGTCTTGGCTTGCAGGTTGGTTGAGGCGGAATCCAAGGTTAGGTCTTTTTTCAAAGTGCAATCTTCCTTTGTATCTGAAAGGGAAATCGATTGCGGAGCTTCATGAATTCGATTTTAGATGCACAGGTAAGTGCTCCTGTTCATATATTCTAATGATTAATTACGGCAATATTTTATTTATTTGTTAATTTATTGAATATCCCTCTAAGCTCGAATATAAGAGTGTTTCAAATGAAATTGACATGAACTAATTTAATAAAGTAAAGCATGAACGGAAAAGAATACTTGACCCAATAAGCAGGTCCTTGGTAAGGTGGATCCGTCACATATGCTCTCCATATTCACTTGATTTATCTACAAGGTGTCTTAAACAGGACTGTCAATTTTGTGAATAAATTAGCAAGAGGGCGGTTAAAATTATTCTAACAATCCAAGTGGCACAGAATGGTTGGACCAACGTTGACTAACTGTTGGCAAATTGTTGTCTCTACATTGGTCGACAGTAAAAAAATGTCTATCTTTCCGTAGCATTTGCGAACGAACTATTTGCCAACATAGTCTCAACAGCGGTCGAACATTTAGCTGTTTAGAATACTGCTCAGATATGCTCCAAATTAGAAAGGCCGCTGTGTCTTACCACTTCCGAACGTTTTTCGCAAATTGCTAACGATGAGACAACAATCTGCACTACTTGGAAGGATATTAATGCGTGAATTCAGGAATGTTTCTTATTATTTTTCCTAGTTTAATACCAAATGCCACCGACAGATGGCGCTTAATTATATCAAATTGTGAGCATTTTCAAATTAACCTTACAATTTCAAATACTGAACTTTCATTTTCACGTTTCAGAAGGGGAAGGGGAAGGAAAATCCGAACCGTAGCTCCAAGCTGTAAGCCTGATGGGGTGTTTTCCTACGGCTGGCCAAACGTGTTTCAGAAACTAAACTGGATCAGGATAAAATCTGAGTTAACTTTGATCCATATTTATACATTTGTATGAGCATTCACACAGTTCGAGTCACCACAGTACTCTCGGTGATATTTTGTGCTAAAACAAGCAAGCAGACTAAAACAATTTCCTACATCACGCATTAAACTCCTGCAAGTATAATCATTATAATTTTCAGCGTTTGATTATTATTTCATTTTAGAAGCCATCAGTCCATTTTTATCAGCATTGATTTCTTTCTGTGGTGAACCTTCAAAGCTACAAAATACTCTCTACTTTTTAACATGGACTTGGTAGTAAGAATCGCTATCGCTATTGCCAATATCAGGGAAACTTCCGATATTTTTGAAAATGATTAGCAATCGATACGACGGCAGCATCAGGCACTATGTACTCATATAATTGGAAATTGAAATAACTTGGTTTGTGTTCAGTATGGCCGAGTATCTACGCGAATGAAATAGGCCGAGAAGAGATTGCCCTCCATAGGGATATTTGTAAGGAAGCGTAACCGGTATTTACTCAATATTCGAAGAAAATTACGGAAAAGTCCGAACTGTAAGGCCGACAGGTGTAAACTCTTCACCTTCCGTCTACTAACTTTGAGTGCAGAACCTCTCAACCACTGATGGTTGACGCCCCCCCCCCCCCCACCTGGCTTGAACCCTTTGTCATAGAAATGGTGCAAATTTCCAAATGGCATTCGCACTTTTTGATTCCGGCTTTTGCTATTTTTGCACATGGAATATCAATTTCTACTAAATAAACGACTTTCTAATTAATAGTTCACACGATAGAATCGCTAAATAGATATAAGTTCCGCATTTCGTCACTAGAGCATGCTGCGAATGGTCTCATTGTGTAGCGCATACTCTGTTACCTATTTCTAGACACCACTTTAATGACTATAACGATATCTTTTTGTGAATTAATAGGCTACATAACGTATACGCTTTCCGTACAGTATAATAATAACGTCGTTTATTATAACGTTTATGTAAATTTTGGGCATGTGAATGTAACTAAGTTTTAGAAAAAAGACAGATAACTTACTAATTGCAATGCCTGATTTATTCATTCGAAGAGTTAGCTGTTGGGGCATTCAATTATTCATAAGTTTAACACAGCAGAATACATTTATCGTTCCTTGTTACGTTTGTATTAACTATGTATTTTCCTGTATTGCTAGGATTAATATTCTTAAAGGAATTGTGTTAAATTGTAATCTTAATTACGGAATAAACGCTGTTTCCTGCGCTTTAACTAACTTTAAAATTTAAATGCACTAGAATCAACGTTAAGTAAAGCAGATTTAGATTTTAGAGATGCATCTGGATTACTCTAGCTAATTGGCTTTTCCTCCAGGAAGTGAACTTTGCTACTTAAAGGCTGTCTTTTATAGTAATGGGAGTAATCTGGAGATTTTCATTATCTCTTTATTTTATGACTCTTTTAAATAATGAATCCACAACTCTTTACGAAGCATTTATTCAAAAACCTAAAGGAAATTTCACTAATAAATCTTCACATCAGGGGCCTCAAAGTCAATGTTGTAGAGCATTTTAATTTTCATGTAACTTCACAGAATACCTAATACCCTAAAATGCGCAATTGATAATGTTAGTTAATATGTATTTTTCTAAGCATTTTATTTGTAGTTATTTATTTGTATTTTTTTTAAGCATATAAGATTTTACAAAGATTTAGAAAATTTAGTTTTAAGAATGTCAAATTAGCAGGATTGTATTTAATTTTCTCTTTCCTGTATGCTGTGAAATTCAGTTGATAGGCAACCGTAAAAGGAAAACAGGAACAAAACAAGAAAGAAAATTCATGTGTGAAGCATAGATATGACATTTTCCAACACATTTATAATACTGTAACTAAATTTCACAATTTAATAAAGTGAAAAATGATATATAAGTGAGCAAGTTGGAAAACGTACAACACATTTGAAACCCATTTTCAGCAATTACTACCCGAAAAAATCCGATTTCTTTTGTGTAGTCCGGTGTATAATAAACAGAATTTAAACATACCAAGTAATATGCAAAAAAGTACTTAAATTTTAAAACGGATATTACAATTAAAGCAATTCTAATAAGTATCGCTCATAATTTCATCACAGTACTGTAATCCAATTTTATAGTGTGTCCCTGTAAATGAACGATAAATATTATAAATATCGTATTCTATAGTAAGTGATGTATACCAATTTCAATACATTTGAAATAGTATGAATTTTCATTCTTGTTTTGTTCCTGGTTTCCTTTCACGGTTATGTAGCAACTGACTTTCACAGCATACAGGAAAGAGAAAATTAAATAAAATCCTACTAATTTGACATTCTTAAAAACTAAATTTTCTAAATCTTTGGGAAATGTTATATGTTTAGAAAAATACAAATAAGTATAGTACCGTTTATACATTTCGCATTTATACGTCTTTCGCATTTATACTTCGTTTCACAGCGGTTCCTATTCATCCTTATGTGTTTTAATGTTGTAAAGTTTCGTTTATACGCCACACAACTTCGTATACACGTCGCTTCTTTCATGCCGTAATCGATTTTCTCGGAATTTTTTCCGTATGTGATGTCGACGTAAGGACATCAAAATTATGCACAATTAGTAAACTGATGGAAAACAGATTGCCAAATTCTCATTTATTATACATTATTAATATATACTGCAAACGATTTTCCCCATAGAGCATAATATAATGCAATTCTTTTGAGTGCCCTGTAAACGAATGATAAATGCTACACACTTATTCATTTTCATTACCGAACATGTTATAGTTTTATCTCAATCACATATATCAATTACACGGCAATCTCACTGTATTTACATGAATTAAAGTTCGGCCGGACAGACAGACAAACCGAATTCATAAATACTTTTCAACTATGTTACAAAATGTTACAAAGAAAAACAGATGCGTATTATTTCAAAATGGTACAAATGGTAAAGAAAAATGTTTTATATTTTTTAAACATCTAACAAGATTCTATAAAAAAAAATGATATAGAGAATTGAAACTGGCCGAGAAAATTGATGAAATTCAAACAGAGTTGATTAACTTGAGACATAGCATATCGAAAATTTAGCATCCATAATATAACATTTAAATCAACTATTAAGAAGTGCTATTTTCATTTCAGTAAATGATAAAATATGAAAACGTTTGAAATCCCATAGAAAACTATTATGGTATAAAAGAATAGGGAACATATTCTTCGATGGAAAGAACCAAATTTAACTAAAAAATATGCAGCTAATTCCGTGTACCTCACCAACATACCTACCTAATTACAAACTAATTGGATGCATTTTGAGGGAATTATCGCTAGACAAACAGACAAACAATAAAAATTTCCTTAGTAAGCTTCAATTGACATTTCAGCAATAATAAAAGTCCAACTCAAAGGTGTATAATGATAATAAAAAGTAACAAGTAATATAAAAATTTTGTTTTTAAAGTCAATTCCTACTTAGGCCATCAAAGAAAAATTTAATATAATCCCTTAAGCTAATATTAGTTTTTGTTGCATTAAAATATCTCAATTTGTTGATTTTCTATAAGCAAGTAGGTTTGCAATGGAACTCTACGGGAATTTTGCGAAATATTAGAGATATCGCCACGTTGGCGTCACTTTTGGCGACTCATTTTGGCCGCCAAATTTGGCGATATATCGCTAAGTTGGCGACAAACTTGGCGGTATTTGGCGACAGAACAGGGTCTCCCCTATGGTAACCCCTTATTGAAAATACTTGAATTGATCTTCAATAACCAATGGCCGCCATTTTGTTTCCCATGCAAAACTAAAATTAATTAATTAAAATTTAATTAATGAATTAATATTTGAAAAAACTGTATTACATCAATTGTCACCCAGTACAAGTTTAAAAAAATTTATTTCAACTTGATAGGATGAATAATGAGTATCTATATTATAAAGGACAAACATATCTGTGCGTAACGCATACGTCATTTTGCGAATGGCAACACTTTGAAATTTGAAATAAAATTTTGGTTTTGCATTTTCTTTACTGCAAATTTTTTAACTTCTATGCATCACACATTTTAACTTTTTACACCGTCGTATAAGGAAAAAAATTCTCTTTTAAATACTATTTGTTTGAAAGCTGTATCTCAATTTGTTTTTGAGATATTAATTTTTTTTGTAGTTTTTAATACAAATTTTGTAATTGTGGCAACTGAAGTACTCCATTTGTACTGAAAGTAAAGGGAAAATATTCATGGTTTATTATTTTTATTCATTATATCCTTATTGATGCCATTTACACATTACAAGTAAAAGTAACTTTTTTATATTTTTTGAACAGAAAATGATGTCAGACATTAAATAAAACACGCATTCTTCTTCATAAATCAGCTACATTTTAATATTTTTACATTACGCTGATAAATGAGTTTGAGGCGCTCGGCAAAATGATTCATTGAGCAAAAGTGATATATTTAAAACAAAACGATCATTTTTTTTTTATAAAACTAAATATTTGACTAATACTACAAATGGCGAATACTATGACAACTAAAGTCAAATTTCTGAATTTTTTTTTTCGCGGGTACTAAGATTAGAACTATTAGGTTTGTGCGAATGTTCACATGAAAAGTTGTATCGGACAAACGTGACTTTAACTTTGGAAATGCATTCATTAATAATCTATTCTTTTGCGCGTTAAAATACTTTCAAATTGTGAATTTGAGTGGTGCGTATGTAAATTACGAGAATGTGAAAATAACGTACTGTTTAGATTTTATGGGGGAAATTTTTATGATGTGACAAAGCGAAATCCTTTTTACTGATTTTTCATCCCGTAAAAATAAACATAAGAGCTCCATCGATAACTTCATAATTACTCATCTTGATTACGTAATCTAATACAGTTTAATTTTTCGATAATTTAAGCAGTTGAAGTTTGTAGAAATAACATTTTGGTAATTTTGGATTTAAAATATTATTTGTTTTAAGAGTTAGACAACCAATGTAAGATGATTTTTTTGTTGTAATTATTTTTGTAGGTTTATTATAATTTCGATCTGACAGTTCTTTTCAAACATTTTAGTACGTCGAATTTCGACGGGTTGCAACTCGTTTTATTAACGATTGAAAATTTGAACAAGATAAATATATAAATAAATAAATAAATAAATATAGGGAGAGTGTGAGCTAATAGTAGGAATTGAAAAAAGGAAATCAACATTAACTTATGACTTGAACACACTTTGTAGTTTGATAAAGTCAATGAAATACTTTTAACTTGAAACTCGTATTGGATTTGAATGTATAATAACAATACGGATGTTTTAGATTCTCACGTAAACTAATTAATGTATTTTTTACAACGACGAAAATGCAGAAACTAAGGTAGGTGTTAAAATACAGGGTTAGCCTAAATGATACATCGGGTCTCAAAACACTGTGTATTGAGAGGTATACGACCTACAAAGACAAATGATTACATGGCAAGATACGTAAACTCGCCAAGTTTAAAATCCCGCCTCGTGGCTCGCTTGCACGCTAGATGGCAGGCCTGTGGCGCCACTGTACAAGTTGGTGGCAATGGTGATGTTCGGCTGGTCTGGGTGATGTTCTTCTGTTGCCATGGCCCCCCAAGTTGCTAGATCTCACGCCATGTGATTTCTTCCTGTAAGGTTCTGTGAAGGACAAAGTTTATGTACCCCCAATGGCAACAATACTGCAAACATTGCAGAAACGCATCACTGCTGCTGTAACGGACATTGATAGAAACATTCTGTTGAACGAATAGACGGAACTGGATTACCATTGGGATGCGTGTCGGGTGACTAAGGGCGCACGCATTGAACATTTGTAGTATGTACCAGAAACTTGGTGAGTGTATGTATCTTTTCACTAGCTAAAGTGCCCAGCGTTGCCCGGAATTTGAAAAATGTTTGTTCTGAAAAATCAATTTCAAAATTTAATATACAACATAAAACAAACAATAAAAAAAAGCAATCGATGTGCTGTACACATGAACTAAATGAAAACCCAATATAAAAATTTATAAATTTATATAACAGACGCAAAAAAATACAGCTATAAATGAACTTATTTCAATTCATCATTGGAGCAATAATGTTAAAATACGCCAAAATTTCCATAATTGGATTTTTATCATGCTTCAGTAAGTTTTTTCACACTCATATGACGTTATACTATATTCACCACGTCCTTTATATTTCCAATATGACGTAATATTTCCTTTTTTTAATTCGTCAAACTATTTATTTCGTTTTCATTTTTCACGTGGAAATCTTGAATTAGAAAAGTTATAACGTAATATTCACTTTTATTTAAATTCGTCAAACTATTTATTTCATGGCGTGGAAATCTTAAAATGGAAAAGTTATGACATAATATTCCCTTTTTTTTAAATTCGTCAAACTATTCATTTCATTTTCATTTTTCAAGTGGAAATCTTGCAATAGAAAAGTAATTGTTATAGAAAGAATTTTATTGTGGATTTTTAATTTTTGGCAACCGCTAAAACGAAAAATGCTTAAATTTGTTAGGAAATTGCTGTCAAATGGGTGGTTTTTTATTAATTAAAAATTAACTATAAATTATTTCGATTCCAGATTACTTTAGCTGCCTCGGTCGTGTTTTAATACAAATGTACAGTCGTGGAAAAAAAAAAGTAAACACTCTCTACTAACTCCTCAACAAATTATCGTAGAAGAAAGTTATTGATACCGAACGATTGGAAATAAAGTCTACTTTTAAATGACGTATATAAAGTTTGCTTAGGGGACCATCTACATATTAAAGCGAACCATAACTTTGTTTTTTTCAATAGCAGTACACAATTCTGACAGCATAAATGAACTCTACACCCTTCAATTAGCCTAAAAACAAATTTTTATGCAATTCGTACCATAAGTTTTCGAGAAATTAATTGTTTTAAAACGAGCGTATTTTAAGGGCTGTATTCAAATTGCAGTTCGTTACTCGATTGCTAACCGAGAGAGCCCCCTTCTTGATCAAGGCAACTTAAGCGCTACTCAATCAGTCAATGAAGCCTGAAAGATTGCAGAATAGCAGAAGAAATTTCAAAATATCTAATCACTTCTATCATAGACGGCCCCTTAAACCATCATTTTGCCGTTTTTTAAGCATAATTTGAAAACTACTTGGAAGAAAAATATGAAATTTTGGATTTCTATAAAGCAGGACTTAATAAATCTAAACCCAGCAAAAAAATTGTAGGTTGCAATTCATAATTTTTTTCGAATATTAATTTCATAATTCATATCATAAAATTATAAAAATTGCAAATTCAGTGTATTTATGTTTGGGCATATTAGTATTATTGCTACACAAAATATTAGCACATTATTTCAGGAGATATAAATAAAAATATGAAAATGTAATTTAACATTAGAAGCACTCAATTTTGAATGTTTATAATTCAAAAACTTATCATTCAAATGACTTGAACTTTGGTATCTAGGTATAGTTTGAACCAAAGATTTGAAATATCTCGTTAAAATTGGGTACCAGTCACTTTCGTCTACGATAATTTGTTGAGGAGTTAGTAGGGGGTGTATACTTTTTTTTTTCCACGACTGTACGTCACATTTCACAATTATGGCTTCCAATTAGTGGATTTATATCGAATTACAGACAGACAAATTTTCATGTTTATATATTAGATATATCGACCCTCTTTGTACCTCGTATACTTATAAATAAACAGTCTTTTGAAACCCGATAGATCATATAGGCTAATCCTGTACAGTAGGACCTCTATAACGGTCACTCCCGAATAGCGGACACTTTTTCGACTCCTATGTATTTGAACATTTTTTCCTCCAAATAGCGGAGTCCTCTGAACAGCGGGCAAATTCCACGCTCCTGAACTGTCCGTTATTCAAATGTTTTACTGTATATGATTTAATAACTAATAACTTGAGTTAATAATAATCCTAATTGCTTGTGTAGAAATATGTCTTTGTATATTAAAATAAAATTACTATACTATACATTGCCATTTTATATACTTTGGTGTTATTCTCCTTATACTTACTTTGAAATTACAATATTAAAATATACAGTTTTCACTTTCCACGACAATAACATATCTCCCAGGGAGAATCATTTAACAGATTAACTTCTGACAAGAACCTAAAAGTTAATTTTTCTTCTGACGGTGACTTAGCAAAGAGTGCCATTGTATTTATTCTGCCGTTAAATAGAGGATAATAGGGAACTTCAAAAATATTTATGTCTCCTAAAGAAAACAAACTCTCCCATAATTCACGTACGTTTTACCCATCTGTCTTCCTTATTTTTAGACGTGTCTTTCTAATTTGCTTCGCGCATTATTTACAATTTAGATGCTTCTAAAATAACCGAAAAAGCCTTTTGTAATTATTTCTAATAATCCACTTTACTACTCCTTATTTGAAAATAAAAATAGTGATACATGTTTGTGTCACATCAAAAATAATGTACTTTGGTAGTACGTGTTTGAACAATGCATAATTCAAAGCGGTTACTATGTTTTGAAGGATTTGTTAGTTATGTAACTGTAAACAGTGTTTGCTGAAAGTGTACCAAAGGAAAGTAAAACCGCTTGTTACAGAACGATAGTAAACATTTTACCACGAAACATTTAGTTAGATTAATGTAGAGCAGGTTTAAAGTTTTAAATTTGTTTATTTATATACATTTACGTATGTTTCGTACATAAAAATTTCTACTTTCGTATGCTTTATTAAGTAATGGTAATATTTTGTTGCATCTGCGTATTTAAAATATCTGTATTATAATTTTTTTTTTTAAGTTTCAAATGATAAATCTATGCTATCTTTTTAAACAATGTATTGCGTAAGAATTATTCCTACTCGGTAAACAATCTTGTAATTTTATGTAAGTAATCTTACGTTAGAATATCTTTCCTTAATTTTTTTCACACAAATTCTGTAAATAGACAGATATCTTATAACTGAAACTTATCGTCGTTCCAAGAATTTTTTAAGTAACTTTTATACCATAAAGCATAATTATTACTAGAAGTATAGTATAGTCACTTTTGCAATAGTATAGTTTTGTGCCATTTCTATTGTTAAAATGAAAAACTTTTAAATATGTAAAAACAGTAATTTCTTTTAAATTTAAATCTAATTAGTATTTGTCAGTTGTGTTTCGGGAGAAAATAGAACTGCTTGGTAAATAACATTAGTAAACATTTTATCATGAAAAAATAAATTACATTAATATAGAATTTTAAAGGTTAAAATCCGTTTTATATGTACTTATGTATGTTTCGTACAGAAAATGTAACACTTTTGTATGTTTTATTAAATAATGAAAATATTTAGCTGTATATGCATATTTAAAATATTTGTAAAAAAAAGTAATTACAAATAAAAGTTTTAAAAGATAAGTTTGTTATGTTTTTTAAAATGTTGTATTATGAGATAATTAGTTTCACTCATATTCTAACATAAGTTTATTTCTTTCCTTACTTTCTTTAATACAAATCTTGTAAATGTTTAACTATTTTATAGCTGAAATTTATTGTTGTTGCAAATTTGTTGAGTAATAACATTTGTCCCATAAAATATAACTCTTATCAGACTCATAATATTGTCGCTTTTGAAATAATATAGTTTTTACACCATGTCTGTTGTTAAAATAAAAACTTGGAAAAAAAGTTCTTTTAAATTTAAACGTAATTAGTATTTGTCGGTAGTGTACCGAAAGAAAATAAAACTGCTAGATAAATACCAATCATAAACATTTGTGTAAGCCTTTGTGTAGTTAAATTTTGTAAACATTTAGGTAATTAAATTTATTTATATGTATATCGGTATGTTTCGTACATGAAATTTAACATTTTTGTACGTTTTGTTAAGCAATGGTAATATTTAGTTGCATATGCATCTTTGAACTATCTGTAAAAAAAAAAAAGTTTCAAAAGATAAATGTGTTATCTTTTTAAAATAATGTATTATGTGATAATTAGTTCTCCTCATATTTAAATACAAGTTTATTACTTTCTTTATTTTTTTCATACAAATTTTGTAAGTGTATAAATATCGTATAACTCAAATTTATCGTCGGCCGTCGGAAGAATGTTTTAATTAATAACGTTTGTCAGTTAAGAGATTTCCAGAAGTATATTACTGCCGCTTTTGCAATAGTTGTACCAATAGTTGCAATAGTACCAATAGTTGCAATAGTTATACCAATAGTTGCAATAGTATAGATTTTCTACCATTTCTCTAGTTAAAATGAAAAACTTTTAAATATATAAAAACAATAATTTCTATTAAATTTCTTCTAGCCCAATTTAAATACAGATCTAAAAAAGAGCATTTTTTTTTTTTTAATTCCAACCTTCGCAATGTATACATGTCGATGATTTTTAAAATTATTTTTTAATTTATAAAAGCAGTAGTTTCTTTTAATTTAAATTTAGAAACATAAAAAAGAAGAAAAAAACGTCACTACCATATGCGAGAATAAATAATGTAGGTAAACTACTGACTTTTAAACTTCCATTTCTCCATCGTCCTGATTCAGAGACGATAATTTATAAATTATTTACACAGTTTGAAAAGCTTCATAAAAACCTAGCAGAAAAGCTTATAATATATTTGCATACCCTTCTTATTAAAGATATAAAAGAGTAAAATTTTACTTAAAGAACATGTTATTGTTTTAATACCGTAAGGATAATATCTTTTTTAGTCACCCGAATTTTATTCTCGAACAGATTTGTGCATTTATTAAATTTTATTTTCGAACAGATTTGAGCATTTATTAAATTTTATTTTCGAACATATTTGAGCGTTTATTAAATTAAGTAACCTGGAATTCTACAGTAAAATCCATTTGCAGCTAAAAAGGCAACGTATTCTATATTCACTGTATTTCAAACAACATCTCCACGTGGTGTATTATTGCGCTCTCAATTAAAGTCTCGACAACAGATTTGGAAATGCTAGGAAAACCAAAACCTGCAGGGTGATTGCGAAAAATAAATTTCATTTAGAATACATATTACTTTTCTAATTTTATGACGAAAATGCCTTCTTAGTTAGTTTGTATATTATGTTTAGAATTTTTAACGGTTTCGTGCATATGTGACTGTTATTACATAAATGTGATTATTATCAGTTTTAAGAATCTGAAATTGATCACTAAAATCCACTTTCAATTTAAAAGTTTCATAGCTATTTCTATAGCATCTATGAATTTCAAGAATGTCATCTATGCGTGAGGTACTGTTACAGTCTCAATTAAAGTTTGGACAACAGATTTGGTAATACTTACTAGGAAAATCAAAAGCTTCAAAAAGATAGCGGGAAATAAATTTCATTTAAAATATATATTACTCTTCTAATTTGGTGGTGAAAAATGCATTCTCATATAGTTAATCTGAATTTTATCTCTAGAATTTCGAACGATTTCGTGCATATACGTGACTGTTATCACATATATGTGATTGTTATCAGATTTCGGAACTTGAAACTGATGTACTAAAAGCCACTTTAAATTTAAAAGTTTCACAGCTATTTATAAAGTGCCTGAATTTAACGAATGACATCTATGCGTAATGTACTGTTACAGTCTCAATTAAAGTCTCGACAACAGATTTGGTAATTACTTACTAGGAAAACCAACAGCTTCAGAAAGATAGCGGAAAATAAATTCCATTTAAGATATATATTACTCTTCTAATTTCATGGTGAAAATGCTTTCTTAGTTAATCTGAAATTTATCTCTAGAATTTCGAACGATTTCGTGCATATCACATATATGTGATTGTTATCAGATTTAGGAATCTGAAACTGATACACTACAATCTACTTTCAATTTAAACGTTTCGTAACTATTTCTATAGCCTCTCAATTTCAAGAATAACATACATACGTGAAGTACTGTTAATCGCGATTAAAGTCCCAACAAGACATTTGGCAATACACTTCCTATGAAAACCAAAACTTTCAAAGAGATAACGGAAAAAATTTCGTTCGAAATACATATTATTCTTCTAATTTGCTGGCAAAAATGCCTTCTTTAGTAATCTGAATTTTATCTCTAGAATTTCAAGAGGTTTCGTGCACGTATATCTGATTCTAATCAGATTAAAGAACACCTGAAACTAATACACTAAAATCCACTTTCAATTTAAAAGTTTCATAGCTATTTCTATAGCCTCTGAATTTCAAGAATGACATCTATGCGTGAGGTACTGTTACAGTCTCAATTAAATTCTCGACAACAGATTTGGTAATACTTACTAGGAAAAGGAAAAGCTTCAGAAAGATAGCGGAAAACCCCGACAAGAGGAAATAGAAATGTTCCAGATAGCCTATCTGAGACATTTTTTGAAGCAATCTATCGATACTTAAAAAGGACGCCACGTGTTCCATGGTCTGTCCGTTTTACCCTCCTAGGGAGCAGACGTCGGCACTTGACTTATCGACAGAGTTGGCAGTCCTAAGTGTTCTTTCTTCAAAAGTCACGATTTATATTTTTTTTCATCGATTTTCTTTTTTCTAACTGAAAAAATGCATGGTTCCATAAATCGTTGTTTTTGGTGGATATTTATTATTTTTTGTGTGCAGTTTATTTATTTTTATGTGGGAGGGGTTCTTTTCTATAATTGGATATGAATTGGGAACGGGGCATACTGAATAACTTTATTGATTGGTATATGAAAAAAAAGAAATTGAGGTTTTTAGAAAGAGTAATTTATTTATTGTAAATGTGCCAGAAACATGTGGCTTTTTATAGTGAAGAAGAAAAATGCTATAAAATTCTAAGAAAGATGTTTTGTTAAGGTAAATATATCTTTATTAAGAATTTAACCCTTTATCTACTGACGGTACTTATAAGTACCATTAAAATAACTTGTTAAAAAATTCATTTAATACATCGATTAGTTATAATACAATTTAGAATGAGTTATAGATACATTACTTTATCTTGTTCCTAAAGCATTATGGGTTACACAAAACAGAAATATTTTTAAAGGGATGATTTCTTTTGCCTTTGCATCTTTTCAGCTTTCTTGGCGTTGGGGGAGGGGGGGGGGGATTTTTCAATTCGGAAATATTTCTATATTTCTGTTGTAAGAACATTAAATTTGTACATTTCCTAATCCTGCAAAATACTAAGAAAAATATTTAAAATAAAAGATTTTAGTCGGATTATAAATATTGCACAAAATCTCTATAAATTCAAACATAATTAATCCATCTAAATCCTTCCATCCTTCTAAAATTTATTAAATGTTTATGTAAATCTTCTAATGTAGTTTAAACTATTCACGAAAACCGATTTAGAAGATAAAATTTTCATTAATTCATAATTCAGTAGATAAAGGGTTAACAAAATATACTCAATACAACTATAACTTAGAGTCAACAACGCAACTCAAAATGGAAAAATTTTACTGGAAAGTAAGTCTCGTTAATTTTTTTTTTTTCATATTAAATTATAAAACAGTAAATTCTCATCTTTTATTAAAAACATGAGACTTCCGGCATAAAGTTTTAGTTGATTTTGTTGTTATTTCTGTTTGAATTTAACTTACACTTTCACTTAATATCTGACAAATATACATAAAAATTTCACAAATATTTCCCACCTATATTTCTTGTCAAGTACCTTTTACTAAAATGTTTTAATTGCCGTGCCTAAGCTAATCTTTAGCTGAATATTGAAAGGTGCCGGAGGTTTTCATAATACGTACATAGACTAGATTACCGGCAAAACTTCATTTTCAAATGCATGAAAGCAAAATTTCGTGTAGGCGTGTTTATCACTTTGTAACATGCAAAGAGCATTTAAAATATATTTTTAATAAAACAAACAAACTTTTTAGCAAGTCTATATAGTTTATATACATTATAGTGTGTCGCAATATTGTTCCAATGTTGCATTCAGTATATCTAATGAAATAAAAATACTCTAAAATATCGGCTTTACATGGAAATCTTTACAATGAGAAGTCGCTATTACAGAGATATCGCTTGCATTGGAGATATTTACAATGAACTTCTAATATTGCAGAAATATTGTCTGTATATCGACAATGAAATGACAAAATACTTCTAGCAATATTGTACGAAATCTAAACAGGCCAATATTATTTTTTTACTAATACAGTGTATAAATTAAAAACCATATTCAGCACTACCTAACAGTATTAGTTCTTAAAGAAAGTCAATTTTAATCCACCCAACTGCCAACACTTATAACATTTATACATTGTGTACAAGAATGAAAATGGAAAATTCTTTTAAAAGATGAAAATCAATCGATTTAAAATAGAAGAAACATATTAAATAATACATCTAATGCATTCATATATTTTAATAATTCACATTTGGTAAATATTGCAGAATAATTACCAATATAAAATATATACAGATAGACTTAGATATTTAATAAACCGACATTGAAATACTAAAAGAACAGAATTAAACACCCTTCAAAATCACAAAGGAGAAGAAAATCACGAATTCCCCAAATATTTTCACTCCCGTATATAAATTTGACACTTTTAGAAGCATTAAAAAAAATGCCGTCGCTCAAAAGAATTCTTCGAACTGGAGAAAATGGTGCATTCCTCCCCCTCCTACTCTATAAGGCACTCACGAGAAAGGTATTAGAAGTTATTTTCAAACCAGTCCAAATACCCAATCATTACCACTGCAAACAATCTGTCTTCAAACTGCCATTTTCCTTCTCTAAAAAACATACCGCATTTGACAGGAACACCACGTGACCTTGTCCTGCCTGTCTCCCAGCGTCCCGTCTCCCTCAAGATTAAGTTAGGAGCCCCTAACCTCGTTAGGTCAGCCCCCGCGGAGTTTTGTTTTTGGCTATATTCTCTCCTCTACTCCTGTCTTTTTTACTTTCATTAATGTTGCACATTTCTTGTCCAAATCTTTTTCTTTTACCCAAAACTGTCTTGTTTCGCAACAGGCAGAACCAGATTTTAAAGTAATGTTCTCGATATCTGCGAACGTCTTCTGATAGCAGCGGGGATAGAACCTTGAATGTCTTTTTAGGTGGAAATAATATCATAAGCTTCGGTGATTTCATTGGTGCTTTATTTACTTTACTGATTTTTTTTATTTGAAGAACATAATCATTTAACAAAAAATAAATAAATAATAATGTAGCTTTTTTGTAAACAACAAAATAAATTAGAGTAATTGTTATAAAATATATTTGATTCTTAATGTTTTATTTGGTAAATTCTAATAATATTTCTGAGTAAAACGATTCACACTTCTTTTTTACATAAGACCAGATTTTAACCCTTAAATGCCGGGTGTTGCTTTTCGACAACATACCCAATTTAAGCTCTAAAATACTGTTAGAATAATATTGAAGCTATAATGCCTAATGTTGCCAATAAAATACATTCTGAAGATATTATTAAATCGATTTTCAACATGTAGATGGCAACACTTGTGCTGTTTAAGAATAAGGATAGATTTATTTTTTCAATTGTTGCTACTTGTTCTTTTTGTTTTGTTTGGAAGCTTGCGAAATACTCTATTTTGTTCTGCAGTGAGTAAGTAAAATTTATTTCTTATTATAGTTCCTAAAATTCTTGTGTGTTTTATTATAGAATTTTATCAAGGAAAATTATTTCTTCAATTAAAGACCAGTATTGGCGATGAGTAACAAACTGTTTTTTAGCCGTAAACCATACTTAAAACAAAATATGATTTTTTTTTAAGTATTTTTCCCATGATTTATTTAAAAAATGAAAGCCGAAAAACATTATTACAATGATTTTTGAAAAATCAGGCATTTAAGGGTTAAAGTAATCTGCAAAACGTCTTTTGATAGCAGTGGGTGATAAAAGCTTGAATTTCTTTTTAGGTGGAGTCATAAGCTTTGGTGATTTCACTTATTCTTTATTTACTTCACTGGTATTTTTTTATTTGAAAAACATACTCATTAAAAAAAAAAAAAAAAAGGTGTAGATTTTTTGCAAACAACAAAATAAATTAGAATAATTTTTATAAAATATATTTGATTTATTTATTTCGTAAATTCTTATAACATTTCTGATGATTCACACGTTTTATATTAAATAAGAATAAGGCCAGATTTTAAAGCAATCTGCGAATGTCTTCAGATAGCAGCGGGGGTAGAACCTTAAATGTCTTTTTAGATGGAAGTAATATCATAAACTTTGATGATTTCACTGATTCTTTATTCACTTTGCTGATTTTTTATTTGCAAAAGATAAACATTTAGCAATGAATTCATTTTTATGTAGCTTTTTGTAAAGAACAAAATAAATGAGAATATCTGTCATGAAATATTATTTGGTAAATTCTAATAATATTTCTGAGTGAAACGATTTACGCGTTTTTCATTAAATAAGAATAAAACCAGATTTTAAAGTGATGTTCTCGATATCTGCGAATGTCTTTTCATAGCAGAAGGGGTAGAATCTTGAATGTCTTTTTAGGTGAAAATAATTCCATAAACTTTGCTAATTTGACTGATTCTTCATTCATCACTGATTTTTTATTTGAAGAATATAATCATTTAGCAAATAATTATTTTTCATGCAGCTTTTTTGTAAACAGCAAAATAAATGTGAATAACTGACATAAAATATATTTCATTCATAATGTTTTATTCAGTAAATTCTAGTAACATTTCTGATTAAAACAATTCAATGTTTTTCTTAAATAAGAGAAAAACAAGATTTTAAATTAATGTTCTCGATATCTGCGAACGTGTCCTGATATCAGATGGGTAGAACCTTGAATGTCTTTTAAGGTGGAAATAATAAAATAAGTTTTAGTGCTTTAACTCATTCTTTATTCGCTTCACTGATTTTTTATTTGAAAATCTAAAAAT
Organism: Maratus speciosus; assembly: GCA_963932465.1. Classification (NCBI taxonomy): domain Eukaryota; kingdom Metazoa; phylum Arthropoda; class Arachnida; order Araneae; family Salticidae; genus Maratus; species Maratus speciosus. Next base: position 228,215,963 of record OZ010797.1, on the reverse strand, counting down.
TTAGCACTGAATTCATTTTCACGTAGCTTTTTAGTAAACAACAACAACAACAAAAAAAATGAGAATAACTGTCATAAAATATATTTGATTTATAATATTTTATTTGGTAATTTCTAATAAGATTTCTGGATAAAATAATTCACACGTGTTTTATTAAATAGGATAAGAACAAATTTTAAAATTCTTGTAATCTGCGAACGTCTTCCGATTGCAGCGGGGGTACGAGATTGAATGAATGTCTTATGTGACAATAATATCTTATACTTTGGTGATTTCGCTGATTCTTTATATTCACTTCATAGATTTTTTTAAAGAATATTACATAGCAATGAATTTATTTTCATGCAGCTTTTTTGTTCACATCAAAATGAATGGGATTAATTTTCATAGCTAGGAGAATTTCCCTATTCGAGCTGCTTCAAACTGACTAATAAGTTGGGAGAAATTCAACTCATTTCACGGCGATGCTATTCAAGCCAAATCCATCATGCTTTCCTTTATTATAAGTTTTCCTAATATTTTAATTACTAATCTTATTTTAATCAGCATGAAGTAACATTTTTGATTAATATTGAATTTAAATCGGTAGTAGACAATTATGTACCATAAGGTCTGTAATATAATTATACGAGGAAGAACTGTACCTTGATCATTGACCTTTAAAAACGTTTGCATAGACTATTTCCAGCAAAAATCATGCTAGAATCGATTTCATATTTAAATTAAAATTTGTTCCAGTTCACTTGTTCTTACCAGTATTAGAATGTAGACAGTTAGCAGGCAGATTTATCCCAATCAAAATAATGAATGATTTTAATTGTTCAGAGAAACCTAAAATAGATGAAAGAGATATGCTTTATCCGCTTACTAAAATATACATTTTATCCTCTTTCTGAAACACATGTATTTATACATTCTTCAGCTATGAAATGGAACATTTGATTATGTGAAATCACATTAGCTCACTTCGATAAATAATTAAAGTTATTATTGCGTAAAATGCTTTAAAAATGCTAACCAGGTATTATTTAATATATATATATATATATATATATATATATGTGTGTGTATTTTTATACTTAAATATTGTTTTCGCCTTTTTAGGTGTCGCTTGTAATTATATAAATAAGTAGCACCTAAAGTCGTCGTTTGGTCCGTTGGTCTGTCTGTCTGTCCGCATATATCAGCGCAAAAACTACCCAACCGAATGGTTTTAAATTTAAGATATATTATTGGTGCAGAATTTTGTAGAGTAATTTCAAATTTTATGAAATTTGGAGGTATAGTTCAATTACAGGGACGGTCAAAAATGTTTTGCTACATTACGGCCAATGGGAAAAAATAGTTTCAAGTGCATTTTAATGACATTACACCCTTTCGAGCATAATGAAATTGATATGCATTTATGAAGTGTACTAAAATATATATTCTGTAGAATATGCGGTACAAAGAATATTTATAATTCAATTACAGGGCCACACAAAAGAATTCCGTTACATAATGACATAGGAAGACACATTGTTTTCGGCGTATTTTAATTATGTTAAACTATTTCACATATAATGAAATTGATATACGTTGCTGAGATTTACTAGAAGTTACTTCCTGTATAATAGAAAATACATAATATTTACAGGGATACAATAAAGATTTCGGATACTATCCTGCATCCGAAATACTGTCTATTAGCGATGATTGCTGGAAATACATTTTTAGTTGTGATATGAGTTTTTAAGTTTAACTAAATTTTTGCATATTACATTGTGTGCATAAATGCCGTAGATCATATTCAAGGCTACACAAAAGAATTCGTAAGGGTTACTAAATATGAACGAAAATAGCTTAAAGGTGGTTTTTAAATAGGTTAAGCATTTTTACTCTGAATTACATTTAGTATACTAAGATATGTTTGTAGAATGTAGATAAAATGATATACAGGGCCACGCCAAGAATTGGATACATGGACGTCTATGGATGCTAATCTCTGGAAGTGTGATTTCAGTAGTTTTAAGCATGTTTCAATCTTAATTAAATTTTAGCTAAATAGTATTAGCTGTGTGTATAAAGTAGTGTGTATATAAAGATAAAGTAGTGTGTATATAAAGATAAAATAGTATGTATATAAAGATAGTTATGTAAAATACAGGGCTGTACAAAAGTATTCAAATATGTTCCTTCTATTGGTATAGATTGCTGAAAGTGAAATTTCAACCAATTATGTGTTTTTAAGACTTTCCAGCATAGTTAAAAAGTATTTATGAATTCGGTTTGTCTGTCCGTCTATCGTTCGGAACCGTAACTTGCGTTAATATAGCTGAATTGCTATGTAATTGATATTATTGAGATTTACTATTCCATGTTCGGTATTTAAAATAAAGTACGCAGCCTTCATGGTTTATTTACAGACACACTCAAAAGTATTCCATTACTTTATGGTAAAGGTGCACAACCTTTTTTAGAGAAGGGCCACTTACAAAAACATCTGGGTTGTCGAGGGCCACATCAGTAATACGGAGAGAATTCTTTCGTGATCTGTAGTTTATAATCAGATAAAACAAAATGGTTTCAGAGGGGGGTTGGGTTACCCCTCAAGGTTCCCCTACTTTTGTCACCATACCCAATTCAGTTGGCAAGGTTATATGAACAGTTTGCGTTTGTATACATGCAACACAGATATGGCAAGGATTGCTTTCAAGGAATGATGATACTCCTTGACTTTATTCGGGGGAATAAATTTTGTTTTATTATAAGTGCTAAAAAAACAAGCATAGGTATGATAGTGGCTAGGTGTCGAAAAAAAAACTTTTTTCCGCGCCCGATAGACGAAATTTTCGATTTTTCCGCGCCTGATTGACAATATTCGTGATTTTTCGAAGCCCCATCGACAAAACTCGCGATTTCGTGCCCGATCAGCAAGATTTGGGATTTTTCCACCCCTTATCGACGAAATTTGTAATTTTTACATCCCTGATCGACGAAATTTGCGTTTCTTCCGCACCCGATCAACAAAATTCGCTATTTTTCCGTGCTTGATTGACGAAATTCGCTATTTTCCCGCAGTCGATAGACGAATTGTTCGATTTTTCCGCGCTTGATTGACAAAATTCGCGATTTTTTCGTTACCGAAAAACCAAAACCGCAATTTTTCTTAGCCCGATCAACAAAACTCGCGATTCTTAACTGATTTACGAAATTTGCAATTTTTTCCGGCGCAAATTGACAAAATTCGCGCTTTCTTCTTGTGATAAACTGACGAAACTAACGATTTTCCCGCGACCGATCAACGAAATTTTTAATTTTTCCGCACATCATCGAAAAAATTCGCAATTTTTCCGTGCCCGATCAACAAAATTTCCGATTTTTCCGCACCTGATAGACAAAATTCACAATTTTTTCGTGCCGACCAACGTAATTTACGATTTTTCGGACCCCGATCGACAAAACTCACAATTTTTCAGTGCCCGATCGACGATTTTGCGATTTTCCTGATCCTGATCGACAAAGTTTGTCATTTTTCTAAGCCTGATCGACGAAATTCGCAATTCTGAACTGGTTCTGACGAAATTTGCAACTTTTTCCTGCGGCAAATTGACAAAATCCGCGTTTTTATCTCGCAACTGACGAAACTCACGATTTTTCCGCAGCCGATCAATAAAATTTTCAATTTTTCCGCGCATCATCAACAAAATTGACAATTTTGTCGTGCCTGATCAACGAATTTTGCGATTTTTCCGAGTCTGATCGACAAAATTTGGGATTTTTCCGTTCCCGAACAAAATTCGCGCATTTTCCGATCCCGATCGACACAAAAACTCGCGATTTTTCCGCGGCCGATCGGCAAAATTTGCGTTTTTTTCCGCGGCTAAGCGACAAAATTCTCGTGATTTTTCCGTGCCCGATCAACGAAATTTGCGATTTTTCTGCGGCTGATCGACAAAGTTCACGATTCTTAAATGGCTGACTAAATTTTCTATTTTTTCCGCTGCAAATTGACGAAATTCAAGATTTTTTTCTGCGACCTATAATAATGCGGATAAAAATTGCAATTTTTTTTCAGTTATAAATTGACGAAATTCGCGGGCCACACGCTAACTCATCGCGGTTGCACAAGTTGTGCATCCCTACTTTATGGTCTATGGGGCAATGTCGTAATTATGTAAATGCGTAGCACCTGTAGTCGTCGTCTGGTCTGTTCGCATATAACAGCGCAGAAACTACCCAACCGAACGGTTTGGAATTTAATATATATAATCGTTGCAGAATTCTGTTGAGTCATTTCAAATTTTATGAAAATCGAATCAAAACTTAAAAAGATATTAATAAAAGTTTTCTTCTGTCTATTAAATTCTATTATATGTAATTAATTCAACGAGATCCCATGATATGTAATGATTCTAGGTTGCCAAGGTGATGGCGTCCTATTTAAGATGGAGTCCTAACTTCGTATTACTGAATGTAATATATATAATCGCAATATATTTTGCATTCATGTAGTTTTGCATAAAAGTGCAACAGTTATTGCTTCAAGATCTGAATATTTATAAAATTAGTTATAGTTCGAACGCACCTCATTTTCCACATTTCTCCGACTTGTTTTTATTATTATTACTAGTCGCACTTGGCGACCAGTTTGGTCTCCCTTAAACATATGGTAAGCATTGTATCACGTTACTTTTATACATAATTTAATTTACTTGCTCAATCCTTCGCCAAATCCGAAGATTCTGATACAGAAATCCTGAACTCGGTATTTTTATGTTAGCCGGGTGCAGGTGATAAATCGCCAAACTTTGTTTCCGTAGTATTTTTTCCTATTTCATTTAAAATATAGTACTTTCACTCATTTTATTTAAAATGCATAACTTTAAAACCGAAATATTTACAATTTATGACTCTCAATAATTATTGCTTAAAAAAAAAAGAAGAAGAAAAGTAATAAATAACATCGACAATGACCATGACATTTAATTTCAACATCAAAGCTTTGTTTTAATTTACCACGTGAAAAATTGTTTAGGACAGTCGCATGAAATGGACTGTTATAATACTGATGACACGATATTTACAATATTTGGCGATTTATCAGCTGCTCCCGGCTAACATTAAATAATCAAATTGGCCACTTGGCATACAAAAAGTGAAGCGGTCAACCCGGAACTGTTGATGACAGTCACATGACTTAGGCTTTTATTATATAGATTTGTGAATATTTTATTCTCATAACTGAGGGTTTTTTATACATGACTTTGAAAATTTATTAATGGAATTCAATAAAGACTCGTCAAAGCTTATAAATTGAATATTTAGTAACCACGTCATTTCTAAGCCACGGTACAATGCTACAGGTGCAACTTTTCATGGAATTAATAAATGAATGCTAAATAATTCTAAATCAAGTATCAGAGATGAAAAAAAATCTACCATTACAGCTTTAAAAGAATTGGTTAAACAAAGTTTATTTTAAAATGTATGCAGCGTTTTCTGTTATCAAATAATTTTCACGAAAAAGTAAATTAGAAAGACTTACGATATGTATAATACAGTCCAATAAGGATGTGAGGGAAGGCGAAATATTGATTCTCAAATTCCTTGCTCAACAACGCAAAATTTTCTGAGTCATTTTTAAACGTAAAGGCATAAAATTGGCAGATCTGACTATTTAAGCGAGTTGGAATCGAACACCGTTTTCTGTTTTTCGATAGACAAATTATTTATCCAGTTATAAGCGATTCTTGTCAAGTGACGACTGTTTTTTTCCTTCCTGGCGCTGCAATGTCGGGAATTCGATTCAAAACGCCCACTTTGACAGTATTTTCTAAAATATTTCTTTCCTTTACCAAAAAATGGAAAATGCCATTCGATTACATAGTTTTTGAATAAGAACACCTGCCAATTTGAGGCTTTTCCTATCGATTCAGAAATAAGTCAGAAAATGGCGCTTTTGGATTTGAGAACATCCTTATGTGAGTGAAAGTGGTTATAAAATGATCCATTTTTTATGCCTTAAAAGTATATCTGTAGCATATTTCTTATGTAAAAAATACTACATATATTTTCATCATTATTCAAATTTTTTAACCCACGGGATTCGTATACATTTCGAAAAATACTTAACCAAAAATGTTTTAAAAATGGAAATCACCATTCGATTACATAGTTTCTGAATAATAACACCTGCCAATTTGATACTTTTCCGAACGAAAATAAATTCAGTAATACGTCAGAAAGTAGGTTGCTGGATCTAAGAACAGCCTTAAGCAACTGAAAATTTTAATAAAAGGATCCATTTTTTAAGCTTTTAACGTATATCTATAGCATTTTTCTTATATAAAAAATACTTCACATATTTTCATCATTACTCAACTTTTTTAACCTACGAGATACCTATACATTTCCAAAAATGGGAAACACCGTTCGATTACACAGTTTCTGAATAATAACACCTGCCAATTTCATGCTTTTCCGAACAAAAATTAATTCAGTAATGTTCCAGAAAGTAGAGCCTTTGGATTTGAGAGTAGCCTCAAGCGAGTGAAAGTGTTAATAAAACGATTCATTTTTTACGCCTTTAAAGTACATAGCATTTTTCTTATGTAAAAAATACTACGCATATTTTCATCATTATTCAACTTTTTTTAACCCACGGGATTCCTATACATTTCCAAAAATACCTAACCAAAAAATTGAAAAAAAAAATGGAATAAGCTAAACATATGATAAAAAAAGAACTTCTGGATCATGTCTCCAACTTATCACGGTTATTCTTGTTGCTTCCACGAATTCCGAACACACAAAAGAACACCATTAGAGATTGCATTTAGCTTTCTGCCAGCCACACAACTAACCTTGTTAGTTACTTTTCTATCATCCCGATGGACTAAGTTCTTTTTTCTCTGCCCCTTTCCCGCCATTTCCTTTAGAAGCAAGGGCTTTTCCATTCTTGTATTTGTTGCCCTTTTGTCGGATAATACTTATTATTTTCGCCTTGGATTTTTGGCTGAAACGGACGTGCTGGGATCAATTTGGCGTCTCGGTGGCGTCTAAGTTTTTATTTTTTATTCAATTTTTATATTTTGCCGGGAGTCAGGAAGGATAGAGATCATCGACAAAATTTAATAATTTTTATTACCGACGTAGTATCCTTTTTTTTTTTCTTTTTTTTCTTGAAAACGTATTGTATAAAATATTATAAAATATTCATTCTGATTATGGAAGATTCCTCAATTTAAATGTGTATTTGTTTATATAATTTAAATTTTCTTTTTTTTTTCTTTTTCAATACGAAGTAATATACAAGCAATGAATTTGAGATAAAATGTGTTTTTAAAATATGTCATATTTTTCTTGTAATTATGGTATGATATATTTTATTATTTTATTTAAAAATATATATTTTACACGCCACTCTATAGGACAAAAAGAAAAGCACTAATAAAGGAAAAAGAGCGGTCATACGAATTATGAAAAAGGAGATGAAAAAAAAGGACCGGAAAATTTTAAAGAGTTTCTCAATGAAAAATATTTAAAATCTCACTAATCTGCATATTTTATTGGAAATCCAGCTTTTGACTTCGATGTATCTGGGATCGTATTATGCGGGTTTTACTGTATTTTGTATTATTTACTAATCTTCGCCATTCTGTGTGTAAATAAAATCTGCCAAAACGAACGGTTTTTAGGCGCATTCGTAGTTATATAAATACGTATCGCCTATAGTCGTCGTTCGGTCCGTCCATCTGTCTGTCCGTCCACATATAACAGAGCAAGGACTACCCAACCGAAGAACCTAAAATTTTAAATATATAATTGTTTCAAAATTTTGTCGAGTCATTTCAAATTTTATGAAAATCGGTTGTATAGTTTAATTATAGGGACAGTCAAAAGTTTTCCGTTACATTACGGTCAATGGGAAAAAATATTTCAAATGCATTTTAATGATGTTGCAGCCTTTCGAGCAGAATGAAATTGATATGCACTTATGAAGTGCACTAAAATATACATTCAGTACAATATGCGGTGCAAAAAATATTTATAAAACTAGTTATAGTACGAACGCACCTCATTTGCAACTTTGACGTGCAATTTCCAATTTGTTGACTCTTTCCAAAGATAGTTGAAAAGTGTGTATGAATTCGGTTTATTTGGCCGTCTCGCCGACCCTATAGCTGAGCCTAACTTGCGTAAATATTCTCCGATTGTCAATCATTTGATATGTGTCATTGAGATTTACTATGACATGTTCCGTATTATCTTAAATAAAGTGTGTAGCACTCACAGTTCCTTTAAGGGACAATGTAAAGAATTATGTTACATTATAGTTTATGGAGAAAAACCGTTTAAATGTATTTTAAAAATTTAAGACTATTTAAAATATTGAAATTGATATATATCATTGATGAGCACATCAAGATGCTTACTGCTGAATACTGAGTGCATAGCATTTGTCATTTAAATACAGGGAAACACAAAAGTGTTAGGTTACAGTATTGTCTATGAGCGATAATTTAAGGAAGTGCGTTTACAGTTCGGGTAAGCGTTTTTAAATTTAATTAATTTTTTATGTATTACTTGAAGTGTATAAATTATATAGATCATATACAGGACTGTATAAAAGAATTCGAGTACATTTCCGTTCATTGACAGAATTGCCGAAAGGGAATTTTCACCTGTCATATTTCACCTCATTTTCTAATTGAACTAAATTTTACCATAGTATGTAGTATATATACAAATCTGTAGATTATATACAAAAATTCATAAAAGAATTTGAGTTATTTTTCGATTGTAGATGGAATTTGACGATATTGAGTTTTCAAATGTGTTTTCACTTTCTAAATTGTTTACTTAGAATTCAATTTTGATCTTATTAAATGGTTTTATTATAGTATCCTGAATATCTTGGAAAGGGTTTCCTAATCTATAAATGTTTTTTTTTTTTGTTTGTTTTTTCTTATTACTTGGACTTTTAACTATTTTTCATTTCGAGATAATACACTTATTTTATTAAGTCTTAATCTTTAAACTTTATTTTTTTTTAAACTTTTTTTAATAGTTTGGATTTTATAACCAAAAGACCAATACGTTAAAATTAAACTAACTGATAATTTAAAATTAAGTTAAGAGTGTGCTGATAAACAAAAACTGAGCTCAGACAAATCGGGGAATTATATCTTGGTCTACAAAATAGTGTAGATGAAATCTGTCATATTAGACCATATTTTATGTCTTCGTACTGATTTCATAGTAACTGTTGTTTTTTGTTTCACCGTTCTGATGAATTATAAAAAGTCTTCGAACGGAAACAATACACAGCCTTAACCCCATTTCTGAAAAGGAGACCACTTTTGGTGCTGATTGAACCTACCATTGAGACCTGGTGCGTTTTAAAGCCCTATATAAGGAAGTTTGAGAATCGATAAAAATTTTCTGTTAAAATAATATTTTTTTGATTTTACAGCAGCATAACTTTCTGAAAATGCAATTTTCGAAACCACTTATCGACTTATAACATAGAATTTTTTTAAAGAAAAGCATTTAAAATTACAAATTAGGCAATAATAAGTACAAAATATTGAAAAAAAATTTAAAAATTCCTTCAAGAACTTACAAAATTGATTTTGAAAAATTACAACATTATATTTACATTTTTGGCGGGAGAAAAGTTGGCGTTTTTTTTTTTAAAGTAGGGTTTTCCGGCAACCCTATTCAAATGTCATAGCTGCTTGTGGTGTGTGAGTGAGCAGTGGTTTGGACTTCGCTAGAAATGGTAATGTCCGACCTAATTAGGCCCAGTAAATTTTTTAAATTGTATAAAAATATTAATTTACTTTATGATTATTTTTTTCCGAAAGACACAACATTTAAAAGAAGAACATTTCATTTTAAACTTTCGAAACTTTATTCTATCTGACTTCAAAATAAAATAGTTTGCTTATTTTGTATTTCACTAAAAAAATAGTTTTCAATGATCTTGAAAGCTTTTAACAGATATATATTTACTATTTATGAATTTATCGTCTGCATAGAAAAAAAAACTGATTGTGTTTGCTTATGCTATTATCAAACTAATCGCTCTGATTTAATTCTAATACGTACCGTACATATACTAGACACTAGAATGATAAAGTAGGCGAGAAATGTTTAGCGCCATATTTGGCGACTTAACTCACCTTTGGCGTGAAATAAATAAAGATCCAATAATAAAAATTTAAAAGTATAAAAAAATATATAAAATAGGATTTTAACAGAGAAATTTTATCGGTTCTCTAACTTTTATGTATAAGGCTACAAAATGCAGCAGGTCTCGATGGTAGGTGCAAGCAGCGCAAGAGTGGTTCCCTTGTAAGTATTTAATTTTCATTCTAATGTGTCACTGTGTTGTGGTAAAACATTATGAAATTGTAGTATTATTATAGTTTGATATGAAAAACGTATAAGTTAAACAATAGATATTTTAACACCATAAAGAACCATAATACTTTCTAATACTTTTCTATAAAATTGAAAGTGTTTATGAATTCGGTTTGTCTGACTGGCCGCACTCTCTCATAAATATGTTCGGATTGCCATGTAATTTTTATATGTTATTGAGGTTTACTATAGAATTTTTCGTACCAAAAATGAAGTATGTAGCATTTATAGTTCGTTTGCAGGGCACACACAAAGTAATTCCTTTACATTATGGTATAGTGGGAAAATACGTTTACGGTGTATGTTGTTGATGTTAAGATATTTCAAATGAAATTATATCTCTATGCATTACTGAGGTAGGCTAAAACATGCGTTATCAGGCACATAGAATAAGAAGAATTTATAATTCGTATACAGGAACGCACTAAAAAATTCCATTGCAATAGGATCTAGGTGGGAAAATGATTTTGAGGTGCATTTTAATGATGTTTTGATACTTTAAACTTAATTAAAAGGATTACTGGGCTGCACTACAACATATATTCTATATGCATTTGTCGTTTATTTACAGAGACACACAAAAGAATTTGGTAACAAAACAGACTATAATCGATAATTACTGGAAGTTCGTTTTTCGCTATCATATAATTTTTATTTTGCCTAATTTTTCGTGAATTGCAAGTTTTGTATAAATTCTGTATATAATACACAGGGCGATTGTGCATTTGTGATTCGGCACAAAAGAATTCGCCCACATTGCAGTATACAGACAGGAATTGCTGAAAAGTAATTTTCGTTGAGTTATGCGTTTTTTAAATTGCTCATTTAGATATATTTCACTGTATGAAAAAATTAAATTTTTTAATAGTGTTTCGTGTTTGTTGGGAAGTGTTTCATAATGCGTGATTTTCCGTTCTTGTTTTTTATAATGGTTTAAATACTGTGCCCTCAATTTCGTTTTAGGTTCTGAAGATGAACCACCAGCTGGATGTTCTCGTGAACCAATGTGCCCTCATCCATGTTCATGTTACGATGGCGTCGTAGATTGTAGAGATAAAGGTCTTAGCAGAATACCTGACCACATACCAGATACAGCGACAGAATTGTAAGTGGTAGTATTAAGTATTTCGGTAACTGGTTATGATTTATAACGCAATTCTATGTAATACAATTCTCCATGTAACGCACAACTACTCGCATGTAAACAATGAATTTTGCAGTTAAGAAGCATCTGCATTTTACATTGTAAATAAAATCGCTACTCACTATAGGACTAAATTTGATATACATTATCTCATCTTCATCTCCTTAATTTAGAGATTTTTAATGAAAAAATTGCTTTTATTGCAATAAAAGTTTTGAAAATAAGTAATGTAATGTAAGATTTGGTCCAGGAATATTTGGGTCAAGTTTAAAAAATAAATTTAACAATGTGTGAAATGAAAATAGTATACAAAAAAGTTTAATCTGCATAACTCCTAGTCTCAAGAAATGCAATATAAAGATACTCTACTGTATTTTGATGTGTTTCAGACATATTTGGCTATGTTTAATAAGTTATGGTAAGGGATGTGTGAAATGTGATCTACATACTGCACAACTTTGCGTTTTTAGGTTTGCGTTATAAAGATCTTCTACTTATTAGTTTTTAAATGTTTTCTTTTTAGGTCTTTACTGATTTCGTCGAAATTTTCACACATTTAATTTGGAAAACATATTTCTATCCCTCCGAACTGTTCAAAATTTTTGTAGGTGATGTAAATCTGCTCTCTAGGCTCTAAAAGGTTGTGTTGAAATACTGACGTTTAGTGTCTTTTAGCGTAGAAGAAATATCGTCCCCATAAGGAACGATGTGACCTGAGTTCGCCGGTTTATTTAAACAGGTTAAAATTCATATTTCTAAAAACTAATTGCACCATCGATTAGAAGAAAGTTTCAGCTTTAAGAACATATTTTTGGTTTGTTAGTACCTCTAAAATTACTTCCTAGAGGGGCGTTGCAATAAGGGAGAAAGCTTTTTTTGGAAAAACAACCCTTTTTGAAAAAAAAGAGTTAACTCTGATATTTTTTTTTATTTGATTGCGGCATTTGAGACGTAGAAATATGATCTTTCAGAATATGTTTTCCGTTTTTAACTTTATTAAGCAGTTCGGTCGAAGTAAGTTAATAAATAATAGCAAAATCACCCCCCCCCCCTCGAAATTACTTCTTTCCGTCCTCCGTTTGTTGCCAATGCGGAAATAAGGCTATTACGCATGCGCCAGAGATTTTTTCCTTCTCGCAAAGACAAAGATGAGTTTTTAATGAGAGTACATTGCAAGTGTTAATTAATAACTTAACTAATTATTAGAAATTTAAAATTTGGAGTCTCTGGTGAGGATCCACTTAAGGATCCTCACCAGGATCCTTAAGGTGATCCACCACGGCTCTTAAGGATACACTTTAAGCTAGCCTCACAAAACTTTTCAGCCTCGTACGTGCCGTAGATTTCGCTAGCCACCGCAGACACACACACACAGACATACAGAGTGAAACTTTCTTTTATTAGTATAGACGTACTACCTTTCAGGATATGTTTTCCGTTTTTAACTTTATTAATCGGTTTGGCCGATGTAAGTTAATAAATAATGACAAAAAGCCGTCGAAATTGCTTCTTTTCGTCCTTCATTTTCTGCTGATGAGTAAATAATGCTATTACGCATGGGCATAGTTTTTTGAATTGATTGCGGCGTTTGAGACGTAAGAATATGATCTTTCAGAATATGTTTTCCGTTTTTAACTTTATTAAGCGGTTCGGCCGAAGTAAGTTAATAAATAATAGCAAAATCCCCCCTCCCCGAAATTGCTTCTTTTCGTCCTTACTTTCGGCCGATGCGTAAATAAGGCTATTACGCTTTTTTCCTTTTCGCAAAGACCGATACGAGTTTTTAATGAGAGTACATTACGAGTGTTAATTAATAACTTAACTAACTATTAGAAATTTAAAATTTGAAGTCTGTGGTGCATCAAGAGATAATTTAAGCTAGCCTCACAATAATTTTCAGCCTCGTACGGGCCCTAGATTTCGCTAGCCATCGCAGACACTTACACACAGACAGACAGAGCTAAACTTTCATTTATTAGTATAGACGTACGATCTTTCAGAATATATTTCCCGTTTTTAACTTTACTAAGCGGTTTGGCCGATGTAAGTTAATAAATAATGACAAAATGCTGCCGAAATTGCTTCTTTTCGTCTTTCATTTTCTGCCGATGCGAAAATAAGGCTATTACGCATGCGTCAGCGCTTTTTTTCCTTTCGCAAAGACTGAGATGAGTTTTTAATGAAAGTGCGTTGCGATTGTTAATTAATAGTTCAACTAATTATTAGAATTTTTTAATTCTGAGTCTCAGGTGCATCAGGAGACACTTTGACCTAGCCTCACAAAAGTTATCAGACTCGTATGTGCCGTAGATTTCGCTAACCAACGAAGACACACACGCACAGACATACAGAGCGAAACTTTCTTTTATCAGTATAGATATTTATTGACTTAAAAATACAATGTACTTAATTTACTACGTTCTAAAAACGTTCATCAGCATCAAGAAATCACTGTACCTATAAAGTATAAGACACGTAAAATCTAAAAATTTTTAAGTCCTACTTTATTTAATAAATTATCAATCTTTTGACAGAATTTAGGATTAAAAACGTACTAAAAATTCCTTGATAAAAATTTTCATTCCGTACAAAATTTCCTATGATGCAAGCTTGCTTAAATAATTCATATTTTAAGACTATGAATCATTTAAAATTATCTATCGTTTTAATATTAACAATTTCCTTGAAATGTAATTATATTTTAAATATAAATGTCTTTAAAATTCTGAGAAACTATTTCCTTTCCACATAATCTTCGGTAACTATATTGTAATTACCCGCGTGTCAATGTCATTAAAATGCTGTAAAGCTCTTAGAATTTCATTAGAGGATTTACTGACAAAGTTGCTATATCTTCTGTCTCTCTTTCTCTTATATTCTGGTACTTTTAACAAATCAAGCGTTTACAAACTCTAAGAATTCTTGTACTTATTGCACCTAATTGTCTTTACTTCTCCCTACAGGCGTCTGGAACAGAATCAAATTCGTGAAATTCCTTCCAAGGCCTTTGCATCGTTTAAGCGTCTAAAGAGAATGTGAGTACATTTGTCTTTTCTTGTTAATTACAATTTGTCTCAAAATGGTAATCTTAATGAATGTTGTTTGGCTTAGCTTATCTGCCAGGAATGAAGAATCGTGAAAAATTCTGGGTTACCGTGGCAGCTTGGTAGTAAGTTATTTTGAAAACATGAGCTATTTACAAAACTCCTTCGAAGATACATTGTTTAAATCAGTAACACTTCACTTAGGCGGGGAAAACAATCATTGTTATAATTTTGAACTACCCTCTTCACGATGAGCGTCACGTATAGCATACTTGTCAACATCCGACATAACTTCCGTAAAAAGTGAGTTAATTTTAACCAGTGAGTTAATTTAAAAATGTTTCGAACCAGAATTTTTTTAAAGAAAGATATCAAACTTGTTCCACATGGAAACGGGAAATTAAATTCTTCGCTGGTTGCTTTATGCACCGCGTTGGCCTTGGCGCAGGAGATGCAGCCCAACGGCTAGTTGTTTACCCATTTAATTTTTAAAATTTTAAACTTCTTAAGTAATGTTTAATTTGTTCTTAAATTTTTATTTTCTTTTTCTTTTTTTTGTTGTTTTTTGAGTGTTGAACTCAAGAACTTAAGTCGTCCCCCCCCCCCCACACACACACACACACACATCATTTCATTTTTGCACTGCTGTCCAAGGAATACTACCTTGTCATGTATCCAAAGTGTCCAGTAACCGGGGATGTGGGACATAAGTCCCGGGCTCCTCGGCCAAAACTCTTCGCATCGTCTTCAGGAAATTAAATAGTTAATGATACATGCAAAATATTTCCGGTTAGAAACCTATTTGTGTTTAGCCTGGTTTAAATTAACTCACATTATACGGAAGTTAAGTTGAAAGTTGGCAAGTATGATATTGGTGGCACATAAAGTGCTCAGAATCCTTGATTATTTCCAGCACTCATTTTTAATTGGAAATTTCGCCTTTTTAATCAAAGCACTTCTGCAATTCAACTGTGCAAAAATGTCTATTTCTAAAAGCCAGTGACAAAAGATATAAAATTTTGTAAAGGACTCTCGACCAGAAGGAGTTAAGAAAATTAGTGTTTTGTTTTGAAATTGTCATCATCTACCTGCTTAATAGCTTATTTACTAGCGATGTGACGTCAGTAGTGCTGTCAGATATCGTCACACGTGTCACAGTGGTAACGTGATCAGAATTTGACTTCTTTAATTAGTCACACTGTAACTTTCAAGCGACTGCCATTTAAGACGTCAGTGTAAAACTGATATTGAAACAATTTTCAACCTGTTATAAATTAGATTATACTAACATCATGGTAGCAGAAATTAGACTCGTCTTCTACCTTACGTGACGACGATTACGACAAAAATTGTGCATTTTGGTTGTAAACAGCCATGAAAACAAAACTTATGAATTTTATCCTTATTTATACATCTAAAAAAATTTTATTTATATAGTTATTACTGTTTTTTATATACAATTTATTCCTGTTAAAATATAAAAGTAAACAATTGGCTTGTTTATATTCAATAAATTGTATAAATATTGAAAAAGTTGTTTGTGTATATGAGACAGTGAATAAGTTGCCAGAAAATATGCATGAAAATTACCTTTTCTCGCCAAACCCATTATCTCTATCTAGCCAAAACTCCTATACCGGAAAAGTATCGAAAAATGTTTCTTTAATTACGAAAACATAATCTAACCACGGATGAAACCATATACACCTTCTCCTGAAATATCAGCGATTCCAAAGAGTGTCCTGGAAAAGTGTAATACTACACGCTGTACACAACGCTGTCACTATTTGTTTTTATAAATGCTTCTTTAAATCTTAAAAATACGTTAGATTATTAAGATTAGTAATCTTAATAATCTAACTTAATAATCTAAATAACTAATCTAAATAACTAATCTTAAAACTCCAATCTTAATAATCTAAAACCTAGAGTAAGAAATATTTGCCTTTTTGGCAGTGTAAATAATGAAAATTAAGATAGTGAAAAAAAAAAACAATGGGAGACGATTTACAGTGGAAGAATTTATTAATTCAAATCAATTTTACTTGCTTTTCACCTCAAAAATATAACTCAAAAATCAAAAATATTTCTTCCTAGAGTAAGAAACATTTGCCTTTTTGACAGTGTAAATGATGAAAATTGAGAAAGTGAAAAAAACAATGGGAGACGATTTACAGTGGAAAAGTTTATTAATTCAAATCATTCAACTCAAAAATATTGACAAAAAAAAAAAAAAAAGAAATTTTGTGAATGAAACTTTCAAAATAGCAGCTATAAAATAGCTACAACATATTTAATTCACCAATATTACAGCGGTGGGCAAAAAGCTTTCCACTCCGACTATCCAAAGCTCTATTTCTGTGGTGAGACAAGTCAGCCTGGAGAAATTATCCTCTGAAGTGATTTGATTATCAGTTTTTAATTGAAGAGAATATAATTCGTCTAATGTTATTTAAATGGCAACAAAAATTAAATTTATTATGTGAAACAAGGAAAATTATCACTTCACTGTAAAAAGAAAAACGGATACTTTTCAGGAGCCTTGGCAGTTTTTTAAAACTTTGGCTTCAGGAAGTAAGATTTGTTGCCAAATGATGTAAACAGCTATTAAAAGAAAGCTTTTGATCTCTTATGCTTATTTATATGTGTATTAATATATCTAGGAACATTTTATTTACATAAATTGCTTGTGTATATGAGAAGTGAATAGGTTGCCAGAAAATATGCATTAAAATTTCCTTCTCTCGCCAAGCCTATTATCTCTATCTCGCCAAGTACTATACCGGAAAAGAACCAAAAAATTTGTCTTAATCTAAGATAACGTAACTACCACATACGAAAATAAACAATAACTTCTGAAATACCAACGATTCCAAAAAGCGTTTTAGAAAAGTGTAACTAAAACACGCTGTAGATGACGCCATTTGTTTTTATAAATGCTTCTTTAAATCTCAAAATACATTAGTTTCTGAAGTTTCTGTAGAGGAAAGGCCCTTTTCGGAATCGTGAGTAACTCCGAAGAAATTATTGTGTAATTCCGTTTGTGGTTATACTTATACTTTTTTCAATTCCTACTATTGGTTCACACTCTCCTTATATTTATTTATATATCTTGCTCAAATTTTCAATCGTTAATAAAATAGTTATTATTAATCCTATCAAGTTGAAATAATTCTTTTTAAACTTGTACTGGATGGCAATTGATGTTAATACAGTTTTTTCAAATATTAATTCATTAATTAAATTTTAATTAATTAATTTTAGTTTTATACGGGAGACAAAATGGCGGTCATTGGTTATTGAGCAGCATTTAATGCATCTTCATATCTATAAGGGGGGTTACCGTAGGGGGGGGACCCTGTTCTGTCGCCAAATACCGCCAAGTTTGTCGGTATATCGCCAAATTTGGAGGCCAAAATAAGTCGCCAAAAGTGACGCCAACTTGGCGATATCTCTAATATTTCGCCAAATTCCCATAGACTTCCATTGTAAATCTACTTGCTTATAGAAAATCAACAAATTGAGATACTTTAATGCAACACAAACTAATATCAGCTTAAGGGATTATGTTAAATTTTCCTTTGATGACCTAAGTATAAATTGACTTTAAAAACAAAATTTTTATATTACTTGTTCTTCCTAGAGTTAGAAACATTTGTCTTTTTTACAGTGTAATAAGGAAAATTAAGACCGATTTAAAATGGGAAAATTTATTAATTCAAATCAATTTTACTTCTTCTTCAACACAAAAATATTGCTCCCCCCCCCCCCCCCCGCAAAAAAAAAGAATTTTGTGAGTGAAATTTCGTAAATAGCAGCTATAAAATAGCTACAACATATTTAATTCACCAAGATTACAGCGGTGGGCAAAAGCTTTCCGCTCCGAATATCCAAAGCTATATTTCTCTGGTGAGACAAGTCAGCCTCGAAAAATTATCCTCTGGAGGGGCCCCAAGAGAAATCCATCACCGTTGGAGGATGTGCCACCCAAAACGAAAGCCTCACAGTCATACGTCACCTGTCACAGTTGAAGATGTTCTTCAGATTCAAAAGAGAACATCTCCGAAGCTCCGCTGCACTGGGTGGTAGAAACTGCTAAGCATATTTTTTTTGTAATTGAGTTCTTCAGAAAACTACAACTATTCAAACTGAATTTCTGGGAAAGGGGGGAGGGCGAAGGAAGAAATATTTAACTAGAAAACAGGAATTCTGCTTTTTTAGAATTTAGTGTCGCCCCTGATGAAAAAAAGTATATATGTACATAAATATAGATAATACAAAACATATTTCAGTTTTAAGACTTAAAACAGACGGTTATATATTTTACATAAAATGACATCATTCGCATCCTCTGAAGAATTCCTCATTTATGATCCAGTCATAAACAATATCTACAGTAAAGTATTCATAGGACGGCACTATCGCTGAATAATACAGATATATATATATATATATATAAGATGTAACTCAAGAAACTCGACAAAAAAAATCGGCTATCTAAGAATTCATGTACCTTCATTTGCTTTTAATATAGATAATTAAATTAAATATAGTTTATAATAGCTCCATGTTTTATCAGAAATTATTCATTTTTATTTTTTTCAAAATAGCACGTATTTTAATTACATTTTTTTTTCAATAGTTATGACAAAATGGCAACAAAAAGATATAATTACTATTTTTCAACTATTTTTCTCTTTATTTTCTACAGAAATGGAGTACTTAAGTTGCCAAAATTAAACAAATGGCTCTAAAAACTACAAAAAAATTAATATCTCAAAAATAAATGGAGATGCAGTTTTCAAATAAATTGCATTAAAAAGTACTTTTTTCCCCCAATACGACGATATAAAAATCGAAAATGTACGATGCTTAGAAGTTTTTAAAATTGCAGTAGAGTATTTAACAGTGTAATGATACATTTGCTTTATATTTTATGGCTGGCTTATGCAACGGAACGTTATTTTTTGGAGACGACACTTTCTATGCTGGGATAAAGAAATAGCACACTGGGAGCTAATAAAACCTCTAAAAGCTTTCTTAGTAAGCAGCTGGTATTTACAAAAATCGTTCGAAGAATTTACAATAATTTTGTCGATAGAGTGAGAAATTTAGATTTTTGGCGCAGACGGGAACACACCTCTTACTTTATTTAGGAGAAGAAAAAAATTTGATGACTGTGCCGGAAGCGTACTAAGTTGACATCTCTGCCTGTTTCATTAGGCTTCAAAAAAAAGGTGTAATTTTTTTTTAAAGATGAAAAATAAATGTTTATTCCTTCAATTCCTACTATTAGTTCACACTCTCCCTATATTTGTTTATTTATATATTTATTTATTTATATATTTATCTTGTTCAAATTTTCAATCGTTAATAAAATACTCATTATTCATCCTATCAAGTTGAAATAATTTTTTTTGAACTTGTACTGGATGACAATTGATGTTAATACGGTTTTTTCAAATATTAATTAATTAATTGAATTTTAATTAATTTTAGTTTTGCATGGGAAACAAAATGGCGGCCATTGGTTATCGAAGGTCAATGAAAGTATTTTCAATAAGGGGTTACCATAGGGGAGACCCTGTTCTGTCGCCAAATGCCGCCAAGTTTGTCGCCAACTTGGCGATATATCGCCAAATTTGGCGTCCAAAATAAGTTGCCAAAAGGGACGCCAACTTGGCGATATTTCTAATATTTCGCCAAATTCCCATAGAGTTCCATTGTAAACCTACTTGCTTATAGAAAATCAACAAATTGAGATACTTTAATGCAACACAAACTAATATCAGCTTAAGGGATTATGTTAAATTTTCCTTTGATGACCTAAGTATAAATTGACTTTAAAAACAAAATTTTTATATTACTTGTTCTTCCTAGAGTTAGAAACATTTGTCTTTTTTACAGTGTAATAAGGAAAATTAAGACCGATTTAAAATGGGAAAATTTATTAATTCAAATCAATTTTACTTCTTCTTCAACACAAAAATATTGCCCCCCCCCCCCCCCCGCAAAAAAAAAAGAATTTTGTGAGTGAAATTTCGTAAATAGCAGCTATAAAATAGCTACAACATATTTAATTCACCAAGATTACAGCGGTGGGCAAAAGCTTTCCGCTCCGAATATCCAAAGCTATATTTCTCTGGTGAGACAAGTCAGCCTCGAAAAATTATCCTCTGGAGGGGCCCCAAGAGAAATCCATCACCGTTGGAGGATGTGCCACCCAAAACGAAAGCCTCACAGTCATACGTCACCTGTCACAGTTGAAGATGTTCTTCAGATTCAAAAGAGAACATCTCCGAAGCTCCGCTGCACTGGGTGGTAGAAACTGCTAAGCATATTTTTTTTAATTGAGTTCTTCAGAAAACTACAACTATTCAAACTGAATTTCTGGGAAAGGGGGGAGGGCGAAGGAAGAAATATTTAACTAGAAAACAGGAATTCTGCTTTTTTAGAATTTAGTGTCGCCCCTGATGAAAAAAAGTATATATGTACATAAATATAGATAATACAAAACATATTTCAGTTTTAAGACTTAAAACAGACGGTTATATATTTTACATAAAATGACATCATTCGCATCCTCTGAAGAATTCCTCATTTATGATCCAGTCATAAACAATATCTACAGTAAAGTATTCATAGGACGGCACTATCGCTGAATAATACAGATATATATATATATATATATAAGATGTAACTCAAGAAACTCGACAAAAAAAATCGGCTATCTAAGAATTCATGTACCTTCATTTGCTTTTAATATAGATAATTAAATTAAATATAGTTTATAATAGCTCCATGTTTTATCAGAAATTATTCATTTTTATTTTTTTCAAAATAGCACGTATTTTAATTACATTTTTTTTTCAATAGTTATGACAAAATGGCAACAAAAAGATATAATTACTATTTTTCAACTATTTTTCTCTTTATTTTCTACAGAAATGGAGTACTTAAGTTGCCAAAATTAAACAAATGGCTCTAAAAACTACAAAAAAATTAATATCTCAAAAATAAATGGAGATGCAGTTTTCAAAGAAATTGCATTAAAAAGTACTTTTTTCCCCCAATACGACGATATAAAAATCGAAAATGTACGATGCTTAGAAGTTTTTAAAATTGCAGTAGAGTATTTAACAGTGTAATGATACATTTGCTTTATATTTTATGGCTGGCTTATGCAACGGAACGTTATTTTTTGGAGACGACACTTTCTATGCTGGGATAAAGAAATAGCACACTGGGAGCTAATAAAACCTCTAAAAGCTTTCTTAGTAAGCAGCTGGTATTTACAAAAATCGTTCGAAGAATTTACAATAATTTTGTCGATAGAGTGAGAAATTTAGATTTTTGGCGCAGACGGGAACACACCTCTTACTTTATTTAGGAGAAGAAAAAAATTTGATGACTGTGCCGGAAGCGTACTAAGTTGACATCTCTGCCTGTTTCATTAGGCTTCAAAAAAAAGGTGTAATTTTTTTTTTAAAGATGAAAAATAAATGTTTATTCCTTCAATTCCTACTATTAGTTCACACTCTCCCTATATTTGTTTATTTATATATTTATTTATTTATATATTTATCTTGTTCAAATTTTCAATCGTTAATAAAATACTCATTATTCATCCTATCAAGTTGAAATAATTTTTTTTGAACTTGTACTGGATGACAATTGATGTTAATACGGTTTTTTCAAATATTAATTAATTAATTGAATTTTAATTAATTTTAGTTTTGCATGGGAAACAAAATGGCGGCCATTGGTTATCGAAGGTCAATGAAAGTATTTTCAATAAGGGGTTACCATAGGGGAGACCCTGTTCTGTCGCCAAATGCCGCCAAGTTTGTCGCCAACTTGGCGATATATCGCCAAATTTGGCGTCCAAAATAAGTTGCCAAAAGGGACGCCAACTTGGCGATATTTCTAATATTTCGCCAAATTCCCATAGAGTTCCATTGTAAACCTACTTGCTTATAGAAAATCAACAAATTGAGATATTTTAATGCAACAAAAACTAATATTAGCTTAAGGGATTATATTAAATTTTTCTTTGGTGACCTAAGTAGGAATTGACTTTAAAAACAAAATTTTTATATTACTTGTTTTGGTTATTTTGTTGCCTTGAATTGACAAAGATCTAACTGAAAAATTCTACTAAAATGAGATGGACGTCTAGTCTTATCGACAATTTAAGCTGACGTATATTGATTTCTAGCAAACATTTCGAGTGTTAAGTGAATTCAATATGTTTCTAACTGCAATGTTGCTTATGGAAATTCGATTTTCCTCGAAAGAGGGATTAAAACAATTAGAACTTTGTCAGTCTGAATTTACTTCTTAGAATAAAATGTCTGCTTTCCAGTGTCCATATTTTATTTTTAATATCATCATATATAAACTCCATAAAATTAATCTAGCGATCACGGAAATACTCGTAAAATAATATTTTTTCATTCATTCACCATGAACGTTTCTGAAAACGTCATAATACAAGAATTTAAAAATGAAAATAAACATTCATTCAAAATAAATTTATTAAGTGACTATTGTAAAACGGAATTATTTACTGGCACCACACTTAAACAGTTTATCTGTACTGTTAAAAATTTTGCAGCATTCTGGCAGGTCATTCGACCGTTTTTTGAAAAAACGGTTTCATAACCATAATTTAACTCTTTTCTGACCATAAAATGGCCAATAATATGGTCAGAATAGTGTTAAAATTACAGTTGTGTAACCGTTTTTGAAAAAATGGTCAAATGACCTGCCAGAATGCTGCAAATTTTTAACAGTGTGATTATTCATTTCAATTATCAAGTTAATTGATTTTTACTATGTTTACCAATACACGTATACAAAATGTTAATAATCATCAAGTACTTTAAAATTAAACACATATATAAAAGCGCATCTGATAACAACAACAGAAGTAAAAGCAGATTTTTTAAATATTTTAGATAAATTCAATTTATTCATTTCAGTTATCAAGTTAATTCATTTTTATTATGTTTACCAATATACGTGTACAAAATGTTAATAATCATCAAGTAATTTAAAATTAAACACATATATAAAAGCATAATACCGACAGAAGTAAAAGTAGATTTTTTAAGTATTTTAAATAAAAAATTATTATCTTGTCGAAACCAATTTTAAAAGAATCATGTTATATTTACGAAATACATTTGGGATACGTTTTAAATACGATCGTGATTATTATTTTTTTTTTCTACTTTGACAGATATTTAAACCTTAGTATTTTAAAAATCATTGTATTCCACAATTTTGAAAAATGTCAGGTTTATATTTATCTCCAATTCAGATATACTTATACTTGCAAAGTACTTGTAAACAATAATTTATTAATTTCAGTGAAATAGAACTATTGAAATTCCAACAATGAATGTAAACTATTAATAACATTACCTAAATAATTTTACTAGCAAAACAGTTGAAATAATAATTATGCTCTACAGTTTCTGTTTCATAAATAAAGATGTTCTCTTTGGTATATTCAAATGCAGAACAGCTAAATCGGACATATCCATAGTTACATTTTAAATTTAAATGTCAAGCATTTAACATCGTATTGCAACGAAAGATATTTAAATAAACAAGTTGTAAAAGCATCCCTGAATCCATTTTAAGGGTTAAAGGAAAATACAGTTTTGGAATGCATATGCATATTTAATTCGTTGCTATTTTCGAATATCACTTTGTTTAATACATACAGTATATTTTACAAAGGTTGAATAAAGGATATATACGTATATTATATTTCTTGTCACATAGTATTATGTTTTACTAAATTAGACGAAAATGTAGTAATAGTAAATTCTTTAGTTATAAGACATCAGAGATAACATCAGTTCTTAAGAGCCTACACTAGTCACACGAAGAAACTCGAACTATAATGTTAAACCCATGGGAGAAATCTTCATGGGTTTTTGACTTGTATTTTAATATTTTTAAATCATTTTTCTTGCATGGGTTACAAGAAGTCGATATCTATCGCTGTGCGTTGATACTTTGTCGGTTTTCGTTACAGTTTTTTTTTTTCTTTCAGGATTGTTTCACTTTCAGAATCGGTTCCAACCGATTGAAAAAGTGAAAGTATCCGCATATAAAAAAAACTGTAACCAAAATCGAAAAGAACAAACGCATTACAGAAATATCGACATTAGGAATCCTTTGCAAGACAATCCATTTAAAAATGTTAAAATGCGAGCCAGAGATTTGAAAAGAATTAGGATTAACATTAGGATTAACCCATAGGATTAGCATTAGATTGAGCGTTTCTTTCCGTGACTAATGTAGGCTCTTAAGACCCCCTTTAGTCACAGGAAGAAAAGAAAACGCTAATGCTAAGTCTATGGGAGCGTTATTTTCAAATATCTCGCTCAAATTTTAATATTTTTGAATGATTTTTTTGCATAGGATAGCTGAGGACGATTTACAACCGGGCTAGTTTTTACTTTTCGATTTCCGTTTCAGATTCTTTTAAAAAAATTACTATTATTTTCGGAACCGGTTGGAACCGGTTTCGAAATTGAAACTATTCTATTATAAAAAAAAATTTAGAACCAAAATCGAAAAAGTAAAAACTAGCCTGGTTGTAGATCATCTTCAGCTATCCTATGCAAAAAAAAATTCAAAAATATTAAAATTTGAGCAAGAAATTTGAAAAGAACACTCCCATAGACTTACCATTAGCGTTCGACTTTTTCCGAGTGACTAGTGTGGTCTCTTAACCCTTTAAGACCTGAAGATTTTTGGTAGAAATGAAAAGTTTTGGTCGTTTACTCTAATTAGTAGGATCATATTTGATTGAAAAAGTTTTTTAAACAATACACAATGTCAGGTTATGCCAAGAGAGGATCTACGAAATTCTGTGGGTGTTAGCTGGACTTTAAATCCCACAAAAAGAGGAAAATATATTTAATTTTCCTATAGGATCACGTACACAATTGTGTAGGTCAGGTCTTAAAGGGATATAGCGAAACAATGCTTCAAAATTATTTCTAAAATAAATGCAATCAAATTGACTTTATTTCAATTCCAAGTTGTATTGTTTTTTCTTATTCTTTAAGATGTACAAAATTTGTTTGGCAGAATTCTCCTAATCTGTTTCTGTTAGCTTTAAATGAGCACATGATATCAATTTAACAACTAAACAGTTTATTAAAACACTTTTTAATAAGTTAGAGCATTTGAAGAAACAAGTTTAACTTCACGCGATTCTAAGGAAGCATCAGAAAATACTTTCCCAGGTTTGTCAAAATTCACGTCCTACACTAAATTTACAAAGACTTGGAAAGAATTAAGATTAACCCATAGGATAAAGATTATTTTGAGCGTTTTTTTCCGTGACTAATGTAGGCTCTTAACCCTTTAAGATCTGAATATTCTTGGTAGAAATGAAAAATTTTGGTGGTTTACGCTAATTAATAGGATCATATTTGATTGAAAAAATATTTTTAAAAATACGCAATGTCAGGTTATGCCAAGAGAGGATCTACGCAATTCTGCGGGTGTAGACTCGACTTCAAATTGCACAAAAAGAGGAAAATATATTTCCTTTTTCTATAGGATCACGTACACAATTATGTCGGTCAGGTCTTAAAGCGATAAGGCGAAACAATGCTTCAAAATTATTTCTAAAATAAATGCAATCAAATTGACTTTATTTCAATTCCAAGATGTATTGTTATTTCTTATTCTTTAAGATGTACAAAATTTTTTGGCAGGCTTCTCCGAATCTGTTTCATTTAGGTTTAAATGAGGACATGATATGAATTTAACAACTAAACAGTTTATTAAAACACCATTTAAAAAGCTAGAGTATTGAAGAAACAAGTTTAACTTCACGTGATTCAAATGAAGGATAAGAAAAGGCTTTCCCAGTTTGTCAAAATTCACGTCCTACACTAAATTTACAAGGACTTTAAAATAATTATCTTTCCTAGAAACTTATATAATGTTTAACACACTGCAAATTCGGAAAACACTTTTACAACACTGAGCATAATAATTAACACTTCTAACTAAAATCATTTTCGATTGTATTGTAAATGTGTTGCGAATGTGTTGTGCCAAATAAAAAGATTGTGCAAAAAGTGTTGTTAAAAATACAAGAGGAGAAAATGTGTTTTCAAAACATTAATTTTTAAATTTGTGTTATAAATGTTTAATAAATAGTATGTTTTAAGTGTGTGTGTGTGTGTGTTATTTTAAAGGTACCATGTAGGAAGTGTTTTGAAAGTGTTTTACATGTGTTGTTTTACAGTGTTTTAAATTGTGTGGTGTTTACAATGTGTTGTTAATTTGGTGACAAAGTGTTGTGCAGCACAACACTATTGTAAGAAAATATTTTCATCAACACTATTTACAACAGGATTTCAACATAATTTACAACACTCTTTTTAGAACACATTTTTAGATAACAACACTTTTGCAACATATTAAGAACACAATCATAACACAAAACAAATTTTGTATATGAAGTTTTCTAATTCACAACACATTATGTATTGTTAATTTGGTGACAAAAAGAGTTGTAAAATGTGTCTATTTTTGTGTTTGAGAATTTGCAGTGCACCAAACAGACTCCGTGAGCCTAAATATTGCTTTATTTTAAGTAGATGAAAACACTACCTCTTACCAATGCCCTCACTCTTAGGTAAAATCTACAGTCCAGCAAAACTTTCAGTATTTCGACCACTGGAGAAACCTACACGACACACAGGTCTTGATTGCATCTAGAATATCTCTTGGCGAGATCGGCCGTAAATCTGAACTTTTCATCTAAAACCTCGCTATACAATATGCCTCTACACAACCACGGTCCCTTAATTAGCGTGTATTTGTAAAATAATCGTGACAACAGAATTAGGAAGTTACGCGATTTGCGAAAGTTAAACACAGAGTTAGATTTCTCATTTACGCACAAATGTTAGCTATCCAGAACAACACAATTGCAAGAAAAATCACAAAAATTCAGCAGTTCACTAGAGTACTCTTATAAAGAGTAGCCAGGCATCATGCCCCAAATTTTACTGGAGAATACGCAAAACTACAGTAATCTCTGAATCATACCTGAAAATATTCAAAATCACACTGAAGTTTCAAGTTTAGTCATAAAATACAGAAGGAATAATTAACCAGCAAATAAATAAATAGAATGCTAAAGCCACCTTTAAAAAGTTAAACTTAAAATTACACTATGTGCAAATTACTTAAAAGATGACAAAATATTTTAAAAAGGTGTTAAATTACTTTAGTACTTCTTAGTATTTTCAACTGTATACATAGCCTTCGTCAGAGAATTAAAAAAAACTTTTTGTATTCTCTAACGAAGGCTATGTATATAGTTGAAAGTACTAAGAAGTATGAAAGTAATTTAACATCTTTTTAAATATTTTGTCATCTTTTAAGTAGTTTGCACATAGTGTAATTTTAAGAATAAACCATTACTTCATATTTCAAGACTAATTTCACCAAAATATTAAAAGTATACTTATTAAAAATTTGTGTCATTGATTCACTAAAACTACTGTATTTGGGTAAGTTCTGAAAACATTCATTGAGGTATTTTAAGCATATTACTCTTAAAAAATAGATAACTGTTTCTTTTCAAATTGAACTCCGATGAAATTATAAAATTATGCGTTTTTGGCATGTTTTAGCTTTAGTTTAAGGAATTTCTATGACTATGGAATTCTGAAATTTGAACAACAATGGAAAATGTGGAATACATAACATTATCTAAACAATTTTACTGGCAAAACAGTTGAAATAATACTTATCCTTTACTGTTTTGGGTTCATAAATAAAGATGCTCTCTTTAGTATATTCAAATGTAGAACATCTAAATCCGACATATTCACAGTTACATTTTAAATTTAAATTTCAAGCATTTAACGAGGTGTTACAACGAAAAATATTTAAAT
Source organism: Maratus speciosus (assembly GCA_963932465.1). Taxonomy (NCBI): domain Eukaryota; kingdom Metazoa; phylum Arthropoda; class Arachnida; order Araneae; family Salticidae; genus Maratus; species Maratus speciosus. The sequence goes on along the minus strand of OZ010797.1, from coordinate 228,187,413 downwards.
AAATATGTTGTAAAGGTGTTAGATTCTTGTTTAATGGTTAGAGAGAAATGTAGTTTGTGATTGTACATGCATTTTTTATACGTAACTTGCCGTTTTGTAATATCTCCTTGTTTAACAGATGCAGTAGATTTTACAGTGGTTGAATATAATATCAAAATTATAGTCATTGTTGCACAAGGGTATACAACAGTTGCAAATTAAGTCATAACAGCATTTTTAATGAACTTACAAGTAAATTTGAATTACATTCCTTCAGTATAATCACCATCAAATTTAGTACCTTTTGCCAAATATGGGGAAGCCGTAGGATACCGTTAAGGGGTCTCAGAACTCTTAAAATTCGGAAAAATGCTAAAAAAACCATTTTCAATATTTAATATCTTAAAATGTATATGACTTTAAAAACAATTTTTATTGGGATGAAAGATATAAGTATGCTCTTTCATTTCATGCATTTAAAAATGTTTTAAAGATACAGAATTTTTAGGAGGCTCCAAACTGTCAAAACTTTTGTCGAGCAGAAAATTGGTATAGCAATTTGCGCGCACGATTACAAAATAAATATTGCACATAGAATGAAATTTTTTGTGCCTAATTATACTTCAGATTGTAATAATTACCCTGAACCTAAATAAATTTGTATTTAAAGCATTTTTATATTTTTAATACAAAGTTGCATTTAGCTAATAGAAAATTTTCAAAATTTCAACCATACAAGCACCTAAAAAAATATTTTTTCGAACAATTAAAAGAAAATTTTAGGTTATTTTATACAGACTAACATTAAACATATATTTTGAAAATTTCATTGGAAAATATTGAGAAGTTTTTGAGATATCATGCGTGTTATGCAGAAAAATGACTTCAAAGTTTCGGAAACGCCGCTTTACCTATTGAGCTGGCATAATTCTAAAAGCCATGTCAGCTCTCATCAGCCATGGATCTGTTCTAATGGAAATTTCAAGGAAAGAATTATATCAAAATATTCAGAAAAGATTGCAGTTTAAAATCTAAAAAAATTTAAATTTCGAAAGTTTTGAAGCTTTAAGATTCCTGAGACCCCTTAACAAGGTGTTTGTTTTTTTATGACAGCGACTACTGCTCATCTGAGGCTAACTTCTACGGATAATTCTCGGACAGTCCATAGATGGTCTATGGAAGGGAGACAACTCACGATGTCAATCTGATCTTGAGGAATAAACGGCCAACCGTAGATTGGTTGACGGAAGTATTTGTTTGTAAACATGCCCTTTCCTTATACGGTAAACGCATTCTCCATAACATTCAGAAGCATTTTTGCCTCGGGAAACATCGATTTCAATCCACGACCGCTGATCACCTTTTGTAAACATACTTTAGAGAGATAAAAACGACACTGTCTGCTTCAACGCCAGACAGCAACGCAACTACCCCTTCTAACTGTATCAACTGTTTTATGCACTCTACACGTCGACAACAGCGCCACTTCACTGCTATCATATCCCGTTTGAGTATATATGATCTTCTGTGGACTACATTGCCACTACTTCATTTACAACACTCGTATTACTGAATTCAACAGCAATTTAGTCACAGAAAATTCACATGAAATCAGCGATGATATAAGACCATTGTCAGAGAAAAACAGTCATACAGACAACATCTGATTCTTCTTTAATGGTTAGAAGAAAATGCAGTTTGTGAATGCATACAAATTATTTGCTACCACGTGTACAGAGATCTCGGAGGTATAAGTTATTCAAAGAGCAGTCGGAATGAGATAGTAACATAGCGTCGGAAATTTAGCGTGCATTTTTTAATTAAATAATAAATTTTTAAATAAGTCACCTGTAACTGATTGTCTTGAGTTTTTCATGCTTCTTTCTGATAATTTAAGGTGCATCGCCATCTATGGGCGAAATTTGGAACTAATTTTTTGTTCGCTTCAAGAACACTTTTGATCGGGAGAAGTTTTCTCGTACAAACCGCACTCCTGAACGACATTTACTTGATTTTATATTAAATTTTAAAATATTTCAAGGACTTTTGGATCCCCCAGTATAATATCCATATTATAGTTCTTGTCGCAAAGGGTTATTGAACAGAAACTGAACAGATACTGAATTGAACAGAAATGTAGTAATAGCAAATTCTTTTGTTATAAGAAATCAGTGAAAGCGAAAATTTCATTGTCAAGGTAAAACTGCGTTTCAGAATCATTTTTAAAGCAAATTGTTTACGAATTCATGTGGTATAGCATCCGAATTTAAATGTATCAACCTAATCTTATTCTCAGGAGTAAAGTGATTTCCCATTTTTAATCTTAATCAAAACTTTTACTGGATACTATACTGTACACTAATATGCACTCGAAAAGAACTGCTGAGTCGCACTAGAAAATATTTAAAATACCATTGAAGTTTTAGTATTAATCACGAAGTTTAAAAAAAATAATTAATAATTACTTTATATTGCCAAGCTGTTTCCTCAAGGATATATTGTATGTGATGATTAAATATACACTACGTCGCCTATTATAATACGCTATAAGCGTTAAGCACTGGATTTTGATAAAAGGTTTGTAAGGGAAGGCAAACTTGTTAGGGGCCAGTTGTAAGATATTGCTTTGCCTTCTAAACTTGTGTTGAATTTGTTTCGTCATCATTATTGTATACATTTTTAAAGCAAATAAAAGAGAATCAGCGTGTAATAATATCTATCGCTACTTTGTATTTTTTTTTAAACTTACACTTATTTCCGCCACAAAAACGTAAATCATGGTAACAAAATAAACAATGAAAAATTAATTCTTATAATTTCTAAAAATAATTTTAAAAGTATTTTATGCTTGACAAGTTCTTAAAATAAACAGACTTAAAGTTATATTAACTTTCGATTGCGATTTAATAAGAGAGACTTTATCGATCTTTTCATCGATTGCATGATTGAAGTAGTTGCTATACGTTCGTATAAATTTTTTGACGAATATCCATTTTGACACAATGTGTTACAAAAATTGTCTTATTCGGATCTTTTAATAATATTTACTTGTTTTTACTGAATATTTCTTTATTGTTCATTTGCGCTAAAAAAGAGGTTTAATTATAGAAATTTAAGTGCTTGTTTTGTAATTTAATTTTAAAAATTATATTAAAAACATCATTAAAAAATAATAATAATGTATAATTTCACACGTCTGTCGTTTGAGCCACTCTTAAATATTTTTTTGTCTTAAATTGCTCAAAGTGAGATTTATTTTATGTAAATAGACTCGAAAATTATCTTTAAAAAATTGATTACTTCTTAACCCTTTATGTCCCGACGGTACTTTAAAGCAAATTTGTAAAAAACCCAGGGTTTTTATAAAAAAAAAAAACAGCCCAGGCGAGTTTTATTGAAAAACCCGGGTTAAATGGGCAATCTTCCCCGGGTAAATTGGATTAAAATTACAAAATGTGGACTATGATTCCACCTTCCTCACAAATAATAATCTTTAGGGTTGCCACTGTATTGGGAAAACTGGAAAAACTGAACATTTAGATGCTCATTTAGAAATGATCATTAAAAGCAAGTCATTTTAGTAAATTTTAGTTCTTTGCAAAATTTATCCATTGAAATTTTGAAAATTCTCAGAGGAATTATTCTGGGAAAATTTAATTTTTTGCTCAGGAAAGTGCAAGGAATTCGATTGCCGAAATAAATGGCAATCTTGATCTCAAATACAATCTTTGTGAACACTTCATAGTCTAATAGATGGGAATGACTTCATAGTCATGACTTCTTTCCCTTGAAATGCCGTCTTAGTCGGCTTCATTATATTAAATAAATACAACAATCTTATCAGGGTTGTAAAAAAACTGTTTTTTATATATATATATATAAAAATCCCAGCCCGGGCGGGAAGTTGGGCGGGTACCAGGGCAGCTACCTACTATAACCCTGCTTTAAAGTATCATTGAAAAAAACTTGTTATAAAAATCATTTAATTGATTAGTAGTAATACAGTTTAGAATGGGTTATAGATACTTTACATTATCTTGTCACAAAAGAATTATTGGTTACACGAAACAAAAATATTTTTAAAAAGATGCAGTCTCTTTCATTTTCATCTCTTCAGATTTCTTGACGTTGGAAGATCGTGAGCGAAAAGTTTGAGTTCTGAAATATTTTTATATTTCTATTGTAAGAGCATTATAGTTGTACATTTCCTAGTTATATTATATATTTAAAAAATATTTTAATTAAAAGATTTGAGTGGAGCACTGCTCACTCAAATAAATATCCAGCTCAATTATAAAAAGTGCACAAAATCACTATAAATCCGAATTTAATTCATTAATTTTAATTGGAAAAATCTCTTTAAAATTTATTAAATGGTTTAGTAAATCTTCTAACGTAGTTTCAAAAATTCACGAAAACTATTTTAAAAGATGAAGTTTTCATGAATTCATAATTTCTGACATAAAATGTTAAAAAATATTATCTTTTTCATAACATAAGTTATATTTAATAGATTAAACCATAAACAAAACAAATGACAATACTTTGATTTTTTTTTCAATCAGTATATTGACAATTTTGTTTAAAAGAAAATTATATTCCAACATCTTATTTTATTTTTTTATTTTTCAGTGATCTAAGCAACAATGAAATTTCAAAAATTGCTGGAGATGCATTTAGTGGCTTGAAAACTTTGACTTCTTTGTAAGTTTCTATTATTAGGATTAATATTTTAATTAACAATTTAAAAAAAATAGTGTTTGAAACATATTTTCACTTTCTTCTTAATTTTAGAGTTTTGTATGGAAATAAGATTACAGATCTCTTTGCTGGTGTATTCAAAGGATTAACGTCCCTTCAACTCTTGTAAGTAAATTTTTATTTATTTCATTTTTCATTATGTACACTTAATAGCATAGTGATTTTGCGCATTTTTTTTACACTCTATAATTAAACGTTTGTGCTATTTTTTAAATCTAAAAATACAAACAAATCTCACATTAGTCGCCGCTCCAAATAAAATAACTATTTTAAATTAAAAAGCAATATTTCCAAGCATTAAGATAATTTTTGAGTGACCACAAAGAATTTTGATTACATAATTTCTTATTCATACTAGCCGCCCTTGGCAACCACTTTGGCCTCCCCTAACATTTATGTTTGGGAAAGCATACTTAGCATTGTATCATGATAATTTTATTCATAACTTAATTTACTGGACTCCCTTGAATATAATTAATATAATTCCTTAAGCTAATATTAGCTTTTGTTGCATTAAAATATCTCAGTTTGTTGATTTTCTGTAAGCATGTAAACCCCATTGGTTTACAATGGGACTCTATGGGAATTTGGCGAAATATTAGAGATATCTCCAATTTTGCGTCCCTTTTGGCGACAAACTTAGCGGCATTTGGTGACAGAACAGGATCCCACCTATGGTAACCCCCTTTATAGGTATGGAGATGCATTAAATGCTGTTCAATAATCAATCAGATGCGTTTCATTCGGGCGTTGCCATTAAACAATTAACAAATAATCGCGATTTCTGTACCACATACGATAGCATAATATATATAGAGATTATTGTAACATAGAAATGTTGCCAGTCCTCTGCAGAATTTATACACAGTATGTTTAATCATTAAAAGTTAGTTTTAAAAATACATCACAGATGAATATTTTTTTTCTATTCAGATTACTTGATTACACTTTTTAGACAAAGACAATAAATCGTTATGATCGATAGCGTGCTAAAAATGTACATTCAGATGTGATTTGCATTTTTAAAGTTAACTAACTTTTACTTTATTACGTATTCAGAGGTCGTACGCCTTAGGGAATTTTTCAGGACAAATATCAGTATTTTTTATAGAAAAATAAATTTGGGTTAAACGCGCGAAATTTCTTATTTAAGAAGAGATTTTCTATAAGAAAATACTGATACCGAAGAATTTCATAGTCTTGAAATTTCAGGACAAGTACGACCCCTGCGTATTGTGTATAGTTTCTATAGAGCATATATTGGGATTCAGAATGTTAGTCAACATCAAAATTGCCTTCGCTAATATTAAACCTTTTGGCGTAGAATGCATTCGTACATTTAAAATACCTCCTCAGGAAATTAATATTTTTAACTACTTTTTTCCGTGTACGCTTCTTAAAGCATGTCTTTTTTACTTTCTTCTATCTTTACAAGAAGAAAGTATTGGTTTCATGAAAATTTTCGAATTCCAGTTTTTGACGGATTTACACGTTTATGGGTCACAGATTCCAAAAAACATGTTTTTACAAAATGTCTGTCTGTGAGTCTGTCTGTCTGTCTGTCCGTCTGTATGTGACACAAAATTTGTGGGCGCTCTATCTCAAGAACTAATGCACGGAATTTAATAAAAATTTATATTCAGGTAGTCCCTGATATAGATTGATGCTGATTAGTTTTTGGTGTAAATCGCCCTGCAGGTGGCGCTGCTATGTAGTATTTTGCTGGATTTCCGCAAACGGTCTATCCCCAGAACTAATGCACGAATTTTTATAAAACTTCAGATTCCGTTAGTCCTTGACATGAATGGATGCTGTTTACGTTTTGGTGTAAATCGCCTAACAGGTAGCGCTGCTATGCTGCATTTTGCAGGATTTACACTATTTTCGCAGTAGCTCTATCTCAAGAACTAATGCACACATTTTCATCAAACTTCGGATTTAGTTATTCCTTCATATGAAATGATGCTGACTACGTGTTGGTGTAAATCGCCTAATAGGTGGCGCTGCTGTGCTGCATTTTGAACTATTTCCTCAATAGCTCTATCTCAAGAACTAATGCACAAATTTTCATCAAACTTCATATTCAGTTAGACGTTGATATAAGTTGGTGATAATTAGGTTCTGGTGAAAATAACCCAATAGGTGGCGCTGCTATGCTGCAGTTTGCAGGATTTACACGATTTTAGTGACAGTCATACCTCGAGAACTAATGCACGGAATGTCCAATTTTTAGAATTATCATGATGAACACAGATTGTCATTTAATTTGGCACTGAGATAGTGAATTTTTAAGTATTGACATGTATTAGATAGAAGAAAGTTTTGTGATGGCCACAACATACTAGTTTTTTCTTAGTTGTCAAATTATTTCTAAAATCTAGGCTTAATTTTATGTGCAATCTTAAAATCTTACTCACAGTTCATCAGCTTTTAACATAAAATATTAAATTAAGCATAGATTTTAGAAATATTCTGAGAACTGAGAGAAAAAGGAGGCATCTTTTAAGAAGAGTACACAGAAAAAAGAAATTAAAATATTAATTCCCTAAGGAAATATTTTAAATGTACGCATGCATTCTACGCCTATTGTTTTAACATTATTGGAGGGAATTTGGAAGTTTATTGACTAACAGCCTTAACTTCAGTAACTAAAGAGTCCTATTACTAAACCCTTTATCTTACATTATATCAAAACTCTTTACAAAACTAAACAAAAACTAAATAAAAATAAAAAAATGTTACTTTGTACTAAATTTCCACCAAGAATTTGAAAAGACACTTCCCCGTCACGCAAACATTCACGGTTATATACCTTCTGCTAGTTTCCCAAGATTCCGGTAATATATTTTTATCTTTAGAAACCTCAGAAACCAATATCTTTTCAAGACTTAAAGACTTATTTATAAAAAAAAAGTTTCTGTTGGTGCCACTAATTTTTGGAAACGTTTCCGAGTAGTTTTTACAGCATATTGATCAGTTTATTCAACTTGGAATAAAAGTTTTTCGGGTGCTCTCAATTTTTAAAATGAGCATTTTCATGTTAGAAACATATTTTACAGACAAATATAATAAATTAGCAGCATTAACATTAACATTAGCATTAATATTATTTTGCTCTTCTTGCATGTATAAATTGAGTTACGCAATTGGAAAAGTTTCTGAAAATCTATGACAGCAGAAGAAACTTTGTTTTTACAAATGATTCTTTCAATCTCGTGGGCAACGCGGTAGAGATAATTGTATATCTTCGTTCGAGATTATATCATATTTTTGTAAATTAAGAAATCATTTTACTTTTTTACTTTTTTCTATCTTCAATAAAAGAAATTATTGTAACAGAAATTTTTCCCCCGTTTTCGACGGAATAACACGTTTTAGGGATCAGAGATCCCCAAAAACATGTTTATATAAAACGTCTGTCTGCCCGTATGTGTGCCTGTATGTCGCCATTGTATTATCAAAAAGTGTATGTAGTATGAAGTTATGCATAGACATGAACCAAATTTCATATTTATGTTTTTGGCTATGGATCAAGCAGGTCCTTTACGAGTTTCAAAATATTCCGCCGGAAGGGGGCGGAATATATACAATGGCGGATGTAAGGAAGGGGGGGGGGGCGAAGGGGCGATCGCCCCCCCCCCATGGGCTAATAAAGGGTTTGTAAAACGACATTATGCATCCTCACGGGAAATGACTTCGGACGGAGCTCGAGCCCGGCGCGACCCGACCTGGGTGCGCCAGTTAAAATCCCCGAGACTCGAGTTGTGTCAGGTCTTTTCTCTTTTAGAGTCGGGTCGTGCCCTGATCTTAATTTTTTCTGCAGATTCGGGTCGGACCAGACTTCTTTTTCCTCCAGATTGAGCCTGGCTAGGACTTCATTTTTCCTAAAGGTCTGCAATGTCCAAAAGTTCCAGGTCGGGTCTCAGCCCGGAATAAAAGCTAAGCATTCGGTCCATGTCAGCCCGTATGATAAGCATTATTGGCCCGACCACGACCCGTGCACTCCTCTAAATTCTTCCTCCCGAGACCAAGTTGGTCCAACCCGACCCGGGTCGCGCCAGTTTAAATCCACGAGACTCGAGTTGTGTCAGGTCTTTTCTCTTTTAGAGTCGGGTCGTGCCCTGATCTTAATTTTTTCTGCAGATTCGGGTCGGACCAGACTTCTTTTTCCTCCAGATTGAGCCTGGCTAGGACTTCATTTTACCTAAAGATCTGCAATGTCCAAAAGTTCCAGGTCGGGGCTCGGCCCGGAATAAAAGCTAAGCATTCGGTCCATGTCAGCCCGTATGATAAGCATTATTGGCCCGACCACGACCCGTGCACTCCTCTAAATTCTTCCTCCCGATCCCAAGTTGGTCCAACCCGACCCGGGTCGCGCCAGTTTAAATCCACGAGACTCGGGCTGGGTCAGGTCTTTTCTCTTTTAGAATCGGGTCGTGCCCTGGTCTTAATTTTTTCTGCAGATTCAGGTCGGGGCAGACTTCTTTTTCCTCCAGATAGAGCCTGGTCTGGACTTCATTTTTTGTAGAGGTCTGCACTGGCCAAAATTTCCAGGTCGGGGCTCGGCCCGGAATAAAACCTAAACATTCGTTCCGTGTCAACCCGTATGATAAGCATTATTGGCCCGACCACGACCGGTGCACTCCTCTAAATTCTTCCTCCCGAGCCCAAGTTGGCCTGCAATCTTACTTATTTGTCATTCGTAAAAATTATATTTGTGTTGTACATGTGTTTAGCGAAATCTTTAGAAATTTAATTTGATTTGATAAGTTACAGAGATGCATTTTTTAAATTTTACTTTTTTTCTTTGTAGAGCTTTAAAATTATGATTTTCTTTTATCAACCATTTTTTTTTTTTTTTCATTCTAAACTGATTATCTTACTGGATTTTTATTTGAATGTAATTGTCTAAGTCATATTTTTACGTAGTGTTTACGTACATAAATTGCTTAAATAGTCATCGTTATAGTCATTAATATTGTTGTTTTTCTGTATTCATGAATTTCGAACATAATCTGAAAATAAAATATGAGCATAAGCAAGTGTACTTTATGAATAATTTTAATTGCAAAATGCAGGCAGGGCTGGAGTTGATTTTTTAGCTTTTATACCGGGCGGGGCCAATAGTTTTTTTTTTTTTTTTTTTTTTTTTTTTTTTTTTTTTTATGTGGGTTGGATCTGGGCTTGGGCCTGATAACTTCAGCCCAGGTAAACCTCTGGCATATCGAAGCCAGCTTAACTCTTTTTTAAATGCTTAATTTCAGCTATCATCCCATAGCTACTGAATATACCGGGTGTCCTAAAATGGACTGACTGACTTTAAAATTCAATAAATTGCAAATGGTGACAGATATTAAAAAAATACTTGCAGGAGGGTTATGTAAGATGTCGGGAATAGGGGTGATTATGTTCCGAATTTCCCTAAAATGCAACCCTCTCGCTGCGCAACCCGTGATTTCTACGGCCAACGTAAAAGTGGCAAAATTTGCGCAACTTGCAATTTCCGCAGCAAATCTTTTTTTTAAGATCTAATTCTATTTAAAAAAAAAAAAAAACCTGTTTCACAAAGATTTTGGGACATAATTTACTCTAAAATGTGTGCAGATTTGAAATGTGTAATAAAAAATATGCGCAATTTTTTAACCTATTTTGATTAAAATAATAATAATAATAATAATGATACGCAGCTCCAGGGTTAAGGCATTCGGTTCCAAAAATTTAGAAAATTCACCTATCCGAAAATTCGGACATACAAATAATCACGAATTTTGATAAATGGTCTCCATAAAAAATCTATTTCGTCAATCGTTCGCAGAAAATAACTTCAATTTCAGCGAATGATCACAGAAAAAACGCGAATTTGGTCAGGGAGCCACGGAAAGCATGCGAAATTCTTCAAATGATCACGGAAAACGCGAATTTCTTCAAAAGGCAGCGGAAAAGAACTTAAATTTCGTTAAAGGATCGCGGAGAAAACGCAAATTTTGTCAAATAGCCGCGAAGAAAACCCCGCGAATTTCGTCAAAGGATCGTGGAGAAAACACGAATTCCTTCATAGAATCGTGGGAAAAAAACGAATTTAGTCAAAGAATCGCTTTAAAAACTCGAATTTAGTCAAAGGATCGCTGAAAAAACGCGAATTTTGTGGAAAGGTCACGAAAAAAAAACGCGAATTTTATCAAAGGTCTGTAAAATTACGAGGGTTACTCTGAAATTATTGAGATACGCGCAGACGAGAATTTACAAAATAAAAATAACGGTTTAATTTTAAAATACAAAGTATTTTAACACAGCAGACGATTTTTTACTGACTTACTTTAACTTGTTTAGCGTAGAATAAATTTTAAACAGAAGAGAAAATGGAGTTGACGCGAGAACATTTTCGCGCTATGATTTTCTACGATTTTAAAGCAGCATTAAATCAAGAAGAATGCGTTCAACGGTTGAAATTAGCATTTGGTGATGAATCTCCAGCTCGTGCTACTGTATTCAGATGGTTTAAAGAATTTAGCAGAGGTCGCAATTTTCTTCAGGATGAAGAACACACAGGAAGGCCGCCGTCGGAAGTAATCCCGGATTATGTGTCTGCCATACGAAAAATGTTAATGGATGATAATCGCTGTACCTATCAAATGATACAGAAGGAACTTAACATTGGATCCGCAGCCATACACAAAATTATTCATGAAGAATTGCATATGAAAAAAAGTAGTTTGCCGTTGGGTTCCCCATAATGTAACTGAGCACCAAAAAGAGGAGCGTATCAGAATCAGTAAAGAAACTCTTAAATTGCTAAATGATGGTGGCCACCGCATCATTTCTAAAATTGTAACGGGTGATGAAACGTACATACCGTTTTTTGACGTTCCAACACGTCAAGAAAGCAAAGTATGGATCTTTGAAGATGATCCCACGCCGACAATGGTGAAAAAACAACGCGCACTAAAAAAAGTGATGTATGCCGTTTTCTTCAGAAGTACGGGATTGGTCAAAGCCATCAAGTTGGAAGGACAGAAGACAGTAACAGAAAACTGGTATACCACTAAATGTCTTCCAGAAATTTTACAAGAAGTGAATGTTAGGGGACTAATACTTCACCATGACAATGCCTCTTCACATACAGCCGGATTAACAGTTGAGTTCCTTAAACAGAAACGAATTAAAGTGATAGAACATCCGCCGTATTCACCTGATCTAGCTATGTGTGACTTTTGATTATTCTTTAATCTAAAAAAGAACTTATGTGGACATCGTTTTCATTCCGAAGAAGAGATTGATGTGGCTATAAATGCATTTTTTCATCTATTCCAAGAAATGAATAGCTTGAGGCATTTAATCTGTAGAAAATTTGTCTACTAAAGTGCATTGATGCTGGAGGAGACTACTTTGAACACACCTAAAATTTTGTAAGTATAACTTTAAAAACCTAGTTGTATCTCAAACACTTCAGAGTGACCTTCGAACACTAATTTCGTCAAAGGGTTGCGGAAGAAACGCAAATTTCATCAAAGGGTCAAAGACGAGCGAATTTCATCAAAGAGTCATGGGAAAAATGCAGTGGTCTCTTTAGAAAACAGCACACATACATACGTTTATTATTATAGGTATCATTTTTAACTTGAAATATTATTGTACGGAGGTGTACTAAGAAAATTAAGCGGACTGTATTTCACTAACAAAAACAAAGTTTTATTTTTCAAAGACAGAAAAAGAATATGTCTAGTTGCCAATTTTGAATTTGAAATTTTCTACAAAGTTGAGAGAATGACTTGTTGCCATTTTGAGATTGTTTTTTCTTAAAAAAAATAACTACGCAATAAATACATGAACTAGGTTGCATAAAAAAGGGTTACAAGAATAGATGCCAATTGGCACAGATGTGGGAGTGGTGTTCCGTCGCTAAGGGCGATGCTACAATGAGATTACAAGTACGGAACATCCCGCCCGGCGTTGAAATATCATATTTCAAACTACAAATGCAACATGAGTAATAAAGAGACATATAATAGTACAAGTTATGAGAATCATATAAGCACTAATACATAAGAAAATTAAATTAAAGTTCAGTTTTTTGACAAATTATCACTAATTGGTAAAACACTTAATTTAGTTATAGGCCGTTTAAATATGCCTTTAGCGGTGCGTAATTCCGCAACCCTAGCCATTCCATCTGCACCTGGGAATACCTTTGTAATGCGACCTAGAGACCAGGTGCAAAGGGGGAGTTGGGAATCCTTAATCAAAACTAACATGCCTGGCAGAATATTTGGCCTTTTAAATAGCCATTTATTTCTTTGTTGAAGATTATTTAAGTAATTATTCTGCCAGCGCCTCCAGATAACTTGGACATTTTTTTGAACTCTTTGCCATCTATTTAGCAAATTTTCCTTTACTTCAAGCAAATTAGGTTCGGGAATTGAATTAAGCGGTTTTCCTATCAGAAAGTGGCCTGGGGTCAGAACTTGAAGATCGTTTGCATCCGTAGATAACGGAGAAAGTGGTCGCGAATTTAGTATTGCTTCGATCTGAGTAATTACCGTTAGAAATTCCTCTAGAGTAAGGCGAGTTGAGCCCACTACCCTTTTGAAATAGTATTTGAAGGCCTTAACTCCTGCTTCCCAAAGGCCACCAAAGTTGGGCGCTCTAGGAGGGGAAAATTTCCAATTAATGTCTTTTGAGGTCAGAAAATTTGAAACTTCATTACTTATTACAAGTTTTTTCAAACGCTTCAATTCTGCTGAAGCCCCGACAAAATTAGTAGCATTGTCGCTAAAAATTACCAAACTTTTACCGCGACGCGAGAAGAATCTCTTTAACGTTGCTATTATAGCTTCAGGCGTTAAGTTGGAGACAAATTTTAAATGTAGGCCTTAGTGACCATACACACAAATATAACGACGTAGATTTTTTGAAAAATGTCCTTTCTTTGGCCCTTATATTTTATTTCGAAGGGACCACAAAGATCTAAACCTACATTTGAAAATGGGGAGTTAGGTACTATTCTTTCGGGAGGAAGATCCCCATCATTTGGTTAGCCAGTATGGGCTTAAATTTAAAGCATCGTACACATTCGTGTACAACTTTACGCGCAATATTCCTGCCGCCAAGTGGCCAATATTTTTGACGCACAGTATTCAGCAGAGCTTGAGGTCCGACATGAAACTTTCTCTCGTGATAAGATTTAAATATCAATTTAGTTAAGCGGCAGTTTGCTGGTAAAACCATTGGGTGTTTGTGATCGAAGTTTAAATTCGATTTCTTGAGTCTACCTCCTACCCTTAAAATGTTGTTATTATCTAAGAATGGACTCAAGAATTTTAACTTACTTGAGCTATCTACTATATTTCCCTTTTTCAGAGCAGAAATTTCACTAGAGAAATAGCTTACCTGTGCAGTTTTAATAATGCACATTTCTGCTCTCTCCAGCTCTTCAATTGACAAGGGGCCTGTTGTAATTCCTTGTTTTTTACAAGCTGAAGAAAACCTATAAATATAAGCTACTACTCTAATTAATTTCTGAAAATTATTGGTAAGACCAATTAAATCATCAAAAAAATCATTAGAATTAATATACAGGGTTATATTGCGCACAGTCTTGAGTTCTTGGGAAGAATGTTCATTTTAAAAGTTAATATTTGGAAAAGTTTCTGTTAAACAGTTATTAAGAACACTAAGTGGAGGACCCCTCCACCACAGCTCACTGGAAGCAAGGTTTCTCACATCCAGTCCTCTACTTGTTAAATCAGCAGGGTTGTGTTGAGAAGGGATATGAAACCAATGAAAGTTCTTTGAAAGCTCTTTGATTTGCATAACGCGATTGCCTACAGATGTCTTTAATAGATTTGGAGCAGTTTCTATCCAGGATAACGCTATAGTAGAATCTGAAAACAATCGAACATCATCGATCTGAAGATTTAAACAGTCTAAGACCTTGCAGGTTAGTTTAGCTAGAAGCAAACACGCAGATAATTCCAGACGAGGCACAGTCATTATCTTTGTTGGTGCTACACGACTTTTGCTGCAGAGAAGATGAGTAACAGTTTCACTAGAGTTAGACGTTTGAACGTACAAGACTGCACCGTAAGCCTTTGATGAAGCGTCTGAGAATCCATTCAATACCACTGAATTGACGTGCTCCGTTGTAATGCACCTTTGTACCTGAATAGATTCTAAGTGTGGTAAAGAAGCCAGGAAATTTTCCCATTGTTTGGAGATATGCGTAGGTAAAGCATCATTCCACTCTAATTTAAGTAGCCACAATTGTTGCATAAATATTTTTGCCTTGGTAATTACTGGCCCTAGGAGGCCAAGAGGATAATAAATTCGAGCAATTTGCGAAAGGACTGTTCTTTTTGTAAAATTGTTGACAGCGCTGATGTTGACCTTGTATGTAAATGCATCACTGGTACTGTTCCATAACATCTCCAGCGTTTTAACTGTTATTTGTTCGGAATTCCTATCAAAGGGAAATAATTGATTGTCACTAGATTGAGCTATATTAGTGCACCACTTGTGTAGTTGCATGCCCCTCTTAAGAGAAGTTGGGTTAATTCACCTTTAACTAAGTTATAAATTCCTCTAAGTTGGAGGATCCCGATAGGCAATCATCCATATAAAAATCTTGCAAGAGAATTTTTGAAGCTAGGGAAAATCTTGCTGTTCATCCAAGGCGAGTTGTTGTAACACTTTAGTCGCTAAAAATGGGGCGCATGCTGTCCCATATGTAACCGTAGAAAGTTGGAAAGTTTGTATGGGAGAAGCCTTGTTTTCCTTCCACAGAATTTTCAAAAATTCATATTGAGGGGGATTTATTTCTATCATTCTAAACATCTGCTTGATGTCTGTAGTGAATGCGTAAATACGTTTCCTAAATCTTATTAAAATAGAAAAGAGATCGTCTTGCAGCACTCCACCCTTACATAATAAATCATTAAGGGAATTTCCATTCGTTGTTTTGGCACTAACGTCGAAAACAACGCGCAGTTTCGTTGTGGCACTCGACGGTCTTAAAACTCCGTGATGGGGAAAGTAATATCCTTGATCGAAATCATTAGCTTCTATTATTTCATGCATATGATTCAGCTGCTTGTATTCGTTAAGAAATTCTGTGTATAAATTTCTCATTGTGGGATCGCGATCTAGACGTTGCCAAAGATAGTTTAATCTTTTTGATGCAATGCGTTTGGAACTGCCTAAATAGGTTTCAGAGAGTTCTGGTTTGAAAGGCATTTCTACAACAAATTTGCCACTAGAATTTCTAAAATGTGTCTTATCAAAAGGATCATTACAATAAGCCAATTCTGCACTTATACAGGGTTGCACGTCATTTACTTCCTCGATCTCCCAAAAACTCTTTAGTGTATTGTTTAAATTTTCTAAATTTTTTGTTAGGAAGCAATATCTTTCAGTATTGTTTATTTCCGTATCGAAAATGATTCCTGAAACAAGATAAATGAAAATGCTGGACTGCAACGTTAAGTTATTGCCTAAATTTATTTTTTCCGGAAGGAGGAAATCAAAAAAATATTCAGCACCCAAAATTACTTCGATTTTGTTTGGAATATAGAACTGTGAATCAGCTAAGTATATTTTAGATGGGATGTTGTATGTTTAATTTCCTTGCTGGCATAACATCTGTTATTTTTGGAATTAGTAATAATTCAACAGCTCGTTGAAATTCGCCAGATTTATTAGATAAACATGTCTTGACCTTTGACTTCAGACATATGAGAGAATTATTTATCTCGCTAATCGAAATGTTTATTGATTCCTTTTTCAATCCCAGTGATTTAACTGCATCGAAACTGATAAAATTACTTTCCGAGGCTGAATCTAAAATCGCTCTGAATGGACGATTTATGCCATTATTATCTTTCAAATAAATTATGGCTGTATTTATCAAGACTGATTTACTGCCATGCGAAAAAAATGAATGAATTGCAGTTTCGTTTTGCGCCTCTGAAAGAGGATTTCTATTCATTGATTCTTCCGATAATGGATTGTTTATTGTTTGTTGAAAGTCAATTTTAGTGTCTGGTGATGAGTAATTATGGAGTAAGGGTGTGATGTTTCGATCTGCAAGCAAAACAAGTGGTTTTTGAATTACATTTGCTAAATAAATGCCATCCCAAACAGTTAAACCAAAGTTTGTTTTTCTTAACGATATTTATTCGGTCAATTAACTTCATGTTTTATATTTATCACAGTGATAAAGTGGGTGAACTTCGGTTTTACATACAATACACAATTTATTTTGCGGTTTATTCGTTTTAACGAATAATGCTTTATTAGTGGATTTTGTAGCGATGCTAGAATTAATGCTGCTTAAAATTTGATGTTTACGTTCCAAAAATTCCAAAAATTGGTCGAAATTGGGAACTTCATTGTCCTTTAATGTTAACTCGTATTGTTTCCGAGATTCGCGGTCAAGCTTATCTAGTACAATATTTAGCAAAATTGCGTTTGAAAATGTGCCTCTTTCAAAATTTAAGACTTTTAGAGCCCTTAAATTCTTCTTTAAATTGTCTAATAAATTACGGAGATCTTTAGCCGATTCATGTTTCATTGAATATATATTCAAAATATTTTTTATATGACAGTCTACTATAATTCTTTTGTTTTCATATCTTTGTTCTAATGCGTTGAAGAGGGAAGTGAAAGTATCATCAGCGGTTTGTAACGTTCTGGGCTCACCCGTTAACGCACCGCAGAGATAAAACAATTTTTCATTATCCTTTAAAGCGGGATTATCAATGATTATTTCTTTGAAGGTCGTTTTAAATACTGACCATTCTTCATACTTGCCACTGAAATTTACAGAGGGATTTTAGGGAGCTTTAAGCTGCTTCCTTTCGTAATATTACTACTATTATTAGACAGTTTAAACTCAGAAATGTTCATTTTAGCATTTTTTTCTTCATACTGTTTATTAATAGAGGATTGTAAGCTTACCTCTAGTTTTTGAATATCTTCATCCGTCTGTGAAATCTGCTCTTCTACTTCACTGATCTTTTCTTCATCTACAATTTTGTAGTATTCCTCTTTAATCAACTCAAATTTGTTCTCGGTTTTTCGCAGCAGCTCTAGTTGAGCTTTTAGTTCTGAAACACAAAGAGTCTTGCCATCTGTAGCATTGAAAATCTTTGTGACTTGCGCCTTTATGTTTTCACGTCTTCTATTGAGCGCTGTTATGTCCGCGTCGGACATTTTTTTGTTTTGTTTAAATGTCTTGTTGATAATATAGTAAATTCTAATTACGCTGGTTTAACCTCCGGCTCGACGGACCATTATGTACGGAGGTGTACTAAGAAAATTAAGCGGACTGTATTTCACTAACAAAAACAAAGTTTTATTTTTCAAAGACAGAAAAAGAATATGGCTAGTTGCCAATTTTGAATTTGAAATTTTCTACAAAGTTGAGAGAATGGCTTGTTGCCATTTTGAGATTGTTTTTTCTTCAAAAAAAAATAACTACGCAATAAATACATGAACTAGATTGCATAAAAAAGGTTTACAAGAATAGATGCCAATTGGCACAGATGCGGGAGTGGTGTTCCGTTGCCAAGGGCGATGCTACAATGAGATTACAAGTACGGAACATCTATACTGAACTAATTTTTGGAAAAAAATCTACACTCAGCCTGAAATCGATCCGAATCCAAAACAGCTAACCCGACCTGCAACAAAAATAATTAGTGCCAGAAAGGAATCCCCCCCCCCCCCATCTGCTGTAACCTTCCAGAAAATTTTCTTTAAATTTCGGATTTTTTTTTTTTTTTTTACTCTACCCCTGATAATTTTTTTAACTGCGATTCTTGATTTTAGTTTAAAATAGCAACGATAGATGGTGCTGGAAGCAATAGGCGCTAAATCGGTTCCCGGAGGAGGTAGGCTTAACGACCATTGTTTACAGCACCATCTATCGCTGCTATTATACAGTAAAATCAAGAATAACAGTAAAAAATCTCCTGACATCTTACATAACCCTCCTGCAAGATTTTTTTAAATAGCTGTCACCATTCGAAAAGTACTAATTTTTAAAATCCATTTAAGGACACCCGGTATGTTTTTTAATAAGTTTCAAAGCATTCTTTACTGAATTACAACTCACCTTAGATATAAAGAGACAAGCAGTCTTATACCAAATTAGTATTTTTTACATAATTCTGGAGGTTAAAATAGTATTCCTCAATAATTATTTGGACGTGTCTGTTATGGAGATTTTACTGCATATAGTTTTTATCTTCAAAAATACATAGACTTTCTTTTTTTTAAAAAAAGGGTCAACCCGAACCCTTCTCGCAAGTCGCAGTAGTGAAAACCCAATCCGAAACTGACCCAGACCCCAAACCGGATATAATGTATGTCAATCTGCCCCAAACCCAACGCGCTAGGCGCAGCTAAAAAGTAAAAGTCAACCCGACCTGTAGCAGAAAAGTAGAAGTCAACCGTGCCCAAACCCGACCCGCATCAAAAAAGTAGAAGTTAAACGGCCCATAGCAAAAAAGTAGAAGTTAACCCGACACACAGCAAAAAATAGAAATCAACCAGACCCAAAGGCGACCCACAGCAAAAAAGTATAAGTTAATCCAACCAGCAGCAAAAAATAGAAGTCAACCGGACCCAAACCCGACCCACAGCAAAAGGTAGAAGTAACACGACCCGCAGTGAAAAAATTAGCCCTGACCCACGCATCGGATTGGAGTTTCCAAATTTCTAAAATCGCCCCCCCCCCCCTTGAGGACCCTCCAGATCCGCCCTTGAATATATATTCGAATATAATTTTTAGGCATTTATACAAATGCAGAAAATTTTTTAGGCATTTATACAAATGCAGAAAATTTTTTAGGCATTTATACAAATGCAGAAATTTTTTTTCCCGTTTTCGACGGAATAACACGTTTTAGGGGTCAGATATCCCAAAAAACATGTTTATATAAAACGTCTGTCTGTCCGTATATGTGCCTGTATGTCGCCATTGTATTATCAAAAAGTGTATGTAGTATGAAGTTATGCATAGAAATGAACCAAATTTCATATTTATGTTTTTGGCTATGGTGCAAGCAGGTCCTTCACGAATTTCGAAATATTCCGCCGGAAGGGGGCGGAATATATATTCGAATATAATTTTTAGGCATTTATACAAATGCAGAAAAATTGTGCACAAGAACTAAAAAAAAGCGCTGTCTTTGCGAAAAATTTTTGAACTATTAAATGCTTACATATGCTATAAGTGACTACAGTAAATATAAAGGCTTAAAAACTTTTTAATGAACAAAACGATTAGTTTCGTGTACTCAGTAATGGTCTCATTCTCGAAATCTGCTGTAATAGCGATTCCAAAAAATAGCTGTAATAGCGATTTTTGTGTAATTTTCTCGATTTTTCTTAGTTCTATTGCGCATCGGCGGCTCGTGCAGCGATGGAAACTTCTCATCCTGCTATGCCGACTATTCGCAAACAGCTGATGTACAAAGAATATCGAAAAACTATTGATCTTAATAAATGTCATGATCGAGATTAACTCGTTTTTAGTCCGATTAATTGACTGAAGCAGAAATTTAAGAGGATAATCAAAGTTGGTGTAGTATTGAATAATTAATATTGAAGTATTAACATTTGTAGCTACTTTTTGAAATATCAAGATGTATGAAATAGAAGAAAGTTTTGGGATTAGCTCATCCAACTAGTTTACATTGTGCACGTTAATTAAGTAAGAGTAAGATACAGGTACATTCAAACGTCAGATTCTATATGAAGTCAGTTGCATTATATAATTCTCGTTAAAAAAAAAAAAAAAAAAAAAAAAAAAAAAAAAAAAAAAAAGTTGAAATTTTTACCAACAAACAAAGACAATTACAAAATTACTTTTAACAAAATTTCAAAATTATTTACACAAAATTATCTACATTTATTCAAAAAGAACAAACTGATTTTTTGGAGCATTTATACAAACATAGATAAATTGTACACAAAAACTAAAAAAAGCGCTGTCTTTGCGAAACATTTTTAAACTTTTAAATGCTTATGCTATAATTGACTACATTAAATATAAAGGCTTTAAAACTTTTTAATATATAAAACGACTAGTTTCATGTACTCATTAGCGGTCTCATTCTCGAAATGCGCATTGTAAAAAAATTATGTAACGTTACTCCATTAAATTGATGGCAGGCTTGCTGCCTCCATTTTACAGAGTAATTTAACCGGCATAACTGGTGTTACGTTACACTAATATGTAATTTTACACCAGTTATATCAGTTTAAATTATTCCATTATGTAAGTTAAATTACTCCATAAAATTAGAGGAAGCATGTTTCCACCAATTTTATGGAATAACGTTACATAATTTTTTTTTACAGTGTATAAAGATAAAAATAAACTATTTTCGCGTAAATTTTGAACTATATTCAAACAGTACAAAATCAGTCAGTTTGTTTATTAAAGGGATGTTTAGTGCTTAATATTTAATGTAATCACTTTTAACATGCATTTTACTTATAATAACGGATTTTGTTCCGATATATTTCTGTTAAATAATTTTAATATATGACATTTTAATGCTTAATTTTTTATTCAACTTTCGATACCAACAGAGTGAAAATGTGTCCAAGCCTGGATTCAAAAAAGGGCCATTGACATTACGAGCCAATGCTCTACCACTGAGCTACCTGGACAATATCCAGCTTAGCCCTTCTCACTCTTATCTGTTGTCAAGACTGTACTCGCAGCACACGAAGGAATTTTTTTTATTAGCCACCAACCCATTAAAATTCAAATTACTAAAAAAAATCGTGCGAAATTTTCTACAAATTTTTACAAAATTACATATGGATTCTTTTAATATATTTAATTTAAAACATTGTTAGAACTTTATCTCTGTAAACATAATAATAATAAAAAATTCCATCAACACTTTCCGAAATTGAAAATGACGTAACGTACACAAACAAAATATAACATCTTCGCACGGTGACAGAGAAAAAAAGATTTTTCACATCAGCTATGAAGTATTCCTCTCGACATTTTATACCACGTTCTGTCTTTCTTGTAAAATATTTTATATTTCACCAAACTTAAGCATGATTTTAAAACGCAGCGTTATGAAATGTAGTAAACACTATAAAAAATATAGATAAAAACTGTTCTAACTTGACAACCTTTCGTTCCGTCGTGTTATTTTGAAAAGCAAACTCTAAAATTGCAGAAGTTTTCGCTTTCCGGATCACAAATAAAGCGTGATGTGAAACGCTTTCTTGCAAAATAAACTTAATAAATAATTTAAAATATTTCCCGTGGTCTTTTATGAATTTTACTTGAAAGAAAATAAGAATTCCCATTTTTAGCCGAATTGTAAACAAAACGATGTTTCGATAGAAAATAAAGATAAATTTAAACTTAAAATTACACTAAGTGCAAAATATTTAAAAAGAGGTTAAATTAATACTTCTTAGTACTTTCAGCTATAAACACAACCTTCATCGGAGAATATAAAAATATTGTTATTAACTTAAACTTACACTATGTGCAAAACTACTTAAAAGATGACAGAGTACTAAAAAGATGTTAAATTATTTTAATACCTTAGTACTTTCAACTATAAAAACATAGTCTTCGTCTGAGGAATATAAGAAATACAATTGGTGTTGGTGTCTAATTTTCAAAATTCACGTAGATGGTCACGAAAGGAGTGAAAGTTGAAGTTAATTTTTAGATCCGGAAAACATTAATAAATAAAACATGGATATAGGGAAGTGGAATATTACTCGTTTTATGATTATTTAAGTAAACAGAGCCAAATTCTGGGTATGTTGTAGGATAAAACGTCATTGCAAACAGTATTTTCTTTAGTAATAATTTCTATTGATATATGATTGCAAACAGTATTTTCTTTAGTAATAATTTCTATTGATATATGAAAATACTGTTTGCAATGACGTTTTATCCTACAACATACCCAGAATTTGGCTCCGTTTACTTAAATAATCGTAAAACCAGTAATATTCCACTTCCCTATATCCATGTTTTATTTATTAATGTTTTCCGGATCTAAAAATTAACTTCAACTTTTACTCCTTTCGTCACCATCTACGTGAATTTTGAAAATTAGACGCCAACAACAATTGTATTTCTTATATTCCTCAGACGAAGACTATGTTTTTTATAGTTGAAAGTACTAAGGTATTAAAATAATTTAATAACTTTTTAGTATTCTGTCATCTTTTAAGTAGTTTTGCACATAGTGTAAGTTTAAGTTTAACTTTTTAAAGATGAATTAAGCATTTCTATGTATTTATTTACTGATTGTTATTAACGTCTTATTTTTCAAATTTCACGTAAGTTGGTGTCGAAAGTAGTGAAATTAAAAGTCAATTTTTACATTCGGAGAAACACTGGGAAAATAAAATATGGATATAGAGGGAAATGGAATGTTACTTGTTTTACGATTCTTTAAGCAAACTGAAGCAAGTTCTGGGTATGTTGTAGGATAAAACGTTATTATAAACATATAAATAAAAATATACATTTATTTTACTTAAATAGGTGTCACAAATAAAAATCCAAAATATGTTGACATGTTTCGGTTCAATAGTAAAAACCGTATTCATAACACACACATAACCAATAGAAATGAATGACACTGGGTACCAAAAAATAATCTAAAAACCAAAAAACATAAAAATGCAAACACTGCGCCCTCTATGATCTCACATAGCCTACGCTACCACGGCTCCCTCTACCAGACTCACTCTTTAAGTATTTATTAAGGAATTCCAACCATAAAATTGGAATATCAAAGGAAAAAGAATCATTACACACAGTATCCCTCCTAGAATAAATCTCAATAGATTCACGGATGATTGACTTTCGGTATAAACTCGAAACGAACACTAATCTACTATCCCTGAAACAAATATTAACCCCCCTCTTTAAAAACAGCCTTGATAACGCAGTCTTATCCCTACCAAATTTTATATCAGATTCATGCTCTCTCCTCCTTATCCCAAACTTCCTACCTGACATACCAATATAATAATTAATATCCCCCCCCTTCATTCTCATATGGAATTTCATACACCCCTGCGAGATCCTCCTGTGCAACCGGAACAAAAGGTCTGTACAGAAGATGTTTCAATTTAGGAGGTGGTTTAGCAACTAATTCTAATTTAAACTTCATTAATTTACTTTTAAGTCTCTCAAAATTACCCTTTATATATGAAAACGATACCCTTTTAAATCTACTAACCTCCCCCCTCTCGCACGCCTTATCAACCAAAATACAACTAACCTGTGAATGACCTTTACACTTATAATTTTTAATCAAATTATTAATTTTCTCCCTTTTGTAACCATTTACTTTAGCAATATTGACGCGGAGTTGAATTATATTTTCAATATTGCTTAGTTACAGTACTGCTTAGTACAGGTTTGTTGTATTTTGGTTGATAAGGCTTGCGAGAGGGGTGAGGTTAGTAGATTTAAAAGGATATCGTTTCCATATATAAAGGGTAATTTTGAGAGACTTAAAAGTAAATTAATGAAGTTTAAATTAGAATTAGTTGCTAAACCACCTCCTAAATTGAAACATCTTCTGTACAGACCTTTTGATCCGGTTGCACAGGAGGATCTCGCAGGGGTGTATGAAATTCCATATGAGAATGAAGGGGGGGATATTAATTATTATATTGGTATGACAGGTAGGAAGTTTGAGATAAGTAGGAGAGAGCATGAATCTGATATAAAATTTGGTAGGGATAAGACTGCGTTATCAAGGCTGTTTTTAAAGAGGGGGGGGGAGTTAATATTTGTTTCAGGGATAGTAGATTAGTGTTCGTTTCGAGTTTATACCGAAAGTCAATCATCCGTGAATCTATTGAGATTTATTCTAGGAGGGATACTGTGTGTAATGATTCTTTTTCCTTTGATATTCCAATTTTATGGTTGGAATTCCTTAATAAATACTTAAAGAGTGAGTCTGGTAGAGGGAGCCGTGGTAGCGTAGGCTATGTGAGATCATAGAGGGCGCAGTGTTTGAATTTTTATGTTTTTTTGGTTTTTAGATTATTTTTTGGTACCCAGTGTCATTCATTTCTATTGATTATGTGTGTGTTATGAATACGGTTTTTACTATTGAACTGAAACATGTCAACATATTTTGGATTTTTATTTGTGACACCTATTTAAGTAAAATAAATGTATATTTTTATTTATATGATAAGAAAGGGTGAAGTAAAATTTGTTTGAGTTTTTACGAAAACTTACAACAGTTTTTTATAGTTATTATAAACAGTACTTCCTTTAGTAATCATTTCTATTGATTCACTGATAATTAAATCATGATAATTTTTTACTACTTGTAATACTGTTTATAATGACGTTTTATCCTACAACATACCGAGAATTTGGCTCAGTTTCCATAAAGAATCATAAAACTAGTATTCCACTTCCCTCTACATCCATATTTTATTTTCCCAATGTTTTCCGAAAATAAAAGTTGACTTTCACTCCTTTCGACACCAACTACGTGAAATTTGAAAAATAAGACATTAATAACAGTATTTTGTATTCTCTGACGAAGACTGTGTTTATAGCTGAAAGTACTGAGAAGTATTAAAGTAATTTAACATCTTTTCAAATATTTTTTGTCATCTTTTAAGTATTTTGCAAATAGTGTAATTTTAAGTTTAACTTAGATGAATTTAGAGCATTATATTTATTTATTCGCTTATGTAAAAATAAATTTGTTGGATGCATTTGTCATAAAGTCTAATGATCTAATTGGTTTAAAAAATAAAATATTTTGGAAAAAACAAAAGAAAAAGGGGTAAAAATTCAAAAGAGCACAAAGCTTGTAGCTTTATGGAATATTCAGAATAAAATGTTGAAAAACTGATGTGGTATACAAGTAAAGGCAATAAATTTCTTAATAAAACCATAAAAATAAGAAATGCGCAAGGTCTTTCGAAATCACTTTGCTGTTCTTCATCAGGTGCAAAGAAGATGCGCTAGCATCTTCTTTAAGGCTGTTCTCAACTGCTCATCTCATCTAGCGCAAAACGTTTTGATAATTTTACAAATTTATTTTTTTACGTTAATATATAAAATTGGAAGGCCTGACTATGGAAACGATTTTGAATCGAACTGTGTTTTCTATTTTTTGACAAATAAATTACCTATTGAGTTATAAGCGATTTTGATCACGTGACAAAGACTTTTTCATCCTTTCTTGAGTGGTTATTCTTCTTTGGTTCAAAACACCCACTTTGACTATATTTTCTGAAAGATCTATTGCGTTTGCAAAAAAAAAACGGAAAACACAGTTCGATTACATAGTTTCTGAACAACAACACCTGCTTGTTTCACGCATTTTCAAACAAAAATATATTAAAACTTATGTCATAAAGTTGCCCTTTTGGATTTGAGAACAGCCTTAAGAGAAAATTAAGGGCTATGTTTTTTTTTATTATTATTGTTATACTTCTTATTAGCTATGTAAGTATATACGTCTTTTTTCTAAAACTAACTTCCCTGCTAGTCATGCCAGTTGATTTGTTGCACATTCACAGTAAACTAGTCAAAAGTGTTAATTTTAAGTATCAATTTTTTTATTTTTCATTAATACCACATATGTATATTTTAAATATAATATACCGGTTTTCGTTTTAAATACTTGGCTAATTTATGATCATTATTATCATAATTAAAGCTATTCTTTTAACTATTTTTAATAACACAAAAGAATTAAGTATAACTCCAAGTAAAAACTAAGCAGAAGCACGTAGTATTTTCCGATACAGAACATTTTAATGCATTCAGTTTAAAATATTTACGTATGAAATCAACGTAAACATAATAAAGAAATTTTGCATCCAACTCTCGGAAAAGGAAAGTGAAAGTACAATGATAAAATAACTTCGCTGCAGAGGTGACAGCGAACAAAAGATTTTTCATATCAGCTACGAAAAGTGCCTCCTAACGTATTACACCGCGCTCAGTATTTCTTGTAAAAATCTTTTATCTTTCGCGAAACTGAAGCATCATCGTAAACCGCAGCATTATGAAATATGGCAAACACTTTAAATGTTTTCTTCCTCTAACTTGCCAACTTTTCATTCCGGTCGCATTCTTCTCCAAAGCAAACTGTTTAAAAGCGGAGAAATTTTCACTTTCAGGAGCACAAATAAAGAGCGAAATTTAACACAATATTGCGCGATCAATAATGCAATGATTTGAAACTTCGTCATTCAATATTCAGTTATTGACTGACTCTCTCATATTGTACACGTTACTTTATTTTATTTTAACTTGGATTTTTATTTCTATATTCGTAGCTAGTATGTAATAACTCAACACATAGTTTTTATAAGTCCAATTATGCCGCGTCGTTACATATTGAATTTTTACGCGTTACAATATCCATGGTCTCTCTTATAATGGATAGATAGTATAGATTGGAGAAACAAATTATCTTACTTCCATTTTAATATATTTGGATGATTTCTTCTTCATATTTTGCAATTGCTATGGGTCTTTTTTAAAAATTATTATTATCATTATTATACTGCATGTAAGCTATGCACGCCTTTTTTCTATAACTAAATTTCCTGCATGTTAGTTGATTTGTTAAACATTTACAGTAAAATAGTTAAAATTGTTATTTTAAGTATAATGTAGTATAAATATAAATTTTATAAGTGTCAATTATACCACGCGTGTATATTTTAAATAATGTACCGGATTTCTTTTTAAATACATTGCACAAGTTCAAAATTTATTGGTATTATTATATTTAAAGCTCTTAGTTAAACTATTTTTTCCAGTATAAAATAATTAAGTATAACTCCACGAAAAAACTAAGCAGTTACACGAAATATTTTCAAATATAGAACATTTTAATACATTCAGTTTAAAAGTTATTTACGTATGAAAATCAACGTAAACATAATAAAGAAATTTTGGATCCAACACTCTCGGAAAATGAAAATGAAAGTACACTGACAAAATAACTTCGCTGCACAGGTGACAGCGAACAAAAGATTTTTCATATCAGCTACGAAAAGTGCCTCCTAACGTATTACAACGCGCTCAGTATTTCTTGTAAAAATCTTTTATCTTTCGCGAAACTGAAGCATCATCGTAAAACGCGGCATTATGAAATATGGCAAACACTTAAAAAGTTTTCTTCCTCTAACCTGCCAACCTTTCATTCCGGTCGCATTCTTCTCAAAAGCAAACTCTGTTTAAAAGCGGAGAAATTTTCACTTTCAGGAGCACAAATAAAGCGCGATATTTAACTTGGGGAGCTGGTACCTCCCGGAATCCAAACAGAATAAGGAGGATTCATTAATAACTTTCCGAATGAATTGCCTTGAAAGCAAAGTTCTTGGAAATGGTTGTTGATTCTTTTGATGGGAACAGACGAAATGGAGAATAAATGGATCATGATTTAAAATGATTTGGTCCAATTGTTTGTTTGCTTATCTTGTTGGAATTGCTTGTCGAAATCCGTAGAACCGCTTGTCGTAAAAGAAAATTTTGTTAAAGTCACTGTTTGATTAAGTAGTTTGGATATTTTAAAGAGATTTAACGAGAAAGTTCCGCAGTGGGTGTTTGGATAGATTGATTTAACCGCATTGTTAAAAGATTTTGGTAGTCGTAATATGATTAAAATTCTGTTTGAATAGTGAAAGTAAATTTCTGTCAGTATTGAAGGTATATTAGTTATTTTAAAGAGGATTGATTGTGAATTTAGTTAAAGATGAATGGGATGTTTAACTGTTTCAGGAATTGTTTCATTATATTTATCACTAGCGAAGCAGGGATGGGAGGTGTATTTCGGGGTTAAATCTTCCACAGAAAAATTGAAACTGGTAAGATGAATTAAAAATCCCTTATGTTAAAATAAAAAGTACAGTGGCGCACCCAGGATTATGCTTTGGGAGAGGCTAGTAATATTTTAAAGGTCTGTACCGGCTAGGCTCGGACCATTTTTCTTTCATTAGATTCGAAACTGGACTTCATTTTTTCCGGGCCATGCCCGATTTGCAGGTTCTTTTTCTAAATAATAGTGAATTTGACATCTATAAACGGAATATTTAGAAATTTATTTTTCTTTAATAAGTATAAGAAAAGTATTAAACTAGAAAACAGGAATTCCGCATTTTCAGAATTTAGTGTCGCCTCCGATAAAATATATATATATATATATATATATATATATGTATATAAATATAGATAGTACAAAACATATTTCAGTTTTAAGACTTAAAATACACATTTTTATTTTATATAAAATGGTGTCGTCCGCATCGGCTGAAGAATTCCACATTTACAAAATCCAGTCTTAAACAATATCTACAGAAAAGTATGGATAGGACGTCACTATCGCAGACACAATTGCAGCAGTCGTCATTAAAGAAATTCGACCCAAAAAAAATCGGCTATCTAATGATTCATATACCTTCATTTGTTTGTATTAATATGGGTTCTTACAATTAAATATACTTAATAATAGCTCCATGTTTTATCAGAAATCATTCATTTATATTTTTTCAAAATAGCACGTACTTTAGTTAAATTTTTTTCAGTTACTATGGGAAAATGGCAACAAAAAAGATATAGTCTACTTTTTCCAACTTTTTTTCCTTTACTTTCTATAGAAATTGAATGCTTCGTTGCCAATGTTAAACAAATGTCGCTAAAAACTACAAAAAAATTAATATCTCAAAAATAAATTGAGAAGCAATTTTCAAACAAATTGCATTTAAAAGAACTTTTTTTTCTTATACGACGGTATAAAAACTGAAAATTTACGATGCTTAGAAGTTTAAAAAATTTCAGTAGAGATTATCCCGTACAATGATACACCTGCTTTGTTTTACGGCTGGCTTATGTAACGGAATGTTATTTTTTAGACGCGACATTTTAAATGCTAGCCGAAAGAAATAGCCTATCGGAGGCTAAAAAATCTATCTTTTTCTCCTTTATAGATCTTCAATATTATGATATTTTTAATAGTATTTTTCTTTCCTTCTAAATTATGTTGAATTTGGAGTCTTTGTGCGAATGAGTTTAAATGAACATTTATGTTGTATTTCCACATACAATGGCTTTCGAATATATAAAATGAAAAATGATCAGTAGAACCTCGATTATCCGAAGTAATTGGGACCGACCCCTTTTCGGAAAATCGAAATTTTCGGATAATCGAGAATGCTTCGATTTTAAAATTAAGGACAAATATATGCACTATTTCTTATTATGGTAACGAGTGCTTAATAAAAATAAGGCAATAGTAAAATAGAAACAAGAATAAATTATCTGAATTTTAATTTTGAAATTAAGTATCTTTTACATATTTCACAAAAGTTTGAAATAAAGTTTTGCTTGTCGCAGTTTCGGTTGCCTTTGCTTTGCAGCTTTATCACGAAGCTTTTTTTAACACTGTTAGTTCACCAATCTCACAGTCTTTCTGCTGCTCCAATCATGTGAAACCTTTTGCAAAACATTCAAAAGTTTCAGAATTGCTACTATGTTCGTTTTCTTCGCCTTCTACACCACATTCACACATTCCGGATCTCCTTCCTCTTAGTGTGTTCTAGTTCACTCCGCAGTTTATGGGAGCTCAAGTTAAATTCAAAGAAATTCTAAGAAAGTGGATCCAAAATATTTATCTATACTCGTGGTTCGGAAAGGATCGCTTGCACACAGGGAATGTGATAATATGGAAAAAAAAAAGTTTTAAAAATGGATTTCGGTTAACGGAGAGTTTCGGTTAAAAGAGTTTTTGATAAAAGAGATTCTACTGTACTTTAAAACGTTTTCATAAATATCAACTCAGTATCCTTTCGAAAAAATAAAACAAAAATGTAGGTAATGTTGATTAAAAAAATACAATTTTTTTTTTCCTTTGATAGAATTTGAAAAGAGCCAGGGCAATTTTATCGAGTTTAGCTCGGGCCAAGCTTGTAATTTTTACACCGTGCCAATGCCATGCCAAGATAGCTTTCCCAAGACTCAGGCTGGGCCAGGTCTAAAAATTTGTCCCATATACCGACTAGTATACTTACATATCACGACAGTGAATTAAAATTAGGGAAAATAAAGTTTTTTTTTTAACATGTTGAAGGGAAAAACGTTAATTTGCCTCTGATAATTTAAACATAAACAAAACGTAATTAAAGATAATATTTCATAAATTTAATTGATAAAATTACTAGACTTTTCGCATTCTTATAATAGCAATTATGATTTATGAATGCCAGAAAGATGAAAATTTTGACGCATAGAGTTTATTCTTTCTTTAATTGTAACATGTTAAAAGTTTTAAAAAAATAATAATAATTGACATATGTTAAATGTGTTTAAATTTTTTTATTTAAAGAGGAAATGTTAAAATATGAAAAATCCGAAACAATATCAATATGCTCAAAACTTCCATTTTTGTAGGGATCTTTATTATATATATATAAACTCGGTTTATGGCGTCTGATGCCGCCATCCGAAGAATCCCCAAGAGTCTTTTTCCATTTCTTCCGGTCAAGGGTCCATTCCTCTTCCAGACATCTATCCCTCATTGCCTTTGAGGTATCATTCATCCAGGTCTTTCATGGTCTTCCCCGTTTCCTTTTTTTGTTTGTTTCACAGTTGAATGTTATTTTGGGTAGTCTTTCATTATCCATTCTTTTGACATGACCATACCAGATTAATTGCTTTTTTTTAATGTCATCTAGTATGGTTCCCTTTATTTTCATTATTTCCTTGATTCTGTCATTTCTACTCTTTCTATTCTTGATATCCTGCATGATCTTCTTAGGGCGTCCATTTCTACTGCCGCTAATTTCTTTCTTTCTGTCTCCATAATTCTCCATCCTTCTGCTCCATATAACAATATGCTCTTTACAATAGAGTTGTATATATTATACTTTCTTTTCCTAGAGATCTCCTTACTCCACCAAATAGAATTTAATATTTTTACAGCCTTTTTCCCCTGACAAATTCTGTATTTAATTTCCTGTGAGTCTCTTCCTTCTCTATTAATGTCTACACCTAAATATCTATAATGCTTACAGCTTTCTAGGGATCTTTATTAAAAGCCTCTATTAACAGCATTTCATAATTTTAGAAAAACTTAAGTAATTAATCAACCCTTGGGATCTGGGAAGGATTTCGGCCTCCTTAGCTACCTCCATGGGTGCGCCAGTGTAAAAATATCATGAGTAAAACCATAATAAAGAAAAGAAAAGAAAAGCATATTTTTTTTTACCATTCAACTGTTCCAAGGCTTCATTAACATATTAGGAATTAATCTATCTCTATTTCAACATAAAATTATTTAATTAATAATTTGATTAATAATTTAGCAGCGAGAGCAGCAAAATAGTACGTACGTTACTGCTACTGCTCTTTCTCCCTCTCTAGTTTTTTCTTTGCTCTGAAGCTTGAAGGAGATTCTCTTTTTTGAAACCTTTAGACATATAAATGCTAAATATATTATGTTGTTTTCGTTTCTCTTTACGTCGGTTTTTACGTGTCACGTATACTAAACATTTCCTTATGGACATGTAACCTAATGCAATTGTTCATTTTATGAGTAACAATGGTTTAAAAACCCTCCCATGTGAGGATCATGGTTGCGCCTCTCTGTTTATTGTCGTTAAGGGTCCTGTCCCTGCCGGCAAAGACACTCACGAGCTAATGCTAATCCTATGGGGAGGGATTTTTCTAATATCTCGTTTGCATTTCGACATTTTTCAATAATTTTTTTTTGCATTGGATAGTTGAGATCCGTCTCTACAGCGCACCTTGGTTACTTTTTCCATTTTGGTTGCAGATATTTTTTAGAATGACACTTTCATTTTCAGAACCGGTTTTGAAAATGAAACTAACTTTATTAAAAATATCTGCGACCAAAATCAAAAAAGTAACCAAGGTGCGCTGTAGAGACGGACCTCGGCTATCCAATGCAAAAAAAAATTATTTAAAAATGTCGAAATGCAAACGAGATATTAGAAAAATCCCTTCCCATAGGATTAGCATTAGCTCGTGAGTGTCTTCGCCGGCAAGGACAGGACCCTTAATGAGTCCTTTTTTAATCTAATCCATGCCTAAGAATAACTTAAGCTGTATATAAATTTAAGTAACCTGTTTTTATGAATTTAATAAATAAATATATATACTGTTCGTTTTCGAAAGCCGCGCCCAACACTTTGAGACGATTCTATTATCCAAAGGAGTGTTACGCTGAGATGGGTATTTACCGAAGTTCTATTTCGGCGTTCCGTTGTGCGTTGTTACTAAGATTGGAGCTCAGCAAAACATACCTTGCTCATCCATATTTTGATAAAATCAAAGCAGACCTGACGCATGCGCAAAAGCGCAGAGAGTTTTGCTTTCCGAAAACAAACAGTATATGTGTTTGTGTGTAAAAAATGACTGAGAGATTAATGGGTGAAAGGAATTCGACTCGGGAACCTCTTTGTGGACCTAATTCGTTTATTTCATTGCTGCATCTTATAATCATCTCCGCGAGTTCGTTCACATCTCTCGAAAGTCATTTAAGTCAATTTCGGGATCTACATGGTCAAAGGTTGTGCATGCATCTCAAATGGGCAAAATCTAAACTTTTTCGTGCTATGGCAGGATAAAAATTAAAGCTTTTTTTAATTAAAACTAAAATTAAAGCTCAAAATTTTTAAATTAAAAATTCCCATCTACTGTTTCTTAACTTTAATTCTAAAGCTTAAAGCTGTCTTGCACCTGATAATTTTCTTTTCCAGTTTAACATTTATTACTTCCTCACTTCAAAATTGAATTATGTTTAAGATTAATTTCGCTGCTTTTTTAATTTCTGTAGGCACTTGTGGTTAATATGTCCATACTCCAGCTACAGCGCCTAGAAGATACAGTGTGGAAAACGGCTATTCCTATAATGCTTTAAAAAGTGCTAAAAACTTGTATCCCATAAATCTCCAACAATGCTCAGCGGCAATATGCTGATACGAGCGCCATCTCGTAACTCTTTTCAATATAAACACTGTGTTTTCAAAAATTATAGAATGTTAAATATCGGAAACTATAAATATATTTTGGTCTGTTATAAGCAGGAATGTAGTGGAGGATATACGGGGGTATACGCCGTATACCTTCTGGATTTTTTTAAGGAACACCGTATACCCTCTGTTTCTCAAGAAAGCTATAGTATATATACACTACGGTATACCCTCTACCTAGAACGTATACCCTCTGCTTAGAACGTTTACCCTCTGTTTTTTTTACGACTACATCACTGACTTTATGTACTTAAATTATCACGATTAGCTAAAAATGAACCATTTTATTCTACCTTAAATTTTTGCAATCAAAGGGAATTGAATGGAAACCCGTTTACAGGGAGATCGCTACAGGTTTTTTCAGTATAATTCAATCTTCTCTAATCTTTTTAAAACCGATCAGATTAGCGTGCTTTTAGATTCTGCAGTGTCTGAATGGGAGTTGGCGAGGGTAGCTTGCAGGGGGCAGAGCCCCCTAGTATATCTACCCTATATATGTAAAATCCTAATGAATCAAATTGAAACGAATTTATGTAACGATTCTATGAAACGACTGATTAAACAACTGATTACGTTTCACGGCGATGTCTCCTAAAATATGAAATACTTTGCAATGAAATTAACACCAAAAATTCGTATTTTCCACAGATCTCAAAACTGGTATTAGAATTTTTAAATTAGAATTAGTTTTCGAAATATTAATTTTTTTTCTAATTTTAAATACTTTTTTTCTAATGATGGCAACTCAAATTTTAATCATAACAGATATTTTTTCATATTTTAGAAAAGGTTATTTTAAATTAATTTGGCGACGAGTTTGGCCTCCCTTAAATGTATGCTAAGAAATGCATCATGTTACTTTTATTCACAATTCAATTTGTATTTCATTATCATTTTATTTAATACAAAACTTTCATTTAAAATTGACCTTTAAAATAAATGGCTTTTACTTCATTCTTTTTTTTAAACGAAACGAAAAGAAAAATTTTAGACACAGATATCATATACGCAACGGGGTACCTAATTGGCGCCAAAATGGCGTTATTTTGCCTGACATGGTAATCCGGCTATTGTTGCTTATTTATTAATAAATGTTTATTTGAATTTATTTTCTTTTTATTTACAAAAAATGTTATAAATTGTTTTGTTCTATAGTTATTAATTAATTTTTCGTTGTTGTTGTTATTTCATTTTAAAAATAACAGAAAATAATTTAAAAATACATATGTAACAGGTATTTGAAAACGAGGTTTTCGCCAAATTGACGTAAAAAAAAAAAAAAAAAAAAAAAAAAATCACGCCAAACCAGTATGTGACAATGCAACAAATCATGAGGTTTAATTTCCACTTCAAAGCAACGTTTTAATGTTATTACTTCTCCCGTCGACCAAATTCGCCAAATTATACAAATTGACATATTTTTTTATTTTAAATAACAAAAGAACAAATAAATTAGTATAACATTAATAAAAATACAAATAAAACGTCAAAATAAAAATCACTTGATGGCGTGAACATGTGTAACTTCATTAAAGTCAAGTGAATGTGACATTTACGATCAACCATTATTGGCATTTAATCTTATAGTTTGGCGACAGATTTTTGGTCGATGGGATAACCAAGTAGCACCGTTTTAATTTACCACTCGAAAAATAAAAAAATGCTAATTGGCGAGTTAAAAAAAAGCTATTGGCGAGATTTTCACCCGGCTAACATAAAAGTACCAGGAATTCTTTGTGATCATGGCAACTTTTATGTAGTTTTATTCGAAAAAATAATTTTGATTCCTTAATCAAAATGGAAACCTTTCTTATGAAAAGCGAAGAAATCAGCTCGTTGTTTATGGCAGTTACATGACTTGGACTATTATAATATAAATGAAATAATGGGGATAGAATAATATTCAGCGACTTATCACAGCTGTGGTTGGCTAATATTAAAGTACCAAAATGGCCGCCTGGAATATAAAAAGCGAAAGGATCCGCCTGTAGCTGTTGATGATAGTCACATGACTTAGGCTATTATTATAGAGATTGTTTTCAATTTTTAAAACAGCGCAAAGAATAATATTTCCTAACGATTACAAATTTATTTTCACGTGACTATTAAAAACAGAAAAAAAACTTTAAAATTATTATTAAATGAGTACGTGTTAAAGGTAGGAAAATATTGAAAATTATGTCCTGAAAATTGTATTTACTCGTGAATATTAAATGGGAAAGGAAACTTTAAAATAATAAATACATTAATATATGCGTTTAACCCTTTCACGGACAAGGCACTTCTGTTCGTAAAATCTTGAAATCAGTGAATGGCACCAGAATTTACAAACAAATTTCGAAATAGACGTGTTGCACATGACGTCACATGCCTGGCATCGCTTCATATGGCCCCCAAACATAAGGCAAATATGGTGCTCTCCATTTGACTTATTAGGCTTATTTGCACTATAATAATAAAAATAAGAAAGATCTAAAATAAACAGAAAGATAACATGTGCTTTTAACGGAAAACGAGCAGTTCTGTGCTCCACGTGTGTGCTCCAGATACAATAGTATCAGTCGTTGCTAATAGCAACGTGACGTCAATGCAAGGGGTCTATACAAAAATACTTTTGTTCACTTACTTAATAAAAGGGAAATTTTCATCCCAATATTCTGATGCTAATGTGGCATTTAAGAATTAAAATTAAGTGGTTCAAAAATGAACCACCACCCTTGAAGGGGTTAAAGCAGCAAATTTTAGTAATTGTATTATGCCAATCTTTTTATAACGCTGCTAAAAATTACCGAGAGACAAAGACTCTGTTTACTTAATTCATTTTATTTAAGTTTCTTTCAAATGTTTAACTGATCTTCTTTAACCAAACACGAAAACAACCATTGGATGTCTTAACAGCAACTGATTCTACCTTAAATTTTTGCAATCAAAGGAAATTGAATGGAAACCTGTTTACGGGAGATCGCTACAGGTTTTTTCAGTATAATTCAATCTTCTCTAATCTTTTTAAAACCGAGCAGATTAGCGTGCTTTTAGATTCTACAGTGTCTAAACTGGGGTTGGCGAGCGTAGCTTGCAGGGGGCAGAGCCCCCTAGTATATATATAAAACAATTTTTAAACACGCCAGCACCAACTGGTGCTGGCAGTCCTAAGCCTGGATAAAGTGTGAAGGTTTTAGTATATTCAGGGACATCCCTTAAATTGTCTGTCCATTTATCCGAATTTTTGCTTATCCGAACTAGGGTCGGTCCCGACTTGTTCGGAAACTCGGCGCTCTACTGTAATTTGATGAAGTATTTTATAGTTTCGCATTTTGGATTTCAATACTTTGCCATTTTTAATATAATTTTGCTGCAATTTATTACAAAACCATTAAAACATTAATTGAAGGAATGCTTTTTTATATTAAGTAAACAATAAACAAATCAATACTTTGTTGCCTGATATACTTTTTTTCTTTCGTTAAACTACTATATCCAACAATGAATGTACTTAATGTCTTTATATAACCTTCACGTACTATTAAAAACATGTCATTTCTAACAGTGTTCAACGTAATAACTTTTTCTTTCATTTACAATCTTGAAAGCTAAATTAGGGTAAACCTATTATTAATGTCGAAAACATATATGAATGCGATAGAAAAAACTTTTAAAACGCTCTGACAAGTAATTTTACTTAACGAAATCAGATCATTGTTATCCTATTCTTGTGCCATTTTAATTATACTGCTAACATTAGTTTAATATTACCCTAAGTGAAGTTTATGACCATTAAACCGCTAATGGTTCTAAAATATGTCCGTTTGAAGGAATAGAATAAGATACCCATTAACAAAAAAATTAATCGTCTGAAACTGCGTGCAATGAATTTAATAGAACATTGAGGAATTAATGACCCAGAATAATTTTGTGTTATAACAACGGTAACATTTTTGAGGTGGTGAAGGAGAAAGTCATTCCGGTCCGGAAGATGTGAGTTATTTGATACAAGATGTATGTAACAAAAGCTGGTAAATGACTAAATTATCGGTTAGTGTATACATGAGGGAGACATAACTAAGTTAATTTGAGATTTACTTATGAAGTAATTAAAAGATAATTTGAGGTCGTTTTCAAAAGATACATATGTATGTATCTTTAAAGCATATGAATTAAATTATTAGAATCATGAAGGTCTTGTGATTGATTTTCAAACGTAATAAAAGCGTGAACGGGATTTTGATCAATAATATTTTACCATTGAAAGTAAAAAGAAAATTAAAAAATATATATCCCTTCTTTAGTTATTTAAGAAATTCATTAACCTTAAATAATTTTGATGAAACAAAACTGGACAATTAATTTGTTTTTTTTTATTATTTTTAGGAGAGTAGATTGAATTCATAATTGTTTTCAAAATTAAATAATTAATTGTAATTAATTAATTCTGTAAAAGTATCTTAGAAGAAATTATTTGAATGAAGAGTTGAGATTTTATAAAAACTGTATTCTGGTAGTATGGCATAGCAGCGCGGGTAAGTTAGATTTAGTCAGGACATTTCGCCTACCATGGCAGCATGCTAGGCAGATGATAAGTGCACACTAAACTCTCAGAAAAAAAATTAAATTTATAAGAGTTTGCTCTTCAATTTTCACGGGCGACAGCCTTATTTCGTGAAAAACGGTCTGATCCACTAAAAAAATACGGTACGACCCTATATATTTTCCTCTGCTAGGGTGTAACCCTTCATTTTAGTCGTGTTTTGAAAAATAATGTCACTTAACCGCGACCGTAACGTATTCATTAACCCGCCAAAAAAGCGATTCTGTGATGATTATCTAACGTGCTACGGAGCATTAAATAAAGTGTTATTGTGTTTCGAAGTGCATTGTATCTTTACTCCGTAAAATTACGGTCTGCATAAAATGATGGGCATGGATTTTTTTTTTTTTTTTTACGGGGTATGGCTGGAATCTATGCTGCCGGCCTCTGCCCGTAATTTTGCACGGATATTTTTAACAGTGTAGTGTTTTTTAAAGACAGAGTTTGTTTTACAGCTCGTTCCTACTGGTTCGTTTTATAGCTCGTTCATTCCCACTGGCTCGTTTTTTTTTTTTTTTTTTTTTTTTTTAATACCGTTAATTCTGCAGAAAAATATTTCGTGGTAAGTTTTCACAACATTTGCACCAAAAATAACAGGATAGGTTTCTACAAAATTTGCAAGATACATCTAAAAATAATATTTTTCTTTGAAAATAGTGACTTTCAAAAAACGTACCGAGTAGTAGACCTGTATAAGAGATCAGCTACCTAACACACACATAGGAAGTATGCTGAGATTCGAAGTCTTCATCCAAATTATGGCAACCCACGTTACATAATTTGGTGGCATTTGATGTGTTATCATGTCACAATGAGTCAACATTGTGGAAGATTATTGTTTTTACAAATACACAATCAAAATCAAGTATAGTTTTGTGCAAAATTCTCACTATCTATCAAGCTTTGCTGCTCTCTTGTAAATGTATTCTAACTTTTTAGTATTCTGTAACTTTTAATTATAATCTTTTAAACTTGGTTTTCATTTTCTCTGCATTTTAAAATGTAATAAACCTCAGGAATTCTATTGATAAAAAAAAAAAAAATCGTAAATATTGTTATAGCTAGCAACTTTTACTCTTGGAAACTTACTATGGAATTAGTTACGATTAAGTTTTATTGGCAAGAAAAAATTATAAATGTTAGCAGGTATGATACATTGCGATAAACAAAAAGAGATGCTGAAAATAATATCAGTCATTTAACTTGATCCTAGATAAAATAGTCAACAGCTAAAACAATTAACATTAAAGTTTATTTTAATTGCAAAATATCTTTCTATAAAGAATGGAAAGGTACTGATTCATTTTTCTAATTCATAAACTCATTTTGTAATTATCTTTATTAACCAATCACTTTTGGCATAGCTATGATATGTTGCGATAAACATAAAGAGATACTGAAAATAGTATCAATCATTAACTTGATCCGATATAACATAGTTCACAGCTAAAACAATTAATATCAAAATTAATTTTAATTGTATTACATCTTACTATAAAGAATAAAAAGGTACTGATTCATTTTTCTAAGACTTAAACTCATTTTGTAATTATCTTTATTAACCAGTCACTTCTGGCTCTCTATGACATGTTGCGATAAACAAAAAGATATACTGAAAATAATATCAATCATTTAAGTTGATTCGAGATAAAATAATTCACAGCTAAAACAATTAACATCAAAATTAATTTTAACTGTATTACATCTTACTATAAAGAATAAAAAGGTACTGATTCATTTTTCTAATTCATAAACTCATTTTGTAATTATCTTTATTAACCAATCACTTCTGGCACAGCTATGATATGTTGCAATAAACAAAAAGATATACTGAAAATAATATCAGTCATTTAACTTGATCCGAGATAAAATATTTCACAGCTAAAACAATTAACATCAAAATCAATTTTAATTACATTATATCTTACTATAAAGAATAGAAAGGTACTAATTCATTTTTTAAGACAAACTCATTTTGTAATTATATTTATTAACCAATCATTTTAGAAGATCTTGGTATGTATAGGTTTAATTAGACAGACAGTTTAAAACTGATAAGACGCATACAAAAGAAGATAATATTTATTCCGCTGTATTAAAAGTTATTATAGATTACATAATTATACTAACATGTTCCTAGTTATTTTAAAGAAAAATCTTTCAAAGGTATCAGTTTGACGAGTATCGTGTTTCTAATTTTAATCTAATTCTGCGAGTAACTAGCAGATCATGTCAAATTTAATATAGTTAAAGGAAAACAAATTGCGTAATTCCTTTGCGCTGAAAACTTATCTAATTAATTAGCTATTAGCCTCGTGATTTTTAAACTTTAAAATATAATTTGAAAGCATGTCTCTAATTTTATGCATCTGTTGATCTGTTCATCATGTTCTTTAACTTCGTTAATTAGAGTTAAATGTAAAATATTTCAAATTGAAAATACTTGCTGCAACGAAAATAATATTTGATGAATTTTTCGTTTGTATAAAATTGTATTTTAATGTTTTATTAGGATAGAGTGTTTCACATATTGTATTTCATGCGTAAGTATGTAATATGTGTACATGTAAAACCTGAAATTCGCTGTCGCATACACGCAATTTTGTGTATATTTCTTTCAGTAACACTTAACCCTTAAATGCCTGATTTTTCAAAAATCATTGTAATAATGTTTTTCAGCTTTCATTTTTTAAATAAATCATGGGAAAAATACTTTAAAAAATCATATTTTGTTTTAAGTATAGTTTACGGCTAAAAAATAGTTTGTTACTAATCGGCAATACTGGTGTTTAATTGAAAAAATAATTTCCCTTGATAAAATTCTATGATATTAAACGCACGAGAATTTTAGGAACTATAATAAGAAATAAATTTTACTTGCTCCCTGCAGGTCAAAATAGGATATTTCGCAAGCTTCCAAACAAAACAAAAAGAACAAGTAGCAACAATTGAAAAAACAAATCTATCTTTATTCTTAAACAGCACAAGTGTTGCCATCTACATGTTGAAAATCGATTTAATAATATTTTCAGAATGTATTTTATTGGCAACATTTGGCATTATAGTTTCAATATTATTCTAATATTATTTTAGAGCCTAAATTGAGTATGTTGCCGAAAAGCAACACCAGGCATTTAAGGGTTAACTTAAATACAACTTAAAATATATTTCTCATAAACTTACAGAACTAGGAACATATCATACTTTGAACTACATAAAATAATAATAATGTTTCTGAATACAGTTTTTTAATGACATTTTCAACAAAATGAGGGACCTCCTAGGGCCACCCTCTGAATTCATCACTAGGCGAAACATTCTGTTATGAAACTAACAGGGTTTGACCAAACTTTTGAATTCCTCTTTTTATTATTACATGCTTTCTTTTAGCTTACAGTTATGTTTATATATGGCAGTCAAATCTTGTTACTAATTTTTCATCCACTTACTATTGACACGGAGCTTTCAAATTTGGAATATATGTGTATTCCTGAGGGCAATACATGAATTAGACATCTACCCTGTTAAAATCCATGCGCGTATCTATGTAACCTCATAAACTCGGAAACCACAGGGTGCTTGGCTACGAAATTTGGCTCACGGATTGTTGGTATTGGGTCCATGAACGATTGGAAGAAAAAAATTCGAAAATTTTATAAATGTGGGATTGTAAATATTCTCAAGAGTGCATCTTGACTAACTCAAGGGTTTATTTGATGAATATGCAATCTTATATCTCTCTATTCTAAAAAAAAGTAACTACCGCTGTCACCGCAGCCGCCGGTTTTGATTTTTTTGTGGGTTGGGTTGGGTTGATTTTTGACGGCCAATTATCTACACGAGGGATATAGGCCCTAGGGGGAGTGCCTTCCGTGGAGGTCTTTCTAAGGGAACCTAATCCGTATTAACGCATGGAAGATCCACGGCTCGAAGAAAACCACGAAAACTCCGAACGATTAGGCCGACGGGCGCGATTGGGTTCGAACCCAGCACCTCCCGTCTACCAGCTTCGAGAGCAGAACCTCTCAGCCACTGGTGGGGCCTGATTTTTTTGTGACCGGTGGTCTTTCTTCTTTAATATTAAGAAAAATATTGCGCACAAAAATATGAAAATTGGTAGTATTATACAGAAATGTTTGATAAACACGCTGATGCAGACAGTTTTCAAATCGAAGAATTATTTTAAGAGTTATTTAATGCTAAAGTTGGACAAAATCGTTCCACTAAAAAAGTTTTATAGCAGCAAAAACTATACATGGCAGTGTAATCATTTTTAGATCATTTTATGCGTTAGAATTTGCCGGAGTGCAGATTGCATTAATTTTTTTATTTTGACTCATTTTTTCAGGTTTTATTTCTATTTTAAATTCAAATTTTCAGCATTTCTAGAGATATTTTTTACAGATTTCAGAAAATTGTACTAATTTAAACTGTTGCCAACTGTATAAAAAGCGCAAGCAATAATGTTTGCTTCAAATTAAAAATTTATTTACACGTGACTATTATAAACAGGAAAAAAACTTTCAAATTAGAATTAAATAATTACGTATAAAAAGCAGGAACTTATTAAAAATTACGTCATAAAAAGTATACACGTGAATTTTAAAAGACAAAGGATATTGTAAAATAATAAATTCATTAACATGCGTTAGAAGTCTTAGGAGAAATTACGTCATATTTACGTCACATTATAGTTATTACATAAAATGAACACAAAATAATATTGCAAAAAAGTTTAAATTTAGAAATTGCGCTAGACATTTATTTGATATTCTGAGAATTAATTTAAAATGTCTCATTTAAAAGAACTTTCTTTTCGCTTTGTTAAAAAATACCAGGAGACAAAGACTCTCTTTACTTAATTCCTTTTATATTAGCTTATTTTGAAATGTTGTTACACGTGTCTACATCATCAAGTTATTTTCATTTCGACGTTTTATTTGTGTTTTTATTAATGTTGTACGAATTTATTTGTTCTTTCGTTATTTAAAAAAAAAATTACATCAATTTGTATAATTTGGCGAGTGGTTTGGCGATTTATATAATTTGACGAAATTGGTCGACAGGATAATCAAGTAGTACCACAGCGGATTTGGCGTTAAAATTCCCCAATCAAAGAGAAATGAATAGAAATTCGTTTATAGGGAGATCGCCACTGTTTTTTAAATTATAATTCAATCTTTCGAAATCTTTTTAAAGCCGATCAAATTAGCGTGCATTTAGAGTGTGCGGTGTCTGGACGGGGGTTGGCGAGCGTAGCTCGTAGGGGGCCGAGCCCCCTAGTGAAATAAAAAGTACAACACGAGGAGCGTGGAAAAAAGTTAAAAATGTGTGGCAACGGTTTTGATGGAAAAGTAAGAAAATCCAATAGGTGTTTATGTTTGTAGAAGTTCCATAGTTTTTATCTCAACATGAAGTTTGAAGATTCGTTAAATGCCAAATACAAGATTTGAGAAAGAATTCTAAGTGAATTCCAGTATTTATGTTTACAAATGATTAATGTGTGTGTTTTTGTATTATATTATTGATGTGGATGAACTGTTGTGATCTATTAAGCATATTATTTGTTTGAG
This sequence comes from Maratus speciosus, assembly GCA_963932465.1. Classification (NCBI taxonomy): domain Eukaryota; kingdom Metazoa; phylum Arthropoda; class Arachnida; order Araneae; family Salticidae; genus Maratus; species Maratus speciosus. Next base: position 228,143,463 of record OZ010797.1, on the reverse strand, counting down.
TGAATAATAAATGTCGTGTAAAATTGATAAAATAATAGATGCATTTATTTGTACTTATAAGCCAAATGAATCTTTAAGTAATTTTCAGAGTAAATCCTACACATAGAATTATTTTTTATGTTTTTGAGGAATTTTTGCCTTTTTTATGTTCAATCCGTAATCGTGAGAGTTCTAACCAGTTCTAAATGTTTACTGCAATGTGAGATGTACATATTACGTACGCCACTATGTAATGCTAAAAAGCTGTAGTGGGTATTGTGATAATTCTTTTACCTCGCATGCAAATAATTAGAGATTTTTAAATTGCGCTTAAATATTATCTTTAAAAAAAAAAAAAAACATTTTATCAAAAACATCAACAAAACTTTTTATTCTATTTATTCCCTTATTCCAAAGATATCGTTATATCGTGTGCTGCCATAGCAACCTGATAAATTAAATTTCATTAAAAAAATGCACAGTAGTAAAAATATATTTTTCTAAATCTAGTAGTTATTGAACAACTCAACACTTTAACAGGGGAATTCTTATTCTCTTCCGTGCGTAGATCGAATTAAACAGCCAGTTGAGTTTTTTAAATTTGATCTCTAAAGGGGGCAGCAGGGGGCAAATTTAGTTAATGGTTACACAATTATAGTTTGATTTTCCATGGAGAAATCGTTATCAGCTTCAACAATGAGTATTTGTTGAAAAGCACTAAGAACAGGACTACCACAATAGCGCCAAATTTTGGCCAACTTAGCGAAATATCACCAAACATTTTTGACTTTCCTTTTTAAAACTGTATTAAGTCACGATTTAAAAAAAAATAATAATAAAATAAAAATAATTTTTTTAATAATTATAATTTATTACGTGTTTAGGAGCAAATAACTTGCGAAAATATGCCATTATCAACGGTTACGCATGATTGTCCTTTGAAGTTAAAATTTAATTCAGTATGTACTGCTTTACAACAAGCAGGATTTGACTATCCTTGACTTCCATTTTTAAAACTCTGTTAACCGTTCAATGCAAGATTTTTTATTTTGTTCGGAAAACTTTATATTTACTCTATTTTTGTTAATCATCCACTAGAAAAATAGCAAAAAAATTTATGTATGTTTCTGTTGGACATAATATCATAATGTACATAACGAAAATTGTTCAAAAAATGATAATTTAAAAGTATATACGTGTACACTACACACTAACAACTGCTCAACGTTGTAATAATTTTTATAATGCGTTTAATAGTTTTCCGAATTAATAATTATTGCCTTATAAAGACAGATAAAAAATGACAGTCGAGCACATTGTAAGTAGTATAAACAAAAGATGTTATAATCTCTCCGTGATAACAAAACAGAACAAAAACAGACTTCACAAACTTAACCCTTTATACACTGACGGTACTTATAAGTACCATTAAAATAACTTGTTATAAAATTCATTTAATACATCGAGTAGTAGTAATACAGTTTAGAATGAGTTATAGATGCATTACTTTATCTTTTTCCAAAAGCATTATTGTTTACACAAAACAAAAATATTTTTAAAAGGAGGATTTCTTTTGGCTTTGCATCTTTTCAGCTTTTTTGGCGTTGGGGGGGGGGGGGGGGGATTTTTCAATTCGGAAATATTTCTATCTTCCAAATTGTAAGAACATTATATTTGTACATTTCCTAATTCTACAAAATACTAAGAAAGATATTTAAAATAAAAGATTTGAGTGGGGTTATAAATATTTCACAAAATCTCTATAAATTCAAATTTAAATAATTCTTCTAAATGCTTTAATTCTTCTAAAATCCTTCTGAAATTGATTAAATGATTATGTAAATCTTCTAATGTAGTTTTTAAAATTCACGAAAAATGCTTCAGAAGATAAAATTTTCATGAATTCATAATTCAGTATATAAAGGGTTAAATGCATGTTATCCCACGTAAACAACACATACTTTACCAAAAGACCAATAGAAATCTATAATGACAAAAAAGATCCTGTAACTCCTGATTTACGCTATGCATTTAAGGGTTAAGCAATCATTTTAACAAAAATTTAAGGGAACAGTTCGCCTTCAACCGGTCAAAAACGCTAGAAAACAGATTCAATTTCCATACCTTTTTACAAACTAACTAATAATTCAATGAAAATTTTTGGATAAGTATAGCATTACTTCTTACAATAAACAAAACAGTTTGATGAAAAATATTTAAAATAATTAGCAAAACTTAATTAAGTAACATACTGTTTTGTTTTCGTAATATACCACTGCGGGCATGATTTCTAAAAGACTGTTAAAGATAATAGATTGAAATTTTCTGAGTGCATTAATATTATACTTCTGCATAAAATGAACTAAAATCTTAGAATTATTTTAAATAATAAAAATTTTATTTAAAAAAATACGCGAGAAATTTTACAGATTTTTTTTTTTTTTTTTTTTTTTTTTTTTTTTATTAATTATAAATATTGTAAATGAAAATAATATAATTAAAAGATTTTATTTCATTATGTTAAGTAAAGAGTTATATCTAAATTAAAATCTATTTAAAGTTAATAAATTAAAATAAACACGAGATATCATGCGCGCAGTGATATATAGTAAATACATAAGCAAAATAAATGCAGGTTACATAATTAAGTTTTCCTATTTAATTTAAATGTTTTTCATCAATCTGTTTTGTTTTTTGTAACAAGTAATGCTATACTTAACAATCCAAAAAAATTCATTGAATTTGCTTTATTAGTTAGTTTGTGAAAAGGCATGGAAATTGAATAAGTTTTCTAGCATTTTTGGTCGGTTGAAGGCGAATTGTCCCCTTAATACAACAAAATTAAATTGTGAAATTATTCTAGTTTATTGCTTGTTTGAGAACGCATAATGTGTGAAAATACGCCATCATCTAACGCATAATTATCCTTTGAAGTTAAAATTTAATTCAGTACGTTCGAATCATTCTCTTATACAACTAATAGGATTTGACCAACAAAATGCATCTAAGCTTTGTTCATTAAGGCATCGTATTCAAATTATGCAATATGATGGTTTAACTCGCGGAAAATCATGTATGTTGCTGGCGATAGTTGTTACCTTTGTACCGACAGCTTCATTTATAAAATATAATGACCAAATTTAATGCATCTCCTGCTACGCAGAATTGCAGAGAAATGTGAGAGAGATATAGTAAATACTAAAATTGATGTAATTAAATTAAGGTAATTGTTAAATAGATCTTCAGTCACGGCTATCTGAGATGGTAAATTGAAGATAGCGAGGAAGCTTCAATGAATAATGTTTATTGTAAAATATTTCGTGGAAACACGATATGGAAAACGATCAAGTGGTAAATTTAAGCTGACATATAGTATGGAATATTAAATAAACTATTCATCTCTGCTGAAATTAATGGAACAGAACAAAAGATGTGATTAGATCAGTAGGGCTTTAATTATCAAAATCAATAAAATACATGTTAAATCTACTTTTCCATTATTAAAAATTTGATGCGGTTTGGATATTAGTTTTTTTTTTTTCTAATTCATAAATTTGTTAATCCTTTCCCGTAAAATTTAACGCTAGAAAATTGGGCATTAAAAAAGCATTTTTGCATTAACCCTTTATGTTCCAAATTATGAATTCACGAAAATTTCATCTTCTAAAGCATTTTTGTGAATTTTTGAAACTCCATTAGAAAATTTACATAATTATTTAATAAATTTTAGAAGGATTTTCCAAATTAAAATTAATTAATTAAATTTGAATTTATAGGGATTTTGTGCAATATTTGTAACTCCACTCAAATCTTTTATTTAAAATATTTTTTAGTACTTTGTAGCACTACGAAATGCACAAATATAATGTTCTTACTATAGAAATATAAACTATTTCCGAACTGAAACATCCCCCCCCCCCCTCAATCTTTCAACGTCAAGAAAAATGAAAAGATGCAAATGAAAAAGAAATCATCCTTTTAAATATATATATATATATATATATATATATATTTGTGCAACCAATAATGCTTTTGTTAAAGATAAAGTAATGCATCTGTAACTCATTCTAAACTGTATTACTACTAATCTATGTATTAATTTAATTTTATAACAAGTTATTTTAAGGTTAATTTAAAGTACCGTCGGGGTATAAAGGGTTAAGGGGGAACAAGATCTTTGATTTTGTCGAAAAGATCAAAAATCACCTTTTTCAAAGCACCAAACCGCAAATAATATGCAATTAAGATTTTTTTTTTCACTTTCTACCTAAAGTATATACACTTAGCTATATTATCCAGAGAAAAAAAAATGTTGTATATACAAAATTAATATTTAAATTTTAAATTTCATCTCGCTAATGAGTGAATTCTAATAATTAAGTGCTGCGCGCATGATCAAAACTCTAAATTATGCATATAGAAAACAATTTTTGAACAAAATAAAATCATAACACATCTACTTCTACAGAGTGTCCCAAAAAGGAGAACCTATTTTTAAAAATTAATAATTAACAAACGAATAGAGTTATTAACAAAATTCTTGCAGGAAACGTATGTGTGAAATCTGGAATTTTGTTTAGAAGACTTTATTATAATAGTTCAAAATCTAACCGACAGACGGCGCTACAGCACATTTTGGTGGCTATGTGAACAAACGGAGCATGCGTGAAGACAAGACAGAAGTAGACGTGGTCAGTGAAAGTTCAGTAGTAACCATTTCAAGGGAAACAGTAGTTGCCGTTGTGTAAATTCTTCAAAATGGTGTATTCGTTGGCCATATAGCCACCAAAATGTGCTCTTGAGCCATCTGTCGGTCAGATTTTGAACTATTATAATAAAGTGTTATAAACAAAATTCCAGGCTTCACACATCGTTTCCTGCAAGAATTTTTTTAACAACTCTATTCTTTTGTTAATTATTCATTTTTAGAAATAGGTACTCCTTTTTGGGACACACTGTAAATTAAAACGAAAATATATGCAAAAAGTTTTGTTTAAAATTTAATCTGAGCACAAAATATGAAAAATTACAAAATTTAAGAAAAAAATTTCAACTTTTTCCAAGTGTAAAAAAAAAAAAAATAACCACAATATGTGAATTTTTTTGGTTTAGCATGAAGACTGCAAAAAAAACGCATATTTGGCTCGTTTTTCAAAGCTATAGCTTATATAGTTTGAAAGTAATAGTGCACGCAAATTCAAAATTTACTATCTGAGAAAATGCGTTTTAAATTTTCAATATCAACGGACTTTCAATGGTACTCACCGTCTATAAAGGATTATAACTCAAGAAATAATGCAGATTTTTGGAAGGTTTTTTTTTAATTCTGTTGATTTTTTTTTTTTTTTTTTTTTTTTTTTAAGAATATATTAAAATTTGAAAACTGAGTTTTTGAAAGTTTAAAGGTCCTGTGACCCCTTAAGGAAAGCAAGGTGTTTCACTTTATAATTTATACGCTTTATTAATTAAAGTATATTATTGATTTGGACATAAATTTATTATCAATTAAAAACTGTTCAAATTTTGTCGTAGAGAAAAAAAAATTTTTAATTGCATGGCAAGGAAAACTCGTCGAGATACCATTCGGAACGAAAATTTCATTGTGAGCTATCCTCCACATTTTACCAGAAGATCCAAATGTATAAAATATGCAGTAAGAAATTAAATTTTGATGTTCATTTTACAGTAAACCCGAATAATACCGCCCAGGCTAAATTGAAGCTTTGATTATTTTTTTTAACCCACTATTTCCTGCCAAATCTCAATATCGAGTACAAAGACGTGTTATAATATATATATATATAACGATATCAAATATAAGCCTTCATGGAAATATCTTTGCACATTCATGAATCATCCTTGAGAGCCTAAGCTAGTCACATGAAAACACTAGCAATCTAATGTTAAATCAATAGCAGCGTTCTTTTCAAATTTCTCGTTTGCATTTTAATATTTTAAAATTATTTTTTTCCATTAGGATATCTGAAGTAGATTTCAAACCGGTTAATTTCGATCTTTTTTAATTATGATTGTATTATTTTTTAAGGACATTATCACAACTGGAAGTTAAAAAAAAATTCTAATGTATTTTATTACTTCGAGAAATATTTCAACCACAGCACTAGCAGATATTTGAAAATAAATCTACACATTTGGACGAAAAAAATTAAAAGAGAAATTAACTGAGTGCTTCCTTTAAAGCTACACAAATTTATAAATTCATCTAATAATAAAATTTAATTATATAAAAAATAAAGGTTTGTAGTTTATATTCCTAATGTCTTTCAAGTGATTGAAAGAAATAAGCAGCTCTGACATTGAATAAATAAGTTAGAAGTTAAAAGAAAACATGGTGTTTATTATCTATAAATAAAATGGAGATGGTAGAAAATGAAGGATAAGCAAATTAGAAAATTTTAAATGAGAGATGTTAAAATGTTAGATAAATGTTGTGAGCTTATTAAGTCATCCATTCAAAACTGGGAATTCTTCCAAATAGGAAAAGCTTTTGAAAAATTGGAGTTAAGTATACAGAGAAGCACTTTTGAATTATGCATGCTTCTGAAAAATTTAAATGACATTTTTTGCTCCTAAATGATTAACAACTGTATGAAATGTTACATCCTGGTGTTTCATAATTATCTGTTAACTATATTGAAAAACAATATTGAACAATATATTGAACATTATTTTTCAATACCGAAAAATAAATCTACACATTTGGACATAAAAAATTAAAAGAAACATTATCTGAACAGTTGCTTTAGAGCTACTTAAATTTATAAATTTATAAATTTATCTACTAATAAAATTTAACTGAATTAATTGTCAAAAAATAATTTTTATAGTTTATATTTCTAATGTCTTTCAAGTGATTGAATGAAATAAGCAGCTCTGACATTTAATAAATAACTCTGACATTTAATAAATAACTCTGACATTTAATAAATAACTTATAACTTAAAAGAAAACATAGTGTTTATTTTATAAATGAAGCAGAGATGGTAGAAAATGAAGGATAAGTAAATTAGAAAATTTTAAATGAGATATTTTAAAGTGTTAGATAAACGTCGTGAGCTTATTAAATCATTCATTCAAGACTGGGAATTCTTCCAACTATAAGCTTTTGAAAAGATTTTGAAAAATTCTAGTTAAGTACAGAGAAGAACTTTTGAATTATGCATGCTTCTGAAAAATTTTAATGATGTTTTTTACTTCAAAATGACTAACTACTGTATAAAATGTTATATCCTGATATTTGAGAATTATATATTAACTGCACTGAAAAACAAACATTTTCTTTTTCATTTTTTTTTTAATGCTGAAAAATAAATCTACAGATTTGGACGTAAGAAAATAAAAGAAAAATAATCTGAATTGCTTTAGAGACACTTAAATTTATAAATTTTCTAATAATAAAATTTATTTATCAAAAAATAAAGGTTTATAGTTTATAACTCTAATATCTTTCAAGTGATTGAATGAAATAAGCAGCTCTGACATTTAATAAATAAGTTATAAGTTAAAAGAAGACATGATGTTTTTTATCTACAAATGAAACAGAGATAGCAGAAAATGAAGGGTAAGCAAATTAGAAAATTTTAAATGAGAGATGTTAAAGTGTTAGATAAACGTTGTGAGCTTACTAAACCATTCCCTCAAAACTGAGAATTCTACCAAATGTGAAAAACTTATGAAAAATTCGAGTTAAGTACGGAGAAGCACTTCTGAATTGTGCATGTTTCTGAAAAATTTAAATGATATTTTGTAGTTCAAAGTGATTAACTATTGTATAAAATGTTATATCTTGATGTTTGAGAATTATCTATTAACCATACTGAAAAACAAACAATTTTTTCCTTTTAAATATATATATATATATATATATACTGAGAAATAAATCTACAGATTTGGACGTAAAAATTGAAAGAAAAATTAACTGAATGCTTGCTGCTTAAATTTATAAATTTATCTAATAAGAAAATTTAATTAGAAAAAAATAAAGGTTTATAGTTTATAATTCTAATATCTTTCAAGTGATTGAATTCAATAAGCAGCTCTGACATTTAATAAATAAGTTATAAGTTAAAAGAAGACATGATATTTTTATCTATAAATGAAACAGAGAAAGTAGAAAATGAAGGATAAGAAAATTAGAAAATTTTAAATGAGAGATGTTAAAGTGTTAGATAAACGTTGTGAGCTTATTAAATCATTCATTCAAAACTGGGAATTCTTTCAACTGTGAAAAGCTTTTGAAAAATTCGAGTTAAGTACACAGAAGCACTTTTGAATTATGCATATGCATGTTTCTGAAAAATTTAAATGATATTTTTCAGTTCAAAATGATTAACTACTGTATAAAATGTTATATCCTGATGTTTGATATAATTTACTATGCTCCTATTACGAGTTTTAAGAGAAAGCTTTATTAGGAGATAAACTTAACATTTCCTTTAAAGAACTAATTATAAATAACTAATTTTGAAACAAAAAATTAAAGCAAGTCAAAGCAATTGTTTCTTACTCCATGACTGGCTCTCAAATGTGAATAAAACGATATTATTAATTATTTTTAATGCTTTTCAACATAGTTGAAAAGTGTTTATGAATTCTGTTTGTCTGTAAACGCTCTAACTCGCGTAAATATACTCGGATTTTCATGTAATTGATATATGTTAATGATGTTTACCATAACATGTTCGGTAATGAATAGAAGTGTGTATTATTAATAGTTCATTTACAGGGGCACTCAAAAAAATTCCATTACATTAGGGTCAATGGGAAAAAATTGTTTGAAGGGTATTTTAATAACATTACGTTAGTTCAAATGTATTGAAATTGAGATAAATTCCTGAATTTCACTACAAGACGATTACTATAGAATACAGACAAACATACGGACGGCCCAGGTGAGGACTATAAGTGCTACATATTTGTATAATTACGAACGCACCTAAAAATAATAATAAAATAATTGATAAAATAACTAAATGAATAATAACTAAATTTAGTAAATCATAAAACATTTTTATTCTTGATAAAGTTATTATTTTTTCATTTTTTGTTCTAAAAGTAAATATGGAAAAAAAATCATTAAAGCTGCTTCTCTGCTAATAGCAAAACATGAATCTTTTTACAATGTGAAGTAATAATGTGGAGAGCATTAAATATAGAACTGATAATTTTTATTTAAGTTTGTTGAAATTTATTACAGTTTTACAAAATAAAAGTGATCCTTTTTTATGATTTCTATTGACAAAATTAAAAATGATAATTCAACAACAGTAAAAAAAAAGTAATGAAATAAGTAATAATTAAATTCAGTAACTCATAAAACATTTTTATTTTTCATAAAATCATTTTTTATTCATTTTCTTGTACTTAAAGTAAATAACTGAATATAAAAGAATTTTTCCGTAAATCTACATCTCTGCTTTATAATATCAAAGCATGAATCTTTTTACTTAACAAAACTTCAAAAGAAAATTCGTAGTCAGAGACAAAATTCAATAAGTTCCTGCAAGTTCAGTCGTTTTGTTGATTTTCTTAAGATAACAAAAACATTTGTTTTGCAAACTGTACAAATTTATTCAAGATGTTAATTTAAAGAAGTTCACATGCTTAAAGTTCTTCGAGATATTTGAAAACAAATTTGTTTTTGATTATCATTGAAAGTGACTTCAGATGCTTTTTTAGTTTTCGAAAATTTTTTTTTAAGATAAATATAAATTTGTAATGTAGTTTTCTTAAAAATCTTTTTGTTTACTTGTTTATTTTCTGCGAAATTTCTTTATTCATAATAATATGCGTATATTTTATCTTCAATAATTTATTTTTAAATTATTTCTGTAATTATTTTACGTGGTCTTATCTGTGTAAAATGCTACACTGCAACGGTGAAGTTAAGATATTATTGCCAGGGGCCATTTTCCAGTGCCAAACACTTAATTTATATTATAGCAAAACGCAAGAATATGATCCTTTATGCTTATTACATGACAATGTTATAAAAAATTCACATTCATTTCGATTTTTTACATTGAAAGCAACACCGGAATAGCGCTGCGTTCCGACACAGTTTACCCGTAATTAGTTAAGGGAGATGTCGATACTTATTATTAATTTTATCGATTCTATGGCTAACTCGATTTTATCGATACTATAAATTTTTTTATCGATGTCTCTAAAGGTAATATTGTTCATTTTCATTCTCCTTCAAATCGTTATTTCTGTCAATACGTCGATACGGTTAGTATCGTTCAGTTTTATTGCCTTCAAATCGTCATTGTGGTCAATATTTAGATATGGTAGTAAATATCGTTCAGTTTTATTGTCCTTCAAATCGTCATTACGGTCAATACTTCGGTACGAGTAGTATTGTTCAGTTTTATTGTCCTTCAACAGGGGCGTAGCTACCGAGGAGCAGTTGGAGCAAACTGTTCCAGGCGCACGAATCCTAAGGGCGCAAAATTAGGAAGAGCGAAATAAAGATTTACAAAAATGCTTGAATATTTTTTACATTATCAGATATTATAGATGAATTTTGTTACAATCCGCATATTCTTACGATATTTTACTTTGTGTTTAACCTCAACTATATCGATTTAAAACATGTTTTTATACACAGTTAAGATAGAAAAGGGGACAGATCACCTTCAGCAACTCGATATTGCTTGATTTTAACACAATATTAAAAAAATTTGGAACTGTCAATATTTTTTCAAATTAAGCAATTTTTTAAAAGTAAATTGTGCAGATTTTTGTTTATGTATTCCTTTAAATACTTCTAATGAAAAATAATTAGAATTTAGTTTAATTAAGACATACAAATTAAGGATTTTCAAAAAATGATTTAACATACATGTGTTGTGCGCAGGATTATAAAAAATTATATTCCATATACCCGCTTAATTCTATCTTCATTCTATTATCCGATAATTAATTCTTAAAATGTTGTCCTTTAACTCCAATCTAAAATATTAATCGAGTTTCCAGATGAAAATATTTTTCAGGCAGATAAATTATAAAATACAAAATTCATAGTAAATTTTCCATAAATATTTAATAAATAAAAAAATATATTACAGGTACGTACTTAAAAACTGTTAGAGTTATAAAACTATGTAAAATACAATATAATACAAAATATTAAGTTTTTTAGTTTTGGAAATATAATGCGCGCATTGCAAAAATATCTGGTTTGAGAAAAACGACTTTAAAGTTCAAATTTACCTTGAGTTGGATAGGTATCGCTTTATATATTTTATCATAAAACCGGTTCTAATTTGAGTATTGTCATTTTTTTTTTTTTTTTTTTTTTTTTTTTTTTTTTTTAAGTTTGGTAACATGTTATTCTTTAATAATAGACCTTTTTTTTTTTTTTAACATTTTAAAAAGTTTTAAGGTGATCTCCCCTCTTAAAAGAAATTACTTCTATTCGCGAAGTTTCGATTTTAATTCATACCATATTGCAGCCTCAAGCAACTTCTCCAACACCGTTTCAGCATGCCTGATTTTTTTTTTTTTTCTGTAACTTTTCCGTAGATGACAGTTGAAGATTTTTGAATTTAAAAGTAATCAAAACTTATTTACAGGGCTCTCTCATAGATCAGTTTATTGGATACCACTTTTTTGAAACGATAAACTTCTTGGTACATTTTATTGTTGTATTTTATGAAAATGTTTTAGAAAATTATCATGCAGAACTTAATTTGCCCCGGAGCCCACTGAAGCTCAGCTCTGGTACTTCTCTGTTTTTAGTAAATATTTAAATATTGGTCGGAATTCACCGGAGCTCATAAATACAGGGTTCCGGAGCCTATCCAAAAAACTGAAGCCTAAATTACCCTTCCTTTTCCTCCCACTTTCAAGTTCCTGCATTCTATCAAAACACTTATATGTGACATTAGTGTGTCTCATACGCAGGAAATGGAGAGGAAACGGCGCGTAAAATTTTCTGAAAATTTTTCTTATAAATGTTTTTGCTAGTTATTCATTAATTATATATATATATATATATATGCATAGCTGCGAACAATTCCTTTTTTGTGCTAACACTTTTTCCGAATCGTAATCCTTACCTTATTTAATTGCAGAATTATGCAATGAATTAACATTAAAATTAGGCAAAGATTGCTATTCGGAAGGAACAATTGACGGTTAACTCTTTCGAGGGCGGTGTCCACAAAAAAAGGCACCTAATTTTAATTCCAAAACTGACAAACGCGACCAAGAATGTTTAATTAAAATTTTTCTTTTATAATGTACGTGAAAATAGGCCGGTTCATATTTTCTAATAAATTCGTTTATAAATTCTGGTGTCAGTCCATTATTTCGTCAGTTTATAAACAGAATTACTCCGCGCCGGAAAGGGTTAAGATATGCAGGTAGATATAGTTTAATTTTTTTATTTTACTAAAAAAAAAAAAAAGATGCTTTAAATTTTGCAAGTAATGTATGAAATATAAATATGCAGATTGGAGTGATGGCGGGTAAAGGGGGAGGGGGACACGCTACGGTTTTAGTACTGCAGAATATTAGAAATCTGGTACTTTTTTGTTAGAAACTGAGCCTTGATCATGGGGACCATTGTACGGAAATAATGGTAACCAAAACGTCACTACTGAGAAATTTATATTTACGATGCAACAGCGATGCTTTGGCTATTTATTTATTTTACGATTTGTATATAAAAAGAATAACAGTTTGACAAGTTTAAGAAAATGATCGACAATTGTACAAACGAAAAAAAAAAAAAAAAAAAAAAAAAAAAAACGAAACATTTGAAGTTATTTTTGTTGTTGTTGTTGTTTTGTGAAAACTAAACATGTATCAATACAGATTACCAATCAGCAATGAGAGCCGGATTTAGACATACTCCACATCAGTCCACTCCACGGCGACAAAATTTAGAAAGGAGGGGGGCGGTAAACTAAATTTTGTGCATATTGTTTTTGATATTTTGAATATATATCAAATCTCAAACGCAGAATTGATAAACAGTTTCCTTGAAAACGAGAGAAAAAGTTAAGCATCAAATTCAGTGTTTCGTAGGACCTGATTATCGCTTATGCAAATTTACGCCACCTTATTTAATCTTTACAAATGTCTCATTTATATTTCAATATATATATATATATATTTTACTTTCGGAATAGGATTTATGAGGTCGATGTCTAAACTTTATACTCTTTCGATTTTTTTTTCTAAGGACACTTTCAATTTCGATTCCAGTTCCGAAATTGAAAGCATCCCCATAAAGAAAAAAATGAAATGATAGTGGATGTTATTGGTTTCTATTAGCAAGATGGTATAATGAGTTTCTAAAATGTTGCGCCCTCCAAAAATCCAAGGTCTCCGTATTTGACAGTGACCAAGTCCAACCCTGTGTGCAGTAGCGGCTTTTCAGGTGTTCACAATCACCTTTCTACCAGAATATTGGTACATAAAATTTGATCTGTTTTAAATCGTGTGATTTTCTACGGTTAAACAAGGAGAAATTTTTTTCATGAAATCTCTGGTAGTAGATTGTGAAATTATTTTCCAGCCTCCACTGTATGCGTGGGGAAACGTTGTTGTATAGATATATAAGATTAACGTGAGCAATAAAAATAATTTAATTGAGATATAAGAGAAAATGTTCATCAGTTATCGTTACAGAATGTTTGAAAAATGGTTCAGATACCAAACTCGTCGGCTGAGTTCTTTGAAAATTAATACAATTCCTGTAACAGATTAATAAAATACCTGCCGACATCATCAAAAATACACCAAATCGTTCTCTGCTAATCTAAAAACGTGAGGAAATTAGAACATACACTCATACATGCACACATACAGGGATGACAGCCCCAGGAACTCAGCTTTCGCGTTACAGTGTAAGTGCAATCCCGGAGGAGAGTACATGCACACGTACATATGGAATCATTCAAACATTGTGAGAATGGATTTATTTGAAAATTGAAAAATATACCATTATTTTCATTTATTTTTATTGTGGTTACAATGCTTTCCTGTTTCGTCCCTTATATTGTATGTATGGAAAGTAAAATCTGTAATAGAACGGTATCAATCAGGGTTCTCGCTGCCGATCGCCACTGCTCCAAAATGTTTCATTTGGGGAGAAAACTAAAGATTGAAATCGCCAAATTGCAAGAGATGTTTTTTTTTTTCCTTTTGGCAACACTCTCAATGATGTTACTGTATGATTAAACCTTTCTGTGTAATTCATTTATTTGTGTCTTGATATTCTTAGTGCTTTATGACAAATTATTTGAACTTGGCTACTTTTTCCTTAGCGGTTAGCCAAATTGCTCAGATTAGTCAAAAACCAGTGATAATCCCGGTGTCAACTTTTATCGTTGCCTATTGGCTAATTTTCTAAACCATTAGCTGTAGAAATATAGTTCCAATAGTAAAAAAGTTTCAAAGTTGTTCTTCATAATCTTAAAAGTACTTTACGTCAAAGTAGTTATTTTTTAAAAGTTACGACGTTCACATTTTTATTCTGTTTCTGGGCCCCATATGTTATATTTAGAAAAATCTTCTCCGTATTTTAACAGGAAAAATAATGAAATTTTCTTTTTTGTACAACTAAACCTTACCGAGTTATGATACTTTGAATTTTGTGGAATTCTACTATTTTCTGGCACTAAAAATATGTTTCATCCATATGGGAAAGAAAAAAAAAGAAATCTTGACAATAGTGTTTTTTTTTTTAAATTATTATTATTAGTCTACAATGCTTCGAAACCCTTGTAAAGAAAAACAGATATTAAAGGCGGCAGATTGTACAGGCCCATTGCCGCATTTAAAACGAAAATCTCGCCCAATTCGTAGAAAATATTGTTAGGTACTCCGTACTTTAAGAAATATAATTCATTTCACCATTCATTATTTATTTTTAATTATTTCTATTTAATAGGTTGTTCAAATACTTTGACTTTCAAATAAAAGTAAGATTTTAAATTGAATTAAGAATAGTATATAAATTTTAAACTTCAAAACAAAATTGCGCAGAACTTTTTCGGGTGACAAAAGGGCGCACAAACTTTACTTGCTCCAGGGCGCTGAATATGTAGCTACGCCACTGTCCTTCAAATCGCCATTGCGGTCAATACTTAGATACGGGTAGTAAGTAACGTTCAGTTTTATCGTCCTTCAAATCGTCATTGCGGTCAATACTTCGGTACAGGTAGTATCGTTCAGTTTTATTTTCCTTCAAATCGTCATTGCGGTCAATAGTTCGATACGGATTGTATCGTTCATTTTCATCTATCACCGCCAAGGAGCTAGTTATTTAGGTTACTATTTTATTAAGTTGTATTTTTCAAGTTCTTCCCCTCTCCCCTTCCCCTCCCTTCTCAAATCATAACTTTCTTTATTATGGTCCAATTTGAAGGGGACCATTTGACGTTCTTTCTAAGTCATTTGGGTACCAACTAAACATTGATAGTATACCTGAAACTCTTGGCGACCACTATTTATGAACAATAATAAAAGTTTTCGGCTTTTCTTCCAGTTCAAACATTCCCATCGTTCGTTTAGATCCAAATTATTCATCGTTCTCGAAAAACATGAGTTTCAACTGGGAAAAAGCCAAAACATTTTGAATAATGTTCATAAATAGTGGTCACCAAGAGTTGTAGATATAATATCAATTTTAATTGGTAACCTTTTGACTCGGCAAGAACGTCAAAAAAAGTCCCATTCAAATCGGGCCATAATTAAGGAAGTTATGATTTGTGGGAGGAAAGGGGGAAGGGTGTGACAAACTTCAGAGATGCAACTTAACTAAAAATAAACCTGAAAAATACACCTTAAAAAACTAGTAAGCCAAATAACTAGGCTTCTAAACTAAAAATATAACTATTTAATCTGGAAAGGAAAACGCTCTTGTACGAAATTTGACAGCATCTCTGCCACTAGAATAGTAAAATCCAAAGAATAAATGTATATTGGAATGAAATTGGCGCCAGAAGTATCGATCTATCCTGTTATCATGATTCACGATCAAATTTCCTTCCAATTGATTGCTAAGTTTAGGAATTACTGTTTTTAAGCTTATGTGTGAGTTAGAGGTCTGCAAGGGTCAGAATTTCCAGGCCCGGGTCCGGCCCAGCCCGAACGAAAGCTATTTTGTCCCGGCCCGTTGCAAAAACTAAAATTTTAGTTGTACAGTTGCACCGATCGGAAAATTCCTATTGTTGCCGATTTTCTTGCTACATATACTGATCCAACGTCATTTATGTTTATTCAATGTGCTGATCATTTTCAAATGGGAAAAAGTGGATGTTTTTATTCGAAAATTTCGAAAAAGTTTTAACTGTATTCATAACCATACAGGTTTCACTCTTCTTATTCCCTACAATCTCGAGCGAATACCTTTAAATAGCTATATTTCGCATTTCATTTCGGTCCCTAGGGAATTCATCGGCAAAGCTTCTTTATGAACACCCTGTATTTTCATTTGCTAGTAAAGGTATGTTATAAATATTGCATGTATTTGCAATTTTACAAATAAGATTATTATTATTATTATTATTATTATTGTCTTTTTATCAAATACAGTAAAAGTCGGATAATTCGAACTTTTTTAATTCGAAATTCCAGATAATTCGATTTTTTTTTGCGCGTTCCCTGGAATTCTGTATTAAAATAATACAAAAAAATCATGAATATTTCGAATTTTATTTTGGATAATTTGAATTTTTTGTACGATTGTCCTTAAAATTTTTCAGTAAAAATTGTTCCTGAAGCTTTTATGAGCATAATATTTTAACAGTTTATTTTAAAGGGTTTTTTTTTTTTTAAAGGTCAGTCTAATATTGAAGATTCTATTTTTGTATCAATAGATAGGTTGAAATCATATGCTATGACTCAAAGATTGCACTCAAAGAAGCAATCAAAAATATTTTACTTTTATCCTTAAAAGTGATAAGTGGTTGAACTAGTAAAAAATATCTGATTTAATGAAAAAAATGTAGCAGTATTCTTAGATAAAGTTTATGTGTTAAATCTTTCATCGTGGAGCTGATATTTTTTTATCTCTTCATTTTCAAGAGAATATATCTAATTCGAATTTTTGGATATTTCGAACTTTTCTCTGCTCCTTTCAACTTCGAATTATCCAAGTTTAACTGTAGTCGTAAAAATAAATCATACCCGTTTTGGATCAACTCAAAAAATGACATGCAAAAATAAGAAATGTCGTAAATGACATTGCTTTCTTGCGGCTGAACGATATTTCCATAAAATTATGATTACATCAAATCAACTTCTGGGGACACCCTATTACTTTTTTTTCCCTATTGCCTCTCATGAAAGATGGATCACTTATCAGCCGAAGAAAGTGACGGCTATACATCAACTGTGCCCCCTTTCTGTTCATTAAGATACCGTATTCGAATTAAGATGTGGCAGATAATACAGCGGGCAATTATGCTAATACCGGCGGCGGCGTTTGTTACATCAAAACCACACACTTCATCTATAAAGTAGGAAGATCGAATTTAACACGCGGAAGGCAGTGCAATATTGTACCGAATATTATCGGGGAAGGATATGTAAGTAAAGAAAATGTTTTAATTGAGGAGGTAAGTAGAAGGGATATGTGGGTGATGATTTCCTAAAGAAGGAGAGACATCAGGTTCTGATTACCGAATAGGCACGAGAAACACGTGCTTCCCTTAGAAAATTTTGAAGGGGCCCAAAAATTGAAAAACAAAGGGACCCCAATTTTATATTGAATTAATTCCATTTCAGAATTCTAATTTATTTTCATATTAGTAACTCATATCTTCATCATCATCATGAACCGTTTTCAATCCGCTGTTGGATGTAGGCCTCCCCCAAATTTTTCCAATGTTTCCTGTCTAGTGATTTAGTCATCCAATTAATACCGACCACTTTTCTGATTTCCTCACTCCATCATATTTGAGGTCGTCTGCTTAGCCGTTTTACAACTCTGGGAAACCACTGTAGGGTCTTTTATTGTAGGGCCCTCTATTGTCTTGTCTTCTTGCAATGTGCCCAGCTCATTTCCATTTCAGCAGTTTAATTCTTTCAATGATATCAAAAACTTTCGTCTGACTTCTTATCCAGGTTATTCTCTTTCTGTCTCTCCTAGTTATACCTAACATACATCTTTCCATACTTTTCTGTGTTGTTTGTAATCTTTGTACCATTCCTTTTGTTTAAAGTGTTTCGTAAAAATACCTTCGATAACAAATTAATTTTACATGTTCGCTTTCAAACACATGATCACAATTCTTCCAGTTGTCCATTATTTTAGATATATGTTTATATTACTACATACTGAATTTGAATATTATTCAAGTTGGAAGATGTATTTCAAAATATTGATATTTTATGTTGCGCATACATACTGAATTCAACATTTTTATCCAACTTACATTTTTATGCTAATACTATGCAAAATCCTTTTTGCATATTTCTCTTGTTTGTGTCATATTTTTGTGTATATGTACAAGGGAACATCAAAAAGTTGTTTAATTAAATATATGTGATCTCAATTGAGCCACTGTCTAGAATAATATTTGTAGCATTGGGGAGTTTCCGGCTGTGTCAAATTTAGAAAACTCTTTTCGAAAGAAAAAGGCCCCCGAAATGACATTGTGCTTCCCATAGTTTTAGAGGTTAATCGGGCCGTGGAGACATCCGAAGTAGTTTTAAAAGTGTAGCCAAATAAATAGTACTGTATTTTTTAGAAATTCCTTGGGAACCATTTATATATTTTTTTAATGTGTAAATGCAATACTTCCATGCATTCACACAGTGTAATTTACCACAGTATCTATATTACATAGCAAAAACGTGTTCATGAGCGCTACTTTCTTAATACTTAATCTACCCCCTGACACAAAAACGGCGGCGGCCGTCGGCAGATGTTTTTTCTTCGTTTGTATGGTCCCTTGAATTGGACACCAGTATTTTCTTAAAGTGTTCTTCGCCTTTATTTATTTTATATTTCATTTGCCTATCAAATGTACCTCGCTATTTTTTCACCACATAGTTCCATTTCTGAGTGTGCTAAGCTGCCATTATTTTTACCGAATAAAGACTTGGTTAATGTATTTTTAAATGAAGATTCAATTAATTTAATAGGAAAAATAATATTAAATACGCTCGCAACATTAAATACGTTCGTGTGATCGATTTTGTACAAATGTGTTTTCAGTCAATCCTTCGCAAAAACAAGTCTTATTGTGCATTCCCCACCCCCAACCACCACCACAAACACCTTTTTAAGATGTTTTTCTTTTCAATAAAAGTAAAGTCAAACAAGTTGGAAATTGCTCGTCAAACGTGGCAAATGAGGTGCGTTCGTACTATAACTAGTTTTAAAAATATTTTTTGCGCCGCATATTGTACTGAATGTATATTTTAGTGCACTTCATAAGTGCATATCAATTTCATTCTGTTCAAAAGACTGTAACATCATTAAAATGCACTTGCAATAATTTTTTTCCATTGGCCGTAATGTAACGGAAAACATTGACTGTCCCTGTAATTAAACTATACATCCGATTTTCATAAAATTCGAAATGACTCAACAAAAATTTGCAACAGTTATATATTTAAAATTTCAGATCATTCGGTTGGGTAGTTGTTGCTCTGTTATATGCAGACGGACGGACGGACAGACAGACGGACCGAACGACGACTATAAGTGCTACGTATTTATATAATTACGAACGCACCTAAAAAGTACATAAAAATTAGGAAATAACAAATCGTTTATACAATAACGAATTTAATGCTTGAAAGCATTTGAAAGGAACACACGTAAGTACAATTAAAAATTTAGACTGTTAAAAATTTTGTGCTGGTTTTAACCAACATTTGGAGCAGCGGTAGTTGCAACCATAAGATGGTGAAACCTCGTTCCAACTTCTGGAGATTCTGTTGAACCACAGTTTCAAATGTTGGAACAAGATTTCATCATCTTATGGTTACATCTAATACAGCACCAAAAGTTGGTGAAAACCAGCACAAAATTTTTAACAGTGTACTTATGGCGTATAAATGGGGTGTTTATCATTAAAACACATAAAAATGTAGTCGGGCCTATGCGGAAAATTTCTGGTTGAAAAAAAAATGTTCAAAAAAATATTATTAATTGAAAACAGTATTGTCGTACTTTGACAGTATTTTGTAATAAGTTACTTTCAAAGAAGAAAGCAGACATACGAAACGTGAAGTAGATTTGTTAATGCCCATGAGAATTCTTTCGCTTTGTTCACTAGAATCACTTCACTATATCACTAGCCTTCAAGAATAAATTTATAAAGAAAATTAACGCAAATCATCAAATTTGTGGATGAAAAAAAATGTTCAACAAGGTATTATTAATTGGAAAAAGTATTGTTGTACTTTGACTGTATTTTGTAACTGTTTATTTTCGTTTTGTGTTTACTTTAAAAAGTGTAACTGTTTTGTGTTTACTTTCAAAGAGGAAGTAAGCATATGTAACGGGAAGATGTGTTAACCACCATGAGGAATTTTTTGCATCTTTCCCTAGAATAAGTTGAATCACTTCACTATATCCCTAGCCTTCAAGAATAAATTTTTAAAGAAAATTAACACAAATCATCAGATTTGGATGATAAAAATGTTCAAAAAAGTATTATTAATTGAAAAAATATTGTCGTACTTTGACTGTATTTTGTAATAAGTTACTTTCAAAGAAGAAAGTAAACATATGTAATAGGAAGAAGATGTGTTAATGCTCATGAGAAATTTTTCGCTTTCTTCACTAGAATCCCTTGAATCACTTCACTATATCACTAGCCTTCAAGGATAAATTTTTAAAAGAAATTAACACAAATCATCATATTTTTCTACTGTAAAGCTAACTGAAAGCTAACACATTCTTTCTGCGCAAAATCAAAGGGTGCACTTCGACTTTGATGTCCTGATATTTATGGCAATGCGCTAACCATTGTGCTGGGTGCATTGGAAATCTTATCTGTTCTAGAAAAATACATTAACTTTCAGTTATTTATTTAGTTAGTTTTACAATTTTCTCAAGAGTTTAAAAGCTTATTTGGCTTTCATTTTACTTCATTTCAGTATATTCTAATCAAAATGAACCATAAAAACAAGAGCGAGGGTTGCAATTATTTGATATAAAGAGAAATTCATCATTTACCCCTTTCCTGTTTCTTTATTTGCTTTAATATTTTAAATTAAGAAGCACTCAACAAAATTACACATAATTAAGGAAATGCTTGTCGGCAGTCATTGTTCAATTACCGTATGCCACCACAATGATGATTACCTTTAAAAGCCAGTAGTTCAATACTGTTTTTAATATGATGCCCTAAATAACAAATGAAGATTTGTATTTAGGGCATATTTGAATTTATTTATGCTAATTTAATGTTACATATGCAACTGAATCCGGATAAAAAAGACAGTAAAACTTATTTTCATTTCAAAAAAATCCAATTAAGTTTCTATATATTCGTCTTTAAAAGTTCATTGTGCTTTATTGTAAATTACACGAAGCAAAAGCACATGATGTTGTTACTTAAACCTTTTTGACCGAATAACTCCAATTTGAAAAATGTTTTCTCAGGTGTTAGAATGCATCATTTTAAGCATGTAAAAAATAAGTTAAAAAATTGGACTGAAAGGTATTCATTTCAGATCGGCAATAATCAGAAAATCACATACTTCTTATTAAATATTCTAATACAAAATTTTAAAATGTACGAGTTAAACTTTATATAAAATCTTATTTTTGGACCTCTTCAACCTTTTTAATTTGACAAAATTTACGAAGCTTATTTTAGCAATAACGATCTAAAATTGCTCAAATGATAAGTAAAACTATGGTATGAAAATTTAACTCAATACCGCTGTCTGTTGAGAATTCTATTAATAATTTATATTAACTACTGCGTTAAAAGATAGCAGAAATAAATAAACATCGTCTTTTAAAGTCTGCTGCATAAGTAATGTTGGCTTTTGGGTATGTTGCACATGTGCAACGCGGTGATACAAAGGTTTAATAATATACTAAATACAAATTCACATTTATTAATACTCCAAGTCTTTTTCTTATTTGGCTTCTACTTAATGTAAAAGTTTTTTAACTACCAAAATGAATAGTTTGTCTTTTTTCTCTTGAGTTTGCTAGGTTTGAAAATAAAAACATTATCTGTTGTTATTTTAGACAAAAAATTGAAAATGCAGAAAGTGATCTTAAAAAAAATAAATATCGTACATTTTCATTTTGATTTTCTTTCATGAAGTATTCACTGTTTCCTGTCCGATAAAGCTGACTTTCCTCTGTCTTTTTTCCCATTACTATGATACATTATTAAACATTAATAATCATAAAAGCAAGAATTGCATTTATTCTTTTGCCAGTAGTTGAACAATTACTGTTATGATATATCAGCGTATTACGTATAAGTGATGAGGATAATGAATACGAAGTATAGCCATGTCAAATAAAATATTGAACAAAGCTAATAAGTTCTAATTTAAGTGAATAGGAGAATGCGTTTGTGCTCTAAGCTGAAAACGATAACAGATATGCTGATAACATCTGTTATCGTTACTGATAAACGATATACAGATATATCTTAGTGATGATTTGAAAAGAGCTATAATTAATGGTGCCTTTCACTAAGTGGTGTTAGACTGAGGATTGAGATATTGATAAAGATCGATTGACATGTATGATAATCGTTGCTTAAATGCACAAAGAGCTCTGTATCAAGAGTTCTGCATGCATCTCTGCCATTTAGTATTAATACCAAAACTGAGCCGAGCAACGCTCTATCTTTAAAGCACAATTTGCAAAAAATGTGCAAAATATCTGAAAACGTTGCTAGAGTGAAAAAAAAAAAAAATCTTAACCAAGGATGGTAAACCAATGCCACGCGGCACGATTTTATTCAGATTCTAAATCAAAATTACATAAAATACACAAATTTTGACCGACTGAGCATGTCTACCGGTTATCAATTTGATTAATTCGAAATTAAAAGAAGCAAAATGCAACTTATTTAATTCCAAAGAGAAGAGTTATGCATCAAGAGTTATGCATGCATCTCTGCCATTTAGTATTAATATCAAAACTGAGCCGAGGAACGCTCAATCTTTAAAGCATTATTTGCAAAAAATGTGCAAATTATCTGAAAACGTTGCTAGAGTAAAAAAAAAAAAAAAAAAGAAAAGAAAAGAAAAAAAAAAATCTTAACGAGGGAGGCTAAACCAACGCCACGCGGCACGAATTTATTCAGATGTTAAATCAAAATTACATAAAATACACCAATTTTGACCGACTGAGCTTGTCTACCGGTTGTCAATTCGATTAATTCGAAATTAAAAGAAGAAAAATGCAACTTCTTATTTAATTCCAATCTAATCAATAACAGACTCGAAATCTTGAAACTCAGAAAACGAAAGCTTATCAGGCATTATTAGCAAAAATGCTGAATTTAAAAATGTAGTAACTTGAATGTAATATCGGACACGTAAAAGAATGTTTTTTTTTCACAGCTTCAACTTTTTGTATACTATTCAAAGAATGGTGTTTATCATTTTGGCATTTTTTTCATCTGCTTATTCCTGCAATTCATTATTTTTGAAAATTATTACAAAGAAAATCTTAAACAGAATACGCTTGTCGGATAATTATTGTCCAGCTTTAATTCTTCTAAAAGTAACTGATATTGAAACTGGTGTCAATTATTTGACATTGATATTTTTTAAAGCTTTCCAAAATATTCCTCCTACATGACATGTACGCAGACCTGCCAACTGTTACGAAAAAATTGTAGTTGCTACGATTTGGATCTATAAACTACGATGCTACGAAAATCGGTCTCAAACTACGATTTTTTCGTGGAAAGTGCAGATCGTGGAAAGAAAACAGGAATTTTGCCAAAGGATCGTGTAAAAATCGTCAAAGGATCACGGAAAAAAATGCGGATTTCATCAAAAGTTTGAGATAAAAATTCATTCATTCGAGGATTTCAAGAAAGAATCGTAATAGAAAAAAGTGAATTACGATTGGGGGAAAAAATTGTGAATATCGTGGAATACAAATCGCAAATTTCGCCAAAATTTACTGTACTTGGCTAAAAAATTGGAACTGGACTTCTTTTACAAATGTTTAAAAAAAAAGGCTGCGAAACGAGAAGAAGCTGTACAAATCATAAATAATTTTCAGAAGAAAAAATTTACTATAGTGAGTTGAAGACTGAAATCTTATTCTTTTTACGAATGTAAAAAAATAGCCGCGAAACACGAAAAAACAACCAACTAACTTCCAGATTAATTTTAATTTTGTGTGCTACAATTTCTCATTTTCAAAGGTTGGCAGCATGTACGTTACCCATTTTTCCCAATCCTACACTGTCAGAAAAATCCGTCTTTATACGCTAAATTATTCGTCATTTTTAAACAAATAATTTCCGTACTCATAAAAAACATATTTTTTCCGATAATTCTTCCCGGAAGCCTGAAAAAGAGGGGAAATTTCCGTTTATTCCCTGCACGCACGCATGCGTATTGGCTGTATTAATAACAAAGTTCGAATTTATTTTTAAAATGAAAAATCCTAAAATTCAATAAATTAAAATTCCTAATTTAGTTAAAAACAAACAAACGAAAACAATGCTTTCATAAAGACGAAATATTCCTGCAATTAAGGTTAAATTTCCGACCTTTATGTACAAGAAATTTAATAAATTTTACCAATGCCCATTTGAAGAAAACACAAATCTTCCTTTTAAACCCGCTCTCTGCCAAGTGCTCGTTGGCCGAGTGGTTAAGTTTTCGATTCGAAAAAAGGTCCCATGTTCAAATCCGAGGTCATTCGCAGAAGAACGAAAGACGTATGTTTTAAAAAGCACATCATTATTTATTTTTTAATTATTGTTACCAGCTGTTTAACCCGTCCTACACTGTTAAAAATATAGTGAAAAATTACCTCAGTTTTTAAAGGCTACCTATTTTCTGAAAAATGAGAATGCTCCGTAGGTGTTTCTGTAGCATTTTCATTGGTCAGAAAATAGATAGCCTATAAACGCAGATGTAATTTTTCGTGATATTTTTAACAGTGTACGCAAGAGGCGATAACTTTAAAATATCTAAATAAGAAATAAGGGTACTTGTTAGTTATAACGTCGACCAATTTCGCCAAATTATATAAATCGCCAAACCACTCGCCAAATTATAAAAATTGACATAATTTTTATTTTAAATAACGGAAAAACAAATAAATTAGTATAACATTAATAAAAATACAAATAAAACGGCGAAATAAAAATCACTTGATGGCATAAACACGTGTTGTCAAGTGAAAGTGACATTTACGATCAACCATTATTGGCCTTTAATCTTATAATTTGGCGACAGTAATTTGGTCGACGGGATAACTAACAAGTACCGAAATAAGAATTCCCTCTATGGAATTCCCCTGTTAAAGAGTTGAGTTGTTCAATAACTAATCTATTTAGAAAAATATTTTTCTACTACTGTGCATTTTTTTATGAAATTTAAATTATCATATTGCTGTGGCAGCAGACGATAAAATGATATCTTCGGAATAAATAGAATAAAATGTTTTGTTGATGCTTGTGATAAAATGTTTTTCTTTACTTTAAAAAAATGGTAATAATTAAGCGCAATTTTTGATAATCTCTAATTATTTGCATGCGAGGTAAAATAGTTATGGTAATACCCGCTACAGCTTTTTGGTATTACAGTGTGACGTACGTAATATGTATATCTCACATTGCAGTAAACATTTAGAACTGGTTAGAACTCGCGCGATTACGGATTGAGCATAAAAAAGGTAACAATTCGTCAAAAATATAAAATAAAAAAATCTATTTAAAATTTTCGAATTTTTTGCCCCAGTCATTCATGGGCCCCCCTACCAGCGACCCGTGTGGCAAATTTGGTAGCCCTGCGCCCTGTGGTTTCCGAGTTTTTGAGGTAAAATAGATACGCGCACGGATTTTAATAGGGTAGATTGGCACGCCATGGTCACGTTAGTATTTTTAGAAATATTTGACATACTGTTTATTAGTAATTTTTCAGTTTATAGAGCAATAGAATTTATTTATATTAGTATAAAATTCTGAAAGAAAATCGGTAATCTTCATTTTCACGAACATGAATGATGGAAAAGGTGCAGATCCAGCTTTGTGCGCTTCCAAGCTGAAAAATATGTGTGAAGTCACTTATTCTATCAATGAAGTCTATCTTAAAAAACTAAATTCAATCTTTTTTAAATAAAACCCTGATGTAATAATTGGTCCCCGGAATTAGTTTTATTTTAAAATTATTACTGAATTTCCCGCAATAAAACGTTCTGTTTTGCCTTTTACGAAATCTACATTGATAATGTATTGGGTAAAATATTTCTTTAATTTCAAATCTAAATAGAACGGCGAAATATTATTATTCACTGTGATATGAAATTTTTAATACAGTGTTATTAACACATATATTTACTACAATTCAAATTACCATAATATCTTAAAATCAGGTGATATGTAAACAGTTGGCTTTTGAAATGCAAAGATCATTGTATTAATATTATTTTTTAAATCAAAGTAGAATTGTAAATTAGGAAATATTTTATGAATATTTTTAGCATAATTTTATTAATTTGTATTAATACTTTGATTAAAAGAAATTCAGGGCCGAAACTAGCCTTTTTTGCACCCGGGGCAAACATGGATTTTGGCTCCCCCTCCCCACTCCTCCACAAACTAAATTTACAAAGTTTATAACAGCCGATTTATTTTAAAATTTTAAATATCTAATCATAAAATAGGTAATACTGAGCTACGAATCAGCTTTCTCAAATATTGATTCATTAAAACTTTGAAACAGAATCGAAAAGTTTCATTAAAATTGAATGCATCAAACCTGTATAATGTGGGGGAAAATCTGCTTTATACAGGTTTCTGCAAATCATTTTAACTGTTTGTCTAATGCATTTGGTTCAATTTTCCTTTTGGATTTTCCGTCTGTGGGACATTTGTATCCAGGTTTCATATATATGCATATATAGAAACAATAGACAAAATCTTCATTTGGCGCCCCCTTCGCCTGGCGCCCGGGGCACGTGCCCCCTCTGCCCCCCCCCCCCCCTTAGTTTCGGCCCTGAAGAAATGTAATAAATTGAAAACAGAATTAAGTGATTTTAAACAATCACAAAAATAAATCATGGATCTGTGTTTAACTCCTTCGACATTATATACCCCACTTATATTTAATCTCAAAGTCTTACAATCACAATATAATTTTGGAATAAAATGTATCTTGTGTAATACATTTGGAGAAAATCTTTTACTTATTTTTAAATAAATCTGTTCGAATATCATAGTGTTATTCAAACATTTCAGCACTTACCAGTAGCAGTACTTTGCCCTTAAAAATGTTAATCGTGTGCGCTATTTTTTCTGCTTACTGCAGTGCGTGTCTTTTGTAAGCTAATCTAAAAAATAAAACAACAAGTAGGAAATTGTACGTCAAACGTGGCAAATGAGGTACGTTCGTACTATAACTAGTTTTATAAACATTAATATTGGTGCAATAGCTGTTGCAGTCTTATGCAAAAATGCATGAATACAAAATTTATTTCGATTATATATATTAGATTCAGCAACACAGAAATAATAGGATTCCTTCTTAAATAGGACGTAATCACCATGGCAATGTAGAATTATAACTTATCATGGGATATCGTTCCATTAATTACGTATAATAAGATTTAATATAATGAAGAAAACTTTTATTAATATCTTTTTAAGTTTTAATTCGATTTTCATAAAATTTGAAATGATTCGACAAAAGTCTGCAACAATTTTATATATTAAATTTCAAACCATTCGGTTGGGTAGTTTTTGCGCTGTAACAAGCGTACAGACAGACAAATGCACTAGACGACTATAGGTGCTAAGTATTTAAATAATTACGAACGCATCTAAAATTGTAGAAAAATGCATTGAAATAAAGAAGCAAGTCCACATAAATTGATAGTGTGTAAAGCATTCTTACAAATTTCGCCACTACTGAAGAGATTCTGTTACAACAATTTCTTCAAAATACACTGTAAAAAAGTCCTTTGATTGCTAGTACAATTTACGGAGTTTTATGGATTTCTTTCCAATGAAAGTAATTTCGTAAATGTGCCAAAAAGTATGGATTTGAGAAAATCTTTTATAGATAATGTTAAATTTTCATTTTCGCTAAAGATGCAGAATGTTTATTTTGTCATACATTTACAATTATACCGATTTTTATCTGATATTACTTGAGCCAAAAAAATGGGCACCATGGGGAAAAATTATAATATTCCTTCTGAAAATAGTTTTAATATTTATTTTCTTTTATTATTTTATTATTATTATTATCATTATTATTATTGCATTTACAGGCTATTGAAAGTGTGTAAAGCATTGTTACAAATTTCGGCACTTCTGACGAGATTCTATTACAACAATTACTTCAAAATACACTGTAAAAAAAGTTCGTTGATTGCTAGTACAATTTACGGAGTTTTATGGATTTTTTTTCCAATGAAAGTAATTTCGCAAATGTGTCAAAAAGTATGGATTTGAGAATATCATTTACAGATAATGCTAAATTTTCATTTTCACTAAAGCTGCGGAATGTTTATTTTGTCATACGTTTACGGTTATATCGATTTTTATTTTTATCAGACATTACTTGTTCCAAAAAAATGGAGCACCATGAGGGAAAATTATAATATTCCTTCAGAAAATAGTTTTAATATTTATTTTTTTTTCTTACTTTTTCAGGCTATTGAAAGTGTGTAAAGCATTGTTACAAATTTCGGCACTGCTGACGAGATTCTATTGCAACTATTTCTTCAAAATACACTGTAAAAAAAGTCCGTTGATTGCTAGTACAATTTACGGAATTTAAGAAATTTTTTTCCAATGAAAGTAATTTCGTAAATGTGTCAAAAAGTATGGATTTTAGAATATCTTTTACAGAAAATGCTAAATTTTCATTTTCACTAAAGTTGCGGAATGTTTACTTTGTCATACGTTTACAATTATACTGATTTTTATCAGACATTACTTGTGCCAAAAAAATGGGGCACCATGGGGGAAAATTATACTATTCCTTCTGAAAATAGTTTTAATATTTATCTTTATTATTTATTTTCTTCTTTTTATATTTACAGGCTTTTGAATGCTAATAAGATATCTTGTTTAAGAAAAGATACTTTTAGTGACCTTCACAACATAAATCTCATGTAAGTATCATTTTCTCAATCAATTAAAAATATATTATTTTGATATCTGTTTTATACTTCAATGAATATTACACTATTTGACCAAAGAGGACCGGTCACTTGCGGTTTTTGAAGTTTTTTTAAATAGCTATAAAAATACATGAGAAATTGTCCTGAAACTCCAGGTGTGTAAACAGAATAGTACAGGTCATATATTTCCGTGAAGATTTTTTCCCGAAACCCCATAGGGGACCGTCAACAAATTGAAAAGAACGAATATCTTTTGGACAACCCTGTAAAAACTAATGTAGCAAAAGCCTTCAAACTATAGATTTTAATTAAATGCCTTATTGTAATAAATTGTGTTCATTTTTATGAAAACAGCATGTATATTCGTAGAGATGTTAAAGTTTTTATAAAAAGAGCCCCAAATTTTGCCGTTTTTTGCTTATAATTTGTAGAGTTCTTAATATTAAAAAAAAGTTCAATATGTCAAATAACATTGGACACAATACCCTGTAATCAGAATGAAAAAACAATAAAAATTGTATGAAAAAAGAGCAGTTTTACTAAATAATGATTCACTGTGCATGCCCGAATGTAAACAAAATATAATTTGCATAATGTTATAGCTAAATGTATAGAGCAACTTTTGTGAAAATCTCAAAAATATAGTTTGAAAAGTCTGAAAATTATCGTTTATAGAATAAGCTCAAAATCCGTTATTCCGAAAAGGAAGCAAAAAGATGAGGGACTGTATCAAAATACAGTAGTACGTGCAATATTGTGTATGCTATACTGGCACTAATCAATGGATATATGAACTGAACGGTTTTGCTGCACTGGTTTTTACAGGGTTGTCCAAAAGATATTCTTTTTTTCCAATTTGTTGACGGTCCCCTATGGGGTTCCGGGAAAAAATCTTCACTGAAATATATAACCTGTACTATTTTGTTTACACACCTGGAGTTTCAGGACAATTCCTCATGTATTTTTCTAGATATTTAAGAAAACGTCAAAAATCGCAAGTGGCCGGTCACCTTTGGCCATATAGTGTATAATAAGTTAGCTTCGAAATCTTAATATAACTCGCTTCTAAGAAGGAAAATGCCTTTAAAAGTTACATTAAGAAATTACTAAAATGTACAGTTAATATTTATTAAATAAGCTTGATATTTTAGCTATATAAATGATACACCACATTATCAATTAATTGACTATTTTATGAGCATAAAGTCTGCTTGTATAAAGGTTCGTCCTTAACGAACAGAGAGAAATAATACAAATATAAAACTACAATAGAACCTCGATTATCCGAAATAATTGGGACCGACCATCTTTCGGAAAATCGAAATTTTCGGGTAATCGAGAATGCTTCAATTTTAAGATTAAGGAGAAATATATGCAATATTTCTTATTATGGTATGAAGTGCTTAATAAGAATAAAGCAACAGCAAAATAGAAACGAGGAAAAATTACCTGAATTTTAATTTTGGAATCAAGAATCTTTTACATATATCACAAGGGTTTAAAACAATGTTTTGTTTGCTACAGTTTCGATTGCCTTTGCTTTGAAGCTCTATCACGAAGTTTTTAAATATTATTAGTTCACCAGTATCACAGTCTTTCTGCTGCTCCAGCCATGCTAAACCTTTTGTAAAACATGCAAAAGCTTCAGAATTGCTAATTTGTTCGTTTTCTTCACTCCACTCCGTAGTTTACGGGAGCTCAAGTTAAATTCAAAGGAATTCTAAGAAAGGTGATCTAAAATATTTATATGTACTCGTAGTTAGGAAAGGATTGCTTGCGCACAAGCAATATGATAGTTAAAAATAAAAAAGCTTTCAAAATGGATTTTGTACATGAGGAATGTAATAAAAAAAAAACTTTAAAAATGGATTTCGGTTAACCGAGAGTTTCGGATAAAAGAGGTTCCAATGTATATAGAAGCAGATTATTATTTTTTTCTTTTTCGAAACAGTTTCTCTATGACCATGTGTTTACACAATTGAGTCTGCTTTTCAAAGTAAATTGACAAGCATTTTTTGAAAACCTTTGAACTGTACAGAGTTTAATAGTAACAGCATCTATAATAAATTTTCCTTCGTTTATATTCGTAAATATTTGTTAAAATAGAATTAGGGATAATTTTGTAAAATTTACTTTAACTAAATTGAATTAATTGCATTTGAATGCAAACGATCGTCTATTGTTTCTAATACCTGTCTGTTGTATTCTAATTATCTGTCTTGTAATTACAAGAAGTAACATCGGATGTTTTCAAATGTTATCTTTCCATCAATTAAGATTTTGTGACATCCGTTAACGAAGCCATGTGTAGTTATAATGATTTAACCCTTTTAATGCCAGGAAGATTTTAATCATCCTAGATTATCAATTTAATTAAGTCCAAGCCGCTTTTGCATAATGCTAATCATTAATTAAGACAAGCATTATATGAAGATGGGCACTTTATGACATGATAAAAAAGATTAATTAGCATGTTCCGGGATATTTTACTCTTTATTTTGAAATGGTCTAGTTTCTTTTCAAAGTTATTGGATTTTAGAACACCTACTCTTAGACCGGGAATCGGCAGCACAGACGATCACCTCATCGAGTTCACGGCTGAAATTCAAGAATTAGTTAGAACTCGATTCGCATATTAAAATGCAATCGGTCTGCCAAGTCATATGTTGGTGGAAAACACCTGAAAACCTGGTTTTAGCGGTTGACTCGTAGGTTTACCAATGTGTTTTCCTGCTCCCAATCCTCCATGTTTTGATACCTTTGGGTTCAGGAAAACACAATGGTAAACCTAAGAGTCAGCCACTAAAATCGGGTTTTCAGGTGTTTTCCACCACGATATGACTTGGCAGACCGATTGCGTTTTAATATGCGAATCAACATTTAACTAATCCTGGAATTTCATCCATCAACTCGGTGAGTTGATTGTCTTTATTACTTCCTCTGCATTATCTCATATACATCTTTAAGGGAGAAAATAACATTATACTTAAAGTGTAATATGTTCATATGCAAAATATGTTAAAGTTATGCAATATCGCTCACACGCAAGAAAAGTGACACATCTCGCAAAAATTTATTTTGCATTTTATTGCACTGATAGGCCTGTCATATGTGTATATTGCTACATGAAAAGTTTTAGACGAGTAAAGCGTAGTTATCCGGAAAATCACTTTATTACGCTATATGTCCATTCGTGACCACAGAAAGAGGGGCAAATTGTGTGGGAAGGAAAATTATTCAACACTCAGAATCTTCATTCTTAAGTGTTTTACGCTTTTGTGCTTTTTTTACTCCTGCATGCTAAATACTATAATTTCATGTTACTAGCCGCCCTTAGCGACCAGTTTGGTCTCCCTTAAAATTTCTGTTTGGGAAAGCATGCTAAGCATTGTATCATGTTACTTATACTCATAATTTAATTTACTTGGACTCCCTTAAATATAATTAATATAATCCCTTAAGCTAATATTAGTTTTTGTTGCATTAAAATATCTCAGTTTTTGATGTTCTGTAAGCAAGTAAACCCTATTGGTTTACAATGGAAGTCTGTGAGAATTTGGCCAAATATTGAAGATATCGCCAAATTGGTGTCACTTTGCGACTAATTTTGGTCACCAAAATTGGCGATATACTGCCAAGTTGGCGACAAACTTGGCGGCATTTGGCGACAGAACAGGGAATCACCCTTATAGGTATCGAGATGCATTAAATGCTGCTCAATAACCAATGAGATGCGTTTCATTCGAGCGTTGTTGCCATTAAACAATTAACAAATAATCGCGATTTCTGTGCCACGTACGATAGCGTAATATATATAGAGATAGCAAAAACAAGGGAATCTTCCCATTTTCCTCTCCTGTGAAATTTACTTTTGTCGAGATGTATCACTTTTCCTGTTGGTGAGCGATATTAAAACACTGGAAAGCAGAAAAAACTGAAACTTTTAAAACATCCCGGTAAACAATATTACAGGTATTCCATAATGTACTCGATGCCGCATTTTGTTAAATTTGTTGATTAATTTGACGAGTTTTATTCTTTATCACACTATATAAACACGTACATCATAAAAATATTTTAAAAACCAGAATTCAGAATAATTTTGTGAAAGCTCCTTTAACCAAATTTAATCAATTTTATTATAATGCAAACGAGTTTCTATTGTTCTGATCTTTCAATTACCTGTCTTGTAATTACAAGAAATAACATCGGAAAATTTCAAATGTTATCTTTCCATCAACTAAGATAATGTAATTCCCTCTAACGAAGTCATGCTTAGTTATAATGATTTAAATCCTTTAATACCAGGAAAATTTTAATCATTCTAGATTATCAATTTAATTAAGTCCAAGTCGTTTTTGTATGATGTCAATCATTAATTTAATTATAACAAGCATTACACGAAGATACGTATTTTATGAGTCTAAAAGATTAATTAATTAGTAGCGCTATGCTTATTTTAAATTTTATTAAACAAAATTATCTAATACTAACTAGTTATATGCCTTTCAAAGTAATAGAATTTTACATGAAATTCTTTATCTCATAAATATCTTTATGGAAGGTAATTTGAGTTAACGTAAAATTTTATGTAAAAGATGAAAAATGCGATAAAGTTATGTGGTGTTAAAACACTTGATGATAAAATAACGGAAAAAATAAAAAATCCCAAAGTATCTAACTGCGTTTAAAAAAAGCGACTAGTTTTTGAATTTATAATTCTGGATTTTCCGTTCGCCAGATAAAACATTTGTGTGAATTACAAAAGCACTTTCTTTGCTGTAATACACAAAAATACTGTAAAGTCATGGTGAACTTTGTACCGGTCACAGGAAATCAACGAAACAAGATGGAAATGTGAAATCATCATTAAATAAAAGAAAAACTCTCCAAGTTTCACACCAGTTAGATGTGGCCTCCACTTGAAACAGACAATCACAGGCGTTATTCACTCTGTTAGACCAGACGTCCTTAACTGTGTTTGGGAAGAACTTGAATCTCGTTTAGATGTGTGGAGGACAACAAATGGAGGCCACATCGAACTGCACTGAACAGGTATGAAACTTGGAGCGTTTTTTAACCATTTGGAAAAATGGTTATTGGCCTCCGTCAGGGTAGGAAATCAAAAATATATCTGAAGCGTTTTATTGGTTGAATCCCGCATATTATTCGTTTTCTGATTGGTCTATACAGTAATCTGTATTTTCCCTTTGCTTTCAACAGAGATGGATACTTCTGTTGCCACTATGACAAAAAAGTAATAAAAACTACAAAAGAAATTAATAACTCAGAAACAAATTATCAACTCCAACAAGGCAATGTCTCCATCCACATGGAAAATAGTACTTGGGAATGGTTTCTTAATAATGGTGTACATGTAATTCCATGACCATCTGTTTCTCCTGATTTACATCCAATGGAAAAAATGCATGGAGCCTACTGGTTAGATATGTTTACGGAAATGGAAAACAATATGCCACAATTTCAGAAATAAAAGCTGCTATCCTCTTCCACTGGAAGGAAATCGATTAAATTATATTATAGCATTGGTCCTCTCCATGCCTGATCACGTTTTTTTATTAATTAAAAGATCTGGTGTATACACTGGCTATTAATCTATATTTTTGGTTAATGTTCATATCATTATGAAACACATCAAAATTGAAAAATGCACCTTATTTTATGTATAAATTGCTGTTTCAATTATATTTTGTTATAAAATAAAACGATTTGTTATATTTCTAATACTGATTAGACTTCAGTTTGTTTTGTAACATTTTCTTCTGTTTTATGCTTAAAAACTGGGTGTTCATATCATTATGAAACCCAGTGTATTCCCGCGATTTGGTGTAATATCCTAAATATTTCTAGAGCTCCTGAAAATATGAACTGATCTTTTCATCCCTCTGCCGAACAATAAACTGAACTTCGCTTGCGCATGCGTAGTATTTTCTTTTGTGTTTAAATTTGTTTTCTGTTCTAGTCAGTCATATTTTCCCCTTGAAAATGAAAGGGGCGTTTGAAAAGCGTTTGATTGATCCCAGGGTTATATTAAATAATATCTTTATATGTTTGTGTCACCTTTTAAGTAATTATAAGTATATTATAAAGTTTATATTAATAACAAGGTGAAAATTCCTTCACGACACAAGCTTTTTAATACAGTGTTTTGACTCTACCAATTGTTTTATTTGTCATTTATTTATATTCTAGATCGCTCTACGACAACAACATCCAGTCTTTGGCAAACGGAACATTCGACACGCTGCACAACATACAGACACTGTGAGTATTTATCATTTTTTCCACTATTTCTAAAATCTCAGTATCGCTTTTTTTCAAGAACATTTTTTCTGTTTGTTCTAAACCTTTATTTTTTTTTCTTTTATAAAATTTAAGGAAAAATGTTTTGACCATATGAAATACGAACACTTCAATTTAAAGAATTTGCAAGTAAAACATAATACCGTTGTAGTATTTATTTTGGGATAGTTGTATGATAACTACTTTTACGACATTGCGTTTACTACAGAAAGGGATAAACAGACTTTACTAAATAGTGGCCGTAAACAAAGATATCCAGGTTCATTTTAAAATATGAAAAATTTATTGAAAATCCGTTCGAGATGAGAGGCCCCTCAGACAGAACGTTATACAAGAGCCAGAAGCTAGGAAGAGTTTGGTGAATATTATATGCTTAGGAGCAAAGTTAATTATCGCCAATATATTCGCCACAATGGTTACAATACACGTAATTTGGCGCACTTCTCTCAAAAGTTTGTTTTGTATGAACTGTGCTATTTTGGCATCATTAACGTGCAATTTTTTAATACAAGCTGAATGTACACGGATTTTAAGTCAAGACAATAGCAGTTGCTCATGAAAGAATATTGGACTTTTTGATCGTGGCTTAGCAAGCCAAATAAGGAAACGTTTATATATTTTTGCCGGGCTGCGGAATCGGAGTCGGAGTCAGGCCCATTTTCGAGCAAAAGTGTCGGAGTCTGTTAAAATTCCCGGAGTCGGATTCGGAGTCGTCCATTTTACCCACCGACTCCGCAGCCGTGTATTTTTGACTAGCGAGTAAAACTGACAAAGGATAGCGGCTTTCATCGAATACCAAATATGGCCATGAAAAGATCTAGTTCACGAATCGAAACAAAAATCATGGCAGATGGTTTCTAACGGTTAATTCAGGATGAGTCATATATATATTACGAAAAAAAATAGGGAATGTATATGCATGAATAAGGATAATTTATCGATATCTTGAAATGTAATTACACTTATATTAAATAGGGAATATATTGCATAAATGAAACTAGTCGTTGGGGGCCACCGAAATACTTACCCATCATGGATATACATAATATAAAATATGAAAATAAAACATGTGATACATGCTAAGCATTGTATCATGTTACTTTATTCATAATTTAATTTACTTAGACTCCCTTAAATATCATTAATATAATCCCTTAAGCTAATATTACCTTTTGTTGCATTAAAATATCTCGATTTTTTGATTTTCTGTAAGCAAGTAAACACTATAGGTTTACAATGGAAGTCTATGGGAATTTGGCGAAATATTAGAGATACCGCCAATTTGGCTTAACTTTTGGTGACTCATTTTGGTCGCCAAGTTTGGCGATATATCGCCAAGTAGGTGACAAACTTGGCGGCATTTGGCAACGGCACAGCATCCCCCTTATAGGTATAGAGATGCATTAAATACTTGACATTTACGATAAGCCATTATTGGTATCTAATCTTATAGTTTGGCGATAGTTTATTGGTTGGCGGGATAATCGTGTAGAACCGAATTGTGTAAAAGAAACATCCTTATAACACGAAAAATTATAATAATATTAACTAACAGTTTAGTGCGTCGGATTAAGCGTCTCATTTCCAATTAAAATATATCTTTGAATTGAAATTTGAATGAAATACAGGGTCATGAAAAATCGAAGAGTGTGAAAAATAGAATTACAAATATCTCGACAACTAATTATCCGATCGAGTTCATTCATGATGCAAAATTTATGTTTTTTATTGTCTTTTATAGTCACTCCTTCAAATAAACAATTTCGAAAATTTTTGCACACCTTTTATCAGAACGAATATTTCGAGAGTCGAAAAAAAATAGTTCCGGATAATGGAGGTTACTGATATTCAACAGGCTTCTTTCCATTGTGACATCCTAAGTACACACCGAATTTCAAGTCTCTATCTCAATTTGTTCGGGAGATAGAGCGTTTACAGACACACACACATACAGACGGACGGAAAATTATTTTTTCTAAAAATATGTTTTTCGGAATATCCAGTGTCTGAAACGTGTAAATCCGTCAAATTTTTTTTTTCGATATTTAAAACGATTACAAGACTTACCCTAAACTACGTATGATGGGTAAGTAAAAGGGATCCTTTAAGTTAATATATGATAGGAAAGGTAAATAAAGCTATGATAAGGGCAATGAGCTTAATATATATGATTTGATATCTTAACCGTAAACCGGGACAACTTTGCCCTTTTTTTCTCCTGCTCAAATTGTGCTTACTCATAATGCTCAATAATGCTTCAAAATTGTCTTAAACCATTATTCTCGAACTCTAGTTTTAGAATATGCGTTAACTTGGTAACTTGAGTGAGCATTTCTATTTTTTTCGCGCATAAAACCGTGTTGGCAAGGAAAACTAGTTTACAGCAAACTGGGCTACTTTGCCGACTGTCTAAAAAACAGTGAAAAGAAACAAAAAAAAAAAACCCAAGGAAATTGAATTTTATAATTGAAATAATGTATTTAAATCATGACGTATACATTTCAATAAAAAAGAAAAGAAACAGAATAGCAGATAGAAAAAAAAAATCAAACATTCTTGTGAGAAAGCGAGATTTTTTCTCTATTTTCTATGTAAGGAGGTTCTCCGGAACACTAGGAAAATGAAAACTCCATCCATTGTCTTTCGTTCTAAGTTATTACTCTCTAAGTAAACTCTCCAGGTCCATAATAATGGGTGATTTTTTTCAGCATAATGTTTCACTCACATAATGTTTTTCGCCA
This sequence comes from Maratus speciosus, assembly GCA_963932465.1. Lineage (NCBI taxonomy): Eukaryota > Metazoa > Arthropoda > Arachnida > Araneae > Salticidae > Maratus > Maratus speciosus. Next base: position 228,105,120 of record OZ010797.1, on the reverse strand, counting down.
AGAACATAACGATCACAAACATCCCAAGCTTCAATTCTATAAAGTTCTTATCATCTTGGGCTAACTTGATGTCTTCTGTCATTGATGATTTATCATTGTCTCGAGTAACAATATCCTGCACTAACTCTTCGCTGGGTTCGTCAGGTTGCTTGTGTTCTGCATCTTGTTCGGGTTCTCTTTCTTCCTCTTATAGTACACCTTGCTCGGGTTCTGCTTCTTCCTCTGGTAGTACACCTTGCTCGGCTTCTGATTCATATGTGCCATAACAATTGAAAAACCTCCAATTTGAAGAAAAAGTATGAAAGAATCTAGGGAAATGATGAAATTCTATATTGGCAAAGTTGTCCCACTCTTCCCAAGGTTCCTGGTGCAACTTTGCCAACTAATATTATCAATTATTAAAATAACATTAAATCAAGCTCCAAGAGCGGTTCTGAAAGCTTAATATATACTCTATCAGAAGAACTAGGCAGTTTTTACTTGCGTTCGGATTCAAAGGGTGAAATGAAATACTTTTTTTAGACATCCAAAATCGCCTGTTTCGCAGTTACAAAATATTTTCACTGATAACGAACATAAAACAACTGATAAGACAAAAGACGAGCAGGAACAGTGTCATAGGATGTCTTCTTTGTGAAATGTAAACACTAGCTCCTATTTTAATTAGATCTTGGACTTCCCAGAGCGCCAAACAACGTATTTTTCAAAAAGTGGCAAAGCTGTTCCGGTTGATAGTACTTTAAGCTTTGTTTTGTTAAGTTGACCTGGCAAGATTTCGTTTTTCAATTTTATAAAAATGAATTTTGAGTTTGCTCTTCAAATCTATGTTCTTATATATTTCAGAATGCTATACTTAATATTTTCAAAACTTTATGCCCTTTAGGGGAAAAATATTTAATAATGAAATAATAATTGAAAGTCATAATTAAATGAATTACTTGAACTCTTTTACATTAAAGCATTATTTTTTTAACAAAACTGTAGCCAGTTTTAGGCATCTTTATCGAGTATAGAATAGAAAAAGCTTTTCCTAAATGTCACAATTTTTCATCCAAGTTTTAATCCACTAAGTATTAAAACAAGAAAGAAAAAATCATGCTTCAAGCAAAGATTATGAAACACTTTCCACCATATTCAGAATAATGTAACAAATCTTCACCGTTTAATAAGATGAAATATGATGTCTAATTGAACTATTTGGAAACGTATAACACAATTAAAAAACCAAATTCAGCAATTCCCATCTACAGTAGAAAAATTATCCGAATTCTTTGAGCAGCCCTGTATATGATATATAGATTGGTATCTATAAACTGCATGCATCTAAAAATTTAGTTCAGTTAGGAAATACATACCTCAGTTGAAAATTCCCCTTCAGCAATTTCCGCTTGCAAGGAGAATGATACATAAATTCTTTTGTGCAGCCCGGTCTACGAGGTGTAGAATTTATACACAGCAACATGCAAAAGATTAGTTAAATTTAAAAACGCATACGGAGTTTTAAAATTCACTTCCAGCAATTATAGCTTAAAGACATTATAGTAACCGATTTCTTTTGTGTGTCCCTGTAAATGAACGATAAGTGCTATGAATGCCCTGTTCTATAGTAATCATCTTATAGTGAAATTCAGAGATTTACAGCAATTTCAATACATTTTTAATAGCGTAATGTCATTAAAATACAATGCAAAAAAATTTTTCCCCATTGACCGCAATGTAAGAGAATTCTTTTGAGTGTCCCTGTAAACGAACGATTAAGGCTACGCATTTCATATTCAATACCAAAGGTGGCGCAGTAATCATCATTAACATACATCAATTGCATGAAAATTCGAGTCTATTTACTCAAGTTAGAGTGTGGACGGACAGACGGACAGATAAACCGAATTCACAAACACTCACAACTATGTTGAAACGTGTTAAAAAGAGAGAGCTGAACTTTGATCTATAATATCTAAAAAAAAATAAATAAATAAATAAAAGCTATTGAAAAATCCCTTTTACGAGGGTCATTAGTTAAAATCACTTTCAATTCCATCAAAATTTAAAGATCTCACAGTTGAGGTCCCTTTGTAAAAGCTGGTTTCCCTATTTTATTTGTTTTGACCTTAAAGAAAAAAGGTCATTCGAAATAACTAACCATTTTACATCGTGTAATTTTGAATTCTTTAGACCTAGAAATAAAGATCTCTTTTTTTTATTTTATGTATTGATTTGTTGTAAAAGATATTTTAAGTTAAAAAGTTTTTTTATCTCTCTAGTTCGCTGAAAGAAAAAAAAAAAAAAAAAAAAAAAAAAAGGTAAAAACCAAAGCAGTATATCCAAAAGAGATTTTCAAGTTTTCACCAAAAACAGAAAAGATTAAACTGGTATCTAACTACAGAGGTATCATCTATAATCAATCTTTTCACATCCTAGAATAAAATCCATAAAGGCGCATAAAGTCATCACCGTTTCAAACATACGCCTTCTTTCAAAAAATATTAAGGAAATATTTTTCATCGCAGAAAAGCCCAGAAGGTGAAAATCTTTCTTATCTATATCAAAAAGAACAAGAATGTTTGAGAGAAATTCTAGGGTCTTTACTATTTCGCGAACAAAACCTCGCAGATTAGATAACGTACTGCACTATCCCCCAAATTTCTGCCATAAGACCTGTGATTAAAAACCGCCTTCAGGTGAAGGTGTCAACCTGGTTTTGGAAGACCCGCTATCAACAAAAAATTAATCACCTGGCTGGGATGCTGCCGTAACAATCTTTTTCTTCTATGAAGATGATCCTCAGCGTGTCACTGGGGTGGTTACATTCCTTTTTTATTCTATTAAACGTTCCGAAAAGTATCCATGTTTTGTTCGTAGTTATGTTTTTGGAGATGTTTGTCAGATTTTTGACAGGTTTATTGTTTGTGGAGATCGTTAAATTCCAAACGAGTGTCATGTCGGGTGATACAGAGTAACTTAAGGGATGCGGATGTTTCGTTCCAAATTATCATTACAGACAAATCAATAGTGACAGAATGTTGGTTAGAAACGTAACATTAGTTGCTACAGATAACTATTATCATTGTGTTTAATGTTAATGCTCTCTACTTATGAAGTTATAATAACAGCAGTTTTGACCAAGGGTATTTGTTAGTACTCACTATAGGAGCAACATTATTTTATAGTCAATTTAATGTTTTAAAATTTTTCTTGTGATATGTTTGTCAAATGTTTGACAATTTTATTGTTTGTGGAGATCTTTAAATTCTAAGCGAATGTCGTGTCGTGTGATACCAAGAAAAAGAATGCTGATGTTTCGTTCCAGATTATCATTAGAAATAAATCAAGAGTGACAGGTTGTTGGTTAAGAAATTAACATTAGTTGTGGAAGATAACTGTTTTCAGTGAGCTTAATGTTAATCTTCATAAAGTATGAAGTTATAATAACAGCAGCTTTGATAAAAGGTATTTCCTAGAACTCACTACAGGAGCTACATTCTTTTTATAGTCAATCAAATGCTTTAAAATTTTTCTTGTGATATGTTTGTCCAATTTTTGACAATTTTATTCTTTGTGGAGACAGTTAAATTCCGAACGAGTGTCATGTCGTATGAAGCAAAGAAACTTAAAGGATGCGGATGTTTTGTTCCAAATTATCATTAAAGACAAATCAATACTGACGTGACTTCGGTTAAGAACTTAACATTAGTTGCTAAAGATAACTATTTTCATTGTGTTGGATGTTAAACGTTATTACGTATGAAGTTATAATAACAGCAACTTTGAGCAAGGGTATTTTTTAATACTCACTATCACTATAGGAGCAACATTCTTTTTATAGTCAATCAAATGTTTTAAAATTTTTCTTTTGATATTTTTGTGGAAAATTTTGACAATTTTATTGTTTGTTGAGGTCGTTAAATTGCGAACGAGTGTTGTGTCGTGTGATACAGAGAAAATTAAGGGATGCGGATGTTGCATTCAAAATTATCATTAGATACAAATCAATAGTGACAGAACATTGGTTAGAACGTAACATTAGTTGCTACAGATTCATTGTGTTTAATGTTAATCTTCATTACCTATGAAGTTATAATGCAGCTTTGGCCAAAGCTATTTGATAGAACTCACTATAGGAGCAACCTTCTTTTTATAGTCAATTAAATATTTTAAAAAATTTTCTTGTGATATGTTTATCAAATTTTTGAAAATTTTATTGTTTGTGAAGATCGTTAAATTCCAAACGAGTGTCACGTCGTGTGATACAGAAGTACTTAAGGGATGCTGATGTTTCGTTCCAAATTTTTATTAGGGAGAAATCAATAGTGACAGGACGTTAGTTAAGAACGTAACGTTAGTTTCTACAGATAACTATTTTCATTGTGTTTAATATTAATCTTCAGTACTTATTAAGTTATAATAACAGCAGCTTTGAACAAGGTATTTGTTGGAACCTACTATTGGAGCTACATTCTTTTTATAGTCAATTAAATGTTTTAAAATTTTTCTTGCGATTATGTTTGTGAAATTTATTTTATACTTTCATTGTTTGTGGAGGTCGTTAAATTCTAAACGAATGTCATGTCGTGTGATACCGAGAAAAGGGTTGCTGATGTTCCGTTCCAAATTATCATTAGAGACAAATTAATAGTGACAGGATGTTGGTTAAGAACGTAACATTACTTGCTACAGATAACTATTTTCATTGTGTTTAATTTTAATCTTCATTATTTATGAAGTTATAATAACAGCAGCTTTGACCAAGGGTGTTTGTTAGAACTCACTATAGGAGCTACATTCCTTTTGTAGTCAATCAAACGATTCAACATTTTTTGTGATATATTTGTTGACAGTTTCATTGTTGGTGTAGATCGTTTCATTCCAAACAAGCGTCTTATTGTGCGAAAGGGTAAAATTAAAAAATCCGAGAGTTTCATTCCGAACTTTCATAAAGTTATCATTGTTTTGAAAGCAATACTGACAGGAAGTAATGTATACATTTAATATTAGGTGTTATGTATCAACTACTTCAATTATGTTAAACGGTAATATTCATTACTTATGAAACAGTAACAACATCATCATGGACTGAATGAGTTTGTTAACACTGAGTTGCGTGCTAACAGTAAGTTTTTCACAATTATTTTTTCATACCTGACATATTTTTAAAATGCAAAATGTCCTATTTATGTAAAATATAAATTTAGATAAGAATAAGGGAAATGTTATTTAAAGTGGGGTAGTGAAAAGTTTCTGTTACTTTTTACAGCTTTTTACTGATATGTATAAAAAATGTATTCTTGTGTGGGCAGGACAGCCTTCACCAAAATACAAGTTTTTAAACATTACATTACTGCTGCTTCTTCCATTCTCTCAATTACACGCCATTTCTCACAAAATGTCGTGTCTTCTCAATTACGCCCCACCTTTCGCACGTGAAACTTTTATCGAATTTTCTTATTCCTGTGTTGCGAATGTGAATATTACTAGAATTCATGATAAATTAACCTTCAGTTACCAACCTACTACCATTCACTGGGCTTCATCTTATAGAATTAGCAATAAATACCTTTTTATAGTTGCTCTTTTATTTTTTCTTACCAGTGTATTATCAAAAATAGTACAGTATAATCTCTTTTATCCAAAACTCTTTTAACCAAAACTCTCTGTTAACCAAAATCCATTTTGAAAGCTTTTTTTTTTTCTCTATCACATTCTTTGTGTGCAAAATCCCTTTTGAAAGCCTTTTTTATTATTATCATATTCCTTGCGTGCAAGCTGTCTCTTCCGAACTACGAGTACATATAAATATTTTGGGTCCCCTTTCTTAGAGTTCCTTTGAATTTAACTTGAGCTCCCCTACGCTGCGGACAGGAACAAAGAAAACGAACAAATTAGCAATTTTCAAGTTTTTGAATGTTTTTCAAAAGGTTTGGCATGGCTGGAGCAGTAGAAAGACTGTGATACTGATGAACTAATAATATTTAAAAACTCCGTGATAGAGCTTCAATGCAAAGGCAATCGAAACTGCGACAAACAAAACATTTTTTTCAAATCCTTGTGATACATGCGAAAAGTATTTAATTTCAATAATTAAAATTCAGTAATTTATTCTTGTTTCTATTTTGCTATTGCTTTATTTTTACTAAGCACTTTTTACCGTAATAAAAAATATTGCATATATTTCTCCTTAATCTTAAAATTGAAGCAGTTTCGATTATGCGATAATTTCGATTTTCCGAAAGATGTTCGGTCCCAATTACTTCGGATAATCGAGGTTCTACTGTATTACAAAATAAAAATGTTAATTTAAAGAATCTACATGGTATATTCATTACTGCATAATAACATTAGCTCTAGATTACTAAACAACATTCATTCATCAGTAGACTAAAATAAAGTCAGGAAATACGCTGTAAAAAATAAATACACTAGGAAATACGCTGCCTTAACAACAAACTTGAATATCTCTCTATTAACAGTGCTAGAGTTGCAAAATGAAAACAATATTTTAAATAATTCCCAAACAATTCCTTCATTACGACATAACATTATCTCTGGAATACGAAACAATTTTAATTCATCCATAGACCAAAAAAAGCGAGGAAATAGAAAACCTCAGTTTTCATACAGCATGTTAAAAAATATTAATGGATTTGTATATTTAAGAAATAAAAATTTTAATATCAATTTATCCTAAGTACTCCTAATTTCGCCAAGGGAAAATGTGTTTTAGCAGACAACCTTGACTGTTTCTCTATTACCAAAGCTAATGAAAACAATATATAAAAGAATTCCCCCAAAATATGTTCATTACTAAATAATAACATTATCTCTAGAATACGAAACAACATTAACACAAGATTAACTCAAGATTAACTCAAAATTAAGAAAAAACGAGGAAATAGGAAACCACCGTTTTCAAACAGCACGTTAACAAAATATTAATGAATTTGTATATTTAATCATGAAAACATTTAATAAAAATTTGTCCTAAATACCACTAATTTTACCAAGGGAAAATGTGTCTTAGCAGACAATCTTAAATGTTTATCTATTACCAAAGCTCGTGTTACAAAATTAAAACAATATTTCAAAGAATTCCCAAACAATACGTTCATTACGACATACAGTAAACTCTATCTAAGGCGGAATCGATCGGTACCAAGAAAATTTTCCGTAGTAGACAATATTCCGCTTTAGACAAATTTTACTCTATGTCTAAGGATTCACAGGGACTTGAAAATCTTTCCGAGTTAGACAGATTTCCGTCTTACACAGAGTCCGCCTTACAGAGAGTTTACTGTAATAACATTATCTCTAGAAGCAACATTAACTCATCGATAAACAAAAAAGAAGAAAAAAAGACAAGGAAATAGGAAACCACCGTTTTCAAACAGCATGTTAACAACAAAATATTAATGGATTTATATATGTAAGCATTAAAAAGTTTATCTTAAGTACTACTAATTTTGCCAAGGGAAAATGTGTTTTAGCAGACAACCTTGAATGTTTATCTATTAGCAAAGCTAGTGTTACAAAATGAAAACGATATTTCAAAGAATTCCCAAACAATACATTCATTACGACATAATAACATTATCTCTAGAATACGAAGCAACATTAACTCATCGATAAACAAAACAGAAGAAAAAAAAGACGAGGAAATAGGAAACCACCGTTTTCAAACAGCATGTTAACAAAATATTAATGGATTTATATATTTAAGCATTAAAAAATTTAATAAAAATTTATCTTAAGTACTATTAACTTTGCCAAGGGAAAATGTGTCTTAGCAGACAATCTTGAATTTTTATCTATTACCAAAGCTACTGTTACAAAATGAAAACGATATTTCAAAGAATTCCCAAACAATACGTTCATTACAACATAATAATATTATCTCTAGAATACGAAACAACATCAACTCATCGATAGACAAAAAACGAAAAAAAAAGGCGATGAAATATGAAACCACCGTTTTCGAACAACATGTAACAAAATATTAATGGATTTGTATATTTCAGCATTAAAAAGTTTAATAACAATTTATCCTAAGTACTCCTAATTTTGCCAAGGGAAAATGTGTCTTAGGAGACAACCCTGAATTTTTCTCTATTACCAAAGCTAGTGTTACAAAATGAAAACAATATATCAAAGAAGTCTCCAAATATACTTTCATTACTACATAATAACATTATCTCTAGAATACGAAACAACATTAAATCATCGGTAGACCAAAATAAAGCCCGGGAAGAGAGAATCCCGCCGTTGTCAGAGAATCAGACGTTATTTTTCTTCTAAGCCCCCTAGGAGTTGCACGGATCATTGAAAAAGAAAATTTAAAAGTTGGAATCTTGCCTGAAAGCACAAAATTTAAGTTCTACTTAGACGAATCCGCATTAGAAAATGAAGAAAAAAGAAAGATTATTTATATTCATGTCTGAGGTAATCAGTATAATTTAGGTTGCCATGTTACAGCAGAAAACCGCTCTTATTTGTTTGTATTAACTTTGACATTATCTTGAATTTATTTTTTAATTTCATATTTTTGCAGCAGAATTATTCATAGCTTATTTTCGTTAAACAAGATAAAATCGCGCGCTTTTATGTCGCCGAATAAATAGATAGTATATTTTTAAATGCAACCTGAATTCGATTTAATAACGTCAAGAAGAACTGTCATTTTAATCTCCGAGATCAAAAATATCCTTCCCTTCTGTTCGAAAATATGGCATGCACTTCAAAATTAATGTCAAACCTTTACGGTTCAAATTTCTTATTTAATTGTTTAATTTTCTTTTAAATAAGTGTTGAATTTTAATGATACAGAAATTTTGATTCAATAACTTTGAGAAAGATTAATAGTATACCTTTCTAAATCAAACTTTTAGTCCATCATACGAAAAAATGGTATACAATTCAAAATTATTTTTGTCCGACTTTTTTATAAGTAATTACGATTTCAATTAACCGGAGTAAGTTTATTTGTATGCATTTACACTCATGAATAAAATTCAAAGTTATTTCTATTGAACTAGAATCCACAACTAAAGAATTGTTGCAATAAAATTACTGCAATAAAATTACTGCAGCAGAGGTTGGAGGTAAAGGCTAATAAAAATAAAGGATAAACGTGCAAGATAAGCCCCTAGATAAACGTACTTTGTTCTTAGATATACGATTTTTCCCCCCTAAATGCATAAAATTTACGGAATTTAGCCATTTAGCTTATATAAGTGACATATTTCTGTAAAATTAATACTGCAATTCACACTAAAATATGATTTTGCAATTTTTTTAAGAATAGGAATTTTGTCTAGGATTCTACTAGTAATGGACTCCTGCTCCCGTTTTTACCTTTTCTTCAGATGCAGCCTTTTTCATAAAATACCAGTACGTTTGTTATCAGTTATTTACTGTCATATGGTACAGCCAAGTAGCACAAAATTGTTGGGCCAATGTTGGCTAACTGTTGTCCCATGTTGGCCCAAAGTTAGAAATGCCCGCATTGTCATACCATTGGCTAACGAACTATTTGCCAACAATGATCCAGTGATCCAACTATGAGTTGTGTACAATCCATCTAAAATATACCCGCAGAATCCGGCTCCGATATGCTCTAAATTAGAGGGGTCTGTGTACTTAACATTTTCCAACTGTTTACAGAAACTGCCAACGATGAGCCAACAATCTGTGTTACTTGTGCACCACGTTACCTTTCTTTGCAACGCATTATTTTCATTACAAAATGAAAACAATATTTTAACACCCAACAGTGGTCCAACTGTAAGCTGTTTATAATCCATCTCATATACTCTCAGAATCTGGCTCGAAAATGCTCTAAATTAGAGAGGGGTCTGTGTACTTACCATTTTCTAACTGTTTACAGAAACTATCAATGATGGCCCAACAAATCTGTTCTACTTGTGCACCATCTTATCTTTATTTAACCCGCACTATTTCCATTATAAAAATGAAAATAATATTTCAACACCCAACAGTGGTCCAACTGTGAGCTGCTTATAATCCATCTCATATACATTCAGAATCCGGCTCGGATACGCTCTAAATTAGAGAGGTCTGTGTACGTACCTTTTTCGAGCTGTTTACAGAAACTGACAACGTTGTTCCAACAATCTGTGTTACTTGGTCACCACCAACCATTTTTTGCATCGCACTATTTTCATTACAATAACCTGTTTCGTAAATACAGTAGGTTTATTTATTTATTTTACAGAAGATACAATATTTTTCTTGCTAAAATATTACAACCAAATTTATAACTAAAATTCGCTTACTGTGACCCTTTATCTGACAAATATGGGGCGATAAAACACGAATATTTGATTGTTAAATCATTTACTGTAAAATGTTTAGCTTTGCTTAGTTAATGCTTAGATGTTTTTATGTGTAACACATTTTTCGACAGAAAATTTTTTTATTTGACTCATCAGTTCCACTTTTGTGCGTTTACAATTGTTATAGTTTTTAACATTTTACTTTAATTCGCGTAACTGATTTTTTACAAAATCTTTAATTAAGCTAAATAATATAATAATTTTTTCATTAAATTATCTGTAAGAAAAAGGTTTATGATCGTGTAGTTCAGAACATAAAATGTTTAACAAGTAAAATATAAATAAAAATATTATCTTTTTCAGACATCTTTATTTACGTAAATAAGTTGCTATACAAAGATAAAAATAGCAACTTTTCTTCAGTAAATACGTTGAACTATTTAGTTAAGTATAAGGAATTAATATACTGTGCAAAAATGTCTTTAATAAACATTAAATGTAACATCAATAAAAAAATAAATATAGCTCATTAATTGTAATGAAAACGGAACATCTAATTTCAGTGAAGAATTTAAAGATTCATAATTTTGTCATTTTTCCCTCATAAATTCAGTTTATTTTAGTTTTTGCAACTAATAAAGATGCATTTTTATGTTGCTGAGTTATTTTACCGTCATTAAAAACGTTATTTCATATACTTTATTCATATTTAACGTTTAACATAACAAGCAATTTTATTTTTAGAGGTCAGATTATTTAATTTTTTTTTTCAAAATCATATTTTGTACAACTGAGTTATTTCCGCCTTATTAAAAACCCCATTTCATACACTTTACTCATACCTAAATGTTTAACTTAATAACTCACGAAATTTATTTTTATTATTTTTTCTCTAAAAACGTTCCAGTTACTCTTTAACTCTTTCTTTTAAAGATCTCTAACACAAGTCTACAGTATACACAGAGTAGTGTTAAAATTGGAATAAGTTTATTTTCGTGACCGTATTTCACTAAAAATTTTTGCAAAGTAAGCAAGCTGTAACTCCGCTCTCAAAAATTATGAAGAAAACTTTTTTTCAAATGTTTTATACACTCATAATTTTCCGTCAAAACATTCTAACCTCGTCAGCTACATATGGAGTAAGTAGTCCAGGGGATTTTTGTTTAAAAATATCCAGTTCATTCGAGGGTATGTTTGTTGGCATTGGAGTAAGTGTCTATCCGAAACACATGATGCTGGGAAAACTGTCGCCGTTGTTGACTTTGGAAAAGACGGGACGATGGATGTCTGGAAAGGGCAGAAATGTAGCATTGCTTTGAAGTGTTTAATATGTTTTGATTTATTTTGATGGTGTCAGGGGATATACTAAATGAAGCATATGTTATGGTCATAAAGATATTTTTTAGTCAAAGATTTATGATATTTGGCCTTGAATTTATTTATACGAAAGAAATGAGAAAGACAGAAGGTAGAATATTTGAAATATAGCCTTTTACGAACTATAATTGCTATTAAATAATCCATACCCAAGCTTGTAGAGTTTCTTAGTTTTAACATAAATTAATATCGTGTTATTTCTTATATATTGTTTTTCAACGTTAATATAAATACAATAAAACCTATCAAAACGGAATCTGTATATAAAGAAATCCTGCCTTAAACTGGAATTTTTTTTTTTTTTTTAGAAATCAGCAGTTCATTTATAAAATATGTTGTACCTGCTAAAACGGTAACCTGTCTAAAATTTGTGTTTTGCTTACTTGCAATTTTACTGTATGTTGTTAATAATTACACAGTTATGTTCACTAAAGCTTTTTTTAAACAAACATGTACTATAACAATAATATCCAGTTTATTAGAGGGTATGATTTTTGGCTTTACAGTAAGTGTCTATCCGAAACACGTCATGCTGAGAAAACTGTCGCTGTTGTTGACTTAGGAAAAGACGGGACGATGGATGTCTGGAAACGGCAGAAATGTAGCGTTGCTTTGAAGTGTTTAATATGTTTTGATTTATTTTGATGGTGTCATGGGATATACTAAATGAAGCATGTGTTATGCTCATAAAGATATTTTTTAGTCAAAGATTTATGGTATTTGGCCTTGAATTTATTTATACGAAAGGAATGAGAAAGACAGAAGGTATCGCAAACGGTTTTAAACCTTTATCTACTGGCGGTACTGATAAATACCATTAAAATAACACGTTGTAAAATTTATTTAATACATCAATTAGAAACAATATAGTTCAGAATGAGTAATGAATACTTTACTTTATCTTGTTCCAAAAGCATTATTGGTCACACAAAACAAAAATATTTTTAAAAGGACGATTTCTTTTACCTTTGCATCTTTTCAGCTTTCTTGGCTTTGGGTGGGAGGGGGTGGATTTTTCAATTCGGAAATATATCTATATTTCTATTGTAAGATAATTATATTTATACATTTCCTAATTCTACAAAATACGAAGAAAAATATTTAAAATAAAAGATTAGAGTGGGGTTATAAATATTGCACAAAACACCTATAAATGGAAATTTAATTAATCCTTCTAAAATTTATTAAATGTAATTATGTAAATCTTCTAATATATTTTAAAGAATTCACGAAAGATCCTTTAGAATATAAAATTTTCATGAATTCATAATTCAGTATATAAAGGGTTAATAATAGCTATCTTGAGGGACAAAATTTTCATGAATTCATAATTCAGTACATAAAGGTTTAATAATAGCTATCTAGAGGGATAAAATTTTCATGAATTTATAATTCAGTACATAAAGGGTTAATAATAGCTATCTAGATGGAAAATATGTTATGGCAAGATAGCGTTTTCAATATATTTTCGAATTAATATTTATATTGTAGACGCTTATAAGCAGCTATGATAGAATATTTGAAATATAGCCTTTTACGAACAATAATTGCTATTAAATATTCCATATCCAAACTGGTAAGATTTCTTAGTTTAAGCATAAATGTTAATATGGTGTTATTTCTTATATATTGTTTTTCGACACTAATATAAATACAATAAAACCTGTCAAAACGGAATCTGTATATAACGGAATTATGCCTTAAACTGAAAAGTTTTATAGAAATGAGCAGTTCATTTATAAAATATAATGTACCTGCTAAAACGATAACTTGTCTAAAATGGAATTTGTATTTTGCTTCCTTGCGGTTTTACTGTATGTTCTTAATAATTACACAGCTATGTACATAAATACGTTTTTAAACAAACATGTACTATAACAACAATAATCATTTGTAGCCCAATGAATTCTTCCACAAATGTCTTCCACAAAATGTCGTATGTAATGTGTTGTATTATAGTAGTAAAAGAAATTCAAACAAATTTTTCGCAAAAAACGATCTTTAATATTTATGACACATAATTATATTATCAGTTTAGAAATACATCTTTAAAAAGGTCACATCCTTGAAATTTTTAAGATTTAACACTGCGTATGAGTATTATTTTTTTCTTCTCTCTGGCATTCTTCCGTAGATTTAATCTCTTATTCGATAAATAAAGCACGGGTCTTTCAACCCTACAGCTGTCATTTCTATTGTCTGCACTAATAATTTATAGCTGCTCTTAAATCAATCGAATTCTACCCTTCAGGATATCCTATTATTAAATAAAAATTCCCATCTACGGGTATGATTAAATTCTTAATAATAAAAAAATGGCAACAGCAAACTCTCTCCATCTATTGTTTGCAAAGTCCACCAAAGGAGAGGAGGGTCACGAAACCAAACAGACTTTTTTTCGCGTTCCACCAACCCGAAGTATAGAAAAGTGTTCAATATAGCATCGCTAATCTCCTAACCCTCAACAAACAGTTTAAGAAGAAATACAAATAACCACTAAAACCATTTGACCTAGGTTATGCCCATAACCTTAGGGGTTAGAAATGAGGGTAGTTCCATAAAATGCTGGAATGATAGCGGTGGTGGTAAAGATATCTGGCACTGAGATCTTCCTAGGTTGTGTAACTTGTGCGATAACGACAAGAAGCTAAATGAAAAAGGCGATGTGGGTTTATCTTGATGTTTTTTACGACACTGGTAGTCGAAGATACTGAAAGCGGAACGATTCCACTGTTTAATCTATGGGATCGGCATCTTGTAGCTATAGAAATTTTTACACCATGATTTTCTTATGTATGTCGATTGATTTCCGACGACTGCGTATAAATCGTCCGTGTTTGCACAAATTTTCAGAATAAATTCTATAATAACGGAATATTATTTGCAATAAGAATTTTTCGATACTTACGTATTACCCGTGTCCTGCAGACAGAACGCAAAAAATAATTGTTAATTTCCAATCTTGTTTATCGTAGGCATTTGCATTTAAAGCAATAATTTAACAATATTAAATACATAACATTGTTAGAAATGGTAAATAATGTAAAAATGAAATGAAATAAATAAATAAGCTATAATAAGTATCAACAAACTATAATAAAAAATAAGCTATAAACTATAATAAATAAATAAATAAACTATATGGTTGTCAAAAAATAAGCATTACTGCAACAAAATTATTGGCGCAATTGTATAGACAGCGCATGGATAAAAGGCAAGTATCAAATTTTCTCCCAATTTCTCTTAATGAAACAGATTTGCTTATTTTTGAAAGAAATTCTGTCCTGTGGAATTAATGCTGTTTAAATATCAGTAATTTTAAAATTTGTTGAAAATTCTATTTATAGACATTCGAGTATCACGTGGAAAATTGTATCCCTTGAAAACAGTTTTGTAAGATTTTATTCAAAAAAGATTTTAATAAATTGTATATCTCATGGGGTATATATGCAACGTCTTGGTGTAAGATAAGTTGAATATTCGACTTTGGAAACTCTTGAGAGATCGAGCTCGTTTATCCTCCAGAGACCCAAGCAAAATATAATGCATATATTTTTTTAATATGAGTTTTTTTCAATAAATAGGCATAAAAAATGATGTTTTTAAAGAAATTAATAAATTTCTATTTTTTAATTTTGTTTTACAGCAGAAACATCTAAATGGATATTCAGGCCATAACTCGCTTTAAAATAATTTTTAAAATGCTGAAAGTATGAGAAAGAATGGAATTTATTATAAAAAACATAAGGCAAGTATTAACATCTGCTATTAAAATTGCAGAAAAAAAAAATAGTTTAAACAAATTAAAATAACATAAAAACGAAACTTACCAGCAGAACGTAAAATTCCAACTTGACCCATTTATTACGCTATTTTGTAAACAAAGTAGTTACCGTTGCCAAAATCCAAAAGCTGAATGTTGACTTTTGATTCATACATTACCATGCCAAACTGGTTTTAGATTGCTACAATGAAATTTAACGAAATAGAAAGAGAAAGCAAAACATCCATTTAAATGGATGCCATGTCTCAGGAGGTTATTTGACCGCTCCCTCTTATAGTCATCTTCGCGAGTTCAATCGGAGGTGCCGCGAGCCATTTACGTTAATTTCGGGATCTACATTATAGTAGGTTGTGGAAGATTCTCAAGTTTTCAAAATACAATGTTTTCCGAGCGAGTTCTTGCTAAAATTTTGTGTTTGTAATATTTTCCAGCAAGGAGCTGGAAGAACATTTAATTTAACTGTTTAATTAGCTTTTGATTGATATCTGGCACTTTCTGACGAAACTAGGCTTGGTCAAAACACGGCTGCATCACCAACCGCAAACGCCCAGAAGAAGTACTAACTCAGCAACTTTTATCTTACAGATCGCGCAAAATTGAAATCAGAAAGCATGAATTTCGGGACCGGAAACAAAATTACCAGGAGCAAAACGGGTTTTGAAGAAAAGATTTAAAGTTAGGAAAAGAACTTGGGGATTTTAATTTATATTTGGAAATTTAATTTGACTTCTGAATTTTAAAAGGGTTTTATTTCTTTTCCATTTATATATCATATTATCACGATATTTTTAATCTATACATATGCATTTCTCTATCTCAAATTTTCGTGATTTTTATTTAAAACTATTCTTAAAGTATTTTTGTATTAGTTAAAAAATATATTGAGATTTAAAAAAAAAAAAATTATGAAAGTAAATCACAAGTTTCTTATTTCTGACATACAAAATTGTTACTTCAACTATCAATTTATTAAACTTGCAAGTAATAATAATTTGAAAAAAAATTTAATTTTATAATTTTTTTTAAAGCCTTGTAAATTATGTATAAGATTTTAAAAAAAACAAAAAAAACACAAAAAAACAGTGATATACGAAAACCAACGATCATAATTCATAAGAAACTTCTGTACAAAAATAATTTCCCAAATGGTTTTCTTATCCTGAAATTCCAGAACTCTTTCCATTTCTGAAAGGTAATATGTACATGAAAGTTTCAAAAGAAAATTTGGCTATCAGCAATATGTAACAAATGACTTATTATATATATATATATATTTTTTTTTAAGTATGAAACTTTTTATTTTTCCCTGTTAATATTAAGTACGTAAAAATAAGGAAAATGTGCTTATTAAGATGTAGTTCATTAAATTTGAAGTGTGCACCTTTTATGTTTCAAATTATTCAGGAAAAAAAACAAATCCTTAGTGTTACATGACCATTTATAAAACAATTTCACTTTAATGTAATCACTTTCACTTATATCTGAAATGAACGAGAATATATTTTTTGACAAAACCAGTAATCATTAGACATCTATGAATAGTTTTTTAAGTGTATGATGTACTAATGGTACTTATCGTTATTGTACGTATCATAATTGAGCTTTTTTATATATATATATATAATATTTATGCATTTTTGGAAAAAAATTTTTTTAACTGAAAGTGAATTTTTTTTAAAGACTTACATAACAGATCGACTTTCTTTATCGTTACCTTACCCTAAAATTCCCAATATCCTCTCTCTCTCTTTTTCTTCCCCCACCCCCTTTCCTTTAAAAGGCAATCTATAAGCAAAAAAAAAAAAAAAAAAATATATATATATATATATATATATATATATATATATATATATATATATATATATATATATATATATATAAACTCGCTATCAATATGTTACAAATGATCTTCTATATTATTTTTTAAATAAATGAATAAACAAATATTTTAGACGTTTCTTTTCTACAGAATTCTATGATCGTTTTCCATAAATCACCTAAAAAATAAGCAATAATCAATAATTATGTTGTTTCATTTTCCAATTCTAGTCCCGCGGACATCTGGTTTAGAACTGATAGAGAAAATGCATGGTCATAACCCAAAATGGTTACGGAAACAATTTAATAAAAAAACTTAATTCTGAGTTATATTTTCTCCCGTATCGACGTAAGTGACGTAAAATTTACGCCCAGATCCTTACCAATAATATGACTGTAAAAAAAAAATCTCTTGCATGGTTCAGCGAGAAAAGATAGACTGTAAAGAAAGAAAAAAGCAATGACATTCTTAAATACAATATTCTGTATCCAGGGAAACAAATATTCCTTAGAAAATTTTGCTTTTTTATTCTTTTTATATATATATTATCTTCTGATCTTTTCTTTTTCGTTTCTATGCTTTGAGGAGAAAAACACATGGCCGCACAGGGACATCTGTCACCGTATACAAAAGAATCCGAAAAAGCGAAAATTCTACTACGAAAAACTAGAAAAAAAGAAATATATAAATGTGTATGCAATAAATAAATAAAGAAGAATAGCAGGAAAAATCATCGTGTGACACTAGAAAAAAAAGTCCAACAGAGATATGGTTGGAAAGCAATCGATAAAGTAGAGACCTGCTAGAATTTGTTACATGAGATTCTGTCCTTTTTTATTTTGTCTTTGATTAATAAACGCGATTTTTTATTAGTACATTCCAACATGAATGAAAAATGTTAGTTTTACTTTTTAGTATTTCTATTCTTCTCTGACTATTTTTCCGCAACGTTTGGATTTAGACAAAAACGTACATTCCAAAACGTGCTCATCTAAAAATAAGCATTAGACCATAATATTGTATCTACTCCCATCGTATCAAACTGTCATTTTTTATTCACTACTTTTTACAATTTTTTACATGAGATTCTATCCTTCTTGATTTTCTCTTTGATTAGTAAACACGATTTTTTCTGAATGCATTCCAGCATGAAGGAAAAGTGTTTCTTTTACTTTTTAGCATTTCTATTTTTCTCGGAGTATTTTTTCCGTAATGTTTGGATTTAGACAAAAATGTATATTCCAAAACGTGCTCATCTAAAAATAATCATTAGACCATAATATTGTATCTACTCCCATCCTTTAAAACTCTCTTTTTTTTTTCTTTTTTTTTTTTTTACTACTTTTTACAAATTTGTTACATCACATTCTACCCTTTTTTATTTTCTTTATTATAACAAAAGCGATTTTTTATTAGTACATGAATGAAACATATTTGTTTTACTTTTTAGTCTTTCTGTCTGTCTCCGAGTATTAACTTTAGATTTAGACAAAAATATAAACCCTTAAATGTGCTCCTCTAAGAATAATTATTAGACCATAATATTGTATCAACTCCCATCGTTTAAAGTACTCATTTTTTTATTCGCTACTTTTTACAAATATTTCGTTGAAAAAAAATATTTCAGGTAATTTTTGAATAAAAATTTCCGGATAATTTCTTGGAATAAAGATGAGACTTTATATAATTTCAATAGTTTTAATATCTAATGCGATAAACACGTTTATTTTAAAATATATTTTAAAGTTTGATTCAAATTAGATTTAAATATATAAAGGTGTATGCAATAAAGAAAACAAAAGTAGAAAACCTGAAAAATCATCGTGTGAAACTTTTTAAAAAAATCTAGGAGGGATACAGTTGGAAAGCAATCGATAAAGTAAGCGACTTCCTAGAACGTGTTACAAGATATTCTGGGTATTTTGACTTTCAATTTGATTAATAAAAGTGAACTTTTATCAGTATATTTCAAAATAAACAAGAAAAGATTATTTCTTTGTTTTTAGTCTTTCTGTCTATTAGGCTATTTTCTAACAAAATTTGTATATTGTATTCTTGTAAGAATGTGAAATCTAAATGTCAATTGAAAATGATCACTTCACCGTAATATTGTATCTTATCTACTCACATCACTGTGTTCGTCTCTTTTTAACCCGATTGCCAAGAAGGGTTATGTGTTTCACGCGTATCTGAGTATGTGGATTTTTTTATGCCCTCGAAACATTCCAACGGCTGTGTGGATTTGAATAAATGAGGTCTTTATCGATTCGTCTTAATTGTCCGATGGTTATAGGCTAGGGTTTTTTTTTATAAATTCAAAATGGCGGCCATAAAATACAAAATGGCAGTAGACACGAAAAAAGTTTTTACGCACCCTATTGAGTGGCATATCATTGGATAGGTCTTTCAAAATGAAGACGATGTTTCATTGACTATTTTACAGTCAGAAGCTCCGTTTAAACATTACACAACCTGAAAGTTGTGTAGGTAGGATCTCTAGCTTTACTGCAACTTTCTAACTTTCATAGACATCTATAGGCTTCATCAAAACAGTATTTATAGATAAGAACTAACAATTAAACACAACTTAAAAGTCATCAATACAAGTAAATATAAAAAAAATAGGTAAGTAATATAAAAAATAGTTTCACATTGATGAGAAATAATTAATTAGTTCGCTTTTTACGCAGTCGGGTTTTTTGATTTTTTAAATTTAATTTTTACATGTTTACTTAACTACTTCTCATAAATATTTTGCAGAGATATACAGGCCTATTACAAATGATGGAACCGATTTAAAAAAATCAAACTACTGCACATATTACAGTAAGTAATACATGAATTTAAAGATAAATATACCAAGTTTTTTTTTCAGTTACAAATGTTCGATGTGTGATCCTCTTGTTATATGGCATGTGTGCAATCAGTAATCCAGTTCGTCCCAAACAATTTGTAGCATCACTATGTCAATGGCTCTGAATTCTGCAAAAATGCGTTCTTTAAGTTCTGACGATGTCAAAGATATTGTTTATGTACCACCAATGCCGAAAACAAAGTGTTCAGAACTTAAAGAACGCATTTGTGAAGTATTAGATGTAAAATTCCAACTGGGCGAAAAATGTCCGGACCAGGATTCGAACCAGGGACCTCCTGGCTGAAGCCTCCAGTGCTCTACCATCTGAGCTATCCCGGACGAATGTTGTGGAACTTTCTCACCCAGCTAACCTTAATGATTATAGCATCTGGTCTGAAACCTGGTTCAGCTCAACAGAATAAATCTCAGGTAATGGAACTCCAGAAATCGCTGGATACGTAATTACACTAGATTAATTTTAACACAATTATTCTAGATGGTAAATAAATCATATTAAATATAAAATTCCAACTGGGCTAAAAATCTCCGGACCAGGATTCGAACCAGGGATCTCCTAGCTGAAGACGCCAGTGCTCTACCATCTGAGCTATCCCGGACAAATCTGGTGGAATTTTCTCACCCATCTACCATAATGATTATAGCATCTGGTCTGAAACCTGGTTCAGCTCAACAGAATAAATCTCAGGTAATGGAACTCCAGAAATCGCTGAATACGTAATTATCCGGACCCTGGTCCGAACATTTTTCGCCAAGTAGGAATTTTACATCTAATATGATTTAAATGAGAAATATGAATATCAAATTCACAATATATCTTTACTTAATAGGTGCTAAAATACAAATGTTAAAACATTTTAAAAACAATGCAGATGTTGAAACATTGGAGTCATGTGATGTTTAAAATCCGAGCGCTTTCGACTGAACCATCAGTCGTCAGAAGGGAAAAATCACAACATTGGAGTCATATGATGTTTAAAATCCAAGCGCTTTCGACTGAACCATCAGTCGTCATCAGGGAAAGATCACATGATCTTTCCCTGATGACGACTGATGGTTCAGTCGAAAGCGCTCGGATTTTAAACATCATATGGCTCCAATGTTTCAACATCTGCATTGTTTTTAAAATGTTTTAACATTTGTATTTTAGCACCTATTAAGTAAAGATATATTGTGAATTTGATATTCATATTTCTCATTTATTTTATTAAGGTGAATCTGTCGTTCTTTGAAATATAGTTTTTCTATATTTATTTAATTCTAATATGATTTATTTACAAATTAGAATAATTTTGTTAAAATTAATCTAGTGCATTTGTGAAGCTTTCAGAACCATTGACGGAAGTGATGCTACAAAATGTTTGGAACGAACTCGATTACATATTGGACGTATGCCGTGTAATAAGAAGGGTCACACATCGAACATTTGTAACTGAAAAAATCTTAATATATTTCTCTTTAAATCCATGTATCACTTATTGTAATATGTGCAGTAGTTTCGAAAATATGACTTTTTTAAATCGGATCCATCATTTGTAATAGCCCTCTATTTAATGTGAGATCTAAATGTCAATTGAAAATGGTCACTTCACCGTAATATCGTATCTAATCTACTCTCGTCACTTTCATTCGTCCTTTTTTTTTTTCATTAACTACTTCTCATAAATATTTTGTAGGGATGATATATTTTTTGCGCTTTTTACATAAACATCCAAGTCAATTTTCATTAATGAAATGGTATTTTATATGCTGAAAGATACTATTAATTCTAAAGGAAAGAACTGTATGCTTGAGCTTCAATGCAAAATACTTATTTTATGTGGATTTTTTCTTTTTTTTTTTATCAACTTTTAGCTTTTTAACAGTAAAATATTGTATTTACTGCATTTTACTGTAAAAACATCCACAAAAATTTCAAACAAACAAATGTTTTTTCCATAAATTGACTTGTTTTTCACAGGTACTGTAAGACAATAGGTATTTTTTTCCTTAAAATCTACAGGATTTTGTTATTGTTGCTGTTTCAGAGGTCGGCGAGATAGCATAGTACATGTAATACATCTTCCTTGGTGTACGAGGTCTGCGAGGTCCAGGTCTCGCAACTAATCAGCGTGGTGATTGGTTGTTTACACGTCGCCACTGATTTGTTAGGCCTTATGATTTAATCCCTGGAATACCAAGGCCTAGGACGATAACGCCATAATGTAAATTAACTTCTTATCGTTGAACTCAGAATATAATTGTAATTTTTTTTCTTTTGATTGGTACCCTAAAATTGTTTGCGACTTTCCAGAACTACTGATTATGCTGCCCCTTGTGGGACTATTGGCGGCCTGGCTTCGGCCACAGTTTGTAAATTAATTTTAATTTGAATAGTTTTTTTTTTTTTCTTTTTGTAAAAGGTAGGTGCTTTTTCCTTCTGGCTGTACTGGGTTTCTGTCTGCGAGCCTCTGCGCGTCGGGGAGACGGAGACCCCCAGATTGAGCGTAAATAAGTCTAAGCTGGATCTCTGATCAGGCGATCTTGCTCCACTCAGGCCGTCTAAACCATATTGTAAATAGGCCATAACAGCAGATAAAAGTTAAAATAAGTTAAGAAGATGACTGCTGTATTTTCCTTTATGTAGTTTAAGATTGTATAAATACAAAAAGTACTAAAAATGTAGCAGTGATATTATAAAAGAATGTCCAAAAATGTTGAAATTTTCGATAAATGCATAATGGGCTATATTAAGTGACAAACAATTTGCTTTCCGATTAAATTATTTAAAATTTTGATCACTTTTAACAAAAGCTTCTTTTAAGTTTATACGTGTTTGATCATTATCACTTTGTTTTACAGGGAAAAAAATCGTCAGGAAGATTCAATTATTCAGAAGTCTCTAGCGATATTACTAGGCCACCAAACAAAACGAAATTTCACTAGTATATATAGTTAAACTGAAAATTACAAATTAAATTGTGAAAAAAAAAATTTAAAAAACATACCTATGACACCGCTAACAGCAGTTCAATATCCAGAAAATTTAAGAACATAACTGTTACATTTTTCCATTATGTAGTTTAATATTGCACAAATACAAAAAGTAGGGGAGGGTAGTACACAGTGAGAAGAAAATTATTATTACTTAACGAATGGCGACGATTTTTATTCTTTTTAAAAAAAATATTGCTACATCTTTAAGCTATACAAATGCGCTACATAATAATGTATAAATGGTTTTATAAAAGTTATTTACAAAAGCACAGAAGCAGCATAACGGAGTACCGGAAATTGTCTCACTGTGTAGCGCAAGTGGTACACAGTGAGACAATGTATATATTTTCATAAATTATACATTTTTACACTCTATCAATAATTTTCTGCAGTTTATGATTTCTAATTCATATTTCTAGATTTTCAAAATATTAAAAATATGAGCCTCGGTTGGACAATGGCAGACCTTGGGCTACCTTCATGCAAATTTTCAGCCTCTTACGTTTAGTAAATTTCCCTAGCCCTCGCACGCCCACACACAGAGAGAGAAAGACAGAGAGAGAGAAAAAAACCTTCTTTTATTAATAAATAACTTTTTTTAACATCAGAACCACATAGTAGGTACACAGTGAGACACGTCTCACTGTGCACCAAAACTGTGTGCCTCACTGTGTACTTTCGTTACGTTGTAACAAAATGGATGCCACATCTGTTACATCAATTTCACCGCTTTAAAAAGTTTATGTCGTTTTGTCGAAATAGTCTATTAGAGGAAAAGGTCCAAATACCGGCTACCACTTTTGTTTTCAATCTAGATCATACAATTTTCAAAATTAATAAAATAAAAAGTGACAGTAGGGTACCTTGACATGTCTTACACCTGTTTAGAGAAAAAAAAATCAGTTTAAAAGGCGTTTTCTATTTATAAGAAGCAAAATTCCGAAAGTCTTCAAATTTTGAGTTTTTAAAATGGGGTCTAAATACCGGCTACCTAAGTTTTTTTCCAAAAGATTACACAAATAGAGCTAATGACAATTATTAAGCAATAAGAATATTATTTTAATAAATTGTATTGATTAATAACATTTCTTATACAAAGAAAAAATACGCAATTTTTAATAAATAAGTATTTTTGTCAAATTTCTAAAATTCTTTACGACTATCTGTCACGGTCTTCTTCCCATTATGTTTCTAATTTTGTTTTTTAAAATGTAAAACAAAAAAAAAGCTTGCTGATTGAAATGAGAATTATTTTATCTGAAAAAATCAAAAGCATAATATCACTCTCTGCGTCGGTATAGTCCCTATAAACCCACATATCACATTCTTAGCATTGAACTCAGAATCCCCTCCCCCATTCTTGTCCACAGAGAAAGCACCCGTGCACAAATTTATCATCTTCCTCTGTTGGATATTTTCCTTTTTCACTTTTTTAGCCCTCTCGCTGCGTAATTGTTTTATGAAAATAGCTTCAAAATTGCGTATTTAACCCCTTCGCGACGAGCGTCTTTTAAGAATTTTTATTCTTACCGGTTTTTCAAAACAAAAGTTTTTGTCTAATTTAATCGGAAAAAATGCTCCGATTAAATAAGGCATAATTTACAATAAAAAAAATAACTGGTGGGAATAATCAAGCAAGGTTAATTAGACGGAAAAAATGCATCCCCGAGGAAATCTCGGGTTGCGCAAATTTTGCTACTTTTACGATGCCCAAGGAAATCTCGGGTTGCGCAGCGAGAGGGTTAAAATCAAATTTCTGCCTCTATCACGTGGTTTACTCAGTCATTTTTTCTGTCTCTTCACATTTATTACAGGCAATTTTGTTGTGTCCAACAGCTCTTTTTTGGAAAGTGATACGGTAACCAGTGTCTGTCCTGAAGAATTACGGCCATGGTTGCTTTTTTCATATTGCGAAATGGGACGGGGACTATTTCTGAACCATTTAAATTAACTTATTAATTATGGAACTATTTAAATTAATTTATTTTCCTCCCCTTCAAGCAGAGCAACCGAGAAAGGTCCAAATACCGGTTAGCCGGTATTTAGACCACTCTAGGTAGCCGGTTTTCGGACCACTGCTATGTTTAAGTTAAAACCGGTATTACTCATTCATATAATAAAATACCAATACTGTGCGCGTGGCAATTGAGAGCTAAATATGTCTAGAAAATAACTTAATCAACAATTCAAGTCAATATACGATCAGTATATTTTGAAAAAATGAGAAACACATATCTGAAAAGCTTTTGATCTACCAGATTACGTAGATTCGACACTTTTGCATTTACTATTTGTAAATGACACAGACTTCAGCGACGTACTTTTCGTAACTTTCTTCTCTCAATTGAAGTTACAAACTCTGCCTATCACCGCTAGGCTGCGCTGCGCTCAGTTCTCAGAACACCTAGTAGCCGGTATTTGGACCCTAGCCTGTATTTGGACCTTCTCCTCTATTAAATATAGCTATGTTTGGTTAAGTGAATGTGTGTCATATTAAATGAAATAAACTCTAAACTAGACTGTAACTTTAACCACTAACAAATAAAGAATTATTTACTATTTTGTCGGAAGAATAATTGAAGTGTCGAAACTACTTCCACGTGTTGCATAAGATGAGGTCGTTATGTGAGTGAGCCAGCTTTGAGAAAAAAGTTACAACTATATGTCAAAGTGGTTGCTGTCTCACTGTGTACTACTCTCCCCTACTTTAAAAGAATGCAATAAAAATTTTGCCATTTTTGATATAATGCATATTTTATAAAATTGGTATGTATTATGTTACAAAGAATTAACTTTCTTGTTAAATTATCTAAAACTTTTATCACTTTTAACAAAAGCTCCTTTATAGTTTATAAAATTTTTCCTTTCACAAATGTTTTTACTGGGAAAACTCTCACATTATGGGATAGTTAAATTCTCCCATTTCATCACAAAATGCGAAATACATTTAATCTTTTTGAAGAAAAATTATAAATATGAATGCGTAAATTAATATAATATATTTTAACCTCACTTTATAAATTATTAACTTTTGTATTATGAATGGCTTCTATAACAGCAAATGCACATTTGACAGACGAAAAAAAAATTAATTACTATAATGCTTTTTCAATAACATGTTTTAAATTGATGTTTTGAAATTCACAGCTAATTTTTGACATATTACACCTATGTTTAAACTGTTTCATCCGTTCCTTCCGTTACAAACGCTGGCGTGAAACATTGTAGATAATTAATCAGACTTAAATCTATGGAAATTTGCCAAGAATTTTTCACAGCTCTCAGACATGTAACGCCAATTCGTTTGAGATTAACAAATGGTTGGCTACTTGATTAAGAGCCAAATTTAATCACCACTTTGTGATTTTTTTTTTGTTTGTTTATTACATTTTCTGAAGCAATGACTGTTAGCTAGATCATTATTGGGTTATTTGCATAATTTATGAATGGTTTATTCTCTACATATTTTGTCTATTAATAAAATAAAAATAATTTCTCTGCTTTTATTTTATTTTATTTATTTATTTATTTATTTTTTTTTTTTTTTTTTTTTTTTTTGACATAAAGATGATGTTTCAGTGAAATTCTTTCTTTTATTTAAAAGCGTCCGGAGGTCAAATTTTTTTTTTTTAAAAATGCTTTTTTTGTTTGTTTGTTTTTTCTAATAAAATACTAAAAAATTAAATAAATTAAATTAAGCACATACAATGTTCTCTACATAATTGTTCTATTAATAAAATAAAAGAAAATTCCTCTGCTTTTTTTTTTCTAGAGGGAGAGAAGAGGTCGGCATAAAGATGATGTTTCAGTGAAATTCTTTCTTTTAGTTATGGGTATCCAGAGATCAAAATTCTAAAAAAATTTAAACCTATATAATTTTTGATGTAACTCATGAACCGCTTGTCCCATTTCATTACCTTTTTTACTATTGTGTCCAGAAAAGCTTTCGTATTAATTTGTCTTTGGGATTTATAAAAATATTGCTTACAAAATTTATAAAATTTGAAATAAAAAAGCCGATTTTGGAGAGTGATTTTTATAATACAATAATGAATAAAATGCATTTTTTTAAATAAAATACTAAAAAATTAAATTAATTAAGTAAAACAAACCGCGTAATTCTATAATGATTGCACCATCAGGTATAACATTTCTGTGCTGTAGTATCAGTCTCTCCCGCCCGTAACTAAAGCTTTAACTCCATTTATCTCAAAATGGATTTTTTCATAATTTGTCATGTTTAAAAGAATATATCTAAACTTTCTTGCAAGATATGTATATTAAATTTTGTACAGAGATTTTATGTTATATTTTTAATAAACTGTCTTCAGCATTTTTAATTTCATGTCAAAATTTTGAAACTAGGGTGACCACGCCAGTAGTTGATAATTTTTTTGAAATATTGCGCTATTTCAGGCGGAAATGAGTTTTCCACGTGGCACTAGACATAATATTTTTGTTCGAATATTGGAGCACCTGTTGTCACATTGTTGTCAGTTGCCGAGAAGTAATTTTATTAATTTTTTTTTTTATTAGAAAATGTAAAAATTTTGTTTTGATTAGTTGGAGACAATTACGGTAGGTTAAAATAATCCATTTCCATCTTGCTTATTTCAAATAATAGTTTTATGTGAATTATTGTAAATCACAGTTTAAGCATGATATTTTAAATATCGACTGATTCAACTGATTTCTTCGATTGATCAATTACTGGAAAAAGGGCAATTAAAGAAACTACTTACTTATAATTTGGTTGCTATTTAATTTAAGCAGATTTCATTTTTGTCCATTATATAGGACATTAATTAAGGGTTATAACAATTATGATAGTTTACTTCTAAAACGTAAAAGAAAGGAAATATAATAAAAAACCGGTAGTACCGACCTTACACTGAAAAAAACAAAGTACTCAAAAATGAGTAAATCGATGTACTCATATCCAATTGAGTAAGTTTGGATAAAAAATGAACCTATGTTTTCTCAATTTTGAAACATCACAAGTTGTCAAACCCAAACTAAACGATAATTTTGTACCCTGTAATGGTTTTTTTCATTTATGGTGGCATAAAAGATGTTCATGATGATTCAAATATTAAGTTATGTACTGTATTTTAAAATAATTTAAAAGTGCTTACAAATAAAGCTGTTGTTATAAAAATATTCAATTTTGGTTTCTTGCTAATAATTTTGCTATTTTTCTTAATAAATAATCAATTAAACGTTTTTTGTTAATAATTTAGAATAGAAAATAAATGTTAGTACATTTTTACTTTAATTTGTAGGTTCAGGGGGGGGGGGGGCAGTACATAACAATTCATATTTGAACACAACCATGGTATCAAAAATGAGTACATGTATTTCTCCATTATGAGTACATTTGGATCGGAGCTATTTTGAGTATGTCACGTATTTAAAATTGAGTACTTTTTACTCAATTTTGAGTACCCATTTTTTTTTTCAGTGTATTTGATCAACTACTGGCTCGGTCCCCCTATATTCCTAGAAGTAAAAATCACTCTCCAAAATCCGCTTTTTATTTTAAATTTATTATAAATTTTTTAAACAATATTTTTATAAATCCTGAAGTCAAATTAATACGAAAACTTTTCTGAACACAATAGTGAAAAGGGTAATGAAATCGGACAAGTAGTTCATGAGTTATATCAAAAATTATATAAATTAAATTTTTTTTCAAAGTTTTAAAAGCTTTTTTATTTTAAAAATAATCTTTATAGATACATGCATTTCATGGGGAAAAATGCCTATAAATAAAAATAATAACATTTGACATCTGGACCCCTTAAAAAATAAAAAAAAATTCTACTTAAAATATATGCATTTAAAAAGACATTTTTTTTTTTTTAACTCTTTTCGTAGTTGTGAAAATTTTTCTCACACTGTAAGACTACAAATTTATAATAAATAAATAAAATGTACTAAAAAAGTCGAACAAACTGATTTGTTCCCTTATAAAATTGGATTGTCAGCAAAAACTTTGTGTGTGTGTTTAAGTGGTATATATTTTTTAAATATTTCAAGTAACATTATCAAAATCATAAAGTTTTGATCGATGTTTTATTAGTTTTTTACTCGTCATTTGTATCACTAAAATCATAAGCACTTTTCTAGAGTTTCGTACATGACTTTTTTCAAAGGAGTTAATTTCTTCCTGTCGTTGAAAAATTTTGATGAATTAATTATTACATTTTATTCTGTTTTTTCCCCTTAATTAAATAAGATTCAAATTTACAATTTTTATACTAAATTTTTCAGAATTTTGTTTGAAGGCCGGGAAGGGGCTAAACTAGATAAATTTTATTTAAAGCCCTGTTTATTTAATGTCTAAAGGCTAGTACATTTTGTTTTTTTAATAAACTTTAAAAAATGTATTATGCGTTTCTTTAATTATAAATTATTTTCGGCGTATTTACTGTACATTTTACCCCTACACGCGAATTATTTCTTAATCTTCAACATCGTTCTCCGACGTTACTCTTAACACTTTTGAGCTTTAAGCTCAACGAAAAATCACCTGAAGAAAATTGCTCAATGTTGTCATTTTTTTAAACATGTTTCACTCTAAGGTCTGTCTCAAAATACTAACCCTAATCCCGCAGTACCCGGCAAATTTATCTTCAATTCTGGCGAACCTCCAACCAAAACACGTTGACAGAAGCATTCTGCAGTTCTAGCAACCTTCTCCTTTTTTCTTTTTTTTTTTCCTTGGAGTAGTATCCATCTATCGTCTGCTTTCTCCTAATGATACAATGTTCGATGGGGGTGTACCGAATGAAGATTTGCCGCCGTCTCACCTTTTGTGTTCCCGCATCTCGGACCAGATGATGCACTCCGTAATTTGTGTATTGTTGAGGAATAGAGTGAAGTGAAGTGAATTATCCTCCCCCACCAAGCGTGAGACCTGGCACACCGGCGTGTTCATAAAGCTTGGTTTCTCTTTCTGTGTCCGACTAATGCTAGGAGTTTGGTTTTTCTTAAATGTTCTTTGTTATACAAGTAAAAATTAAATTTAAAAAATAAAAAAGGCCGACTGCGTAAAAAGCGAACTGATTAATTATTTCGCATCAATGTGAAGCTATTTTTAATATTACTTACCTATTTTATTTTTATTTTTTTATTTACTTGTATTGATGACTTTCAAGTTGTGTTTAATTGTTAGTTCCTATCTATAAACCCTATTTTGATGAGGCCTATAGATGTCTATGAAGGTTAGAGTTGCAGTAAAGCTAGAGATCCTACCTACACAGCTTCCAGGTTGAGCTTCTGACTGTAAAATAGTCAATGAAACATCGTCTTCATTATGAAAGACATATAATGATATGCCACTCAATAGAGTGCGTAATTTTTTTCGTCTCTGCCACCATTTTGAATTTATAAAAACAAAATATAGCCTATAACCATCGGACGGTTAAGACGAATCAATAGAGACCTCATTCATTAAAATCCATCCAGCCGTTGGGATGTTTCGAGGGTATAAAGAAATCCACATACCCAGATACGCACCAAACGCATAAGCCTTCTTGGCAGTCGGATAATAAGAATGTTTTAGTACATTTCGCATTACATAAACAGTTTTTAAGGATCCCCTCAAGCACAATCCTTCTACTTTCTGGCGCATTCATGAAGTTATGTTTAATTGTAAATTCTTATTGTGATTTTTGTGATACTGCAGAGGCTAGCAACTTGAAATTTGGCATGGAAATTACTTTAAAAGATGCAAATGCTTTCTAAGAACCGTCGAAAGAAAATTCCAAATTTAAAAGGATAAAGTGAGCAAAAAGCGATCTAAAACCGTTCTAAATTACGATTTTTATACAATCTTATGAAATACCAAACCGATTAAAAAAATAATGGTTTCGAATTCGTGGTGATAGAATCTGCTCAAACATAAGCTATATTTTATGTCAGTGCTAGTACCACCAGAGGGTTGCAGGAGCAAAAAACGTTCTGAATTGCAATTTTTGTGATACTGAAGGGGCTAGAAACTTGAAATATGGCATGGTAGTTACTTATAAAATATAAATGGCCTCTAAGAACAGTAGAAGATAAATTCGAAATTTAAAAGGGGTGAAGCGAAGGGAAGGAGCAAAAAGCTTTCTCAAAAAATCTTAAATTACGATTTCTATGCAAAGCTTACAACGCCAATTTTATCCAGTTTTCGTAAAAAAAAAAAAAAATTAAATAAAAAATAAAAAAAAATTAAAAAAAATGATGAAATGGTGGCAATAATATGGCAATCAACTGCAACTCAAAATATATAGATTTTATAACAAAATAAACTATTCTATTCTTAAGTTCTTCATACCTGAAAATTTTTAGGCAACAAAATTAAAAAGCTGTTCGTGATTGTGAAAGATTCACGTTGTTGAATGAGGAAAAATTAAAAAAAATTAAATTACCCTTAAACAAAAATTAAATAAAGCATGGTTTATAAAAACCTTAAGATCTTGTGCTGTTTTACATCTGTACCGTGTTGAATTCCTAGTACGTCGTGCTGTTTTTTAGCTACATCGCGATCCTGCACTTTTTATTTTTCTAGAACCGACGACGCGACGTTTCATGTTGGAGATGGAAGAGACGTTGAGAAATTTCATATATTTATCCCACTAACATTATAATGGTAGATCTCACATAGAAAAATGATGTATTTTCATTGACCTGAACGAAAAATAAATTTAAATTTTACTAAAATAGACATTAAACAAGTTTTTTTTTTTTCAAAATATTCTTCTAAGCATTTTCTGTTGAATCGATCAATGAAATTGTTAAAAAAAACGCGTCAGCCGAAGACTCTTTAAAAACTGCAATTTACTTTTTCTTGTTAATAATTGATATATTTACATATATTAAAATAAATTATTTGTATTATTATTATTAAGGATCGACCAAAACAGATTTTTAAGACCGAAACCGAATTTCGGTAATGATCATATTTTCGGCCGAAAACGAAAATATCAAAAAAATTAAGTAATTAATACGTATCTAAATATACATAATTATTAATCAAAATAAACGTGTTTATTAAATATGCATAATTATTAATTAATTATACGTGTGGCCCAAGTTGCCTCTCTGTGCCTCTCACCAAAACTTATTTTCATATAAAGTAAAATGTAATTAATTCATCAACGACACATAATGATTTCCTAATTATGCGAATTTCATCTATTTAAAAAATCTGTATGTATACATGCCTCAATTTATCTTTTATAATAATTTTTGTATTTCATCATATTTTATACTAGAACTTGTTCAAAGAGTATTCGAAACACTTCTGCGATTTCAAACTAAAAATTATTTATTACTATTGAGCCTGCAGCTTTTAATGATCACGTGAAATGAGTCTTTAACCTTTAATCATATATCGTACGAGTGGTTCATAACCATAGTTGACCAAGTCCATTTTGAAAAATAAATATTAGATTGTCCATTTAGAAGGTGTGTAAAATCTGTTTTATCCACTCCCACAGTAAACCAATCTGTAAACATATGACATATATGAGAAAACATGTGAAAACAGACTTGGTTCACTGTGGGAATGGATAAAACAGATTTTATGCACCTTCCTATCTCTTTTTTTTTTTTCAAAATGGACTTGGTCTAGTACAGGATCGGCGAACCTTTTTACGCGCGCGTGCCAAAAATTCACCAACAATATCTATCAACAGTGCAACGTGCCACACTTTCACATAAAAACAATTTTGCAACGTACGATGTTTATACAAAATACTAGTTAAACAATCAGTTGCTTTCATGCTCTAATAATTAATAATTAAAAAAATATTAAAAATCAAAATGCTATTTCTCTGTATATTGGAATTAGCCATTAAATTAACGAAATTTTAATACGCAAATATAATTCATATATGTAATCATTTTCACTCTAATAAGGAAATAAATATACGAAATTTTTCATCTTATCATTAATGCATCATCCAATTATAATTATCCAAGTTGCATTAAACAATGCATCAATAAATTATTGATGAGATTTTTGCTGTTGTATTTTCGATGGAGAATGCTTTATACCTGATTCATATTTCGATAGTTTTATAAATATACACATAATTTGGATCCATCTTAATGCAGTGACTGTCTAAAAAAAATATTTGGAAAATTACATCATTATAAAATAATATAAAAAAACAAAATACACGTCGAAAACACTGCATAACACCACACGAAAAAAAAAAAAAAAACTCCTTTTGATGTGTTAATTCATGCAAAAATAATTGCATTATCTGTGATAATCTGTCCGTATGAAGTAAAATTTTATTGATTGTAATAGAAACTAAATTTTATCCATATAAGAATTATAAAATTTATTTTTTCGTGTGCCAGAGAAATTGTCTTACGTGCCAACTCTGGCACGCGTGCCATAGGTTCGCCGAACCTGGTCTAGTATGTTTGTAAGTCCTTATGCATTGCTTGCTTTATAATTTGTACTCATGTCTTAAATCAGTGATAACCGATAATTATAAATAACGAAGTTCATAGCAACAAATAAAGAGTGTCTTATTTGAGCCGATAGAGCTCAATCCAAAGAATAATGTTTAAAAATGCCGGACGAAGAAAAGATATTTTTGGAATAGCGATAATTTCGGTCCGGCAGAATTTTCGCCGAAACTCAGATTTTGGTCCGAAAACGAAAACGAGTTTTCGGTCGATGTCTAATTAGTATTATTATTGTTATTTTAGTAGGAGATTCTAATGAAGTTATTGATGTTCTACTGAACAATATTGTGCAACAAAAATTGGCGAATTTAAAACTTACGATATAAAACCACGTGATTCATAATTAATTCGGTTTGCTTTATGAATTTCGTTAAATATCCATCATACCGCCACAAGAATTATTTCGATAATTCCTTGGCCTAGTTAAAAAGAGATAAAAGTCATTCCATTACAAAAATAAAGTAAACAAATAAAAACCACAACTGATAGTCGAAGTGAGCCTCCGCACGGATCAATACGTCGGTACTATTCAGATTCCAGCCTGACCTGTACAAGTTAGCACCTGAACCTATAGGTAAAATGTGCACCTGCATCTTCAGACAAATTGAATGAAGTAACTTATATGTTCTAATCGCCTGAGCAGGCTGAACAAAACTGACAAATCTGACATTACACGTCCATGTATACCAGCCAGGTGTGCTTGTTCAGGTATACAAATATATCTGTAACAAATCTACAAAGCTACCGTGCACGCATATCATTTTTGCACCCACAATATAAAATGACAGATGGTCGAACTTGCAATTTTCCGCTTATGAGTTTAAAATATCAACGAAGAAAGCTTTAATTCAATAGTATTTACATTGATGTAAGTTTACAAGAATTCAATATTTCCCACATTTTAAAGTAGATAACATAATTGTCTTGTCACTATTAAGTATGAAATAAAAATAAACCATTGTAGTGACACCGTACAATGACGCAATTTCCCGTTTATAAGTATGAAATATCAACCGATTGACAAAGAAAGATTTAATTCTAATATTTTTATTGGTATAAGTATACACTAATTCAATATTTCGCTCATTTTTAAAAAGTTCACACAATTGTCTCATCACCATTGTGTACGAAATAGAAATAATCGTTTGTAGAGACACCATACTACGAAGCAAATTCCGGCTTACGAGTCTGAAATATTAACCGATTAATGAAGAAAGTTTTTATTCTAATATTTTTATTGGCGTAAGTATCCACTAATTCAATGTTTCACTCATTTTAAAACAGTTTACACAAATATCTTATCACCATTATGTGTGAAGTAAAACAAATCTGTTATAGTGAAACCAAACTACGGACCAATTTTTCACTTATGAGTTTGAAATATCAACAGATTAACGAAGTAAGCTTTAATTCTAATAATATTTCTATTCGTGTAAGTTTACAATAATTCAATATTTCACTCATCTTTAAACAGTTCACACAATTGTCTTGTCACCATTACGTATGAAGCAAAAAGAATACGTTGAAATCATACTGTGAAGTAATTTACCGCTTATGAGTTTAAAATATCAACCAATTAACGAAGAAATTTTTAATTCTAATACAGTCAATCAGGGTTACTTTGAACCGCGGGGTGTAACTTTGCACCACCGCCTATTTTTCAATATTTTTGACTCTAAAAGACTAAATAAATTCCAGAACTGTGCTCTGTTGGCAAGGTTCTAAACTAGGATTTCTACTCTTTATTTTAGGAAATAAATTAGCAACATTATACACAATTAAATGCATCACATAACTATTTTTGTGAAGTACTGTTTTCAAGGTAATTTTAAATGCTGTTTTGAAGTTGTTGTAATCCAATTAAATTTTCATAGTAAGCAACAATATACTCAAATATCAGATATATTATTATCTAAATGTTGTAAATGTGTTAATATTTTGTGATTATTTATTTATTAATAGTTAATAAAATGTAAAATAAGAAGGCCGGCTCAAAGTTACGCTGATGCTTATAATTTACCGATTATAGGTGCTACTATCGAAAATTTCCCATATTTGCACGTATATTTTATATAAATGCCGAAAACCTGCATTAGATATAACATGTAAATATTTTCACAAATATGTGTAAAATACATAAAATTCATTTAGTGGCGTGATTGGGGGCGGAGCTACTCAAATTTGACATTTTATACGTTCGACGTTTTTTATTCTTGTTTGAATAATATTAGCACTTGTATGTATTACTGTAACTATGGATATACACTGCTCAAAACAATTAAAGGATATTGCAGTTTTAGATGGATTTTGTATCTGGTAAACTGTTTAGCTGATTGATACATGGTCGACAGACATAGTATAGTAGGTTATATGAGAATAAATTACACATGTTTGGCAGAAAAAAAAATGCATTTTATTGCGCATTTGTGTACTAAAGGAAAAAAAACACAATTTGTGCATATGAGAAAAAAAGAAAGAAAAGGTGTTTTCTTCAAAGAAAATCATTTTCAGTAAGGGGTATGGTTTCCACGGGCGGCCAGCAACGTTGAACACCTTTGAGGCATGGACTCAATGAGGCTATTAATGACGAGTTGGGGTATTCTACCCCTCTCTTCCAGAAGAGCTCTTTCCAGTTCTTGGAGAGTTTGTGGGGGTTGTTGGCGGCCAGAAACTCGTCTTCCTAGAGCGTCCCAAACGTGCACGATTGGATTCATGTCTGGAGAACACGCTGGCCATTCCATTCGAACGATTCCTTCCTCGAAAAGGAAATCCTCCACCAGGTTTGCACGATGTGGCCTGCAGTTATCGTCCATTAAAATGAAGTTATCTCCGATTGCTGCAGCGTAAGGGACTACAATAGGTCTGAGGATCTCATCCCTATATCGGCGACCAGTCAGAGCTCCATCTCGAATGATGTAGAGGTCAGTGCGCCCGTCAATGGAGATGCCACCATACACAAACACTCCTCCACCGCCAAATCTGACACTTTCGTGCACGAACGCAGGATTATTCCTACTGCCACGGTCCCTCCATATGAAAATACGCCTATTATCCAGATGCACAGAAAAACGGGACTCGTCAGAAAACAGAATATTGCTCCATTCATTTCTCCTCCAGTTGACATGCTCGGTTGCCCACTCCCTGCGGTCGCGACGATGCCTTGATGTTAATCTATCACATACCATCGGTCGGCGAGCATACAGACCTACAGCATGGAGCCGGTTTCGGACAGTCTGAGTTGAAATCGTGGTGCCTGTAGCCGAGCGAAGGTGTTGTTGGAGAAGAGTAGCGTTCATGGTTCGGTGTCTCCGAGCTGTTAACGCTAAATACCGATCTTCATTGGGCGTTGTTGCCCGTCTACGACCTTGCCCTGGTCTTCGGCCTGCACATCCACTCTCCAAAAAAAGGTTCCAGATCCTGGAAATGACACTTTGTGACACTCCAATGGCTTGCGCTACTTCGGCTTGAGTTTGGCCCCCTTCTATCCTACCAACAATTCTCAAAGCTTCTGAATCTGTCAAATGACTTCGCTGAGACATCGTACTCATCGAAACAAAGCAATCACTGAATGCCGATCATCCTTGTCTTCATTCTCTTTTATCCAGTTGAATGTCAAATTTCATTCGCTGCCGCTGAAGCGACGTTTTTGACGTCGAACTCAAAATTTGCATACTCCACAGTTTGAAAACCAGAAAAATTTGCATTTGTGATTCTCTTCTTCTATTTTCGGCAAAAAAAATTTCGTTTATATCTTTATTTTATATAAAACTTCAAATATCCTTTAATTATTTTGAGCAGTGTATTATTGAGTGAAAACATTGAAAATTATTTTTCACTGCATTTTTATGTTTTATATGAACAATAAACAGGTTTCTTTTATTTCTAAATGTTCATGGTTCTCATTTTCACTTTTCTTATGCCTGATATTTGTTGTAATATCATAAATTATACAAATCTTGTGATGTTGGGAAATGTAAATTCGGAGTCTTTACATATCTGAAGGCATTTTGGGGGGTTTTAAGTTGTCCTGAGTACAATACTTTTTCTATAATGAATTATTTTATATAAAAATTTATCATATGGTGCAAAGTTACCCTAAATGGCTGAGTAACTTTGAACCAGGCTAAAAGTCCATTTTTTATTGCTTTTCTCCTTATTATTCCTTAATTTTTGATAGTCAAACAATAATTTAGGATCATTTCTTCTCTTTTATGCCCCTAGTTGCGACAATTTTCTTCAAATAAGAGTGTGGCATATGAAAATAGAGAAAATGCGGATCAAAGTTACCCTGATTGACTGTAATATTTTTGTTGGTATAACTTTATAGTAATTCAGTATTTCACTCATTTTACATAGTTCACTGAATTGTCTTGCCATCATTATGTTCGAAGTGAATCCGTTGCAGTGAAACAATGTTACGAAACATTTTTCTGCATATGAGTTTGAAATATCAATAAATTAACAAAGAAAGCTTCAATTCTAAAAAAAAAAAAAAAAAAAAAAAAAAAAAAAAAAAAAAAAAAAAAAAATTATTATTGTAAGTTTACGCAGTAATTCAATATTGCACTCCTTTTAAAATAGTTCATACAGTTGTCTTGTTACCATTTTGTACGAAGTAAAAAGAATCCGTTGTAGTGAAACCAAACTGCAAAGGAGTTTTTCACTTATGAGTTTGAAATATCAAAAAATTAACGGAGAAAGCATTAACCCTTAAATGTGTAGTGTAACTCAGGAATTACATTTTTTTTTTTTTTTTTTTTTTTTTTTTTTTTCTGCCATTTGGCGCTTTTTATTGGTCTTTTGATGAACTAGTATGTGTTGCTTACGTGCGATAACATGTATTTAATGTCATGACTGTTTTTGTTCCTATTTGCTATCACGGGGAGGTTATAACTTATAACATCTTTTGTAGATACTGCTTGCAATGTGCTCGACTGGCGTTTTTTCTCTATATTTATCAGGATGTAATTATTAATTCTGCAAACTTTTAAAAGCATTATAAAAATTATTACATTGTTGAATAATTATTATTGTACAGTGTAAACAATTTAAAGTAAGTATATAAGTTAAAATTATCATGTTTTGAGCAATTTTTGTTATGTAACTCAGAAGTGACATTAAGGCATTATGTCCATCAAAAATTTTTCCGCTATTTTTCTACTGGATAATTAACAAAAATTGACTCAAACGTAATGTTTTCCGTACGAAATAAAAAGTCATACATTAAAGGGTTAGTTATAATAATATTTCTATTAGTGTAAGTATACAATAATTCAATATTTCGCTTATTTTGAATACATACAATTGTCATCATTATGTACGAAGTTAAAAAAAATCTGTTGTATACTATAAATTTTGAACAAGATATTTAAATAATACAGAAATTCTTTTTGAGGAATCATTGAAAAAGAAAAAAAAGAACAATACTTTATTATTCGCACTTAATTCGACGTTGAAATTGCAAACAAAACATAATTTTGCTTCATCCCGCACCACCATTTCCATCCGATAATTTGTAAACAAAGAATGACAAACCCCACACGCACACACTCCCTCTCATCGTTTCGGAAATG
This sequence comes from Maratus speciosus, assembly GCA_963932465.1. Lineage (NCBI taxonomy): Eukaryota > Metazoa > Arthropoda > Arachnida > Araneae > Salticidae > Maratus > Maratus speciosus. The sequence goes on along the minus strand of OZ010797.1, from coordinate 228,065,963 downwards.
CCTGCATTTTTTTCTTTCTTAGCGCACTTCATTGAATCAGCCTTTTGACTCCTCGTGTTAATTACAAGTAATGAAGCGGTTAATTAATCTAGACATCGGCGTGAATTTGATTACTCCTATCGTTTACTCTTACCGTTCTTACATTTTATCATATATAACTTTTATTTCCAAGTGCTTTCGAAGTTCAGTAAATAAATGCAATTTTTCTTGGACGGGAACAAATAATGACGCTTTCATTAATTTATTTGTTTCTTTGAGAGTTTCCTGACAGAATAGGGCAGGGGAGTTTATTGACGGTCATTCTTAATTTGTCATCAGAGTTAAATTCATTGCCTAAAAAGGCACAAAGGGGTTTAAACACTTAAAAGTTACCTGAATAATAGTAATAATAATAATAATAATAATCTAAACTTAGTTTAGAAGTTTGGTGAATGATGCGCTCTCCAGAATTATTTTTCCAATAAAATCTTATTCAAGTGACCAGGAAAAAGCGGAATATGTTTCATTTTCTTCAAAGAAATTGGTTGTTCATGGAGGGAGTTCAACTGGGATGGGCTCTGAATGGAGGTAAAATTAGTATTGAGCCTATGGGAATAAATGTCGTTCCATGAAAAAATGGTCGTTCCAAGAGATGGTCGCTTAATGGAGGTGGTCGTACATGGAGGTTCTTATTTTAAAATACGTGCAATTGTCTTGTCATCATTATGTACGAAGTAAAAAAAATAATCTGCTGTATACTATAAATTTCGAACAAGAGATTCAAATAATACAGAAATTCTTTTTGATGAATCATTAAAAGAAAAAAACGAAAAAACAATGCTTTATTATTCGCGCTTAATTCGACGTTGAAATTGCAAACAAAACATAATTTTGCTTCATCCCCGCACCACCATTTCCATCCGATAATTTGTAAACAAAGAATGACAAACCCCACACGCACACACTCCCTCTCATCGTTTCGGAAATGCCTGCATTTTTTTTTCTTTCTTGGTGCACTTCATCGAATCAGCCTTTTGACTCCAAGTGTTAATTACAAGTAATGAAGCGGTTAATTAATTTAGGCATCGGCGTGAATTTAATTACTTTTACCGTCATCTATTTAATTTTTGGCCGCCTTGGGAGATAAATCCACCATCCGGCCGTTGTTATCTGCTCCAGATGACATTAAGAAAAGGGGAAGGAAAGAAAAGATTTACGTATTTGATTTTGTTTTTTTAAGGAAGGAAAATGTTCATAAATGAAAGGAATTTTTTTAATTTTGTTATTATGATAGATATTTGTGTATTTCTATTATTTCATGCAATGTATCTTTTGTTTATTTACTCTGTGTGTGGCCATAAAATTATCGAATTATCCAAAGAAAATTTGTTATTAAGTGACTGAGTATAATTTTATGTTTATATATCCATACTGCCCAACTGCTACGGAAAAATCTTAGTTTCTACGTTTACGAGCTAAAAACTACGATGCTACGGAAATCGGTCTAAAACTACGATTTTCTGCAAAAAACACAAACACATTATTTTTCCCCAGTTGCAGTTTTTTTCAGTCAGCACAGGATATTTTTGAGGGGTGATTCTGTTCCGAAAATTTAAAGCACTCAAATACGAAAAATTAAAAAAAATCTGACGTTAGTCCGAGAATTCGGATAGAAAAAAAAAAAAAGCACAAGGGAAAAAAAAAGTCTGGGCTGAAAACAAACTTCTTAACATCAAATGAAAAGACCCGTTCGCTAATGCTAATCCTATGGAAGAAATTTATAAAGATATCTCGGTTGCATTTCAATATTTTTGAATGATTTATTTTGCAATGGATAGCTGAGATCGATCTGTACGAAGGCCGTTTTTTAATTTTTCAATTTTGTTTACAGATATTTTTAATGAGGAAACTTTGAATTTCGAAACCGGAAGAAATTTATAAAGATATCTCGGTTGCATTTCAATATTTTTGAATGATTTATTTTGCAATGGATAGCTGAGATCGATCTGTACGAAGGCCGTTTTTTAATTTTTCAATTTTGTTTACAGATATTTTTAATGAGGAAACTTTGAATTTCGAAACCGGTTTCGAAACTGAAAGCATCCTCATAAAAAAAATCTGCAATCGAAATCGAAAAAGTGAAAAACGGCCTTTGTACAGATCGATCCCGGCTATACAATGCAAAAAAAATCATTTAAAAATATTGAAATACAACCGAGATATCTTTATAAATTTCTTCCATAGGATTAGCATTAGCGAACGGGTCTTTTCACTTGACTGAAGTAGGCTCTTAATGGATATTAACCACGAGTGAGCCATGTTCTGTAAATATTTATACTAGGAATAGCGTGCTGGATTTGCGTACAGAAAAAGAAAGCCCCACGTAATAAAAAAATGCTGTGCAGTATTTCCCCCCTCCAGACTCTTTCACTGGCCTGTGATTCTTCTGCGAGTATTTTTTAAATATATTGGAAGCCCGCGAATTTTTTTCTTTTATAGAATTTCTCAAAATCAATTCGTGAATCAGTCGCAGAAAAAATTGAGAATTTTTTCAAACGATCGTGGAAAAATATCGAAAATTTCATCAAAGATTTCAGAAACAAAAAGCTATTGTCTTCAATTGGTCTCTGAAAAAAAAAAATCGAAATTTCGTCAAAAGATTGCAGAAAAAAATCACTAATTTTGTCAAAAGATTGCGCAAAAAATAATCACGAATTTCGATAAACGATCGAAGAAAAATATTCCAAAGTTCATCGAAATGTCGCGGAAACAAGTAGGGAATTTTGTTAATCGGAAGATATATTGCGAATTTTGTCGATCGGCACACGAAAATATCACGAATTTCGATAAATGACCGCGTGAAAAAATAGATTTCGTCAGTCGGACGCAGAAAAAAATTAATTTCGTCAAAGGGTCGCGATAGAAACGCGAATTTCGTCGAAAGAACGCGGAAAGAAAACACTAATTTCGTCGAAAGATCGCGGATAAAATACACGAATTTCGTTGAAAGTTCGCGGAAATAAAACATGAATTTCGTCAAACGATTGCGGTAGAAATGCGAATTTCGTCGGAAGATAGTGGATAGAAAACTTTAAATAATAAAACTGTCAAAATCAATAAATCTGAACACTGGCTTTGAGGCCTATAACTTCAGATATGAAGGTACAGTCGTGGAAAAAAAAGTAAACACCCCCCCACTAACTCCTCAACAAATTATCGTAGAAGAAAGTTACTGGTACCGAACGATTGGAAATAAAGTCTACGTTTAAATGATATAGATAAAATTTGCTTCGGGGGCCATCTTCATATCAAAACGAACCATAACTTTGTTTTTTTAATAGCAGTACCCAATTCTGACATCATAAATGAACTCTACATCCTCCAATTAGCCTAAAAACAAATTTTTATGCAATTCGTACCATAAGTTTCCGAGAAATTAATTATTTTAAAATGAGTGTATTTTAGGGTCTGTATCCAAATTGAAGTTCGGAAATCGATTATTAACCGAGAGAGCCCCCATCTTGATGAAGGCACCTTAAGAAGTCAATGAAGCTTGCTAAATTACAATACAGCAGAAGAATTTTCAAAATATCTAGTCACCTCTATTATAGACGGCCCCTTAAACCATCATTTTGGCGTTTTTTAAGCATAATTTGACAACTACTTGGAAGAAAAATGTGAAATTTTGGATTTACATAAAGCAGGACTTAATAAATCTAAATCCATCAAAAAAATTGTAGGTTGCAATTCATAATTTTTTCGAATATTAATTTCATAATTCGTAATTCATATCATAAAACTATAAAAATTGCAAATTCAGCGTATTTATTTTTGGGTATATTAGTATTACTGCTACAAAAAAAAATTAGCACATTAGGAGCATAATTTTTGGAGATATTAATAAAAATATGAAAATGTAATTTAACATTAGAAGCACTAAATTTTGAATGTTTATAATTCAAAAACTTATCATTCTAATGACTTGAAATTCGGTATCTAGGCATAATTTGAACCAAAGATTTGAAATATCTTGTTAAAATTGGACATTGTCATTGAAAAAAATGAAGTTTGGATTCGTTTTAATGTGTAGATGCCCCTCTAAGCAAATTTTATATGCATCATTTAAACGTAGACTTTATTTCCAATCGTTCGGTACCAGTAACTTTTTTCTACGATAATTTGTTGAGGAGTTAGTAGGGGGTGTTTACTTTTTTTTTTACCACGACTGTACCTTCCTGCCAAATCTTGCAACTTTGCGCTTCCTTCAGGGAACATCACACACAGACAAACATCTATGTTTATTATTATAATATGCATAGTTTTTAATTTGAAAGAATATACAGAACTAACTTTTGAAAAATCGGGTTATCCCGAACCCAACTGCAGGAATCTAAACTCAGTCCGAACCGAAAACAATTAAAGTGAACCCGATTTATAGCGCAAAAAGCAGCAACCTCCAGATTAATTTGAATTTTGTGTGCTACTATTTCCCTGTTTTCACAGGTTAGCAGGTCTGTATATCTTAGATAATTATGTTTATTATATCTTAGACAATCGTAAAAGTTACTTCCTAAAAATACAACAGCAAGTGAAGAATTTTTGAAGCAACAAATTCATAAAAGATTTTATTTATAACTAAAATAGGAAATATCCCATTATTATTTGGACTTTATTTCTCATAAACAAATCAAAAATTTATCCCACCCCATTTATTTACGATAATTTGGAATACAATAAATTTGTTCTACCTGTTTGTGTTCGTAAGTATTAATTCCTAAAAATAAAATATCAAGCGTAAATTTTTTGAGGCAACAAATTCATAAAAGATTTTATTTGTAACTAAAATAGGAACGATCCCATTATTATTTGGACTTTATTTTTCATAAACAAATCAAAAAATTAACCCAACACATTTATTTACGATAATTTGCAAACAAAATGTATTTTTCTATTTTTTCTAAAAATCTAATTTTTTCTCTTCCCGCTGCTGAGCGCTTCACTAAATTAGACTTCTGACTCCAACTGTTAATTATAAATAATGAAGCGACTAATTAATTTAGGATTCTTCGTGAATTTAATTACTGCTGTCGCCACCTATGTAATTTTCAGCAGCCATCAAGACATAAATCTAGCATCGCACACTGCTTTTATCGGCGACAGATGCCATAAAAGGAAGGAAGATACTTTGTAGAAAGTTTGTTCGTGTTCTTTATCGTATAGAAAAAAAGTTCGCTAAATAAGATTTTTCTTTTTCTTTATTGTCGTTTCTACAATGAATATTTAATATTTGTTAATCTTATTTTAGTCTGTCGGTATTTAAATCTTTTGTTTATAGCTGACTACTATTTGTGTTTGAAAAAAAAATTTATTGAATGTTTCCTTTTTTTATCTTTTCTTTCTTTCTTTCTTTCTTTCTTTCTTTTTTTTATAAAAGAGGGAGGCTAAATATTTGCTACTGCTTTGATATTAAATGAATGAGAAATTCTTAATATTTGCTACTGCTTTGTTATTGAATAAAAGAAAAGAGTTTAACAAATTTAATCCGCTGCATAAAAATTATTTATTTTTATTTTCTTAACATAAAATAATATTAGTTTATAATAATGTTTATTGAATATGTTTCTGAAGAAGAAAATTGTTTTTGAATGAATGAGAAAGTCTAAATTTTTGCTACGGCTGTGTTATCAAATGATTGAGAAATTCGAAATATTTGCCACTGTTTTGTTATTGAATAAAAGGAAAGAGTTTAACAAATGTAATCCTTTCATAAAAATGCTCTTTTTATGCATAAAATAAAAACAGTTTGCAATAATGCTATTATATGTGTTTCTGAAAAGGTAAATTGTTTTTGAATGAATGAGAAAGACTAAATTTTTATTACAGCTTTTTTATTAAATGAATGACAAATTCTAATTATTTACTACTGCCTTGTCATTGAATGAAAGGAAAGAATTTAATAAATTTAATCCTTTCATAAAAAGTACTTATATATTTATACATAAAATAACACCAGGTTGTAAAGTCTTATTAAATGTGTTTCTGAAAAGATAAATTGTCTTTGTACGAATGAGAAAGTCTAAATTTTTGCTACTGCTTTGTTATTGAATGCATAAAAAAGTCTAAATTTTTGTTACTGTTCTTTTATTAAATTAATTAGAAGAGTTTAACAAAGTTAATATGCTTCGTAGAAATTGTTTATTTTTAATTATTCTTCTCTTTGATAAAAATGATCAGTTTAAGTTATGTTTTTCTGCGAAAAGAAAAAATATGTATAATTGAATGAATAGGGAAACCTAGATTTGTGCTGCTGCTTTGTTGTGGAATAACTGAAATAGTTTACAAATTTAATCTTCATTGAAGAAATTATTACTAAAAATATTTTAATTTATTTAGTAAATTATTTATTTAATTTTTGGACATCAGTTAATATCGATTTGTTGTTGATTTTTTGTTGATTTTTTATCGATTTGTTGTTAAGATTGTTGTTGATTTTTTTTTTCTGAAATAATATTTTTTGTTAAATGATTGAGAAATTCTGCATTCGCGCTACTATGTTCTTATTGAATAACTGAGAAGAATTCAACCAATTAAGTCGTCAACTTAAAATTTGCTGATTTAATACCACAGCAAGCGAATTTTTAGCCTCGATCCAAGGTCGCGTGCAAAAAATCTATTAAAAATTTATTTATTTATTTGTCTTAACCACTCTGGAGCGTAAACAAAATCTGCCAGTAAGGCTTACCTTTTCTTTTTTTTTCTTTTTAACTAGGTGATCTGCCCGGCGTTGCGCGGGCCCGTCAAAATATAGCACAAAACGAGGAAAAATCTCTAAAAATCGTAATAAAAAATTGTGAAAAGTTTTAAAATATTACGAATTCCAAATAAACTTTATTGAAAAGCGGACAAATTTACTATATTGGGCTGAAAGATTGAAGCTTTATTTCTTTTACAAATGTTAAGAAATCGCCGCGGACAGTGCAAAAAATCTAAAAATCACATTAAAAAATTGCGAAAAATTCAAAAATCCTGTATGAATCACGAATAAACTTTATGGAAATGAGGACAAAATTTATAATATTGGACCAAAATATTAAAGCCGGATTCTTTTTAAAATCGTCGCAAAACTAAAAAACAGCCAAAAAGCTCATAATAAATTGCTAAAAACACAAAACGGAAGACAAAATGTACTATAATTGACTAAAAACTTGAAACCGAATTCCTTTGACAAATGGAAAAAAAATAATAATTATTTACATTTCGAATTATATTATTAAGATTAATATTAGAAAAAACAACTTTATTTGCACCAAAACTTTTATCTAATAGCAGACTAGTTTCGGTAGCATTCAGCATACCGTCCTCAGTGAGATGAATGAAAGAATTTTTGCTGATATATAGGGAAGAGAAGCTGATTCGAGTGATAGGTTTACTGACCAACAGTAAAACGGGAAATTACGGGTGGCAGCCAATAGGAAAATAGCCTATCATTATAAACCTATCACTCGAATCTGCTTCTTTTCCATATATATGAGCAAAAATTCCTTCTTTTGTACTGCAGACGCTACGCTGAATGCTACAGAAACTAGTCAGCTATTAGATAAAACTTCTGGTGCTAATATAGTTGTTTTTCTACTTATATTATATTGCGCAAAGTATCCTCTTAATAAACATTGAGGTTTACCCTTAACTGGTGAGGTGGGGTGTTTCGCACCCCAGAAAATTTAAATTCTGAAATATTGCCATTTCACATTACTAGATGGACTGTGCACTTACATATTTATGCACATTTACAGTACTGAATATATAATACTAGATTTATCACATTGCTAACGAAGCGTAGAAACCTCAATGTGAAAAACGTCCAAGCCGGGAATCGAACCCGGAACCTTTCGAATAGCACTCCAAGTGCTCTACCATTTAAGCTACGAGGACGATGCCCAGCTTAGCATTTCCCACATATGTTAGTAGGGCTGCAACTACAGCACATGATGGAGTAGTCTTCATGAGCACACAATCTGTGGCGAAACATGAGACAGAAACAAACCCAGTATCGGTGAACACGGGGTGTCCAAGGATTTCAGGTTCGATTCCCGGCTTGGATATTTTTTACATTGTTGGCTCTACGCTTCGCTAGCAATGTGATAAATCGCGTATTATATATTCAATAATTTCTAGCATAATTTCACTGCTGTTAATTAATTGAAAAAAAAAATTAATTAACATTACAGTTACTTTCAGTATTTTAAAAGTACTTCAGTACTTTTTTACAGTACTCACTTACAGTACTTTTTCAGGTTTTTTATACAAGTAAATAATGCAAAAATCACAGGAAATTTTCTTATTTTAATTCGTTAAATTTTGTGGAGTGCACAAGAAATCAAATTTTGGGGTTACATACACCTCACTTCATCAATTAAGTTGTAAAAAAAATCACCTCGCCACTTAAGGGTTAATAATCCATTAAAATACAAAAAAGAAATAAAAGCGATATTTGTAACTGACAAAAGTCACTCGCAGTAATTTTAAGAGACAAAACATCATTTCTCTCTCTATGGAATATTATGGAGTTACATTAATGCTGCATTTACAAGGAACTTTAATCAACATCATCCCAGAGATATTGTAATCTTTTCCGCCTTTCTCATCGCTGAGTTTTAATAAAGGAAGTTTGTGACTGTGCTGGCCAGAAGTGGTCATTGTCCGTCAGGAAGAAAACACTACAGACGTACCTCAAAATCATATTATCAGGTTCCCCTTTCAGATGATTGAATTCCCGAGGGTGCTCCGCGATATTATTATATGATGCCAGTAGCCTTAACGAATAGGTAATATCAAAGTGATTTTAGGGTTACTGATATCTAATAGCGTGATACAGTCGCCAAAAGCGAGAGAACAATTTCGCCAAATATCAGGATTACAAGGCTTCTGAAAATTTTGAATTTTGGTTATTTAAATGTGTTTTCAATTAATGTTGCATTATTTCACGCGCTTTTAAAATAAAATAACAATAAAAAAAATGCAATTTAACAAATTACAATAACCATTTGGAAAATGATTTTTTCAAAGACTAAAATTTAAGACATAAAAAATCGCACGGAGTTCATCCTACATAACGTACGCCATGGATTACATTTTTCGGTACTGTAAATTTTTAAACTTCTGCGTAGCAGATCATACATTACGTACGCCATGGATTAAATATTAATATTCCTGGACCCATTTTAAATAAAATTTCATTCTTAAACTTCTAAACATCCCACAATATTATTTTTTACACCGTCGTGTAGAGAAAAAAATATAGTACTTTTAAATGCAATTTGTTTGAAAGCTGTATCTCAATTTGTTTCTGAATTATTAATTTTTTTTTGTAGTTTTTATTACTTTTTTGTCATAGTGGCAACAGAAGTACCCATCTCTGTTGAAAGTAAAGGGAAAATACAGATTACTGTATAGACCAATCAGAAAACGAATAAAATGCGGATTCAACTAATAAAAAGCTTCAGATATGTTTTTGATTTCCTACCTTGACCGAGGAAAATAACAATTTTTCCAAATGGTTAATAATAGTAGTAATAGTAAAAAAAATTACTTCTAGCAGATGCCATTTACGCGAGTAAAATAATTAACCCTTTGTTGCACTGCATTGCATATCTGCAACTTACCCAAATTTCAATGTTACTTATTCAGTGGGCTTTAAAAAACGATTTTATTGCTGTTATTAATTATTTATTATTAATGGTTGTTGCTACTATCGCCACACACAGTTAATATAACTTGTTCATAGAATTATTAACATACGACGATACTGAGTTAATTTTTCATGCCAGAGTTGTATTTATCATTTGAACAATTTCGTATTGTTATTGCTAAAATGAACTTCGTAAATTTTGTAAAATGTAAATGGCGGAGACGTCCAAAAATAGATGTTTACAAAGGTAAGTTGATAATTTTGTAATAAAAAATTTACAATATTTATGAGAAGTATGTAATTTACTGTTTATTGCAGATGTGAAAAAAGTATCAGTCAATATATATATATTTTTTTTTTACATGTTTAAAATTATGTAATCTAACATCTAAGAAAATATTTTTCAAATCGAAGTTGTTGAGACACAAAGGGTTAAATGTTTAATGGTTTTAAAATAACCTCCACTGTGTGCCTTCATACTTAAATGTGTTGGTTTGCGGATTCTCAAATTCCCTTTGCTAATGTTAAGGTAAACAACGATATATTGTCTGCTAACCAGTATTGGGAACAAATATTTTTTCTTCTTTTTTATTTCTATTGTTTGAATAAATCGATTTAAATGATTTTCAGCTTACATACTGTTTTAAAAAATGTAATGAAAAAAATATCATTCATATGATTTACCTCCATATTTACTAAAATTATTCTAAAAAAGTTGTAAAGTTTCAATATTATTAATCCGTATGAAATAATCTTTTCCCAATTTGTTATAAATGTAAAAGAATGGGCTGTGATAGAACATGGAATTCGAACATACGCACACTCTAAACTGAAATGTCTTAAATTTAGACACTTAAGTATCTGAAACAGAGTGTTCAATTTTCAGACATTTTAAAGTGTCTTAATTTTTAAGACACTTGTATCCGTCTGAATTTAAGACACTTCAAACGTCTGAATTGCATCCATGTTTGACCACTTCAACAGACATTTTTTCACCCCCTTTTTTTTTTTTTTTTTTTTGTAAGCGTTATACACTGTAAAAAAATATATATCCCTTAAACTATAGAAATTGTACTGCCACTTAAGACTTCAGTACCATTTACATATCTTAATGGAATTTTCTGATGTAAATTCCAGAAAAAATTCCATTTATTTCGCATATTTCTGTATTTAAAAATCTCCATTTAAAAGATAAAAAGTACAATTCTTCAGTAAACCATTTCACCAACCACGTTCTTTTTAAGGTACATATTACATTACATTTGATTATTATATTCAACTTAAACTACAGGAAACTTTGAATGCTTTCCCTAGACGAGGTTCGAACTTCAGTTCCATCTGTCACCAGAACAGCGCGCTATCCATTCGACCATAGGTTCTGCAGCTGAGCTTTGAAATAATGTTATTTATCAAGCACAAAAATGTATTTTAAGTAGCAGTAGCTTTTTTTCTACTCTAAAATAATTTTGAACATTTTACGCCATTTCTTTTTAGAAATTTGAATGTGTGGCCTTTTAATTTCAGTTTTATTTTAACAAATGAGGACAAAATGTCTGGGGTTCAACCTTAACAATTATGTTAGCTGAATTCGAACCAGAACGAAAGCTGTTGAGAATTGTTGGTAGGTTAGAAGGGGGCCAAACTCAAGCCGAAATAGCGCAAGCCATTGGAGTGTCACAAAGTGTCATTTCCAGGATCTGGAACGTTTTTTGGAGAGTGGATGTGCAGGCCGAAGACCAGGGCAAGGTCGTAGACTGGCAACAACGCCCAATGAAGATCGGTATTTAGCGTTAACAGCTCGGAGACACCGAACCATGAACGCTACTCTTCTCCAACAACACCTTCGCTCGGCTACAGGCACCACGATTTCAACTCAGACTGTCCGAAACCGGCTCCATGCTGTAGGTCTCTATGCTCGCCGACCGATGGTATGTGTTAGATTAACATCAAGGCATCGTCGCGACCGCAGGGAGTGGGCAACCGAGCATGTCAACTGGAGGAGAAATGAATGGAGCAATATTCTGTTTTCTGACGAGTCCCGTTTTTCTGTGCATCCGGATAATAGGCGTATTTTCATCTGGAGGGACCGTGGCAGTAGGAATAATCCTGCGTTCGTGCACGAAAGTGTCAGATTTGGCGGTGGAGGAGTGTTGGTGTATGGTGGCATCTCCATTGACGGGCGCACTGACCTCTACATCATTCGAGATGGAGCTCTGACTGGTCGCCGATATAGGGATGAGGTCCCCAGACCTATTGTAGTCCCTTACGCTGCAGCAATCGGAGATAACTTCATTTTAATGGACGACAACTGCAGGCCACATCGTGCAAACCTGGTGGAGGATTTCCTTTTCGAGGAAGGAATCGTTCGTATGGAATGGCCAGCGTGTTCTCCAGACATGAATCCAATCGAGCACGTTTGGGACGCTCTAGGAAGACGAGTTTCTAGCCGCCAACAACCCCCACAAACTCTCCAAGAACTGGAAAGAGCTCTTCTGGAAGAGTGGGGCAGAATACTTCAACTCGTCATTAATAGCCTCATTGAGTCCATGCCTCAAAGGTGTTCAACGTTGCTGGCCGCCCGTGGAAACCATACCCCCTACTAAAAATGATTTTCTTTGAAGAAAACACCTTTTCTTATTCTTTTTTTCTCATATGCACAAATTGTGTTTTTTTCCTTTAGTACACAAATGCGCAATAAAACGCATTTTTTTCTGCCAAACATGTGTAATTTATTCTCATATAACCTACTATGTCTGTCGACCATGTATCAATCAGCTAAACAGTTTACCAGATACAAAATCCACCTAAAACTGCAATATCCTTTAATTGTTTTGAGCAGTGTATATATATATATATATAATATTTGTAAATAAGGTACTGTACTAACTTCTAAATTATTAAAAATTATCATCACTCTTATCGTTAATATATACAGGGTGATTCATAAAAGATGGGCAGAACTTTAAGGGGTTATAGTACACTTAAAGAAAAATAATATTAAATAGGAGACTAAGGGTCCCAGACGTATTCCCAAGGAGATAGGGGGCATTAAAGTTTAGGGTCCGAAATTTCAAATGATTATAAAACATGGAAAAATTGGTCGATTCGTTTGCGGTTTTTGCAAAAAATTTTCTTTATGCCAGTATTTTCTTGAAATAAAATTTTAAAGTTCAATTTCAAAAAATGCCGATAGGGGGCGCTTTAGACTTTGGAGTAACAAACAACTATTTTTTAACGTTATTTTTTGTATTTCTTTAAATGATTTCGAAAGCTTAGACTTAAACTTAAATTTTGATCTAAAAATCTGAGTCCTAACGAGTAGTTAAGTAGCATAAACTGAAATTTGAAACCCTTCTCCCCCCAGAACAAAAATCAGTTATTCCCGATCTTTGTGTCGTAGATTAGGCTCTAACTACTGCCGCGTTTTGCTAAAATTATTCTTTATCTCAGTATTTTCTTGAAAATAAATTTTAAAGAAAATTTTCAAAAAATCCCGATAGAGGGCGCTTTAGACTTTGGAGTAACGAACAACTATTTTATACCGTTATTTTTTGTGTCTCATTAAATGCTTTCTAAAGCTTAGACTTAAACTTAAATTTTCAGCTCAAAATCTGAATCGCTGAGCGTGGTTCAGTAGCGAGGGGAGGGGGTTCAAATTTCAACTTCTGAACATAGTTCAGTTTGCACTACTTAACCATGCCCAACGATTCTGTGCTGTGATACGAGGCAAAAATACAGCTTTCGTCAAGGACTGCATAGTCGGAATTCACTCATAAAGGCACTGGCACAGTTGGAAACGTCGCTCATGCAAACGTTAAATCTCCATTCCTGACGCTAGTCACCGGGTGAAGAAGGAAACAGAAAGTATGCAAATGTCAAATGGGGAAGAAGAAGAACACGTATGCAAAATTTCGACACGATTCAGGCATAAAAACCACTGAACGGTGAGTCAAGTGTAAGTCGCTGTAGTAATTAATCGGAAGATGGTGCCCTTCACGAATAAGGAAAAGGCTGAGATGCATTTAATTTACGGAGCGGCAGATGGAAATGGTGCAGAGGCACAACGAATGTACGGAGAGCGATTTCCCAACAGGCGGTTGCCTAACCGCAAAACTTTCGAGCGCTTGCACAGACAGTTGTGTGAGACGGGATCATTTCTCGCTTCCCGGTCGAATGCAGGTCGTGCAAAAAAGGACGAATCAGTAGTTGTTGCAGAAGCCATTCTGGATGTAGTAGCGGCGCAGCCAAGTACAAGTACACGAACAGTGGCTAGGCAGGTGGATACCTCACAGTCCATGACTTGGAGGGTACTGAAGGATGAACATTTGCTCCCGTTTCATGTGCAACGAGTCCAGAAACTGTCTCCAGGGGATTATCCAAATCGTATTGAATTCGCCCGCTGGTTTCTGCAGCAGAACGCGCTAAATCCACATTTTGGACGAACTGTGCTTTTCACCGATGAATGTACCTTCACACGTGAAGGTACATTTAACACACACAATGCACATGTATGGGCGGATGTCAATCCACATGCTACGTATCCACATGCTCATCAGAGACGCTTTTCCATCAATGTTTGGGCAGGAATCCTCGGAGACCACCTAATCGGACCGTACCTTCTTCCTGAACGCCTCAACGGTAAAACATACCTCACATTTCTGCAACATGTGCTGCCAGACCTGTTTAAACGTTGTTCCTCCACGCATCCGGCGGGTCATGTGGTTCCAGCACGATGGAGCGCCAGCCCATTACGTACGAGACGTCCGCAACTATCTGGACATCACATTTCCGAACAGATGGATTGGTCGAGGTGGTCCTGTTGCTTGGCCTGCTCGCTCGCCAGATCTTTCACACCTCGATTTCTTTTTTTGGGGACGATTGAAGGCTCTTACGTATGAGACACCCATTGAATCCCCCGAGGAACTGGTCGCCAGACTTTCCGCCGCTGTAGGGGAAGTGCTCGAAAAGCCTGATGTTTTCGCGAATGTTCGCCGTTCCATTCTTCGCCGTTGTTCTGCGTGCATAACCTCTGGTGGTCACAATTTTGAACATTTATTGTAATTACATGTTAATAAATATGCTTTGGTAACATAATCCTAATTTGTGTCTTTTTACCTCGTATCACAGCACACAATGTGTGGACATGGTAAACTGAACTGTGCTCAGGAGTAGAAATTTCAAACCCCTCTCCCCAGAAACTTAACCACGTCTAACGATTCAGATTTTGGGCTGAAAATTTAAGTCTAAGCTTTAGAAAGCATTTAATGAGACACAAAAAATAACGGTATAAAATAGTTGTTCGTTACTCCAAAGTCTAAAGCGCCCTCTATCGGAATTTTTTGAAAATTTTCTTTAAAATTTATTTTCAAGAAAATACTGACATAAAGAATAATTTTAGCAAAACGCGGCAGTAGTTAGAGCCTAATCTACGACACAAAGATCGGGAATAACTGATTTTTGTTCTGGGGGGAGAAGGGTTTCAAAATTCAAATTTCAGTTTACGCTACTTAACTACTCGTTAGGACTCAGATTTTTAGATCAAAATTTAAGTTTAAGTCTAAGCTTTCGAAATCATTTAAAGAAATACAAAAAATAACGTTAAAAATAGTTGTTTGTTACTCCAAAGTCTAAAGCGCCCCCTATCGGCATTTTTTGAAATTGAACTTTAAAATTTTATTTCAAGAAAATACTGGCATAAAGAAAATTTTTTGCAAAAACCGCAAACGAATCGACCAATTTTTCCATGTTTTATAATCATTTGAAATTTCGGACCCTAAACTTTAATGCCCCCTATCTCCTTGGGAATACGTCTGGGACCCTTAGTCTCCTATTTAATATTATTTGTCTTTAAGTGTACTATAACCCCTTAAAGTTCTGCCCATCTTTTATGAATCACCCTGTATATACAATAAATATTGCAGTTTCTTACAAAATTTTACCTAGTCAATTTACAAATTCGACCTATGTAAAATTCAAGTTACGTATAAGTTTGAGAAACGCATTACTTATATAAATTGGGGGATGCTAATTACAAAAAAAATTTGATTACTTGATAACTTTTTAATCACACGAGATGGCGCCACTACTTATTCGTGATAATTTTCCGAAAGATGTTTGGTGTTTGGACAATACAGAAACTGTAATTCATTTTTGTTCTTAAACACATGAAATTGGCAGGTAATGTTATTCAAAAACTATGTGATTGATGAATTTTCCATTTTTTATGAATAAATTACCTATTGAATTATAAGCGACCAAAAAAATGTTTGAATTAGTGGCGTATCTAAACATTTCATTTCGGAAAGGAACGCTGATATACGTAAAAATTTCTAAAATAGAACACAGGAAACGAAAAAAAATTCCTCTTTAAACAGGTTTTATAGATTAAGTAACGCTTCTATTATGCAATGAAATTTTTAATCATATGGGACTGGGCAAAATTTCGTTTTTAGTAGGTTTTTGTCTTAACAATTTTAAATTTATGGTTATACCGCATTTTTTTAAGCGGATCACTGAAAATTATCAGCTAAATGCATTTCAGTAAACAGTAAATAAAATTGAAGTAAACCTCTGTATAACGGAAGCTTGACTGAAATGAAAAATTTCATGGTTTCTGCGAAGTAACACCACTTTCTAAGATGCATGTCTTTTGCTAAATTTTTGTGATTAAACATGACATTTTCTATAAATTAAGAAGGGGGCTGTGGCCTCATCTGACCATCCCTTAGATACGCCACTGGTTTAAATAAAAATAAATAATTCATGTCTAATATACGTGAGTTAGAAAGTGGGGAATGAAATATATGGGTTTATCTTTGGAATATTATGTATATATTTTTTAAGGGTGTTCTCAAATCCAAAAGGGCAACTTTCTGACATAAGTTTTAATTTATTTTTGTTGAAAAATGTATGAAACTAGCTAGTTTTGTTGTCCAGAAACTATGTAATTGAGCTGTTTTTTCCATTTTTTTTTTTTTTTTTGCAAACGCAATAGATCTTTCAGAAAATAATGTCAAAGTGGGCGTTTTGAACCGAATTTCCGCGCAAAGGAAGAAAGAGAGTCAAGAACGGACGAAAAACGTGTCTGTCACGTGATCAAAATTCTTTATAACTCAATAGGTAATTGATTTATCAAAAAATGGAAAAAACAGTTGAATTCCAAATCGCTTCTATGGCCAGGCTTTCCAATTTTACACCTTTCTGTTAAAAAATTAATTTGTAAATGTGTAAAAACGTTTTGCCCTTGTTGAGAAGAGCAGTTAAGAACAGCCTTAAATAGAACTTTTTAAATGCAGAAATACGCAAAAAATAGAAATTTTTCTGGAATTTACGTAAAACAATTTACATTAAAATACGTAACTTGGTGTCTCAATTGGCAGAACACTTTCCATATTTAAACGAACATTTTTTACTGTGCATAAAGCTAACAAAAAAAAGTAAAAACGGTTGCCTATTGCCGAACATGCAGGTTGATCAAAGATGGATGCGATTCAGACGTTTGAAATGTCTTAAATTCAGACATATCCATGTGTCTTAAAAATTAAGACACTTTAAAATGTCTGAAAATTGAACACTCCATTTTAAGACACTTATATGTCTGAATTTTAGACATTTCAGTTTACAGTGTTCATCAGAGTAAAACATAGTAAGACACTTAAGTGTCTTAATTTCAGACACCTATGGTGTATAAAATTTCATATTCAGACACTTAAGTGTCTGAATTACCTTTTCAGTCACATATGTGTCTGAATTTAAGACGCCTTTATTTGCAGTGCACAGGGCATATGCTCAGAATAAATTTATTTGTCCAAACGTATAGAAACCCACCGAGCAGAAGTTGGCGTTACTCGTGTAGAAGAATTTGTTCAGACGAGTTGTAAACAGACATTACAATAGATTAATTTTAACGCAATTATTCTAATTGGTAAATAAATCATATCAGATGGTAAATTTCCAACTGAGCGAAAAATGTCCGGACCAGGATTAGAACCAGGGATCTCTTGGCTGAAGCCGCCAATGCTCTACCATCTGAGCTATCCCGGACGAATCTGGTGGAACTTTTTCACCCAGCTAATCTTATTGATAGACCAGATACTATAATCAATAAGGTTAGTTGGGTGAAACAGTCCTGCTAGATTCGTACAGGATAGTTAAGATGGTAGAGCATTGGCGGCTTCAGCTAATATATCGCTTGTTCGAATCCTGGTCCGGACATTTTTCGCCCAGTTGGAAATTTATATCTGATAAAACAAACACCAGTTTAACAGTTGTAAATTTCCAAGAGGTTTAAAAAATCCGGGCCAGAATTCGAAATACGATGTCTTGGCTGAAGCCACCAATGCTCTACCAACTGAGCCATCCCGGACGAATCTGGAGGACCAATTCACCCAACAGTCCTCCAAATTTGCCCGGCATAGCTAAGATGGTAGAGCATTGGCGACTTCAGTCAAGACATGCCTACTTCGAATCCTGGACCGGATTTTTTCACCCACTTGGAAATTTACAACTGTTATGATTTATTTACCGATGAATAATTGTGTCAAATCAAACATTAGCTTGGCAGTAATGTCTCTGCAAATTTTTATAGAAAATCCTCTCGACCAATGAGATTTTACTTCCCGTATGTCGCCATTTTCTTATAAAGACATTCTACTATATTTTCATCAAAATGAAATAGCTTGTCAAATGTAGTTTTTGTAATTTTCAGTTAATTTATATTGTAAACATTATTATTAGCTTTTAAAAATAAATTTAATAAATTTAACATTATAAATATTTTTAAATTTAGAATTAAATTATATCCCCCCTCTCCCAAAGGAAATAAAAAATCAAAAGATTCCATGCAATGTAAAAGCAACAAATCGTGTTGCTACGCCAGCTAGTATGTATACTACATATATAATTAAAACGTACTAATCTAATATCTTTATTCCCTTTCAGAACTTTTAATATTTAACCTTTTGTGGAAAGTTTTATCATCTTTATGGTAAATGATAACGTTCAAAAATTTAATAGAGTGTCTTGGATAGCTTTTATCATTACGTTTAACCTTGAGAGCCATTTTAGCATAAATTTAATCTCATGCTATTAAAAGTTTATGGTACAGGAATTTTATTAGAGAGGAAAATCGATTTTAATACATAGAATGAAAATTCGATTCTTTTTCGACAATTTGACATTAATGTAAATAAAAAATATATATAAGTTAAGAATAACATTTAATATATAGATTCTTATAATGTATAAATAGATTGTTATAGATTACCTTTTTAAAGTACTGCACTGTTACTTTAGTCAAATGTTGGCAAATTTATTTACAGAAGTACACTACATGGCCAATGATGATAGGTTTGATGGAAGTATCTGATTATCAGTCGACAAGTTAGTATGAAAATTAATGATTTTAGAAATTCACTACATGAAAAATCTATATCGAGAAAATTTAAAAATTTCACCTGTTATATATAATATTTTTATAGTGGGAACATTAAAATTTGATCATATTCTTATGTGCGGACAATTATTCGAAACAGCAACATAACTACTGATAACAGTTAAGGGACTCTTCAGTGATCAAAATAAGTTTAGGATTGAATCTCGTGTAATTGCAGGTTATTTAAAATTCATATTTTATGACAATTATACATTTTTTTAAATAATTATCAATTTAGAAAATGCATATTCATAAAACATCGCCATGAATAACAATAGATAGCTTTTCTGCCATTTATTGGTAGAAGAAATTAAAATTTCGCATACATAGCAAAAAAGGGGTAGCTTTATGACAGACTTTTTTGAAAAAAAAAATTAATTTTTTTAATAACTCGCTATTCAGTTTCTCTCATATAATTTTTTACACGCTTTCATAAATCAAATTTATTACTGCTCACATAATTTTATCTAACTCATTACAATTTTCACTCTTTAAAAAAAATCATCTTCCCCTTTAAAATAAAAAGCAAGACACTATACTTTTAAACATACTTTTAAACATACTTTTTTACCGGATTCTGGTGATTCTTTATTTAACGAAAAATATTTAGAAGAGAGTAATTTCCTAATGATCGCTATATCCGGTTAACAAATTAGCTAAAGTCCGTTGAAAAGTTCATTCCTAAATTAAGATAAGACCTTCGGGGGAAGAGCGTTGTTACTCTTTTAATGGTCTATGACTTGAAACTTTGTTTCCGTCGAAGTATTTTAATGGGGTCAGTTACCCGCTTTTAAAGTTAGTCAGAATATGTTGTAAAGCTATAGAGAGGAGGAAGCGAACAACTCAACTTGACGATTTGTTGAAAGATACAGAATTCCGTTATTTAAAAGTTTTGTGCTACTGGAATCTCTCCTTTGGCAGCCATGAGTAATTCTTCAAGGTGCCACATTTAGAAATCGTCCAATTAGTGACTAATGTATGCCTGATATAATTTATCATCAGAGATATAAATATTGAGATAGGTTCCGGAATTGCCACACATTATTTTTAAGTACTATATATAGAAAATGCTCCTGTCAAAATACTTCAACGACTGCCACTATCTTATTTTAGTTTTCGTTGCGAAATAGAATTTTAATAAAATAATTATTTTAGTTTTTATTGAAAAAACTTTACAGTTTTAATTTTTTTTTTAATTTGTAATTCAGGCAAGAAACTAGTAATCTATTAAAATGAACAGTTTATAATTAAAAAAGTATTATGGCTGAAATTAACCTTTTTAAGTTACTTTGAAATGGGAATTTTCTATTAATTACCCATCATACGTAGTATAGGGTAAGTCTTGTAATCGTTTTAAAAATCGAAAAAAAAAAATTGACGGATTTACAACGTTTCAGACACTGGAGATTCCGAAAAACATATTAAAAAAAAAAAAAATTCCGCCCTTTCTGTGTGTCTGTAAATGCTCTATCTCCCGAACAAATTGAGATAGAGACTTGGAATTTGGTGTGTACTTAGTATGTAATAATGGGAAGAAGCCTATTGAATATAAGTAACCTCGATTATGCGAAATTACTTTTTTCGGACTCTCGAAATTTTCGTTCTGATAAAAGGTATGTAAAAAATTTTCGAAATTGTTTATTTTAAGCAGTGAATATAAAAGACAATAAAAAAATTAAATTTTGCATAAAGAATGAAGTCGATCGGATAATTAGTTGCCGAGATATTTGTAATCCTATTTTCCACACTCTTCGATTTTTCATGACCCTGTATTTCATTCGAATTTCAATTCAAAGATATATTTTAATTGGAAATGAGGCACTTAATCTAACGCAGTAAACTGTTGTTTAATGTGATCATCATTTTTGGAATTATAAGGATGTTTCTTTTACGCAATTCGGCACTACTTGATTATCCCGTCGACCAAAAAACTATCGCCAAACTATAAGATTAAATGCCAATAATGGCGTATGGTAAATGTCACATTCCCTTGACATTAAACACTTTACACGTGTTTGTTACGCCATCAAGTGATTTTTAATTCGACGTTTTATTTGTATTTTTATTAATATTTTACTAATTTATTGGCTCTTTTGTTATTTAAAATAAAAATTATACCAATTTGTATAATTTTGCGAGTAGTTTGGCGATTTATATAATTTGTCGAAATGGGTCGACGGCATAATCAAGTAGTACCAGCAATTCAGTAATAGAGCTTTAATATGTATTAAAATATTTAAATATACGTTTAAATTTTATTTTGGAATTTCAATGCATTTTATAAATAGTTTACACATGTTTTATTTTCATATTTTATATTATGTATATCCATGATGGGTAAGTATTAAGGTGACCCCCAACGACTAGTTTTTGGAAATTATGTGTTTACGTATATCCTCAATATTCTCAACAATATATCGAACGTAAGTTTTATTCTACTATTTTAGTATACTGGAGAAAGTTCTAAACTAAAATAAAATAATCATATTGCGTATAATTTTATTTACAAGGACACGTCAATTTTTTTAATTTATGATTGTGTACTTCGTTTCAAACCTGAGCGATAAGCAATAGATTAGAGCAGGCGGATCAAAGAATTACTATATTGGTATGACTAGCAGAAAATGTAAGTATAGAAAAAAGGAGCATGTAGCCGATATTAAATACAATAGAAAAACCACAACCCTAGTAAGATTATATCAAGAAGAAAGCATCTAAATAAATTTCAATAAAAGCAGGATCATCCCCCCCCCCCCCCAGTCTATACTATCCATCCATTATAAGACAAACCATAGAGATGGTAACACGCAAATATTCAATAGTAACAATGCAGCATCATATAACTTACCAATACTATACCTCGAGTTACCCAATTGTTACGAAAATAAAAATAAACATCCAAGTAAAATAAAACAATAACGTGTATAATATAAAAGACATCATGGAAATTTGAATGATGGCGTTTCATAGACAATGCAATTAAAGAATATTTTTATTTATTTGTTTTGAAAATGACTCGGGTAGAGTTGAAACATGTAAAAAGTTGAATAAACCTATTTTTACTGTTTTTAAAGTTTTAGTTTACGCCTTTTAGCAATTAAAATTAGTATCTATATATGGCTAGTTCCATGAGAACTTGTAGTGTAAGTCACATGCTACCATTTTTGTCTACCAGTATATTTTAGAACGAAAAAATGTGACTTATTTTATCAGCGATATCTCATTAATTGAATGAGGCAAAGCAAACTTTTCGAAAATAACGGTAGCCAACAAGCATAACGGTTATCAGCTATGTGACTTAAACGACAAAAACTCATGGAACGAGCCATATATATTACGCTATCGTATGTGGTACAGAAATCGCGATTATTTGCTAATTGTTTAATGGCAACGCCCGAATGAAACGCATCTCATTGGTTATTGAACAGCATTTAATGCATCGCCATACCTATAAGGGGGGTGCATAGGGGTTACCATAGGGGAGACCATGTTCTGCCACCAACTTTGTCGCCAACGTGGCGATATATCGCCAAAATTGGTCGCCAAAAGTGACGCCAACTTGGCGATATCTCTAAAATTTCGCCAAATTCCCATAGACTGCCATTGTAAACCAATAGGGTTTACTTGCTTACAGAAAATCAACAAATTGAGATATTTTAATGCAACAAAAACTAATATTAGCTTATGGGATTGCATTAATTATATTTAAGGGAGTCCAAGTAAATTAAATTATGAATAAAAGTAACATGATACAATGCTTTATTAAACATAAATTTTAAGGGTGACCAAACTGGTCGCCAAGGGCGGCTAGTATAATAGATTTCCTTTATAGATATGAGAGAGGTGGAATACGAGAAATACAATTTGAATGATCGAAAAGATTTTTGACAAAACCTTCAGCAATGAGTAACTAGAGTGCCTTTATGAATAAGAAATTGGTGACGTACAAGCAATAAAATGTGACTGGTTGAGAGAATTTTGAACAAAAACTTGGAGAACCTACCATTATCACCAAGCGAATGTTTGTTGACCTATCACACTCATTTAATATAACTTATCCAGGGAAGTATTGCCAAGTTCTGGAATGTGGATTCTAATAGTTTGGGCAGAAATTTCTAATCGGAGAATTCTTTAAGTGCGCATGCCACCGCTCTTAATATAATAGGAGTATGTATATATATATGTACAATGTATATATATATATATAAAGATACTCAAATGGCAACGATGTAGATTAAGTTGAATGTGCTTTTCACAAAATATACTCTCTTATGCCAAACCTCTCTCCCTAAAATACGCTAACTGGTGTAATAATAAATGGTTAATTTCTAAATTAAAAAAATAGGCTTTTGCACCTGTTATTTGCTCAAGTGCAGGTGCAGGCAAGTCATTTATTGAGAAATAATCACTTGAAATTGCATTGATTTTTTTTTTTTTTTTTTTTTTTTTTTTTTTAAGTATTGATCTATTTTTCTGAATGAACTATTTAAGAGGAGTCTATGATTTAATCATTTTTTAAACTTTATTAGGAAAAAATAAAGGGTTAGGCATACATTATAATTTTCATTGCAATATTTCACTATTATAAATGTACAAATATACTTTGAAGCTGTAGTGAAAATGTACTGAATAGAAACATCAATAAATGAAAATTATTTTCTTCAATTAACTATCTAGTAAATATAAAAAATAATATATAATTATTTGTAAGGTTCATAATAAGTTCAAACAGATTGCATATTTGCTGTTATGAGTGGTTAATATACTTAACATATCGCCAAAAGGCGAGACAATAATATTGTTCATGGCATTTCAAGTAATTTTTTTTAAATACGTAAATATTGTTTGACGAAATATTTACGCGTATTAATTTTAATATAAGACTAATAAAATTTATTAATTTTGGATGTTTCATATCTCTAACAAATAATCATCAATGAAATCATATCTAAGAGTATTATTAGTTATAAAGATTAGTTAAAAATTAATAAAAGCATTTATACAAATTAAGGGGTACCTCAAAATTGGTCAAAAAATCGTTTTTTATTTTTGAATTAAAGGAACGCCTGTTTAATTGTGAATATTTTGACACCTCATATTTTCCCATACGGCAATTTTATTGCGAGATATTGTAAATTTTGTTAATACACACAGCACAATTACCCACCCAAATTAAAACTTTAAATGGCTTTTTCTCCACGTTCATATTTTCTTCACTTTCATGTTTTAAAAATACTAATCTTTTTTGGAATTTGAGATTGAGATTTAAACTTTTTGTTCACGTTCTTTATTATATATGTGATAAATCTACGCATGGAATTAGACTTCAAGTTTTTTAACATTTAAAAAATGAATAAAAGTATATGAAAATGTGCTAGATTTCATCGTTCTACACTATATATATCAGTAAAAAATATATATTAAATGTAATAATAGATGTATCTGAAAATCCATGCGCAGTCTTGTGTAATGCATATTTGAAAATGTTTTTAAAAAAGGGCAAAAATATCAATATTTAAAAAAGTAGTAGGGATTTTTAAAAATTCAGTGTTTTTAAATTTGTTTTTAAATTTTAATTAAATATGCAGTTAATTTTTTTTCAAAATGTACTTTTGGTTGAACATTGAAATGTAGTGAGTTCACCATTTAAACCATATTTATTATAATAGACAAAATTGTTGAAAAGGTAAACTGTTCCCTTAAAAGATTACTTTTGTAACATTATTTAAATTAATAAAATAATAAGGACTGTTATAAATTGTTTACATAATATAGGAGTATTTATTAAGTAAAAGTAATTAGAATCTGCAATCATAGTTATTAATATAAAGAACATACTTTTAACTACCTATGAATTAATTTCTGATGATATGGTGTCTTTTACCTTCTAGGTGAAAAGGGATTTCATTTATCATGAAAACATATGTCAAAATACATTATAAAAAAAAAACTCTTATTAATGTAACGACATTTAAGTTCTCGATGCATAGCAAAGGCGTGGGCTTTTCTTAATTAAGATCTATAATTAGTATAGGCAAAAGTCTGCATCGTTTAGTCTTGAGTAGCTTCATAAAAACAAGAAAAGATAAAGCTAACGAATGGGGTGATGATAACGTATGTTCAAAATTGCTACATTCTTTTCTGGCAGCAATGTCTGAAGATTTTCCGAAGAATATTAGCTATTTATTTTAGAGTAAAATGTGGCAACGAACTTGGCTCACTTTTGTTTCTTTTTTTAAATTTTTGTTATTCTTTTCTTTCAACGAATGTTAAATAGGGAATTACTTTAGAACTATTTCGTTGTTACTTATGTTTTACATTTAGAGTTTTTACAACAGTTTTGTTAAACGCAATAAATTTTGAGTCTTTACATATTGTATTTTAGGACCCTTTATTTAGTCTTGGAAGGTAAACGTTACTCATAAAGAAAATATCTCTAACAGCATTTACAAATATTTCAAACTTAATTAAGTAACTCTAAAATGTGTTATTTTGAGTTTTGACATGTTGTATTTTAAAAACATTTCTGTAATATGAGAAGGTAAGGTTACTCATAAGGCAAATTTATCTAACACCGTTTACAAATCTTTTAAATTTAGTTATGTTGATGTTAATAAAATTAAATAATCAAATACTTTAGAATTATTTCGTTGTTACTTATGTTTTGCGCTCAGAGCTTTTATAACAGCTTGTGAACGCAGGGTATTTTGAGTCTTTACATGCTATATTTAAATAACCTTTGTGCAGTCTCGGAAGGAAATGTTACTCATAAGGTAAATTTCTGTAACAACTTTTACAAACGTTTTAAATTTAATTACGTTACTCTAAAATGTGTTATTTTGAGTTTTGACATGTTGTAACGTAAGAACCTTTGTATAGTAGAAGAAGGATATATTATTCACAGGGAAAATTTATTTTCCAGCATTTACGAATGTTTTAAATTTAGTTATGTAACTCTTAATGAAATTAAATAATCAATTACTTTCTAATTATTTCAATGATACTTATGTTTTACGCTCAGAGTTTTTATAACACTTTTGTAAACGCAAGATTTTGAGTTTTACACATTGTATGTTAAGACCCTTTTTTACACTGACGAAAAAAAAAAGCCTTCACCTATAAGGAATAGGTAGTCATTTTCTGAATTCCTAAACTAGAAATATAGATTTCCGACCTATGCGAATAGGGTAAACAACTAATCTGAACAGACGAAATGATCTAGAATTTCTAGTCTCTTGTTTTCTAGGTGACAAAACGATAAGGAATCGTTTCAAGTAGTGAGAAATTATGGCTTGATTTCTGGAATGGTTTCATCAAGTAAAACTAACCTCATATGTTCACGTGTATTTGCAGAGATTTTTCAATAAGTTTGACCCCGAGAATATAGGAAAACGCTCTTGAATTCTAGTAGGACACTCTAGAACTCTCTAGTAAAGCGAACTAAAATTTATAGGGATGACATGGAACTATTTTTTCTAGAGTCAAAATTTAGATTCTAGATCCAGGACCATATTTTTCTCTCAGTGTAGACTTAGAAGAAAATTTTACTGTTCTATATGTCTCTAACAGCATTTACAAATGTTTTAAATTTAATATTTATTTCTAAAATTTGCTTTTTTCAGTTTTTACACATTGTATTTTAACCCATTAAAGACTTTCTTTTCTTCCCACGTCTCTTTTACACTTCTTTTAATTCTTCGACTCCAGTTTTTTCCACATTGTAATTTTGAATAATTTAATCGCTCAAAATCTGAGATTAGATAATTTGAAAATTTCCAAACTAAAATACTGGTATTCAAATTTAAAAGTTTTGTTTACCTTACGTGGCAAGTTTTCTTGCCAACCGGCTTTAATGAGTTAAGAACCTTTATTTCGTTGTAGAAGGAAATGTTACTCGTAAGGCAAATTTCTCTAATAGCAATTACAAATATTTTAAATTTATTTATGTAACTCTAAAATGTATTCTTTTGAGTGTTTATATGTGTATTGTATTTTAAGAACCTTTGTGTAGTCGTTGAAGGAAATGTTATTCATAAGGCAAATTTCTCTAAAAGTATTGACAGATGTTTATATTTTATTGAGTAACTCTACACTGTAAAAAATGACAAATGTTTCCAAAAATAATATTAAATTTAAGGGGTTCCGGAGCTCAAAATTCTATTTTTTTTTATTTATAGAGATTTTGATATGAATTTTTTTTCTGAAATATGTTTTAACACTAGAACGCCGAGCAGGTGTCAATTCGACACCGATCAGTAGACTAATTTTCAATTCGAACCAGAAAATTCTTAAAAAATTATGTTACATACAAGTTACAGAGAAATAAGTTAAAACAGCAAACTAAATTATTTTAAATATTTTTT
This sequence comes from Maratus speciosus, assembly GCA_963932465.1. Lineage (NCBI taxonomy): Eukaryota > Metazoa > Arthropoda > Arachnida > Araneae > Salticidae > Maratus > Maratus speciosus. The sequence continues at coordinate 228,038,500 of OZ010797.1, read as the reverse complement.
CTGGTTTCAAATATTTTTATAAAACTTACGTATAATTTCCGGACGTTCTAGTGTTAAGGGAGTCCGGGACACAAAAATTTTCAAATTTTCAAAAGAAAAATTAGTGGACTAAAAATTTCTCTGCCGTTTTCTACTTAAAATGACGTTTAAATCATGTTTCTATCTTAAGTAGAACAGGAAATGTTAATTTTTTCGTTTTGGTTTGTTTTCAAAATCTACCTTTCAAGCTATGGTTTTCAAAGAAACGACTTCTTGTGGAATTGCGTTTTTCTTGATGATGGGTTTTTTCACCATTACTCACATTTAAATTCTTGTAAAACAAGAACCGTTGCAGATAAATGGTCCAAACTTAGAACATGTCATTTTCAATAGCTATACTTTAAATAAAATTCAGAAAATTAAAAAGATAATTTTTGAAAATATGATTTTTTTTTTTTTTAAGTTACATCATTTTTTTCTAATTTTTACTTTATATATATATGTAATAATAAAATAATGTTTTACAGGTGGTATTGTCCTGGATGACGGTTAAGATAGGATGGGATGAGAAATTGACTCGGGAACCTTTATGCGAATCGAACTCATTTATTAGGCGCTCATCATACATCTGATTCGCGAGTCGAGACGTCATGATCGCGACCTTTAGCCTTGAAAAGTCTGACCCAGATTTTTAGTGAAAAAGCATTCTCAATGAAGAACTTTTAACTGCAATCATCTTTTCTTTAGTATGCAAAAAGAGAAACCACAGCTGTTCTATCTCTTTAGAGTGGAATTCGCTTTAAAATTGCAGTCTAAAATTATATCTTCCTTTATCAGGCATCATTGAAGATGAAATAAATTTCGGAGTGAATAAATGCTCTTTTTCTTTCTTTTCACGATCGTTCGATGATTCGGTTGAAATTTAGGGTGCATAGTCTTTCTCGGCACTGAGGTTATTACTTTTTCTATTCTTTCTAATATTTCAGAATGCAGGCAAGCTAAAGTCATTTTCTTTTTCTTTTCTCACCGTAGTAACATACTTTTCGCGCCGAGCAGAGGGATCTTCGTAGGGAATTGTCCGAATCGCATAAGTCCAGATATTTTTTTTTTCTTTTTCTTTTATCACTGTAGTCATATTTCTCGTGGCTGAGCAAAGGGATCTTCACTGCAGGAAACTATCCTCGCCGACTTTAAAATGTAACGAATAAATATCGGGGGAGCGCTCCGGACTTGTATAGCGTAGTCGCAGCCGTTTACTTTCCGGCATGTGTCCGTACAGCCGTCTTTAATATGTAAAGACATCTAGGAGTTGACAGAACTAGTGGATTAAATAACTGGGACTCGGGAACCGCTTGTTGGACCGAACTCTTTTATTTAGCCGCTCATCTTACAGTCTGAGTCGCGAGTTCGGCCGGGGGCCCCTCGAGCCACGTACGATGATTTTCAGGAGCTACATTGTCATACGTTTGACAGGCTTCTCAAATCTGCAAGATCCTTCGTTTTTGGCGCGGGTTTTAGCTAATATCTTGGTGTTTAACATATTTTCCAGCAGATGGCATAGTTGTAAATTTGGGAGGAACATTTCTTTAATTGGCTGATTAGCTTTTGATTGATTGTCCGGGATCAGATGCCAGAGTTAGGCTTGGCTCGCCCGGGGATGAGCTAACCACAACTGAATGAGAATATTCCGAACGTCAGCAAGTTTACTCTTAAAGATCGTCCGAAAATGATATCTGGAAGTAATAAGATGTATTGCTGGGAAACAAAGTTACGAGGGGTAAAACTGGTTTTAGAAATAGATTTAAAGTTAGGAGAAAGAAACTTCGGATTTTATTTTAAATTTGGAATTTTAAAGGCTTTTTATCCTTTCATATATATATATATATTTTAATTAATACTTTTTTAAATGCTGAATCTAAATTAAAACTTATATATTTCTGTTTATTTAAATGAAAAAAAAATTGAAATTCAATAAACAATATTCCGAGTTATAACGATTTTAAACTACCCCACTTTTTTAACAAAATTTAAATTAAAATTTTTTTTAAAAAAAATTAAGAGAAGTTTTATCATGCGATTTTGTTTAGAAAGGATATGGTTAACCAACACAAAAAATTCAAAATTTTAACTGAATAAATAATTTTTTTTTTTTTTTTTGAAAATGTGTCCTGGACCCCCTTAATATAATAATAAATATGAAAAAAAATTCTGAAAATTTTTAAATATTTTTTTAAAAAAATTAAATTTTTAAATTTTAAACACATTTAAGTTTTGATATAACTCTGGAAGTACTTACTCGATTTACAAAATTTTTACACTTTTGTGTACTTCTGTACACAAAAGTGTACAGAATTGTGTGTCAGTTTAATTGTCTTCAGAAAATGTGTCAGTTTAATTTGTCTTCAGGATTTCTTAAAATATTGATTATGAATTTTATATTAAAAAAAAATTAAGTAAAAAAAGAAGTTTTTTATGAGTGAGTTTTGCATTAATTAGCACATTTTCACAATTATCACTCAAAATTAAAAATCCTCAAGTTGATTTGTTGGAAATATAGCATAAATTCTCTGTTGAAAATATCATACATATATCTTACAAGGAACTTTAGATATATTCTTTTAAAGTTGACAAATCATGAAAAAATTCCTTTTGAGATCTCGTCAGATCGCAGCTGATGCATCGCTTCTCAAGGCAAAAGGATCTCTTTTATATTATATTATATTATATTATATTATATTATATTATATTATATTATATTATATTATATTATATTATATTATATTATATATTATAATTATATTTCTGGATCTAATGAAGATAAAAGCAGGCGGTTTGCGGTATTTAACGCTAAAAATTCGGTATTTGTTTTTTTAAACCAATGAAAAAAATTCTTTAAGATTTTTTAGTCCCGAACCCCCTTTAATAAGGTTTACGAAAATATAATGTAACCTCTTTCTAATTATAAACCAATCTGAAAAGCTTTCCTTTATATTCCGCAGTCTCTGAAATCAAAAGGTTTTCAAGATCTAAAGAATTTGAAATAAAAGTTTCTTCAAATCTTGGAAAACGGGTTCCTCAGGTTTCTAAAGATAAAGAAACAATTTTTGGATTCGTGGATAACTCGGAAGAGGTTATATTACACATTCATGAACCATATTAAATTTCATAGTATTTTCTGAAAGATCTTTTTTTATTACAGTGTAAAATGCGTTAGTTTTCAAGAATTCTTAAATTGTTGGAATTCCAATTTTTCAATTTTTGACATTATAGAGGTAAATCATTTACAGTTATCCAAGTCTAGAATAGGTTATCGAAAAAAATAATAGATAAACATAAATCACACAATAATCCAAAATAGATCTTTCTTTTATGAATACCATACAAATTTATTCCTATGAGTACGTCAGCTGACCTACTTCAACTACATACCAGATTGATAATCACCGAAGGGAAAAAATGTATGCGAATGCCATTCATCACCCCCACATACAAGGCGGCATTATTAATGCCTTGATGTACGAATAGAAACGGCATTTTCTAGCCTGGCATGATATATTTATCTTTGGCCCATCTTAACAATAGGGAGATTTCATCTGAAGATAAAGCCAAACAATTAGTCGACCCCCTCACGTGGAATATTTTTTTCACTTTCTTTCTATTTGATATCCTGCAGAAGAATAATGATAGAAAAATTTACCGCCTCCAAATTAAATACAGGCCATTCAGCATGCAATATGAGGGTGGATTTTTCTAATAAGATCTTATTGTTAAAGTGATGAACAGTTTGTGTCATAGGTGAGCTTCTCCATTTCATCTTCAGACAATCACGCATTTTCATAAAATAGACTGGTCTTTTATATAGACACAGGTGGATCACTTTAATACTCCTATAAAAGAAAACTTCATTTTCATGAATTTATAAAATCTAATAAGAACTTATTCTTAAAAGTTACGGACAGTTTGTGTTATAAATGAGCTTCTCCATTTCATCTTCAGGCAATTACGTATTTTCATAAAAATAGACTAGTCTTTTAACTATACACAATTGGCTCACTTTATTACACCTATAAAAGAAAACTCCATTTCATGAATTTATAAAATCTAATAAGAGTCTTTTGTTAAAAATTATGAACAGTTTGTATATAGGTGAGTTCTTCCATTTCGTCTTCAAACAATCACTTGTTATCAAAAAAGTACACTAGTCTTTTAAATCTACACAGGTGGCTCACACCTATAAAAAGAAAAATTCATTTCCATGAATTTATAAAATCTAATAAGAACGTATTCTTAAAAGTTACGAACAGTTTATGTCATATGTGAGTTTCTCCATTTCATCTTCAGACAATCACGCATTTTCATAAAATAGACTGATCTTTTATATAGACACAGGTGACTAACTTTAATGCGGCTATAAAAGAAAACTTCATTTTCATGAATTTATAAAATCTAATAAGAACTTATTATTAAAAATTATGAACAGTTTGTGTCATAAGTGAGTCTTTTCCTTCTGTCTTCAGAAAATCACGGATTATCAAAAAATAGACTAGTCTTTTAATTATACACAGGTGGCTCACTTAAATACACCTATAAAAGGAAACTTCATTTTCATGAATTTATAAAATCTGTCGAACTTATTGTTAAAAACTATGAAAATTTTGTGCCATAAGTGAGTCTTTTCCTTCCGTGTTCAGAAAATCACATATTATCAAAAAATAGACTAGTATTTTAAATATACACAGCTGGCTCACTTTAATAAATCTATAAAAGGAAATTTCATTTTCATGAATTTATAAAATCTGTCGAACTTATTGTTGAAAACTATGAAAAGTTTGTGTCATAAGGGAGTCTTTTTCTTCCGTGTTCAGAAAATCACGGATTATCAAAAATAGACTAGTATTTTAAATATACACAGGTGGCTTCACTTTAATAAACCTATAAAAGGAAATTCATGAATTTATAAAATCTGTCGAACTTATTGTTGAAAACTATGAAAGGTTTGTGTCATAAGTGAGTCTTTTTCTTCTGTGTTCAGAAAATCACATATTATCAAAAAATAGACTAGTATTTTAAATATACACAGGTGGCTCACTTTAATAAACCTATAAAAGGAAATTTCATTTTCATGAATTTATAAAATCTGTCGAACTTATTGTTGAAAACTATGAAAAGTTTGTGTCATAAGTGAGTCTTTTCCTTCCGTGTTCAGAAAATCACATATTATCAAAAAATAGACTAGTATTTTAAATATACACAGCTGGCTCACTTTAATAAATCTTAAAAGGAAATTTCATTTTCATGAATTTATAAAATCTGTCGAACTTATTGTTGAAAACTATGAAAAGTTTGTGTCATAAGTGAGGTCTTTTCCTTCCGTGTTCAGAAAATCACATATTATCAAAAAATAGACTAGTATTTTAAATATACACAGCTGGCTCACTTTAATAAATCTATAAAAGGAAATTTCATTTTCATGAATTTATAAAATCTGTCGAACTTATTGTTGAAAACTATGAAAAGTTTGTGTCATAAGGGAGTCTTTTTCTTCCGTGTTCAGAAAATCACGGATTATCAAAAATAGACTAGTATTTTAAATATACACAGGTGGCTTCACTTTAATAAACCTATAAAAGGAAATTCGTGAATTTATAAAATCTGCTGAACTTATTGTTGAAAACTATGAAAGTTTGTGTCATAAGTGTGTCTTTTTCTTCCGTGTTCAGAAAATCACATATTATCAAAAAATAGACTAGTATTTTAAATATACACAGGTGGCTCACTTTAATAAACCTATAAAAGGAAATTTCATTTTCATGAATTTATAAAATCTGTCGAACTTATTGTTGAAAACTATGAAAAGTTTGTGTCATAAGTGAGTCTTTTCCTTCCGTGTTCAGAAAATCACATATTATCAAAAAATAGACTAGTATTTTAAATATACACAGGTGGCTCACTTTAATAAACCTATAAAAGGAAATTTCATTTTCATGAATTTATAAAATCTGTCGAAATTATTGTTGAAAACTATGAAAAGTTTGTGTCATAAGTGAGTCTTTTCCTTCCGTGTTCAGAAAATCACATATTATCAAAAAATAGACTAGTATTTTAAATATACACAGCTGGCTCACTTTAATAAATCTATAAAAGGAAATTTCATTTTCATGAATTTATAAAATCTGTCGAACTTATTGTTGAAAACTATGAAAAGTTTGTGTCATAAGGGAGTCTTTTTCTTCCGTGTTCAGAAAATCACGGATTATCAAAAATAGACTAGTATTTTAAATATACACAGGTGGCTTCACTTTAATAAACCTATAAAAGGAAATTCATGAATTTATAAAATCTGTCGAACTTATTGTTGAAAACTATGAAAGTTTGTGTCATAAGTGTGTCTTTTTCTTCCGTGTTCAGAAAATCACATATTATCAAAAAATAGACTAGTATTTTAAATATACACAGGTGGCTCACTTTAATAAACCTATAAAAGGAAATTTCATTTTCATGAATTTATAAAATCTGTCGAACTTATTGTTGAAAACTATGAAAAGTTTGTGTCATAAGTGAGTCTTTTCCTTCCGTGTTCAGAAAATCACATATTATCAAAAAATAGACTAGTATTTTAAATATACACAGCTGGCTCACTTTAATAAATCTATAAAAGCAAATTTCATTTTCATGAATTTATAAAATCTGTCGAACTTATTGTTGAAAACTATGAAAAGTTTGTGTCATAAGTGAGTCTTTTCCTTCCGTGTTCAGAAAATCACATATTATCAAAAAATAGACTAGTATTTTAAATATACACAGCTGGCTCACTTTAATAAATCTATAAAAGCAAATTTCATTTTCATGAATTTATAAAATCTGTCGAACTTATTGTTGAAAACTATGAAAAGTTTGTGTCATAAGTGAGTCTTTTCCTTCCGTGTTCAGAAAATCACATATTATCAAAAAATAGACTAGTATTTTAAATATACACAGCTGGCTCACTTTAATAAATCTATAAAAGGAAATTTCATTTTCATGAATTTATAAAATCTGTCGAACTTATTGTTGAAAACTATGGAAAGTTTGTGTCATAAGGGAGTCTTTTTCTTCCGTGTTCAGAAAATCACGGATTATCAAAAATAGACTAGTATTTTAAATATACACAGGTGGCTTCACTTTAATAAACCTATAAAAGGAAATTCATGAATTTATAAAATCTGTCGAACTTATTGTTGAAAACTATGAAAGTTTGTGTCATAAGTGTGTCTTTTTCTTCCGTGTTCAGAAAATCACATATTATCAAAAAATAGACTAGTATTTTAAATATACACAGGTGGCTCACTTTAATAAACCTATAAAAGGAAATTCATGAATTTATAAAATCTGTCGAACTTATTGTTGAAAACTATGAAACGTTTGTGTCATAAGTGAGTCTTTTTCTTCTGTGTTCAGAAAATCACATATTATCAAAAAATAGACTAGTATTTTAAATATACACAGGTGGCTCACTTTAATAAACCTATAAAAGGAAATTTCATTTTCATGAATTTATAAAATCTGTCGAACTTATTGTTGAAAACTATGAAAAGTTTGTGTCATAAGTGAGTCTTTTCCTTCCGTGTTCAGAAAATCACATATTATCAAAAAATAGACTAGTATTTTAAATATACACAGCTGGCTCACTTTAATAAATCTATAAAAGGAAATTTCATTTTCATGAATTTATAAAATCTGTCGAACTTATTGTTGAAAATTATGAAAAGTTTGTGTCATAAGTGAGTCTTTTCCTTCCGTGTTCAGAAAATCACATATTATCAAAAAATAGACTAGTATTTTAAATATACACAGCTGGCTCACTTTAATAAATCTATAAAAGGAAATTTCATTTTCATGAATTTATAAAATCTGTCGAACTTATTGTTGAAAACTATGAAAAGTTTGTGTCATAAGTGAGTCTTTTTCTTCCGTGTTCAGAAAATCACGGATTATCAAAAATAGACTAGTATTTTAAATATACACAGGTGGCTCACTTTAATAAACCTATAAAAGGAAATTCATGAATTTATAAAATCTGTCGAACTTATTGTTGAAAACTATGAAAGTTTGTGTCATAAGGGAGTCTTTTTCTTCCGTGTTCAGAAAACCACATATTATCAAAAAATAGACTAGTATTTTAAATATACACAGGTGGCTCACTTTAATAGACTTATTAAAGAAAACTTCATTTTCATAAATTTATAAAATCTAATAAGAATTTATTGTTATAAAAAATTAACAATTTGTCTCAAAGATAAGGCGCTCCATTTCTTTTTTAGAGACAGTTACAGTTTTTAATAAAATGGACTACTCTCCAAGGCACATTATAATTCGTATAAGAGATTATTGGCTCGAAGAAGAGGTTATGGGTAAAATCTGTTTAAGTAATAGAAATTTCGTAATAAATGCAGATTTTTCCGTAAAATAATTAGTTTTTTTTTAGGACGCAGGGTTTTTGTTTATTTTTGTTTTGTTTTAAGATAATTTTGTACAGTGTATCGTGAAACATATAATTTTATTTACTTTATTTTGTGCTGTGGAAGAAATTCGTATGTAATATTTTTAAAAATAAATCTAGCAGAAGAAATATCATGAAAGAATTCACTTTAAATATATTTCAAATTTTTCGTAATTTTTCGAAATTTCGTGATAAATGCAGATTTTTACTTAAAAGAAATAGGTCTTTTTTAATGGCTTTATGGCCGACAGTTTTTGTTTTTTATTTAAATAGAATTCTGTACAGTTTACAGAGTATTATTTTATTTATTTTCTTTTGCCCTGCGGAATAAATTTATATATAATAATTGAAAAAAATATATCTAGCAGAAGAAATATCACGAAAAGTTCTACTTAAATATATTTTTAAAAGTGCAGATTTAATTAGATTTTGAGATATTCTGACTAACAGATTTTTTTAGTAAAATTAACGGACTTTTTAACCCTTTGTGTTCCAAACTATGAATTCATGAAAATTTCATCTTCTAAAATATTTTTCGTGAATTTTTGAAACTACATTAGAAGATTTACACAATCATTTAATAAATTTTAGAAGGATTTTGCCAATTAAAATTAATTAGTTAAATTTGAATTTATAGGGATTTTGTACAATATGTATAACTCCACTCAAATCTTTTATTTAAAATATTTTTTTAGTATCTTGTTGAATTAGGAAACGTGCAAATATAATGTTCTTGCAATAGAAATATAGAAATGTTTCCGAACTAAAACTTCCCTCCCCCAATCTTTCAACGTCAAGTAAGCTGAAAAGATGCAAAGTCAAAAGAAATTATCCTTTTAAAAATGTTTTTATTTTTTGCAATCGGTAATGCTTTTGGAACAAGATAAAGTAAAGTATCTATTATTCATTCTAAACTGTATTACTACTAATCGATGTATTAAATGAATTTTATAAAAAGTTATTCTAATGGTACTTTAAAGTACCGTCGGAGCATAAAGGGTTAATAGCATATTTCAATGATTTTTTCCCGTTTACCCGTACTTTCAGAAAACATATTTTCCTTTAGATTACTTCCTTAAAATTCTATCTGGGATTTTAAATAAGTTTATTAAGTTATTGTAATTTCGATAACTTATAGTCTTGCTAATTGGTGGGCGTCGTTTTGTACTCGATTCTTTGCACGAAATCAAACAAACTTACCGAGCATTGACTAATCACAAGGCTTATCTTATGGCAAGATCTCGGAGAAAGCTGGGATTGCGATCGAAGATAAAAATATACCTCCAGCGGCCGTTTGTTGACGAGGCAATTTTTCACCTCGTTCTGAGGTATTAATAATGTCAAGTTGGTTGTTGATTCAAGAAAGAATATTAATTTTCTTCTAAGAGATCTAGTTTTTGGATCCTTACTGTATATAAATGTCTGTGTTCTATAGTGTTTTCAGTATAATTTTAAAATTAAAACAACATTGAGCTAATTTTTAATTTATTGGTACTTCAAGAATTCCTACTTCAATTGAATTCCTACCTGAATTGGTACTTCAATCGATGCTGGATTTAATTAAATGCCTGTGTTTGCCCTATGTCGGTGGCTCACGGAGTATATTCCATCTTGTGCTGCGTTTGTAGCCTTTCCAACCTGTAATAGCGAGAAGTTCCAGGCTGGGTATCATTCCATGTGGTTTAGTCGGTAAAACGTCAGTGCGCTATACTGATGGCCCGGGTTCGAGTCCCGGCATAGAATCTTTTTCACTAGGTTGGCCTTTGCGCCTTTTAAGCAAGTTAATTTGAAATTTGATTTTCATTTGAAATTATCAATAGTTTTTCTGTTAAAAAGTTGTTCCTTAGAAAGGTGTTAATTTCAAACTATTTTGAGGCATTGATAATGCGATGCAAGAAGCATTTATAATAATAAAGTTTCTTTTGTTGCCACTGACTAACGAACACGCTTCCGAGTAGTTATTAAAGTGTAGCAATCAGTTTTGTCAACCAGGAATATAGGTTTTTCAGATTCTATCAATTCTCACGTAAACATTTTCATGTTGAACAATAATGATATACAGAAAAACGCGATAAATTAATAACATTAACATTAAAACTAATATTATTTTGTTATTATTGCATGTATTCACTTACGCAGCTGAAAAGGATAAATTGATAATTAATTACGTCCTAAAAACCGATATTCCGGTTTGAGAAAACTGATTAATGCACTATAAAAGATACTCAAAAATGTTTCTGAAAATCAATGTCAGTAAGAGAAATTTCTTTTTATAAATTCTTCTTTAAACCTCGGAATCTATTGGTTTCTGATATTCCTAAAGAATGAAGAATGCTTTTCAGAATCGTGAGTAAATTGTAAGAGATTATTGTACATTTCGTTCGGGGTTATGTTATATTTTTGTTGATTAAGAAACATTTGTCTCTTCTTTTTTTCATTGTAAAACATCTTTCCTCTTAAAAATGATTCAATAAACGTGTTTGTCATTTTGAAATGTTTTTCCGCTCGAGGTTCCCGGGATCCCTCTGAACATCCGTGCTCATGGCGTTTTCAACTTCAGCCACCCTATAGTTACACCACTGATATTATGTACTTACATACAGGATCCTTCTGATCATCCGTGTTCATCCCATTTTCAACTTCAGCCACCCTACAATTAAACCACTGATATTATGTACTTACATGCAGGATCCCTCTGATCATTCGTATTCATGGCATTTTCAATTTAAGCCACTCTACAGTTACACCACTGATATTATGTACTTACATGCAGGATCTCTCTGATCATCCACGTTCATGGCATTTTCAACTTTAGCCACCCTACAGTTACACTACTGACATTATGTAGTTACATGTAGGTTCCCTCTGATCATCCGTGTTTAGGGCATTTTCAACTTCAGCCACCCTATAATTACACCACTGATATTATGTTCTTACATGCAGCTACTTTCAGTACGTACATACGCATACATGCATGTAAATTTCAATACAAAAATGCTTTCAGTAATATTCCTTATGTTAACCCATTAATGCCGGTTGGTACGAAAATCTGCCATTTAAGTAATGCGAAAATTTTAAATATGAAAACCAGTATTTTAGTAAGGAAATTTTCATATTACTTAATCTCAAACTTTGAGAGATCAAATAAGTTAAAATTACAATATGGGGAAGCTGGTGTGAACTGAAACTTAGGTATTAAAAATGTATAAAAGAAACTCGTCATTATCGGGTTAATAAATAAAATAATATCGATTATGGGAATGCTTTTTATCTGAGAGGAACTGCACATAGAAATGAATGAGATTCTCTGCCACAATACAGCAATCGTTTCTTTCCCCGAATGATGTGTTTTTGTTATACGACGCTGGTGTATCACGACGTTTTTCTGTTGATTCAAAATAATAAAACACTCTGTCGTTTAAAAATAATTCAACAAACATGTTTTGTAATTCTGAATAATATAATACAGTCATTAATTCTTACAAAATCCACAAAAATATCTCAACTAAGCAGCCTTTGTTTAAGGAAACTCACATTCAAAAAGGCTTTCCTTCTCATAAATCAGTTTTAAGAATGCTTTTATTTACTAATAGGCCAATTATTTTTAAAACTCGTTAGGAATCTGGTTCTCATTTTGCACTTAAGCAGATACTGCTCCTCTGAATCCCTATAAACGTTTTAAAACATGGGAAATGCTGTCATTCGAGCTCCTTTACGCTGTTCATCCAAACTAGATGAATTGTGTTTGCTAGCATTTCAGTCATGTAAGAGGAGAGCTTGTTAATTTAAATTTCGCTTCATTTTGGCCGTGTCTAATTAATAATAATTTCTGCGACGCCTGGCACGTCAAGATACGTAAGAGAGGGCTGTATCTCAAATGCGGTTACGCTGGAGTGTAATTAACTGTGACTGTAGAGATGGAATAATGTGTAAAGGTTGGTAGGGAAGGGGTTATTTTGATGTTTGAATGTTAGCTGACCTACGTTCTGGTCAAATATAAAGAATGAATATTAAATACAGTAATGAATTCAACATGAAGCTGTTATTAAAATTCTTTTTCATTACTTTATTTTTTAAAATATTGTTCTTTGATCTAGCTTCTATTTGCGTTCTAACCGCACGTTAAGAATAAATAATAGTTGTATCAATGAATAATTGAAACTGTTATTAAACATAATAATTTCCTAAAATAATTACGACTCTCATAAATATTCTGATATAATACATAGTTGCGTTTTGATGATATCAATATAACGAATGAATAGTTAGAAAATGCAACAATTATTAACTGCGATCAAATTATTACTAAATGAATATTTTGTTTTAAGAATAAATAGTAATTATAGCAATAAATAATTGTGATGAAACTTTTATTAAGCATAATAGTTATCTAAAAATCTTTATGATCCCCGTAAACGTTTTAAAACATGGGAAATGCTGTCATTCGAGCACCTTTACGCTGTTCTTCCAAACTAGATGAATTTTGTTTGCTAACATTTCAGTCATGTAATAGGAGAGCTTGTTAATTTAAATTTCGCTTCATTTTGGCTGTGTCTAATTAATAATAATTTCTGCGACGCCTGGCACGTCAAGATACGTAAGGGAGGGCTGTATCTCAAATGCAGGTACGCTGGAGTGTAATTAACTGTGACTGTAGAGACGGAATAGTGCGCAAAGATTGTAAGGGAGGGGGTTGTTTTCATGCTTGAATGTTAGCTGACCAGAATTTAGTTGCGTTCTGGTCAAATATAAAGAATGGACAGAAAATGTAGCAATGATTAATCAACATGAAGCTGTTATTAGCCATAATAAATTCTTTTTTGTTGCTTTATTTTTTGTTTATATTTTGTTTTTATTTTTATATTAAGGGATTGTTTTCATGCTTGAATGTTAGCTGACCAGAATTTAGTTGCGTTCTGGTCAAATATAAAGAATAGATAGCAAATGTAGCAATGATTAATCAACATGAAGCTATTATAAGCCATAATAATTTTTTGTTGCTTTTTTATTATTATTATTGTGTTCTGATCCAACCTCTCTTTGCGCTTTAAACGAATGTAAAGAATAAATAGTAATTATAGCAATGGATAATTGAAACTGTTACTAAACATAATAATTTTCTAAAAGGCTTTATTATTTTCCTAATTGTGAATATTCTGTTCTTCTAGATACGCTTTGATCTAATATAATAAATAAATAGTGATTGAAACAATTAATAACTGCATTCAAATTATTATTAAATGAATATTTTTTAAGAATAAATAATAGTTATAGCAATGAATAATTGTGATGAAACTGTCATTAACCCCTTGACATCCATAACGTTCCTGCATACTTCATGTTATTTTGTCATTTCTGAAAATGGTGTACGCAGCGTACGTCATGATATCTGGTTGATTTTTTTATTAGACATTCCGAATTCTCACCAGAAAGTTTTAACTCTCATTTTTGCTTTACAAGATGCTTCATTTTCCATAAATAAAGTAAAAGAAAATTACCAATGAAATTTTTGTGGTGTAAATTTAAAATTTCTAAAAAGAAAAAAAAAATCTGCCAGATGCATCAACACTGGTGGCTAGTGATATGCATCCGCTAACAGAGCCGGAGCGTAAGGGGTTAAACATAATAATTTTCTTAAAAATTTTATTATCTTCCTTCGTATAAATATTATAATCTAGTATCTATGTTTTGGTCGAATATAACGAATTAACCCTTTGCACTCGAGAGGTGACTCTCATGCATCATTAGTGTTACCAGATGTCCCGCGGAAATCGGGGCTCCAAATGCTCTGGACACCAGAATTTTAAAGTAATTTCATTTGCTTTGTCTAATGGTAAAATTATCTGGATTAAAGAGGGTGAAAGAAACTGTAAGAAATTATTGGTGACACAATAAACTGGTTTCAATGAATAATTTTTAATCGATAAAATGTGGAAATTTATTTTTTGATATGTGCATTGAAATGTAGAATTAGGTTCCTAATATGGTATTTTAATTGCCTCAAAACCCCAAAATCGAACAACTTTAATTTTAAAGGTATATAAAAATACTATAGAGACATACATACAATAAATATAAAAAACCCAACTGGAGTGAAAAATTAGCCAGAGCCAGGAATCGAACCCGGGACCACAGTATACAAGACTGCTGCTCTAACCACTTTATTTTACTTTATCTTAATTTTTCACTCCAGTTGGGTTTTTTGTATTTATTGTATGTATGTCTGTATAATATTTATATATACCTTTAACTGTTGAATGCAGGCGTTATTTATGTGTGTATGTGTGTTTTATTGTATATTGTAGTATGTGTGTTTTATTAACTTTAATTTTCTTTAAAAATTTAACGTTTCAGGAAAAAAAAATAAAGCAAAAAATTCCCTATTCTACCGATAAATTTACTGAAACAAGCTAGGCGTTACTACAAAATGGTTCATCTTTAAAATAGATCATGACAATAGCGTATATTCTATTGTACAACGCGCCCTTTTGGTATGAGAAAATTTGTTAAAAGTTTCACATGCGCAATGTACATGGGTATAAAACTGAGAAAATAAAAATTAGGAAACGATGAATATGATATTTTTACATTAATGACATAGGGTACGTTCTAAATCCACATTTTAAGTACTAGTTATATTTCTTTTCAATTTTTCTTATAGTTATTTTCTTACTACGCATCTTATGCATTTTTCTTCTCCAAGAACAGAAAAATGTAGTTTAAAGTTGTAGGTGCGCAGAATAAATATAATGGAATATACGCAGTATTTACTAAAACTCAAGCTGGTCCAAAAGTCCCTGACATATTTTTAAATTTAATACAAAATCAATTGTTTTTCAGGAGTGCGTTTTGGACTCAAATGCTTCTCACGATGATAAGTTATCTTGAAGTAAATAAAAAAATTAGTACCGAACCTTACCCACAGATGGCGCTGTACCTTAAATTATCTAAAAGAAACCTCAAAAACTCTAGACAATCAATTACAGATCATTTATTTTGTCACAAGCAGTTACAGAGCATTTATTTTGCTCGCGCTACAAAGGACTCACATATTGAAATATCGTAATGGATTGCACGCAGAATAAATGATCTGTAAGTGATTGTCGCAGTTTTTTATGCTTTTTCTGATAATTTAAGGTACATCGCCATCTATGGGCAAAATTTTGAATTATTTTTTTTATTCGTTTCAAACAAATTTCCGTACGAATATTACTTGATTTTATTTTAAATTTTAAAGTGTGTTTATTTTAATGAGATTACGTTTTGGCAAGATTTCTACTCTTTGTTTGTCTAAATTCTTCTTTTTAAATGCATAAAGTATACTACTTTATAAAAATAAAATAACATTTGAATGTCACTATAACTCACATCTTACAGAATGTTTTTTCCCCTACTGTAACTGAATTATATTTTTTTACGGAACATCTACGCATCGTAAACATTTACTCTTCAATTTAAATAACAACTGACAAGGAAGACTTATAAAACTGGTAATTTTCTGAGAGATAACATTAAAATAGAGCATATTCAAAAATTCGTTTAAAATTTAGTTAGTGTATCTGATTTATTTGCAAATCATTTCATTCAGAGATTCTCATATAATATTTATTTTCTTAATTTGCATAGCTCTGAGGGGAAAAAAATCTTGTTACTTATCTAATAAATCCAGAAATTTTTTAAACATGTTAAATAAAAATAAGTCCCAAACTAATAACGTGATTTACTTATTAACTATTTCAGGAGTAAGTAATTGTGTTTCTGTAATGTTGAATTCACTCTGAAATTTTCGAAAAAAATCATTTGAAAATAAGGAAATGCAACTTTCCATTTTTTTTTTTCACAAAATATGAAAAAGAAAAGTCTATTCAAAAATTCTGGTACAACTTTTGATTAAAATTAAATAGTGTAAATAATATACCACCACCTTTCAAGGAGTTAACTAAGTATTTTTTTGCCGGTTATTAAAATTAAATTTATTAAACATTATAAAAACTCATTTAAGTCAATCACAGTAATTAAAATTAAAGGGAAAGGGCAAAATATTGTATCATTAAAAAAAGAAAGAGGTGAGTGGCAAATATACCAATTAAAAAAAAAAAAAAATTCTATGAGCCATACTCAACTAAAATATCTGGAAATATATTATATCTACTGTATTCTAAAAAGACTAAATGTTTTAAAAATTGAAAAATATTTTTCTAAGGGAATATCCTGTGAAATTAGAAAAAAAAATTCTGAACTTTTTTTTTAGATTTTAGTTCCAAATATCATAGATAGATGGCGCTGCACTGTCCCAAACTGCAATACTGCTTAAGATAACCTTGACATTTCATAACGCAAACCATTTTTTTTCTTTGGTCCTTCAACAGCTAAACGGAATGAAGGTTGAAAACTGAGCGAACATTGATCCATTTTTATATTATTTTCCTTAGCCAGACCGTTCTAACAGTCTGAGATGCCGCAACGCCATCTATCGGTCATAATTGGAACTAAAACAAACAAGCTTAGTAAAGTAATTTCCGGCTACACACATTAATCTCTTGCGATAATAACTTCAGTAGCTGTCACAATTTACTTGTTATGGATTTTTTGTAAAGGTCAGTACATTTTAAGGCACCCAATATATGACTATGGCTCTATGCACGAGAGTCCTGCATCGGCTTTCGTACCCGATTTTATTTGTTATTAAAATACTGTCAATATGGTCATTTTATACCAAGTTTTAGCGTAAGACAGCACGCGAAAATGAAAGAACCCTGAGTCAACAATCGCTTATTGCTCAAGATGTAAATCATTGAGCTATAAAAAAGGGAAAAAAGCTCGATTAGAAATTAAGTCACACTTGCAAATGTCATGCTTTTACATTTAAAAATGAGTCAGAAAGTTTTGAATTGTTGATTGGGGGAATACATTTTTTGAAAACAGCATTGAAAGCAGTTTTTTTTTTTTTTTTTTTTTTTTTTTTTTTTCATGTTTGAATGTAAAACTTCATTAATTTCTGATAAATATGTTTTTTTTTTTTCCAACTAATCATTAAGAAATAAGTTTCTTAGTGTTGATATTAAGTAAACATTACCTCATTCTATAATAAACAAAACTTTTAATAGAAACAATATTTCGAATTTGATGAATTTATAATTTCAGAAACTTATATAATGTTCCCTTTCACCATTTTAATTGCATTTATTCTCAAATTTCTAGAGCGATTTCAATATTATGTTCATCGCTTCTTGTTTCCCGAATCCATACTCTTGTATAATAATTCTCCGTCATTGTCCATTGGCGTAGGGAAATATTCCTAATATTTCTGTCTGTCTGTTTCGAATATAATCTGTATATATGAGAAGATAATAAAATATTGAAGGAAAGCTTTTCTTTCATATCCATTCTTAATAAACTAGTTTTTCGTACAATATTTCATTTGAAGCAATAAATTCTTATGCAATAAGAATCACGTACGAAGCTGATAAATTTTAAGCTGCTTTAAAATTTGCTGATTATACCTGAATTTATAAATTCTAACTCAAATAAATTATTAGTTAAATTGTTTTCTGAATATTACAGATTAAATTCAAATATTCAGAGATTTTATCTTATGAAAGATATACGTATTCTTGTGGAAAACTATATTTTAAATATATATACAAATGTTATGTTTATTTAGCATGACATATTTTATTCTAATTATTGTGTATTTTGCCATCTAAAAAAGGCTTTAGTTACATGATTAGTCTTTCTCTAGAAAAATTGTGTTGAGGTAGAACATGCAGTATATATTTCTCTAATCATCGAGTATAATATGCTATATTGCTATTGCACAAAGCTTTGAAGTCCACAATTTTTTATCTGTCTATGTTTTGTAACCTGATTGGGTCACAAAAGAAGAAAAACTTAAGTGCAAATAAGTTTTTGCGGATAGAAGTTAGTAACAAATTTACATTCATTTTAACACATGAACTCCCCACTAATGCAAATTCGCACCGACTAAAATTTCAAATGCCAAATTGTTTTGAAAACATATTTTCATTATTTTTCAGTTTTTATTAACAAAATGAAATTTTTGTTAATAATAATAATACCACAGTTTGATTCTTCATTAAATTTCGTACAGGAGTTATATGTTATATTTTATTAGTGGCATACTCCAAATAAAGTTATACGCAGTCGAAGTTACGGTCTTCCAAATCTCAGTAGTATGAAATGAGCGGGTGTTGAACCGAAATGTGGAGTCCAGGGGATTTTTATAAGAAACGATTAGTAATTTTGAAGTCTTTAAAATGTACAAAAACTATCACTTTTTCAAATAATATATGGGAACGTCCACTGTTACACTTGTGACCATCAGAGCAAATTTCCATATATATTTCCAATTATTTTATTACAAAATATATTTAGGATAAATTTGATGCAACTACTTAAAAATACATGTACTCTACTTTCATAAACCATATGCAGTTTGTAACAAAAAGCATTTTACTTGCCTTGATAATAAATGAAAATTTTGTTACTCTTGTGACCGCAAAAAAATGCAATTTTTAAAAATTGTGTTTGACGCAGAAATTCTTTGAATTATATGAGACTATAGAAATAAAATTTACAGAATATAGCAGAGTTATTATATCTTTTTAAAAAGCATTAATCATTGAACTCATCTGATAATGCATGAATTGGTTACATTTCATTTTGCAAAATGCTAAGTGTTACTCTTGTGACATTTTGTCCATAATGTAATTTTAGCAAACATTCAGTTTAAATACTAAATAAAATAATTAAAATAAGTTTTAAAAAATTATTTTCCATATAGAACAACTGTTAAGGATGGTTTAATTATAAAATAACATAAAATAATGTAAAAAAAATATTATAAAATTAACAAAAACTATAACTACATAGCAACCTCTCAGTTTCTGCTGCTTAACAGAATAAGTCATTGTCTTCATTATCAATAATATCATTTGCAACTTCTCATGTATCATGATTTACTTAATGAAACACAAATTCTTTGTACGAATCATGTTAGTGTAAGGTTTGTAGTAGAAAGTGTCATTTTTCATGGTTTTAACAAATTGTATTTGTTGAATGCCCTTCGCTGTTGGTATTTTCTCGCAAAGTAATGAAACTTTATTGTTTTATTTCTTTTGACAAAATAAGCAGTATATCTTAGAATTGCTTTTTTAGCACGCACTTCAATCCATATATATCATTATACAACAATACAAAATAAATCTACAGCATCCATACCAGGAGTATTTAAAAGAAATAAATATGCCCAATTAAGTTAATTGAGAAAGAAGTCTGATTCATTGCAGGCATATTTGCATAGTTATATTTTTGTTTAAATTAGAAAGTACAACCATCATATAAAAAAGTAAAACAGGTACATTTTAGGAAAATACAAATTCCCTTAAAGATGAAATGTTGAAATTTTACATACGAAAGCATCTACAAAAAATTGGTTATGGGTTACATTGTCTGAAATAATTGCATAAGATTTTGATGCAGGCTGAAAATACAGTCGCTTGTGGATTTGACCAGTAATGTAGTACACTGCTTAAAACAATTAAAGGATATTGCAGTTTTAGGTGGATTTTGTATCTGGTAAACTGTTTAGCTGATTGATACATGGTCGACAGACATAGTAGGTTATATGAGAATAAATTATCCATGTTTGGCAGAAAAAAATGCATTTTATTGCGCATTTGTGTACTAAAGGAAAAAAACACAATTTGTGCATATGAGAAAAAAAGAATAAGAAAAGGTGTTTTCTGCAAAGAAAATCATTTTCCGTAGGGGGTATGGTTTCCACGGGCGGCCAGCAACGTTGAACACCTTTGAGGCATGGACTCAATGAGGCTATTAATGACGAGTTGGGGTATTCTGCCCCACTCTTCCAGAAGAGCTCTTTCCAGTTCTTGGAGAGTTTGTGGGGGTTGTTGGTGGCCAGAAACTCGTCTTCCTAGAGCGTCCCAAACGTGCTCGATTGGATTCATGTCTAGAGAACACGCTGGCCATTCCATTCGAACGATTCCTTCCTCGAAAAGGAAATCCTCCACCAGGTTTGCACGATGTGGCCTGCAGTTATCGTCCATTAAAATGAAGTTATCTCCGATTGCTGCAGCGTAAGGGACTACAATAGGTCTGAGGATCTCATCCGTATATCGGCGACCAGTCAGAGCTCCATCTCGAATGATGTAGAGGTCAGTGCGCCCGTCAATGGAGATGCCACCATACACCAACACTCCTCCACCGCCAAATCTGACACTTTCGTGCACGAACGCAGGATTATTCCTACTGCCACGGTCCCTCCAGATGAAAATACGCCTATTATCCGGATGCACAGAAAAACGGGACTCGTCAGAAAACAGAATACTGCTCCATTCATTTCTCCTCCAGTTGACATGCTCGGTTGCCCACTCCCTGCGGTCGCGACGATGCCTTGATGTTAATCTAACACATACCATCGGTCGGCGAGCATACAGACCTACAGCATGAAGCCGGTTTCGGACAGTCTGAGTTGAAATCGTGGTGCCTGTAGCCGAGCGAAGGTGCTGTTGGAGAAGAGTAGCGTTCATGGTTCGGTGTCTCCGAACTGTTAACGCTAAATACCGATCTTCATTGGGCGTTGTTGCCCGTCTACGACCTTGCCTTGGTCTTCGGCCTGCACATCCACTCTCCAAAAAACGGTTCCAGATCCTGGTAATGACACTTTGTGACACTCCAATGGCTTGCGCTACTTCGGCTTGAGTTTGGCCCCCTTCTAACCTACCAACAATTCTCAAAGCTTCTGAATCTGTCAAATGACTTCGCTGAGACATCGTACTCATCGAAACAAAGCAATCACTGAATGCCAATCATCCTTGTCTTCATTCTCTTTTATCCAGTTGAAAGTCAAATTTCATTCGCTGCCGCTGAAGCGACGTTTTTGACGTCGATCTCAAAATTTGCATACTCCACAGTTTGAAAACCAGAAAAATTTGCATTTGTGATTCTCTTCTTCTATTTTCGGCAAAAAAAAATTTCGTTTATATCTTTATTTTATATAAAACTTCAAATATCCTTTAATTGTTTTGAGCAGTGTATTTCATACCAAAATTTCGTCTTGGCATGAAAATAAAACAGTTTCCAGAAAATCCACTGGCATAACTATACTTTGAGAAATAGTTATTTTTTTGGCATTACGAAAATAATCCCTTGTACAAGTTTCAATGAATGTGTGCCACAGAAATGGATTTAGTTCCTTTCGAAAATTTTAAAACAATCAGAAATGGTTTCTTTGACTGTTACTTTTTCAAAACGTTTATCAACGTTTTGAGAAAGTAATAGTATTGATGAAGATGTTTATAAAAGTTTTGTCAATAGCAAACCGTCTATCAACGTTTTGCTATTTACAATAACTTATAAGAAGTTCTGCATTATTTACTTCCGTTTCAAATAATTCTCCGATGTTATCTCCGCAAATTAGACATTCTGAATTCCTAAATTCTAATTATGATGTATCTCGGAAGACAGAGTCATTAAATCCATCACAGGAATGTTTAATGCAGGAAATACACCAGTTACTACATTATGAATTGATTGAATGTTTTCGTGACAGCAACAAATGGAGATATGCTGATGAGTTATTTTCTATTGTTTTATGAAACTAGGCGTTAAAGCTGCAAAGGAATCTCCAATTTTTCAATTTAGCAAAGCTTCTTTAAACAAAAAAGTTTTCTCTTATTAAATGCCCCCTAGAATTGATGCAATTATGTGACCTTTTTCATGCTTAACTATCGTAGATTTAGCTGAAGAATGGCCTCTTCTTAAGTCTTCATCGACATAAAATTCTCCAAAGCGTTAGTTAGTTATAGCGTGGAGTTACATTTTTTACGTTACAGTATCTGAGGTTAGCTAGTTCTCTACTTTTTCCTTTTCTTAATATTTCCATTTTCTTGCTGAAGCTTTTGCTGGTTCTAAGACTTTTCTTCACCTTATCGTAATATATTTTGTTTTGTTTCTTTCTCACAACAACATATTCAATTTCATTCTTATTTTTTCTCTACAATTTTGGCGCTTAGCAGAATTTTCCCTGCTCTTTAAAACAATGTCGTGTATAAGAAGCAATATTAAAATCTTTGCTTTAAAATATACTATCAGAATCCTTTCCATAAGAGTTACTATAAGAACCTCTGTAGGTTATACAGCAGAATTTAGTAAACGAAACTTTACAAAGCCTATAAAATGTCTAATCAAAGACCATGTGCTTCAAACCAAAAGAAAGCACACAAAAATGACATGAGTTGGGTTGTTTTATTATATCTTTAATTACTTGTCATGATTATTTTATAATCTTCAGTAATACCAAAAATGAATAAAAATAAATCCACCCATTAAAAAAACACTAATAAAGATAATTTATCTTCCTTGAAATTTACAAAATAACCTTAGTTATAGCTAAAACTATTTCAAGAACTGCTCTAAAAACAGAGAAAAACAACAAAACTTTAAGCATTCTGTTTGTTTTGGTTCTAACGCAGTGTTATATCAAACTATCGACAAAAGTATTATGTGTTACTCTTGTGAAACAGACGTTTGTTACTCTTGTGACAATTCCCCAGAGCCTATTCCATGCATAGCATAAACAAAATATTTAATGGAAAATATGTCTTACACCTCGAAATCAGAGAATTAGAAGTTTTAGGTAAAAAGTTTAAGTAGTTTTTTTTTTTTAATTCAAACTTTTGTATGTTTTCCGTTACTCTTGTGACATTTAAGTATTAACGTTTAAATACAGCCAAAAATATATTAAAGATATCATCTAAAAGATTTTATCTATATAGATCTTAAAGATATGATAATAGTTTGTTGATTTGAACGCATGGTAATTTTATTGAATTCTAAAATAAGTTGTATTTTAAGCTCAAAGGTAAATGTAGTTTTATACTGTTAGCATCCAGCTTATTTTCAGCAAACACTTGCTCTTATGAAATTAAAACTTACAAATTCATATGCTTCAACTCTTTAGCTTTAAACTGATGTATCACACTTATATTTCCGTTTTAAAAAATTTTCAGCAAAATTTTTTTTCTGCCGTGGACGTTCCCATATAGCCAACATAATCAGCGCATTTTTTTTTTCTCTCTCAGCAGTATTTTCGGATTCATTATATTAAAAGCCATCATTTTTGAGGAAATAAACTGTCCGAAATGCTAATTCCAAATTAATTTAGAAGTTATTTTTCGCTTTCTTATAGACAAATGATAATCCTGATAGTGAGAAAATTGGTGGGAGGGCGAATGTAAACGTGTGAGTGGTTAAGTGGAATTGCGCATCTTAGTTCATGCAGCACCGCGCGCATGTTCCGAGGCGGATCCCCCCTTCCCCTTTTTCCTAAGTCATAATGTCATATATCTAATTTGTTACAAATTTTGTCTACTTTCTGAATTTCTATATACTTTTTCCCTAAAACAATAAAAAAAAATGATTTTTTTAGTAAAAACCTTTTTTGGGGGGCATTTTACCAAAATTTTCGGGGGTTGCCGGGGGAAATTTTGGTGGGAAGTTAAAAATTCGGATTCAGCGACCCAAAAAAATATAGTAAGTCTTTTTCCAGAACTACCATGAATTTTACTAGGTAGAGCCCCTATACGGTCTCTATTGCCTGGACTATTAAAACGACATCATTTTTGAGGAAATAAACTGCATGTAATGCTAATTCAAAATTAATTTGAAGTCAGTTTTTCAACATTTCGCTCATAGACAGATGATACTTGTGATAAGAAGAAAATATTCATGATGATTTTATATGACCGATCTCTAAAATGTGCAAAAACTAACACTTTTTCAAATGATATTGTACAACCAACATCAATGCATTTTTCTTGCAATAATATTTTCGCAATTATTTTATTAAAATGATTACATTAAAATGTCAACATTTTTGAGGAAATAAACTGTCTGAAATGTTAATTCAAAATTAATTTAGAAGTCAGTTTTCCCAATATTTCTCTATCATTTCTCATAGACAGAGAATACTCCTGATAGTGAGAAAATATTTTTGATGATTTTATACGTCGCTTGGCACGAAGGTATTGCGATTTATTGCGTTTTGAAATGAATTGACACGCCACAAATTATGAAAATTAGAAAGCTCATAAAATGTGGGAGAATATGGTGTTTTAATACAGAATAGAATATTCGACAAAAGTGCTGCGTTTTCATAACAGAGGCTCATAAAAGTTTATTTACAGCTTGTAAGTATATGATGTTTAATTAATATAAAGGTGGTAGAAAATTACATATTTCATACAATAAATAGTGCATACATAAATTTTATTGCTAACTTATTTGTTAACTAGTAATTCGAAGATAATAAAGATAACTGCTTTAAGCCTTCCAATTTTATTTATCAATGTACAAAGTAACAATTAATTTTTTTGAAAAAATCATAAAAAATAAATAAATCATCAACGATCGTTTAGAATTGAAAAATAATTGAGTCTACTTATTACTTGCTGCAGTTTTTTCCTTTCCTGCTCAATGTAAAAAAAAAAAAAAAAAAAAAAAAAAAAAAAAACGCTGGCAATCTAGACGCCAGTACTATTTCCGTTTTTTTACGGAAATTTTCTAAATAAATTTTAAAAATCTGAAATTTTTTAAATAAATCATCAACGATCGTTTAGAATTGAAAAATAATTGAGTCTACTTATTACTTGCTGCAGTTTTTTCCTTTCCTGCTCAATGTAAAAAAAAAAAAAAAAAAAAAAAAAAAAAAAAAAAAAAAACGCTGGCAATCTAGACGCCAGTACTATTTCCGTTTTTTTACGGAAATTTTCTAAATAAATTTTAAAAATCTGAAATTTTTTAAATAAATCATCAACGATCGTTTAGAATTGAAAAATAATTGAGTCTACTTATTACTCGCTGCAGTTTTTTCCATTCCTGCTCACTGAAAAAAAAAAAAAAAAAAAAAAAACGGAGACTCTACTGGCAATCTAGACGCCAGTACTGTTTCCGTTTTTTTACGGAAATTTTCCCCCCATGAATTACAGAAAATTTTCCGTTTTTAATCAGAAAAACGGAATTTTTTCTTAATTTATGGGGGAAAATTTCCGTAAAAAAGCGGAAATAGTACTGGCGACTAGATTGCCAATAGAATCTCCGTTTTTTTATAGTGCTCTTCGCATTCGGTGAAAACACCAACTTTGATAGAATTTTCTAAGAAATTCTAATTTTTCCTTACCAAAAAACGAAAAAAAACAGTTCGATTACACAGTTTCTTAATAATAGCATGTATCATTTCGATACTATTGCGAACAAAAATGAATTAAATAATGTATCAGAAAGTAGTAGTCAGTTTAGATTTGTGAACGGTCTTAAAGTTTTATCTTTCCTACCTCAATGTTTTATAATATCTTCTTTAACATTTTATCTTTTTTTATTTAGCGTTTTATCTTTTCATCCTTAGCATTTTATCTTTTATTATTTAGCGTTTTATCTTTTCTTCCTTAACATTCTATAGTTTTTTATTCATTGCTTTATCTTTACTTCCTTAACATTTTACCTTTTCATCCACAATGTTTTAATTAGATTCTACACCATAAAATAAAATTTTGTCGGCAGTCACGCTATCTGTGATAATATAATAACAGTGGCCGTCACCAAAATCCTCCTGGTAAAATTAATGCTTGATCGTTGTAGATGCCCCCTCACTAAATCAAAATATGGCAGTAGAATTATTTTATCACGTACAATTGTTTAGGTGAGGTGAAGTTCTTTTTTTAAATTAAAGTAATTATGTATTATTAAAACGTAGAGATTGCATAAAAATATGTGTATATTACTATATAAATAATTTACAAATGAATATACGGGGTGTTCCTAAATGAAAATCGGGGTTTTAACGCTTGGTAGTATTTACTACATAAAACTTAAAATTATAATTAATACATAAAGTGAAAGAGCAACTCAAACAGTTTTACCTACAAGCTTACAAGTGTTCAATGTAAGCACCTTTCTCACACGGCACACATCAAGTCGATAGCTCAGTTCTTCCCAAACGATGATTAGTGTTTGTGGTGTCACTGTTGCAACAGTTGCAATAGTCAGCTGGTAGTGGAGGCACATACACACGATCTTTATGAACCCCCATAGGTAGAATTCCCATGGCGTCAGATCGGGTGAGGGTCTGAACAGAACTTCTTTACTAATCAACGTTTCGGAAGAACTGAGCTATCGACTTGATGTGTGCCGTGTGACGAAAGGTGCTCACATTGAATACTTGTAAGCTTGTAGGTAAAACTGTTTGAGTTGCTCTTTCATTTTATGTATGAATTATAATTTTAAGTTTTATTTAATAAATACTACCAAGCGTTAAAACCCGATATTCATTTAGAAACACTCCGTATACAAACATCAATTAAGATACCCTGGCAAAAGGAGTGAAAATATGTTAACAGTTACTGCGGGACACGAAAGACGGGAGACACCAAAAGAAACATGCGCGAGACAAATATCAACAAAATACAGGGTGGTCCAAAAGTCCTTCACACATTTTAAAATTTAATATAAAATCAAGTAATTGTCATTCAGAAGTGCGATTTGGACTAAAATGCTTTGTACAATGAAATTTTTTCTTGGTGGGAATAAAAAAATAGTATCAAGCTTCTCCCATAGTGGCGCTGTACGTTAAATTATCAGAAAGAAACATCAAAAACTTATGACAACCAGTTACGGATCATTCATTTTATCATAAACAGTTACAGAGCATTTATTTTGCTCGAGCTACAAAGGGCCCAGAGCACACATTGAAATAAGGTAATGGATTAATAATTATTACAATAAAAATTACATTTAAATATACATAAAATTAATATAATAAAATTTACTTTTTTATTACATTTTTATTAACCCTTAAATGCCTGATTTTCCATAAATCATTGTAATAATGTTTCTCGGCTTTCATTTTTTAAATAAATCGTGGGAAAAATACTTAAAAAATTCATATTTTGTTTTAAGTATGGTTTACGGCTAAAAAACAGTTTGTTACTAATCGGCAATACTGGTCTTTAATTGAAAAAATAATTTTCCTTGATAAAATTCTATAATATTAAACACACAAGAGTTTTAGGAACTATAATAAAAAATAAATTTTACTTGCTCACTGCAGAAAAAAATAGGGGGACAACAAAACAAAACAAAAACAACAAGTAGCAACAATTGAAAAAATAAATCTATCTTTATTCTTAAACAGCACAAGTGTTGCCATCTACATGTTGAAAATCGATTTAATAGTATTTTCAGAATGTATTTTATTGGCAATATTAGGCATTATAGCTTCAATATTATTCTAATAGTATTTTAGAGCCTACACTGCAAATAGAGGCGTCTTAAATTTAGACACATATGTGACTGAAAAAGAATTTCAGTCACTTAAGTGTCTGAATCTGAAAATTCAGACATAACAGACGTCTAAATTTAAGACACATAAATGTCTTACTATGATCATGCTATAAACGAACCGAGAAACATGTGTAAATTATCCAACAACCGTCTGATTTTAAGACGATACGCTCCAAGCGATAGTTAAACATCATCTTTGGTACTATTCTTAACAGCCAATCAGAACGCTGATTTCCGCGCGTGTCATCTACAGCACCTTCCTGAGATAAGAACAGAAAGAATTAAATTTTCACCGCCGCCATTGCTTGGATTAAAAGGATATGTGTTAATCTGAGTATTTATAGAACGAACGAGTAAGTCATATTTAATTCTAATATTTTATTCCGATAGATTTTTGTACTTTTGAATATGAGTGAAATCGTTTATAAAAATTTATCTCTTTTCTGTAAGTTTAATGCTAAATTTTTGATTTCACTAACGGTCGTCTGTTATATGCCTTCTTAATGTAATGGAATGAAATATAATTGTTTTGAAAATTAAATAGCAATTCTGTAATTCTATTTGCTTGATTTTTGTAAATAAACGAATGAGTGATAGTTTAATCTTCCTTTTCGATAGGGTGATGTGAAATAATTATAATTTGTCTTTGCTCAAAAACAAAACTTGCAACATAGGTTTGAAAAGTTGAATGATTCATCGCTTCATTTATCAGAGATAAAAACATTAAATTGAAGCCATTTGTAACTGCGTTTATTCTGTTTGTTTTTTACTGTTTACTCACTATAAACGCTTGTAGCATATGACATCAGGCATTTATTTTATTTTTTGTTATTATTATTATTTTGGAGCTAAATATGATGATTCATATTATTATGATATTAGGAAAAGTTTTCAGATTGAAAAAAAGCATTAATATTGTGAAATTTGACTGTATATATTGCAGTTTTTAATCACGGAAAGATTTATTCTTATTGATTTTTTAATTTATTATTGAAAATCGTAAATTTTGATATCCAATGTTTCAGATTTAACATTTACCAAATTTCTAAAAATAATATGAATTTTTTATATCATCCAGTAAAATTTTCGAAACATTAAACAAACGGAGAAACATTTTATTCATATTTTGCAGTTTACGTTGCTGTTTAGCAGTATAATTATAAAGTTTAATTAATATTTTTTGTGTTTTTTAAATTGGTATATTAATTTTTGTAATTTATATGCAAGCATTTTTTTTGCGATATTTTGTTCATGATTTAAAATTTTTAAAATTGAGTAATGCGAGAAATAATTATTAAATTTCCTTTTACTGCAATCGAATTTGCAACGGTTCTGGTACAAGTAATTGTTGGCACTAAAAAAAATTACACATGATAATTTAGACATAAATAAAGAGTTGTTTATGCCTTGATATGAAGTTTATGTATAAAACTGCCTTATATTTTTAAAAGTTCGTATTTACTTATATGATACAGTATTAAATATATTTTTAAGCCATTTAATAACTGCTTTTTTATGTTCAAAACGTTTTTCAAACAATTAAGAATAGTACGTATACTGTCTGATGTATTTTTTTTTCTTTTATTTTCTATTTTCTTCTGTTTTTTTTTTTTTTTTTTTTTTTTGTTTTTTTTTTCTATTTCTTAGATCATTATTTTCTTATCAAATATATAAAATCTATTTAGCTCATATTCAAAGGATACAAATTTTACAGGAATAAAAAATAAAATAAATTAAATATGACTTACATCGTGTTGTTCCATAAAAAAGAATAATAATGATATACATTTTTAAGCAATAGCGGGTGAAAATTTTAAATTGAATACGGAATATGTTTAAAGAAAATTATATACATATTCCGAAGAATGATATATAAAATTAGATACCAAACTGGTGTTTACTTTTAACTAAACATGACAAATTACCACATATTTAAAAAGAAAAAAAAATATTACACATGTTTACTACTTAAAATGACTTAACTATTTTATTTATATGTACTTAAATGACAAATACAAAAATGGCTAAGTTTTGAAATTAGAAGTAATTTTTTTTTTCAATGCTATTAAAATAGAATATTTATTTACTATTTTATTATTTACTCATGGTTATATAGCTGTTGTGATTATCATCTGATGCATATGTAAAATTGCCTATGGGGCAAAATCTAATTTTTGAATTATATGAATTTTCCTTTTTTGGGGGGCGGGACGGGAGGGGGATTTTCTTGCCCATTTTCGCGTACACGGGATTTTTTAAATCTCTTTCGACATTCCACCGACTATGATAAATATTTTGAACTTTTAGAGTAGGACAAGATAAAATATATATATATATATATATCCATATACCTTAAAAACCCTTAATAGCGGACACTTCGGGACCGCGAAATTTGTCGGATAATCGGAGATCTTTTGTGAGGTAAAAATAATACAAATATGTATGCCTTGCGGATCAAAAAAGTATTCGCTAAATCGAAGTATCCGCTATTCGGGAATGTCCATTAACCTCCATAACGGATACTCCCGAATACCGGGCATCTGTATTTAGCTAACAATACTGCAGGGTTACATTTTTTGCAAAAGGACTCCTTGATTAAAGCATGGGTAGTGCCCCGTTCTCTTACGATTTTAGTTCCCCCAAATTTCATGTGCAATATTTGCGAAGCTTATATTTTAAATCTGTTTCGAAATTGTACTGATTATAATCAATATTTTGAACTTTTAAAGTAAAGTAAGATTAAAAACAAAATTTTAAAAAATCTAATATTTAGATAAATATTTTTTCTTTTTAATCTTATTCTACTCCTGAAACAAAATACTCATTATAATTAGTACAATGTCGTAAAAGATTTAAATTATCAGCTTTATGAAAATTGCATACTAAAATTGGGAGCACAAGAAAATCAGGCGGTATGGGGGTAGAGGGGGCAGGACAACGGCCAGATATTTTCCCAGTATTCAGCGTGGTCAAACATGGCTACATAAAATGCTTACAAAAAATGTCTGCGATTCAGACGTTTCAAGTGTCTGAAATTCAGTCGCAAAAAGTGTCTGAAAAAATTCAGACATTTTAAAATGTCTGAAAATTGAACACTCCGTTTCAGACACTTAAGTGACTGAATTTCAGACATTTTAATTTACAGTGTAAATTGGGTATGTTGCCGAAAAGCAACACCCGGCATTTAAGGGTTAAGGTAATGGATTGCACAGAATAAATGATCTGTAACTGATTGTTTTGAGCTTTTGATACTTCTTTCTGATAAGTTAAGGTACAGCGCCGTCTATGTATGAAGTTTAAGTCATTTTTTTTATTCATTTCAAGAAAACTTTTCATCATGAGAAGCATTTTAGTCCAAACTGCACTCTGTATGATAATTACTTGAATTTTTATTAAATGGGAAACACCAAAAGAACAATGCACAAGACAAATATCAACAAAATGTATTTGCATGATGTATTTTATCAATTCCTTACTAAAGCAGTGAAAACACTTTTTAAATGTATGCAATTTTATCTAGCATTGTAAATTAAGCAATTTTCTTTATTTGCTTTATTCAAAAACTCTTTCTCGAAAAAATAGTACGTGTTGGAGATATTTGGATACAATATTTAGATTTAAGAATGCCAAATCTATATAGTTCCCATACTAGTTTCGCAGAAAGGTAATTTTTTTTTATTTTTTGACCGATCAATGTAACTATAGTAATAGCAATAAAATATTATACTTGCTTTTCAAATAAATACATCTTCCTCATCCATTTTGTTTTCGCAAATATCAAATATATTATTTAATTACAAACTTTTAAACCATAGTTTAAAAGCTAGTATCAAAATACACATGCTGTGCGAAATACACTAAGTAAATTAGAATGATTGATTTATTCCCCAAATAAACATAGCATTTTGCTATCTTAAATTGCTTTGGTATATGACTTCATCCCTGAATTTCTGAAATTTAAGACGCAATATTTTGAAAATAATTTGGCTAATGATTTACTCGAGTTAGAATTTATGAATGCAGGCGTAAAAGAGAAATTTAAACAAGTTTAAAATGGCCAACTTCATAATACAACTCCAAAACATAAGGCATCTAATTCAATATCTGATTCTTACTGTACGGGAATTTACTACTTCCAAACAAATCAAGCCGTGCAAACAAGTTCATTAAGAGTTAATATTCAAGAAAATCTTTCTTTCACTATTCTGTTACGTTCTCGTACAGACAGCTTATATTCGAAACAGCAAACAAATATTAGTCGTGACACTTTCATTCGCCGCTGGACAATGACAAAATCATTCTATGAGAATATGTTTTTCGGAAAACAGAAAGAGATGTATGCATATCGAAATTGTTCGAAATTTTTGCAAATAAATGCAAACTTACAGAAATATGCATACAGAAGTTCTGAGTCGAAATATTGCTGCTGTTAGGAGTTTTAGTTATTTGAGAATATGGCAACATTTACTTAATTGCAGTACCAGGAGACTACTTACAATTTTTCGATAAGAAGTTTGAAATAAAATAAGCAAAATTATAGTACACTCAAAAAAATATCCTTTAGATTTTCTGAAAAATACTGTCAGCCATGCTACTAGTTTTCTGCTGTATTTTCTGCACAGATATCCTGTTAAATTGGTCCATAGTTTTTAAGTTTGAAACAGAATTTCATGATGTTACAGACAAGGTAATCCTACTGAAGCAGTAATAACCTTGAATTAAACAAAATTTAGTCATCTAAAAGAAACCGCCTTCCTAGCAGACCGGGAGGCGACTGTACAGACAATCACCACCTGGAATTGATGGCTGAAAATCCAGGATTAGACAGAACTAGATTAGCATATTAAAATGCAGTTGATCTGCAAAGTCATATCTTGGTGGAAACTACCTGCTGACCCGAAATTGTTGATCGGTTGGTTTATCATTGTATTTTCCTGCACCCAAAGGTATGAAATAATGGAGGGCTGGAAGCAGGAAAACACAAGTAAACTTTTCAGTCAGCCACTAAAATGGGCTTTGCATGTGGTTCCCACCAAGATATGACAAGGCAGACCAATTGCATTTTAATATACGAATCGAATTTTAACTAAGCCTGGAAGTTCAGCCATCAACTCGATGAGGTGATGGCTTGTGCAGCTGCCTCCCGATCTTTAGACAACATAAAGAGTGTTCCACTGAATTCAGCAAATTTTGACTGTGTTACTTAACACGTTCACGCCGGCGTGCATCACCGATGGGTCGCGCTTGACTGCTCCATCGGGCGGCGTGCATCACCTGTGGGTCACGCTTGACTGTTAAATAGAAGGCGTGCACTACAGGTGGGTCACACTCGACTATGCCATAGACGGCGTGCACTACAGGCGGGTCACACTTGAATATTCGAAAATTCAGTACTAAAAACAATTCAATATTATAAACCTTATACATTCACGACAGGAAACGAAAATTCTTGTTTTCATTGAAAATATATCATTGACTAAGGGCGTGGCTTCTACCTTACAGAAAATGCTTTTATATCATGTTGTCCATATTTCTTTAGATTTTAAGACATTTTATATTAAATTCTTACATATGTAGTCAATAAAATCATGTATCTCAGTAATATGCTTACTCCTTACGAACTTTCGGACATTCACAATCAACTGTGCTTGTTATATTCGAGTTTAACCCTCCGTCTACCAGACGGGTCCATTGGACCCGACAGGTACATACAAAATATTCATTCAAACCAGAAATTTCTTTAAAATAAACTAAGTATATAAACCAGACAAAAATAAGGTAAATAAATAAGTTAAATAGTTTTAAATAAAAATTCTGGTGTAGAACGTTTTATTAAAACTTGAATAAAATTCCCGGTAGATCTAGGGTTAATTTAATAAATATGACAGGGGCGTGTCATTACATACAGTGTCCGAATAAACGAAAGTACCGCGCCGTCAGATGAAGCAATACGTGAATTCGAGCGCCGCCTCACAGCGAAAAACATTAATATAGGCGCCGGCGTGAACGTGTTAATAAGAGTAACACGAATCACGTTTAATTTACACCACCTTCTGGTTACGCGATTTTTTCCCCTTTATTTCTTGTATTCAATTTTGTAGTATTTTTGGTGTTTACGAATTTGTTCGTTACTCAAAAGTGAAAAATCTCATGGCTTTAAAAGTTTCC
Source organism: Maratus speciosus (assembly GCA_963932465.1). Lineage (NCBI taxonomy): Eukaryota > Metazoa > Arthropoda > Arachnida > Araneae > Salticidae > Maratus > Maratus speciosus. Next base: position 228,004,494 of record OZ010797.1, on the reverse strand, counting down.
GCTACAGGCTGAAAACGATATATACCTGCTAGATAACAGAGAATATCTGTACTTCACATGAAATGGAAAAATCTTGTTAAAAATTCAGTAAAATATCTGTTAAAACAACAAGTATTTTAGCAGTGTAATTTGTGAATCAAGCATAGAAAATGCTGATTTCAAGAACTTTATTATTTAAATATATTTATTGAAAGGTGGAACTAAAGAAAATTACTATTTGTACATAATAATCAAATAATAAAAAAGTTTTATTTCATCAATGTTAAAAATCAAGAGATTCCAGCAGGGTCATAACCAGGCAAAGATAGAGAGGGACTTTAACAGTTTTTGTTTGGGTGAATTCACAGCTTAGTAGGACATCTGACGTACATTATTTTAATGACTAATAAATATAGTAAGAAGTAGACGGTAAGTCCTCCATATCATAAAACTTTTGATTACAAAATTTTACAAATTTTAAATGCAATATAGATGCGTCATATTTCAATAAATTATACTAGTCATTTGTAACCAGAGATGGCGCCACAAAACAGAGCAATTACATATTGTATATTAAATGTAAATCTATATAATAAAACATAGATAATGCCTCCTTGCAGTAATATATTAAGAAATACTAAGTTATAAAAATATGATATTAATATTAAAAGATTATAGAGACCAAAGGGGATTTAAGAGATTGCTACAGAGATGGAGGCTCAGCCCATATGGTTATGAATGGACCTGAGTTTTAGCAGTAAGATATATACAAAAACTAATTGGTTTTTACCAAGATTTAAGATTTTCCTCTTTTAGAGATAATTGAGTTTCGAAACCGGTTTCGAAACTGAAAGTACCTTTTTAAAAGATATCTGCAACCAAAATCGAAAAAGTAAAAAGGAGTTATATTAAAGATTGAGTTCAATATCCTATGCAAAAAAAAAAAAATCGTTTAAAAATATTCAAATTTAAACAAGAAATTTGAAAACAACCTCCCCATTGATTTAACGTTACGTAGCGGATGTTTTCAAGTGAGTAAAGAATCCCCTTAAGCAGCGGAGTAGCTTATTGCTTTGAATCACTGGAAATTGTAATGTCGTTTGTGATAAAAGCACCCCGATCATGCAAAGAATCCATTATTGCAGCGATTGTTGTGTTACGTATAAAAACTATTCGGAAACGTTTCCAAAAATAAGTGACAGCAAAGGAAACTTTCTTTTTATAATTGCTTCTTTAAATCTTAAAAATATATTGATTTCTGGGATTTCTAAAGATAAAGAACGGTTTTCGGAATCGTGGGTAACCCGGAAGAGATTATTGTAGTATATTTTTTCATGTGTATACATTATATTTTCGTATATTAAGAAAAAAAATTTTGTACTTTTACGTTATATCCAGGGATGAGAATTCTCCGACCCAAATGGTTGATTTTCACCACTAAATTTTAATAGTATTCTTTGCTTTATTAAACCTCAGAAATTCTCTCATTAAATACGACGAGAAATACTATTAAAATCTAATGGTAGAAATCGGTCATTTGGGTCGGAGAAGTCTCATCCCTGGTTATATCGACATCATTGTCGCCAAGCATAATAGTTGGCACAAAATGAAATTCACGTAAAAAGAAACATTTGAAAAAATTAGCATTGTTGGTACGAAAGTGGACTTCTAAAAAATATAACATTTCAAAGTAACACACTTTTACGAAGTGTTTTATTAAATAAATACAAATCTATATTTAAAAGAAAAGAAAATGTACATTTTATACAATAAAATTATAAAATAAAACAAACAGCGAGCACGAAATTGTAAATGTCTATTAGCATTGCTGTAATCATTTCAATTTTTCGAATGAAGATGTTTCATGGTTTTTTGAACAAAAACTTTTTTTTATGCATAATTTCAACTGCCTGAAACAACTTTATTGTAGCTTCCTGATCATCGGGTAACTACCAAAATGTAAAATCTATCTTAGCGTCAATAATAACTCTAAGTTATAACTTAATAATGAACATTTTCAATTCGAAAAATAGCAAATTAAGAAGCTTTGTGAGGTTACGATTAAAAAATATGCGTCAAACGTGCAAACGAGGTACGTTTGTACTATAACTAGTTTTATAAATATTCAGATCTTGGTGCAATAGCTGTAGCACTCTTATGAAAAAATGCATGAAAACAAAATTTGGTATGATTACATATATTAAATTCAGTAATACGGAAATAATTGGACTCCATCTTAAATAGGACGCAATCACCGTGTCAACCTAGAACCATTACCTATCCTGGGATATCAGTGAATTAATTACATATGATAGGATTTAATGGAATGAAGAAAACTTTTATTAATATCTTTTTAAGCTTTGATTCGATTTTCATAAAATTTGAAATGACTCGACAAATTTCTGCAACGATTATATATATTAAGTTTCAAAACATTCGGTTGGGTAGTTTTTATTTACTGTTATATGCGGACTGACAAATGGACGGACCAGAAGACGGCTATAGGTGCTACGTATTTATATAATTACGAACGCACCTAAAAAAGAATTCACGTCTTAGAAATAGTAATTCCCAATAATTGGCACGGTTTGCAAAAAAAAAAAAAAAAAAAAAAAAAAAAAAAAAAAGCAATTTAACAAATTACAACAACTATTTAGAAAATGATTTTTTCAAAGACTAAAATTTAAGACATAGAAAATCGCACGGAGTTGATCATACATTACGTACGCCATGGATTAAACATTAATAGTGTTATTACACGTAAAAATTGCAAGCGACAAAAATCACCTGCGACCCGTCAGATTTCCCTGAAACTTACGTATTATCCACCTGAAACTTACGTATTATCCAAGCATTTCATTGGTTGTTCGGGAAAAGGCTTTTCCATCGAAATCTGACGACCCATTTTAAATGAAATTTCATTCTTAAACTTCTAAACATCCCACAATATTACTTTTTACACCGTCGTATAGAGAAAAAAAAAATGTACTTTTAAATGCAATTTGTTTGAAAGCTGTATCTCAATTTGTTTCTGAGTTATTAATTTTCTTTTCTAGTTTTTATTACTTTTTTGTCATAGTGGCAACAGAAGTATCCATCTCTGTTGAAAGTAAAGGGAAATACAGATTACTGTATAGACCAATCAGAAAACGAATAAAATGCGGATTCAACCAATAAAACGCCTCAGATATGTTTTTGATTTCCTATCCTGACAGAAAACAATAACCATTTTTCCAAATGGTTAAAAACTTTGCACGAACAGGGTTGAAATAAATGGCTCATTAGCACCCATTTTGGCGTGGAATTGGTATAGCACAAAAGTAACTTTTTTTTCTTTTTGTACAGTGGGAAAACATTTAATATTTGATAAAAGTCATAGTTTAAAAACTTAGGTCTACCTTCCATGTTTTATTTGCATTTATTGATTCGCACTTAATAACTTCAACTTACATCCTTTCATCTTACTTGCTTTAGCTTCACTCCCGTATAATGTTCCCGTGCCCATCGGCGTGTGAAAGTGCCGCAAACATTTCTCTAACTGTTAGCAGCATAATCTGTGTGAGCCAGAAGATAGCGAAATATTGAAGGAAAGATTTGCTTAAACATTAATTCCTAATAAACCAGTTTGTGCCGCTATATTTATTTTGAAGGGTGATAAAATCCCATAAAATGAGAAATAAATGTTGAGAATTCCTACGTTTGGTACATATAGTAGATGATAATATGGATTTGAAAAGCATTTTACTTTTTACTTGGTTACGAATGTATTTATATCCAACACTGCAAAAAAAAAAAAAAAAAAAAAAAAAAAAAAAAAAAAACGACATTTTTACAGTACAAAGTACTGTTCTTCTCGCGCACAAGCACGATCACAGTGAATGTGCTATATTTTTCTTTGGTTTTCTGACTATATTAACATGCAAAATACAGTAGTTGCGTAAAATTAACAGCACAATGTGCTGGCAATTTGGACGCCAGCAGTTTGTGCTGTAAAAAAAAAAAAAAAAAAAAAAAAAAAAAAAAAAAAAGCGTCCAAATTGCCAGCACATTGTGGTGTTAATTTTACGCAACTACTGTATTTTCCATGTTAATATAGTCAGGAAACCAAAGAAAGATACAGCACATTCACTGTGATCGAGTTTGTTCTGGCAAATCTACAGGGTTTTTTTTTACAGTGAATAAGACTTTATGTCGCATTTATTTAAAAAATGAATAGAATGTGCTAACGTTTAATTATCGATAAAATTCATAGCTTTAAAAATTTATGTCTTCTTTCCACATTTTATTTGCATTAATTCTCACTCTATTAATAACTTCAACTTACAATCTTTCATACTACTTACTTTACCTGCACTCTCGTATAATGTTCCGTGCCCATCGGCGTATGAAAGTGCCACAAATATTTCTCTAACTGTTAGGAGTATAATCTGTCTAAGCCAGAAGATAGCGAAATATTGCAGGAAAGATTTGCTTGACCATTAATTCCTAATGAACAGTTTGTGCCGCTATATTTACTTTGAAGGGAGATTTGGGTGATAACATCCCATAAAATAACAAATAATTATTCCAATCTTGTGTATGTTTGGTACATCTGGTATGATGATAATATGAATTTGAAAGGCATTTTACTCTTTAATTAATTGCGGATGTATTTCTATCCAATAAAATGGTATTCGCATTGATTTAAAAAATAAAAAAGAATTTGGTACCATTTAATTTTGGATAAAATTCATAGTTTTATTAATATATGTCTTCCTTCTATGTTTTATTTGCATTTATTCTCGTTTCCAAAAGGCTGTTCTCAACTGCTCTTCTCAACAAGCGCAAAACGTTTTGACACATTTACAACTTCATTTTTGAACGGAAAAATATAAAATTGGAAAGCCTGATCATGGAAGCGATTTGGAATTGAACTGCTTTTTTTTTTTTTTTTTTTTTTTTTTTTTTCATTTTTTGACCAATAAATTATCTATTGACTTATAAGCGATTTTGATCACGTGACACGGCATTTTTCTCCCCTTACTGACTGGATTTTCTTCTTTCGTTCGGAAGTTCGGTTCAAAATGCCAACTTTGACAAAATTTTCTGAAAGATCTATTGCGTTTACAAGAAATCGGAAAAAATAGTTCGATGACATAGTTTCTGAATAACAACACCTGCTAGTTTCATGCATTTCCGAACAAAAATGAATTAAAACTTATGTCAGAAAGTTGACCCTTTGAATTTGAGAACAGCCTTAATATTTCTCTAACTGCTAAGCGTATAATCTTTCTCGGCCAGAAGATAGAGAAAAATGGAGGAAAAAATTCCTTGGACATTAATTCTTAATGAACCAGTTTGTGCGCTATGTTTACTTTGAATGGAGATTTGGGTGATAAAATCCCTTAAAATGGGAAATAAATATTGCAATCTTGCGCACGTTTAGGTTATATGGTAATATGATGATAACATGAATTTGAAAAGAATTTTGCTTTTTAACTGGTTGTGGATGCATTTATATGCAATAATATGTTACTTTTCCTTCATTTAAAAAATAGAAAATAATACTGTACTAAATAATACTGTGTTGGTATTTTACTTCAATTTGTGCTTTTTATATAAATCAGGATACTTTTCATTATGTATAATGTAATTAAAAATGAAAAAATAATGTAATTATTTAACGCGATTAAGCATGGGAAAATCTTTGCATATTGTTATTCAAACTTACAATCATTATAATATTAAAACTGGTATTTCATTTAGACAATATGTATATAAGTGAAAATATCGTGCATCGTAATTAAAACGTATACATTCATGACAAAAATATTTGTTGTCGCTATTCAAAATAATAATTATTTAAAATGTCAGCTCAAGATAATATAGTAACATTTGTCTTTTTGCAGTGCGATAACATTAAATTTTTGACAAAATTTATAGCTTTAAAAATTTATGTCTTCTTTCCATGTTTTATTTGCATTTATTATTACTTCCTTAATAACTTCAACTTGCGTTCTTTCACCCAGCTTTACTTTAGCTGTACTCCCGTATAATGTTCCTGTGTCCATCGGTGTATGAAAGTGGTACAGATATTTATCTAACTGTTTGGAGTATAATCTGTCTGGCCCAGAAGGTACCGAAATATTGAAGGAAAGATTTACTTGAACATTAATTTCTAATGAACCAGTTTGAGCCGCTATATTTACTTTGAAGGGTGCTAAAATAATATAAAATGAGAAATAAATGTTGCAATATTCTGACATTTAATACATATGGTATGAGGATAATATGAACTTAAAAAGCATTTCACCTTTTACTTGGTTACGGATGTATTTATATCCAATAATATTTTATGTCTCATTGATTTAAAAAATAAATAGAATGTGCTAACGTTTAATTTTCGATAAAATTCATAGCTTTAAAAATTTATGTATTCCTTCCATGTTTTATTTGCACTTATTCGCGCTTCCATAATAACTTCAACATACGTCTTTCTGTCCTGCTTTATTTTAGATGTACTACCATATAATGTTCCTGTGCCCAGCAGCGTATGAAAGTGCCTTAAATATTTCTCTAAGTGTTTCTGTCCGGACCAGAAGATAGCGAAAGATTTGCTTGCACATTAATTCTTAATGAACCAGTTTGTGCCGTATATTTACTTTGAAGGGACGTTTAGGCGATAAAATCCCATAAAACTGGAGATAAATATTGCGATCTTTGGTACATATGGTAGGAGGATAATATGAATTTGAAAAGCATTTTATTTTTTAATTGGATTTTGATGTATTTATATCCAATAAGATGTTATTTGCATTGATTAAAAAAATTAAAAAGAATGCGGTAACATTTAATTTTTGATAAAATTCATAGCTTCAAAAAGTTGTCTACCTTCCTCATTTTATTAGTATTTTTTTCTCGCTCCCTTAATAACTTCAACTTACGTCCTTTCACCCTGCTTTACTTTAGCTGTACTCCCGTATAATGTTCCTATGCCCATGCATCGGCATATGAAAGTGCCACAAATATTTCTCTAACTGTTTGGAGTATAATCTGTCCGGACCAGAAGATAGCGAAATAGTGGAGGAAAGATTTGCTTGGACATTAATTCCTAATATAAACCAGTTTGTGCTACTATATTTACTTTGAAGGATAAAATACCATAAAATAGGAAACAAATATTGCAATATTGCATACGTTTGGTACATATGGTAATATGATGATAATATGAATTTGAAAAGGATTTTACTCTTTAATTGGTTGCGGATGTATTTATATCCATTAAGATATTACGTCGTATTAATTTAAAAAATAAAAAAGGATGTGGTAACGTTTACTTTTGCATAAAATTCATAGTTTTAAAATTTTTCTCTTCCTTTCATGTTTTATTTGCATTTATTCTTGCTGCCTTAATAACTTCAACTGATGTCCTTGCTTTACTTTAGCTGTACGCCGGTATAATGTTCCTGTGCCCATCGGCATACGAAAGTGGCACGAATATTTCTCTAGCTGTTTGAAGTATAATCTGCCTGGCCAGTAAATAGCAAAATACTGGAGGAAATATTGCTTGAATATTAATTTCTAATGAACCAGTTTGTGCCGTTATATTTAGTTTGAAGGGAGATTTAAGTGATAAAATCCCATAAAAAGGGAAATAAATATTGCAATATTGCATACGTTTGTTACATAATGGTAATATGATGAAAATATGAATTTGAAAAGGATCTTACTCTTTAATTCCTTGAGGGTGTATTTATATCCAATAAGATGTATGTCGCATTGGTTTAAAAATAAAATAGAATGTGCTAACATTTAATTTTCGATAAAATTCATAGCTTTAAAAACTTATGTCTTCCTTCCATGTTTTATTCGCATTTATTCTCGCTTCCTTAATAGCTTCAACTTACGTCCTTCTATCCTGCTTTACTTTAGTTGCTTTACTTGCGCCGTATAATGTTCCTGTGCCCACTGGCGTATGAAAGTGCCACAAATATTCCTCTAGCTGTTAGGAGTATAATCTGTCTGGGCCAGAAGATAGCGAAATATCGGAGGAAAGATTTGCTTGCACATTAATTCTTAATGAACCAGTTTGTGCCGTTATATTTACTTTAAAGGGAGATTTAGGCGATAAAATGGCATAAAATGGGAGAAAATATTGCGATCTTTCGTACGTTTGGTATATATGGTAGGACGATAACATGAATTTGAAAAGCATTTTACTTTTTAATAGAATTTTGACGTATTTGTATCCAATAAGATGTTATTTTTTATTTATTTAAATGTGGCGTATGTTGGTTTACTTCTATTTGTGCTTTTTCTATAAACCAAGCTGTTTTTTTTTTAATTTTGTATAATGTATTTAAAAATGAAAAATTAAAGGCAACATCCGATTTTAATCATTATAATATTAAAACTATTTCATTGAGCCCAAATTTGACAATTTGCATATAAATGAAAATAATGGGACCGTAGTTAAAATATATGTCTGATCACAAACATCTTTGTTGTTTGCCCGCGGTTGTTCAACGCTCGCGAACCGCTATTTCACCGTTGACAGCTAGCTGTGAGGTTCGCCTCTCTGACTCCCCCCCCCCCTCTTTTAATCCACATTTTTAATTTTATTTTATCTTTATTTTACATTTTCGCACTCATGATGAAACCTTAATGGTTTTGAAACAGCTGTATGCTGTTTCTACATACTTTTATTTGTGCTATTTAACGTTGTTGTTTTTTTCCTTAATATATCGGCACGAAGTACAATCCTCCCCCCTTTTTATCCTTATATATTGTTTACGTTTGAACTACCAAATGTCGCTGCGATCACCATTTACCGTTCTCCATCGTTCAACATTTATGGGATGAAAAATTTTAGTACTTTTTGGTTGGCCGGTTTCCGAACTATATCTTCTAGACACTATAGTAGTAGTACACATAGTACACACATACATCTGTTGAGACACGTTTCGTTAAAACTTGCAAATATGACAGTTTATAAACATTTTTTAAAACTTTATCGATTCTAAATTTCACAACACGTTTCCTTCCAAGTTTTATTTGTATTCGTTCTCTCATTCATTCTTGGGTTTCAGTTTCTTATCGAAACACTGTAACTCCTAATGTTTCTCTGCCCTACGGCGCATAAAACTGTCGCAAATATTTCTCCACTATCAGGTGCATTATCAGCTTATGAGACATGATAAAGAAATACCAACCGTAGAATACACTTGGACATTAATTCTTAGCAAAGGATTTTGGAATCCTAAATTCTCGGAGAAAAGTGGATTATAAAAATTTTTTTAAGCGACAGAATTACTTACAGCTTTCTATCACCAGAAAAACTTCCGGACAATTATGAAAAAAAAATCGAATCATGAAAAGAAAAAAATAATAGTGATTTTTACTTTCTTCTATCTTTACAAGAATTTAACAAGTATTAGATTCGGGAAAAAATTAGACTTTCGGTTTTCGACGGATTTACACGTTTTTGAAGATCCTGAACACGATTTGACTGCTTTTAGAGAAATATTGTGTGTAAATCTGTATGTGACGCAAATTTTGTCTGTTCTCTATCTCAAGAACAAGTGTACGAAATTTAACCCTTAAATGCCTGATTTTTCAAAAATCATTGTAATAATGTTTTTCGGCTTTCATTTTTTAAATAAATCATGGGAAAAATACTTTAAAAATCATCTTTTGTTTTAAGTATGGTTTACGGCTAAAAAATTGTTTGTTACTAATCGGCAATACTGGTCTTTAATTGAAAAAATAATTTCCCTTGATAAAATTCTATAGTATTAAACACACAAGAATTTTAGGAACTATAATAAAAAATAAATTTTACTTGCTCACTGCAGAACAAAATAGGGTATTTCGCAAGCTTCCAAACAGAACAAAAAGAACAAGTAGCAACAATTGGAAAAATAAATCTATTTTTATTTTTAAACAGTACAAGTGTTGGCATCTACATGTTGAAAATCGATTTAATAATATGTTCAGAGTGTATTTTATTGGCAACATTAGGCATTATACCTTCAATATTATTCTAATAGTATTTTAGAGCCTAAATTGGGTATGTTGCCGAAAAGCAACACCCAGCATTTAAGGGTTAATCAAACTTTAGATTTATTTAGACTTTGAGATAAATTGGTACTGATTAGGTTTTGGTATAAACCGCCGAACATGTGGCGCTGCTGCTCTGAATTTTTCACGATTTCCGTGATAGCTATACCTCAAGAACTAATGCGCAGACAAAATTCATCAAACTTCATATTCTGTTAGACTTGATATAAATTGGGGCTCTTAAGTTTTGGGTATAAATCGCCCAACGGCTGCTACTTCTATGTTGGGTTTATCCCAATTTCCGCGATAGCTATATATCTGAAGAAAAAATCGATTATCATTTAATTTTGGCTTCAGTCGATTTGATTTGTATACAGAAAAGGATTTGTGCTGGCCTCAAAATACTAGTTTATATTAGCCCCTGGTATACTATTTCTTTCGGGCAATGATTAAAGTGTCGCCCTTAAAAAATAACGTTCCGTTACATAAGCCAGCCGTAAAACGATGCAGATGTATTATTGTACGGTTCAATACTGATAATCTCTACTGCAATTTTTTTATTTTCTAAGCGTCGCACATTTTCAATTTTTACACCTTCGTATAGGGAAAAAAAGTACTTTTAACTGCAATTTGTTTAAAAACGGTAACATGTCACATTATTTTTGAGATATTCATGCTTTTGTAGTTTTTATTCCCATTTCTGTAAAAGTGATAACTGAAGTACTCCATTTTTGTAGAAAGTAAAAGAAAAATAGTAGATTACTATACCCTTTTTGTTGCCATTTTGTCATAGCAACTGAATTTTTTTTTAAATTAAAATACGTGTTATTTTGCAAAAACATATATAAATGAATGATTTCTGATAAAACATAGAGCTATTATAAACTATATTTAATTTTAAGTATCCATATTAATGTTACAAACAAATGAAGGCGTAAGAATCATTAGACAGACGATTTTGTTTGTCGAGTTTACGACATGGCTTTTTTCTGGGTTTGAGTATTATTCCGCGATAGTGACATCATATCCATACTTTTCTATAGATGCTGTTTAAGACTAGATCGTCAATGTGGAATTCTTCAGTGGATGCAAATGACGTCATTTTATATAAAATAAAAGCGTGTATTTTAAGTCTTAAAACTGAAATAAGTTTTGTAGTTGTGCATCATTTTCACTCGTTGAAATTCTTCACAGGTGGAAATGCTTCACTATGAAAATAACATTATTGGAAACACACACTAATAAAACGCAAAGTTTCACAACAATTTAGGATGTCTTTACAGATCAGTAGTGACCTTAAGGTTAAAATAATATTTGTTTGAGAGTTAGACTGACCAATATAAGATACATTTTTTATTGTAACTTATTTTGTAGATTTATTATAAATTAATGGAACAGTTCCTTCTTAAAAATTTTCTTTCGTCGAAATTCAACTGGTTCCACCTCGTAATAATAATTTTTTTTTTCGCTCATCGGGAACGATACAAATTCCGAAAAAGCAGAAATCCTTCTTTCTGCTTATTTATTGTTTTCTTTTACTCTTTAAATTATTTGACATTTCTAACTATGTTATCAGTGTCATATAAAACTTTATAACTGATAAATTTATCCTGCTATATTTGAATAATTTTGCATTTATTGTAGTTATTGTTCTTTGACATTTTTTTTTTGTTAAAATCCCTTGATATGTATTTTTTTCTAATCATAAATAAGACATAAGACATAAAAATTTTAAATAGGTATTTTTTAATTTGATTGATATCTAAAATAGAATTCTATAGTACCTACTGCGTCTCTTTACGACAATTTGGCAATTAAAACATACTGAGTGTTCCTGCATTTCTTCCCCCCTCCTCCTCCGACGAATGCACTATTTAAAATAGGCATCTAGTTTTCCAGTTGTATACTGATAAAACTGACACATTTTCTTTAATTTTAGAATATTACAAACTTCACTATCCACATCTTCTAATATTTTACTAACAATAGCTTTTACGTCATTCATCTCATACTTTATTACCTTTTCATTAAATCTACATAAACATCTACTTCAGACACATATATAACACGAAGTTAGTTATCTGTTACTATAACTCCAAACAGAACTGAATTATTTGACAAACGTTGTAGATTCAGAAATTTATGGCTGAATACGTTCTAGATTTTATTTGCATATGAAAGACTCTCAGAATCACTATCTGCTTCAATATATAAATCTGATATCTCTCTTTTCTAAATGCTATACATTTGTAATGATTCTGTACCCGAGGCGTGTGAAACGGTATGAAATATTTCTATGGGTAATCTATTATGTATTTCTACAAGGTGATAACAAAATATTGAGATATGAGAATATTTCGATATCAGTTTGTGATAGTGAGTTTTGAAATGTAGATTGACTCTTAAAATTTCGTAAAGTTAGAGTATATTGTGTGAAACTATATCGTAAAATCAGTCAACAAGTTGTTATTTTATGATTGGAAGAAATTTAATATTAGAAAATATTTAAGCATTTATTTATTTAAGCATTATATAAAATTTGTTTTTTGAACCGTTTACTATTTTTTATATTAAATATTTAACATATTTCTATTCCTCAAAAATATGTGCATACAGAGGATGAAATTTTAATAGTCTCAATTATACATGTACAAAGGATATAGAAGCACAGGGGTGAAGCTTTTAAATTAGTAAGCCCTTTAAATTAGTAACCAGCGTTGTCTAGCACCAGTTGCCAGTGCTCTAGATGCCATTTTCAGACCCTATCATTTTTATCTTTTGAATGTAGCGGTGTGCAGCTCGCAAAATCTCTGGAACGGTATAGAAAGGAATGCCAAGGAGCAGTTCCTTCATCTTGGGGATGACATCTAAGTCATAAGAACTTAATTCCAATTAATATGGTAAATGGTTGAACACTTACGAGCCCTATCAAACAAACACATCAGTCTCGGTTTGCACACTATGCGCACGAACATTGTCTTGCAAGAAGATAAGTGGGTTCTGCAAAAAGTGTCATCGTTTCTTCCTCGACTCTGATCATAGGTTGTGTTCTAGAAAGGGGCAATACTACTGTACATTGACGAATCCTTTTGTACTGTAGACTGGTATCTAAAACATGACAATGTTTGTACTGTCCCTGCGCAGGCGTGTAACGTTTGTGGGGAGATATATAAGCCAGGAATGTGATGTACATGTGGTGTATGCTGTTTTCCTGGGTACCACTGCAAGGCGTCTCTACCGTAGTGTTGCCACTATTAAAGTTCTATCGCTTGTATATACAACAAACTGACAATCTAGTGATTTTTATGGTGAGGACTGCTTAACAATGGAAAGTCAACACATTTTCCTTAAACTAATTAAAAAAGTGGGATATTTCATTATGATTAATTTAAATGATGCATAAAATAATCGTATTAAGAGTTTATTAGAACTCTATTAAGAAATTTTCAAGAATGAGAAATTGTTTTGTAAATTTTAATATTTTGTTCACCCTTCTCTTTTCAGACATCTAGCTCGTAATCCTTTTATCTGCGATTGCAACTTGCGGTGGCTGGCGGAATACCTGCATGCCAACCCGATCGAGACCAGCGGCGCCCGATGTGAGACCCCTCGACGAATGCATCGTCGAAGGATCAGCCAGATGCGAGAGACCAAATACAAATGTAAAGGTACTTTCAATGGTTGCTGGTGATGGTGCACTACGTTGCTTATACTAGCAATACTAATACACGCCAATGTTGTTCGCCTCAGCTTTTAACCAAATGGCTACCAAACTTCAGGGGTTTTCTTGTTGTTGTTGTTGTTGTTTGTTTGTTTGCTTGTTTGTTGTTGCTGTTTTTCCAACTCAAAAAACCTATTCCAACCAGAAATTTTATTTAGGCAATGAAAAGATGTAGCCACTACACAGAAGAAAGGTAACATTTTGTTAAATAACTTTTTTTTCAAAGTGTGTACATCTGATTTTTTTTAAAAACGGAAAGATTGGCCGCTATGAAACAAGCTTGTTTGATTGCACTAATCTGTGCTTTATTTTGTTTAACTTATCCATAAATATCCATTTCAGGATGGCAGTTTTGATCATCCCGATAAGAGAGTCCAATTGTAAAAGTAGTTTGTTTGCTAGTGATGGTACAGTAATGGTACAGTGATGGTACAGATGGTACAGTCGCTTATATTAGCGATACTAATATAAGCCGATTTTGTTTGCCTCAGCATATATCAGCTTGTTCAGCCTACTAATTAAATGCTTTATGTAGTTTAAGTTATCTATAAATATTTATGTCAGAACTGTAGTGTAAATACGAACAATCATTATAAATGATAAGATTTTTTTGAACCACCGCCCTTGAAGTGGTTAATCAGTTTATTGAGCCCCCTAATCAACGCTTTATTCAGTTTAAGGTGCCAATAAATGTTCCTTCCAGGGCAAAAATGCAAATTTAAGCCATTTTTATAAGTATTAAGAACCTTGTTAAATCATAAAAATGGAAATAAAAGAACGAAGTTCGCACTGGAATAAATAAACTAATGCAGTACTTTACCAAGTTCATACGGGATGTTACGACACAAAGGAATTTCAAAATGATCTTTCTCAACCCATTTTATTTCTTATGCTTGGAAAGGTCTTTTGTAATTTTCTTTCATTCCTTCTTAGCTTCTAATTAAAAAAAAATTAAACAAATCTATCTTTGTTTAACTTTATCTTTTTTGTTCTTTTTATATTAACTCTAAATCTGTTTGATTTTTTCATTTATTTATTTATTTATTTTTTGTAATTTTTTTTTAATTCATCTTCCTCTACCTTTACGTCCTCGTTTCTTGTGTCCCAATGTCTTTCGTTATCTTGTTATACCAAATATCTATTCTGTTTTTGTTCATTGAATGTTGTACTAACTACCACCGCACGATTTTGTCACATCTATATATATTTTTCCTTTAATCTGAGATTTTATCTTTCATACCTTAGTACTTATTTAATCGACATCATTCTTTCTTGGTGCTTTTCTCCTCCAGTTCATTTTATCTGAAAACGTTACCATACCATATTCTATGTATACTAATTACCAAAGAGCTAATTATATGCACTAAAAAAACTCCAAATAAAACAAATCTATTATTCATAATAACTTCATTAAAAGACATATGCATATCACCACAAATTTTCCTCTCAATGCGAGTTATTTTTATTGCAGTGCATAACTACTCTTTTTTTCTCATTTTTCAACAGCTAGATTCTGTCTCTATCGTCTGAAATAATTTTAAATGCAGAAAATATTAGTTCAACATCAAACGATGTTACTTGGACAGTATTTTTAATATTTCCATCCCCTTTAAAAAATACATCTTTAAAATCTGAATTTTTAAATAAAACAAAATTAATATATACATAAATTAATTTAACTTCTCTCTGATTTTCCCTCCTGAAGTAGACTCAAGAATGACGGAAATGCTCTTTTTAAACTTTATTTTACGAACAGCGTCATTTTAAAAAAGCTTTTTCTATTCCAGTTTTGTGATGGCTTGAATTAAAAAATTAAAATATGTTTCTATCAAACAAAGATTTTTTTAAAGATATCTATCATTTAACATTTCTTTAGCGGGGATATTGAAGAAGACTCTGAACTTATACAAAGTATTATTTGTACCGGATATCCCAAAAATGACTGATGGATTTTAAAATTCAATAACTTGCAAACGGTGACGGATATTTAAAAATTCTTGCAGGAGGGTTATGTACAATGTCAGGAGTTTTTTTTTTTACTGTGATTCCTGATTTTGGTTCGAATTTCAAACAATAGATGACGCTGAGAGCAATAGGTGCTCAGTCCAGACCCGATTTTTGGTACTTTGGGATCCATTCAATGCATTTTAATATCCTCTTTTCGCATGGAACAAGAGAGAGACTGAAAAGTTGAGCCCCTGGATTTAAAGGTTATTGCTTGCAGTGCCATCTATCGATGTTATTTGTAACTAAAACTGAGAATCGCAGCATAAAAATTCCTGACATCTTATATAATATTCCTGCAATAATTCGTTTAATATTTGTCACCGTTTGCAAGTTATTGAATTTTAAAGTCCATCAGTTATTTTTGGGACACCCGGCATATCATTCGAATTGAATTTTTCCAACTGGAGGAAAAAATGCCGAAGCCTGTATTCGAACCCATAAGCATTGAACTTGTATACAAAGGTCTATATTGCCAATGCTATAAAGATTGAACTACCTTAGCCGACAACAGGCGGGCATATTTCGCTCAGATAACTTTATTGACAATAACATCCAGTCTGCCACGTAAACAGCTTAAGAGAATATACTGTAAGGTAATGAAACTCAATTAAACCATGGATAAGTAGGCACACTATTTTGTTCTCAATCATACTGATTAGTAAAGATGCGAATTCAATTTTTACAACTCAGTGAAAAAATTTCCAAGCCGGGATTCAAACCCAAAATTTTTGCCTTAAATTGCCAATGCTCTACCAATAAGGTTATTTGAGCTCAACATGTCCGCCAGTTGTCGACCCAGGTAGCTCAATCGGTAGCGTATTGGCAAAAGTCGAAGGTTCTGGGTTCGAATCCCGGCTTGGACATTTTTTCCCTCAGTTGTAAAAATTAAATTCGTATGATATCTTTGCCAATCACAATGATTGAGAAAGAGTAATGCATTATTTGTATATATTGCTGTAAAAAAATATTGTAGGATTATTAAGTGCAATCTGAACATGCTGAAACCATAAAATTTAAAATATAAAGTTTAAATTTAATTTTATGGCATTTATATGCTTTAATCATAAAAGGACTTAAAATATGCAGATATGCAAATCTATATAATCCGCTTCCTATTAATTACTATCTATTTTTAAATATTTAATACACACTATTATTTGCCTTATACTAATAAACTATTTAGAAATCTAAATTTATATCATATAGTATTATTATCAGGTAATTTGTATAAATCTTGCGTAAGAATATCTTATTTTATAATCTACTTATTCACAACTTGCAAAGACCCGCATATCTAACAAGATCTTGACACATTTACTGTTCTAGACGGCTTGTATGAAACTGTCATAAACTGGTCATTACTCTTCTATAAATACAATTGTTTTTAAGTGTTTGAAATTACTGATATCCGTTTTGGAAAAAAAGATTCATTTGTTTATTTTTTTGGTCAGCGTAAGTATGATCTTTAACAATACATATAAATGTGTGCTTCACGAAATCGTTTATTGAAAAATTAGATTGTCGATATGAAATTTGGGCATATAGTTTTGGCAGTTCTACGAATATATAATTAAATTTGTATCGCGTGTAATGTAAGTTATAAAGTTTTTTGAACTATTCGTTGTTAGGTACATTTCAGACATACTGTTACTGGTATTAAATGTTAAATCCAGCATCGGACATTCCTTTTAAAGATATCATAAATATTGTTGAGTCACAGTTTAAAGTGGAATCAAATTTTGAAGTGACATTTCTTTAAGGAAGGAAAATTAAACAATTTCCATCGTGGCAGACTTGTCCGTGATGATTGCTTATTTCCTCTTTTAAACTTCCTCTATTGCTTTATAAAGTGAATGTTTAAGATATTTATTTAATTTGAATCATCTAGCATTTATCAACTTAAATATTCATTAAATATTGTACAGCCGAGCACGGTTTATATGTTTTTCTAATTTAGATTTAAAAGTGTTGTAATTATTTTTTCTAATTCTAGAGGCCTCTGTCCCCTACGAGCTACGCTCGCCGACCCCCGTTCAGACTCTAAAAATCCTTTAATTTGATCGGATTTAAAAAGATTGTGGAAGATTGAACAATAATTAAAAAATCAGCGACGATCTCCCTGAAAACGAATTTCCACTCATTTTTCTTTTACTGAGGGATTTTAAGGCCAAATCAGCTGCTGTTAATTGCTGTTTTCGCTTTGATTAAATAAGATTAGTTAAACATCTGAAATTAGCTAATATAAAATGAACTAAGTCAACAGAATCTTTGCTTCTCGGTATTTTTTCATAACGCTGTAAAAAAAAAAAAAAAAAAAAAAAATGATTTTAAATGTAACGTTTTAAATCTGAAGTAATTTTTACTAAATTTTTCATTCTCTTTATAATATTCACCTGAAAATATTTTTATTGTTAGAAAGGAAATATTATTATTTGCGCGGTCTTAAAATTGGCAACAGTATTTAAAAAGACCATCTCAAAATATGCAATAAATCTCCAGTGTACGTGTAAATATATATTTTAATTTAAAATTTTTGCCAATGTTATTATTTAGCCATTTGAAATAGAACGTATTTTCACCCGCATTTACTGCTTTTAACACATATTAAAAATTTATTTTTATAAGTTGTTTTTTTTTCTTTTTAAATATTCATGTGTAAAAAGAAAAAATTACGACGTAATTTTCAATATTTTCCTGCTTTTAACACGCAATCATTTAATTCTAATTTCATAGGGGTTTTTTCTGCTTATAATAGTCACGTGTAAATATATTTTTTTTTTATTTGAAGGAAATATTATTCTTTGCGAAGTTTTTACGATTGGCAACAATTTCAAATAATAATCTTTTCTAAAATATGTAATAAATATCACTGGAAATGCTAAAAACTTTAATTTAAAATGGAAATAAACCCTAAAAAAAAATGAGTCAAATAAAAAAATAAATGTAGTCTGCACACCGGGAGCTTCCAATGATATATCCTTAGAAAAAATTATTAAACTCTTATGTATAGTTTTTGCTCCTATAAAACTTATTTAATGGAACGATTTTGACCAACTTTAACATTAAATATCGCTTTAAATAATTCTTCTGTTTAAAAACTGTCTACTTCAGCGTATTTATCAAACATTTGTCTATAATACCATCAATTTTCTTATTTTTATATGCAGTATTTTTCTTAATATTAACGAAGAAGGACCTCTGTTCACAAAAAATTCATTTACAGTGGCGGCGACAGCGTTAGCTACTTTTTTTTAGAATAGAGAGACACAAAATAATAATAGTAATAATAACAATAGTAGTTAATTTTACTATTACTTTACAAGCATAAAAATTTATAAAATACTTTAAAAATTATTAAAGGCATATCTTTAAACATATAATATTTATAAATTGCGACAGTAAATGATTTAAATTCTTAAATTGCAATTTTTAAAGTTTAAAATAAACAACGATTTCAGACGTTAGGAATAAATACATTTATAACGATTTATCATAATGAAACTTCCGTCATATGAAGCTGAAAAGATCTCTCTTTTCACAAAAATAACAAAAATTTTCACCCAATTTAAATTGGAAGAAATTATTTTTTTTTTCCATTCATATATGAAAAATGCAATTTTATCCGAAAAATAAATGTTTTCCCATTAACGTGAATGTTTTCACTTTTAGATGTCATATTTCTACTCATTTTTTGTATGATGCAAGGGTTTTCAACTGCACCCCGCATAAAACCACTTTTTCCAAACAGGATCTTTTGCCTTTTTTAATTGCAGCATTTCTGGTATTTAATTAGGCAAAGATATCTGTTCGAAAAAAAAATCGATATAATGGTTCCACGTTGGTTCATCTTTTTTTTTAAATGTATTTTCCTTTAATTTCCCTAAATTTCAATGCGAAAACTTATTTTTATATTAATTCATCAATGTCTTATAATGCTAGTTAAAGCCTAATATTATCTATCTGCATTTACTATTTAATTATTACATCGTAGAATATAATTTTGGATTAAGCAAATGAGAAAGCATATAAAACTTTTAATTTATTTTGCTTTTTATTTAGCTTATAAATCATGTTATTTCTTTTTTTATTTAAAAAAAAAACTCAGAATGATTTTTTTATACAAAGATTCCAAACTTTTAAAAATATTCATGAAAATTTTATACAGTGCTCGACTTCAAACAGTTTGCTTTTAATTGTAGCCAATAAAAAGTAAAATAATGAATTAATGAATGAATTGATTGATTGATTGAGTAATTAATCAATTTATCTATTTATTTAATAACTAGCAGACTATGCCCGCTGCGCTGGTCCATTTTTCCAAACGAATCTTGAATCAAACGAAATTGTGAATTTAACCTTCTATTTTAAAGCAATAAAGACCATCACCTGGAATGTCCTTCCGCAATTTCCTTGCTGAAAACGATGCGAACTTCATTGAGATATTATACTATCGTATGCCTTGGACAAAATTTGGGCAATTAAGAAACAACTCTTTTAGTTGATCATTTAAAGTAGAATTTGGTACGGAAATGAGACAGTTATGGCAACCGGAATTAAAATATTCTCTAGCCATCACACTGTTAAATTAGAGAGCATTTTACAATGATTGCGCAGATTGAATTTTGAACTTTAAGAACATTCGGATTGTTCATTTTCATTTGTTTGTTCTTGAACTTCCAGCATCTCAACTTGCGCTATATGTGGTTCTGGTAGCTTAAATTCAATCGCATTACATGTTACATTATATTTTTTAATAAACTTCCTCTTCTGACAGGTCTGCTACTGTTTTCCATATGTCTATTCCAGCAGAGTAAATAGAATCAAAAACGTAGATCACAAACCAATAGGACAAAAGGACAACAAACCAAAAGGACAATACGGCAACAAACCGGCGTGTTTTTACAGTAAAGCATGTTGAAAAATATTTTGATGAGAGATGGGGGGCACACATTTAACCTAAAATTTAAGTATTTTACTCAACAATCATAATGTTAACTGCATTTTATATAATTTACATTTAAATATAAAACTCTACTTTCAAATGTGCTCATACACTTAAAAAACACTATTATTGTGAGCGTTGTTCGGGATTATGTCACTCTTCTGCCTGTTTAACTTAAAATATCTTTGTTTGGCGCCAGGGTAATAAACGAATAGAATGCAACGCATAAGTTTATTGATTTTTACAATTACTTCTGCCAGTTTCCCTTGTAAGACGTATATATATATGTATGTATAACAATTTATTTATATATTTATATTATTATTATTATTATTAATTACAAATTAGGTACTACTTGATTATACCGTCAACCAATTTCGCCAAATTATACAAATCGCCAAACTATTAGGCCAATCACGCAAATGACATAATTTTTATTTTAAATAACGAAAGAATAAATGAATTAGTAAAACATTAATAAAAATAAAACGTCGAAATAAAAATCACTTGATGATGTAACAAATACGTGTAAAGTGTTTAACGTCAAGTAAATTTGACATTTACGATCACCCATTATTGGCATTTAATTTTATAGTTTGGTGATATTTTTTTGGTCGACGGGATAATCAAGTAGAACCACAAATTATTTCTATTCGTATTTAAAAGTAGATAATAGCTCTTTTTTGTAATATATAAATATCATAAATATTGAAAAAAAAGCTTATATGTATATGAAAAGTAAATAGGTTGCCAGTAAATATACATAAAATTCACTTCACTTACCAAGGCCATTTTCTCTATCTCGCCGAAGCCCATATAGTAAAAATATACCAAATACTCTTCAATCTATTTTCTGATACTAAGTAATCACAATAATGTAAATGACTGTTAGACACAGATATCATATATGTACCGGATTTGGCGCAATTTTTTTCACGCCCATTTGGCGAAAACATCGTTTTCGAATACCAGTTACATATATATATATATATATATATATATATTTAAATTATTTTCTATTATTTTAAAAGGAAATAACAATAAATGGTACTATTTAGTTATCCCGTCGACCAAAAATCTATCGCCAAACTATAAGATTAAATGCCAATAATGGTTGATCGTACATGTCACGTTCACTTGACTTTAAGCAAGTTACACGTGTTTGCATCATCAGGTGATTTTTACTTAGACGTTTTATTTGTATTTTTATTAATGTTATACTAATTTGATTGTTCTTTCATTATTTAAAAAAAAATGTCAATTTGTATAATTTGGCGAGTGGTTTGGCGATTTATATAATTTGGCGAAATTGGTCGATGGATAACTAAGTAGTACCCAATAAATAAAAAAAAAAATGTTTAATTATTATCTATAGAACAAAACATTTTATACAATTGTAAAAAAGAAAATAAAAGTAAATAAACAATTTATTAATAAATAAGCAACAATAGCTGGGTTACCATGTCAGGCAAAATAACGCCAATTTGGAGCCCATTAGGTACCATGAAGCGTATCTGTGCAACCAAAACTTCCAATAATATAGTAAATATGCCATTTGGCGGTGACTTGATTAGCGAAGACTATAAAATAAATAATAATAATAAAAATAAACAATTAATAAATAATAATAATAATATAAAACTGGAATTCAGACGTTAATTTATGTGCTTTTAAATATCTAAGATTAGTCCAATATCTTTTAAAATATTGCCTAACAGAGCGGAAAATATGAAAAAATAACGAATTTAAAACGATTTGCAATTTTTTTTCAGCAAGTAATTTTTAATTCAAAATGTTGAATTTTTGGCACAGATGTCATATTGTCATGACACGATTTTTTTTCTGACGCCAATGTTATATACGCAACGGGTACTTAACTGGCGCCAACTTATAGTTATTTTGCTTGATATGGTAACGCGGATGTTGTTGTTTATGCTGTTGATGTTTTCGCCAAATTGATACGTATATGACATCTGTGTAGAATTTTTTTTATAGTAATAACACATGATTGCATAAATTTCCTTAAGAATAATTTTCAGTTCTAAATTTTGAAACTGTGAAATTTCCTGTACGTAAAATTGGCGTTATGGCCAAAGAAATATTTAATAAACAATAATACTTAAAAAAAAAAAAAAAAAAAAAAAAAAAAAAAAAAAAAAAAAGATAATATTTATTGATCTGAGTTGGAGTCTATAAAAATCACATGCTTCCGTAATTACGGCGAAAAAAAAATTTAAAAGTATGAAATTAGGAACATATGTCATATCCGCGGCCGCCATCTGGGATTTTTTCTTGGCGTAATAACACCTTTTCCGCCAAGTAATAAATGTCGCCAAGCAGCGATTTATGTGCATGAAAGGCTTAACGAAAATAAAATGTAAAACATCGTCAACAAAATATCGCAAAGAAATCTCAAAACATCCAAGATGGCGTCCGCTTGAATATACAGCATCTAAGCCTGAAAGGATTTTACAATATGTCTGTGTGGCAGAAATTCAAACTAAAATTTAAATATTAGATTCCATTTTTAAAATATTAACTGATATCTATATAATTTATAATGGAATTGGGAACAGATGTCATATTCGCCCCATATTGGCGCGATTTTTTTCGGTTGCCAATTTGGCGAAAACATCACCAGCATAAACAACATAATCCGGGTTACCACATCAAACAAAATAACGACACTTTTTCGCAAGTTAAGTACCTGTTGCCTATATGATATTGGCGACAGAAAAAAATCGCGCGAATATGGGGCGAATATGACATCTGTACCTCGAATTGTTTCTCCTGTAAATCACATTACGTGGATTAAATAATTAAATAAAAAAAAAAGAAAAAAATGTAATTCAAAATTAGTCTAATCAAATTTTCAGATTCCTTTTTTTAAAGTAAGGCAGGCGATAATTCGCCAAATATTGTAAAATTTCACAATAAATTATATTTTAAGCATTACAAATATTTATTTCCTGTTTAAATTAAAAATTATGTATATATTTTTTAATATTATGTCTTATTAAAACATTTTTTTTGTTTTTTTAAATTAAATATCAGTATTTTTTTCATTTATTTGCGATGTGATTGTCTAACAGATATAGCCATTTCAATTCTCTAATTAACAAAATTTTCGCCAACTTATAATCACTGGCAACCCTTTCCTTCAAAATATCAATAAAATACGAAATTTACTACCAAAAATCATAGTTATCCCTGTATCTTGGAGCAAGATCTGTCACTATCATTTTTACACCATTATATTTGAAATCGGTTCAGAACTTCCTGAGATTGCATAGAAATCGCAATTTAGAAAGTTTTTTACAACGCTTTTTGCGAATTTTGACCCCCTTTTAAATTTTGATTTTTTTAGGAAATGTCCTTACAGATCATTGATATCTAATAACTAACTACCATTCCAAATTTCACGATTCTAGGCCCTTCGGTAACGCAAAAGTCGCAATTTAGAACGTTTTTCTCCTGCGCCCCCTTTGGGGTAGTGGCACCGACATAAAATATCGCCTATGTTTGAGCAAGGGTTGTCGCCATCATTTTGACGCCATTATTTTTTAGATCTGTTTGGTATTTCCTGAGATTGTGTAGAAACCACCATTAGAACGTTTTTTAGAACGCTTTTCGGGCATTTTCACACCTTTTAAATTTCGAATTTTTTAAGAACTGTTCTTAGAAATCCTTTATATATAATAAGTAGCTAATATTTCAAATTTCATATTTCTAGGCCCTTCGGTAACGCAAAAATCGCATTTTTAGAAAGTTTTTTGCTCCTGCACCCCCTTTCGGGTAGTGGCACCGACATAAAACATAGCCTAAGTTGGAGCAAGGGTTGTCACCGTCATTTTGACACCCTTATTTTTACACCATTATATTTTAAATTGGTTTGGTATTTCCTGAGATTGTGTAGAAACCACCATTTAGAACGTTTTTTAGAACGGTTTTCGCGCATTTTCACCCCTTTCAAATTTCGAATTGTTTAAGAACTGTTCTTAGAAATCCTTTATATCTAATAAGTAGCTAATATTTCAAATTTCATATTTCTAGGCCCTTCAGGAACACGTAAATCGCATTTTTAGAACGTTTTTTGCTCCTGCACCCCCTTTGGGGTAGTCACACCGGCATAAAACATAGCCTATCTTGGAGCAAGCGTTGTCACCATCATTTTGACACCAATATTTTTTAAATCGGTTTGGTATTTCCTGAGATTGTGTAGAAACTACCATTTAGAACGTTTTTTAGAACGGTTTTTGTGCATTTTCACCCCTTTTAAATTTCGAATTGTTTAAGAACTGTTCTTGGGCATCATTTATATCTTATCAGTAACCAGTATTCAAAATTTCATATTTCTAGGCCCTTCAGTAACGCTAAAATCGCATTTTTAGAACGTTTTTTGCTCCTACACCCCCTTTGGGGTAGTGGCACCGACATAAAACATAGCCTATCTTGGAGCAAGCGTTGTCACCATCATTTTGACACCAATATTTTTTAAATCGGTTTGGTATTTCCTGAGATTGTGTAGAAACTACCATTTAGAACGTTTTTTAGAACGGTTTTTGTGCATTTTCACCCCTTTTAAATTTCGAATTGTTTAAGAACTGTTCTTGGACATCATTTATATCTTATAAGTAACCAATATTCAAAATTTCATATTTCTAGGCCCTTCAGTAACGCTAAAATCGCATTTTTAGAACGTTTTTTGCTCCTACACCCCCTTTGGTGTAGTGGCACCGACATAAAACATAGCCTATCTTGGAGCAAGCGTTGTCACCATCATTTTGACACCAATATTTTTTAAATCGGTTTGGTATTTCCTGAGATTGTGTAGAAACCACCATTTAGAACGTTTTTTAGAACGCTTTTTGTGCATTTTCACCCCTTTTAAATTTCGAATTGTTTAAGAACTGTTCTTAGACATCATTTATATCTTATCAGTAACCAATATTCAAATTTTCATATTTCTAGGCCCTTCAGTAACGCTAAAATCGGATTTTTAGAACGTTTTTTGCTCCTACACCCCCTTTGGGGTAGTGGCACCGACATAAGATATAGCCTATGTTCTAAGTTGGACTAACACCATCATTTTGATACCATTACTTTTGGAATCGGTTCGGTAGTTCCAGAGCTTACCTCCTACAAATAAACAATTTTTTCCTCTTTATAATAGGAGTATGATTAATTTAATTAACTGATAATTTAATAGTTTAGTAATTTAATTTTTTATGTAGTTACAATTTACCTTTTAAAATTTCTATTTAATTAAGTTTGTCCAAACTTAAATTATGTAAATTTCTATATTTTATTGGCGTTGTTGCATCTGACATAAAAATCTACTCGGCATATATTATTAAAAACGACTATAAAAATGCTTTGTACTTAATTATTTAATTGATATTGAATGGAATTATTTCACTCTTGATTTTACCTTGCAGAGATTTGCTGACGGTTTTTTGTAATTTTATAATTATAAAATCATAAACTTTCATAACTAATATAAATTATGCTTCTGTTTTTGTCTTATATGTGCTTGCAGCGTTTTGCTGGAATGATATATGTTTCATTTTGCTACTTTATTAAATGCTATGTTTTAAACTCTATTTTAATCTATCATGTTTGCTTTACATTCACTATAGTTTTATTTGATATTAATTACATACTATTCTTTTTATAACAATAAACAAATGTTAATAAAATAATAAATAATAACCTCATCTCTTGCGTTTTATATTACGACATTTTTCTAAAGAAGCAAACGTTGTTTATTGCTTAATAAGATTTAATTATTAAGTGAAAATTTAAACTAAAGTCATGAAGATTTTGATGATGATGATGATAATAATAAGAATAATTAAGCGTTTAGTTGCTAAAAAGTATTACTGCATACTATTTTTGAAATCGTACAGTACTAAAGCAAACGGAAAAAGAATTTGAATAGTTTTAGCTATAAGGGCTTAAAAAGGATATTTTGTATGAAACTAAAAATATTTCGTATTTTTTTATAAAGTAAATATTTAAATATTGAATGCAAATAAATTAATTAATTTGGTTGGTACTTTTGCCCTATAGATAACTTGGCAGAACTACTACTGTTTTAAAATTTCTAATTAGGGAAAAATCAAACTTTAGAATTAGACCGGAAGCCGGCAGCACAGACACATGGTTCGTACGGATACCGTTATTTCTCCAGGAAAACTTCCAGTATCTTTTTATAGAAAAAGAAATCTGTGTTAAACGCGCAAAATTTCGCCTTCTTTTAAGAAGAGATTTTCTATAAGATAATACTGGTATCGGAAAATTTTTCTGGTCTGCAAAATTCAAGGAGACGTACGAACCATGAGACAACCACCTCATCTAGTTGGAGGCTGAAATTCCAGAATTAGCTAAAACTCGATTCCCATATTAAAACGCAATCGGTCTGCCAAGTCCTATCTTGGTGAAAAACACCTAAAAACCCGATTTCGGGTTATATTTACCGGTTGACTCGTAGGTTTACCACTGTGTTTTCCTGCTCCCAGTCCACCATGTTTCATACTTTTGGGTGCAGGAAAACGCAATGGTAAACCTACGAGTCGATCGCTAAAATCGGGTTTTTAGGTGTTTTCCACCAAGATATGACTTGGCAGACTGATTGCTTTCTAATATGGAAATCGAGTTTTAGCTAATTCTGGAATTTCAGCCTCCAACTCGATGAGGTGTTTGTCTGTGTTGCCGGCTCCTGGTGTAAATCGGTATTCTTTTACAAAATGCAGACAACAGTTCCGATAAGTTCTTTTCACGGGCTTTAATTTGTAGCTTTGTATAAGTTTATGGTCATCTCGGCAGCAGTCTGAAATTGTTTCTTTTTCAGGCACAGAAGCATATCGGACAAGAGGAGCTGGTGAATGTGCAGCAATACACGACTGTCCAGATCCATGCGTCTGCGAAGATACCATCGTTGACTGTTCCGGAAAGCGACTGCGAGATATTCCAGATGGTGTTCCATCATATACAACAGAACTGTAAGATCTGAATATAAAGTGTGACTTTTTTTTTAACGACTAACATTAAACTGCTAAAGAATATGGGAAGTCATATTTTTCTTTTTGTATTTTTCTCGAAAACTATGCGTCGCCGAGGTTTTTTGGACACCTTTTATGTACTCGTAGCAAGGATCCTCTTTCTGCACAGCTTGTGCGGTAGTTTCCGAACATCCTGTATACTGATTTATGAAGATATTAAATTATAAACAGAAGTTCTCTTATACGTCCATTAAAAATATTTCACAAATATATATTCTAAAAACACACTCAAAATATATATTAAACATTTAATTGCTAAAAAGGACGTCAAATGTTAATAAAATACATTAAAAGATCTTAATAATTTGGCATGTTTTGATTGAATTTACTCAATCATCATCAGAAAAACAAATAAACACTAAGATGGAAAATGACAATAAACTATTACAAAATAATTTTGTAATAGTTTATAATAAAATTATAATAAATATAATAAAATTTTGTAATAGTTTATTGTCATTTTCCATCTTAGTGTTTATTTGTTTTTCTGATGATGACTGAGTAAATTCAATCGAAACATGTCGAATTATTAAGCTCTTTTAATGTATTTTATTAACATTTGACGTCCTTTTTAGCAATTAAATGTTTAATATATATTTTGAGTGTGTTTTTAGAATATATATTTGTGAAAGTTTTATGAACAGTTCAGCCTATTTTTCATAGCAACTGGCGATGTATTTTGTAGAAGATACTCCACTTTGCGAAACATGGCTGAAACAATTCTAGAATTTGTATTTAATTTTCTCCTACAAAACTTTTCTGAAATTGCAGGATTTTTCACGACGTTTCTTTGAGTTCGATTCCCACCAGTAATGCATAAGTAACAATAGTTTTACAATAGTATATGTAAGGTCTTGGATACTTTAACTTAATTGGTAATATTAGCTTTAGATTGATGTCCGGGCCAGATCGAGCAAGGCCTTCTAGGCAATAGCTCTTGCTAATCTAACCACAGACAATAAGAACAGTGTTGCCAGTAGGCTACTTTTTATAAATTCAGATTTCTTGATTGGCACCACTTTTTTGAAATGATAAAATTCACCTTATTTAATGTCATATTAACTGAGATAAAGCAACGGGAATTTTTACCATTTCAAAAAAGTGGTGCCAATCAAGAAATCCGAATTTTTTAAAAAATAGCCCACTGGCAACACTGAATAAGAATTGCATTAACTTAAAAAAGACCACTTCAGAATTAGACATTAAAAGTTAGAAAATATTTAAATGGAAATTAATTCGAATTTTGGAATTAAATCGAAATTTTAATAGTTTATTACCTTTCATATATATTTTTTAATATTATTTTGAATACATAGAAAAATAAAAAATAAAAACATATCAGTAAGTATGGTTTCTTTAAGGTAAATATCCAAAATTAAAATATATAATTTCGTAATTATAATTTCCTGTAAAGTGAAAGTATATAATTTCGCAAAATCAAATGTCACTCAAAAGAGTTCAGCCTCTTCAATAAATGTTTTTCAAAATTGTATTTTTTGACTTTCTTATAGGTTAACATATATTTTATGTTCGGTCAATAATTTAATAAATTTATGATAATGTTTTCTATAAAATTTAATTTGATAAAATAAAAGCATATATATATATATATAACATGTTAAGTAATATACTTTAAATTCTGCCTAATAAAATTATATCTTTAAAATTTTACCTTTAAAATTTAACATGGTTTTATAATAATAAAAATTCTAATTGTTGAAAATTTTTCTTCATTTTTTTAAAATTCAATGTAACAGACCATTTTCACTGATAACTTGCTCTATTACCTTATTGATCATTGTTGATTGCGTAAGAGAATATCTTAAAAAAGATATTATTATGAAGCATACTTGTTAAAATTATTCAATAAGATAAACAAATGTACTCGTTAAAAAATAATTCTAACCATTCTTAAATTTAGAGACAAACAAGAGGCTCTTTTACATAAAAAAAAAAAGTTCCGTAAATATCGGAAACGTGTTTTTTCTTTAATTTCTAAATAGCTAAACTGTACTTTTTAGAGCTAACAGAATTTTTTCAGAAAATAAGGGTAACTCTGAAAATTTTTGAGATTAGATTAAATTTTGTAAACGTTTCTGAAATTTTTCACATGGTGTAACATGTGTGTGTTTTATAATAATAAATTTTCTAGTTGTTGAATGTTTTTCTTCATTTTTTTAAATTCAATATAACAGACCATTTTCACTGGTAACTTGCTCTATTACTTTATTGAGCCTTGTTGATTGCGCAAGAAAATATCTTGACACCTTAACGGTCGCATTAAATTACGATTTAAAAATTCAAATTGCTTATTGGCACCACCTTTTTTTTTTAAAGAAATATTCACCTTATTTAATAAATGGTAAAACGATACCATAATAAAGCCAATTACACTGTTATATAAAACTGGTGGGAATAAAACAATCTGAATAAAAGACACAGCCCTTGAATATCACGTGAGCGAGAATTAACGGGTTAAAAAAGTACACTGTTAAAAAGCACACTTGTTGAATTAGTTCAATAAAATAAACAAATGTATGCTTTAAAGGGCACCGGAAAAGCCCTATCTCCGCCATGTTAAATTTACCAACTTTATGTAACCCTTTTTTCAGAACTGGTGAAAGATAGAGGTCTAGATTTTTTAGAGTAGTTTGAATAACATGCTTTACGTATATTAACAGACCATTTTCTTTCTAAGTGAAACTGAAAATTAATTATTAATTATTTATTGAAAGACATTTTTAAATTAGCGTTTTTGGTAAGATTTCACTGCCTAAAATAAATAATTCTCAACAAACCATTAAATCCATGTGTTAAAGTATACAATATAACATAAGTATTAAAAAAAATCTGAGTTCTTAAGTTTAATAGATATTGAAAAAAAGGAAGACAAACATGAAAAATCCAAGTTTTGAGAAAAAGGGAATTAAAGATTTTAATGGCCATTAAGCTGTGAAGTACTCTTACAGAAAATGAATAATTCCAACACTTCTTTATACATATATATATATATATAAACATATGTGATACATCGCTGGAAAGGTAAAAGT
The DNA here is from genome assembly GCA_963932465.1 of Maratus speciosus. Lineage (NCBI taxonomy): Eukaryota > Metazoa > Arthropoda > Arachnida > Araneae > Salticidae > Maratus > Maratus speciosus. The sequence continues at coordinate 227,973,693 of OZ010797.1, read as the reverse complement.
TTAAACTATTTAATGATATAAAAAAGTAAAGATCAAATTTTTTTTCCCTAAATTTCCCTTAGAAAAATAATTCTAACCATTAGAAAATTTAGAGACAAGGAAGAGGTCTTTTACATAAGAAACAGTTCCGTAAATATCGGAAACGTATTGTTTTCTGTGGCTTCTGAACGTAGCGAAAAAATATTTTAGGAACGATGACATTTAACTTTGAAAATTTACGAGGTTAGTTTAAATTTCGTAAATATTTCTGTAAAATTTCACAGTTTACAACATCATTTGATAATAGCAAAAACTACAATTCTTGAATGTATTTCTTCTTATTTTTTATTCAATGTAACAATCCATTTCGACTGATAAATTGCTTTATTTGTTTGCATTGTAGATAGCGTAAGAGACTACATTTTACGTTTGCTTTTTCTTTCTTTTCATTTAGTCGCATGAACAACAACTTGATGACGAAGATAAAAACCAATGGATTTTTCAAGAAAATGCAAAGCTTAATTAAAGCGTAAGGATTTTTTAAGTATTTCTAAGTCTCAAAAATCTGAAAAATATATCTAGCCTATTAATTAGAAATTTTAGAATTATATGAATTTAGATTTAGAGTTATTATTTGATATATAGTTTTATAGTTTTAATATATCTATATACCAAATATTTATGTATCAAATTACATATCTTGTAATTATAAATCCAAAAAAGGGTTCATAAATTAAGACTTCTTTTTTTATATGTAATTTTAAAGTTTTTAAGAAATGTTAATTAAATCGAAATGAAAAAACATGTTTCATTTTTTTTAATCTAAATTATTTCAAAGATATTGAAATTAACAACTAGATGCTTACTTTATACAAAACTGATAAAAATATATATACACTTTTTTCATTTGTATATATGCTTTGCATTTAAAGATGTTTAATTTACTCTTCTGATACGAAATAAAACATTTTTCAACAGAGATTTCAGCAACAACGAAATTACAGAAATAGAAGATGGAGCCTTCCATGGAGCTACCCTGTTAACCGACTTGTAAGTTTAATATAACTTTTCTATCTTTCAATTTTCGATTTAAATTCTATCTTAATATCTTTTTTATTATTATTCAATGATCTTTAAGTAGAGTATTTTAACTATAATATCAAAATTTTAATGTCTTAACCGCATTATTTATTTTTTAATTATAATTAATTAATATTTTTGTTGTGGAGTGTTAAAAGTGGGTTTTCTACTTTTGTATAGAACTTGTAATAACCGCTTCAGAATTATGCATTATATTTGATTAAATAAGCACTCAAATCTAATAAACAAGAACAAGAAAAAACAGTTCATTGAAGTTCAACAAAACCTTAACGGTAAAAATGGCAGGGATTTTGAACTATTGAGATTTTAAATATGACTAAAATGTGGTTATTTAAGAAAACTAGTTTTCAAATTTAATTTTAAATTTCAAAATGGCAGTACAGGCTAAATAGGGTTTCTCAGAGACAACTGATGACCATTCAACCAACATTTGGAAATAACTTCGTTTTGCCATTGGAAATGAAGATCCGACGAGTCCCCAAAAGTAAAGTTGTTTTACCATGTTTTGGATAAACTCAATTTTCTTTTATGTAGGTAAGGTAGGATATCGTTTCTTATGTGTGTTTTTTTTTTTCTTTTTTTTTTTTTTTTTTTTTTTTTTTTTTATTAGTATCAAACGACACCATCTTCAAGTCGATACGATCATTTTTTCCAAAGTTCTGATAGGATTCATGAATACGAAGTCAAAAATTGTACTGTGTTGCAGTTAATTTGTTTTTACAGCAACAATTGATGGCCATACACGGATATTTGGGAAGAACTTCATTTTGTCACTAGAAATGAATATCCGATGAACCCCCGAAAATAAATTTATTTTACCATGGTTTTTTTTTGGAGGGGTGGGGAGGCTTTTTTACTCGGGCGGCGGGTGGAGAACTCAACTTTTTTTTAAATAGGTCAAGTGAGGTATGTAGTGTTATGTTAGCATTATGTAGTTTTTAATTCTGAATAAAATGGCACCATTAGCAAGACAATCATTTGTCAGAAGTTATGGTAGGTTTTATGAACTTAAAGTCAAAAATTGTAATTCAGTTCAGATAAATTTACTTTAACAGTCACAACTGATGGCTATCGACGAAAAGTTAGAAAGAACTTCGTTCTTGTACAACAAATGAAGACCCGATTAATACCCAAAAAATAAAGTTGTTTTACCATGTTTTTTTTGGGGGGGGGAGAAAGGGGGAATTTTAACTTAGGAGGGGGGGGGGACTGAACTTTTTTTAAATAGGTCAAGTGAAGTATCGTTTATTATGTATTTTTTTAATTCTGAATAAAATGACGCCATCAGCAAGACAATCATTTGTTAGAACTTACGGTAGGTTTAATGAACTTAAAAGTAAAAAAAATAGTTCAGGTAAATTTGTTCTTACAGCCACAACTGATGGCCATCCACGAAAATTTAGAAAGAACTTCGTTCCTGTACTACAAATGAAGACCCGATTAATCCCAAAAAATAAAGTTGTTTTTCTTCGTTTAGGTGTAATAAAATTTTGCGCTCTCATAAAGTATAATTTTCTACTTCGTATTCATAAAAGCTGCCATAATTTTGTTATAAATGATTGTATTGACTTGCTGATAATGTCATCCATTCAGAATTAAAATATACATAGTAAACAATATCTCATTTGACTTATTAAAAAAGGGTTAAGTCCCCCCCCCCCTTGAGTTAAAAATCCCCTTTATAAAACATGGTGAAACAACTTTACTTCTTGGGTACTCTGCGAATCTTCATTTCTAGTATCAAAACGAAATTCTCCCTACATTTTCGTAAATGGCCACCAGTTGTTGCTGTGAAAACCAATTTATCTGCACCAAAGTACAATTTTCAACTTTGAATTCATAAAACCTGCCGTAAATTTATAAAAAAGATCTATCGACTTGTGAATGGTGCCATTAGATTCAAAATAAAAAAAATACATAATAAACGATACCCCACTTGACCTATTTAAAAAAATAATTTATCAATCCTCCCTGAGTTAAAATGCCCCCTCTTCCCCCTACCAAAAACAAATGGTAAAACAATATTTTTAGGGGGGGTGGGGGGGTTGCTCATTGGATCATCATTTCTAGTGCCAAAACGAAGTTCTTTCTAAATTTTTGTGAATGACCACTAGTTGTCGTATATTACACAAATTTGATCTATTTTACATGTAGTATGGTCAGACTAAATGAATCCGGATATGCGTTTATTGGAGAGTGTCAAAATATATTACCTTACCAACTTGAGCCACAACACCTAACGTGGTCCAATTAATGAACGGAGAAACACCAATTTTTCTTAGAAAAATCTTGCCTTAAAATAGTATCCAAACAACCGCGTTTTGAAACTGTTTACTTAACTAAATAATTTATTCAAAACCCACATTTTTTTCAAGCTCAGTCGCAAATTAAGAAACTTAGAGATCAACAAGATAGCGTCAACAAGATCTATTCGCGTACACAGTGTTGCTTGCGAAAACAAAAGGTTCACATTCAAGAAGACCGTCTGCAAAGTTCCTTTATAACTCAGAGGAGAACGTCTTCCTCATAAACTCACAGTATTTCTGATTAAATAGAACACAAATTTAATAGAATTCCTTGCAACACTGTTAAAAATATCGTGAAAAATTACCTCTGTTTTTAAAGACCTGGCCAATGAGATCGCTACATACCGCCTATGGGGCGTTTTCATTGGTCAGAAAATAGTCTTTAAAAATTGAGGTAATTTTTCACGATATTTTTAACAGTGTATAGTGTGTTATTATACTTGCTTTTAAATTAATTATTGTTTTTTTTTTAATCTTAAAAACGTACATTTATTACCTGAAACAAATTTCTATGAGAATAGGATACAAAAGTTGGTCGTACGATACGATAAGTGCCTTAATATCGGCGAAGTTGTGTTGAAAAGTAGAATATGCCCCACATTTTCATCCAAAAAAAAAAAAAAATGACTTTGTCTTTTTTAATATCAAAACAGTGCTCGTTTAAAAATAAGCGCCAAAAAAACAGGTATCTTATATACACTTCGTGGTTGACTTACTTTCGTACTGACAGATCGATCATAAGTTGACATGGTTGTGTATCAATCTGGTCGTATGTCAGACAACTAGTAGCCGGAAAATTGTATAAAAATCTATAATAAAAATTAACTATTTGCAAAAGAAAAGTTTAAAAAACATGAATACATCAAATGATTCATAGTTTTATTACTAAAATAGGTATAAAAAACAATTAAAAGGCTTTAAGACATTAAATCCGAGTTACAGATGTTAAATATAAAAGCATATTTAACATCTGTAAATCCGATTTAATGGTTTAAAATCTTTTAATTTTTTGTTACACCTATTTTAGTAATAAAACTATGACCCATTTGACGTATTCATGTTTTAGTTTAACCATTTTAAGGTAAATTTGACGTTCTTTTACATACAGATTTTTCTATATATTTAAAGAAAAGTTTTATTTTCCCGTTATTTTGTATGATTCTGCGATCCGCATAGTAACAGTAAGACGCAGAGAGTCGTAATTCGATAACCAAGTGCAATTCCTCAAATGCATGTAAAACTTATTAAGGATGTTTTCAAATCCAAACTGCCTACTACCTGAGACATTTTTAAATTCCTTTTTATATGTAAACGTATTAAATAGACATGTATTCTTATTCAGATGTTATGTAATCAAACTCGGTTGTTCTTTGTTTATTGGTAAAGGCACAAGATTTTTCAGAAAATACTGTCAAAGTGCGCATTTTTAACCGAATTACCGTCGGGTCAGCACAGAAATGTAAAAAGAACTGCAATCTTGAGACAACAATTGCGTAAAACTCAAGGTAAAACCAATCCATTTATCGCAAAATGAAGAACACTGCACGATTACAAATCACTTCAACAATCATACCTGCAATTATCAAACTTTAATGTTTAAAAATGAGTCAGAACATGTATCAGAAAGTTTCGCGATATTGAGCAAGTAAAAATATTTTTTTGAGAGCCGCCGTAAGGATTTTGTAATAAATATTTACTTGGATTTTATAATAACATTTATTCGTCAAAAGTTATTTATGCAATACCGTCAAACTTTTTTTTTATTCGACACATACACAACTTTGTGAATTTAGACCCTTTAATTCCTTACTCAATAACGCGAAACTTTCTGATACATTTTCAGTCTCATTTTTAAACGTAAAGGCATAAAACTGGCTTTTCTATTGAAGCAATTTAGAATCTACAGTCGAACCTCTATTTAACGAACCTCTATTGTGCGAATTTCTCTATTTTACGAACTTTTCCTTTGGACCAAGAACATTTCGCGAATTTCTTCGTAAAATAACCTCCAAATAGCGAAGCGCACTCTCTATTTAACGAACTTTTCTTGGAATCTAAAATTTTTTTCTCCTTATTTGTCAAAATATTACTGGGCATTTCAAAGTTATTCTTTCTTTTAACACATTTTATGATGATCAATGACCATGAACAGGTCTTACCAGCACCTAACTCACCGAGAGTAGTAAAATCGCTGTGATTCTTTGCTTTTCATCCAAGAAGTGTCTGCCTCGTGTCCTTTAACTAGAGTCTGTCGTTTTCTAAGATCATTCAGTCGTGCTGGCAATTTCGGTTCTTTTAGCTCGAAAATATCAAAGAGAAAGTGCTTGGCATAAAAGAAAAAAAATCTTGATGTGGTGGATAAAAACGTGAAGAAAAAGAATATTGCTTTAAAATTTGGTATTCCTCCAAACAGCTTATCGACCACAATAAAAAATCGGGATTGTAATGTAAAATTATTTTTTTAACTGAAAATACAATGTATTTTCAGACAATGTTTTGTTTCATTCTTATTTCCGTTGCAAGTTTCTTTTTTAAGGGTAAAATATATAAAACAAATAGATATAATTTATACAAAAAGTATTATTAATTACTTTTCTAAAATTATATTTAGTGTTTATGGGTTTAAAATAGGCTTCATGTAGTTTAAAGTATTTTAAAAGGTGACTCTCTATTTAACGAATTTTTCATATAACGAACTTTTTTTCGGGATTTAGCGACTTCGTTAAATAGAGGTCCGACTGTAATAGCGTTTTCTATTTTTTGATAAATAAATTACTTATGGAGTTATAAGATATTTTGTGACGTGGCGACAGATTTTTTTTTCTTCCTTGGTCTTTCGCATCGGGAATTCGATTCAAAACACTTTGACACACAACTTTGACCGTATTTTCTCCAAAGTTTTCTGTTTTTACCAAAAAAGATTAATTTCTGATCAAAATTAATTCTGAAAGGAGTCGGAAAATAGCTCTTTTTGATTTGAGAACAGCCTTTTGCACAATTTTCCCACGATCAGAGCACCTTTTATTTTTACCAAAAACTCATTTGAAACACTTATTTTTTTTTTCTACATTATTTTCCACCTACAATTTTTTATTACTTAACAGAACATTTGATATTCTAGACTTCTCACGGAAAACAAGCTGAAAGATGTCAGGGCCAAGATATTTTCGGGCCTGCCGCACTTGAAAACTCTGTAAGTATATATCAGTGCATTTTGCTCCATTTTTCTCAACTAGCTTACAGTGATAAAGTAGCGGGCTTAATCTAAAAATTGCGTGATGTCGTTTGTTTCTTAATCCTAATTGCGCGGTGCGTGGTCGCTCACAGGAAACTTCCCTTTTGCTTGTTTGACAAATATTTATGGCCTTGCTTTATTCAGAGTTATGAAAGGAGGAATATGATATAATTTCATGCTTGTTAAGGGAGATTTATTTATTTATTTTGCTTGTAGGTTAAACAATAGGGTAAGCCGCTATTTAATTATTGTTGTCTTTTAAAAACTTGCGTAATTATATATCTTCACGTGTATAGTTGTTTATTTTAATGTATAAATACATAATTAGAGATACGCAAATTACGTATCACAAAATATATGATGCAATGAATGCGAAATTTCTCAATAAACGTGATTCAGTTGGAAATATATTATGTAAAAAAATATAATAATAATAAAATAAAAATAATAATAAAAAATGGTTGAAAAATAACTAAAGAGTACATTTTAGCAAATGAGAATCGTGAAATTGATGTTGACGAAGTACTGGGAAAGTGATGCCGTTTGCTTCTAATCCTAATTGCGCCGTATTCTGCCGCTTACAGCAAACTTCTCTTTTGCTTGTTTGACAAAATTTATGTTCTTGCTTTATTGAAAGAGTTATGAAAGGAGGAATATGATACAATTTGAATTTCACCCTTATTAAGGGAAAGTGTTTATTTATTTTGCTTGTAGGTTAAATAATGGACTAAGTTGCCTATGATTATACAGCAACAGATTAGCTTTAATTATTGATATCTTCAAAAACTTGCGTAATTATACATCTTTAATAATGTAAATAACATAATTACTGATACACAAATTAAATATCATTCAATAGGAATGAAGGCGAAATTTATTTAAAATCGCGATTCGAAAAGAAGTATATTTTATTAAGAAAAACAAGAAAAAAACACACACACACACAATTGAATGCAAATTGATAAAAAATAGAAGAACAGAATACAAATGAGAATGGTGATGTTGATGAAGTACTAAGGAAAGTGTTAAAAATTGCGTGATGCCGTTTTACTTCTTAACCCTAATTTTATGATGCTCTGTCGCTCTCAGCACATTCCTCATTTAGTCGCTTGACAAATATTAATATTATTGCTTTATTGAAAAAGCTATGAACGTAGTAATATGATATAATTTCGTTGCTTGTAAAAGGGAATTTATTTATTTATTTTGCTTTTAGCAGGTTTAATCTAAAAATTGCGTGATGCCATATTCTTCTTAATCCTAATTGCGTGGTTGCTGTCGCTCACAGCAAAGCGCGCTTTTGCTCGTTTGGTAATATTTATGTCCTTGCTTTATTCAAAGAGTTGTGAAAGAGGGGAATATGATATAATTCAGGTTTGTTAAGGGAGATTTGTTTATTTATTTTAGTTGTAGGTTAAACACAAAGTTAAGTCACTATTGATTATGCATCCACTGATTAGCTTTAATTATTGAAATATTTTAAAAACTTAATTAGTTATACATCTTTATGTATACATATTTATAGTCGTTAATCTTAGTGCATAAATAACATAATTAGAGATACGCAAATTATGTATCACCAAATAGTTGTAATGACTGCTAAATTTATGAATAAACATGATTCAATAAAAAATATATTATAGATATATATGTATGAAAGGATAAAAAGCCTTTAAAATTCCAAATTTAAATTAAAATCCGAAGTTTCTTTCTCCTAACTTTAAATCTCAATCTAAAACCAGTTTTACCCCTTGTAACTTTGTTTCCCAGCAATACATCTTATTACTTTCAAAGATCATTTTAGGACGATTCTTAAAAGTGAAACTGCTAATCTAAGCGCTTTTTGCAGGCATCTGTGGGTAGGGAAGATACGTCACAGTCCCTGGGAACTGAGCAGGCCTTGACCACAGATCAATCAAAACTTAATGAACCAATTAAATTAGATGTTCCTCCCAAATTAACAATTCTGCCCTCTGCTGGAAAATATTAGAATCTTCAGCATATTACCCAGAACACGTGCGAAGAAAGATGGAATTTGGCTATTTGAGATGCTAGCTAAACTTACGGCCATGTAATCTCCCAAAATCTATGCTGTTGGCTCCGGGACCGGCGATCGACTCGCGAATCAGATGTATGATGAGCGCCTAATAAATGAGTTCGATTCGCACAGAGGTTCCCGAGTCAATTTCTCATCCAATCCCAGCTTAACCATCATCTAGGACCAATACCACCTGGAATAATATTTATTTTATTATGATTTGCAGGCAATTCCGGGTGGACCTCAACTTGGAGGGGGGATATGAAAGGATAAAAAGCCTTTAAAATTCCAAATTTAAATTAAAATCCGAAGTTTCTTTCTACTAACTTTAAATCTCAATCTAAAACCAGTTTTACCCCTTGTAACTTTGTTTCCCAGCAATACATCTTATTACTTTCAAAGATCATTTTAGGACGATTCTTAAAAGTGAAACTGCTAATCTAAGCGCTTTTTGCAGGCATCTGTGGGTAGGGCAGATACGTCACAGTCCCTGGGAACTGAGCAGGCCTTGACCACAGATCAATCAAAACTTAATGAACCAATTAAATTAGATGTTCCTCCCAAATTAACAATTTTGCCCTCTGCTGGAAAATATTAGAATCTTCAGCATATTACCCAGAACACGTGCGAAGAAAGATGGAATTTGGCTATTTGAGATGCTAGCTAAACTTACGGCCATGTAATCTCCCAAAATCTACGCTGTTGGCTCCGAGACCGGCGATCGACTCGCGAATCAGATGTATGATGAGCGCCTAATAAATGAGTTCGATTCGCACAGAGGTTCCCGAGTCAATTTCTCATCCCATCTTAACCATCCTCTAGGACAATATCACCTGGAATAACATTATTTTATTATTACATGTATGAAAGACTAAAATTTGAACCCTTTCTTAAACTTAAACTTAAAATTACAATTATAAATACTAAAATTAAAAGACACAGCTATTGGTTCTTAATTTTAATTCTAAATCTAAAAACTGTCTTGTCGTAGTTTTGAGAGAAATTAATTAGCATCTGTATTGATCAGATGCATCAGCTATTATAAGAAAAGTAAAAGCAGTTTGTTAGAAATATTATGAATTTATTTACAACTTTGGAAGTAAAAAAAGGTTTACCTTCTATGTTTTAAGTTCGTGGATGCTTTATTGTTACAATCATCCCTTCGTCATTCATCCAAAGTTAACGAATGAATTAGTTTTTTAAAAAAATTATGAAATGTTCTTTCCAATTAAAAACAGTGAATCTGTTCCAGCACATATACCGCATGATATTTGTTTTGTATACTAACAATGGTATTTTAATATTGTCCACAATTACCTGTGAGTAAATATGAACGATAGCAAGCATTTGATTAATAGAAAATAAAGCAGTATATAAATTAATGTCAAACTGTTGTTTATATAAATATTTAATGTTGAGAAAATACTGGAAACTTACATGTATTTTCCTGCAGTATAATTCCCTGCCTTTTATAACAAATGTGATAAATATAACAAGTTGGAAATTGCTCGCCAAACGTGGCAAATGAGGTGCGTTCGTACTATAACTAGTTTTATAAATATTTTTTGCTCAACATATTGTACTAAATGTATATTTTATTGCACTTCAATAAGTGCATATCCATTTCAGTCTGTTCGAAAGGCATTATCATCATCAAAGGCAATCAAAGGCATTACATCATTAAAATGCACTTGCAATAATTTTTTCCCATTGGCCGTAACGTAACGGAAAACTTTTGACTGTCCCTGTCATTAAACTATACATGCGATTTTCATAAAATTTGAAATGACTCGACAAAATTTTACAACAATTATATGTTTAAAATTTCAGACCATTCGGAAGGTTGTAACATCATTAAAATGCACTTGCAATAATTTTTTTCCCATTAGCCGTAATGTAACGGAAAACTTTTGACTGTCCCTGTAATTAAACTATCCATCCTATTTTCATAAAATTTGAAATGACTCGGCAAACTTTTGCAATAATTATATATTTAAAATATCACACCATTCGGTTGGATAGTTTTTGCTCTGTTATATGCGGACGGACTGACGGACGAACTGAACGACGACTATAGATGCTACGTATTTATATAATTACGAACGCACCTAAAACGGATTAAATTAAATATTCTATAGGAAATGTAAGCAATATGAAGCATTTCAGTATTTTATACATGCTTTAAAAAACTTTTATAATTGAGGACTAAAAATGGAAAACGCTGAAAGTCCAAAAGAGGAAATTTTTCAAAGAGCGAAAAAAAGAAAAACTCCTACTTCTGGTACTTACAGCGTTTTCCATTTCACTTCTTTTTGGCTGTTAGTCAATACTTTAAAATGTAGGTACAAAGCTTCTTTTCATTTAGTGTTTAAACAGATAATATTATTATTTATAAAATTTTATTTTATTTATTTTTTTAATTTGCTATAAATATCCCATTGATGTAAACAATAACAGCATGAGCAAGTTGTGTAACGTCCACCAGCCACCGTGCGTCTTATCACTGACACTTTCAGCGGTCTCCACTTCACTTTGTGTGGCATATTTTACCAGCGATATCTTTGGACTTTTTTTTTAATTAATACTACTGGGGTTGACACTTCAAGCGTTCTGTTTGTTATACTTGGTATTTAAGACATTTTTTCGTTAAAAAAATTAAAATAAAAAAGATTTTCGATTTTTTGGTAATTTCAGCGTTTTTAATGTTTAGTCCTCAATTCACCCCCTCATATGATAAAATTCAACACATCTTTATACAACAGATTGACCATCAACTGTAACTTTAAGGGCTCTGCACCTTTTAAACGCGTCGAAAATTAAAAAAAAATTTAAAGTTTGAATTAGTCTATCTTCAAAGCTTTTTTTATGTATAAACATGAAATTTTGGATATTGATTAAACAGATTGTGCTTTGCAATATGCTACCATTAGAAATTTATTAACCCTTTACAGAATTTGTGTATTGTTGAAATCAAAATAGCTCTTTTTTTTATCCCATAAGTCATTGCGCGCATGATATCTTGAGAAAGTATGTATGGATTGGCATGAAATTTGGTAAATATACTAAACATATATGTGTGTTTAAAATGATCTACTCTTAGGCTAAAATTATTTCATTAACTATATAAAAAAAATATTTTCGTAAAAAAAAAATAAGTAAAAATTTTGTATTTTTAATGAATAAAAATAGTCATAACTAAAAATATTATCATTGTAAATACTTAAAAGTAGATCATTTTAAACACACATATTTGTTTCGTATATTTACCAAATTTTATGACAATCCATACATACTGTCTCAAGATATCATGCGCGCAATGACTTATGGAGTAAAAAAAAGAGCTATTTTGATTTCAACAATACACAAATTCTGTAAAGGGTTAATAAATTTCTGTTGGTAGTATATTACAAAGCACAATCTGTTTAATCAATATCCAAAATTTCATGTTTATACATAAAAATGTTTTGAAGATAGACTAATTCAAACTTTGAAATTTTTCGTTAAATTCCGTCGCGTTTAAAAGGTACAAGACTCCTTAAAAATCAGAATAATCGTGACTAAACTGGATGCTTTAAAATTATCGTTTTATTTTAGGATGCTTCGAACCAATCTGCTAACTTGCATCTCTAACGATACTTTCAACGGAATGGAGTCTTTGCAATTACTGTAAGTAAAATTATTTTTCGTCTTTTCTATTCTCAGTCAATACTTTCTAAGACAGACCGTTATAATTATCATCCCACTAATTATAGACTTCTTAACGAGCAAGTATTTTTAGTACCGATAAGTTTGATAAAGCCTGAAATCATATATTCCTTTCAAATTGCACCTTAACTGGATGTAATAAATTTTAAGGAGTCGTTCACCTTTAAAATGTGAAAAATTAATGAAACTTCAAAATCTTTGTTATCTTAAAAATTACTAGATCCACTTGTACATAACTTTAAAGAAATGTTTAAACAAGCTTTCTGTTTAGAGTTTTTGCTTTACAAAAAAATAAATACATTTAATTTTTATTAAATTTTAAGTCATTACAAATAGATACATATTTACCCAAGAACTGTTGCACTGTGTATAAGATAAAACTAATATAACTCATTTCTGTGCAATTACCGAAAAATGAAAAAAAAAACTGTTAGATTACAAAGTTTTTGAATAATAGCAGCTGCCAATTTCATGCGTTTGCGAACAAAAAGAAATAACTCAAAACAGAAATTTTTCGAGGAAAATAAATATCACTCATGTAATTAGAACATTGTATATTTTAAAAGTTAAAATGGGTGAAAAAGAAAAAATATAACTTTCGTTAACTTTTCATCTTTTAACCAGTAATTTTTCGATGAAAATAAATATCATTCATGTAAATAGAGCATTGTACATTTTAAAAGCTAAAGTGGATGAAAATGAGAAAATATTCCCTTAATCACCAAAATGTAATGAAATTCTCATTAACTTAAAAAGATTTTTTTAATTATATATAAAATCACGACGCACTATTACTTAGTAATTTATATTTAGCTCTTTTCATGAGTAACATTCATGAAAAACTACAATTATTTATTACTTTTTATTTTACTTCATCTGTTTCATATGTTATCAACTAAGTAAAGCTCATTAACATTGTTTAACGAAAAAAACAAATAAAAATAACATAATAATTTTAAATCAAAATCAAAAATTCCATGTAGGATGTGCCAATAACAAAATTTTCTTCTATCTCATACATTTTAATATTTCAAAATTCGCTATCAAAGTTTCAAAATTCAAGGATTCATCATAAGGATTCTAAAGTTATAGGTTCTTTCACTTTTGTGCATTATAAGCATCGCATTTTTCTAATAAATCATTGAATTTCTGCACGCACCTTCTTAGATGTCTGCAACGAAAATTTCCAACCCAAAGAGCATAACAGCGACACCTGTTGGGCAGTATACACCCAACCCTAATAAGGATCTTTTTATGTGAAAGTGTAACAGAATATGAAGTTTGATTAAATTCTGTACGTTAGTTATTAAGATATAGCTATCGCAAAAATCATGAAAAATGCAGCATAGCAGCGTCACTTGTTATAAGATTTACACGAAAACATAATCAGCACCAGCTTATGACGAGGGGTCTAACAGAATATGAAGTTTGATGAAATTACGTGCATTTGTTCTTGAAATATGACTATCGCTAAAATCGTGTAAATCTTTAAAAATTCAGTATAGCAGCGCCACCTATTAAGAAATTTACACCAAAATCTAACCAGCATCAACTTGTGTCAACGTCCAACTGGATCTGAAGTTCGATGAAAAGCCGTGCTCTGAATAAACGTGCATCTGAAAGTGGTAAAAAAAACGTGCAGCAAAGGAAAAAGGAACATTGAACGATGCCTTTACCTCAAGAAATTCCCATTTCAGTATAATTTGAACGAAAATTGTTTTAAAATATTGCTAGAATGAATAATTGAGGCAAGTTGCCAATTGCATTTAAATGCATTCATTTCCTTTATCAGGAAACGATGGGAAAATAATGACAAATTGGCGATAACGTCTTCTTGTTTAAAGCGACCGATTTAACTTTTGAAATATTATTGTGATGACATTTGCTTGCAACGCAACCTATTATTTATTTATTCTGCATGCCACGGGATACTATCATTTTTTATGATTTATTACTTTCTTTAAAATTTTGAATCCATATAAATATTTAAAGACACATTCGTGGAGACTTTTAGATTTATATTAGGATGTTTCCGTTGTTACTTCTCTGTGTTTTTTTCTTCCAAATAATCTGAGTAATTTCACAAAAAATAATTGTTCTGCCTATGTAATCGATATTATAAGGGACAAACGTGTCCGTGACGTTGACGTCATTTTGACGATGGCAATAGCAGACGATTAAATTTAACTTTTATTCACTTTTATAGTATTTTTTTTAACTTCTTAATACAGCACATTTTCAGTTTTTACGCAGTTCAATGGGAAAAAAATGTATTTTCAAATACAATTAGTTTGGAAATTATATCGCAAATTATTTGAAAACTGTATCGTAATTTACACATTTCTTGTTGTTTTTAGAATAATTTTCAAGCAACATTTTTTTTTTTCAATCTATCTCTATCGCTTGCAGACGATTACGAAAGAAAAATCCCGTTACACTTAAATTAACCCTTAAATGCCTGACTTTTCAGAAATCATTGTAATAATGTTTTTCGGCTTTCATTTTTTAAATAAATCATGGGAAAAATACTTTAAAAAAATCATATTTTGTTTTAAGTATAGTTTACGGCTAAAAAACAGTTTGTTACTAATCGGCAATACTGGTGTTTAATTGAAAAAATAATTTCCCTTGATAAATTTCTATAATATTAAACACACAAGAATTTTAGGAACTATAATAAGAAATAAATTTTACTTGCTCACTGCAGGTCAAAATAGGGTATTTCGCAAGCTTCCAAACAAAACAAAAAGAACAAGTAGCAACAATTGAAAAAATAAATCTATCTTTATTCTTAAACAGCACAAGTGTTGCCATCTACATGTTGAAAATCGATTTAATAATATTTTCAGAATGTATTTTATTGGCAACATTAGGCATTATAGTTCCAATATTATTCTAATAGTATTTTAGAGCTTAAATTGGTTATGTTGCCGAAAAGCAACACCAGGCATTTAAGGGTTAATATAAATAGCTCGTTATTTGCCTCCGGCTTACATTCCATAACGAAATTAAAACATTCATCAACCAATAAATAAAACAATAAAATATAAATAAAACACGAAATTTACTATACATTAAATTTAAGACATGTAGTTGAATTTCGTGCTTAAAAAACTGAAATGAACAGAATCAAAAAGGCTGCTTGTAAATAGAGATCTTTGTCAATTTCTTCGCAGAGGACAGGAAGTAAATATGAAAGTATCGCTTTTAATTCTTTTGAAATTTGTATGTGAACGAATGTTTGCTAGATTAATTTTAACACAATTATTCTAATTGATAAATAAATCCTATTAGATGTAAATTTCTAGTTTTACCCAGCTAGCTGGGTGAAGAAGGTCCACCGGGATAGCTCAGATGGTAGAGCATTGGCGGCTTCAGCCAAGAGATCCCTGGTTCGAATCCTGGTCCGAACATTTTTCGTCCAGTTGGAAATTTGCATCTAATAGAATTTTTACTATTTTTCCTATAAATATCATTTTTAGTAATGTTAGTGACCATTCTGAAAACATATATGAAAGGATAAAAACCCGTTTAAAATTCAAAATTCCAAATAAAATTTCAAAAATTTAAATTAAAATCCGAAGTTTCTTTCTCCTAACTTTAAATCTTATTCTAAAACCAGTTCTACCCCTTGTAACTTTGTATCACAGCAATACATCTTATTACTTTCAGATATCATTTTCGGATGATCTTTAAGAGTAAAAATAGCTGAGTTGCAAATTTTGTAGCCATGTGTGGTTAGCTCATCCCCGGGCGAGCCAAGTCCAACCCTGGCATCTGATCCCGAACAATCAATCAAAAGCTAATCAACCAGTTAAAGAAATGTTCCTCCAAAATTTACAACTATGCCCTCTTCTGGAAAATATGCTAAAGTCCAAGATATTAGCTAAAACCCGCGCCAAAAAGAAGGGAATTTGCACTTTTGAGATACCTGAAACACCTGTGGCGATGTAGCTCCTAAAATTATCACCTAACGGGCTCGAGGACGTCCAACCAGACTCGCGAATCGGACTGTAAGATGCGCAGCGAAATAAATGAGTTCGATCCATCAAAAGGTTCCCGAGTCCAATTATTATCCAAGTATGACACCCCAAGATGTCCTTGCATCTAAAAAGCCGCTTACGGACGCATGCTGGGAAGTGAACGGGCCACGACTCGCTCTACAGGTTCTGGAACGTGCGATATATTACATATATTAAATGAACAAGTCTATTAAAGTTGTAAAAAATAAATAAATAAATAACAGTAGACCCGTGCTAGGCTTTCTCGCCGCAATTGTTGAAATTATTTGTTGATACATTTCTTCATTAATTTATGATTAACTGTAATTTTATTCTATCAAACAACGTGTTTCCACGATAGATAAATATACTACGTAAAAAGCTGCTTGCAGAACCTTTCGAAAAATACCTCATTCATCGCTGTGTCTTTATTAAAAAAAAAAATAGTATGTGCAGAGAAAAAAGGATGTTAACATCAGAAATAATATATATGATTGTTTTTACCAATATTCTGTAAACCCTGTAGGCCTGGTTTATCTCCTTCTGTCTATAAAAGTAAAAATAGTTTTTAAAATAAAAACATCCTTTTATAAACTTTCGATGTTTATCTTAAAAACCACTCCTAATTCCATAACTGAAATTCATGTTGTTTTGAAAAAAAAAAAAAATTGCGATACAATACTTTGGCATGGTCCCCGAACTCGATTATAAGAAATTAGATGCCTTTTTTTACACATAATAGAAAAACAAGCTACTAATGAATTTTATTTTTAAAAATTACACTTTTTCTCTATTTCTTTTTAAGATATAGCAACAGGAAAGAAAAAAATGAAACACTGGAATTTCTAAATTGGTTACTCAATGTATAATCATAATTTAATTAATATGAAACTATTAAGTTAAAACATGAATACATTAAAATGATTCTCAGTTTTTATTACTAAAATAGGTACTAAAATAAAAAACTTCCCGAGCGCTTTCGACCAAGCCCTGGTCATCATCAATGGGGTGAAAAATGAGAATCTCTCATTTTTCACCCCATTGATGATGACCAGGGCTTGGTCGAAAGCGCTCGGGAAGTTTTTTACCATCTGATTATTGGTTTTAATGTTTTAAAACCTGTTAATTGTATTTTTAGCACCTATTTTAGTAATAAAAACTGAGAATCATTTTAATGTATTCACGTTTTAACTTAAAGTATTAAGGTGAATGTGTCGTTTCTCTTACATATAGTTTTCTATATATATTTAATGAAAATATTAATTTATGAAAATGTACTTTTAAATATATATATATTACACTCTTTATTTTTTTAATTATATTTTCTACTTTTAGTATTTAAAATGTTGCATTATATCAATTTCACAGCCAGTTGGACTTTTGGAGAGCGTGGTTTGGCACATAATTAAATCCATTATCGTTGTAAACTCGCATACAATTGTAAACATAAAGAATATTGGATGATTTTTGGCGAACTATAAAAAATATTTCATGAACGAATATTTGGCGATTTTAAAGAATATTTGGCGAGGGAAATGCCTTAAAATTAATGTATTAATTTATAATTAAGCTCTAAAAATATTAAAATGCTGTATTGTGATCAGGAACACACTTGTGAACATAACTTTTATAATTGTAACAGATCAAGAAGCAAGTGGAAAATCAATTAAAAAATTCTATCTTTATATATAAAAACCAAGTTCACTAACATAAAAGAGTCTAAAAACACTTGAATTAATTTTGACACTAACACATAGTCACATAGCAACGTCAAAAGACGCGTGATTTTAGCAAGGCTCATTTTTCTGTATGACCTTCCTTTTTATGGTGTAGTACATATTCGGACAGTCTGGCTGGCGGGAGACGTTTAACCCATTTGCATTTTAAACAATATAAATAGTTCCGCATTTTACTGCGGCTTTATTAAAATACGAAATTAAATTTTTACCAATAAATAAATAAGTAAAATTAAATTAAATAACACAAATTCAACAAATATGTATTCAAATTACATTCTTA
Source organism: Maratus speciosus (assembly GCA_963932465.1). Lineage (NCBI taxonomy): Eukaryota > Metazoa > Arthropoda > Arachnida > Araneae > Salticidae > Maratus > Maratus speciosus. Next base: position 227,955,309 of record OZ010797.1, on the reverse strand, counting down.
AACACTTGAATAATCAGAATCAGAAAGGTAAGTAACGAAATATTTGACGTTTTCTTCGGCTATTAGCTCTTGGCATGCAGCTAATACAAAAGTATCACTTATAATAAGTTTCAAAACTTTATTTGAATACATAATCGATATTTTTTCCTATAAAAACTCTTTTCTGTATTATCAGAAAGTAGTCTAAAAATATATTAAATGTAATAAATCTATTAAAGTATTTAATACGAAAATGATTTTCACATATTTTCTGTAACCTTGGGAGTCCGTATTCGATATCCTGGTTAATACAAAAGTGAAGTATATATTTTTTTTTAAATAAATATATGTGTTTTAAAATTGAGACTTAAATACTTAGTATTTGCCGAGAAAATACTTAACAAGAAAGAAAAATGATGCGTCAAGTATAGGTTATGAAACACTTTCCAACAAATCCTGAATAATGCAACAAAACTTCCCCGTTTAATAAGTTGAAATATGCAGTGTTGTATTCAGACACTTTTTTCCGGCAGGGATTTCTGTAGCTCCGACGCGGGACGTTATACAGTTCCAGGGGGGGGGGGGGGGGGGGATAGCACATTTTGACCATTGCAAACACAAAATCTCAAATCTTCCGGGGATACATGTCATTGCTCCGGGAGGGAATGTCCCCATTCCTGGCCACCCCCTGAAATTTCTTCCATACTGAAAATATGGTATCTAATTGAACCATTTGGAAACGCATAACTCCTTTGAAAACACAATTTCAGCAATTTCCATCTACAATCGGAAAATTATCGGAATTCTTTGTGCAGCCCTGTACGTGATATATAATAATCTATAAACTACATTCATTCAAAAATTTTGTCCCGTTAGAAAATTGATAATTCCCCTTCAGCAATTTCCACAAATAAGGAGAATGGTACGAGAATTCTTTTGTGTAGCCCTGTATACGAGGTATAAAATTTATACACACCGAATAACATGCAAAAAATTAGTTTAATTTAAAAGACCATAGTGAAATTGAAAACGCACTTCCAACAATTATTGCTCAAAAACAGTACTACTTATAACCGCTTTCTTTTGTGTGTCCCTGTAAATGAACGATAAATGCTATGAATACCCTATTTTATACCCGTAAGGCATGGTGACGTCACGGCGACGTCGTTGTGAAGTCACACTGTGATTTTGTGACCGTCGATGTGACGTCACGTGACGTGGATGTGACGTCACAGTGACTAGAATGCGAGGTCGTTATGGCCGTTTTAGAGGTCGTTTGTGACGTCACATTGTGACCACTCTGTGAAGTCACGGTGTGACTAATTTGTGAAAAGTGTGTCATTTGTGACTATTTTGGCATTAACTTTCTGACGAACCTGTGACGAAAGTGACAATGTTTTGAAGTCACACTGTGACCAATTTGTGAAATATGTGTCATTTGTGACGAACTTGTCATAAACTCTGTGATGATTTCAAATGAAAATCAAATTTCAAATTAATTGCTTAAAAGGCGCAAAGGCGAACTAGTGAAAAAGATTCCATGCTGGAACTCGAACCCGGGCCATCAGTATAGCGCACTTACATTCTACCGACTAAACCACATGGAACGATACCCAGCCTGGAAAATTTCTCACTATTACATGTTGGCAAGGCTACAAACGCAGCACAAGATGCAATATTTATCGTCAGCCACCGACATGGCGCAAACACGAAACTTAATTAAATCCAGCATCGATTGAAACTATATTAATACTTGGAAATTTTTTTCAGAGAGAACCATTCGCCTTGCATACAATATTTCAAATGAAAATCAAATTTCAAATTAATAGTGTAAAAGGCCATTTTAATTTGAAATTTGATTTTCATTTGAAATACTGTATGCAAGGCAAATGTTTCTCTCTGGAAAATTTTCCAAGTATTAATATAGTTTCAATCGATGCTGGATTTAATTAAGTTTCGTGTTTGCCCCATGACGGTGGCTCACGATAAATATTCCATCTTGTGCTACGTTTGTAGCCTTGCCAACATGTAATAGGGAGAAAATTTCCAGGCTGGGTATCGTTCCATGTGGTTTAGTCGGTAGAATGTGAGTGCGCTATACTGATGACCCGGGATCGAGTCCCGGCGTGGATATTTTTCACAATGTTGGCCTTTGCGCCTTTTAAGCAATTTATTTGAAATTTGAATTTCATTTGAAATATTGTATGCAAGGCGAATGTTTCTCTCTGGAAAAATGTCTAAGTATTAATATTGTGATGATTCTTGTCATAAAAACTACGATAATTTTAAAGTAAAGTTTTGTTTGAAATATAAAATTTTATCTTTTTACCGTACTTTTTAGCAAGATATCACTATTTTGGAGTCCTATTCTTCTAAAATATTTTTAATTTTCCATTTAAAAAACAATGCTTATTAACTGAAGTTCTAAGCTTGATCTTGAATTCAAGCTCAATATTAAGAATGTGTAAACTTTTTTTAATGTGTTATGATTTGTCATTGCTTTATTAAATACGAACATGGAGTCTAACGGACATTAATACAACTGTTACTTATAGAACTACATGATAAGCCCTATTTATTTAAATTTTTTATTCCCATATATATTGTATTTTGTGAATATGAGCTAATTAGATTTGGTATGTTTTATATGAAAAGACTGATCTGGGAAATAGAAACAACAAGTAAGATATAGCATGCGTTAGGCATAGATTATAAAACACTTTCCAACTCTTTCTAAATGTTTTAACAAGACATCTGGGGAAATAACGTAAATAAGATAACTAAGTAAACATGTAAACGCGTAAAACATTTGAAAAACTGATTTACGCAGTTACCATCCACTAAGGTGTAAAAAAATCATAATTTTTTTAAAAAGAATAAAAAAAATCGGATTTTTTTTATTTAAATCAGATTTTTTTGATTTAAATCAGATTTTTATGATTTTTTTCCCAGCGTTCAAATACTGAATAGCTATCATGAGTTTTAGGTTTCCGAAACAATTACACCACTAATTGCTAACATAATCTATGTTTTTACACTTTAACGAATAAAATTATAATTGTTAGTTAGTAATTACAGAAATAAAAACTGCAAATTAGTAGTTTCATTAGGTAGTATTATACAATAATGTTATATACATTAATATTGTAATAATTATGTAAAACTTTATAAACACTAGTGATACTTAACATTTATGAAAATTATTAACTGCATTTTATATTAAATTGCTAACATTACTTCAAATTAATTATTAAACAATCAACTCTCTAATTAGGAACATATTATATATTTTTAAGCCTTAATTATTAAAATGATAATAATTCATTTTAGAAAGAAAAGGGACAGGATGCTAGTTCAAAAAGTCCTTCCGGCCAGTGCCGGGAGGAAGAGGTAGCTTTCATAATCCTTATTTAAAAAAAGCCAACTTATATCATGCAAACACACGAAGCTCAATTTAGTGGAAACCGAATATAGGAGATTCAATACTAATTTTTATCAATATAATGAATGAGAATTTCGCGAAATTAGTCAGCTTTATCCAAGCTGCTTTTCTTTAAAGTAACTTATATTTGGCTGCCAAATTCGGCAATTTCTTAAAGTGTCTGTCATTTTAAGACAACATGGTGGATGAGGCTAAGCAGTGAACTTGGTCGAGACCTTAGTAATTGCTGTGCACATGCTCACTCACATCGGAATCGGTTAATATATAGGAGTGCTGTCGCATGCAAAAAATCAGATTTTTCAAAATGTCACCCACAATAGAAATTGAAACTGCTATATCTGAGCCATTTTTTAAGGTAAAGACAAACAAAAAATGCTCCTGAATCCTTATATCAAGATCAAATACTTAAGAAAGAAACCTTTTACAATTTCTAATTTTTTTGCACCTCACTTTAAATATATATATATTTTTTAATTTAATGGCCGCCATTTTGAAACAAGATGGCTGATGAATCTGGCCAGCGAACTTGGTCGAGGTGTTGATGTATACTATCCACATGCCTTCTTACATCGAAATAGGCGAATACGTGTGTTATCGCGTGACAAATACAAGATCGTTTCAAAATGTTAGCCATGCTAGAAATTCAAAGTGCTATAAATCAACCATTTTTTAAGATATCAACAAAAGAACAAATTTTCAGAAACAAAAACTGCTCCGGAATCTTTGCATCAAGGCCAAACACATAAAAAAAATCTTTTTCATTTTCCAATTTTTTAATACCTCATTTTGAATTTTAAATTTAATTTTTTTTAAATAGCAACCCTTTTGAAACAAGATGGCGAATGAAGCTGGCCAACGAACTCGGTCGAGACAATGGTATGTACTATGTACAGACCAAGTTACATCCAAATAGGTTCATAAATACGCCTGTTATCGCGTGACAAAAATCAGGTCGTTTTAAAATGTCAGCCACAAGAGAAATTCAAAATGCTATTACTCAGCCATTTTTTTTTTAGATATAGACGAAAGAAAAACTGTTCCGGAATCTTTGTATTAAGGTCAAACACATACAAAAAAAATCTTTTTCATTTTCCAATTTTTTGGTATCTCATTTAAATTTTTTTATTTTTTTATTTTTTTAAATGGCCGCCATTTTGAAACAAGATGGCGGATGAAGCTGGCCAACGAACTCGGTCGAGATATTTGTATGTACTATGTACACACCAAGGTACATCCAAGTCGGTTCATAAATACGCCTGTTATTACGTGAGAAAAATCAGGACGTTTCAAAATGTCAGCCACGCTAGAAATTCAAAATGCTATAACTCAGCCATTTCTTAAGATATAGACGAAACAAAAACTGCTCCCGAATCTTTTTATCAAGGTCAAACACATAAGAAGAAAATATTTTTTCAATTTTCAATTTTTGGTACCACATTTCAAATTTAAATTTTTCTTAAAAATTTAAATGGCCGCCATTTTTAAACAAGATCGCGGGTGAAGCTGGCCAACGAACCCGGTCGAGACATTGGTATGTACTATGTATAAACGAAGTTACATCCAAATCGGTTCATAAATACGCCTTTTATCGCGTGACAAAATTCAGGACGTTTCAAAATGTCAGCCACGCTAGAAATTCAAAATGCTATACCTCAGCCATTTTTTAAGATATAGACGAAACAAAAACTGCTCCGAAATCTTTGTATAAAGGTCAAATACATAAGAAGAAAATATTTTTCCATTTACAATTTTTTGGTACCACATTTCAAATTTAAAATTTTAAAAATTTTTTTAAATGGCCGCCATTTTGAAACAAAATGGCGGATGAAGCTGGCCAACGAACTCGGTCGAGAGACTGGTATGTACTATGTACACACCGAATTACATCCAAATCGGTTCATAAATACGCCTTTTATCGCGCGACAAAATTCAGGACGTTTCAAAATGTCAGCCACGCTAGAAATTCAAAATGCTATAACTCAGCCATTTTTTAAGATATAGACGAAACAAAAACTGCTCCGGAATCTTTGTATAAAGGGCAAATACATAAGAAAAAAATATTTTTCCATTTTTAATTTTTTGGTATCACATTTCAAGTTTTAAATTTTTTTAAAAATTTTAAATGGCCGCCATTTTGAAACAAAACGGCGGATGAAGCTGGCCAACGAACTCGGTCGAGACATTGGTATGTACTATGTACACACCGAATTACATCGAAATCGGTTCATAATTACGGGAGTTACAGTGTGACATAGGTCAGATATATATATATATATATATATATATAGATATATATATATATATATATATATATATATATATATATATATATCAATTTTGAACGGAGGGTGGTTTCGGGGTCTGGGGGTCATGATCGATGAAAATATACCAAAATTTTTTGAAATCGCTTTCCTCCGAACGGCTGCAATAGGTAGCTTTTTTGTAAAGAAAGCTACCTAAAAACGGGCACTATTTCATGAGGAAATATATTAGTAATGTGTTTAGTAATGATGTAAGGGAAAAAAAAAAGAATATTTTATAGCATTATAAGTAAAGTGTCCTTAATTTTTGATAATTTTATGAATAACAAATTGAAAAATACAATTAAATAACATATTTTAATAATATCCTGTTTTTTCTAAAGAAATAAAGTTCCATATTTTTGCAAGATTTTTTCCACATGAATTTAGAATACTGTTGAATGGGGAAGTGTTTTACAAGAAATCTCTGGCTACAACTACAGGTAAATTTCAACTTTTTTTTCTTTTTTTAAGGCAGGGTGCATTTTGCCAATTTCAAAAGGGGCATGGTGTGGCACCATTAAAAAAAATGGCCTAGAAGAAGCAGTATAAGTAATTATAGAATTAATAAAAACTGCAAATAAGTAATTTCATTAGTTAGTAGCACAAATAACAAAACTAACAAATATTATTTGCAGCTCATTTTGCATTTGTATTTAGGAAAATTTCTGTAAACCACCAAAATCTATACTTACATACAAGTACGTGTATGCTAACCAAAAGAAAAAAAAAAAAAAAAAAAAAAAGAGTTAAACCCATTCATATATCATATAGAATAAATATAAGTTAGCCACTAATATCTGAAATCCTCAAAATATTTAACTAACAGCATTATTACCTCTATTAGCTTTCAATGGTTCAATTTTTTAATATATATGAGTTACAAAAAAAAAAATAATAATAATAATAATAATAAACATTTATTTAACCTATGCCAAAGAAGCTCTTGCTGTGCTTAGCATTTTTATACCAATTATTTCCTTTTCTCTTATGCATTCATTTACAATTTAGCTGCTGAGCAGATGTCATTCTTTCATTCTTCTTTAACTTGAGATTTCTATTAATTACTATTTATTCTTTTACTTGTAGAAATGTAATTATACTTGCTATGTGTATTTTATATAAAATAATGCATAAATTGATTACCTAAAGGGGATTATGACATTGCAAATTATGTTAGATTTAAATATCATTTTTAAATGAAACTGTTTTAATTTGGATAAAAACTTAAAAACAATGCTTTTTACAAACTCAACTGTTTTTAATTTTTTTACAATACTAATGAATTAAGCTTAGAAACAATTATTTAAAGCTCTTTTTTTGTTTATTCATAAGTCAAAATACCTGTAGAAACTTTCAAATTATGTTCATGTTAGATTTTAATACTTTTTTTTTTTGACATTTTAAACATTTAGAAAATTTTTGATTTTAATCAATGATTTTTTTTTAAAAAATCGGTTGATTAAAATCATGATTTTATCACTGATTTAAATCAACCGATTAAAATCGTTGACACCCTACCATCCACAGCCAAATATGTTTTCTAATTCTTTTAAACAGTCCTGTATTTGATCTGTAGATTGATATATATATATATACTATACAATGGAAAAATTTAGTTTATCAAGGAAACGCATAACAGGTTGAAAGTCTCTTTCAGCAATTTATACTAATATATGGAAACATACTTAAATAATTTTGTACAACCCTGTAGTTTACCTAGAACCTTTATTACACGCCACTATTTAGTTAAAATTTAGTTCAAGCTAAAACACTCTTAAAACTGCTGAAATCACATTTCCAGAAATTATAATTCATAGACGGCAACGTATCCAATTCTTTGCGTGACCCTGTATATCATTTTATCTATCTACTACAAACATTTCTTAGTAAATTAAATACAGTGCAGCGTTAAAATGCATAACTTATTTAAAAACCACCTTTAAGCAATACCCAGTAACCCTTATGAATACTTTTGTATAGTCCTGTATATGAATTATAGCATATATATATACACCATATACTATGCATAAATGTAGTGAATCATAAAAGTGCATATCATAATTAAAAATGTATTTCCAGCAATCATCGCTAATGAACAGTACTTCGGATACAATATAGTATCTGAAATATTTTGTGTGTCCCTGTAAATGCTATATACACTTCGTATTATACATGAAATAATTCATAGTATGTAAACCTCAACGACGTATATCAATTTCATTACATATCAAATAGATTAACATAAATAAAGTACGCCGCAAACAATTCCCTCCACCCCTATATCATTATGTATTGGAATTCCTTTTTTAGCCCTGTAAATGAACAATAACTATTCTTTGCATCGCATATTCTATGGAATGCACATTTTAGTGCGCTTCATAAATGCATATCAATTTATTCTGTTTGAAAGCGTGTAAAATCATTAAAAATCATTTGAAACGATTTTTTTCCCACAGGCCGTAATGTAATGGAATACAATTGACTGTCCCTGTAAATGAACTAAACATGCTACAAACTTCATTACAAATAGGGGTCTTGCTATGGTAAACGTCAATAACATCCAAAAATTTTAAGTCAATCCGAGTATATTTACGCGAGTTAGAGCGCGGACAGACGGCCAGACAAACCGAAGTCATAAACACTTTTCAACTTTATCGGGCATGAAAAACACTTTATTTCAATTCTTAAATATTATATTTTATTTTTTAATGCCAATAAAATAAATGTATCGAAAATGTAGAAAATGAGTTTACAATCAAAGAAAATTTAATAACTGACTCTGAATGTCTACAATTAAATGTTTGATTAAAATCACAAACAGTAAAAAAAAACGCTTAAATACAATTTTAAAAAAATATAGCAATTTGAAAAACACTAAATAATTAGTATTTATAATTGTACTATTAAACAACAACAAACTATAATAGATGAATTAAATGCATTTAACAATTTCTCAAAAATCTTTCCATCGCCATATTGCTTTTGAAAGGAATACCAGATCAGTCATTGCATATGACATACAACTATTTAACTCATGTAATAATCTGTCAAAAAGGAACAAAAAATTTAAATTAAATAAGACATACCTTTTAAGTTCCATAAATATTTTAATATCCGTATTTTATCCTTAATTGTCAGGCATATTTCTGTTAGCTTAAAAAAACTAACTCTCCGTGTCAGAAGTTCTCTGATCCTTATTTTATTCTGCGGTTTTCATCGAGCGCAGACGATATTTGACCAAGCAGGTGCTCCTACTGTATTATTATAATTTTTTTTTTTTTTTTTTTTTTTTTTTTTTTTTTTTTTTTTTTTGTACACAACAGAGTTTAAATGCGCAGTAATTTTACCTTTATGAGAGTATCTGTAATGAAAATTTTCTATTTGAATGAAACACCTGCCTTTTTTCTTTCTTTTTTTTTAAAGTACAGTTTGTTTTACACCTAATAAATAAATACGTATCTTCTTAATAAATGAAAAGAGAGTATACAGGATAAAAAAATTTTCTTTGTCAACGTGTCATTTTTTTCATATTCATTTTCTGTAGAATAAAACAATTTTAAAATAACTTTTTTTAAAGTCATATCTCTAAAACACGAATTTGAAATACGAATAATTATATCATGGGTTTTGTATAAAATTTGTATACATATTTTTTCGGAAAATACCAATTTTATTTAAAAAGTCTGAAAGAAGTAGAATTTAAAAAAAAATAGTTATTTAAAATAGTTAAACACTAACAGGAAAAAATATGACTTGAATGCAAATTCTAAAGTAAGAAATGCATATATGACTAAACTCTGAGTATTCTTTCTACGTGTTCATTAAAAGCTACAGACTTAATTGTAATAGAAAATTTTAGTTTGAAACCACAGAAGGGTTTAGAATACCACTGGTCGACAAAAAATAAAATAAAATAAAATAAAATAAAATAAATAAAAAAATAAATAAAACAACTTCCTCCCTGAAAACTAAATATGTAAAGTGTACAAATGTAATATTCCTAATTCTAAATATGTTATCCAAATTGCTCCAATACGTACCATTTTCCCGAGAAACATTTTTATAATAATAACAATCAGTGAAGGATTAAATTGCAATGGTAGATAAAATTGAAATCATAAAAAAGTATACTTTCACTGTCTTAAATAAGAAATTGATAAAATATAGCATGAAAATCTAGTTTGTTGATACTTCTACCGTGCATTTTTTTTCTGCCCCCCCCCCCCCTCTCTCTCTTTTCGTGTCCGAATTTACTATTTCCTATCCACTAATATATTATCATTCCTTATGTCGCTGTAACTCGGGCATGTAATATTTCTGTTCATTTTCAAAGATTTTTGATGTTCATATTTTTGTCACACTGTGACTTACAATATGGTGATTTTTTTCGTCACAAATGTGACGTGACGTACGTTACATGCAGTGTCATAACAGTGACGTCACAATTTTTTTTAATTGCCAGAAAATATAATTTTACATAAATAACATGTTTTGAATATTTTTTGTAATTTTTCAAAGTTTTCTAAGAAGTTCACATCTCAGTCACAATGTGACATCACTGAGTGGTGGCATTTTGGTCACAGATGTGACGTGACCACAGTGACTCACAGTGACGTCACAACGACGTCACCGTGACCATGCATGCTATGAGGGTAGTAACAACCTTGTAGTAAAATTCAGTGATTTATATCAATTTCAATAGATTTGAAATAGCGTTAAGTCATTAGAACACACTGCAATCAAATTTTGCCCATTGACCCTAATGTAACAGAATTGTTTTCAGTGCCCCTGTAAATGAACTAAAAATGCTACACACTTTGTATTCAATAACAAACACGCCATGGCAAACGTCATTAACATAGATCAATTGCAGGAAAATCTGAGTATATTTACGCAAGTTAGAGTGTGGACAGACAGAGGGCCAGACAGCCAGACAAACCGAATTCATAAACACTTTTCAACTATTGGAAAGTGTTAAAAATGGGAACATTTAGCTAAAATATCTGTTATAATAGTGTGCCTTTACATTTTTTTTTCTTTCTTTAAATAACTATGCATGAGTGACTTCTCATTTTATGTGCTTACTTTCAGTTAAATTCCCCTAATCTCTCTGATTAATTCGCTTTCCGCAAATTAAGCATACCTTAATGGACAAGCAAGGCCGCATTTATATCATCCCAACTGACAGCCTCGTCAGTGACGGGGCTATTCACAGAGATTAAAAGAATTGTGCCTTAATGAATGGTACGAGTCGGTTTATAAATCGCAAGCAAGTACATTAATGCCTATTATTAGCATGTCTGCTGAACGAAAAGGGGAAAATAATACTTTCGAAACAGATGACAAATTAGCTGGAGCAAGCTCAGAAAGTATCGGTATCTTTCCTATTGTCGGAGTAAGATTTCTTTATATTTCTATGAGGAAATTTTTTATGCTAAATTACATACTTAGAGATATAGTTTATGATACTTACATTGATAACTGTTATATTATCGCAAACCCTCTAATACAATGTTTCTCAATCATTCTTATTTTAAAGCACACTCGAACCCAGGTTTTCAGGGCCGAAACTAGCCTTTTTTGCGCCCGGGGCAAACATGAATTTTGGCGCACCCCCCCCCCCCCCCCCCACCACCACCACCACCACCCACCCCTTTCTTCCTCAAAGTATATTTACAAAGAGAATTTTACTAATTTTCTAATGGCCGACTTATTTTAAAATTTAAAATATGTAATCATAAAATATGCAATACTGAACTTCGTAAATTGAATGTGACGTTTGTTGCAATTATAGTTCGTTCACATAAAAGAATTCGCATGTATTACCGGCTGTTTACAGTGCTTGCTTAAACAGTAGAGTTCCGATTATCCGGGCCCCGCTTAACCAAGTTTCGCTTTAACCGAGTTATTTTCTTCTGATGGACTGATGGATTCCATTATTATGAAACAGCCATTATAAATGAAGTGTTAGGTGAAGATGAAAGAGCAGTCATAAAAAGTTTTTAATGAATTTTTTTTTTTTTTTTTTTTTTTTTTTAAATTATGGCTATTTTTTTTCCCATTCTGACCAGAAAATCAGAGTTCAAACTTTTTACGACTGATCTTTCATCTTCACCTAACACGTCATTTATAATGGCTGTTTCATAATAATGAAATCCATCAGTCCATCAGAAGAAAATGATCTATTCCAAAAGTATAATCTTTCACTTGGCTCTGGCGCCCGGGGCACATGCCCCCTCTGCCCCCCCCCCCACCCTTAGATTCGGCCCTTCAGGGTTTAACTTCCTTTCATACTACAACTTGTCCACAATTAAACGACCCTGTTTTAAAGTTGTCTACAGACGAAATTATTGTTCAGAATGTTGTGAAATTTTGTGGAGGACATAATAAAGGTATGGGAATTTGTTTAAGCGAAAAAAACAGTAGTTCAAAATTTTGCCGATTAGCATACGTTTACGATAGTTTACAAATCGTATTACAACCAAACGTGTACCACATGACTATAATCATTTTCAGATACCATCTTGAATCTTAACCCTTAAATGCCTGATTTTTCAAAAATCATTGTAATAATGTTTTTCGGCTTTCATTTTTTAAATAAATCACGGGAAAAATACTTAAAAAAATCATATTTTGTTTTAAGTATAGTTTATGACTAAAAAACAGTTTGTTACTAATCGGCAATACTGGTCTTTAATAGAAAAAATAATTTTCCTTGATAAAATTCTATAATATTAAACACACAAGAATTTTGGGAACTATCATAAGAAATAAATTTTACTTGCTCACTGCAGAACAAAATAGGGTATTTCGCAAGCTTCCATACAAAACAAAAAGAACAAGTACACTGTAAAAAAAAATCTGTAGTTCTACAGATGTAAAAATACATGCTTACTAAACTTTCACCTGTAACTGTACGAAAAAAGCTGCAAATCTACAAAACTAGTTTCTGTAAAGCTACAAAAATCTGTAACTTTACAAATGAATCTGCTAAAATTTCAGTAATCTTACTAAACTTTTATTTGTAACCCTGGCTGCAGTTACATGAAAAGTTCTCGGAATCCCAGTTTCCAAAAAAATTCTTAGTAACCTTACAGATTTTTTTATTTTCGGCGCAAAAGTGTGTCTGTTACATGAAATTTTGTTGTTGCCGTTACATGAAAAATTCTAGGAATCCCAGTTTCCTAGAAAAACTTTAGTAACTTCACAGATTTTTTTTTTTACAGTGTAGCAACAATTGAAAAAATAAATCTATCTTTATTCTTAAACAGCACAAGTGTTGCCATCTACATGTTGAAAATCGATTTAATAATGCTTTCAGAATGTATTTTATTGGCATCATTAGGCATTATAGCTTCAATATTATTCTAATAGTATTTTAGAGCCTAAATTGAGTATGTTGTCGAAAAGCAACACCCGACATTTAAGGGTTAAAATAGTATGTTCCACGTTGACCGCAGTGTGTTCTGGGAAATGCTAAGAACATCTTGGGAAATGCTGCATTTAAGATCAGCTAAAGTTAATAAATAAAATTTCGAAACTATAGTAAATGAATGCTAAATGTATAATTCATTAAAGAAATTTTGAACTCTTTTTTTTTTTTTTCGCTTAAACAAATTCCCATCCCTTCTGTAGACAACTTTAAAGTGGGGTCGTTTAATTATGGACATCCCTATATCGAGGACGATTTAAGCTTTCACAGTTTAGTATTTTTCGCTATCTCTCATTATTTTTTAAGACAGCGTCGACAACTTCCAATTTTCGACACTAGGAGCACTGCAGTCACTCGCCTAGGATAGCGCATGAGCCATTTACAACAGGTTGAAACTTATTACACAACTTATTACATCTACGTTTATCTGTCAAAAAGCTGTTTGAATATATTAATACATGGAAATTATATCCAGAGAGAAACATTCGCCTTGGATACAATATTTCAAATGAAAATCAAATTTCGAAGTAATTGCTTAAAAGGCGCAAAGGCCAACATAGTGAAAAAGATTCCAAGCCGGGACTCGAACCCGGGCCATCAGTATAGCGCACTGACGTTCTACCGACTAAACCACTTGGAACGATACACAGCTCGGAAAATTTCTCACTATTATATGTTGGCAAGGCTACAAACGCAGCACAAGATGGAATATAATTCTCTCTGGATATAATTTCCATGTATTAATATAGTTTCTATCGATGCTGGATTTAATTATGTTTCGTGTTAGCCCCAGGTCGGTGGCTCACGATAAATTTTCCATCTTGTGCTGCGTTTGTAGCCTTGCCAACATATAATCTATATATATATTACGCTAACGTACGTGGCACAGAAATCGCGATTATTTGTTATTGTCTAATGGCAACGCCCGAGAAACGCATCTCATTGGTTATTGTGAAAAGTCCTTTGGCAAGATTTAGGGCGATCGGGCTTATTTACATTTCGCCGTAGAGGAGGAAAGAGCTCCATGATGTTTCCCTCTTTCGTTGAAATTATAGAGCTTCAAAATATCATTTGAAATGCCCGTAAAAGATCTCGGTGAATATTTGAAAGTGAAGAAGAAGCCGAATTAAGAACAGAAAATTGAAATAGATTGAATCGGGAATAAAGTTAAACACAGAGCATAAGCGATCGCTAAAATAGGCTTAATAAACGCAGAGTGCACGCGTTGCTTCTGAAATCCAAATTATTGATTTAAACGTTCCGGGGTGCACAACCGTGGAACTTTGAGTAAAACGTGCAATTTCTGCAAAGCACTATATTAGAAATGCGAATTAATCAGCAGCAAGAAATTTTAAAATGTTGTCATGACGTCAAGTAATTTTGTTTATTTCCTTCTGTACGGATCTGCGATTCGAATTTCAGGTTCATTTAAGAGTATTATTATGGGCCTACCAGAAGTAAGATACAATAAAACCTGCTTAGACGGAAACGACCAGTGATAATCCGTTTTATGCAGGTTATTTAAATTGAACAAAGCATAATAACATTTTTGGGGAGAGAGGGAAGCTGTAACTTTTTTTTGTTGTTGCTTATTGCAGGATTCAATTAGAAACAGGCTTTACTCTATTAGAAAATAAATTTGCTGGATGGTACTTTTTAAAACATTCTATATAGTAATATTTGCTTACAATTTTATTATTTCTTTTCCAATTATTACAGTTTATGTTGTATTTGTAATTGCTTTTTCATCTACAGATTTTAAATAAAAAATTAAATTATTGAAAATATAATTAAATTTTAATTGAATTCATCAATTAATTTGGAATAAAAAGAGCATGAGACATATAAAAATGGAAAAACTTAACCTGTGAATTTACACAACTTTGGAACTGAACAAGAGTCGGGCCCTGGTAATTTGGGGTCTCCACTCCCACTCCCCTCTGCATGCAATGCACCTGCGATAAAAATTTCAGATTCATTTAAGAATATTATTAAGGCCCGGGCAACGCCGGGCGGGTCAGCTAGTAGTGAGAAATTTTCCGAGCTGTGTATCGTTCCAAGTGGTTTAGTCGGTAGAACGTCAGTGCGCTATACTGATGGCTCGGGTTCGAGTCCCGGCTTGGAATCTTTTTCACTATGTTGGCCTTTGCGCCTTTTAAGCAATTACTTCAAAATTTGATTTTCATTTGAAATGCTGTTTGAATATATCTTAACTTTATTTTGCACTCTGTGCGTTGTAATTAATATCCATCTGTTATATTTATGAAACCTGTTTTTCTAAATCTTTTTTTAAGGGGTCTCAGGATTCTTAAAGCTTTAAAATTTTCGAAATTTTAATTCTTTTAGATATTAAACTACTATCCTTTCTGAACATTTTGGTATGAATGTTTCCTTGAAATTCCTATTAGAACAGAAGTTATGGCTTTTAGAATTATACACGCTCAATAGCTGAAGCGGCGTTTCAGAAACTTTGAAGTCAATTTTCTCCAAATGACGTTTTTGGGCATAACGCGCACGATATCTCAAAAACTTCTGAATTTTTTTTCATGAAATTTTCAAAACATATGTTTCATGTTAGCCTGCATAAACTGAACCTAAATTTTCCTTCTTATTGTTCAGAAATATATTCTTTATAGGTGATTATACTGTTGAAAATTTCTAAATTTTACATTAACTAAATACAATTTTGTAATAAAAATAGAAAAATTCTTTAAATACAAATTTATTTAGGTATAGAGTAATTATTGCAATGTGAAGCATAAGTAGGACCCAAAATTTCCCTTCTACTTGCAAAATTTATTTTGTAATCGTGCGCATAATCTGTTATGCCGATGTTCCACTCATCAAATGTCTGACATTTTGACTGTAAATTCTAATTCTGCATCTTGTAATATACATGAAATGAAAGAACATACTTATATCTTTCATCCTAATATAAAATTTTGTCTTAAAATCAATTACATTTTAAGATATTATATGTTGAAAATGAACTTTTTTTTCGATTTTTCCAATTTTAAGAGTCCTGAGACCCCTAAAATGATTATACCAGTTGTGTTGATTAATATTTCAATAAACAACATCAAACAGCATAATTTTTTTTCATAATTTTTGTCAAATACTTGCTTTTATCAGCAAACGCTGATTTCAAAATATTAAATTGAAATAGCCTTTTACTACTGAGTTATTTTATAATGAAAAAATGATTTTTGTATTCCTTGATATTTTTCTTAAACAACATAGTAAAAATTTCTATTAACTTGAAGTTTATAAATTCTTTATAAAGTAAAACCAGATCTATTTTGAAAAAACAAATGAAGGCGTGAAAACATTTAGAATTTATATATAAAGGAGCAGCACAATTTTATCTATTTTCATCCCATAACGCAGGATATTCAGAGATAAATTATGTTTCACGTCACAACGGACAGCTAAAATTATTAATTACCATGCAGTCTGTAGTTGATTGCGAAAGGCATAAATCAAGCTTCATGTAAGGATAGGCATTCATAAATAGGCATAGTACATACTAAAAAAAAAAAAAAAAAAAAAAAAAAAAAGTTATATAACTTTTTTATATACATAATGTGTGTTTCTTAAATTTGTACTCCATTTCGGCCGTTTTTCTATAAATTTCTCTTTTTTCATTTTTTAATACTTTTATAAAATTCACTATGCATTATCATTCTTAAATCCACTATTTTTGTATTTAAATATGCACTGTTAAAAATTTTGCAGCATTCTGGCAGATCATTCGACCGTTTTTTGAAAAAAAGGTTTCATAACCATAATTTAGCTATATTCTGACCATAAAATGGCCAATAATATGGTCAGAATAGTGTTAAAATTACGGCTGTGTCACTATTTTCGGAAAAAACGGTCAAATGACCTGCCAGAATGCTGCAAATTTTTAACAGTGTGGTTTACAAACTTATGTTTTTCAGTAATTATGATAAATATAACGTGTTGCTACTGTTTTTTCAGCACATATTATAAATGTAAAATTTTATTTGTGTTAATATTACTTTTAAAATCAAGATGTGTTTTTCTTTTAATAATTAATGAAGAAATTTTTATATAAAATGTGAAATTTTGACGTTGACATAAGTTGTTGCTTGGTGGTTTTGATGTAAAGCGCCCAATAGGTGGCGCTGCTAGGCTGCATTTTGCTCGATTTACACGATTTCAGCGGTAGTCATATCTCAAGAACTAATGCACAGAATTTCATACCTTCAGAATCCTCATGATAGTCATAGATTGCCATTTAATTTTGGTAGTGTGATAGCGAATTTTGAAGTATTAACATTTATGAGATAGAAGAAAGTTTTAGGATTTGTAAATCTGACTAGTTTGTTCAACGATTTAAATATGTTTGCATTTTCAATAACGAAAGTATTAGCATTCGGATTGTAAAAAGAGAGAAACTGGAAATTATAATGAAAAGATTTTTTTTTTTTTTTTTTTTTTTTTTTTTTTTTTTACTGGATAAATTATTATCTGTACCACTCCAACCTTGAATACAAACTAAAAATTAGTTTCCATTTGTTTGCATGATGTTGAATTTCCTTTGCTTTTTACTTTCTTCTATCTTTACAAGAAGAAAGTATGTATTGGATTCATGAAAATTTTCGAATTCTGGTTTTTCACGGATTTACACGTTTTAGGGGTCAGAGAACCCGAAAAACATGTTTTTACAACATGTGTGTCTGTGAGTCTGTCTGTCTGTATGTATGTCACACAAATTTTGTTCGCAATCTAGCTCAAGAACTAGTGAACGGAATTTAATAAAACTTTAGATTCAGTTAGTACCTGATATAAACTGGTGCTGATTACTTTTTGGTATAAATCGCCCAACAGGTGGCGCTGTTATGCTGCATTTTTCACGATTTCCACTATAACTATATCTCAAGAACTAATGCAGGGTTTTTATAAAACTTCAGATTCCGCTAGTTCTCGATATAATTTGATGCTGATTACTTTTTAGTGTAAATTGCCCAACAGGTGACGCTGCATGGGGCAATATTCATGATTATCGCAATAGTTTTATCTCAAGAACTAATGCACGAATTTTCATCAAACTTCAGATTCAGTTAGTCCTGATATAAGTTAGTGCTGTTTAGTTTTTAGTGTAAATCACCCGACAGGTGGCGCTGCTAGGCTGCATTTATCACGATTTCTGCAATAACTGTATGTCAAGGACTAATACATGAATTTTCATCAAACTTCAGATTCAGTTATTCCCTCATATAAATTTGTTCCCCAGATTTTCATCAAACTTCAGATTCAGTTAGTCCCTCATATAAATTGGTTCCCCAGATTTTCATCAAACTTCAGATTCAGCTACAACTTGATGTAAGTTGTTGCTGATTAGATTTTGGTGTAAATCACCTAACCGGTGGTACTGATATGCTTCATTTTTCAGGAAATATTGACATTTATGAGCTAGAATAAAGTTTTGGGATTACCAAATCCAACTAGTTTACATTTCTGTCTATTACTAATTACTTCAAATGTGTTCTAAAGAATGCATAATAATAAAGTTATTTAAAACAAAGTTAGCTTTCTCTAGAAAATTAATCTAACGTTTAAAAGCAAAAAAATTTAAGTGTGCAATCACAACATAATCTAATGTTATCTACATTCAAATTGTAAAAAAAGTAAAACTATAAATTAATTCGATTTGTACTTTCTTGTATCCGGTTGAATTTTCTTTAATTTTTTACATTTTTGTATATTTACTAATGACTAAAAAACCGTTTTCAATATTATTACCCAAATTCGTATTCCCAAACATCTTTACTCGTGTCTAAAAATTTAATTCAGCTTTTAATAAGAAATAAAAGTTTATAATGAATTCGTGAACTGTCTCATGTTATCTACGTTCGGATTGTAAAAAGAGAAAAACAATATTAATTCGGTTTGTACTGTTTGTAAATTCCATGCTGAAATCCTTATCTTTTTTTACATTTCTGTCTATTACTGATGGTTGAAAATTGTTGCGTCCAAAATCCTTGTCTGAAAATTTTATTCAACTCCTAACAAGGGAAAAAAAAAAAAAAAAAAAAAAAAAAAAAAGATCGAAAAATCATGCGAACAGCATAGATTATGAAACACTTTCCAACACATTCTCAATACTATAACAAAACTTCACAGTTTACAAAGGCTGGTTGGTTGGTTGTGTTTATGACGGCCAATTATCATCACGAGGGATATAGGCCGTAAGGGGGGAGTGCCCCCCGTGGGGTCTTTCTAAGGGAACCTAACACGTATTTACTCTTGGAAAACCACGAAAACTCCGAACGATTAGGCCGACGGGCGCGATTGGGATACAGTTTACAAAGATGAAAGATGATGTCTAAATGAACAATTTGGAAAACGCATATCCATTAAATATTTAAAAACCAAATTTCTGCTATTACCATAAACAGTCGAGAAAATATACGATTCATTTGTGAAGCCCTGTATATAAACTATGGATATCTATGTATACTACATGGTATGAAATAAGTTAGTTCAATCAAACGTCTAGAATAGTTGTGAATTACCATTCAGAAATTTCCGCCAATAAACGGATCTTGTTGAAAAATTTTGTGCGGCCCTGTATACGTGTATACGATCAATAGAATTTATAAACACCAAGTAATACTTAAAAAACAGTTAAATTTAAAAACGCATGCCACAAACTGAAAACGCACTTCCAACAATTATCGTTCGCATGTTTCAGTAGTTCAATTATTGTTCATTTTCTTCCGTAGCCAAATTCTTTTGCGTGTCCCTGTAAATGAATGATAAATTCTAAGCACACCATATTTTATAATAAGAACCTTGTAGTACTCATCAGTGATATATATAAATTTCAATATGTTTAAAAAAGTGTAATATCATTAAAATACACCGAATATAACCGATTTTTCCCCCATAGACCGCAATGTAACGGAATTCTTTTGAGTGTCCCTGTAGATGTAGATGAACCGTAAATGCTACACACTTCATTTTTAATATCGAACATGCCATAGTAAACCACAATAACATATATCAATTTCATGGCCTTGGACCATATTTACGTGAGTTAGAACTTAGAGCACGCACAGACACACAGCCAAACCGAATTCATAAACATTTTTCAACTATGTTGGAAAGTGTTAAAAAGGCTGAGAATGAACTGGTTGAACTAATCTAAACAATTCATTTGGACTGTGTAAAGAGAAAAACTAGATAACTAGAGAAGAGGAATTCTGCTTTTTCAGAATTTAGTGTCGCCCCGGCATTTCCATTACTTCATTTTCTTCTGGTGGACTGGTGACTTCTATTATGAAACAGCCATTATAAATGAAGCGTTAAAAAAAAATTATGGCCATTTTTTTTTCCATTCTGACCAGAAAATCAGAGTTCTAACTTTTTACGGCAGCTCTTTCATATTCACCTAACGCTTCATTTATAATGGCTGTTTCATAATAATAGAAGCCACCAGTCCATCAGAAGAAAATAACTCGGTTAAGCGTGACTCGGATAATCGGGACTCTACTGCAAAACATATTTCAGTTTTAAGACTTAAAGCACACGCTTTTATTTTATGTAAAATGACGTCATTTGCATTAATATAGAAACCTAAATTTAAATATAGTTTATAATAGCTCCCTGTTTTATCATAAATCCTTCATTTATATTTTTCTCAAAGTAGCACGTATTTTAATTGATTTTTTTTTATTTAATTTTTTTTAATTAATTTTTTTTTTCTCCATTTTATAAGAAAATGGCAACAAAAAGATATAATTGCTGTTTTTCAGCAATTTTTTCTTTACTTTCTACAGTACAGAAATGGCGTACTTGAGTTGCCAAAATGAAACAAATGTCGCTAAAAACTACAAAAAAATTAATATTTCAAAAACAAATAGAGATGCAGTTTTCAAACAAATTGCATTAAAAAGTACTTTTTTCCCCCAATATGATGGTATAAAAACTGAAAATGTGCGATGTTTAGAAATTTAAAAAAACGCTATAGAGCATTTAATTGTACAATGATACATCTACTTTGTTTATTGCTAGCGTCTGTAAGCTAACGTTATTTTTTGGACACAAAATAAGCTGGGAGAAAGAAATAGCATACCGTACTGGGGCTAATAATTCGGTTTTTACCATTTTTATTCGGTTGAAATTCCTTTCTGTTTTACGTTTCTTTCTATTAAAAATGGCTGAAAAGTTGTTTTAAAGTGTGTACTCTAAATCTATTTAATTAAATAAATGTATCTTTTTCTGAAAAAAAAAAAAAAAAAATCAAAGCTTAAAAGAAAAGAAAATTTAAATATAAAAACTAAAATTTCAACTAGTCATACAAAAATATGGACAAATAAAATACTGTATGTTGCTATTATGCAGTGGATAATCTAATTAATTCCTACTCTGATTCTAATCTTATTCTAATTCCTATTCTAAAGTACTTCCTACAATCCTACGACCTTTTATCTCTCTCTCTCTCTCTCTCTTTTTTTTTTTTTTTTTTGAGATTTAAAAAAAAGAAATGAAAAATTATTCCCGAAATTATTTCTACAAAACTTTTTATTGGGCTAAGATTAAGTGAATACGACCATTTTTTTTTTTTTTTTTTTAAACCATAATGATTGTCGCACATATCCGATGGCGTTATGCTCTTTACCTATAAATTTTCTGTTTCTGCATAAGTAGTATTAAATTTCGAAGAAAAAATATGTTTCATCAATGTTCACTAATTTTAATTAACTTTTGAAAAATGTGTACGTTTTATGTTTAATATAACAAATATACGGAGCAAAGAATAAATTGTAATTTTTATGAAAAATCGTCCTTTAAAATAGAAAATAAAATTTATGAAAAACCGATATGAATTGTTATAGGAGGAAATGTATGCTAAAAGCTCATAATTATATTTTAATTATTTTGAATTTTGAGTTGGTATTGCTGATTCAAATTCTAGGAAACAACATTTCATTCCTATCAATTTTCTTTTAGTCCATTTATTTCGAAAAAGGTTTAGTGCTGCCATCTAGGTTTGACTGAACTAACTTTTTTAAGAACTTGTAGAATTCTGTAGTAGAGATGAGTTTAGGCTCATTTTCCGGAAACCGATCCCGAAACTTTTTGTGTCATTACAGCCCGAGCCCGAAAAGTTTTGTGTCATTACAGTCCGAGCCCAAAAAGTTTTGTGTCATTACTGTCCGAGCCCGATGCCGAAAGCACCCTATAAAAAAAAAAATTAATAATATTTTAAAATTGTTTCAAGATTAGAATTCTCATTTAAAAATTTTTTACATAGAAATAGCTATTAATCCTAAATTTTATTCCATGATTTCGTTACGTGATTTTCATGTACCTGAAAATCTGTTTAAAATGGAAAATTTGTTAGTTATACCCAATCAATGGCAGAAATCTTCAAATGTCGCAATTATGATACAAAATGAATTAATTAATTTTTTTTTTCTGCAGGTCGTTGTATGACAACAGAATTACCCACATCATGGAAGGAGCATTTGATAAGATGCCTGCTCTCACAACACTGTAAGTAAAAGCTCCCTTCTCTTTCCTTCTTTCTTAAGGATGTTCTCAACTGCTCTGCTCAACAAGCGCAAAACGTTTTGACACATTTAAATTCATTTTTTAACGGAAAGATGTAAAATTGGAAAGCCTGGCCATGGAAGCGATTTTAAATTGAACTGTTTTTCCCATTTTTTGATCAATCAATTACCTATTGAGTTATAAGCTATTTTTATCACGTGACAAACACGTTTTTCGCCCGCTCTTGAGTGCTCTTTCTTCCTTCGCGCGAAAATTCGGTTCAAAATACCCACTTTGACACTATTTTCTGAAAGATCTATTGAGTTTGCAAAAAAATGGAAAAAAACAGCTCAATTACATAGTTTCTGAACAACGATACCAGCTAGTTTCATGCATTTTTTGAACAAAAATGAATTAAAACTTATGTCAGAAAGTTGGCCTTTTGCATTTGAGAACATCCTTAAGAAAATAGAGATTATTTTTAAAGTGATCGATTTTCTAAACGCTTATTTTTGCTAATATTTCGTACTTTTGATTTTCTTTATGTAGTTTATACATGTAAGATAATCGTCTAAAATATTTTTGTATCGCAGTTTTATACATATAAAACTGCGAATTTCTTCGCTTTTTTGTATTTTTTATAATTAAATTACGGGGTCACATACCTTTTGAAATCTTTCCACCGCTAGTGAAAAGTGATGTGGTTTCAAGTTCTTATAATTTTCTAAATATTTATCGAAATTTCATAAATCTTTATAATATATTTAAGCCATATTTTAAGGCTTTATAAAATGAAAAAATAAATACATAAAAAATATAATAAAAAATACAGTTCAGTTAATATTGCAAAAATTTTTCACATGGTATGCCACAATCCGCACGATAACTCGCTTAGAATGAATATATGAAAATAAAACTTAAATTAAAATTTAATGTTATTGAGACTTCATGATCGCAAAACATTCCAATTTTAGTTGTTTTTTAATCATTAATTAATTATTTTTTCATTTTTTTTCTCTGTTTTTCAAATTCAATTGAATTGTTTAAATAGTTTCTGTCAAATAATTTACATATCATTAATTCATTCTATAAAATATGTTTGTAGATCTTTTTAACATATTGTTTATGCTCATATATCCATACTAAGTTAAGTTATCGTGAGGATAGTGACATACCATGTGAAAATATTTCTTATTGTACTATGTTATAAGTGCTTATTTTTACATTTTGTAAAGCCTGAAATATGGTTCAAATGTATTTCAAAGGTTTACGTGATTTCAATAAGTGTTAAAAAAATTAGGAGAACTCAAAATCTCATCACTTTTAACTGGCGGTGAAAAGATTTCAAAAGGTATCAGACCCCTTAACCCTTTAAGACCGGGCAGCTTTTTGAGGGTTTTCTTAAACAATGATATAACTGAAATTTATAACCGATAATTCACTATCTGTTCTTAAAATTCATATAATATAGTTTCTGTGAACCAGCGCAATCACTCAATTCCGGCATTTATGGAATAGATAACCCAGGAAGATAGAATTTTAGTTAATGCCTAGCTCACACGATCGTGCGGGTCCGGACTTAAAGGGTTAAGAAACCCCTTTGAAATATATGCCAGGCGTTTCCTCAATTAATCACATTTTGATTTTCTATTTAGAGCCTAGGCTATTTACACACGCAAGGACACACATAAGATAATATTAAACCCATGAGACCTTTCTTTTTAAATTTCTCGTTTGCATTTCAATATTTTCAAAATATTTTTTTTTTTCCCACACTGCGAAAAAAGACAAATGTTTCCGAAAATATTACAAAATTTAGTACGGTTTAAGAAAACATAATACAGCTTCTTCTAAATTACCTTCAATTCCTAAAAGCTTTCCTTTATATTCCGAAACCTGAGAAACCAGTAGATTTCCGAGATTTAAAGAAGTATTTCTGAAGCAAAAGATTTTTTTTACTGCCCGCCATTTTCGGAAAAGTTACCGACTAGTTTTTACAGCATATTAATCAGTTTTCTCAACACGAAATGTTGGTTTTTCGGATGCTATCAATTCTGAAATAAACATTTTCCGTAGCTTAAAAGACGTTTTACATGTGAGAGTAACAAAAAATGTTGATGTTATTACTAATTTAACATGATTGTCTGTTGAACATGTTTGATAAACATGAAATTATTTAAGAATTGATAGTATCCAAGAAAAAAAAAAAAGAAAAAAAAATTCGTGTTGAGAAAACTTATTAATGCACTGTAAAAACTAGTCTGAAACATTTCTGAAAGTGACGGGCAGTAAAAGAAACGTTTGTTTCAAAAATGCTTCTTTAAACTTCGGAAAGCCATTGTTTCTGAAGTTTAGGCAGAAAAAAGAATGCTTTTCGTATTCATGGTAACTTGGAACAGGATATATATTATTTTCGTAGACCGTATTAAATGTCGTAATATTTTCGTAAACATTTGCCTTTTTTTTAAGTCTAGGATATATATAAGGTCGATGTCTAGCCCGGTACCTTTGTATTTTTTCGATGTTTGGTTGCCGTTTTTACTAAAACATTTTCAGTTTCGGAACGGATTCCACAATCTAATCATGTCAAAAATGAAGGTAATCTTTTGCAAAACGCAATTGAAGGTAGGTATAAAAAAGAGGGGGGGGGGGGAGAGAAAGAGAAAAGTGACAGTTCTTTGAACAAATGCAGTTTAAGTTATCCAAACCACACACCTTTGAAACGTCATTTTGGATCATTTTCTTTTTCATTTTTGCATCAATATTAAAATTGAATCTTTTACCTGTCGAAATCTGTTTAAATTTTGTCTGTATCTAAAATAGAACCCAAGTTACAGCCGTTTAAAGTTACAGCTATTACAGCTTTTGAATTGTGTTTAAAAGTTGTTTTTAGCTTTTTCTCAAAATGAAGTTTTTCAACGCAAAGTATCCTATAGCAAAAAGTTATGCATGAAATGCCTTGAAATTTTGTGTACTTCTTTTACAAATGTTTATTGGGGAAATAGACTATACTCATAATATGTCATAACAACATGTATAATAATCACTTATAAACAGATTAAGTTAAATAATGCTATAAAAAGTGATAAAATATCTTCATTAAGATGGACGATCGTTTCATCTCACAAACGGCGACATTTTCAAACTCATTCATGATAGATTTTTAAAATAACAAGTTAATTTATCCATCAAGATTTTATTTGCTGTCCATAATCCGGGAATCAATAGAGATATTTTTACGCAACGAGAATATTTGCAATGATTCAGTGTCCCGTGATTTACCTAAAATTTGGAAAGAGATGCTATGTAATTTTAGTAATAATAGTAAAAATTAATCCACTCTCGCAAATAGCCAAGTTAATTTTATTTTTATTTTTATTTTATGTTTTGCAATGTTTTTCATTATGCATGATGTCTATGTGACATTGTTTACCATGTTATTGCTTTTAAATTATGTGAAAATATTTTCTATCGTGAATAATTTTGAAAATGTCGCCGTTTGTGCGATGAAATGATCGTCAATCCAAACTGCTTATTTTCTGATTTATTTTTAAATTCATTTTTGCTCTCAAACACATCAAACTGGCAAATTCTCTTATTTAGAAACTACATAATGTGCCGTGCTTGTCGCTTTTTTGATAAATGTAAAAAATATGGCAAAAAAATGCTGCTAAATTTGTCGTTTTGAACCGAATTTTCCGAAGCGGGAGATCTGGAAATGAAAAAAAAAATCATATTGAGAAAATAATTGTTTAAAAATCAAGTTCTAATTAATTGAGCGAAAAATAAAATCACACGGCCTCTTATACATCTCTTCAAAAATCACCTCAGCAAGTTTCATGTTTTTACTTTTAAAAATATGTCTGAAAATATCTCAGAAAATTTCGAGCTGTTGAAGGCGGAAAAACATATTTTCGAATACACCCTTAAGAGGCTACTTCAGTCAAGTGAAAAGACCCGTTCGCTAATGCTAATCCTATGGAAGAAATTTATAAAGATATCTCGATTGCATTTCAATATTTTTAAATGATTTTTTTTTTTTTTTTTGCATTGGATAGCTAAGATCGATCTGTACGAAGGCCGTTTTTTACTTTTTCGATTTCGATTGCAGATTTTTTTAATGTGGATGCTTTCAGTTTCGAAACCGGTTCCCAAAATGAAAGTGCCCTCATTAAAAATATCTGTAAACAAAATAGAAAAAGTAAAAAACGGCCTTTGCACAGATCGATCTCAGCTATCCAATGCAAAAAAAAAAAAAAAAAGAATCATTTAAAAATATTAAAATGGAACCGAGATATCGTTATAAATTTCTTCTATAGGATTAGCATTAGTGAACGGATCTTTTCACTTGACTGAAGTAGCCTCTTAATAAAGATATTTTTCATTTTTATAGCATTATTTAACTTAATCTGATATTATATTACTTAATTTTATTTACAGTAGTATAAGTGACAAAGTTGCAACGAATTTTACAAACTTTTCATTACATCAGTACTTCAACTGCCACAGCATCTGAGATATAGATGCTATTATTATGCGAATAACCTACGTCCTAGAGAAAGTTTTTCTCTTTGCAATTTACAAAATGCCAATACATTGGTTTGTTTTTGAGTGATCAAACGAATGTCAATTATTCACATAATTTTGACTATTTTTCATTTTTAAAAAGTTATTTCTGTGTAATTGCTAAAATATTGTATATTTTTCAAAGTTTTAAATGTCATCATAAAAAATTGGTATAAAGAGAAAATTTCAAAAATTTCAAAAAAATCACCTCCGAAGGTGTGTTGATACTTTAAGACTGATATAAAAGGAGAAAAACGATAAAAAGTTAAATTCGTAAAAGAAAGAAAATGAAATATGCATGAAATGCCTTGAAATCTTGTGTACTTCTTTTACAAATGTTTATTGAGGAAACAGACTATACTCATGATAATATATTAATTAATTTTATTTACAGTAGTATAAATGACAAAGTTGCAACGAATTTTACAATTTTTTCATTACATCCATACTTTAAGTACCACAGCAGCTGAGATACAGATACTGTTATAATGCGAATAGCCTATGTCCTAGAGAAAGTTATTTTCTTTATTATGCAATTTACAAAATGCCAATACTTTAGTTTGTTTTTGAGTTATAACGTTTTGCGGAAATGCCAATTTTTCACATAACTTTGACTATTTTTCATTTTTAAAAAGTTATTTCTGTGTAATTGCTAAAATATTAACATATTTTTCAAAGTTTTAAATGTCATCATAAGAAATTGGTATAAAGAGAAAACGTCAAAAATTTCTAAAAATCACCTCTGAAGGTATGTGGATACTTTAAGGAGACCGGAAAAGAAAAATTCAACCAAAAAATCGATTTTTACTTTTTTTGTATCATTAAATAGTTTAAACTTTTAATGACGTATAATAGTTATAATAGTTTAAACTTTTAACTTCAACACACATGTTTAGATAAAAAAAAAATATGTGTTGAAATTATTCATTCTTTCTAAGAGTACTTCACAGCTTAATGGCCATTTAAATCTTTAATTGACTTTTTCTCAAAACTTGGATTTTTCATGTTTATGTACCTTTTTTTACAAAATCTATTAAACTTAAGAATTAAGATTTTTATTTAATGCTTATATTATGTTATATTGTATACTTTAACACAGGGATTTAATGATTTGTTGAGAATTATTTATTTTAGGCAGTGAAATCTTACCAAAAATGCTAATTTAAAAATAACTTTCAATAAATTATTAATAATTAATTTTGAGTTTCACTTAGAAAGAAAATGGTCTGTTAAAATACGTAAAGCATGTTATTCTAACTACTCTAAAAAATCTAGACCTCTATCTTTCACCATTTCTGAGAAAAAGGTACATAAAGTTGGTAAATTTAACATGACGGAGATGGGGTTTTCCCGGTCCCCTTAAGATAAAAAGTTAAGTTCGTAAAAGAAAGAACGAAAAGTAAGCATCATGTGTCGGTGACTATTATAGCTTTCCTCCTGATCCTTCGTTTCCCAAGTCTAAATTTTTAAGCTATTATATTCCAAATCACTTTTGTTGTTTGAGGTTCACGTATCATATGTCTTTAAGTAAATGCCCCAAACCTCTTCAACTAATCAAAATTTTGACTTTCTGTTAAGTCATGTCTGTCGTTATTTTACCGCCAAGGGTCATACAATGATTTCACCTTTTCAAACACGCCACACGATCGATCATCTCTGACTTTTTTTTTACTAACTGAAGACATTTATGTTGACAGAAACCTCCTGGCGAACCCACTCAAATGCTCGTGTCGCCTGCGGTGGCTCAGTGAATGGCTCAGAAGATCGGACGCAGTGACAGGCAACCCCCGTTGCCAAGCCCCCATGTCGCTCAAGGATATACCTATACAGGATGTTGACAAGAAAGATTTCAAGTGCATAGGTAGGATGTTTTTCAGTCGTTGCTAAGTCGTAATTCCCGTCATTACATTGATTGATAAGATTGTTCTCCAACTGTTCATTTACATGATTGATTATTTATGCTTCAGTTTTTCGCTGTTTACAAAACAATTTTGAATGTTTTGTAGTCATTTATCTACAAGTATTCGAAACAATATGCCGGGGGTGGGGGGGGCGGGGGTTAAATGCAACCTGGAACAAAGAAACCCCACAATTTATAAATTTATAATAAATATTTATTTATATAATTCGAACAGTCACTAAATAGTCCAAGAGCCGGCAGCACAAAAACCTATGTTATCAAGCACAAGAAAAAAACCTTTATTTTATGGAAGAGTGGAAGTAGGGGAATCTAATGATCCATGTCTGCCGGAAGTGAAGTGGTGCATAATCCAAAAATTAATATCACCAGTGGTTGACTCGTAAGTTTATCATTGTGTTTTCCTGCTCCCAATCCTCCATGTTTTTAAATCTTTGTTTGTAGGACAAACACAATGATAAACCTACGAGTCAACCACTAGTGGTATTAATTTTTGGCTTATGCTCCACTTCACTTCTGGCAGACATGGATCATTAGATTCCCCTACTTCTACTCTTCCATAAAATAAAGGTTTTTTTCTTGTGCTTGATAACATAGGTTTTTGTGCTGTCGGCTCTTGGACTAAAAGATGTTAAAAATATCTCCCAGCACAAAGATCAGTCACTTTTTCTGGGTTGATTTCTGTTTATTCGCTATCAGCGTAATACGGGGGTAGTGGTTTATTTCGCTATCTCTGCAGGTTCCATACGTCGCCATGCACACAAAAATGGTCAACAGTTCGTTTAATAATGTTATTATTTGGTACCTGTATATCTAGAAATGCATCAGAAAACGTATTTTGCACATTTAAGTACTAGCGAGATGCAAAATAATGCTCAATAACAAAGAAACGATGTAGGCGTTCAAAAATCATGCTTAATAACAATTTTAACACGTTATTTCACACAAAATAAAGCCGAGAATAACGACACTCAACATATATACGTATTTTGATCCAGTGTTACTCGCCCAGCAATTAAAAATTATCTATTTTACATTTTGTGAAAGAAATGCAATTTTAAAGTCATAGTTGCATCTTAAAAACTCACCCTGCATTTATAAATTTCGGAGATGAAACAGAAAGACTGATATAAAATATCTAAACTGACATTTTCCATTGAAATCGCTTAAAAATTATTACATGAATGTTCTTTGAACAATTTAACACTTAGTACTACTATATACACTTGATATGAAAGTTATCGAAGATTATCTTCTTTTTCCTCCAGAAAATTGTAAAACCACACACATAGTTTCGAGAGTCATTAATTAGAAGCCAAAGCTGTACTGGAGGATATACAGTGGTATACGCCATATATCCTCTGGATTTTTTAAAGAAGCTCTGTATACCCTCTTTGTCACAATGAAAACTATAACGTATACTCTCTACACTATTAAAATTTTTAGCAAACAATCCAGTCATTCGACCGTTTTTATAGAAAACGGTTACATAATCGTAATTTATTTTAACCTTACACAGTTAAAAATTTACAGAAAACTATCCAGTCATTCGGCCGTTTTTATAGAAAACGGTTAGATAAACGTAATTTATTATGACCTCACACTGTTAAAAATTTGCAGCAAACAGCCCAGTCATTCGACCGTTTTAATAGAAGGTTGTTATTTAACTGTAATTTTTAACTCTATTCGGAACTTGATATGATCAATAATGTGGTCAGAAACCCTTTATAACATGGTCAAGTAACTATTATCTTTAAAAACGATCGAATGTCTGTACATCTGTCTCGCCGGCTGACCGTTTTTATAGGAAGCGGTTACATAACAGTAATTTATTCTATTCTTACACTGTTAAAAATTTGCAGGAAACTGTCCAGTCATTCAATAGTTTTATAAGAGATGGTTATATAACCGTAATTCAACTCTATTCGGAACATAACGTGACCAATTGTATGGTCAGATACGCTTTATAATATGGCCAAGTAACCATTATCTTTAAAAACGGTCGAATGTCTGTACAGTTTGTTGCAGATATTTAACAGTGTAACACACTGTTAAAAATTTGCAGCAAATTGTCCAGCCGTATGACCATTTTTATAGAAAATGGTTGCTAACTGTAATTTAAATTTTGTTCTGACTATAATATGATCAATAATATAGCCCGATATGTTTAATAATATGATCAAGTAACCAATAGCTTTAAAAACTGTAGAATGGTTGAACAGTTTGCTGCAGATTTTTAACAGTGTACGGTCAATAATATGGTCAGATACGCTTCAGAATATAGTCAAGTAACCGTTATCTTTAAAAACGACTGAATTACACGAAAGTTTACTGCAGATTTTTAACAGTGTGGTGCAGAGGCTTCCCAAACTTTTAGACTGGCATAACACTAAATAAAAACTTATGTACTTTTGTCGTATCATCGAGTAACGAAGGTAATCTAATAGGGATTGATTTTCTCCAAAGAATTTGGTATAGATACCCTAAGTCCCCATTCACAAAAGAGCACCCAAAACTATAAAATAGGCCTATGTAAAATGTTCTAGTGTGTCCCAAAAAAGCATGTCTCCGCAGAGCCCCAAAGTTTAAAAATCGGTCCATGAATATTTAAAACTGCATGATTATATTAGTAAAATGGTATTTAAATTATCTTGTTTTATTGGCATTCATACATGTTGTAATATCATAACTATGTATCAATAAATATTCAAAATATCATACAAAAATTTTACTACTATCACTTATAACTTAATGTCACGCGCTTTATATGTACTATCGGCTGACTTATGTGCTATATTGATTTCACTAACTTAACTCATATCGCTGCTGTGAAAAGTAAGCCTGGCCTGCTTAACCAAGCATGGATGCCTCATGTCCAGTTCAATATTTGGTCATGTCTAAATCAATATTTATATATTCGTGAATTTTGTTTTCATTTAAAAGAAGAAAAAAATTACATCCTCACATAAGTAAGTTATACTAAACACAAATAGAAAATTATAATTTTCGCCGGAATCAGTGGCTATTTCCCTTCATATCAACAAACAATGCTATAATATTTAAAACAGTTCTCGAGAATTCCGTCACTTGATAGCAGAATAAGTTATTTTCTCTCACTTGTCAATGATGGTGACAGATTATCTTAACTAAAAAATAAATTTCTGCATTAAAACAAAATAACAACAAAAAATTTGTTAAAGTTTTTGGAAAATAGTCATTGACATTTCCTGCATGGCATACCCATTATTCATTTGTATCATTTGCCAATTCATGTTAATATTTTTCTATTTCATTCACATCAATAAAAATATACATGATTGGAATTTATGGTATTTGTTCGCGTACCAATGTCGGAAGGTTCGGCCACAAGAACTGGTACACGTAGCGTTAATTGAATAAATATCTTGAATTCCGATGGTCGCTTGTAAATATGTTCACTTATAACTGCCATGCATGGATACTTTTCTTCTTTCAACATAATTATCTATATTGTCGCTATATGTATAGTAACCCTTAAATACAGACGGGTGTGGTTTTTATGTTCGATATTTCCTGTTTTTCAAACAATATTGGTGTTTATAACTACACTTCTGCTGTTAAGAGTTGGGAATTTATATAAAAAAAAAACTTTATTCCATTTTAGTTTAGAATATCATGAAGAAAATAAAGATTGCAGACTGTTCGATTCGAGAAATGATTATATAGAAAACTCTCACACCCACATGATCTATCACTTTTCTGTTGAAAGGTGTGACAGTAATTGACTAAATCCAATTTACAATTGTATTCTACAAATAATATTAACTACAGACGGAAAAACAAATTATCACGGAAGTTTCGAACAATATGACAGTCTGTATTATAAAAAACAAAGACATATTCGATAAGTAAAATAATGTAGTTTCAGAATGATTTATTATAGGGTGTTGCTACATATTAATCTTTTTTAAGTACAACTAAGCAAATGTGGGGTTTTTTATTTAAAATTTAGCGCGTTTCTTGTCCAAAGAACCACATGGGGTTCATAAAACATATGTAAGTGCATGCGTGAACCACGTGTTGTTCACGCGATTAAATTAAGTGGTAAGCAATATTCGTGAAAATGCTTGTGAAATTACGCAATCAAAAGTTATATGAGTTTTCAAATCAGGTTTTACTTTTCTTTGAGATAGGGAACGTATTTAAGATGGGATTAATATTATTTTATTTGCTGACTATCATGCTGATATTTGTACAATTTGCATAAAAATTTGAAATTCACCTATATCCCGTAGAAATATTTAATACAGAAACAATTTTAAAATGTTACCATACAACATTTATTATTTTGCCATCATCATTAAGTCCATATGATGAACGAAAAGGTTAGACACCAACTATTTAATATTTGAAAATTGTTATTAAATATTTGAATAGCTGAATTCCTTATCACGGAGTGGTATCTCAAATTTTTTAATAGTTTTCTAAGATTTAATAAGGGGAAAATTTTTATTAAAAAATTATGTTAGAACTATACGTATCCTGTGTTACTTTTTTTTTTTTTTACTTTATCTAAATAACAATAATAAAAAAGTAAATAAAGAGGTATTTTATTATAACGCAGTTTTAGGTTTATCTTTATTGCATTTCCGCGTGTATGTTTTGTTATTTTAAAAAGAAAAGTGTGTTTCCAATCATTGATAAAGTCCTTATTGTAAAGGGTAAATTACATTACAGAATCAATTATTTTCCATTCATTTAATTTTTTTATAATTTCATACATTCGATTGTTTGAAAATTTTTAATATCATTTCAATTGTTAACTTAGCCTTAATGAGATAAAAACGTGCTGCATTATAGGAGCTGAAGACGAAGAAGAATATGGTTGTAAAGCTACCTTGACTTGTCCGTTAGGCTGCACTTGTACAGGTACTGTAGTCCACTGCAGTCGCAGAAAACTTAAGGCTTCCCCTAGAAATATACCACCTACAACTACAGAATTGTAAGTATATATCATAAGATTATCAATTTAATCTATATGAAGTTCATCGGTTTCATGTAGTTTACATATACATTAATTTGACATTCTTTCTGCCATTTTAATCATTGAAAAAAAATTCTTAAACACAGATTGGTGAATTGATTAAACTGAAATTATTTGATTAAACTAAAAAATTGACATTATATTCTGCATTTATTTCGATGGTTTTATGTAGTTTCCTTAACCCTTAACCGGAAATATACGTCTGTGAGATGTTTGCGTCTACATATCTGCCCTTAATATTTTCTCTCTCCGGCATTCCAAACTTATTTGTATGGTGTTATATTAAAAAATTGGTCAATACATTACTATTAAAGATTAAATGTTTAACTTCACTATTTGGTAAATTATTAAGCGTTCTGTTTGTGCACGGGATTTTCACGTTTCCAGTTAAGGGTTAAATCGTTCTTAAATAATGTTACTCTGTATAATTTTAACTTATTTTCAACCATTTCAAACAATAAAAATTATAGCTACACTGCAAAAAATAAATTGTTGATTTTACAGTATTATACTGGTAGCTGAGGTGCCAGTATAATACTGTAAAATCAACAATTTTACTGTTAAATAACAATAATAAACCGTAAAATAAACAGTAATATGCCGCCAAGTAGTAATATATGGTATATTTCTGCATTTTCATTTATGAAACAGTATACTACCGTTTATTTATACGGTTTATTACTGTTAATTTTACATTATAATACTGGCACCCCAGCTGCCAGTATTATACTGTAAAATCAACAATATTTTTTTTACAGTGTACAGAATTGTAAGCACATTATAAGATTATCATTTTCATCTGTATGAAGTTCGTCAGTTTTATGTAGTTTTCGTATACAATAATTTGACATTATTTCTGCCATTTTGATTTTTTTTCAACTATGTAATTAAACTAAAATATTAATATTCCATTCTGCATTGACTCCAATGGTTTTATGTAGTTTTCTTAAGTAATTTTTAAATGATGTCCCTTATATCTGCATCATATGGTCTTTTTTCCCACCATTTCAAACAATCAAAATAATAATTACAGCATTGTTTGTATATCAACAATTTAGCATCTTAGTTCGCATTGACTTTACGCTTTTATCTAGTTTCCGTAAGCCTTTTTTTCTGTATTCGATTTTTTCTTACTTCAGGGTTCGTACGGGTGCTTGAATTTCATGACTAAGAAATTCTTCGGTACCAGTATTTTCTTATGGAAAATCTCTCCTGAAATAAGGCGAAATTTCGTCCGTTTAAACTAGATTTATTTTTTTATAAAGAACTTCTGATATTGGGCCTTGAAAATAACGGTACCCGTACAAACCCTGTTTCTTTTTTTTTTTTTTTTTTTTTTTTTTTTTAACATATTTTCTGAAATTTTCATCATTTAAAACCACTTCAGCATTATTAGCATATCAAGACATTAACGTCTGGGACTGTATTGACTTTAACGAGTGTTTGTAAATATTTTTCAACGTATCTTTACTATATTTAGATATTTTAATGCCCTATATAAGTCAAAACTACACTGCGAAAAAAATCCGACCAGTTTTCCTGTAGGAATCGGAAAAATAGTTGCCCTTATCGTACAGGAAAATTTTCCGACCCAGCTCGAAATAAAATCCGTAAAGAAAAAGGAAATAGTCAATAAAACGGTATTTTACGGATTTTATTCCGATTTTACGGATTTTGTTCCGAGCTGGATCGAAATTTTTCCGGTACGATAAGGGCAACTCTTTTTCCGATTCCTACAGGAAAACTGGTCGTATTTTTTTTACAGTGTAGGGAAAAGCATACCTAACTATAAAACACCCAACTATCTCACACAGAAGCAATAATTTTGTATATAGAACATAATCAGAGATAAATGTAAAGTACTTTATTTCCCTTTCAACAATTCTATATGCAATAAAAGAATTAAAACAGAAACAATGAAATTGTTAATGAGAAAAAGTTATACCTAACTATAAAACATCTAATTCTTTTACATAGAAGCATAATTTTGTATATAGAGCATAACCAGATATTAAAGTAAAGTATCTTATTTTCCTTTTAACAATTCTATACACAAAAAAGAGATTAAAATGGAAACAATGAAATTGTTAAATTGTTAAAAAGAAAAGATCATACCAAACTATAAAACACCTAACACAGAGAAGCATAATTTTGTATATAAATCATAACCAGATATTAAAGTAAAGTACTTTATTTTCCTTTTAACAATTCTATACACGAAAAAGAGATTAAAACGGAAACAATGAAATTGTTTAAAAAGAAAAGAGCTTTCATTTTATGGAAATTATTTTGTTTTGCTTGATTTGCTAAAGTTTTAATTAGCAACAAAATTCAAAAACAACATCCTTTCCTATTCACATAAATTCAAAGAGCAGCGAAGATGCACCTCTTACACTTGTCAAGCTTCAGAAAAATTAGTAAGTTTCAGCTTCCTTTTTTTTAAGCATTCTTTTCAACTTTTGGTGCATTTAATTTGAAGCTTGAATAAGAAAATCTAATTCAGCAGGCTGTCTAAAAGCTCCCATGGGCTTTGAACTCCCCAAACAGGCAGCATACTTTATAATTTATGCCATTGCATCGAACAGGGAAAAGAATAATGAAATGCAAAAAATATTTTTAAGGACAAATGATGATGATGATGATGGCAACTTTATTAACAGAAATTTGTCAATTTTCCTTTAAGAACTCTGCTATTTACAGTCATTTGACATGAATTAAGGGTTAACATAAAAACGAAAAATAAAAAAATACATGTTCGTTTTTTTTTTTTGCATAATATTATTCTACATTATGTACTGCCACAGATAGCAAAAATTCCTATCTCGACATGTCTGAAAATATCCTACACCTTTTTGTAGAGTAGAGCATGTGGTTTTATCTTTCTCCTGAAAAGTAGCTTTTTTTAATCGCAATTTGTATCTTTCCTCTAAAAACATAAGAGCCATAAAAAGGGAGGAAGGATTGTACTTTGTGCCAATATATTAAGAAAGAGAAAAACAACGTAGAAAGACACAAATATAAGTATGTATAAAACGCATACAGCTGTTTCAAAACCTCTAAGGTAGTGCTGCACAACCTTTTTGCCAGAAAATTGTTTGCCACCACAAAAAATTTAAAAGTAACATTTTAGTTATTTAATAGCAAAGTTTCTTTCAATTAATTAGGAAAATTTTTCTGGATAAAAATACTCCTAATCTTGGTGGCCCGCGGGAAACAGGTTGTGTACCCCTACTCTAAGGCTTCATTATCAGTACTTAAAATTAAAGATAAAATTAAAACTGTGGATTAAAGGTGGGGGGACAGAAAGGTGTACCTCACATCTCGACTGTCAATAGCAAAATGGTTGACAAACAAGCGCAATTTGCTAACCACTGCTGGTCAAACAATCATAATTTTAAATTTTCGGAAGCCTTGATAATACAGAAATGCTCATCAATTTATGATCTTGACTTCTGGGAAACTTATCACATATGGAAAAATGCAAACAGTTTAGTTAACAATTTGTTCAGCACGCCCAATTTTCCAAAGGTATGGTTTCCATTTCTATAATTTGTTCTCTTCCCTTCCCCACCCTTTTTTTTTTCTCAGCTTTGTTTGAACTCTCTCGGAGCAACTGGGCCATTTTGATTGGTCTCTCTGTGTGCGCGTGAGATCGACTCAGCGGTTGTTTGTCAACCGTGAATCGCATTTCGCCGTTGACAGTCGAGCTGTGAGGTACGCCTTTCTGGATCTCTTGTCTCCCCCCCCCCCCCTTTTAAGCCACAGTTTTAATTTTAAGCACTGATGATGAGGCCTTAGAGGTTTCGAAATAGCTGTATGCGTTTTATACATACTTATATTTTTGTCTTTCTACGTTGTTTCTCTTTCTTAACATAATAGCCTTTTTCTTTTTTTTTTTTTTTATTTGTCTGTTCGTTTGACTCATTGGGCATCATTTGAATCGGGAGAATTTCCAATAAACATTTTTTTCACTTGTTTTGCTTTTGTTTTTTTACTGAAAAAAAAGTTAAAAAATTCATTTTTTTTTTCAAAATCTCAATAAAAAATACGTATTTATTCTTTTAAAAAGTCCTTAATCCATTTAATAAATATAGATTCAATAAAGTTATACAAAAAATGTGGTGATCCGATGAGTGGTTTAAGAGAAATGCTACATTTAGTTAAAATGTAAAACACCTCAAGAGGTTATCCCTTTAATTTCTTTTGCCTTTAATTCATAGCGCCATCTGGTGAAAATATTTCGCTTGTTGATTTCCACACTATATACTACTGAACTCTGTATTTTGGTCTAACCTAAAAGAGATCTAAAATCTTATAGTCTAAGTTGTATTTCGTTTAAATCATTCAGAATTTTCGTAAATTGACTACATCAGTATTTTTTTGTTGTTTTAACGGAATTTCTGATATATAATTGCGTTCATTGTCCCGCATATCGCTAAAAAATCGCCAATTTAAGCTAAAATGATCCAAAATTCTAAAATTTAAGTTGCATTTGCATGAAATCAAATTTCCGGAACTGAGATGTCAGTAATTTTTCAGTTTTTTGGCGGAATTTGTGAATGTCCGTTTTTCCTCAATCCACAGAGAATTCTCCAATCTGAGTTTAAAATGATCCAAAACTCTCTAATCTAAGCTGTATTTCCTTCAAATCAGGTCAGAATTGCAGCAAATAAGCTGCCAGTTGTTTCCCCCATTTTTATTTATTTATTTTTACGAAATTTGTGTGCGTTTTTTCCCCGTCGGAAAACTCCCAAAATAGAGAAAAAATATATACTATTGTGTAAAAACAATGCACAAACTGCAGTATATTTTTTTACTAAATTTTGTTTAATCTATTAGAAAAGACTAAATATACAAAACAGTGAAAAGAAAAGATAATTATACAAATAATGAAAATTAGGAAAAATCCTTTAAAATTAACTGAACTGAAAAACACAATATGATGTTTCTTACAATTGATCCATCAAATTAGATATAAAATAAACTTATAAAATTCATTTGACGCTATATTAATCTATATATATATCGATATATTAATCATTTGATATCGAATCTATCTAGTGAAAAAAATAAACAATTGAGAAAAAAAACAGTAGGCATGTTACAGTAGTCGTTAATCAACTCATCAGCGTATTTATAGTCTTGTTCGATAGCAATTACGATTATCTTTTCCGTAGAGGAATACGCCCACTTCAATGTGGGTGGGAACCGATGATAAATTTGATCGATTGGGCCAAATACTGATTAATTTAGGGTGGAGTGACCAAAACCTTAGGTGTGAGATGCTGTATTGCATCTTAACACTTGAAGAATCTATATATAATGTGGAATATTTTTACTGATATTGATAATTTCTGAACAGGAAAAAGGAGTACATTGGGATTGCTTTAACACTAATTTATCTTTAGACTTCTTCGATAGGAACATTAAAGCTTAAAGAATCTTGATTAAAAAATGTGTTATAATATTTCTCTTTACATCATATTTATTTTTCTGTTACGATATTTCTAACTAGAAAATGTTAATTATTACAGTAATAATTATTCAAAAGTATAAGTTAGCATAATGAAGAAAATATATTTTTTATACCTTAATTTAACATTAAACAGTAACAAATGCAACATAGCCTTAAAATGTAAAAAATTTTAAATGAACTCTTTTAACTATGGAATGGGACTTACACGTCCCAGTGAACTATTTTTTTTTTTTTTTTTTTTTTTTGTACTATTTTTTGAGAAATAATTTCTGCCATACACCGATACTAAGATATTTTCAAGAGAAATTTGCCAAGAAATAAATGGAAATTGTGGTACGATTCAACATAAAAATAGCAGCTAGTACTGAGCTGTAATTAAAGTGCCTATAGCTGGACGTTTCAAGTGTAACTAATTACATTTACACGTTAAATATTACGTATTTATATCTTTGCGAAGTTTTTTTTTTTTTTTTTTTTTAAATAAATTTTATCCATGAATAAAGTCGCCAACATTTTTTACCATGTGGATTTATAAGTTTTAGTTCTAAATTTTAAATAAGGAATAAATATTTTGAATGGGATAAAATAAGATGAAAATTTTCTGATTATTGCAAATTTCTCAATAAGCTGTACGATAAATCTGTTTCGTATTGGCTCTTTAATGCATATTGTATTTCGTATGAAACCTTTAAAAATTATTTTTCATTATGTTAAAGTGAATTTAAAATGAACCAGTGAATATAAGCAAGAAACTTATTTTAAAACCCTTTTTTTCTTTACGATATTTTTTAGCATCTTTTGTATTAACTAACACAGGTATTTGCTATTAAAAACTCTATACTGATTTTTAATTTCTGTCCTTATATAGGTATCTAGACGTAAATGATATTTCAAAGATGCCAGAGGATCTCAATATATTTAAAGATCTAGAAAGACTGTAAGTTTGATAAATAATTTTGACCTTCAAAATGTGTGTACTTGTTTTTATTTTTGGAATAATAAGTTTTTTACTAGTTATATGTTTTTATTGGGTATCATTTCAATTTCTTTGTATTTAAGAAGAACAGTTGTTAATAGTTGTTTTGAACTTTTTACGTTTTAAAATTGGAATGTAAACAGAGCACAAATGTAAAACTTCGAAATTTTCATTATGCTTATGTACACATATAGCATTTATTACACATACTCACAAATAAAAATTCGTAACACTGAAATTTAAGTGCTATAAAAGATTTGAATTATTCTTTTTTCCTTCAGTTCTGCGTTATAAAGAATGTAGATTTGAATTTGTCGTTATTATCAGACAAAATAAAAATATTAATGTAACTATCGTTACTGTAGTTATGTCTAATTACTATGTCTACATTTTGATTATTTTAAAAGTACTAGTATTAGTATCGATACTGAAAAGGTGTACTGTCGTCTTAACCCCTTCGTATTACCACGTTTCATATATGCAACATACCCAAAAAGTAATATTATTTATACAAGGCGCTTTAAAAGATTATTTTAATTATTGCTGCTATCTTCCAACACAACAGTAAATATGTTTTGTTCATCGAATTCTGAAAAGACGGCGATACCGAGTTCATTTTTCATGCCAAAGTTTAATTTATCATTTGAGTAGTTTTGAATCGTAATTGCTACAATGAACTTCGTAAATTTTGTAGAATTAAAAAGGATGGAAATGTCAAAAAATAGATTTTTTACAAATGTAATTTTGTATACTTTACAATTTAGATTTAACCCTTAAATGCCTGATTTTTCAAAAATCATTGTACAATGTTTTCCGACTTTCATTTTTTAAATATATCATGGGAAAAATACTTTAAAAAATCATATTTTGTTTTAAGTAGGGTTTACGGCTAAAAAACAGTTTTTTACTAATCGTCAATACTGGTCTTTAATTGAAAAAATAATTTTCCTTGATAAAATTCTATAATATTAAACACACAAGAATTTTAGGAACTATAATAAGAAATAAATTTTACTTGTTTACTGCAGAACAAAATAGGGTATTTCGCAAGCTTCCAAACAAAACAAAATGAACAAGTAGCAACAATTGAAAAAATAAATCTATCTTTATTCTTAAACAGCCCAAGTGTTGCCATCTACATGTTGAAAATCGATTTAATAATATTTTCAGAATGTATTTTATTGGCAACATTAGGCATTATAGCTTCAATATTATTCTAATAGTATTTTAGAGCCTAAATTGGGTATGTTGCCGAAAAGCAACACCCGGCATTTAAGGGTTAAAAAATTGACAATATTTATGAGAAGTATATCATTTTTTCTTTATTGCAGATATGAAAAAAATTCCTTTTAGTAAATATTTTTTTACTTTTATGTTCTAAATTTTTTTTTAAATATTTTTTACATGCTTAAACTGGTGTATTCTAATATCTAGGTAGCTATTTTTTAAATCAGAGTTGTTGAGTCAGAAAGGATTAACATTTAATTTAATTTATTATAAGCGTGGTTTTGGCAAGATGTGTGTAGTTCATTCAAAATTAAGAGAAAATATAAATTAACATAAATGGTGCCAATTTACGCCATGGAGTTTACATTTTACACTTTATTGGCTTATTTGGAGATTTTATAAAAAGAAATATAGTGTAACTTTCCTTTAACGAAGTCCCTATTTAAAGAAATTTTCTGCTGAACCTTGAATTTGAACACCATTAACATTTAAATTAATCTCCATATTACGAAAAATATATTATGTATAGCGAAGTTTATTCCACTTTCGTACGTGTACACTGTAAAAAAAAATCTGTAGCTCTACAGATGTAAAGTTACATGCTTACTAAACTTTTATCTGTAACTGTATAAAAAAGTCCTTCCGGCCAGTGCCGGGAGGAAGAGGTAGCTTTCATAATCCTTATTTAAAAAAAGCCAAATTATATCATTCAAACACACGAAGCTCAATTTAGTGGAAACCGAATATAGGAGATTCAATACTAATTTTTATCAATATAATGAATGAGAATTTCGCGAAATTAGTCAGCTTTATCCAAGCTGCTTTTCTTTAAAGTAACTTATATTTGGCTGCCAAATTCGGCAATTTCTTAAAGTGCCTGTCATTTTAAGACAACATGGTGGATGAGGCTAAGCAGTGAACTTGGTCGAGACCTTAGTAATTGCTGTGCACATGCTCACTCACATCGGAATCGATTGATATATACGAGTGCTTTCGCAGGCAAAAAATCAGATTTTTCAAAATGTCACCCGC
Organism: Maratus speciosus; assembly: GCA_963932465.1. NCBI lineage: Eukaryota > Metazoa > Arthropoda > Arachnida > Araneae > Salticidae > Maratus > Maratus speciosus. The sequence continues at coordinate 227,912,410 of OZ010797.1, read as the reverse complement.
AATAGAAATTGAAACTGCTATATCTGAGCCATTTTTTAAGGTAAAGACAAACAAAAAATGCTCCTGAATCCTTATATCAAGGTCAAATGCTTAAGAAAGAAACCTTTTTCAATTTCTAATTTTTTTGCACCTCACTTTAAATATATATATATTTTTTAGTTTAATGGTCGCCATTTTGAAACAAGATGGCTGATGAATCTGGCCAGCGAACTTGGTCGAGGTGTTGATGTATACTATCCACATGCCTTCTTACATCGAAATAGGCGAATACGTGTGTTATCGCGTGACAAATACTAGATCGTTTCAAAATGTTAGCCATGCTAGAAATTCAAAGTGCTATAAATCAACCATTTTTTAAGATATAAACAAAAGAACAAATTTTCAGAAACAAAAACTGCTCCGGAATCTTTGTATCAACGCCAAACACATAGAAAAATCTTTTTCATTTTCAGATTGTTTAATACCTCATTTTGAATTTTAAATTTAATTTTTTTTTTAAATGGCAACCCTTTTGAAACAAGATGGCGAATGAAGCTGGCCAACGAACTCGGTCGAGACATTGGTATGTACTATGTATAAACGAAGTTACATCCAAATCGGTTCATAAATACGCCTTTTATCGCGTGACAAAATTCAGGACGTTTCAAAATGTCAGCCACGCTAGAAATTCAAAATGCTACAACTCAGCCATTATTTAAGATATAGACGAAACAAAAACTGCTCCGGAATCTTTGTATAAAGGTGAAATACATAAGAAAAAAATATTTTTCCATTTTTAATTTTTTGGTACCACATTTTAAATTTTAAAATTTTTTAAAACTTTTAAATGGCCGCCATTTTGAAACAAGATGGCGGATGAAGCTGGCCAACGAACTCGGTCGAGAGACTGGTATGTACTATGTACACACTGAATTACATCCAAATCGGTTCATAAATACGCCTTTTATCGCGTGACAAAATTCAGGACGTTTCAAAATGTCAGCTACGCTAGAAATTCAAAATGCTATAACTCAGCCATTTTTTTAGATATAGACGAAACAAAAACTGCTCCGGAATCTTTGTATAAAGGTCAAATACATAAGAAAAAAATATATTTCCATTTTTAATTTTTTGGTACCACATTTCAAGTTTTAAAATTTTTTAAAATTTTTAAATGGCCGCCATTTTGAAACAAAACGGCGGATGAAGCTGGCCAACGAACTCGGTCGAGACATTGGTATGTACTATGTACACACCGAATTACATCGAAATCGGTTCACAATTACGGGAGTTACAGTGTGACATAGGTCAGATATATATATATATATATATATATATATGGATATACATATGGATATATATATATATATATATATATATATATATATATATATATCAATTTTGAACGGAGGGTGGTTTCGGGGTCTGGGGGTCATGATCGATGAAAATATACCAAAATTTTTTGAAATCGCTTTCCTCCGAACGGCTGCAATAGGTAGCTTTTTTGTAAAGAAAGCTACCTAAAAATCTGCAAATCTACAAAAGTCCTTCCGGCCAGTGCCGGGAGGAAGAGGTAGCTTTCATAATCCTTATTTTAAAAAAGCCAAATTATATCATTCAAACACACGAAGCTCATATTAGTGGAAACCGAATATAGGAGATTCAATACTAATTTTTATCAATATAATGAATGAGAATTTCGCGAAATTAGTCAGCTTTATCCAAGCTGCTTTTCTTTAAAGTAACATATATTTGGCTGCCAAATTCGGCAATTTCTTAAAGTGCCTGTCATTTTAAGACAACATGGTGGATGAGGCTAAGCAGTGAACTTGGTCGAGACCTTAGTAATTGCTGTGCACATGCTCACTCACATCGGAATCGGTTAATATATAGGAGTGCGCATGCAAAAAATCAGATTTTTCAAAATGTCACCCACAATAGAAATTGAAACTGCTATATCTGAGCCATTTTTTAAGGTAAAGACAAACAAAAAATGCTCCTGAATCCTTATATCAAGGTCAAATGCTTAAGAAAGAAACCTTTTTCAATTTCTAATTTTTTTGCACCTCACTTTAAATATATATATATTTTTTTAATTTAATGGTCGCCATTTTGAAACAAGATGGCTGATGAATCTGGCCAGTGAACTTGGTCGAAGTGTTGATGCATACTATCCACATGCCTTCTTACATCGAAATAGGCGAATACGTGTGTTATCGCGCGACAAATACAAGATCGTTTCAAAATGTTAGCCATGCTAGAAATTCAAAGTGCTATAAATCAACCATTTTTTAAGATATAAAAAAAAGAACAAATTTTCAGAAACAAAAACTGCTCCGGAATCTTTGTATCAAGGCCAAACACATAAAAAAATCTTTTTCATTTTCCAATTGTTTAATACCTCATTTTGAATTTCAAATTTAATTTTTTTTAAATGGCAACCCTTTTAAAACAAGATGGCGAATGAAGCTGGCCAACGAACTCGGTCGAGACATTGGTATGTACTATGTACAGACCAAGTTACATCCAAATATGTTCATAATTACGCCTGTTATAGCGTGACAAAAATCAGGTCGTTTTAAAATGTCAGCCACAAGAGAAATTCAAAATGCTATTACTCAGCCATTTTTTTTAGATATAGACAAAAGAAAAACTGTTCCGGAATCTTTGTATTAAGGTCAAACACATACAAAAAAAAAAATTTTCACTTTCCAATTTTTTGGTATCTCATTTAATTTTTTTTATTTTTTAATTTTTTTAAAATGGCCGCCATTTTGAAACAAGATGGCGGATGAAGCCGGCCAACGAACTCGGTCGAGATATTTGTATGTACTATGTACACACCAAGGTACATCCAAGTCGGTTCATAAATACGCCTGTTATTACGTGAGAAAAATCAGGACGTTTCAAAATGTCAGCCACGCTAGAAATTCAAAATGCTATAACTCAGCCATTTCTTAAGATATAGACGAAACAAAAACGGCTCCCGAATCTTTTTATCAAGGTCAAACACATAAGAAGAAAATATTTTTTCAATTTTTAATTTTTTGGTACCACATTTCAAATTTAAAGTTTTTTTAAAAATTTAAATGGCCACCATTTTTAAACAAGATGGCGGATGAAGCTGACCAACGAACCCGGTCGAGACATTGGTATGTACTATGTATAAACGAAGTTACATCCAAATCGGTTCATAAATACGCCTTTTATCGCGTGACAAAATTCAGGACGTTTCAAAATGTCAGCCACGCTAGAAATTCAAAATGCTATAACTCAGCCATTTTTTAAGATATAGACGAAACAAAAACTGGTCCGGAATCTTTGTATAAAGGTCCAAATACATAAGAAAAAATATTTTTCCACTTTTAATTTTTTGTTACCACATTTCAAATATTAAATTTTTTAAAAAATTTTAAATGGCCGCCATTTTGAAACAAAATGGCGGATGAAGCTGGCCAACGAACTCGGTCGAGATATTGGTATGTACTATGTACACACTGAATTACATCCAAATCGGTTCATAAATACGCCTTTCATCGCGTGACAAAATTCAGGACGTTTCAAAATGTCAGTCACGCTAGAAATTCAAAATGCTATAACTCAGCCATTTTGTAAGATATAGACGAAACAAAAACTGCTCCGGAATCTTTGTATAAAGGTCAAATACATAAGAAAAAAATATTTTTCCATTTTTAATTTTTTGGTACCACATTTCAAGTTTTAAAATTTTTTAAAAATTTTAAATGGCCGCCATTTTGAAACAAAATGGCGGTTGAAGCTGGCCAACGAACTCGGTCGAGACATTGGTATGTACTATGTACACACCGAATTACATCGAAATCGGTTCATAATTACGGGAGTTACAGTGTGACATAGGTCAGATATATATATATATATATATATATATATATATATATATATATATATATATATCAATTTTGAACGGAGGGTGGTTTCGGGGTCTGGGGGTCATGATCGATGAAAATATACCAAAATTTTTTGAAATCGCTTTCCTCCGAACGGCTGCAATAGGTAGCTTTTTTGTAAAGAAAGCTACCTAAAACTAGTTTTTGTAAAGCTACAGAAATCCTCTAACTTTACAAATGAATCTGCTAAAATTACAGTAATCTTACTAAATTTTTATCTGTAACCCTGGTTGCAGCTACATGAAATGTTCTAGGCATACCAGTTTCCTAAAATATTCTTAGTAACCTTACAGATGTTTTGATTTTCGGCGCAAAAGTGCGTCTGTTACAGGAATTTTTGTTGTTGCCGTTACATAAAAAGATCTAGGAATCCCAGTTTCCAAGAAAAAATTTAGTAACTTTACAGATTTTTTTTTACAGTGTGCAACCTTCAAACGGAGAGTTGCGATGAATGTTTGAATTTATTTCAGAGGATTGTATGAAAATAAAATTATTCATTGATGTAATCATTTGCATTCAAAAGAAGAAATGCTTAAAGCCTTCGATATAATAAGAAAGGGAATCCAGTTTCACTAAAATGTTACAGATGAACTGTTTGCAGACTTACAAAAGTGGAAATTTTTTTATGAATAGTGCATTTTTTTTCTTTTCATAAGAAACCTGTGCAAAGTAATATTACAAACTTTTTTAAAGTTAAGGATTTATAATACTAAGAAAAAAGAGAAAAGGTGCGCTACGCTTCAGTTTTTGTTTACTACTCTTTATTATGTGTTTTTTAGACATTATTTGTCGCCCGGTGGCGTGGTCAGTAAGCAGAGGCTGCTGTCACGCTAAGGTTCCGGGTTCGAGTCCCTGGGTAAAACATGAATGTAATTGTGTTTGCATTTTCAAAGTAATAGATATATGTAATGCAGAGAAATAAAATTGTTATGCCTGGTTTGTGTAACAATTTCTGTGTATAAACAAGGATCATTCGAGGCCACAGCCATTGTTGCTATAGGCCTCAAAGCAATCTCCACTACGGTGGATTTCAAATCAAATCAAATTAAACATTATTTAATTTTCTCATATGTCTGTTGGTTGCATAAAAAAAGTTACTAACCCGAATTAAAATACATTTTTCCAATATTTCTATTTTATGTGTATTTTTTTATTTTATGCATGTATATTTTATTATATTACAAATTCCATGAATTTGAGTTGATTTCTATTTAACGAATTTTCTTCATAACGAAGTGTTTAAGTGTAACGATGAGACTTCGTTAAATGGAAGTTCCACTGTAAATATTTGTCCCTCCTCTAAAAAAAGAGGGGTAATAAGCCCGTGGTTTGGTTTTATTTAATTTCCGTCTCCTAGTTTTGAACAGACTGTAGTCGCTTTTTTTTTCTTTTGTTGGTAGTATTACAAATATCGCCTTTTTTAACCTTATGATTTATTATCATTGTACTTTCTTTACAGAGATTTGAGTAACAACCAGATTACAGTACTTCCGAATAACATCGTCTCCAATTTGAGCAAGCTATCTACACTGTAAGTATATATTTTTTCTTTAGTCAGTTAAAATTTCAAGTCAGTCTATTTCGTGCAAACTGTTGCTAAAAGTTTTCACACTGTACCCAACTTTTAAATGAAATGGTCATTTTAGCATCTCCTTATTTATATTTTTAAATGATTTTTTTGCCTTGAATAAACTGCGGCCGATCGTTATAAAGACCCCTTTTTAGTTTTTCGATTTTGTTTTCGGGTTTATTTTAGGAGAACTTCTCTTTCGGAATCGGTTTCGAAATGAAAGTGTCCTCATAAAGAAAAAAAAATCTGCAACCTGAATCAAGAGTAACAAGAACGAAAAATCATGCGTCCAGCATTGATTATGTAACACTTTCTGACACATTTAGACTATAGTAACAAAATTTCACAGTTTATTAAGGTAAAATATAATGTATTAGATGTAAATTTCCAACTGGGCGAAAAATGTCCGGACCAGGATTCGAACCCGGGACCTCCTGGCTGAAGCCGTCAGTGCTCTGCCATCTGAGCTATCCCGGACGATTCTGGTCGAACCTTTTTCACCCAGCTAACCTTCATGATTACAGCATCTGGTCTGAAACCTGGTTCAGCTCAACAGAATAAATCTCAGGTAATGGAACTCCAGAAATCGCTGAGATTTATTCTGTTGAGCTGAACCAGGTTTCAGACCAGATGCTGTAATCATGAAGTTTAGCTGGGTGAAAAAGGTTCGGCCAGAATCGTCCGGGATAGCTCAGATGGCAGAACACTGGCAGCTTCAGCCAGGAGGTCCCGGGTTCGAATCCTGGTCCGGACATTTTTCGCCCAGTTGGAAATTTACATCTAATATGATTTGTTTACCAATTAGAATAATTGTGTTAATATTAATCTAGTGTAAAATATAATGTCTAAATAAACAATTTGAAAAATTCATAATGCATTTGAAAACCTAATTTCTGCTATTACAATCAATAGTCCGAAAAATATTTTTTTATTTAGTCTTTTTGTGCAGCTGTATATGATCTATAGATTTGTATGCATACTATATAGTATGCTAAAGGTTAGTTCAACTAAACGAATATAACAGTTGAAATTTTCCATTCAGCAATTTCCGTGAATAAACGGAAATGTATTTGAGAACTTTTGTGCAGCCCTGTACAAAAGTTATTTTATGCAATTTATACAATTTATGTACAGCAAGTAATATTTTAAAATATATATTTCAGTTTTAAAACGCGTATCATATCTGAAAACGCACTTATGAAAACGCTTCCAGCAATTATTGTTCATAGGTTTCAATAGTTCAATTTCTTATGTAGCCAAACTCCTTTATGTGTCCCTGTAAAATGAAAAATAAATTCTATGCACACTTTGCTCTACCGTTAGCTCCGTGCAATACACCTCAGTGGTATATATAAATTTCAGCATGTTTAAAATAGTGTATTATCATTAAAATATACCGCAAACGATTTTTTCCCCACAGACCATAATGCAACGGAATACTTTTGAGTGCCCCTGTAAATGAACCTTGAATGCTACACACTTCACTTTGAATACCAAACATGACATGAGAAACCTCAATAACATAAATCAATTACATGTCAATTCGAGCATTTTTACTCGAGTTAAGAGTACGGACAGACAGACAAACCGAAGTCATAAACACTTTTCAAGTTTGTTGGAAAGTGTTAAAAAACGGCAGTCGTAGAGATCGATCGCAGCTATCAATGCAATTAAATAAAAATACTGAAATGCAAACGAGATATATTTTAAAATATCTCCCATAGGATTAACGTTAGCGAGCAGGTGCTTCGCGTGAACCTTTAACCCTTTCGAGGCCGGTGTCCTTAAAAAAGGACACCTAATTTTAATTCCAAAACTGACAAACGGCACCAAGAATATTTAATTAAAAATGTCCTTTTGTAATGTACGTGAAAATAAGCAAGTTCTTATTTTCTAATAAATTCGTTAATAAATTCTGGTGTCAGTCCATTATTTCATCAGTTTAAAAACAGAATTACTCCGCGCCGGAAAGGGTTAGCCAAAATTCACTCTAGATATAAAATATTGTAGGCTTTTTCTTTATAAAAAGAATAAGAAAAGACATTATTATTCATGATTTGTATCTGTATAAATAATTTCGTAATCATTGTTATCACCAGTGCAGTGTCAATGAAAGATTTGAAAACCTTATTAATTTAATATTATTTACTTGTCTTCAGGCCCATACCTGTTTGAAATATTAATATGCGTTGTCAGTCGCAGTTCAAGATCATTTCTTGATAAGATATTCGATATTACATTTATGAGTCTGAAAACATTTCAAGTTTATTGACATTTACGACTGACATATGCTGAGTGTATTAAAATGAAAAATTATATCCGGTTTAATTGCATATGCATTATTTTCTATGGAAATGAACTTACATGAAATCCGGGTAACGCTCTGTCAAAAAAGTATGTTTATAATGGGTTTTTTTTTCCTTCAAAGTAATAAATAATTTCTGAATTAATAAAGCATTTTAAATCAATCACAACAATTTTTATAGAAAAATAGTTTTAAAATAATGGATTTATACTATTTTTGCTTCAGGGTTTTAAAAATAAACAATTAGTTTTGTGCATGGGTAAATTTCAGCAGGTTTCGTGTAGGATACGCACAAAAATTTCGAAGTAGATCAATGCTAAACACTAAAAAGAGATAAATACATAAATATCACACTAAAAAACACTTCTAGTTGGAATGACAATGAAAAAACTCTTTATGATATTTTGCTTTCAATGGTAAAACAATATCTGACTATTAAAAAACAAAACTTTTTTTAATGTACATCCTTTTTCTTGAAATAAACATTTTTACTGAAGTAGTTTTTTATTATTACTAGCTCCCTCCCACCCACCCTTTTTTTAACCTTTTCGTGGGCGGTGTCCTTAAAAAAGGACACCTAATTTTAATTTTACTAGCACCCAAAATATTTAATTAAAATTTTCCTTTTATAACGTACTTGAAAATCAGCAAGTTCGTATTTTCTAATAAATTCGTTTGTTAAGCCTTTGAGCTCTGGTGGTTAAATTTCTTCCCACTTTATTTTAATCTCCAAATGTCACAATGGCACCGGAATATTCGGCCAAATTTATTTGAAATTAAATTAATGCATTTTTTCATGTGCAGTAGAACGTCGATTATCGGAACTCCAATTATCCGAACAGCCTATTTCTCTCAAAAAATTTTTTAATCATGATGAGTTGTGGATGAAATTTAAGATGAAAAAGAAATTAAAGAAATGAAAACGAAAGCTCTGAAAAGGACCCAGGTCCATCACATAACGGAGCCTTTGAATGTTTAAAAACAGCTATGAAATGGCTCGAATGGCAGAAGAACTCTGATCCTATTCAACTAATTTATTTAAGAAGAATTCGAGATATGGCATCATTGGAAAGAAGGTCTTCTTTGAAGCAAGCAACAATCGAAAGCTTTTTTGCTTAAATTATAATCTCTGGAGTTCAGAAAATGATAAAAAGAGAAAAAGAAAATTTTAAATGATAAAAATGTAAACAGAAAAAAGAACAGTTTTTAAACACGCTAGTACTAACTGGTGCTGCCAGTCCTAAGCCTGGATAAAGTGTGAAGGTTTTAGTATAGTCAGGAACATCCCTTAATTTGTCTGTCCATTTATCTGAACTAGGGTCGGTCCCGACTTCTTTGGAAAATCGACGCTCTACTGTATGTGATAAATCGAATTTTTTGTTTGCAAAATACTGGTGCCAATGTGACATTTGATTATTTTGAAGAAATTCACCCACCAGAGCTTAAAGGGTTAATTCTGGTGTCAGTCCATCATTTCATCAGTTTATAAACAAAATTACTTCGCGCCGGAAAGGGTTAAACAGTATAGTAATATTATATCTTGTCATTGAATCTGAAAGGTGTGTTTACGAAAAGAAAAGAGCATTTAAAATTTGTTGTTGTAGTTCTTCTTCTTCTTCAGGAGTTTCCACTAAATAGTGGCTTTCCTCGACCCCTAAAAATAGTTCTAAGAGATCCTTTCGATTTCTCTGTGTCCAGAGTAATCTCATCATTTAACCTAAATAGGTCCATTGTCTCTCGAATAGAACTTTGCCAAGTCATCCTTGTTGTAATTAAGTTTGTAAAATTCTAGTTATTAAAGCATGATAGCACGATGCCGTTAAATTACATCAAATCACCCAGGGTTCTCGCTGGCTTTTTACCAACATTAGCTATTTGGCGAATAAGAGATAAAAAACAGTAGCCAAATGAAAAAAAGTTAGCAAAATAGATTCGGCGTGAAACACTGAAAAATCTATCTTGAACTCCTCATTGTATTCCTTTTTTTCAATATATTCTAAAATAAACTAATTTTTTTTTTTTTTTTTGTAATTGTAAAGTAGAAATTCGACTATCCGCTACAGAACCTATTAATTCTAAATGTCTCCTAAATGTGTAAATGTTTCAGGCATTATTTTAGCAGTCTAAATAAAAATTCAAAACAGCTGTCTTTGATTTACCATTTTGAAAATATACACAAATAATTGCTATGAGATTTTGACTCTAACCGATAGAAAAAAAATTGACCAGCCAATGATACTTTGCATACAACTAACAAATAGTATGATAAATGGCTAATTTCAACACCGCATCACAGCAAAACTTTTCTCCCTTTGACGTTTGATGCGAGTAATTTTGTTCGTGTTTTACTGACACGATGCCGGCGCATAGATAGCGATTAATTGACAACTGATACCTATCGCATAATTGTTTTTGTGTCTTTGGCTATTGCTAAACTGAATTTGTGTTGAGTCAGCAGGTCTATAAATAGACAATTGTAAATGGCACGGTGCGATGGAACATTTAAAGGACATGAATCACTCAGCAAAGCGGATAAGTATCTCGACTGTATTGGCAAACACACACACAAAAAGAGTAAAAATTGAGCACTCGCAATTTGGCGAGTCTGATTGTTCGTTTACTCGCCAAATAAAGCATTATGTCGCGATTTGGCGCAATGGCGAGCGGCAGCGAGATTCCTGAAATCACCCTACATTTAAAAAAAATATATAATATCGAGCTTGTGGAAAATCGTAATTTAAAAAGGGTGATAACAATGCTTTTAAGATTGTTGTAGGCCATTTTAACACTAAAAAGACCCTGAGGGGTCATTTTGACCCCTACCATATGAATATATTTCGGTTCGAACCAGAAATTTCTTTATGAAACAAGTAATAAAAAAAAAAATTAAGTGAATTCCTACTTAGGTCAATAAGAGAAATTTTTTCTCCCATATAAAACTAAAATTAATTAATTTAATTTAATTAATCAATTAATATTTGAAAAAACTGTATTAACATCAAGTGTTATCCACTACAATTTTAAAAAAATGTATTTGAACTTGATTGTATAAATAATAAGTATTTTATTGACGATTGAAAATTTGAACAAGATATATATAAAGAGAGTGTGAACTAATAGTAGGAATTGAATAAGTTTAAAAGACAGTTTGGTCGAGGAGCCTGGGACCCTTGTCCCACATACCCGACACCCAAGATGATGGAGGTTAAATGGTATAGCAAATTCATAGCTGGTAGCATTTGGGGGCATACAAGTAAAAAATCTAACAGAAATTGCTTTGGAAAAAGAGCTCAATTAAAGAAAAGTCTAGAAGGAAGTTTAAGTATAACATTACAACAACAAGATATATTTTTGTATTTTATAAAAATTTAAAAAAAAAAAATTATAAGATTTCTTCATATATTTTATTAATTGTTTGAGGATTTTTTATAATTTTTAAGATAATAAGTAGTAAAAACAAGATACAAAGAAGAAAAATGTTAAATAAAGATGTTACAGAGATTTAAATAAAAATTCCGGTGTAAAATATTTTTATAAAACTTGAGTAAAATTTTCGGTTTTATAGTGTTAAAGTTACCAAAATAAATACATTATGTATTCATTAACTGTTCGATTCAATTTCTTTTTTTCATTGGCGTGTGTTTTTCTTACAGCATTCTCAGTTACAATAAACTCCAGTGTATTCAAGTAGACAGTCTATTAGGCCTTAAATCGCTGAGGATTTTGTAAGTAAATTTTCTGATGTTTTTAAGCTTTACTGTAGAATCGTAGTTATTAATGAAAATAAGAAGGCGTTTATTACAATCTAATTTTTACTTTTTTTTAGTTTATTTTGCATTATGAGTATTATTTTATTTTTTAAGAGAATATACAAAAATCGACTTTCTTTTTTTTTCAAAATAATGTATGTGTTGAGAAATATTTCTATTCTAAAATGGAGTAACTAACGCTACTGCTGCCATAATTAAATTTATTGTGACATTTAACTTTTTCGGCTTATCGCATATAAAAAGATGTAAACTGGTAGCTAGAAATGTCATTTAAAGCAGACAGTTCTTGAATCGAAGAATTACTTTGAGCGCTATCTAATGTTGAAATTGGTAAAAATAATTCAGTTAAATAATTTATATAGGATCAAAATCTATAGATTGCAATTTAACTATCTTTTGCAAGCATATACTTGATTAGAGAGTGGTATGCTAGTGTCCAATCATTTTTTAAATCTGTCTATTTTTTTTTCTATTTTTTATTTAAAATTTTAAAATCTGAAAAGAGATTTAATTCATGGTTTAAAATTGCCGTTTTTATCTACTGTTGCCAGATTTGGAATAAAAGCCAAATAATAATACAACCAAAAACTTTTCAATTGAAATTTCAATAGTTACAAATTAATATTAAAAAAGAAAAATATAATTAAATCATTAGGTGGGAAAAGCATTTAATGGTGAAAATTATTTCATAATTAAAACGATTTTCTTACAGCGTCTAACAGAAAGCTTTTATTCTAAATGTTATAAAAGAAGGCAGCGACATTTTTTACTTAACTATTTTATACAAGCTGATTTTCAAATGTGAATTGAGCTTCAATCACAAAAACGGTTGTCAGCGGTCGCAACTGCAGTGAATGCACCTAGAGAACCGAAAAATCCGTAAGTCAGATGGAAATGAAGGGCAACCTGATTACAAAAGATCTCCCCTGATAGTGATGATGGACAGTATTCTCGTGACGTCAGAGTGGGAATCGCGTGGTGTAAAAACAGTGGCTAGCGCCATTCGTTTACCTTATTGCGTCAATTGATGCAGCCTAAATATAGGTAAATGCATGCGTAAAATACTGCAGATATTTTTTTATGAATTATTTTCGATGAGTACTTATATACATATTAATTAAAGTACTATTATTAAAAATTTAAATTTTTTATTTTATAAATAAAATGAAAGATATCATGCAGTTGCATTAAAATAGAGAAAAGAGAATATAAAGAACCTATATCTGACCCTGAAAAGATCTAGAACTCGATGTAACAATAAAATATAAGCATAAATTTTCTAAAAACAATGTTTTTCAATGGCGAGGTTCTGAATGTTATTCCCAAGCAGACAAATTTTTGCAGCCTCGAACCCAAAAGAAAAAATATTGTCCATATGGTTCAATCTTCCGTAATCGGTTAATCTTTTTAAAACAGGCCGAATTAGCGTGTTTTTAGAGCCTGCGGGATCTGCACGGGAATGCAAGCTCGTATTAACAGATCCCACTAGTCATGTGAAAACACATACTATTATTATTATTTTAAATATTCGCTTGATGAAATTTATTTTCATTAACGATGTAATTCGGAAATATAGCTCACACTCAAGAAAAGTGACACATCTCGAGAAAAGTAAATCTCACAAAAGATTCTCATACTTTTACTGTCACATGAAATTATAGTACGTGCAGAGTAATTATATTACTCTGCATGCAGCAGTAAAAACGTGCATAAATGCGTAGAACCTTTACGAGGTCGCAGGACTCTTAAAGCTTCAAAAGTTTCGAAATTTTATTATTATTTTTTAGATGATAAAATGCTATCTTTTCTGAACATTTAGATATAATTGTTTGTTTGAAATTCACTTTAGAACAGAAGTTATGTCTATTAGAACTGTACCCGCTCAATAGCTGAAGCGGCGTTTCCGAAACTTTGAAGTCATTATTCTCCAAATGACGTTTTTGGGCGTAACGCGCAGGATATCTCAAAAACTTCTGACTATTTTTTCATGAAATTTTCAAAACATACGTTTAATGTTATTCTGTATAAACTGAATCTAAAATTTCATTTTTATTGGTCAAAACAGTATTTTTTTTAGGTGATTATACTGTTGAAATTTTCAAAATTGTGTATTAGCTAATTACAACTTTGTATTAAAAATATAAAAACGCTTTAAATATAAATTTATTTAGGTTCAGGGTAATTATTACAATCTGAAGTATAAGTAGGCACCGAAGTTTTCATTCTAGTTGCAATATTTATATTGTAATCCTGCGCGTAAGCTGTTATACCAATTTTCTGCTCGACAGATATCTGATAGTCTGGAACGCCCCATAAATACTAATTCTGCATCTTGCAATTTTTTAAAGACATAAAATGAAAGAAGGTATTTATATCTTTCATACATAAAGGTATTTATATCTTTCATACATAAAGGTATTTATATCTTAAATACATGAAATGAAAGAACATACTTGTATCTTTTAATCCCAATAAAAATTGTGTTTTTAAATCATATACATTTTAAGATATTAAATGTTGAAAATTATCTTTTTTTTTTCTTTTTTTCCAATTTTAAGAGTCCTGAGACACTTTAAGAATGAAGATTTAGATAAGGTTTGGAGGGTTGAGTAATTTTACCTCCACTCTCAATCCTTAGCTCTTTTGTGGTCACGAATGGACATATAGCGTAATAAATCGATTTTCCGGATAACTACACTTATGAAGCATTTTCTGTAACAAGACGCATCTATGACAAAAATAAATAAGGGAATAAAACGCAAAATGAATTATTGCAAGATGTGATGCTTTACTTGTGGGTGAGCGATATCAGAAATATGTTTAAAAAATATATGTTTGTACTTCTTAAAGGTTGCAGCTGAATTTTGATAATTTTAACTTTTGGTTTCTCACTTTATGAATATTTTTGCGTATTTATCTCTTTCCTGATACATATTTATTTATTTATTGTTTTTCGTAAAACAGATCATTACAAGGAAATGATATTTCCATGATACCTGATGGAGCATTCCGAGAATTAGTGTCCATTACTCACATGTAAGTTTCCTTATATGGAAAATATATTTTATAAATATATTAAGCTTCCGTTTTCTTAACCCTCCAGCACTCGCATCGGGTCATAATGGCCGGTCAATGACTTGTTAATAACCTAAAAATAAAAATATAAAGAGTGGGTTTATTGGGCAAATTTTATATTCAAATTAACGATAATTAAACTTTTTTACAGAATATGAACCACAAAATTTACATTTTAAGTTTCCCGGACGAAAAAGACCCGACGCGAGTGCTAGAGGTTTAATTATATTTTAATTATACTTATTTTATGCATTTCGATTGAAATAATTACAGTTTATGGCTAATTATACTAGCTGACTATGACATAACTGATTGATTACTCATTCCAGTAGAATAGACTGAATTTTCCCTTTTCTCAGACTGATAAAATAAAAAAATCTCATTGGTAATTGCAGTGCATTAGGAGCCAACCCACTGTACTGTGACTGTAATCTGCGTTGGTTATCTGAATGGATAAAAAAAGATTATATTGAACCAGGAATTGCCAGATGTGCTGAGCCACGTTCTATGAAAGACAAACTTGTTCTGACTGCAGCGTCAAGCGGATTTGTTTGCACAGGTTCGTCATCATTAGTTTTATTTATTTTTATTTTTCTGAAAAGTTAAAACTATAATAAAAATGTATATGTCTTTGGAATCCCAACTCTGTTACCTCATAATTTTAATTCATTGTGTAAATATTGTATATTCTCTGTTTATTATCTTATTGAAATAACATCTTGATATTTTAATCTCTTCAGTCTGTATTCTGATTAAATAAAGGAAAGAAAATTTGACATTTCTCAATATTTCACAAGCTGGAGGAAAATAAATTACAAAATTAAGTTTGCTAAAAACAATAAATACTAAGACCTATTTTCTATTGTGAACTACAAATAAAATTATATTTATCTTTATATATTTTGCTTTAATTTCTTGTTAGTTTCAGTATTATAGGAATTTTATTTCGTGCATATATACAAATTATACATGTCGCAGGTCAAAGTCCACACAATCTCCGGGCCCAGGTTTTATTCACGCCTCAACCACAATCAACTGCAAGTTGCATTAATGTCAGGACTTTTACTCTTAAGTTGAATAAAATTTGCTATTTGGAAGTAAGATTTGTTAAGCAAGAAAAGCAACGAAGTTAATTTAAATTTGAGATTTAAAATGGAATTTTAATATTTTAATTTCTTTAATAATATGAAAGGTATTAAAATAATCTCATTTTAAATCGCAAATTTAAATTACTTTCAAATTAAATATTTCCTAACATTTAATGTCTAGCTCTGAAAATGCCTTTTTTAAGTTGCTTTCCTAGCTTAAAAATATTACTTTCAAATATTAAATTCTGTCCACCTTACAAGAAAAATACTGAAGTTAATATAACTTGCAGTCGATTGTGTTTAAGGCATTGAATAAAGCCTGCACCCGGCGAGTGTGCGGACCTACACCACACATCAATCAACAGTTTATTATCCAATTATTTAATTGGTTAGTGTCCTCCCAATTTGGCACTTTCGCCTCCTGCTAGAAAATGCTGTGAGCAAGAATATATTAGCAAAAAGTTCGCGTTAAAAAGATCAGAATTTGTACTTTTAGGCGTGTGCACAAACCTTAAGACAATGTAGTTCGCTAAATTCATATTTACAGCTCCCAGATTCTCTGCCGTGCTCACACGGCTACTATTGTGTCATTGGTCTGTCAATAAAATAGCGAGGTCCAGAGTCAAATTGTTTGATCTTATAATCATAGGCACCGACTTCACGTAGACAAAATAGGCAATCTGGCATATTTCTACCACTAACTTTTTTTCCTGTTTAATCACTGTTATTAATTAGGACAAGAATAACATTTTAATATTAGTGGTGGAAGTTTGCCTGATTTGCCCACGTCATCCTCGTTAAGCCAACGCCTATGCTTGTAACCACTTCGCCAATTCCTTGCCTGTGAAAACTAATTCTTTTCTATCAATTTAAATTTTAGGTAAACCAGAGGCAGAAGTACTCGCCAAATGCGATGCTTGTTACACATTTCCATGTCAAAATGGAGCCACATGCAAACCTATACCTCTGCGAGATTATGAGTGCATCTGCGCTCCTGGCTATCATGGCACAAATTGTGAATACGTCATTGATGCCTGCTATGGAAATCCTTGTGAACATGGAGGTACTTGTAAAGTTCTGGAAGCTGGACGTTTCAGGTAACAGTCTATCTATGTTATAAAGCAAAGGCATGTTCATGAGTAATGCTGACATCATATTCATGACGGCAACGACCTGAACCACCCATCTCCTTTTTTACCCATAAATTTAATTACTTCTAAACATCACATAATTTAATTTTTTGACAGGTGATAGAGGAAAAATGTACTTTCAGAGGCAAATTGTATCCCACACTGTAAAAAATTGCTGCAGTAATTTTACTACAGCAGAGATTCCAGGCAAAGGCATATAAAAAACGGGCTTTGTTCCTAGATTAACGGACTTTGCCCTTAAATAAACGGGTTTTGCCTGTAAAACATAAAATTTACGGGAGTTGACCGTTTATTTGGAAAAAGTGACATTTTCCGTGAATTTACTAGAGTAATTCACGGTAAATTACTGTAAATTTACAATTTTTTTTCTCAGTGCAATTTACTAATATTTTATGATTTTTAAAATAATTTTTAAGCATGATTTTTTAAAAATCTATCTCTATCGCGCACAGCTTCATTACGGTAGTTTAACCCGTTTCTACATAAAACAATATAAATAGTTTAGCATTTGTTGCTTACTTAATATTTTATAACGAAATTAAAAATTCATCAATAAATAAATAAATAAGTAAAACGCAAATGTAACATATATTTAATCGAACTGCGCGCTTAAATTATAAAATAATTAAAGTTTACACTCGCGATTTTGTAATGAAAATTGGGGTGAAAGTGTACTTCCTAAAATTTTTCTTTTTAACATATCATTTAAACTAGGGGTGCACAACCTTTTTAAGATAAGGGCCACTTTAAAAAATGTCTGGGTTGTCGAGGGCCACATCAATCGCATGAAGAGAATTCTATTTCCGGGAGGTGGGGGGGTACCCCTCTAGATTCCCCTACCCAGTCAACATATCCAATTCAGTTGGCAAGGATATATCAACAGTTTACGTTTGTATATATAACAACGATTAATTTGAAAGAGTGTTAATATTCCTGGACTTTATTCGGGGGAGTAAATTTTGTTTTATTAAAAGTGCTAAAAAACGAACATAGGCATGAAAATGGCTGGTGCCGAAAAAAATGCGAACTTTATGAATGAAGGGGGTAGGAAGAGCCGATCAACAAGATGTGAGGTTTCTACGCACCTGATCAACAAAATTTGTGATTTCTCCGTCCCCATTTCAACGAAATTTGAGACTTTTCCGCGCATGATCGACAAAATTAGCGATTTTTCCTCACCGAATCGACGAAATTCGCTATCTTACCGCACCTGGTAGACGAAACTCCTATTATTCTGCACCCGATCGATGATATTTGCGATTTTTCCGCGCCTGATCGACAAAATGAGCGATTTTTTTCGTGCCCGACCAACGAAATTTGCGACTTTTCTGATCACGATCAACAAAAACGACGATTTTTTCGTGCAAGAACGACGAAATTTCCGATTTTTCTACCCCTGACTGACAAGATTCGCGATTTTTCCGCGAACGATCAACGAAATTCGGTATTCTTAACTGACTCTGACGAAATTTGCGATTTTTTCAAACGGTAAATTGACGAAATTTGCGATTTGTTCTCGTGATAATCTGACGAAACTCGCGATTTTCCCGCAGACAATCAACGAAATTTTCAATTTCTCCGCGCATCATCGAGAAAAGTAGCGATTTTTCTGTGACTGACAACGAAATTTGCGATTTTTCCGAGCTTGATCGACAAATTGGCGATGTTTTCGTGCCACACCAACGAAATTTGCGATTTTTTCCGAGCCCGATTGACAAAACTCGCGATTTTCTCGCAGACAATCAACGAAATTTTCAATTTTTCCGCGCATCATCGAGAAAAGTAGCGATTTTTCTGTGACTGACAACGAAATTTGCGGTTTTTCCGAGCTTGATCGACAAATTGGCGATTTTTTCGTGCCACACCAACGAAATTTGCGATTTTTCCGAGCCCGATTGACAAAACTCGCGATTTTTCCGTGTCCGTCCGACGAAGCCTGCGATTTTTACGAGCCCGATCAACGAAATTCGCGATTCTGGACTGACGAAATTTGCAATTTTTCCCGCGGCAAATTGACGAAATTACCGATAAACAGACGAAACACGCGATTTTTCCGCACCTAATTGACAAAATTCGCGATTTTTCCTCACCCGATGAACGAAATTCACTATTCCCAACTAAGTGACAAAATTTGGAATTCTTTCCCGCGGCAAATTGACGAAATTCGCGATTTTTTTCGCGCGACTTACGAAACTCACGATTTTTCCGCAGTCGACCAAGAAAATTCGCATTTTTTTCCCGTATCATCAACAAAATTTACTATTTTTTCGTGCCCGATCAACGAAATTTGCGATTTTCCCGCTCTTGATAGACAAAATTCGCGATTTTTCCTAGATCGATTGAATTCCTATCCCGACTTTTTTGTGCCCGATCGGCGAAATTTGCGATTTTTTCCACTCTTGAACTACAAAATTCACGATTTTTCAGTGACCGATCAAGAAATTTGCGATTTTTCTACCTCTGACCAACAAAATTCGCGATTTTCCGTGTCCGATGAACGAGATTCGCGATTTTTCCGAGCCTTATCGACAAAATTCGCTATTCTTCCGCACCCGATCAACAAAATTCACGATTTTTCGGCGCCCGATCTACGAAATTCCCAAATCTTAACTCACCGACGAAATTGGCAATTTTTTCCTGCGGCAAACTGACGAAATTCGCGATATTTTCTCGCGACTGACGAAACTCATGATTTTTCCGCAGTCGATCAAGGAAATTTGCAATTTTTCTTCGCATCATCAACAAAATTTATGATTTTTTCGTCTCCGATCAACTAAATTTGCGATTTTCCTGCGCCTGATTGACAAAATTCGTGATTTTTTCGTGCCCGACGAACAAAATTCGTAATTTTTCCGTGACCCACCAATGAAATTCGCGATTTTTCCGTGCTCGAACGACAAAACTCGCGATTTTCCCGCGCGCGATCAGTGAAATTTGAGGCTTTTTTCCGTGCTTCCTCGACAAAATTCGCTATTTTTCCGCACCCAATCATCGAAATTCCCGATTCTTATTTGACCAACAAAATTTTCAAATTTTCCCGCGGCAAATTGACGAAATTCACGATTTTTCCTGCGACTTTTGGACAAAAATTTCAATTTTTTCCAGTTATAAATTGGCGGAGTTCGCGGGCCACAGGTTGTGGATCCCTAATTTAAACCATTTGCATAATTTTTGGTGTCAATCTGCAGAAAATCAAAAATAATCAGCGTCCCAACGATGTTGAACCAAACTACCTCATAGTAACGCATAAAATCAGCAAGTTTTGCATTTACAAAGAAAATGTAATGCAAACATACAATAAGTATGGAAGGAAAATAAATTTTAACTATTTTCTAAGCCAGGAATTTCTTTTTAAGTTCTTAGATTAATCTGAAACGCCTACTGCCAGTTGCGCTGTTTCTGCTATTGGGCAATTTGATATTATTTTAAATTATAATTTTATATTACTATTTTCAAATGTAATAACATATACAATATATTAGTTATTTTATTAAAATAATTACGTTCACAGTTTTGTCGTCTTTTATGATTAGTGATATTTTTGAAGAAATGTATTACCTAAAATTAATATTTTTACCATAAAAATTGAAGCTGTGTTAATTTGTTATTAATGCCTCATGCTTAAACAATATTTTTTTTCCTTCAGCTGTCACTGTCCTGCAGGATATGAGGGCGATCGCTGTGAAACTAACATAGATGACTGCGTTGATAACAAGTGTGAAAATAATGCCACGTGTGTCGATCTCATTCAAGAATATACGTGTAGATGCAACCCAGGATATACTGGTAAGATTATTCAAATTTTAGTAATGTATTTTAAATACAGACGATTTAAAAAAAAAAAAAAAAAAAAAGAGAGAAAGTTTTTATAAAATTCATAAATCAATTTAATTTTGAAAAAAATTCTGCAGACAGCTGTTTCGGTCCAGTCATAGGAATAACACAATTATTAAAATTTTGATAATTGTGTACTAATAAGGGATCTCCATCATTAGACCAGAAAGAACTATCTGCGTTTAGTTTTTTTAATCTAACTAATGTATGTATTTTATACTTTTTTATTGTAGTTGTTTGTTTTTAAATTTCTTATTGCATAAGGGTTTTTACCATTGCATAATCTATAAAAGAGACTGATATGTTTGCTATAAAGCTATTTGCTGTATTTATTGGTGAAATTGAAAACCTAAACTGGAATTCTTTTTTTAGCTCATTTTCTTCTGTTGCTTTCATTCACATTAATGAAGCATAAAATATTTAACAAAAGACAACGCATTTGTAAAAATAACAAACGAGAGTTAAAATTTATTTGTCAAGTTTCTATGGGCATAAAACGGGAAAAAGTAAATCAACCCTTTTTCTTTTATTTTTGGTCTGAAACTTTCGTTCGATAGATGCGATATTCACTTTAAACTTTACTGTAATGTTTGTGTATTTCTACTGAATAATATTTAGGAATAATAAAGCTGTTTTTCTATAATTGCTTTAATTTATCATCAAAAAATTTTCAGGTACAGATGAATGATGTACATATGATATGGATGATGTACATACTGGATTATGCACTGATGAGCCATTATAGTATGACCATATGATTAATACGACGTAGGCCATCTTTCGCTATCAAAACAACGGACACGTAATGACGTAGTAGGGCATTTATTCGAATAGTTGCTGCTTTCTGATATGTCTGATACCCGCTGATGTTTGATGTTTCTATATATATGGTATATCCGATACCAGGCATTCATCAGTTGATCTTCCAGTTGACATACATTACGTTTGGTCGTACAGCAGTGCGAATGCGTTTTTAAGGGTCAAGCCACAAACATTCGATCGATCTCATGTCAGCTAATTTCAAAAACGACGCAAGACTTGAAAGGTACTAGAATGTTCCTCAAACCACTCCATGATGCCCGTTCTGCCCTTGGGCTTAGAGTATAAGTAAAGAGCAAATTTACAAACATGCACTTCCGTCAACCACTCTACTTCAATTTTGATTTAGCAATCATTACAGGGATCATCATGATGGCGTAAACCAATCACAGACGAATTAATCGTAGACCAATCCAATCGTGGATGACTTATTTGTAGACCAATCCAATCGTGGATGACTTATTGGTAGATGAATCAATTTGCCGTCTTTTATACTATAGGGAGCATAAAGACGGCTAGTTTTCCTGCCGTCACGTCAGCTGTCCTTCCTTTATTACCCTGTTACATCAGTCTGTCACCTTCCAAAAACATGGTTGAAATGAAAGGTTAGGTTTTCCTGGTCTGCAGTGATGTCCACATGCAGGACAACTATCAAGGTTTGTTCTAGTGAAATGACTGGTCATAATTTGGCCCAAGAAAGCATCTCCGGCCACCCATCTCATAATAGCGCCGCCATCAGCTTGTATCCATTCAATAGAGCTTGCTGGTGTAATAGTCTGCGTTTGAAATCAGCGTATTCTCACTCGACATCCAAAGTTATTGACCAGAAAACGTGACTCTTCAGACCAGACGACTTTTTTATATTTCTCTAGTGTTAAATTGTGATGGCCCCTGAATCATTGCAAGAGTTGTTTCCGACGGAGTGCCGTAAACGCGGGGACTAGGCTGTAGCGGCAGCATGGACGTAGAGAGAAAAGGGCAATTATCAAAATCGGCCTTGAACTGCAGACGATGCATTGTTTATTAAACTTCATTGGTGGCGCTAATATTCTTTAACACTTTTGAAAGTCATCAATCGCTGTCATCTGGAGTTTGTGTCTTCTTAAATCTCTGTTGCTTTTCCTGGCGTTTAGCATAGAAGTATCGGTAGTATAAATTGTGCTACATTACCCGACCACTTAATTTCGTCGCCATACTAATTACTCATTTGACTCACAATATTTACAGAATTTTGATAGTTATTCTTCATTCTATGACCGTGGACAGCAGTTATACTGGCCTATACCCAGAAGGCTAAGCTGAACTATGTAATGAGTCTCATTGTCCTGTGTTTAAAAGCACTTCGTGCGGCAAATATCAGGATGCCAATTTGTAGTATCTCCATCATTACATTATATCTTGTGGTATATTATTTTTATACAATGTATCATTTTCTTATTAAAATGTTTTGTAAAGGTAGAAATTTATTCTTGCCTTTCAATCTATACATATCTTAATTGGATGTGATGTTATTACCACCAGGTTTATAATAATAAGAAATATAAAAAATACAGTATTCTATAGTTTTAATGAACAG
The DNA here is from genome assembly GCA_963932465.1 of Maratus speciosus. Lineage (NCBI taxonomy): Eukaryota > Metazoa > Arthropoda > Arachnida > Araneae > Salticidae > Maratus > Maratus speciosus. Next base: position 227,889,317 of record OZ010797.1, on the reverse strand, counting down.
TGTTAATTTTATTATTATAATTCTAAAGGATTTGTTACGTGTTATTTTTTAGGGGATTACTGCGAAAAGAAAATTAACTTTTGCTCCAAAGAATTTAACCCCTGTAAAAATGGTGCCACTTGTATCGATGAAAATTTTTCATACAGGTAATTCCGTTTAATATTTGTTATGCTTGTATGCTATTTTATTGCTAAAAATATACACGAAACCATAAAATAAGTGTCATAAATAAGAGCATAATTTTTTAAGGATTTGTTGGTTCATCATACATAGATTATCATAACACAAGCTGATAAATTCTTCCAACTTAATGTGCTTTGGCAAAATAAGTTTCATAAATATAATTTATGGAGATTTTATAGAAACTTCACATGCCTATTTTTAGTAATTTGAAATTTTAATTGCTGATATATATATATATCTTTATTATTGTTATTAATATTCATCTTGGCTAAGGGGCGTCAAACTAACAGAGTTAAAAAGTTTCCAGGCCTAGATTTGAGCCAGGCTCATTGCCATTACGTGTCAGTGTGCTACCATCAAGTCCTGGTAAATTAGTGATAGAGCATTGGCGATAGGACTCTTAAAATAAAATAAAAAATATAAATTGGAGATTTTCAACATTTAATATCTAAAAATGTATATGATTTTAAAACACAATTTTTATTGTGATGAAAGATATGTGTTTTATTTAATTTTCGCGCAGGATTACAAAATCAATGTTGCAGCTAGAATTAAAATTTTGGTGTTTACTTATACTTCAGATTATAATAAGTAACGTGAACTTAAATAAATTTGTATTTCAAGCATTTTTATATTTTTAATATAAATTTGTGTTTAGCTAATACAAAATTTTGAAAACTTCAACAGTATAATCACCTAAAAAGATACTTTTTTGAACGATAAAAAGGAAATTTTAGATTTAGTTTATACAGATTAACACGAAACATATGTTTTGAAATTTGCATGAGAAAATATTCAGAAATTTTTGATATATCGTGCGCGTCATTCGGAGAAAAATAACTTCAAAGTTTCGGAAACGTAGTTTCAGCTATTGAGCCGGTATAATTGTAAAAACCATAATTTCTGTTCTAATGGGAGTTTCAAAGAAACAATTACGTCAAAATGTTCTGAAAAGATGGGAGTTTAACATCTAAAAAAATCAAAATTTCGAAAATTTTGAAGCTTTAAGAATCCTGAGACCCCTTAATCCTCTTAGCAAAGTTGAATAAAAAATTCAGTAATTAAAATTTCAAGTTTGATAAATTTGCTACTTTTAGGGTGTTAAGCTTATATTGGATGTTTTCTGTTTAATTTTTCTGATAGCTTAACGTTAGAGTACTTGACATACAAGTAATATTTTCTTTCATTCCAAAAGATTGTAAACATGTCGATTGTAAACATGACAGTTTTCTGAAAGCTATATAAAACTTAAAAGAGTAAAGTTCTTCTTTTATAAATAATACATTCAAAATTTAATGAAATGGTAATACACTTTTATATTCAAAAGGAAATGCTTAAAGCTGTTGTCATATTTATACTGGTTACTTTCTGACAAATTTTTTAAATTCAGATTTACTCGCAAACGCATGAAATCGGCAGGTGTTCTTATTTGAAAATTATGTAATCGACCAGGGTTTTTTTTTCATTTTTTGGTAAAAGGATCGTACAGAAAATATTGTAAGGTTGGCTCTTTGAACCGAATTTCCGAAAGTGAAAGAGCAGGAAAGAAAAAAAACTACCTTCATGAGACAACAATCGGTGATAACTCAAGTTATAATAATTCAATGTAATTAATTCATTTGTCGAAAAATGGAAAAACTGTTCGATTGCAAATCACTTCAATAACCAATCCTTCAAGTTTTACTCTTTCACGTTTAAAATTGAGCCTGTAAATGTGTCAGAAATGTTCACATTGTTGAGCAGAGAAAAATATATATATATATATATATTTTTTTTTTTTTTTTTTGAGAATCGCCTTAATAGTTTTTATTAAATTGCAAACATAATATTTATTGTTTTATATAGTCTTAAGTTTTTATGAAAATTAATGTGCTGGCATTTATTGAACATTTTGATACGTTAATTATTATTGTAAATTGAAAGCGAGTTAAATCTTATTATATCAATATTGTTGGCGACTGCTGGTAAAAATATTGTGCACTCTACAAACTACATTATATTTTTGAAAATATTAAGTTCTCCTATGAAAGGAATTCTGTAATATACTAATTAACTGAATTCTGACTTCAAAACAAGGTAGTATAAGGGAGAAAGGTAATCAGAAAACCGACCGTCAAATTCAGGGAGATTAATTGAAGCAACAAGAGTCCGCGCTAAGTCCTATCTTTCAGAATAGCGTATTGACTTGACTTACAGAGCCAGTTCTATTGGGAGTATGCACAGAATACGATTTCAGGAATTTGCGACATTTACAGCTACACTGTAAAAAAAAAAAAAAAAAACGACATTTTTACAGCACAAAGTACTGTTTATCTCGCGCACAAACTCGATCACAGTGAATGTGCTGTATCTTTCTTTGGTTTCCTGACTATATTAACATGGAAAATACGGTAGTTGCGTAAAATTAACAGCACAGTGTGCTGGCAATTTGGACGCCAGCAGTTTGTGCTGTAAAAAAATGCGTCCAAATTGCCAGCACATTGTGCTGTTAATTTTACGCAACTACTGAATTTTCCATGTTAATATAGTCAGGAAACCAAAGAAAGGTAGAGCACATTCACTGTGATCGAGTTTGTTCTGGCAAATCTACGGTGGTTTTTTTACAGTGTATAGTGAAATTAGTAGACATTAGTAGCTTTTATCAGCGAGCAGGACAGCTTAAGACTTCATATTTATATTTAGTACTAGTTTGAGCTTCGTTACAAGAAAAATGCGAAAACTTACGTACCGGTGCCAGATAAAGTACATCAAGAATTTTTAACATAAATTACAGAAATACATAAAAACACAAATTGTAATAATCTCACAAATTTATGAGGGAACTATCGTATGGCACCACTTAAGGACAGGCCGCTCCTGACCAATGCATAATCCGTTCGTGGTTCTATTATACTTCTGTTAACTATAAATTAATTATTGTTTTTCAAAGTTTGGTTATTAATCTCACTCCATCAAAATCTTCCTTAAATTATGCTAATAAATAATAAACTGCGTTCGAAAAACATTGCTACTCGAATCCAAATTGGTCAAGAAATTTCTAGTGAGCATTCTTTTTAGCTTAGGGGAGAGTAGCCGAATTTGGACCACTTCACTTATTTTCAGGTGTAACTCAATTAATTTTTGAAATATCTGCAAAACATCACTACACTGGGTAAATCTATTCATCTACTAACTAAATAAATCTTTAGATCATTTTTTTTAAATCTTAAGTTTTATTTTAATTTGAAAAATTTGTCAAAAGTGGTCTAAATTCAGCAACTGGTCTCCTAAGTTGGACCCCCAATCTCCTAAATTGGACCAAACGTTATCAGTTTGTTTTAATGACTAGGGAATATAACTAATTTTATTAAAAACAAAGTTTGCGATTAATGAAACAATCAAACAAAAAACAGCAATGAAATATAATGAAATCAAATATCTGAAAATAAGAGTAATTGTTTTAAATAAAAATGTATTGAAAATATAAATCAAAGTTATCAGTAATTAAGAATAGAAATTATGGAAATAATTGTCAGTTACTTGAATATCACGTAAGGAGTGATGCAAAGCTTACACATGAATTTAGTTTATTCATTTTTTGTTCCAGCGCACTCAACATGGAACCGTATTTGGCAATCTGAACACTGAATCATTTTTGCTATTTTGTTTTTCTTACAAATTAAGCAAAACAATCATCACTGTCTAGATTTTTCTTTTTAGATTCTGAATCATTAGCACTTCTTTTTGGAAACAGAAATTTTCTTTACATTACGTTTGTAGTTCTTCCCTTCCATCATTTTCTTTTCAATTGCATTGCACCTATTTTTTAAAACTTGATGTTCCAATTGCTTTTGTGCTGTGAGAGCAGAATAAAGAATTCAAAGAAAATAAATTCAAAAACATACAAGATGAAACAAATTGCAAACAAAACTTATTGCATAAACACAGGTCTCGCAGCGTTCCTAAAATTTTCGCACTTTGCTACCACTAAATTAAAACGATAATCTTTGTTGTATAGTTCTATAATAGACGTTAAAGGAATCTACCACGAAGAATTCTTATTTAAAATACTGGTAGCAAAGTGCGAAAATTTTAGGAACGGTGCGAGCCCTGTAAACATGTAAAACTATTTTTATGTTTATATAGGCCTAAACTGTATAAAAAAATTGATCCAGATTTACAAAAAAAACTTGCATGGAGATAGTAATTTATTAAAAAATATTAAAAAATAATAAAATAGTGTATAAAGCATACAGCCCTCGAAATTCATTACTTACTTTTCAAATTTATGATCGTATATCTGGTCCAATTTAAGCAACTTAAATAGGCCCAATTTAGGCAACTGCGCCATTTTTTAAAACAGATAATCTCAAGATTAAGAACAAAAGCGAAATCAAACAAATCCGCATGAAAAATATGCGCAATAAACAGACGAATTTAGATATATATATGAAAACATAACAACTTACCTTAGTTTTAAAGTATTCACTTACGTTTAGTAGGAAAAAATCAGATCAAAACAGTTAATTTTAGGTTTTTTTAAATTATCTGAAAACATCACGTGGTAGGTGGGTGATTCTTCTAATCGTAAATGATGTTATTCTGATGAGTAGGATTTCAGCGGTAGATGGCGTCTCTTTCTGTAATTAACGGCAGAATGACAACGGGTTATTTAAAGCGGCGGTCCAAATATGGCTACTCTCCCATATCTCTACTCTCCCATATCTCTACTCTCCCATCATATAGAAATCATGCACTTTATAGATTAAAATTAATGATTTAAATAAAATTAGCAATAGAATTAACTCCCATGTTGAAATTTGACGTTACTTATATAACATCATTAAAAAACAAGTTTAAAATATACTTTCTGATACGTTAGAGATTCTTGCACCTGTAGAATTCATCTCTCAAAAGATGAAAATTGTAAGTTGACAAAACTATAGCATCTCTTAAAGTAAACTTGTTTGTATTATTGTATTATAGAAAAGTCACTTCTAAAATAAATATTATTAATTTTCACATATTTATTCTGATTTTAAATTAAGATCTTTCTCATTTTTGGTCGCTAGGTCTTATCTTTAAAAATAGCACATTGACATAACTAATAGAGCCAATTGCATTGGTAGGATGCACAGAATGTGTGACCATACACAGTCATTCGCTGCATTTATCAGAAACTCACATCAGGAAGTAGGCAGCTCAAGACCCCGAATTTATGTTTAATGCTAATTTGAACTTTGTTACAGGATAAATGCGAAAACTTACGTAAATGGGCCGGATAAAGTGCATACGAATTTATAACACAAAATGTATGTAGAAATATATTGAAACACAAATTGTAATCTTAAAAATTTATGGGACCACTATAAGCATAGCAGAGCGGACGACCAATGCATAATTTATTTGTGGTTCTTTAATACCTCGCTATTTACAAATTAACTATTGTTTTTCAAAGTTTGGTTATTAATCTCATTCCCTCAATATTTTTTTTAATTATGCTAACAAACAATAAGCTGCATTAGAAAGACTATTCTAATCCAAATCGCTTCAGAAATTTCCAGTGGGCATTCTTGTTAGCTTATATCATTTAGAAATTATAGACTTTATTAAAATTAATGGTCCAAATAAAATTAGCAATGGAATTAAACTCTCATATTGAATTTTGACATTACTTATATATCATCATTAAAGCAAACAAGTTTAAAAAAAATACTTTCTGAGATTCTTAAACCTGTAGAATTTAAAACTTGCAAAAAATGAAAATTGTAATTTGACTACTATAGCAATTGTTAAGGTACATATGAATGGTTTGTATTATAAAGATTTTATTGCTAAAATAAGCATTATTAACTTTCCCATTTTTATTCTGTTCAGATTTTAAATAAAGACCTTTCTCTTTTCAGCTGTGCTTGCTCCTTGGGGTTTACTGGCGAAAACTGCACTGTAAACATTAATGACTGCTTGGACCATGTATGTCAAAATGGAGGAACATGCATTGACGGAATCAACAGTTACAGATGCCAGTGTCAGGATGGTTTCTCGGGAGCATTTTGTGAACTTGAAAATATGGTGGACTTACTCTACCCTCAGACGAGTCCTTGCCAACACCATGATTGCAAACATGGTGCGTGTTTCATGCCAAGTAATGCCAAGGATTATATTTGCAAGTGCTCGCAAGGATTCACGGGCAAAAGGTGTGAATCACTGACAAGTATCAGATTCCATGATGGTTCATATGTGGAACTGGACCCTCTACATACCAAACCTGACGCAAAGATATCGATAACTTTTGCTACTGAACAGAACTATGGAGTCATGCTCTACAATGGTGAATCGCAACATTTAGCAGTCGAACTGTTTAGGGGGCGCATACGGGTTAGTTATGATGTTGGTAATTATCCTGTATCGACCATGTTCAGTTACGAGACTGTGTCTGATGGTGAATCCCATACAGTTGAGTTATCGCTTGTGAAGAAGAATTTTACAATGAGAGTTGATAATGGGAATTCTCGGACAATTATAAATGAAGGTTCGAGGGAATACTTAGAAGTATCATCGCCTCTTTTTATTGGTGGTGTTTCAGAAGAAGTCGCTGCTAGTGCACTGAAGAGATGGCATTTGAGGAATACATCAAGTTTTGAAGGTATTTTTTTAAATATGTTAAATTACAGTAAAACCTGTGAAAACGGACACTGCATAAAATGAAATCGTGTCTTAAACTGAAAGTGTCGTGAAACCGACGAAAAGAATACCAATCTTCTATCTAATTATATTTTCTAAGATGGAAACATGTGTAAAACGTATTTCCTACAATTTATATCGATTCCGTTCCCACAGATTTTACTGTATGTTATATATTTTACTCTCAGTAAAAGATCTTTTACAATTTTTCGAACTAAATTATACATAATTTAAAAATTAAAGTTTAATCACTGCAATATTGTTATTCAGTACTTCGGTAGCGGCTAATCATAGAATATACACCCTTTTCCTCAAACTTGAAGGCAGGGGAGAAGAGACTACTAATAATCTAAAAAAAAAAAAAAAAAAAAAAAAAAAAATCTTTAACATGAAGCTATAATAATACTTGATGGCTCAAAGAGTCTATTCCAGTAAGTTCAAAAAGAAAAAAATCGTTTTCAACTCAAAGTTTGAGTCAAGTAATTGCTACACTAACATATTATAAGGCATTCACAAGAAGACTTGCTGTTTTACTTTTCTTGTTTTTTTTGTTTTTTTTTTTTGCATAATTTAAAACGTGAAATTCAATTACTACAGTACTTCAATAATGGCCAATCAAGCTGTAGAAGGTTTTTCCTCCAGATTGTTGGGAGAAGAAAGCCTAAAGTTGTATTATATTGACCTATAAAAATATTTATTTAGTACAGAGAAAAATTTGAGAGTTCAAATAATTTATCCTAATACTTAAAAATCTGATTAATATACTAGTTTTCAATTCAAAGTTTGCTTCCGATAATATTTACATTATATATTAGAAGGCATTCTTAGAAAACCTGCTGTTTTCCTTATAATTTTTCTTTCTTCATTTTGCGTAATTTAAAACGCGAAACCTAATTACTGCAATATTGCCACGCAGTACTTACATTGTTTTTAATCAAAAATTAAAAGATCTTTTTCTTTTATTGTTGAGAGAGGAAAGACTAAAGTTGCATTGTAATAATCTGCAAACATATCTATTTATTATAGAGACAAGTTTTGAGAGTTTCGATAATTTATTTCAATACTTAAAAAGCTCTAATAAATCTAGGTTTTAACACAAAATTTGGTTCGTATAATATTTACATTATATGTTGTAAGACATTCACGAAAAACATTATTCTTTGTAAATTTTCTTTCTTCGTTTTGTATAATTTAAAATGTGAATTCGAATCACTGCAACACTTTAATAGTGGTTAATCAAGGAATAAAAGTTTTCCCTTTTAACTTGTTGGGGAAGAAAGACTAAAGTTGTATCATTATAGCCTGCAAACATATTTATTTATTACAAAGGCAAATTTGGGAATTTAGATAACTTACCCTAATACTTAAAAACCTGTTATATCTAGTTTTCAATTCTTAGTTTATTCAAATAATGTTTATATTATATATTAAGAGGCATTCACAGAAAACCTGCTGTTTTCCTTATAATTTTTCTCTCTTGATTTTGCGTAATTTAAAAAGCGAAACCTAATTACTGCAACATTGCCACATAGTACTTCAATCGTGGTTAATCGAAAATTAAAAGGTCTTTTCTTTAGATTGTTGAGAGAAGAGAGACTAAAGTTGCATTGTACACTCTCAAAACTAATTTACTTAAAAATGAGAACTTTCCATGTACTCGTATTTTTTTAAGTACAATTGTTTCAAAAAGGAGCATTAATCTACTTAAAAATGAAAATTTCTTTGTACTCGATTTTTTTAAGTACAATTAATTCAGAAACGAGTACATGATATTTTGAAGTTGTGTATACTTATATTTCATTTATAAATGTATGCAGAAATGAATACATATATTTTGTATTTTAAAGTCTTAATACTCATGTCTAAATCCTATGTGCTCAAAAATATGAGTTTTCTGATAAACCCTTTTCTTATATCGAACTGATAGTAGGTATTTCCAAGCTTTTATTTAAAGATATGTCTATTTTTGTTATAATGTTTAATTTATAATGCACACTTTTCAAATTTATTTACAATTTTATTAGAAATGTTAAAGAAGAAAATTTAGTTTAAAAATTGTTTTATTAGAAATTAGAATATTTAAGAAAGGGAAAATTCATCTCTGCTGTTAGCGATCTTCCGTCGCTGATTCATAAAAGGTGTCATTTGGAAACAGCTGGTAACTGCTCTTATAGCACAGTCAGTACAATACTGATCTCCCAAGTAGAGAAGTCTGGTTCAAATCACGGGGCGGCTCGTACACAAAACTTCAAGAATTAAAATAGTAAATTCGTTGTTCTCAAAAATTGTAGTTCTTCGCAATTCAAAATTACCGTAATTAAAAATGGTGATTTGTCGGCTCTGTAATTTCGCTTTTTTTTTTCTTATAGTGTATGTGTGTTTCTATATATGAAAGGATAAAACCCCTTTTTAAATTCAAAATTTCAAAAATTTAAATTAAAATCCGAAGTTTTCGTCCTAACTTTAAATCTCAATCTAAAGCCAGTTTTACCCCTTGTAACTTTGTTTCCCAGCAATACATCTTATTACTTTCAGATATCATTTTCGGACGATCTTTAAGAGTAAACTTGCTGACGTTCGGAATATTCTCATTCAGTTGTGGTTAACTCATCCCCGGGCGAGCCAAGCCTAACTCTGGCATCTGATCCCGGACAATCAATCAAAAGCTAATCAGCCAATTAAAGAAATGTTCCTCCCAAATTTACAACTATGCCATCTGCTGGAAAATATGTTAAACCCCAAGATATTAGCTAAAACCCGCGCCAAAAACGAGAGATCTTGCCATTTTGAGATGCCGGCAAAACGTATGATAATGTAGCTCCTGAAAATCATCGTACGCGGCTCGAGGGGCCCCCGGCCGAACTCGCGACTCAGACTGTAAGAGGAGCGGCTAAATAAAAGAGTTCGGTCCACCAAGCGGTTCCCGTTGAAAATTAAAAGATTTTTACTATTTGCGTAAAAACTAGCAAGGAAAGCTCAAAGCGTTCTGGCCTTCATCTTAAGGAAAAATGTTTTTTGACTTTTTACTTGCATAAAATAGGAAATTTTTATGAGCTAACAGTGAGATGTAGATGTAGCTTATTAAATTGTGACTTGGATTTATTAATGCCACTGAGAGAAATAAATACCTCAGTCTGCAAAATAGTAAATACCTTTGGTTACCAGTGAATTGCATCTGCATCTTCACTCAAAAAATAAACTTCAAGCTCATTTTTCTTTTTTCTTTTTGCTAAAACCTCCCTGAGGTTTAGGATTGCTAAAACCTTCAAAGGTTTAGGATTTTGCTAAAACCGTCAATGGTTTAGGACCAATACTACTTACCTTACAAGTAGGCTTCTATGTAAATAGACTTCAAAATATTATTTTTCTTTATTTTCATATTTATGTCAATATTTTTATTACATTAGTATTTACAACTTACCAATTTTATATTTCAACATATATTTAATGTTTACACACTTTGAAATAAAAGGTGAAGAAATGTTCAAATTTTTTCATAAGTTAATGTTCAAATTTTTTCATAAGTTCACATTTCTATATCCCAAAGTTCAATATTTTTATATTTTGCTGTACAGTATTTTTCATATTAATATTTGGAAAATTTTCCAGAGAGAAACATTCGCCTTGCATACAATATTACAAATGAAAATCAAATTTCAAATTACAGTATTTTTCATTTGAATACTATTTACATATTTTGAAAATAGGTGAGGAAATGTTTTCAATTTTTCATGTTTTCAAATATTTCTATTATATTGTGTTTTTTTTCTATAATTATCGAAAAGAATTTTTTTTAAGTTTTCCTATGTTTATGCCCAATTTCAATGTTATAGTTGTGTATAAATTTATATTTTTAGAGTTTAATTTTATGTAAAAATGTGATATTTTGTGCTCAAAGACTTTAATTAAAAAGCTCAAACTTATTGGCCAGAGGACTTGCAAACAAGAAAATTGTGGTCAATAGTTAAACTCTATTATTTTATTATTGTGTTTTCCCATATATTATTATTATTGTTATGTTTTTTCAGCTTTTCTTGACATTTTTTGGTATTCTTATAATTTTTGTCATTAAATCTTTCAAGTATTATGTAAAGTTCGGTCAGGTTGTCCCAAGAGCCAAATCCTAAACTTAGATATTTTTGCATTAAAACTTAAAATCTTAAATTTTTTCCTTAAAGTTTACAACTCAAAATTTAAATTTTAAATATGTTTTCCAGCAGTAAAATTCAACCCTCATGTCTTAGTAAACTTTACTTTAACATTATATTTACTTTAAATTTTACTTTAGATTTAACACTAACCTTAATCTGTAGCGTTGCACAATTAAATTCTTGCTCATTTAATTTTGTATTCACCATTTTCCGGGTGTGAGTCCCCCCAGATTTGCAGGCGAATCTGGTGGACCTCAACTTGGAGGGGGGGATATGAAAGGATAAAACCCCTTTTTAAATTCAAAATTTCAAAAATTTAAATTAAAATCCGAAGTTTTCGTCCTAACTTTAAATCTCAATCTAAAGCCAGTTTTACCCCTTGTAACTTTGTTTCCCAGCAATACTATTACTTTCAGATATCATTTTCGGACGATCTTTAAGAGTAAACTTGCTGACGTTCGGAATATTCTCATTCAGTTGTGGTTAACTCATCCCCGGGCGAGCCAAGCCTAACTCTGGCATCTGATCCCGGACAATCAATCAAAAGCTAATCAGCCAATTAAAGAAATGTTCCTCCCAAATTTACAACTATGCCATCTGCTGGAAAATATGTTAAACCCCAAGATATTAGCTAAAACCCGCGCCAAAAACGAGAGATCTTGCCATTTTGAGATGCCGGCAAAACGTATGATAATGTAGCTCCTGAAAATCATCGTACGCGGCTCGAGGGGCCCCCGGCCGAACTCGCGACTCAGACTGTAAGAGGAGCGGCTAAATAAAAGAGTTCGGTCCACCAAGCGGTTCCCGAGTCCCAATTATTTAATCCACTAGTTCTGTCAACTCCTAGATGTCTTTACTTATTAAAGACGGCTGTACGGACACATGCCGGAAAGTAAACGGCTGCGACTACGCTCTACAAGTCCGGGGAACGCTCCCGATATTTATTCGTTACATATATATTTATTTTCCGAGTCCCTGTATGTACTCAAAAAAATGAGTACATACGTTTTTCAAATTTAAGAGTTAAGTACTCGGAGCTATTTTAAGATCGGGAAGTGCTCAATATTTAGTACAATTTACTTATTTTTAGGAATAGTGTTTTAAGAGTGTAATAATCTGTAAACATATTTAATTATACAGAGACAAGTTTTGAGAGTTTAGATCATTTATCACAATGCTTTAAAAGCTCTGATAAATCTAGTTTTTAACTCAAAGTTTGATTCAGATAATATTTACATTATATGTTAGAAGGCATTCACAGAAAATATGCTGCTTTCTTTATAGTTTTTTTTTTTCTTGGCTTGTGTAATTTAAAATATGAAATCGAATCACTGCAATACTTTAATAGGGGTTAATGAATGAATAAAAGTTTTCTCCTATGATGTCAAAAATCATATATTAATATAATCTCCCCTTTTCTTTATTAAATCATAAAAAATTTTCCCTTTTTCATTTTATTTTAACTTCCAACTCCATTCAAATCATTAAAGGATATCTTAATAAACCTTTAGTATAACAGCTTTTATTTAAATACAGTCCCTATCTTTAAAAATTCGCAATAGACATAAACCCCTCCGAAGTTAACCGTTATAGAACCAGATGCCAAGTTTTGATTTCGATTCATTTTATCTGAACTTTTTCATGACCATATATGGTTATCGATATTTGGCCGCTTTCTCCGGGCCGTTTGCAAAACTAAGCAAAAAGTATAATCATATCCTTATTTGGTTTACAAGTCTGCGATCGAAATTCCAAAGTTATCTTCACGAGCCCCCTTGTATTGCCTGTGTACAGCATTATAAAATTCTTAAGGATTTTGAAATGAATTCAAGGATAAAGGCGATAACATGTCAATTTTTATATGAAGATCTCCCTATCAGAAAAATGTTATCGAGAATTTGTAACCTTTTGGCGAATTATTTGGCTAGAATGTAATTAAGGAGAAACATGCAATGTATCTCACACTCGCTCTTTTGCTTCCGCCTCTGAAAGATGTATTCTACGCTTCCTTACCTCGAATAAACATTTCTGATTTTTTTTTTAAGAACCTGGGTCACGAATTATTTATTGTATAAATGTATCAATGCAATTGCATGGATCAACAAAATCTTTATATCCCCTTTTACTTGGTGGCAAAAAGAGACTAAAGTTGTACCATTATAACCTGTAAACATATTTATTTATTACAACGGCAAATTTGGGAGTTTAGATTAATTTTTCCCTATGCTTAAAAAGCTTATAATTCTAGTTTTCAACTCAAAATCTGCACTAAGTTATAATTTCACCATATATTAAAAATCGACAAGTGGCAGAAATACTCTATTTTCTTTATAAATTGTCTGTGTTTCTAATTTTTTTTATATTAAGATTGCCATTAAAACCTAAAAATGAATCCATTAATCGAGTATTGTACAAACAAAAATCAATATGGAATGCTAAAAATCAACTTGAATAAAGCTGTGATTGATCAAATCAATAAACAAATACTACCACTTAATAGCGATTCTTGATTGAATTTCGTATCGGAATGATGTGTTATACAGGATAATCCAAAAGTCCCAGACACAATTTAAAATTTAACATCAAATCAAGTAATTGTCGTTCAGGAGTGTGTTTTGGACTCACGATGAAACATTTTCTTGAAGCGAATAAAAAAAAATAGTTCCAAACATCGCACATAGATCGAGCAGTAGCTTAAATTATCAAAAAGAAGCATCAAAAACTCAAGACAATCAATTACAGATAATATATTTTGACACAAGCAGTTAGAGTGCATTAATTTTGCTCGAGCTACAAAGGGCGCAGACATAGAAATATGGTAATGGATTGCACAGAAAAAAATTATCTGTAGCTGATTGTCTTGAGTTTTTCATGCTTCTTTTTGATAATTTATGGTACAGCACCATCTTTGGGGGAAGTTTTGAATAATGTTTTCTATTTGTTTCAAGAAAAGTTTTCATTTTGCGAAGCATTCTGGTTGACAATTACTTGATTTTATATTAAATGTTTAAATGTGTTAGGGACTTTTGCCTCCCACCTGTTTACTATAACTATCACTATATCATTATAGTGATCACTATGTCACTATCACTATATAGCTAACAAAGTTATACTCAGTTGAAGTTACGGAATCTCAAATCGCACTCGTGTCGAGTGCACGAGTGCTGAAACCAAAGTCCACGGAATAAAAATTTAAATGAAATAATTTACAAGATGATTTATAAATGTTTTAATCATTTTAATTTGTGTTGTAATAAATGTTATTACGCCTTTTTTCAGGATGTATTAAAGATGTCAGACTGAACGGAAAAATGTTGGATTTTATGGTAGCGAGAAAGCAGCAACGTATCACGCCTGGATGTTCTGAGATCGAAGACCCAAATCCTTGCAAAGACCATCTTTGTAAGAAAGGAAAATGCATCCCCGTTGATAAAGAGCGCTATGAGTGCCAGTGCAGAAAAGGCTGGAGCGGAGTCCATTGTGAGAAGGGTAATTTTTTTTTATTGATTATTATTTAAATACGGTTAAATTTAACATCTATATTCTTTCAATTTGGAGTCTTTATATAGATGCACCGAAATGTTTCTAGATTAATTTTGTATTGAGCCAACTATTGACAGATCAAGATTGCGTTTGCAACTATAGAGACGTTCAATTTTAATGGAGCAGTATGCTCACTGTAAAATATTGCTGCCGTAAAATTACTACAGCAGAGATTACAAACAAAATCCCACAAAGAAAAAAAAAAAGGGGGGGGGTGGCCTTATATGCACGTTTTCTTTCTTTTCTTTTTTTTTTTTCATGAATGCAAAGTTTTCAAGACATGAAGTTTATGGTATTTGGCCGCTTAGCTTGAAAAAGTGGCATTTTTTCTCAAAATTGCGAAATATCCATTAATTTAAAGAATTCCTAATTTTTTTTCAGTGAGAAGCATCACTACATTAACCAGAACCGGTGAAGATTAACGAACGTAAGAATCCCGTTCGCAGAAAATATTCAAGAATTTCAGAATATAATATGCCATTAAATAAAATTATCCTCGGGGTTACCATAATAAACAGTAATAATTAAAATTCCTTTTACTATTAATCATTATTATCATTTAAGTAACTGTAAAAAAATTACTCTAAAAATTAAGTTACACTATATGACCAAAAGTCATCGGTCATTTTGATTTTAGACGTTTTCTCGAATATCTACAGAAATACTTGAATAATTAATTCCTTTGGAATTTCATGAATTAATAAGTTAATTTCAGAACATGTTTGACCTCATATTTTTCAGCAAAATTTTCATCGCTGGGCCAACTAAGAGACCAACAACAAATCATAAAAAATAATCAAATTCGCGGTCACCCTGTAAAATAAAATGCTCTAAATTATCTGTATCTCTATCCCATGACTATGAGGTCTTGTATAATACGTATGTCTATTTATGTAAGAATAGCGTTTATATTAATGGAGATATAAAAGTTTTTTTAATATTAAAGAATCAGAATGCACCTATTCCAACAAAAATAGTATTATCAAAATCGAAGTAACTTTTCCAAAGCTACCTGTAGACATACGTTAAAAATGAATTACTTTGGTGGAAGTCAATTAATAGAAAATGACAATTTTGGAAAAATCTACAAAATTATACATATAAAAAAATTGTCGCAAATGTGCAATTAAAAGTTACTTCATTCAAATGACCAATTTTAATAAATATTTAATATATTTATATTTTAATTATATAGTACATTCTCATGATTCACATAGACATGTGCTACAGTTACCGATCATTTCAAGCATTGTATTTTACAGCGTGATTGAAAATATTAATTTTTTTATTGAATTTGTTTTTGACCTCCTAATTGCCTTGTAGTCAAACCTTCGCTGAAAAATATGTGGTCAAACATGTTTTTTATATTCTTGAAGTTCCAAATGAATTTCTCAAATATTTGTCTAGATATTCGACAAAACATCTAAAATTGAAAGTGCCCGAAGATGTTGGTCGTATAGTGTAAATATTGCACTTTCCTATCACATTTTAGCTAAAATTTATATATTTAGCTTTAATTTTGTTGTAGGTTGATAAGAAAGTTGTTGTAGGTTGAAAATCAACAGATTCTAGTTTATAACCTCAAAATAGTTACATCTTTTTACAGTTAGATATTTTACGAAAATATCAGAGCACATGTCATAATCAATAAGGTTTTTGGATGAATTGTGCGTCCACTAGATTTGTCTGGGATGGCTCAATTGGCAGATTCAGTCAAAAGGTCCCTGGTTCGAACCCTGGCCCGGACATTTTTTCACTCAGCTGAAAAATTTTAACTAGTGTGATTTATTCACCAATTAGAATAACTGCGTTAAAATTAATCCACTATAGTTGCATATCCAACGTTTCTTGTAGTTACAATACCTGCGATTTATTGTGTTAAGCTGATTCGAATATGAGACCAGATGTCATAATCAGTAAGGTTTCTGGGTAAATTGTGTGTCCGCCAGATTTGTCCAGAAGGGCTCAGTTGGCAGACCATTGGCAGCTTCAGCCAAAAGGTCCCTGGTTTGAACCCTAGCCTGAACACTTCTTTACCCAATTGTAAAATTATAACTCGTGTGATTTATTTACTAATTAGAATAATTGTGTTAAAGTTAATCAAGTATTATTACATATCTAACTTTTCGTGTAGTACTATTAGCTGCGATTTATTTTGTTGAGCTGATTCAAATATCAGACCAGTTGCCACAATCAATAAAGATTCTGGGTGAATTGTGTGTCCGTCAGATTTGGCTAAGCGGGCTCAGATGGCAGAGCATTCGCAGCCTCAGTCAAAAGGTCCCTGGTTCGAATCCTGGCCAGAACACTTTTTCACCCAGTTGTAAAATTGTAACTGGTATGATTATTAGAATAATTGTGTTAAAATTAATGAAGTATAATTAGATATCCAACGTTTCTTTGAGATCCATTAGCTGCGATTTATTCTGTTAAGCTGATTCAGATATTAGAGTAGATGCCATAATTAGTAAGGTTTCTGGGTGAATTGTGTGCCCGCCAAATTTATCCAGGATGGCTCAGTTGGCAGAGCATTGGAAACTTCAGACAGAAGCTCCATGGTTCGAACCCTGGCCTGGACATTTTTTCAACCAGCTGAAAAATTTTAACTCGTGTGATTTATCCCCCAATTAGAATAATTGTGTTAAAATCCATCATATATTAAATGTATTGCTTCCAACTTTAAATAAGTTCAGTCAGCACTAAGATATAGAACTCTCTGTTCCAGCTCCATCTTGCCAGAAAGAGCAGTACCGAGAATATCTGGAGGAAGATGGCTGCCGTTCCACCAAGACCATCAAGATGGCTAACTGCGTAGGATCCTGTGGGGACCAGTGCTGCAGACCGCAGAGGATAAAGAGGCGAAGCGTACGCATGGTTTGTCCCAATGGCACAAAATACACAACACAAGTTGACGTCATAAGAAAGTGTAAATGCATTCAGAAATGTTAACATGTCATTTTTCGTTCCATTACCTTTATTGTTGCATAAGTGTGATCCTCGTGCAACATGTGAAAATGATCTAAAGAGACTTCTTTCTCACCATTGCATCATCCTTTACATGCAACAAGAGTTGAAATGCAAGTGAATTTTAATTTCTTGGCAGATGACATTTTAGAGATTATTTGTATAGTATTTTATGTTCTCGTTAAACGCATTTTTTACACGAACGCAGCTCGATCTGAAAGAACTCGATGGGTTTTTTAAAACTAAAAGAACTACATTCATCAAGGATTTTTTTCGTAAAATGCCATAAATTTTATAGATTTCTAATTTTTATTTTCCATCTATAAAAGTAAGGGGAAGAACTCTTCATAATTTATGAATCAAAATCAAAATGATTACTAATATACTAGATGTGCACACAAAATTATTATTATATACTCAAGAAATAGATATGATTTAACTGTTTTATTTCATTGTATTATGCATAAGTGTTTTTATTTCAAACACACACGACATTAATGTTTTTTTATGGTGATGTATATAACAATTATTAAGACAAATTTTCTTGTCTTTTATTCTAATAATTAATAATTTTTAAGATTCTTTTTTTTTTCATCTTAACGACATTCAGGTGTGCATGTTATATGTGCTTTAGAGAGCATGCTCATAAATTTTTCAAATTTCTGGATAATATTTTGAAATTTTGAAACGTATTTTCCGCATACCTGATTTTATATAAAACAAAAACAAAATTTTATATATCATAGGCAACTAATAAACATTTGAATTTAAATGTGTTTATTTATCCTTTTGTTATGCATGTGCTTTCATATGTGCACCATGATGGTTTCATACATTTAGATTACCTTTATATACATATGCATATTTTTGAATTGCTTTAATACGTAAAGAAAAATAATCGCGTTAATGTAATCCATTATAAAAAAAAATAATAAAACTAATTAAATTTTCTAGTAAACGCTGATTTAAAAAATAAATAACAGATCATTAATAATGTTTGATACAGTTATTTTAAAAAGCACGCCTTTTAACTAATTAATGAGAAAGAATATAGAATATTCTTAAAGCACCAGAACATTTAATAATAATGATATACGAACATAAAATATTAAGCTTTTTTAAGTATGAATGTGTTCGCTGCACGTGTTTACGTTTTAACTCCAGCGTTTTAACGGAATCATATGGTTTAGTTCAGCACGCTCGTATTATTATTAAATGTTACCTCTTTCAACAACAACAAAATATTGAGCACATATTTACCGGGATATTATTTATATATCATAACGGCAGCAGCCCTTCGTAAAGTGTTATGAAAAATCCGAATAGTAAATATGTATTTTTATATAATTCAATTTATATAAGGGTACTCAGACTTAATTTGTAAGGAAAGAAGATGTTGCTAAAGTTGTCGCCTCGGAGCTTAAGCTATAGAGCGCAGGGACAGAACAGAAAATAAAATAAAAAAGAACTTACTTCCCGAGATAATAAATATAGGAGACCCCGTAAAAATCTATCTTCAAGGCCAAGAACGTTGAGAAAAAATCAGGGAGTCTTGGGTGAACTTTTATAGATTCCAGTATAATTTCATTAAAACACTGAGTTGTTAAATTTTCATAGAGTTTTGAGGTTCCGAATTTTCAGTTAGCTCTTTATTTCTCTCCGAGAGACTTAGATTCAAGATGGCGAGTTTGGCCTCTTTCCTTATTTAAAAAATTCCGAATTCATACCAGAAATACCGAATAGTAATTTTTGCTTTATCTAACAACAGACATTTCTTGACAACATAAAGTAAAAATTCTTCTTTCGGAATTTCTGATATGAATTCGGAATCTTTGAATAAAACAGGGAGGCCAAACTGGCAAGCCTGCTTAGAATTATAGCCATGGGGGGAGGGTATAAAAAGATAAAGTAAAGTTTGAAAGTACCGTTACAGTTTATTGCGTTTTATTTTTATGTCGGATCAACGACTAATCTTTATTCAAGTAACACAAAACCACTAGGCAGCCTCGGTTGGTAAAACACGAGAATGCTTTCAATGGAAACCTAGTTTGGAAGCTGAACAGTTGAGTAATATTGTGGGGTTACCTAGTTGAGAGCAACTTAACACCTAATCTATTGTTTGAATGTCTTGTAATATTGTGAGCCATTGGGAAATGAAAAAATGTAGGTTAAAACTACTTAAGAATTACTACTTATGATAGTAATTTACTACTTATGATAGTAAAATTAAGAAAAAAAGCAATTAATTAAGGAATTTAATAAAATTTAAAAGATTAAGAATTAAAAATTAAGTTAGTAAACTTAAGTCAAAGAATGATTAGTAAGTAGAATAGTAAAATATAAGAATGATAAATTAAGTTAAAGTATAGTTGTAGTTACGAAAACTACTAACTTAGAAATATAACTGGTAAATAATTTTAAGTTAGCACTTGTTCAGAAATAACACTCACCAAAGAATGGCGGGAAAAAGTGATACTCACTCACAATTTTAAAATAAATGTTTCTTTAAAAAACTCCTGGTAACTATAAATGAATATTTTAGTTTCAAAGATCTTGAAAGACAAATAAAAAGTTTACCAGTGGATAGCTAGCTCATTCTCAACTCCTCTCTACTTATTTGCTGGATAAACTTTTCTACTAATAACATGATCTGTTATTAAAATAATTTCATTGATAGTCCTAAAAAATATATCATTCTTCTTTGCTATGATTTTCTATCAAATTTCAACCACTCCCTCACGGCTAAGTAACGCAATCGTTCGTGCGTTGAATTTTCGAATGTTTTATACACACCTGAATGTCATTGATTTTTTTAAACACATTTTTAATAATTTACTCAATACTGAAATATGTATAATATGAATGTCAAGTTAAAATATTAATCATGTACACAATCAGATATTTACAGTATCTTGTACATTTCTCTGCTTGGTAACACAACATACAAAATCACTGCTTTAACAGAATATAAATCAACCGGTGATAACTTAAATATAATTATGTGCAAATAAGATATTTTAGCACGGACCGGTATTTATAGACCTGTCTTTTATTTGTTTCTTTTGTTAGTGGACACTTTTTGTCTAGTTGTTATGCCACTGCTTTTGTATGTTGTATTCTGTACACTCATTTTTAAATGAGAAGTTGTGTAGTAATATGTTTTGTACATTGTTTATGTGGAAAAAAAGAAACAGCAAAGCATGTTTGTTGATCTAGTGTTATTTGCATCTAAAATGCTATGTACATACAGGTTATTTTTTTTTTATTTTTTTTTTTTTCATTTTAATGATGTGCACAAGTTATGACTTAAGCAAGTTGAGGACTATAATGCATGCATGCATTTAATTAGTGAGTAAAAGAGAATAAAATGCAAGAGGTACATGATCATTTTTTGAAATATGTAGTTTCGTTTTTATAATGAAATATTATTAATAAAAGTATAATTTTTCAACTATTTTTTTAAGTAAAAAAAATCGTCAATTTTTCTTATTGTTGACCGGCTGTTAAATATGAAACGCAGGATTTGAAACAATAGAAGCTCCGCCCTCTTTAAAAAAATTGATACATTGGTTACTTAAATAGCTTTTCAAGTTTATATATTAGTAAATACCTCACATTTTATGGATTTAATTTTAAAAAAATTCTCATAGTTTTTCAAAAAAATATCCACCAGATATGATATAAAAACACATTCTTTCTGCCAGAAGTTTACCAATATAACGCCGCGTTGGCACTCCTTAAGCACCGCGATGTCATGTCATTTGCGAGAAAAATTACATAAAAGGAACCAAGGTTTCAGAAAACGCTGTTAATCCGTGACATTGGTTATTCGTGACAGATCGACATGCTGTTAATAAAAATTACTAATTTAAACGTTGTTTTTTAATTACTGGTAAAAAACATTTTTACTTAAATTAGTTTATCTGTTATTGTTTTCAATATAGTAATTCAGTATGATTCATTTCTTCCGAATTTCTCTAATTTTGCTAAAGGTAAATCGTGTTAATTTGCATAATATATTAAATTCACTTCATGTTAAAAACGTTTGTTTAATGTTTAGGTTTTTAACTATTCGCGTCTAAATTTTTGTTATTTTATTATAGAAAGTTTGTGAAATAGAAATTTTAAAAAATTCTGATTTATTATTTTAAATTACAACTCTGATGAAATTTCGCATCAATTCCTTATCCATGTTTGTTGTTTTAATATAGAAAGTTTGTTAAATAATAAAAACCATTTGTTTATTAATTATTTTAAATTACAGCTCTAATAAATTTCTGTATCAAATTCTTCTTAAGTTAAATACTCACTTTTCATTCATAATTTTGAATTACAACTCTAATAAAATTTTGGTATCAAATTCTTCTTAAGTTAAATACTCACTTTTCACTCATAATTTTAAATTATAACTCTAATAAAATTTCGGTATCAAATTCTTAAGTTATACTCACTTTTCATTCATAATTTTGAATTACAACTCTAATAAAAATTTCGGTATCAAATTCTTCTTAAGTTAAATACTCACTTTTCATTCATAACAAATTTAATATGTTTATTTATTAGCTTTTCTTTAATTTATTGATAAAATATGTTTGTATTGTGCAGCTATTTTTAATATCAAACATTGTTGATTTACCAGAAGATTATTAGAATATATTTTAATTTCACACAATTATTTCCATGAATAAATGTAATTACTTTTTAATTCGAGGTAAGCGATCACTTTCTTATAATATTCAGAATTACATTACTGCATTATAAAAGCCTTTTGAATTTTTTACAGAATATTTCGGATTACAGAATGCGCAGAGGTGCTTACATTTGATTATCATTATTTCCAAATAGTAATCCTCGCTTATTTAATCTCAAAATTTTGTAATTAAGTAAGGTAAAGATTATTATTCAGAAATAGTGATACCCCAAAATAAGTACATTTACGCACCATGTAGTACGTTTTTTAAACAATATTAAAAAATAAAACGACAATTTAAAAATAGTATTTAAATTTTTATTTTTTCAGAAAGTGCCTCTTTCTAACATATGGCATTCTGGTGTACATTGTGTATCACAGTTACAGTTATTTGTACCTGGCCTAGTGAATCTGGAATTATCGCACTGTTGTTACTGACCATTGTGTCAATCACTTAAGTACGAGAATGAGTTAGCTTAATGCCCTTTTTATGTATATTTATATTTCCTAGTTCATTCTTTCAACTAATGTGTATATCTGTGCTGCACCAATATTTGTATTATGTTCATTTAATAACTAGAAGTAATTCACTTGCTTCTTAGAAATAAACTGGTCACATTTCTATTAACAAATTAGTGTGTGTCTGTGTTCATTTTGTTGCTGATATCCTCATTATCAGTGAGGAAAAAATTATTTTTAACAATTGTTTCCTCTGATGTTATTACAGAATTAAAGTAGTTGGGACACAAAAATTCGAAAAATCACATTTCTATTTATTTTTTATCATTATTATTTCAATAATAATAATTATTCTAACTTAATTAATTATCAATTATTATTTAAAAAATCACATTTAAATCAAACTAATTAATTCACATAATTAACATTCAATTAATTTGCATTTAATTCAATCAGTTAATCAATTTAATTCATTCATTAATTAATGCATTTAATTCATTAATTCATTGATTTCATTTAATTTAATTCATTGATTCCATTTAATTAATTTCATGTTCAATTAATTCCTTTTTCTAATTCACATTAAATTTCAAATCAATTAATTATTATTCTAAAAATCACATTTTCATTTATTTATCATTAGTAACAATGTTGTTATTACTATTATTATTGCTAGTATTTAGATTTTAAAAATTCTATCTGAACCGGATACAAATTTAATGCTTATATCAAAAGATACACATTTTATATAATACTGACCGCAGTTGCCATGCCTCCTTCTAAAACATGATATATCTTAGAATGTATTTTTCCATATTTGTCATATTTAACTTTTTCGGATCTCATTTTTTTTAATCAATTTTGGGAAAAAATAACTTTTACCTCATTAAAATTAAAAGTAGCTATCCAAACTACAAAGGTTTTAAGGAGTATGTTATTTACTGAAAGATAATGAATAAGATATTATTACTATTCATATGACAATAGGCTAATGATAGATTTTTGAAGACGTGTGAAAAATGTCGTATCAGAAAAGGATTAAGTAGACATAACAACTTCAAGTATATTTTATGTTTATCATAATTTTTTACTACGGAAAAGTAGCAGCTATTTTAAATTTAAAGAGAAAACATAGCTTTGAAACAAAAGAATCATTAATGGTGTAAAAGAGATACATCCAAATTTTTATTTTTAATATTATTATTATTATTACTAAATGCTAAAACATAAATGAAAACAAAATAATAAATATATAGACATGTACTACCATTACTACATGCAGATAATAACAAAAATAATTGTTTAGTGAAAATAATAGTCAGTGAAAACACATATCCTCTTAAGGCTGTTCTCAAATCCAAAAGGGCAACTTTCTGACATAAGTTTTAATTTAATTTGTTCAAAAATGCATGAAACTAGCTGGTGTTGTTGTTCAGAAACTAATTGAGCTGTTTTTCCATTTTTTTTTTTTTTGCAAACGCAATAGATCTTTCAAAAAATTGTGTCAAAGTGGGCGTTTTGAACCGAATTTAACTCTTTACTCAGTATAGTATACCTACCTCCAATATTCGTGCTTCCTTCTGTCTATTTGGTGTGCATCATCACCATTGTTCTCTCACACATAGTTTTCTTTTGCATTCGTCCAGTCCAAAAGAGAGATCTCTGGGTCATCAAAAGTTGGAGAGATATCTATTTTTAATTCAGCTTTTAAAAATAGGTATTCCTAAAATGAAAAAAAACCATTTAAACATATAAATGGAAGTATTAAATTAAAATTTAACTCTTTATTCAGTATAGTATACATACCTCCAATATTCGTGATTCCTTCTCTCTCCTTGGTGTGCATCATCACCATTGTTCTCTCATACATCGTTTTCTTTTGCGTTCGTCCTGTCCAAAATGTCTATTTTTAATTAATCTTTTAAAAATAGGTATTCCTAAAATGAAAACAAAACCATTTAAACATATAAATGGAAGTATGAAAATAAAATTCAACTCTTTACTCAGTATAGTATATATACCTCCAATATTCGTACTTCCTTCTGTCTCCTTGGTGTGCATCATCACCATTGTTCTCTCATATATAGTTTTATTTGCGTTCGTCCAGTCCAAAAGAAAGATGCCGGGGTCATCAAAAATCGGACAGATGCCTATTTTTAATTCATCTTTTAAAAATAGGTAATCCTAAAATGAAAACAAAACCATTTAAACATTTAAATGGAAGTATGAAAGTAAAATTCAACTCCTTACTCAGTATAGTATACATACCTCCAATATTCGTGCTTCCTTCTGTCTATTTGGTGTGCATCATCACCATTTTTCTCTCACACATAGTTTTCTTTTGCATTCGTCCAGTCCAAAAGAGAGATCTCTGGGTCATCAAAAGTTGGAGAGATATCTATTTTTAATTCAGCTTTTAAAAATAGGTATTCCTAAAATGAAAAAAAAAACATTTAAACATATAAATGGAAGTATTAAATTAAAATTTAACTCTTTATTCAGTATAGTATACATACCTCAAATATTTGTGATTCCTTCTCTCTCCTTGGTGTGCATCATCACCATTGTTCTCTCATACATCGTTTTCTTTTGCGTTCGTCCTGTCCAAAATGTCTATTTTTAATTCATCTTTTAAAAATAAGTATTCCTAAAATGAAAACAAAACCATTTAAACATATAAATGGAAGTATGAAAATAAAATTCAACTCTTTACTCAGTATAGTATATATACCTCCAATATTCGTACTTCCTTCTGTCTCCTTGGTGTGCATCTTCACCATTGTTTTGTCATACATAGTTTTCTTTTGCGTTCGTCCAGTCCAACAGAGAGATATCTGGGTCATCAAAAATCGGAGAGATATCTATTTTTAATTCATCTTTTAAAAATAGATATTCCTAAAATGAAAAAAAAAATTAAACATATAAATGGAAGTATGAAAATAAAATTTAACCCTTTACTCAATATATTATACATACCTACAATATTCGTGCTTCCTTCTGCCATCTTGGTGTGCATCATCACCATTGTTCTGTCATACATAGTTTTCTTTAGCTTTTGTCCAGTTCAAAAGAGAGATCTCTGGGTCATTAAAAATCGGAGAGATATCTATTTTTAATTCATCTTTTAAAAATAGGTATTCCTAAAATGAAAACAAAACCATTTAAACATATAAATGGAAGAATGAAAATAAAATTCAACTCTTTACTCAGTATAGTATATATACATCCAATATTCGTGCTTCCTTCTGCCTTCTTGTTGTGCATCATCACCATTGTTCTGTCATACATAGGTTTCTTTAGCTTTTGTCCAGTTCAAAAGAGAGATCTCTGGGTCATTAAAAATCGGAGAGATATCTATTTTTAATTCATCTTTTAAAAATAGGTATTCCTAAAATGAAAACAAAACCATTTAAACATATAAATGGAAGAATGAAAATAAAATTCAACTCTTTACTCAGTATAGTATATATACCTCCAATATTCGTGCTTCCTTCTGCCTTCTTGTTGTGCATCATCACCATTGTTCTGTCATACATAGTTTTCTTTAGCTTTTGTCCAGTCCAACAGAGAGATCTCTGGGTCATCAAAAATCGGAGAGATATCTATTTTTAATTCATCTTTTAAAATGGTCATTAAAATGGTCATTTCTGGGTCATTAAAAATCGGACAGATATCTATTTTTAATTCATCTTTTAAAAATAGATATTCCTAAAATGAAAAAAAAAATAAACATATAAATGGAAGTATGAAAATAAAATTTAACCCTTTACTCAATATATTATACATACCTACAATATTCGTGCTTCCTTCTGCCTTCTTGTTGTGCATCATCACCATTGTTCTGTCATACATAGTTTTCTTTAGCTTTTGTCCAGTTCAAAAGAGAGATCTCTGGGTCATCAAAAATCGGAGAGATATCTATTTTTAATTCATCTTTTAAAAATAGATATACCTAAAATGAAAAAAAAATTAAACATATAAATGGAAGTATGAAAATAAAATTTAACCCTTTACTCGATATATTATACATACCTACAATATTCGTGCTTCCTTCTGCCTTCTTGTTGTGCATCATCACCATTGTTCTGTCATACATAGTTTTCTTTAGCTTTTGTCCAGTTCAAAAGAGAGATCTCTGGGTCATCAAAAATCGGAGAGATATCTATTTTTAATTCATCTTTTAAAAATAGATATACCTAAAATGAAAAAAAAATAAACATATAAATGGAAGTATGAAAATAAAATTTAACCCTTTACTCAATATATTATACATACCTACAATATTCGTGCTTCCGTCTGCCTTCTTGTTGTGCATCATCACCATTGTTCTGTCATACATAGTTTTCTTTAGCTTTTGTCCAGTTCAAAAGAGAGATCTCTGGGTCATCAAAAATCGGAGAGATATCTATTTTTAATTCATCTTTTAAAAATAGATATACCTAAAATGAAAAAAAAATAAACATATAAATGGAAGTATGAAAATAAAATTTAACCCTTTACTCAATATATTATACATACCTACAATATTCGTGCTTCCTTCTGCCTTCTTGTTGTGCATCATCACCATTGTTCTGTCATACATAGTTTTCTTTAGCTTTTGTCCAGTTCAAAAGAGAGATCTCTGGGTCATCAAAAATCGGAGAGATATCTATTTTTAATTCATCTTTTAAAAATAGATATACCAAAATGAAAAAAAATTAAACATATAAATGGAAGTATGAAAATAAAATTTAACCCTTTACTCAATATATTATACATACATACAATATTCGTGCTTCCTTCTGCCTTCTTGTTGTGCATCATCACCATTGTTCTGTCATACATAGTTTTCTTTAGCTTTTGTCCAGTTCAAAAGAGAGATCTCTGGGTCATCAAAAATCGGAGAGATATCTATTTTTAATTCATCTTTTAAAAATAGATATACCTAAAATGAAAAAAAATAAACATATAAATGGAAGTATGAAAATAAAATTTAACCCTTTACTCAATATATTATACATACCTACAATATTCGTGCTTCCTTCTGCCTTCTTGTTGTGCATCATCACCATTGTTCTGTCATACATAGTTTTCTTTAGCTTTTGTCCAGTTCAAAAGAGAGATCTCTGGGTCATCAAAAATCGGAGAGATATCTATTTTTAATTCATCTTTTAAAAATAGATATACCTAAAATGAAAAAAAAATAAACATATAAATGGAAGTATGAAAATAAAATTTAACCCTTTACTCAATATATTATACATACCTACAATATTCATGCTTCCTTCTGCCTTCTTGTTGTGCATCATCACCATTGTTCTGTCATACATAGTTTTCTTTAGCTTTTGTCCAGTTCAAAAGAGAGATCTCTGGGTCATCAAAAATCGGAGAGATATCTATTTTTAATTCATCTTTTAAAAATAGATATACCTAAAATGAAAAAAAAATAAACATATAAATGGAAGTATGAAAATAAAATTTAACCCTTTACTCAATATATTATACATACCTACAATATTCGTGCTTCCTTCTGCCTTCTTGTTGTGCATCATCACCATTGTTCTGTCATACATAGTTTTCTTTAGCTTTTGTCCAGTTCAAAAGAGAGATCTCTGGGTCATCAAAAATCGGAGAGATATCTATTTTTAATTCATCTTTTAAAAATAGATATACCTAAAATGAAAAAAAAATTAAACATATAAATGGAAGTATGAAAATAAAATTTAACCCTTTACTCAATATATTATACATACCTACAATATTCGTGCTTCCTTCTGCCTTCTTGTTGTGCATCATCACCATTGTTCTGTCATACATAGTTTTCTTTAGCTTTTGTCCAGTTCAAAAGAGAGATCTCTGGGTCATCAAAAATCGGAGAGATATCTATTTTTAATTCATCTTTTAAAAATAGATATACCTAAAATGAAAAAAAAATAAACATATAAATGGAAGTATGAAAATAAAATTTAACCCTTTACTCAATATATTATACATACCTACAATATTCGTGCTTCCTTCTGCCTTCTTGTTGTGCATCATCACCATTGTTCTGTCATACATAGTTTTCTTTAGCTTTTGTCCAGTTCAAAAGAGAGATCTCTGGGTCATCAAAAATCGGAGAGATATCTATTTTTAATTCATCTTTTAAAAATAGATATACCTAAAATGAAAAAAAAATAAACATATAAATGGAAGTATGAAAATAAAATTTAACCCTTTACTCAATATATTATACATACCTACAATATTCGTGCTTCCTTCTGCCTTCTTGTTGTGCATCATCACCATTGTTCTGTCATACATAGTTTTCTTTAGCTTTTGTCCAGTTCAAAAGAGAGATCTCTGGGTCATCAAAAATCGGAGAGATATCTATTTTTAATTCATCTTTTAAAAATAGATATACCTAAAATGAAAAAAAAATTAAACATATAAATGGAAGTATGAAAATAAAATTTAACCCTTTACTCAATATATTATACATACCTACAATATTCGTGCTTCCTTCTGCCTTCTTGTTGTGCATCATCACCATTGTTCTGTCATACATAGTTTTCTTTAGCTTTTGTCCAGTTCAAAAGAGAGATCTCTGGGTCATCAAAAATCGGAGAGATATCTATTTTTAATTCATCTTTTAAAAATAGATATACCTAAAATGAAAAAAAAATAAACATATAAATGGAAGTATGAAAATAAAATTTAACCCTTTACTCAATATATTATACATACCTACAATATTCGTGCTTCCTTCTGCCTTCTTGTTGTGCATCATCACCATTGTTCTGTCATACATAGTTTTCTTTAGCTTTTGTCCAGTTCAAAAGAGAGATCTCTGGGTCATCAAAAATCGGAGAGATATCTATTTTTAATTCATCTTTTAAAAATAGATATACCTAAAATGAAAAAAAAAATTAAACATATAAATGGAAGTATGAAAATAAAATTTAACCCTTTACTCAATATATTATACATACCTACAATATTCGTGCTTCCTTCTGCCTTCTTGTTGTGCATCATCACCATTGTTCTGTCATACATAGTTTTCTGTAGCTTTTGTCCAGTTCAAAAGAGAGATCTCTGGGTCATCAAAAATCGGAGAGATATCTATTTTTAATTCATCTTTTAAAAATAGATATACCTAAAATGAAAAAAAAATTAAACATATAAATGGAAGTATGAAAATAAAATTTAACCCTTTACTCAATATATTATACATACCTACAATATTCGTGCTTCCTTCTGCCTTCTTGTTGTGCATCATCACCATTGTTCTGTCATACATAGTTTTCTTTAGCTTTTGTCCAGTTCAAAAGAGAGATCTCTGGGTCATCAAAAATCGGAGAGATATCTATTTTTAATTCATCTTTTAAAAATAGATATACCTAAAATGAAAAAAAAATTAAACATATAAATGGAAGTATGAAAATAAAATTTAACCCTTTACTCAATATATTATACATACCTACAATATTCGTGCTTCCTTCTGCCTTCTTGGTGTGCATCATCACCATTGTTCTGTCATACATAGTTTTCTTTAGCTTTTGTCCAGTTCAAAAGAGAGATCTCTGGGTCATTAAAAATCGGAGAGATATCTATTTTTAATTCATCTTTTAAAAATAGGTATTCCTAAAATGGAAAAAAAAAGCATTTTAACTTATAAATGGAAGTATGAAAAAAAATTTTTAATTCTTTACTAAGTTGATTAAAAATACCTCCAATATTCGTGCTTCCTTCTGTCTTCTTGCTGTGCATCATCAGCATTGTTTTGTCATACATAGTTTTCTTTTGCTTGCTTTCGTCTGTCCAAAAGAGAGAATTCTGGGTCATCCAAAATCGGAGAGATATTTATTTTTAATTTATCTTTTAAAAATAGCTACTCCTAAAATGAAAAAAAAAAACATTTAAACATATAAATGCATACTTGCCAACTTTCACCTAAACTTCCGTAAAATACAAGTTAAATTGACCCAGGTTAAACACGTTAGTAATCACGAAGTTTATTTGATGTATCATTATGCATTTAATATCATGTTTCTCTATGAAAACTCTTTGAATTCATTTCTTTAAAAAATTTCTGGTTCCAAACGTGTTTAACCTGGGTCAATTTAACTCACATTTTACGGAAGTTTAAGAGAAAGTTGGCAAGTATGTAAATGGAAGTATGAAAATAAAATGTAATTCTTTACTCAGTATAAAGGGTTCGTATGGATACCGTTATTTTCAAGGCCAAATATCAGAAATGTTTTATAGAAAAATAAATATAGCTTAAATGGACGAAATTCCGCCTTATTTAAAGAGAGATTTTCCATAAGAAAATACTGGTACCAAAGAATTTTTTAATCTGGAAATTCAAGGACACATACGAATCCTGGTATAGTATACATACCTCCAATATTATTGTCTCCTTCTGTCTCCTTGGTGTGCATCATCACCATTGTTCTGTCATACATAGTTTTCTTCTTAATTTATCCAGTCCAAAAGAGAGTGTTCTGGGTCACTCAAAATTAGAGAGATATCTATGTTTCATTCATCTTTTAAAAATGGGTATTCCTAAAATGAAAAAAAAAAATTAAGTTATAAATGGAGTCATAAAAATAAAATTTAAAAGTTGAAATATATGAATTGTATTATTGGATCTATGTCATTGTTGCAAAAAAAAAAAAAAAAAAAAAAAAAAAAAAAAAAAAAAATACTTGTAGGAACATATTCTTGTAAATTAATAATAACATGAAGTGTATTGTTGTAAAACATTGTTGAAAAAAGCTTCATTGTTATAGTAAAAGAATTAGAGCGCCTAATTTAGTTTGGAAACTCGTGAATAAATCATGACTTTCAATTGTCTTTTCTGATAAACATTATATTTCTGGCTTTGATAAAGATTTAATTAATCAAATCAAGATGCATATCTTTATTTTTTTATACATGCTGCACAGAAACCCTTTGAAAAACGGTTGCATATTATTTATACTAATTATTTCCAAACTGCCAAATAGCACTCAGAATTTCTAAATATATGTTTGTTTAAATAATGTGGAGTTGGTCAAAACAAAGAGAACATTCCTATACACTTTAATCTTCAAATTGTGACAGGAAAAAAAAACGGAAATAGCCGTTAGACTGAAAATTATGTCTTTTTTTAATTTATGTTTTGAAAAAGTAATTTTAGGGAGCCGTCTTCATATTGAAATTGTACCAAACACTGAAATTTTCAATGCGCACACCTAATTTTGATATCAGATTTCCTTTTTCAGTAAATTTTGTCTTAGGTTTCCAAACAGGAATACACTCGATCAAGCAGATTCGAAAGTAGTATAAAAGTTTAAAGTTTGTAACTCCTAATATTACACTCATCTGTAATCATTGAAAAATAGGTTGCAATGCGGGTAATTTTTAAAACATAACTCAAGAATTATTTGGCGGAATCAGCTGTAATTTTAGATTCGCATGTTTAATGTTTTAAAAATTCGATTCCTTTTAAAAATAAAATATGTTCCAAAAATAGAGTTATAAATAAAGAGGAGAAGACATACAGTGTATTGTCTACCAGTTGCAAGTGAAGTAACTTAGGAGGTTGTCACATGATGGCGGGTGATTTTTTTGCATCGGATAAAAAGTTTCTGATAACAACCGAAGCAAACTTCCACCAGTAAATTTTGAACAAAAAATTTTGCCATATTTTAGCGGACTTTTTCATGAAAAGTTTCTCTCACAAATATGATTAAAATTTCTATTTGTTTTTTCCGGTGTCAGCTTGACCATGTATTATAATAATTTTCATTGACACTGACAGGAGGTTATCTAGGTTGTCACAATATGGCGGGAAAGCACGACCTGCTTACCGCCGAAGTAAAATTCCACCAGTAAAAATGAATATATGTCTTTGCCATTATTTTTTACAGAAATTTTGCGTTAAAAAGGCGTTTAAATAAGGATAAAATTTATATTTAAATTTACTGGTGGAAGTTTAACCAGGCGGTAATCAACCCTGCGAAAGCGGTTACAGTTGAAGCTTCCTTATTTTAAGGATATGTCAGTTCCTCTCTATTAATAGTTCTATGGCTCCAAATCATTTTTTTAAATTAATTTTTGTTTTCGAAATCTTTAAAAAAATCTATGAATTTTTCAACAAAACAATAACTTCGTACAATTTTTATGTTGTAAAGAAGAGAAAAATTATAATTTTTTTTTTTATTAAAATTCGAAACGTCCCAAAAATGGGACGCTAGGCATAAATGGGTTTAAATTTCAGTTTGAGAGCTGATATTTTAAACATAAGGACTTTCAAACATAACATCGGACTTATCTTTCAAACATAAATTGAAAGACGACGTAATTTCCAATCAAACAGCTATATATCTGCTTTTTGTTGTTGTTGTTGTTTTCGTTTTCTGTGGCAATTCAGTTTTCAAAATGCATAGGAATGTTCTTTTCTTTCTTCCGAATGTATGTGAAGGGAAAAAATATTTCTTTCTATAAGGGTTGGGTTGGGTTCATTTTTGACGGCCGATTATCTGCTCGAGGGATATAAGCCCAAGGAGGGGGGGGCCTCCGTGGGGGGGGGGTCTTTCTAAGGAAACCTAACCCGTATTTGCGCAAGGTTCGAAGAAAACTACGAAAACTTCGAGCAGTTAGGCAGACGGACGCGATTGGGTTCGAACCCAGTACCTCCCGTCTACCTGCTTCGAGAGCAGAACCTCTCAGCCACTGGTGGGGCTTCTTTCTAAAAGAATTTGTTAATTTTGATAACATTTAATCATTTTAACCTTTTGGAGGCATAATTACTTCTTCCATGAAACGGACAACTTCATGAAAACAATTTTCGAGATAACGTGCTTCTACATCGAATAATGGTTTTTTGACATGAACGAGGTAAATCTACGAAGTTTTAGAACAGCCAATAGCAAATGAATTGTACATATTCCCACTATATTTAGACTAAATTTGTTATTTTGTGCCAGAAAATGAGTTAGAATTGCAAAAAAGTAGAATTGCTTGACCCTCTGGCTGCCTAATTTTTTTTCAAAATCCTTTCGACCAATATGTAATGGACGAATACGTCCTCTATTATTACATATTTCAAATCATCATGTAGGGTAACTCCGGGAGAGTCGCCGCATACGGGATAGATGCCGCACCCCTTGTATTTCTTGTAATTATCGATAGATGGTCGTAAAACGCACAGTATAGGTGCGCAATGAGATTATTTTAACCAGTGTATAGCGTGAATCTCATTTCGATTTTTACTTGTAGAAGTACAATCCTTAATTTGACGTTAGTGTATGATTTCACTGTCCGAACTTTTAAATACGTTATGTTTAAATACTTTTTATACACTAATTACTAAATGCATGCATGATTTCGAAGTCAAAACTAAGTGTGGCGTTTGTATAGAGTGCTGTGTGTATGGTTACGCCATTCCCCTTAGCGATGGCAGGTAACTGTGATGGCCGACGTCTGCACCATGCAAAATGGGATACATGCCGCACTGCTATTCCGGTATACATGCCGCAGTTTCTTTTGTACGGGATGATTAAGTGTTATTAACTTTTCCTTTTCTTTTTGCACAGACTAACCATGTTAGGCATGTTATCAAGTTTACTAAACCAAAGGAGGAAAAGGGGAAAATAGAAAGTATGAAGGGCAAGAAAGATGCAAGTCAAGATGATAATAATAAAAAATTGGATTACGCGTAACACAGACGTTCTTTGTAAACTACTCTAAAAAGGAGGAAGTGTAATTGCCTTCGTTGCATCATGTGTTTAAATGTAGTTACTTAAAGACTGTACTTTTTCGACACTTTTTCTGTAGATTGTAGTCGAAAAAACAGGTCTTTTAACCCATTCTGGACCATAGGTGCATATAAGCACCTTTATAAAGAGCTTACAAAATTTGTATCTGGCACCAGTAAAAAAGAAAAGTAATACTTGCTTTGTTTAATTAGAGCATATTCATAATTATTTAAGTAAATGTAACTTCTTTTTAAAAAGTTGGTACCAACGGAATAAAATGTGTATAAAAGCCACCGATCCTGAAAGTGGTAACAAATAAATTATGTACACACAATTTTACTTTTTTTTCTTTTCTCTTTCTAATACATTGATGTTACGTTGTTGCTGAAATAACAATTTAAATTTAATGTAAAAAAAATAAGTCGTTAATTTTAATAGTGAAAGTAGGCAACAATTATTAATTTGAATCTACTAATACGTTTCATTGTACTCATTTAGTTTCATTTTGTTATTACAACGTTAATTATAGTCCAGATATGAATATTTTTTTTAATATTTTTATTTATAATTTCACTCTGTTCTTATTACAAGCGCGGCATTACACGTGACGCGCCGCAGTGTAATGTTTTAGAAAAAAATCGTTAAAAAATATTAATAATTTGTTTTGAATTTTTTGTCGCACTACACGCGCTGTATTTTTAACATTAAATACCACAGCATGATTTTTTTTTATTTTATGTCCACCATGGGACTTTATACACAAATTCAAAAAAATGTGCGGCATAAATCCCGGAATTACCCTATTTGAAATCTGTAGTATATTTATCATTTGCATTCTTAACCTTTGACTACAGAATTTTTAAAACAAAATTGCTTATAAATTATATATTGTATAAATTTTTCTACAAATGTCTTGCCCGCGGAAATCGCGGGATAATCAGTCAGAGGGTTAAACAATTCAATGTTGAAATTTTTCTAAAAGTTATTAGCAATGTGCATTTTTTGTCCTCCTGTTAATTAATGTTAAACATTTAATCATCAAAATAGGTACTTTTCGGTTAGCCGGGCGCCAGTGTTATATATACATATTTATATACATACATATATGTAAATATACATATATATAGATATGCACATATTGTATATATACACACATATATATATGTAAATATATATGTATATATACATACATTTATATATACATAAATATGTATATATAACACTGGCGTTCGGCTAATCGAAAAGTACCTCAAAATACATGAGCTATTCTTTGAAAGTACAGAAATTTATTCTTATCGTTATAAAGCAGGGTTAAAGATATGCGTTTAAAATGTAATACAATTTCTAACGTTATATCAAATAAAGAAACATTTTATGTTTTAGACAACTTGCAAAAACAAAAGTTTATCAAAGTGTAATCAGTGTAAGTAAACTGTATTATTACAAAATTTGTATTAAAGATACAGAAAAGCAACTCACCAGATTGTCTTTATCATATATTTACAAGAAACGGTAAAATTTCCTTTTAAACGTAGGCTTTTTAAAATCCTACTTCTAAAATGTTCTCAATTTGTTAAAATTATTACTAATACCTGAACATCATAAATTCGACACAAGTAAGACCAAAATTACAGATAACTGAGAAAATAAAACAAATGTTTAATTGTAACAATGATGTTAAAACTTCTGTTTAACTGAAGTTAGTTAAACTGATTCTACTTCATTGTTGCTAAAAAAAGGGATTTTACGTGTCAAAAAATATTCTCCTGAATGAACAATAAGATAAAGTGCATTGTTATAAAACATTGTTGAAAGCCTCATTGTTATAGGAAGAGAATGGGCGTTTTATTTGGTTTCAAAACTCATGAATAAATCATTATTTTGAACTCACTTTCTTTGTTAAATTTTAAAAGTCTAGCTTTGTGATACAAATTTGTTTAATCTAATCAGGATCCATAATTTTTTTTTCTAAACATGCTGCAGATTATTCCTTTGAAATGCGGTTGTATATTGTATGTTATTTATACCACTTAATTCTAAATTGTCAAATGGCATCCAGAATTTTTGAATAAAATTTTGTTTTAATAATGTACAGTCGAAAAAAAAACAGAAGAAGAAGCGAATATTTCATACACTTTAATCTCCATATTGTCTCAGAAAATAATCACTCGACTGTAAATTATCTTTTTTAATTTATGTCTAAATACAGAGTGGTCCAAAAGTCCCTCACGCATTTTAAAATTTAATATAAAATAAAGTAATTGTCGTTCAGGATTGTGATTTGGACCAAAATACTTCTCGATCAAAAGTTTTCTTAGAGATAATAAAAAAATTGTTCCAAATTTCGCCCATAGATGGTGTTGTAGCTTAAATTATCTGAAAGAAGCATCAAAAACACAAGACCATCAGCAACAGGTCATTTATTTTGTCACAAGCAGTTACAGGGTTTTTATTTTGCTCGAGCTACAAGGGGCGCACACATTGAAATACGATAATGAATTGCACAGAATAAATTATCTGTAACATATTGAGTTTTTTTATGCTTCTTTCTGATAATTTAATGTACAGCGCCATCCATGCGCAAGTTTTGAACTAATATTTTTATTTATTTCAAGAAAATTTTCCATTGTGAGAAGCATTCTAGTCGAAATCGCACTCCCGTACGACAATTACTTGATTTTATAATAAATTTTTAAATGTTTCAGGGGCTTTTGGAACATTCTGTATAAGCCTGGGAAAACGTCTCGTCTTCATACTGAAATTGTACCAAACTCTGAAATTTTCAATTCGAACACCTAATTTTGACATCGGATTCGGCTTTTTCGGTAAATTTTGTCGCATGGTACTAAACAGGAATTCATTTGATTTAGTTTAGAAATTATGAAGGTTTAAATTTGGAATTCCTAATATTAAATTCATTTGGAATCGTTGCAAAACAGATTGCAATGCCGATATTTTCTGAAGAATAGGTCAAAATTAATTAGCGGAATAAGCTTTCATTTTGGATTTGTATATTTAAAGCTTCTACAAATCGATTCCTGTTAAAAATAAAATATAGTCGTGGAAAAAATGTAAACACCCCCTACTAACTCTTCCGCAAATTATCGTAGAAGAAAGTTACTGGTACCGAACGATTGGAAATATAGTCTACTTTTAAATGATGTGTATAAAATTTGCTTAGGGGACCATCTACCTATTAAAACGAACCCAAACTTCATTTTTTTCAATGGCAATACCCAATTTTAACAAGATATTTCAAATCTTTGGTTCAGACTATGTCTAGACACCAAATTTCAAGTCATTTGAATGATAAGTTTTTGATTTATAAACATTCAAAATTTAGTGTTTCTAATGTTAAATTATATTTTCATATTTTTAATAATATCTCCTGAAATTATACTCCTAATGTTCTAATTTTTTGTGTAACAATAATACTAAAATACCCAAACATAAATAAATTGAATTTGCAATTTTTATAATTTTATGATGTGAATTATGAAATTAATATTCGAAAAAATTATGAATTGCAACATACAATTTTTTTGATGGATTTAGATTTATTAAGTCCTGCTTTATGGAAATCCAAAATTTCCCATTTTCTTCCAATTAGTTTTCAAATTATGCTTAAAAAACGGCGAAAAGGTGGTTTAAGGGGCCGTCTATAATAGAAGTGACTAGATATTTTGAAATTTCTCATGCTATTCTGTAATCTAGCAGTCTTCAATGGCGCTTAAGATGCCTTGATCAAGAAGAGGGCTCTCTCGGTCAACAATCGAGTACCGAACTTCAATTTGGATACAGCCCTTAAAGTACGCTTGTTTTAAAATAATTATTTTCTCGGAAACTTATTGTACGAATTGCATAAAAATTTGTTTTTAGGCTAATTAAAGGGTGTAGAGCAGTGGTTCCCAACGTGGGGCGTACGCCCCACAGGGGGGCAATTTGAACTTTTAGGGGGGCAATTTGACTTTTTGGTGGGCAATTCCAAATTTGTTACTCAGTTATTGTTTCACTATCGGTTTCTCTTTTCTTAAAAAAAAATGAATGTTGCCAACTAAAAATAAATGAAATACAAGCAAATTTGAAAAAACCAATTATTTATTGAATTTCAAAAATGTTTTAAATCAAATGTTTTAAAAAAAAAAATTAAAAAGAATCAACACCGGAATAATTGTATGACTAATCTGTTAAGATTTTTGACATCTTTTCCTAGTATTAAAATTTCTATAAGTATTCTGGTTGTTGTTGTATTCTACGAGTATAATTTTTGTTTATTGAATGAGCTTTCTTCTTTTACTTGCTTTGCTATACGTTACACAAAGAAGCATTTCCCAAGTTTAAGTACTAAAATTAAAAACTGACAATCTTGAACATATACACCTAAAAATTACATGAAATAGCTAAACGAAGTACTACCAACTTTATAAAATTCATAAATCCTAAATAGCATTAGAAAAGGAAATGAAATGGGTAGATAGTAAATATCTATGGCTTTAGTGCAGGTATCCTACACAGTAAATAAATTTACATGATGACATATACATTTTAAATTTTAAAATCATAGAAAATCATAGAAAATCAAAGAATGGAAGACAACAATATTCAAAAGGGAAAACAGAGAAAATGTGTTGTGATGCGGAATAAAGGCTACTTAAAATTGATAAAGACGAGAATCTTTAAACGCTTCTTTTTTGTATTGTGTTATTTATAGAAAGAAACTTTGGTGTCCAAAGCTTTCCCACCAACTCTTAATAAGTTACAAAATTGAATTATAAAACGTGTTAATATTATCAATTTTAATGCCAAATGTAAGCCTCTTTTCAAGATATTTTGTCAAGATAAAATGCAGATCGTATAACACTTTTCTTTAAAATTGAAGTAAGTTAGAGTAGCACAATAAAAACTTTCTTGCCACAAACGCGAAGATGTGTAGACTCATTTCATTTATAGAATTATGTTGAAAACACATTTGTGACAAATGATTCATTTCTTTGATAAGTTAAAAAATGCGGAATGGATAGTTATTGTTAAGGCTCCATTACGCGTCCACTGTGTGAATAGAGTGCACTTTTTAAATTATAAGAAACAACATTTACGGAGTTATAGTGGGGGGGGACATATTGATA
Source organism: Maratus speciosus (assembly GCA_963932465.1). NCBI lineage: Eukaryota > Metazoa > Arthropoda > Arachnida > Araneae > Salticidae > Maratus > Maratus speciosus. The sequence goes on along the minus strand of OZ010797.1, from coordinate 227,849,833 downwards.
TTACAGATGATTTGGTGGGGCGTGGTCAATAAAAGGTTGGGAACCACTGGTGTAGAGTTCATTTATGCTGTCAGAATTGTGTACTGCTATTTTAAAAACAAAGTTATGGTTCGTTTTCATATGTAGATGGCCCCCTAACCAAATTTTATATACCTCATTTAAAACGATAATTTTTTGCAGAGTTAGTAAGGGGTGTTTACTTTTTTTCCCACGACTGTACATTACAATTCTTCTTTTTCCGAATATTAATTAAGATTTTTTTATATTCGAAAGAAATTTTCGAAACAATTTTGAATCTTTAAACAATCTATTAATTTTTAAACAAATATCGATTTGTAAAAGCTTCAAATATACTCATCCAAAATTACAACTCATTCCAACAAATAATTCTTGAATTATGCTTTAAAAACTGCCTGCATTTCAATTTGTTTTTCTACAATTACAAATAATTTTAACGTTCGGGGTTCCAAATTTTAAACCTTTCTACCTTTCTCGTAATTCCTAAACTACTTCACCGAACGACTTCCCGTTTGGTATCCTAGTGCAAAATTTATCGCAAAATGCAAATATAATGTCAAAATTAGATGTTCGTATTTAAAATTTCCAAGTTTGCTACAATTATAGTTTGAAGAGATCTTTTAAACATAAATTTAAAGAAAGAACACAACAATACAAAATTACAAACAACAACACAATTACGATTACAATGACGATTAACAAACAATAACAATTTAGAAGAACTTATTATTAAGATAATTTGGCTTCTAATTATGTTAAAAGACATAACTTTCAAACATAAATTGAAAGCCGATGTTCAATTTCCAATCAAACGGGTTTTTCCTTTTTTTTTTTTTTTTTTTTCTTTCTGAGACATTTTTGCTTAAAATATGTAGGTGTGTTTGCCTCTTTTTTTTCTTCAGACTGTACATGAAGGAAAAAAAATTAAAAAAGAATTTGTTCGTAAATTTTGATGACATTTAATCATTTCAACATTTAAGTGATATAATTACTCGCCCATGAAAATATTAACCTCTTGAGAACCATTTTCGAGATACCGTGCTTTCACATCAAACAATGTTTTTTGACGACATCGGGATATTTCGTCTAAGTAATTTTAGAACAGCTAACAGCAAACGAAAGATATATAAAAATATTCTCCCTGTATTTAGACTAAATTTGATATGTTGGGACAGAAAACCAGTTAAATTTGCAAAACAGTCTTAAGCAATTCAGTGACGAAACTGTCCTAAAATCTATTAACAGTATAAATTTTTGATTTTCTGTTAATTAGCTTTAAACATTTAATCGTCAAAACACATGCGCTATTCCTTGAAAATATAAAAATTTATTCTTATTGTTATAAAGCAGAATTAAAGATATTCTATATGAAAGTTACTTTTTAAATGTAATAAAATTTCCAACATTCTATCAAATAAAGAAAATTTTATGTTTCAGATAAACTGCAAAAAAAAAAAAAAAAAAAAAAAAAAAAAAATCAAAGTGTATTCAGACAAAGTAATTAAACTAGAGCATTACAAAATTTGCATTGAAGATATATAAAAGCTACTCACCACTTTGACTTTTCTATATATTGGCACAAAACGGTACAATTTCCTTTTTAACGTAGGATTTTTAAAATGCTACTTCTAAAAGGTTCTTAATTTGTTAAAAATGTTTAATAAGTGAATAATAGCTGAACATCATAAATTCGACACAAATAAAGACAAATATTATGCATAACTGAAAAAAAAATGTTTAAAATGATATGCAACAACTGTATTATTGAAAACTACTTCATTGTTGCAAAACACAGATTTTATGTATCGAAAACTATTCTCTTGAATCAATAATAAAATGAAATGCATTGTTGTAAAACATTGTTGAAAAAAGCCTCATTGTTACAGTAGCAAAATTAATGTTTTATTTGGTTTATTGGGGTCCCGTCTTCATACTGAAATTGTATCAAACTCTGAAATTTTCAATTCAAACACCTAGTTGTGAAATCATATTAGACTTTTTCAGGAAATTTTGCATATGGGTACAGTTTCGAAATATTTAGTATCCCTGGGCACAACATTCTTTCACACTTTACTCCTGTCTGTATATGTTTAAACTTGAACAAAAATGAAAATATCGGATTCTCCGCAGAGTAACTTTTAGGCCTGTTAAGGGGTCTCAGGACTCTTACAACTGGAAAAAATGAAAAACAAAAGACCATTTTCATCTTTTAACAACTTAAAATGTATTTGATTTTAAGACACAACTTTTATTGGGATGAAAAATATAAGTATGTTCTTTCATTTCATGTGTTTAAAAAATAGCAAGATGCAGAACTAGAAATTATAGGGGACTTCAAACTGTCAGATATTTAATGAGCAGAAAATTGGCATAATAGATTACGCGCAGGATAACAAAATAAATTTTGCACTTAGAATGAAAATTTTGGTGCCTACTTATACTTCAGATTATAATATTACCATGAACCTAAATAAATTTGTATTTAAAGAATTTTCATATTTTTAATACAAAGTTGTATTTAGCTTATGCAAATTTTGAAAATTTCGACAGTATAATCACATAAAAAAAATATTTTTTTGAACAATAAAAAGGAAATTTTAGGTTCAGTTTATACAGACTAACATGAAACATATGTTTTAAAATTTTCATGAAAAAATATTCAGAAGTTTTTGAGATATCCTGCGCGTTATGCTCAAAAACGTCATTTAGAGAAAAATGACTTCAAAGTTTCGAAAACGCTGCTTCAGCTATTGAGCGGGTATCATTCTAAAAGCCATAACTTCTGTTCTAATGGGAATTTCAAGGAAACAATTATATTAAAATATTCAGAAAAGATAGGAGTTTAACATCTAAAAAAATATAAAATTTCGAAAATTTTAAATCTTTAAGAGTCCTAAGATCCTTTAAAATAAAAATATCTTATTACATCTTTTATTGTTTTCAGTTGTAAATTAACAGCATTTTTACGATAATGTTTCTGAGATGCACTGTAAAAAAGATTCGACCAGTTTTCCTGTAGGAATCGGAAAAATAGTTGCCCTTATCGTACCGGAAAAATTTCCGACCCAGCTCGGAATAAAATCCGTAAAATACCGTTTTATTGACTATTTCTTTTTTTTACGGATTTTATTCCGAGCTGGGTCGGAAAATTTCCCGTTACGATAAGGGCAACTATTTTGCCGATTCCTACAGGAAAACTGGTCGGATTTTTTTTACAGTGAGGTTTTTATCAAAATCTCATACCAAACACATAATAAAGATTGTCCAGTCAAACCAAAGTAAGGCCCAAGTTCTGATTTTCATTGGACCTCCCTTTACAGCAGGGCTGACACATAGGCGACTATTTTTTAATTCTATCTCGCACCACTTTTTAAAAACAAAAAAAGTCACGTACTCTGTGATAACATTTTCAAGAGAAATATATTACAAAAATTATAGTCTTAAATTAGTGGTGCGAATAGAATATAAAAATAATCGCCTGTGGCAATCCTGCTTTATAGGTGTAGGGAATCATATAAATCTAATGACGAAAGTATTTTCAGACGAGGAGAGTGAATTTTTGAGAAGTCTTTTAAATACTGCAGGCTACGAAAATATACCAAAAAACATTTATATACAGAGGGATTCATGATTCCCTCAGGGGTTTCACAAGGCTGTATCTTCACGACGCTATGAACTGGGGATATGGTTACGCCATATTGTAAACGCAGCATCTAGGCCATTTACATTGTGGCGTTATTGTCCTAGGTGTTAAATTCATAAGATTCAGCCAATCAGTGACGATGTAAATAACCAATGAACATGCAGATTGATTGGGAAACTTATCACTCTCAAACATTTAACCATCGGGCTCTCAGAGGAAAGATAGGAGTAGAGTCCAAACTCCATTGCTCTTTCAGCCAGATTTTGAATCCAGCATGTTTTCGCTCTTTCATCACCAAAAGGATGTCTTTTTTGGCAGTGATCCCTTTATTGGCAACTTTCGGATTTCATTCTCGTTCAACTCAAAATCCGGAGAGAGATTTCGAGAAGCTTTTGCCGGGAGTAAAACCAGTTTGGCTTGCATCTCTGCCCTCCATTACGTGACGGGAGATGTAGGCTTCAAGAAAAGGTTACCAAATTGGAGTCTACTTATATGAGAAGACTGTGATCGGGCTGCTCCGCAGTATTAAATAGGAATTCGGAAATTGTTCACGATACGTCAATCGAACACCCGGAAGCAGGGAGATATCTCTTATGTAGTACGCACTATCGGAGCAAGGAATTTTAAATAATTTAATTATTTCGTACTTTTATGGTTCAAAACAGGTGAAACCAACGACTAAACGCCTCTCGGTCTAGTTTATTGATTTTGACGCTCTAGCAACTCGATCGGAGATCTTAAGTTTTTCAATGTTTTTTTTTTATTATTGCATATTTTAATAGAGTACGGACAAAAGAGCAATGTACATCATACAAAATGAGAAACAAGTAATTATCACACTCAATATTACGTTAGTATAAGCAAAAGTCAAGTCGGAACATAAAGGGTTAAACAATAGAATTCAGAGTTTAGATAGAAAATATATAAACATTCTAAAAATATTTTATTCAATGCAAAACCACATGGCAAACAGTATGTTTTTTATCTCTTTCAAAAAATAAATGTTCATATTTCTTGTTAAAATAATGCATACATATTGCACTTAATTTTCTTAATATTTTACCCATTCATTTTTACATCTTTAAATATTCTTTGCTTAAAAAAAATTGTCGTATTTGATAATATTGCACCGAAATGAAACTTTAAGTATTAAAAGGTGCTGTAATATAAAATTTCAATCAAGAGATAGCTCATTTTATCGCATTTAAATAAGTATTTATTTTATTAATAGAAATAAATATAACTGTTATTAATATCAAAATTAAGTTTATTAAAAATATTCCACGTATTTATCATTGAAAATATAAAGTAGCCGATAAAACAGTTTAGAATCAAAAAGTAGAAAAAAAAATTCTGAGATAGCATATTCTGTCCAAGAAACCGACAAAGGCCCAATAAACGCGTATATTTTTTAAAAATAGTAATTTAATGGTTTAACAATTTTTGGATATTAAGAGAGTTCTGAGATTTTTTATTTTCATCGTTCAATAATGCACTTCTTTCTCAAAAATTCGAGAAATAATTTTTATCTGAATGACTTGGAATTTTCAGGCTGCGAAACATGAAAATTTCAGGCTATAAGTGTAAAGAATTAAACATTTTAAATTTTCATTTAACCATAATACAGTCTGTTACAAAAGTATAAGACCACATCATATTTTGCTGTTTAGGTAATTAAAGAAATATTTCAATCAAAATAAAGAATATTTTATGTTAGTACATCAAATTTTAGTAAAATGTAGCAACTTACAGAAATGAAATTAATTCGGAAAAAAATAAAACATCAATATAACAAAAAAGTGTCAAAAAGAACTGTTACAAAATTATAGGACCACCTGTGGTAAAGAACAGTTTTCTCAAATTTAGTAAGCTGTTGCTCCACCATTTCTCTGAATAACTTCAAACACACGATTTGGCATAGAGTTTATTACTTTTTTAAGGAAAGATTCTGGAATATTGTCCCATTTCTCCATAATGGCCATTTCTAATTCATATGCTGAATGTTATTGTTTGTTATTTTCATACACTTGGCGAGACAAATAACCCCACAAGTTTTCTATTCGGGGCTCCGACTTGACCAAGGTAAACATTAATCTTTTCTCTTTTAAACCACTCTTTTGTTGATTTCGATGAATGGCTGGGAGCATTATCTTGTTGAAACTTCCCTTTTTCACTTCCTAAAAGTGGTCCGAAGGGTATCAGACTTTGAAATAGCATCCGTTGATAACTGTCCGAGTTAATTTTCCCTTAAACTCTTTGGAGATCGCATTTTCCTGCATATGAAAATGCGCCCCACACGATAACGGAACCGCCTCCCATCTGCCTACGGAAGAACTCGCGAGATCTTTGCCTTAAATCATGCCAGTAGTAATTGTTGTCGTCTGGGTCCTCTCGATTGAATTTTTTCTCGTCTGAAAACAATATATTTCTCCATGCAGAGTTCCAGGACATGACCATTTTTTCCCACTTAAGGCGAGCTTCTTTTTGACATTTCAGGAGTAGTGGTTTACTTTTTAATTTGCGACGAATAACACCAGCATTAGATTTCAAACTTCGCCACACGGTTGCATGTGATACATTTTCAGTCATCTGTTGTGTTATTTTACGAGTCGACTGGTATTTTTTCGTTGCCAGCTTGACAATCCGCAAATTATCACGATCTGATAACTTCTTTTTACGACCAGATCGTTTATGCGTTCCATACAGTTCCTTTTTACTTAAAACATTATGCAGGGGCGCGCCGACCCAGTGTGCAAAGTGAGCACCGCACACAGGCGCCAGAATAGTAAAGGCGCCAAATATTTTAGTCGAAGCTGAAAAATTTCAAAAACTTTTATCTAATTTAAATTTATTAAAGCGGTATTTAAATCGAAAGTGCGTCATTTCTGAGTTCATTTTTACTTATGAAATTTGCAGATGCTCGTCTGCGGCGTAGCTTTAGGGATGGGGGGGGGGGGGAGGAGTCTCAAACCGAAAGGCGCAACGGTGTCGAAAGGTAACGGTCGTAAGGCGCCACGGAAGGCTTAAGGGCGCCGTAAAGCGCCTAAAATAAATTTAAAAAAGCTAGAAACAAAAAATTCGGAAGGGCGACCGCGAATGTCCCTTTTGACATCCCTGCTCTAGATCAGGCCAGTCCAGCTTTTCAGAAAGCAGGGACGCACTACAGCTGGTGGCAAACATGGAAGGCTCCATTATTCAAATAATTGAAAATCTATAACGCTTCTACCTTACTATAGTATTGGTAGTGATACACATACTGACGATATAAAAACGGGTAGCAATTACATTGCAGAATAGTAAAACAACATAAGCCTCCAGGTTATGCATGGTACCTATGTAAAAGTAAAATGCCGAAAAAAGCACAAAACAATCATAGCAATCGGCTACATTATAACAAAAACAATAAATAAATAAAACAGGATGTATCTCAAACTGCAATGAATGTAAAAAAAGAAATGAAAAATTCCATTCGTTTCCAAACAAATTTAATAACCACGCCTATCATTGTATGCAACACATAAAAATGAGCCCTTGAACATGTAAGAAAGTTTCATGTCATTTACAGTTGGGAAACATGTTTTGAGAACAACTTCAAAATGAATTATGTTTTATTGAAATTTTAATTATATATTTTATAGATTTGCTTCGAATAAAGAATAATCGGTAAAAAGCGAGTTTCACCGCGTACGGAGAGTTCATACAATAAATTTATTAATTACTAACTGCAATCTTACAAAATATAGTCGTTAAACGAATAATAAGACTTTGCACAAACTTGGAATTATTTGGAAACCGCGGGGGAACTTGAACTTGGGGTGAAAACTTAGAAACCGCGGGGGAATGCTCCCTAATAATCTGGGGTCAAACGTAGATCTCACCAATCCAAGGCCCGTGAAGAATTTTACCTTCGGTCAAGCCTTCAAATGAGCTGCCCAAATCTTGCTGCAGCTTAATTAGGAGCTCAGTTAGAAAATTGACCCCCAGGGGGGATCTGAGTGAGAGAGGTAGAAAGGTTCATAATATGAAAGAGTGGTTCGAGGGTTTTCCGATGATATATCACATGATAGTTTAGCAGGCGTTCTGCGTACGCACTGCAAAATCTTGCAAAAATGCAAATCTCGAATATTTTAGTTTCACATTCCTACACCAGGAGGAACTCTGTTCTTAACAAAACTGTTTCTGAACGAAATTCTGTTAAACAACCTACACATAGTCAGTATATATTTGTCATTAGCCATATATTAGTATATATTAGCCAAGGAGGTGGCGAACTTAAGCAAGAATTTAAGTTACTTGCTGAAATTACTATTCGAAAATAGTGGTAAGTACACTTTTGAAATTTTTATATATTTGAAGTAATATTTATCCCAGAGCTCCGTCAAAAATCCTCATTTAAAACGGTAGAAAATGGTACGGTTTTAAATATTTGTCCCCCCCCCCCGAAATTTGATGCCCCCTACTTTTTAAAATCTTTATTTTGTGTTATAAACTATCTGAAAGTTCCAAATCGATTGGTTTGTCAGTTTTTTTTTTTTTTTTAAACAAATTCGCGTTTCAACAAAGCATTTCTTTTCTTTTTTAAAAATCGAATTTTTTATAAAACAAAAACTTGCTGATCGATTTTTATAAAATTTAGATATTATTAAACAACGTTTAAAGATAGGGCTAGATGCGTAACTTTAAAATATCTAAATGGTGTATTTTAAAAAATTTGATGGCGTTCCAAAGAATCATACTATAAAAATCAATTGTGGTTTCGAAAGACTGGCTTTTAAATTTAGAGTTTGAAAAGAATCATCCAATTAAGGAAATAATAATTAATTAAAAAGCAGAAAAACCAACGTTTAAAATGCACAAATAATATATGAAACATTCGAAAATAGTGGTAAGTACCAGTTAATATGTATATGTGTACCAGTTATAATTAATGTTTAAGTTTGTAACTGAGCGACCGTGAAGAAATTTACATATCTGAAATCAGCGAAAAATTCTTCATCTGGATGAATAAAAATTAAATCTGTAAATTTATATTTTGAAAATTTTATATTCGTTCGAAAATGTCCACTATTGAAAGACGTCGGTTGTCTGCAATGAACACACCTGGCGTCCATGGGAGAGATTTCGAACCTTTCTTTCGAAAGAAATAAAAAAAAATTTATAAATCGATTTTTCGTGGATTTTTTGACTTCCTGAAACCGTACCGGAATAATTTTTAGAATTTCTTAAAGGGGGAACTTTTTTTTTGTGTCTGGCTGTGCAATTTTCGAGTTGTCCAGGCCCAGTAGAATTTAAGGTACAGTACTTTTTAAAAAGGTACAGTACTTTTTAAAAAGGTACAGTACTTTTTAAAAAGGCCCAGTACATTTATCGCCCTAGCAGCTCTGTAATTCTATTAACCCCTCCTACTCTCTTCGAGTTTTTGAAGAAGTTGTTTACAGTTTGAAAAAAATCTATGTTGTTGTTGAATTATGAATACTTTTTATTCTTTTAATTTGGGCTTTTTAATTAATTTCTCAACTAATTATTAGAGATTTAAAATTCTGAAACTTAGGTGCACAGTGCACCAGGATAGACTTTCGACTATCCTCACAAAAAGCTTGAGCCTCGTATGTGCCGTAGATTCTGCTAGCCATCGCACACAAACAGACACACACACAGACAGAGCGAAACTTTGTTTTATTAGTATAGATATTTTTAATTTAGAACTTAGATTCACTGCACGAAAATTGGGAATTCGAAAAATAAAAAAAATCTCACAGAGAAGGAAGGGTTAACAGTGTGACAAGGTAAAGTTTCGCTTAGCTTCTTAACAATGTAAACACGAAATGAATGTGCATTTTTCATAACAATTGTTATATAGCCAGCATAGGTGTTCTATATTTGCTAATATAAAATCAAATGTTCCGGGACTGGAACATTTTCGAATGCACCCTAATTATGATCTATGTGTGGTAATTGTTTAAGGCGTTTCTTAATTGATGTTACATTACTTTAAAAGAGATAAAAGTACCATAAAAGCGCTCCAGTGTATTACAAACATCATAATTTGAGAAATATTTTTCTACTTTTATGTGTATTTAGCATATTACGATCACCCCTTTCTTTGTGTCATAGTCCTACCATTGATTAATCCAACATAGCTATATTTCCAAATTAAAGTTTATTTGAACTGTTTTAAGTATAAAAATAAATAAAGATCACATCTTAAAAAATCTGGGAGTGATGGAGGTAAAAGAAGCTGATTTACTTAGGAGGTATGTCATAGTGGGAGCAAACAGCTGAAGCACTTACCTTTTAGGGATATCTGTTATTTGCATAATTGACAACATTCCTTATTTTTAATTCAAACAAAAATATTTTTAACCAGAAATTTAATTTAATAAATGAAATAAAAAAGAACCCTGTAGAAACTAGACACATTTCATTAAATAAATTTTCTGGTTCCGAATTCGTTTATTTGATTTGGAGAAAACCCCCGGAAGGTTGGCTTGGCAGATATGCATTTATACTCCTTGAAAAAAAAATTATGAAGTTTGGTTTTTTTTTTCGGGGGGGGGGGGGGGGGTTAGAAATATGGGGCGCCAATTGAAGTTCTGCACACAGGCGCCGGATACTGCTGGCGCGCCCCTGACATTATGAATCGCAGTTTTAGAACGATTAAGAATCTTACTTATTTCACGTTCAGACTTTCCTTTTCCTTTGTAGAACCACACTCTTCTCACTTCTATTTCAGATAGCTCACTCCGACGAGGCATTTTACTAATAAATTCAAAGAATCAGATACTATTCAGAATTTCTCCACTTTATTCTTCTTTTTAAGTTTTACAGATTGTTTAGGTTACAGTTAAATTCTGAATTAAAAATAAATCGTCTGCTTTATTAATAATATAAGAGTGGTCTTATGTTTATGAAACAGCGGGTTTTGCTTAAAATCGTTTGGCATGAAACAAAAAAATATTCAAACTTTTTTTTTCCTGAGCTAAATCAAACATTATAGAGTTATGTCTTTTCGTACAACTACTTTTAAATTCAAACTAATATTTTCTTTGTTGAAAAAAAAGTGAAATTCTAAGTTGTCTTATAATTTTGTAACAGACTGTACATTCTTGAAGTATAATTGTCTATTCCCTGATGATTACCTTTCAGTGACTAGCATATCTTTAAAATTGGCTTAAAATGTTTTACATGGCAATATTTTCTGAAAAATCGCTTGCATTTGTAAGAAATTCAAAAAACACTGTTTGTTTTCTCTGTATTTACATTAAATTAGCAAATGTTATGCCTTTGCAAATGAAAATGCACCTGTAAATAATATGTCAGAAAGTAATATTTTTCATTTATGAATGTTTGCTTTTTATCTCATGTAATCTTGATTTTTTAATTTTCAATGAATGTCTAAGATCCCAAGATTTTGTTTACGCTGAAAAAAAAAGAGTTGAAGAACTTATATTTATTTTATTGCTGCTAAATCTACTGACAACGTAGGTAAAATTTAAAAAAAAAAAAAAAAAATGCAGAAAAAATACAGTAAAACCTGTAAATACCGAACAGCTGTAGACTGTGGCGTTTATTTACTGGTTGGAAATGCCTGTTATTCAGAAGTAATAAAAAAAATACAAATAGTAAATATATATTATGGATTGAAAAAATATTCGCTAAACAGAGGTGAACGCTAATCGGGAGTATCTATTATGGAGGTGTTACTGTATTATGTTTTATGTTCCAAGGGTGCAAATGTTAAAAACGGATATTTGGAGGGAGAGAGGGGATTTAAATGATTTTTTTTAAGTCTAAGTCTGCTGAAGAATGGAGTCTCTTTCAGGGCCGGCCGAAGGCGTGTGCGAAGTGTGCCAGCGCACGGGGCGCCGAGCCGGAGGGGCGCCAAACAGATGAAAGAGCGCCTATAAGAGCACCGATAAAAATTATTTTATATTCTGCGTTTTTAATCTTTTACATTTTCTATAGCTAGGCTGGGGCCAGCTCGAGAAAGGATTCTTCGTTCTGTTTAAAAAAGAATTCAAGGGCGCCGAATTTTCGCATGCAGACATCGGCTTCTGTTCTTTATCTGAATGAGAAAAGAACTGAGAAAAGAAACAGAATCTCGAACCCCAGGAATCATCCGATTCAAATCTGCTTCCGTTGCGGGATGCTAATTAATTTCGACTTTGACAGATTCATGGTGAATTCTATCACTTCCGGCTATTTAAGAGCATTTTTCTAGAGTCCTCTTATCCCACAGAGAATCCGAGACTGCCCCCCAGATGACCGGGAAAAAGGAAACCGTTAGGAGCTTAAAGGGGCAGAAATTTTAAAATAAAACACAGGCGTCTTTGAAAAAGTTTTTCTTCTAGCAGTGTCTTCTGGATGTGAGCTCATCTTCTTCTGCAAATAGTCAATAGCGTTAGTGTCAGAAATTTGCTGAAAATGAAAAATGAAAAAAAAGGGCATGTAACCAAAAATATATAGGTAAATAATTCTTATTAAAATGAGCGCAGTATCGAGACAATACAATACTGTCGTTCACTAATTAGTTTATTAAACTGCTGTAAATTGAACATTTAATAGGTAAAAATGAATCAAACCAAACATTTTTAAGTAGCTTGATTCGCTTAAATGAGTAATTTTCATGCGAATGTGAAACATAGTATGTAGAATATTTAAAGTTACAAAGCATACTTGTAGTATTTCAAAATTGTCAGTTCTTGAAATTACGAAGGACATTGCTGAGCCCTAAACTCAGAGCAGCGGAACAAGGGCCTATATGGCGCCCTGGTGCGTGAGGCAAAGATTCAGATGGTACCCCTATAACATGCTTTTAGCCACAATTTCTACTTATTAAGAAAACGATTTTGGTGTTTGGGGTGAAGGCTGAATATTTTAGAGTTGAGAGCTTGGGCAGCTGCCTCTTTTGCTCTTGCAATAATCAGGTTTTGATCGGACCTAGTGTTTCTTTCAGGCACATATCGTGGAAGGTTGTACCTCTCCGGCGCAAGACCCCCCACCCTACTTGGAAAAATTTTCGAGCAACAGTACAATTCTTTTAGTGTTTAATTATTCCAATATTTATCATCTTAAACGGAGAGGAGGGGGCCGGTCGGAGATCAGTTGACGGAAAGGGATTAAACTATTGCTATTTTTGCTACAGGCAACACATTTGTTTCAAAATCTTCCCACTTCAGAGATTTCGTTCAGCCGGCACCCATGCCATATTCTTTGAATTTATGTATTTCCCCAGTTTTGCGAAACGTGGTCCGAAAGGAACACCGAACGGAAAGCCAGTAAAAAATAATGTCATAAAATTGTATAATTGCGTTATAATGATGCATTGTTTCATTCATCATTAGGGATTATTTATTAGTGGAATATAGTTTTTGGCCCATTACATAATAAATATTTCGTAATACTGAAATTTAAATAACTGGAATTTCAAGCAAATATTGTTAATTTAAAAATGGAAATTGCTGGAAATTTAACTAAAATGAAAAAAAAAAAATACTTTTTTTGGAATCAGATTATGTATTTGATACCGAGTCAAAATTTGTCTAAACCGAAAGGGAACTATTCAGTATTACAGAGATTCTTCATTATTTTGTGAAATAATTTGCACCTTAAGGCTCCGCTGCACTGAAACTCCCCGATCGCGAAATTCCATGTTAGCCTATGGGAAAACTTTGAAGCGCGATTACTCATTACCTAATATAATTATTAAAATACGGTTTTCACCATCAAAAAGTAGACGTCAGATTCGGATGATGTGCGTTTTTAAAAATTATCTCTGTTGTGTCGTAGCTTATAAAATTATCATATTAATCATTTATGAATTTTAATTGCTATATTTTAATTTATTTCAACGATATTTTTACTTAACTTTTGTCACTCGCGGTCGGTTTGTTTACAAAGTAACGATCTTTGTTTTGGGTAAATTAAAGTCAGTTAAAAATAAATAATTAAGTGTTATAATGTTTTATTGTTAAAGTATTGGCACAGAATTTTATGAAACTATTGGGATGAATTCACACTGTCCACAAAGCTCATTTTAAATTAAATATTTTGGTATGTTTGTTTGGCTGTGAAGGCAGATTGGTTGGTGGAAGTCATATTTTTATTGATTGACGATTGGTGAGTTGAAGAGTGCGCAACTTCTCCACATCAGTGTTTAATCTCTAAAGTGTGTATTTCAACTAATTAAATTGTTTATCAACCATCAAATATGTGTATTTTGCAATATTAGTAATTTTTCAATATTTTGGAATCAATGTTTAGAATATCAACCATGGAGCTACTGGAAACAAGGTTATTTTATTTTTGAGCTACTGGTATTTATTTTAATATTTTTGAAAGTTTAAAGGTAATTCAAATTAATGGTTTATTTTCTTTTATTTTTCTGTTCTATCAATCTTAATTTTCATATTCTTTCATTTTCTAACTGTAACTGCAACACCATAAATGATGAGTGTGTTCAGAGGTGCACTTCGCGCCGCGCGCGCGCTCAGAAGTTTATGCCATGGAGTAGGTTCTATCAAAGAAAGGAATTTTAACATAATTCAATTATTTCATTATTTTTATGGTTCAAAAAAGGTAAAACCAACGACTATATTTCTTTATTCTTCCAAAACATGGTTTTCGTAACAGGAATACATGCCTATGTTCACTCAGATAAAATCTAAAATAGTCGGGAAAAACATCACGTGACCTTCTTTATCTACTTTAGCCCATTTGGCATTTAAAATTAGTTAACCAACCGCACAAAAACTCCGCGCGAGCTGCTCAAAAAAATTGTGTGGGCGATTTGATCACGTGATTGTGCGTTTTCTGCTTATGTGTTATTGGTTGTGCTTTGTTTGGTAGGTTGATTGATACAATTTAAGAATTCAACTGGTGATCTAAAAATTTTAACTTTTTAACAATTTTCTTTTTATTTATTTAAAAATGATTTATCAGTTGATTTCTATCTTCCGTGATAAATAAAATGCTGTTAGTAAACCAAGATTGTGATATCAACATATGAGATTTGTTTGTAATCTACTATACTGGATGGATTTCAATGGAATTTGCACTGTTAGTTAGACAGTTTTTCAGAGAAGGTTTTAATATATATATTTCTCATTTTATGATTGCATATTTCAATACCGTGTGGATAACAGACGAAAATACATCATAAAACATGAGAAATAAATGGCATTCAAAATTCTGTTAGTATAAGCAAAATACTTATTTATACTTTCAGTAGAAAATTTATAAACATTCTAATCATACTTTATTCACTACAAAACTAGACAGCAGACCGATATATTTTATCTCTTTAAAAAATATATGTACAGATATTTTTAGTTAAAATAATCTACAACTATTACATTTTATTTTTATAATGTTCAAAGTAAAATATGATTTCCAGCTAATATCTCGATAAAAATTCACTCGTAAAGTACTCAAAAAAAAAAAAAAAAAAAAAAAAAATCAAGGAATTATCGTACGTGCGATATATATTATTTTTTCATTTGGATTTGCTTAATGTTTATATCATTATACATATACATACTTAGAAACGAAACTTTGAATATTTAAAAGGTGTTCAGATGTAAAACTTTCATCTCGAAATACCTCATTTTCTCACATTTAAATAAGTATTTTATTATTATAATAAAAATACACGTGCCTCTGTATAATAAAAATAAAAAATATATCTTCATCAAAAATATCTTATTCATTATGAAAAATATAAAACAACCAAATAAACAAAACAAAAAAAAAAAATTGTGACACAATGTGGGATCGGAAGGATTCGAACCCAGAATCTCTAGTCTCGAGTTCACTGCCTTATCCATTCGGCCATCTAGCACACATTGCTTTTGCATCAAAATATCTTTATAATTAGCACCTTAATTAATCAAATCCATGATCTGTTCCTGAACACACTACGTGTCTACCTGTACACTACTTGAACACGCTACATCCATGATATAGACCCACTCCATGTTCCTGGCTCCTGAGCTCGCGCGCGTAGCGCGCGTGCTTCTTGAACACATTCGATGCAGCGTTTGATAAGTTTCCCGCCTGAGGTGACGTCAGAGGAAGGAACGAGCGTCGTCACGTGATCAAATGGCGCGCAGGGATATGCTTCAAGTTTAAATTTAATAACAATAAATCTTCCTAATCAAGCATTTTTGTGAAGAATTCTCAAAGCTTTTGTAGCTGGTTTCTCGCATTTTGATGCAAGTAATTAAGTTAATTAAATAAATTTACAGTTCAAGTGTTATTTTCATTGCACTATTTACCCTGTGCGCATATGTGGCAAAAATGGAGTAAAAGGTGTTGGCGGGAAGCAGGAAGATTTTTCGTCAGTGGGAGAGGCAACAGCGATCTGAGTAGGTTCTTGAAGTGGAAGCTGCCTTGAAATTGTAGAAGATGTCGTGGGGCCCCGGCTAAGTATTCTTTCTTTCTATTTGTTCTGCTAACTTTTATTGCATGTTTTATTTTACGCGAGTTTTATTTTATTTTATTTGGCCAATTAGATAGTGGAATGTAAGCCTTCCACATTTTTTTTAATTATTATTGCCAGTAGCTCCTAATACAGAAAATTATTTTTAGGGATGTTAGTCTTAGTAATTATAATAATATTGTAAAATGATAGATTTTTTTATTAGTAAAGGAAGAACGAAATTTTTTTTTATTAATTGAATGTTATGAGTAAGAAAGAAATTGTATTAGACATGTACTGAATCTGGAAGGCTTCATTATGAAGTATTGTTTGTTGGTAATTGAACTCATTTTTGTAAAAGAATAATAGATGAATTAAACTTAAATTTTGTCATCCCTATTTTGCTTGTAATTACTGCAGTGTACATCCTTAATTTGTAAGCACTATTTTTCAGGTAATGTAAGTGATTTTACTCACATTAAGGTGGGGTCTTTTCAGGATTAACTTGGCAGAAATAATTTTATTCTTGACGTTAGTTAAGTTTGTCTAGAAGTTGGTTTTTAGTAATGTAATTTTGGGTAATTGTTGTTGTTAATTCTTGTAAGGTGTTTAGTTAATTAAATAAGATTTTTAGTTTCATTAAATTCTTGAATTTAATTGTTTCTGCTGAGTTCTTGGAATAAATTGAAGAGAGATTTGTCTTTTGAAGAAGTCATGTGTAGTACATGATTTGGGACTAATTTTAATTTTTTTTAAGCAGTTATGTGAAGTGCATGGCTCGGGAAGATTAAATTTAAATGTAATTAATTAATAGTGATCTCTAGACTAGGATCTAGTTATTGCGGGTTTCACAATTCTAGAGTTGATTGTTCACAACGCCAATCAACATTAATTTTTGTTAATTATTAAATTTAATTGTTTTGTTTTTAATTTAAGATGATTTAAAGGGGTAGTAATTATGATTTTAATGGGATTAATGTTAATGGAATAAGTGTTATATAAGGGATTGTATTTTTCATGGGATAAGTTAATGGTTTTAAATGTTGGTTTTGGGAAGTTAAGGAATTTTGTTTCATGCCAATAAAAGTAGTAAATAAATTTAATGTTATATTTTTGTGTTGTCTTTTATCACAACATTACTCTCTCTTACAATTTTGTTTTCTCAGTATGAATTGTGGGATTGATTTTTGTTGTGGTAAGACACAACACAGATTTTTGGTGCCGTGCTGTTAGTCTAGTGGATCATTATATATTAATAATAGTACACTGCAGTTATGTAAATTTTTAGTGTGGTGTTTAATCTGTTAAAGTATTCTGTACGAAATGGAGGACAGTGTGAAAAGTCCATTTGTGTATTTTTATATTTTATTTTGTTGATTATTTTGGGGTAACAGTGTGAATAGTGACAATATTTGAAATGTGTTATTTATTATGAAATGTTTTTTGTAAATTAAGAGTTTTATTATGGCAATATGTATCGCACTGAATTATGTAATTGAGGGAGCTATAGATTTAAAGTTTTGTGTGGGATTTAATTAAAATCTTTAGATTTTAGTAATTCTTGAAATTTTGTTTTTGGGTTCTCTAAAATTTGCACTTTTGATGGCTACTGTTGTAATTCTTTTAATTAATTAAACAAGTCATCAATGATGTAATGAGAGAAAAACTTAGAGAACGACTTTAGGAATTGCATTTTAAATAAATTCATTATGTGTTGGGATAATTTTTAGATGAATTTTGGTGGTTTATTTGGGGTAATTTAACTTATGTCAGCAGACAACCGTGATGACAAATTTTGAAATTTTTTTTTGCAAACTTAGTGTTTTGTTTCTATAATTGTAAAATTAAAAAATTATACAGTTTGCTTACTCATTCTGGAAAAATGTTGTTTTGGCCAAAATTGGGGATCTTTTGTTCCATTGTTTTAATTGTTTGTAATTACCAGAACAGGTTCGCATGGATCTCTAATCAGGTTATTTCATTGTTTTTAAAGAATTGGATGCAGTATTAAATGTTTTTTTAATGAATTATTTCATTCGGTAAGTTTTGTTTTGCTAAAATTGGGAATCTAAGGGCTATTGTTTTAAATATTTTTATTTTCTTGAACAAGCCTCATGGGTGACTAGTGTAGCAAATTTTTGTGCAATATTATTAAATTATAATGCAATGGTAATAATTAATTTTAAATTTTGTTTTGTCCTTTTTGAAATACATTGGTGCTGCTAAAATTGGGAATCTCGAAGGCTACTGTTTTAAATTGTGATTTATCGGAACAAGCCTAAGGGGTGACAGTATTGGCGTATACATTTTTTAAATTAAAGTATGATTCATTTATGACTATGGTATAATTTTATTCAAAATTTTGATTTTGGCATTTTGGGAAAATTGTGGGTATGCTAAAATGGGGAGTCAGTCTAGAGGTTATTGTTGTAATTTCTATAATTAAATGAACAAGCCTCAGGGGTGACTTGTCTTGGCGGGTGAAATTTGTAGTAACAATTGTATTAAATTATGAAATGAAAGTAAAGAATTTAAATTTTGATCGACATTCTTAAAAATTTTCTTTTGCTGAATTTTGGACTCTGTGAGCGCTGTTTTAATTTGTATGATTACCAGAACAGGCAATCGGGGAGTCTGATAAAGGCAATTGGGTATTTTGAGGGATTGTTGGTTGAAAGAATAAATTTTTTAAAGATAATTTTAATTATGCAGTTAAACTTAAAATTGGGTTTCGCAGTGTTAGGGCTTGTCTGGGTTTTTCTTTTGTAATGTAAAATTCTAGGAGACGGAATGATATGGACCAATTTTTCAAGCAGAGAACGGAGGAAGCTGCATATGGAGATATGGCCTCACATTATGTATACCCTGGTGAGAAGATTGTATTGAAATGTTTTTGTGTTGGATTTTTATGTGTATTATGGTTTTTATGTTTTGGTTTATAAAGGAAGCAACCTCACAACTTGCGTTCCTTTATGTTTTGTGGTATTTTATGTTTTTAATTTTGGTTTTATGTTTTGTAACTTAAGGGTTATAAAGGTTGCAAACTCACAACTTGCTCCTTTATGTTATGTGAGAATGTATTTACTATATTTAGTAGCTTTATTTGTTGCGAAAAAAATTGTGTCAAACATTTTGTGCCAAAATTTTTAGGCGGAAAAGGGGGTATTGTGTTGTGTCGTAGCTTATAAAATTATCATATTAATCATTTATGAATTTTAATTGCTATATTTTAACTTATTTCAACGATATTTTTACTTAACTTTTGTCACTCGCGGTCGGTTTGTTTACAAAGTAACGATCTTTGTTTTGGGTAAATTAAAGTCAGTTAAAAATAAATAATTAAGTGTTATAATGTTTTATTGTTAAAGTATTGGCACAGAATTTTATGAAACTATTGGGATGAATTCACACTGTCCACAAAGCTCATTTTAAATTAAATATTTTGGTATGTTTGTTTGGCTGTGAAGGCAGATTGGTTGGTGGAAGTCATATTTTTATTGATTGACGATTGGTGAGTTGAAGAGTGCGCAACTTCTCCACATCAGTGTTTAATCTCTAAAGTGTGTATTTCAACTAATTAAATTGTTTATCAGCCATCAAATATGTGTATTTTGCAATATTAGTAATTTTTCAATATTTTGGAATCAATGTTTAGAATATCAACCATGGAGCTACTGGAAACAAGGTTATTTTATTTTTGAGCTACTGGTATTTATTTTAATATTTTTGAAAGTTTAAAGGTAATTCAAATTAATGGTTTATTTTCTTTTATTTTTCTGTTCTATCAATCTTAATTTTCATATTCTTTCATTTTCTAACTGTAACTGCAACACCATAAATGATGCAGCGTTTGATAAGTTTCCCGCCTGAGGTGACGTCAGAGGAAGGAACGAGCGTCGTCACGTGATCAAATGGCGCGCAGGGATATGCTTCAAGTTTAAATTTAATAACAATAAATCTTCCTAATCAAGCATTTTTGTGAAGAATTCTCAAAGCTTTTGTAGCTGGTTTCTCGCATTTTGATGCAAGTAATTAAGTTAATTAAATAAATTTACAGTTCAAGTGTTATTTTCATTGCACTATTTACCCTGTGCGCATATGTGGCAAAAATGGAGTAAAAGGTGTTGGCGGGAAGCAGGAAGATTTTTCGTCAGTGGGAGAGGCAACAGCGATCTGAGTAGGTTCTTGAAGTGGAAGCTGCCTTGAGATTGTAGAAGATGTCGTGGGGCCCCGGCTAAGTATTCTTTCTTTCTATTTGTTCTGCTAACTTTTATTGCATGTTTTATTTTACGCGAGTTTTATTTTATTTTATTTGGCCAATTAGATAGTGGAATGTAAGCCTTCCACATTTTTTTTAATTATTACTGCCAGTAGCTCCTAATACAGAAAATTATTTTTAGGGATGTTAGTCTTAGTAATTATAATAATATTGTAAAATGATAGATTTTTTTATTAGTAAAGGAAGAACGAAATTTTTTTTTATTAATTGAATGTTATGAGTAAGAAAGAAATTGTATTAGACATGTACTGAATCTGGAAGGCTTCATTATGAAGTATTGTTTGTTGGTAATTGAACTCATTTTTGTAAAAGAATAATAGATGAATTAAACTTAAATTTTGTCATCCCTATTTTGCTTGTAATTACTGCAGTGTACATCCTTAATTTGTAAGCACTATTTTTCAGGTAATGTAAGTGATTTTACTCACATTAAGGTGGGGTCTTTTCAGGATTAACTTGGCAGAAATAATTTTATTCTTGACGTTAGTTAAGTTTGTCTAGAAGTTGGTTTTTAGTAATGTAATTTTGGGTAATTGTTGTTGTTAATTCTTGTAAGGTGTTTAGTTAATTAAATAAGATTTTTAGTTTCATTAAATTCTTGAATTTAATTGTTTCTGCTGAGTTCTTGGAATAAATTGAAGAGAGATTTGTCTTTTGAAGAAGTCATGTGTAGTACATGATTTGGGACTAATTTTAATTTTTTTTAAGCAGTTATGTGAAGTGCATGGCTCGGGAAGATTAAATTTAAATGTAATTAATTAATAGTGATCTCTAGACTAGGATCTAGTTATTGCGGGTTTCACAATTCTAGAGTTGATTGTTCACAACGCCAATCAACATTAATTTTTGTTAATTATTAAATTTAATTGTTTTGTTTTTAATTTAAGATGATTTAAAGGGGTAGTAATTATGATTTTAATGGGATTAATGTTAATGGAATAAGTGTTATATAAGGGATTGTATTTTTCATGGGATAAGTTAATGGTTTTAAATGTTGGTTTTGGGAAGTTAAGGAATTTTGTTTCATGCCAATAAAAGTAGTAAATAAATTTAATGTTATATTTTTGTGTTGTCTTTTATCACAACATTACTCTCTCTTACAATTTTGTTTTCTCAGTATGAATTGTGGGATTGACTTCTGTTGTGGTAAGACACAACATCTCCGTAAATTTTAAGTAGATAAAAAATCCCTATAAACTTTGAAATTTCCATTGGATTAAATTTTATTATTTTCTTAAAAATACTTAAAATTTACGTAGACAATTTTTATAAAGGCACATCATTGGCATATGATGTCCACTTTCTGATGGTGAAAACGGTATTTTAATAATTATATTAGGTAATGAGTAATTGCGCTTCAAAGTTTCCCATAGGTTAACATGGGATTTCGCGATTGGGGAGTTTTAGTGCTGCGGCCCCTGGAAGAATGAAATCTGCTTAGGGGTAAGGTTTCTTTGGAATAATATTGTTCTAAGTCTTTTTATTATATATACAGACTTATACCCAATTTTTCTCTTAGTAATTTATTACTTAAAATTAAGCGAAAAAAAGTAAATTTCACCCACCCCCCTTTCTTTTTAAATTATCTACGATGACGAATATTTTTCAAAAGGGTGGAGCAAAGGCCTTTCCGTGCGCCCCCCTCCCCTCCGTCCCACCAGCGCCTATGACATGCACTTTATTATTTGTAAATCTACTAAACAGAAGTTGATAGTAAGATTACTTTACCTTGATTTCTCATTAACACGAGCAAAGGGCTCGGTGAATAAATCAACATAAGCTTGACAATGCAGAATTGTGAAAGTGAAGTCTATATATATATATATTTTTAATAATTTATCTGTATATAAATTTTATTTGGTAATCGTCTTGAAAAAAATCTTTCATTTAATACATTTATCGTTAAATAACTTTTTTTCCCTTCAGTGCCCGATATGTTGATTTTTTTATGATGTCCTACACCTATGATTTTATAATGACACTTTCTTTATCCAATTTCAGTGCGGCGCTAAAACGTAAATTCGGAATACTTAAAAATTTTCCTTGGGATGGTTTGTTTAATTCTAGCGTGGTCACCGGTAGAACGAAATTCAGGAAACCTTTCTTTTTTTTTTGGGGGGGGGGGGCATTTTTTGTTAATCGTATTCCTTATTATTATCAATACAACTATTATCGATCATAGTTTTTTTTTTTTTTTTTTTTTTTTTTTTTTTTTTTTTTTTTAGTGTTTAATTAATTTAGGTTACTTTAAAAAATAATTTTTAGTTTTTTTTTTTTTTTTTTTTTTTTCTGGTAAATATCATCATAGACATTGAGAACCATTCAAAAAATGAAAAGAAAGAATAAGAATATTTATGTTTCCGGAATTAGCTGAAGAGAAAACTGGGTTTTTCATTCTTTCGAAAGGTTTCACCATAAAAAGTGAGCCCTTTACGAAAATTGATATTTAAATATGAAATTTATTCGTACTTTTTATGTACTAAATAATGAGACAAGATTGCAGTTTTCATCTTTCATAGTTGCTATTTACTAGTAGTTCTGCTTCTTTATTTTGTAGTATTCCAAACAGTATTCTTCTAAAAAGGTTTTTTTTTTTGTTGTTGTTTTGTTTTAAATTAATTTATTGTTGTTATTTTCGTCCAATACCGTGTGCTGCGGCCTTGTGTTTTACTTTTGTATTGTAATTAAGACTGATAATTACTCTAAAATTGAAATTTCCCTGATTTTACAATTTACCAAATACAAACTCAAAGATGGGATTAAATTTAGAATCTTTTCTCTGTTTTTGAAACACTTTAAATTAATATCTTAAATAAGTAGTAATAGTTTTTATAAAAAGTACGAATATTTAAAAAAATTAAGACCATAAGTCAAGCAATTTTTTTTGTGTGTATGGGGGCGGGGGCGCCCCGATGGGTGCTCGCACGGGCGCCACAATTTCCTTGGGCCGGCCCTGATCTCTTTTATAAAAATGAAGCATCTATCAGAAAATGCTGTCAAAGTTTGTCCTGAACCGATTTTCAAACGTGACAATCACGAAGAGACATTCATAGGAGCTGATCAAAGATGTGTTCCACTTATAAGAAAATGAAGAAATTAGTAAAGAAAAGTTATTTACCACTTTATGGAATAGATCTTCGTTATATCGTTCTTTTTTGCTAGGTAAGAAAAAAAAAGCGGGATATGACCAAAAGCAGTAAAAAATTTAGAAAGATGATAATTTGACCTTAAAATGTATTATCTTTTCTAGAAACGTTAAATTATATGCTTATTTCAATTTTTTCCAGAAATTCCCAACGTCGAATCGAATTGCATTAACAAATAGTTATTTACGCATTCAGTTATTTAATAATAAAACTTAAAATAGTTGAAAAAAACACTCTTTTATAATCATTCAATGGTCATCTTGAATTTTTTGACTGTAATTCATGTTTTCTCCTTAAAATTTCCTGTTGCAATATTGTGTAGTCAAAGAACTCGATTATGAAAAATTCACTGGTTTTTTACGCTTATTTCAAGCAAGTGAATTTATTAAAAAATAATTTTTGCTCCGTTTATTTTTTTAAGAAAGAAACAGGAAAGAAAAAAATAAAGCATTATTTAGCGTATCTTGATTTATCAACGTATTATCGTAAATTAATTAATATTAAACTGTTTGATAAAAGCGTATTTTTTTTTAACATTGCAGTCTTCTTTTTTTGTTTACAATTTATTTTCAACATTTGTCTTTAAAATGTTGCATTGTTGTAGTTTCACAGCGCGTTGGCATATTTTGACCATTATTTATTGGCGCATAATTTATTGTTGTTTCGACTCCCATACTGTTGTATGAGTTACAGAGAATATTTAGAGACTTATCACCTGTGGTGGGCTAATTGTACACAACTTTACATTATATACCTTCGTACGTAATTTTTATAGTTTTAGCCTATCAGAAAGTGGGTTAAATATCGATTGCTAAATTTCGTGTTTACAAGTCTTACAAAAATCAGCTTGAGTAATAAAAGAGTGTGAAAAGAGCTGTTAATGTGAAGATATTTATTGCTTATTAATCGAAGAATAAGGAAAGGGCATGTTTACAAACAAACACTTCCGTCAACCAATCTACCAACTACATTTTTGCCATAAACATCATTGCAGGAATAGTCTTGGCGACGTAGGCCAATCATATCAGACACGAGTTAAACGTAGACCAATCAAATTTCCCTAGCTCATGCGTACAAGTAGGAGTCATAAAGAACGGACAGGTTTTCTTGCTGAACCAACAGTAATTCAACCAACAGTGACGTCAGCTGCCCTTTCCTTATAGCGGAAAAAGAGAGCAATATGTCCGAATGAGCGATATAAGGAAGGATTATTGTAATACCTGATTGGAATACCTGATAGCGAAACATATGTGAAAAAAAGCCATTAATAATATGTAGTAAACTCTTTTCCTCCTTGTTGAAGATGATAAAATATCTTTGTCTCTGTAAAAATCGAAGCATATATTAATTAGTATTTTCTTTAGACCAGTGAAACCAACCTTTTAATGGCGACGCCCCACTAAAGCATCTACACAGGTGTCCAAAATTAAGGACCAATTACAAAATGATAATTTTCAAGTACTCGAATATTCAAAAGGAAATAATATAATTCGAATAATTACTATCTCTACAGTACAACTAGTCCATATAACACCTCATTCATGTCACACATGGTCACAAGTGTCACAGTCACTACGGTGAAGCAAAAGAATAGGAAATTCCATTCATCTCATTATGAGTCTCAAATGATCACTACATGTGACTTCACTGAGACGTTACTGTGACTTCTGCTTTGTGACGAGTCATCCTGTGACTTCTGCTTTGTGACGAGTCATCCTGTGACTTTACAATGTAGTTACACTGTGACTCTCATGTGACTGTCATCTGCAGACTCAATTTCAAAGTCATCGAGAACGCTGCATTGTGATAAGTTACCAAATAATGTCACATTAAAGTCACATGATGACTTTCAGGTGACAGAGAGACTAACTGTGAAGTCACCATTGTGATCTTTTGTGAAAAGTCACCATGTGACTATAATGTGAAATTATTTGGTGACTTATCATAATGCAACGTTCATGATGACTTTGAATTTGAGTCTAAAAATGACAGTCACATGAGAGTCACAATGTAACTACATTGTAATGTCACCTGGTGACTCGTCACAAAGCAGCAGTCACATTGACGTCTCAGTGGAGTCACATATAGTGATCATTTGAGACTCATATTTAGACATGTGGAATTTCCTATTTTTTTTATTCACCGTAGTGACTGTGACACTTGTGACCATGTGTGAGCTGATATATGGACTAGCTGTGCTCTAGGGATACTATTTGATAGGGATGCTATTTGAATTAAATTATTTCCTTTTGAGTATTCACTTACTTAAAAATTAGCATTTTGTGACTGGTCCTTAATTTTGGACACCAGTGTATAAAGTCACTATGCCCCCCCCCCCCCCCGACCTCACTTTGTAAATTATGTGTTTTCTTTATTATAAATGTGAACGTTATTCACACGGGGAAAGAGTAGTAGAACTTTTACAATAACTATTCTTTTCATATTATTTAACCTATCAAAGAGCTGAATCTTCTGTTACAAAAATGTTTTTGATATAATTCTATAAATGCAATCAGGCTATACATCTCTGCCTTTGTGCCAAAATGTGTTTTGTATTACTTTTCCATTTTACCTCAATGTTAAAGAAAAATGTTATAACAATCACACATTTTATAATTCATTTTTTGCAATTTATTAGAAATTGGTAGAAAAACTTTGGGTACTAAATTTTCTTTCTATGTATAACACAAGACACAAGAAGTATTTCAAGATTCTCATCTTTATTAATTTTAAATAGCTCTTATTTCCCAAAACAACACATTTTCTCTGTTTTCCTTTTCCCAATATCATTAATTGTCTTCTTATACCGAATATGTGAGTAACAAATTTGGAATTGCCCCTCTAAAAAGTCAAATTGTCCCACGTTGGGAACCGCTGCTTTAGACAGAAGAGAATTAAAACTAAAATAAATCGTATAAATTATGATGGGCCTATTTTTTATTTTTGTGTTTATAAAAACGACGTTTTAATGTCTTCATAAATTGTAAAGTAATGAATTCTATCAAATTAAAGAATTATTTGCATATGATAGTAATCTATTTTATCATCTCATTTGCTCAGCTCAGCTGAGACCGCCAGCGTCAGGTCACTGTTCTAAATCGGGGTCGTCTTTTTCGTTAGTCCCGTGTCTACTCCATCCATGAAATTCACTGTTGGCGATTCAAGCGCTTGAATACGTCATCTGGTGGAGAAAATATGTAACTTCCCGCTTCAGGATAGGGCTGTGCAAGCGCATTGCATTACATGTATTTTAAATTTGTTCAGATTGATTATTCTTTTGCACAATTGCAGATTTCCTGTGACATTTTTGTGTCCTATCTTATGTGAAAAAGTAAAAATTATCCAAATTTGAATATTTAAAACTTTCAAATGCATTTACAATAAAGAATTATTTCAATGGCACTTTAACATTAGTTAAACAGAAATAAAAGGGATAATTTTCCTGTACCGAAGGCTGCGATCACCGCCTCTATAGGCTGTTTTAATGGAGGATATTTCAACTATGGGTTCGAGGCTGAAAAAAGTCACGTGATACCGGTAATTTACCCAAAGAACTTCTAACTGATAAGAAAGGAAGATACTACTGCTTTGCCTAATGAACTGTTTCATTGGCTAACGGGGATTTACATTACACGTCTACGAAGCCTTCCCTTCTTTACGCTAGAAGTTATTACCTTGACCACGTGATCAAAACGGAGATGGAATATCCTCCATTCCCAGTATGTTTTAGCTTTATGTTTTGAACATCACTCCATACGTTTCAGTCTCCTTTACGCCCATGCGACACGAGCATTACTCATGAACAACCTCGGGGTTAGATTTTTCTTATTTGGGGAAGGAATTAACCAATCAGAAACTGTTTTTCGCTTTTTTTCTCAAAAATTTTGCAAAATATAGGCGTTAGCGAAAAGTCTAGCTGAATATCTAACTTATCAGCTGCATATCTCTGAAATCGAAACCGAATTTCAAGAGTAATTGAAAAGTAGAAGGGCAACACAGAATGCCGAAAGTTTGTTTACAAATGGATTTTGACTGAAGAAAATCATGAATATAATGATTTTTCATTAATTGTTCTGCCAATCAGTATGTTTTATGCATTAAAATGTTTTAAATCGATGTAGTGTTGTACTTTTGGCTAAGATTAAATGAAGTTAAAATTAAGGATAACGTTAATTTTAGGTTTATGTTTGTCAATGGTTGTTACGTTTGCATTTTACTTTAAATTTTCGCAGTTTGATGTTCAAGTGAGTATTTCATTGAGATAGTTCTCTAAATAAAAACCCAGAACTAGGTTAATATTAATTAAATTTGTTTCATAAATAACCGTCTTAATCATATTTATTTTTGTAGAATTTGATATCCGACATATATATTTTTAATTCTTAGTTCTTTTGTATTATGTAATATTATATGTATTTAATTATGGGACCTTTTACAGCCATTCTGGTGTTAAATTTTGGACTTTTAGAAGATGATAAATGATAATCCTATTGCCAGCATTAGACATCATAAATGCAACTCAATTAATGTTCCTTATGCATTTCCTCCCTAATATTACAAGTCACGGAAGTTAAAACATTGCAAATTGTCAGTGGTGCTGTAGACTTAAGAAATTTTCAGTTTCATTGTTTAAGGGCATATAGGTATATTTAGTTTTATTTATTTTACAAAGCACGGCCTATTCTTTATAATAAATCAGTATAATGTGTTGAGGATATGGGTCTTTCTCCCAAAAGTGTACATTTTCAATACAAATTTTTCCCGTAGAGAAAATTTTTTTCGAGACAAATGTTATTTGCATTTCGACATTTTTTTTTTTTTTTTTTTTTTTTTGCATTGGATAGTCGAGGTCCGTTTCTACATCGCACCTTTTTTATTTTTCCGATTTTAGTCGCAGATATTTTTTATAAAGTTACTTTCACTTTCAAAACCGGTTCTGAAAATGAAATTGTCATTCTAAAAAATATCTGCAACTAAAATCAAAAAAGTAAAAAAGGTACGAAGTAGAAACTGATCTCAGCTATACAATGCATAAAGAAATCATTTAAAAATGTCGAAATGCAAACGAGATATTAGAGAAATCCCTCCCCATAGGATTAGCATTAGCTCGTCAGTGCCTTTGCCGGCAGGGACAGGAGGGTTGTTCTCTACAATACTTGCAAATTTGGCCAGCAGTCTGACTTGAATGATGCATATGTAAATTTTCATAAAAATTAGATAAATGGTAAGAAATCAGTCAATTATTGAAGATTTTAATAGCAACAGAAATTGTTTTAAAAATTTGACTTAACAAAAAAAAATAAAATAAAAATTTGTGGAAAAAATAAAATAAAAAATGTGAGGGAATGACAAGTGAGGGAATGATGAAATAAGACATTTTTACTAGTTGTAGGGGAAAAATGCAAAATTATGAAGAAATCCAAACTGTTTCCTTTAAGAGAAACACTTAATATATAATGTATGATAAAATTAAAATTTTTGATATTTACAAAAAAATTAATATTCTGTGTGAGGGAATGACTGCTAATAAAAACGCTTCCGGATATACTGACTAAAAAAAAATTCTGTAAAATTAACAAAATCTTACACCACCAATTTATGTTGCTGGACTGACAAGTGCTCAAAATAGCTTCTTCTCTGTGAAGGATGCTAGACTGCTACTGCTCATTAGTGGTAGATATTTGAGATAATAGCAATGTGTGAGGGAATGATGGTCTAACATGGGGAAACATATAATTGATTGAGTAGACTATATAATAATAGTAAAAATTAATATTTTTATTATTTTTTGTAATGTACCAAATAAGAACATCATTTTGCTTAGGGTATTTTTAATTATTTTTATTTCTGGATGGAAAGAAATAGGCAATAAAGCATGGTAGTACAGGTGGGGGAAAGGTGAGGGAATGATGTTTGCATGATATATATTATATTTTTAAATACTAAATTTATTTATTTTTAAATTTTACTTTCTGCCCCTAATAAACTATGTTTAA
Organism: Maratus speciosus; assembly: GCA_963932465.1. Lineage (NCBI taxonomy): Eukaryota > Metazoa > Arthropoda > Arachnida > Araneae > Salticidae > Maratus > Maratus speciosus. The sequence goes on along the minus strand of OZ010797.1, from coordinate 227,820,333 downwards.
ATCTTCTAATAAAAATAAAAATAAATAAAAATGTAATAAAATTAAGAGCATTTATATGGCTGGGAAGCACTTTTTGCACTATTGCAGAGAATAACCCAGGAGCCTTAACATCATTCACAGAGATGAACGTTATGCTATACAGTTATGTTTGTGTAGTGAGGTAAAACATAAGGAACTATTTATTGTATTAGATGTACAACTAAGGAACAATTATATATAAAAATACATATTCAATTTATGTGGAATTAATACAAGACAAAAAAAAAAAACCCCTATCTAGAGCTTCTTTTCATCATCCATCTTTTATACGTTAATTCAGTTCTTCTCTTTTAAAGTTTTGAAACTATGTTTTTTGATTTACAGTCATTGGAAATTCTTGTTAAGCCTTTTTATCTGAAATATACATTTTCAAAAGTTGAGATATTCACGGAGGTGAGGAACATGTTTTAAATATTAACCTACATGTATACACACTATCATCCTTTTTGAGAAAAATTATTTTTGTTCTGTAAATACATCTGTTAATGTATAAGTAGGGGAGCAAGCAATAATAAGCAATATATAAGTAGGGGAGCGTGGGGAGGAATGGGACACTTTTTACAAAAATGAGAAAATCAACTTTGTTTTACACAAAAATTTTAATTTATAGAATACAAGATGAAACACTTATTAATGTCCCTGAACAATAGAGAAGCATAACATCGAAAAACAATTTTATAATGAAGGAAATTATAAGTTTCAAAATGTGAGGTATGGGACAGCTATAAAACCAAATAGTCACAAATAATCTAGTGTTGGCTACATATACAGTCTAACAAAGATTGTAGGTTGTTAAATGTATTTGAAATGCAAACAGCGCCATTGCTAAGACTTTTTATTGGTGGGGGAGAGAACCTTAAGGCTCCTGTCCCTACCGGTGAAGGCACTCACGAGCTAATGTTAATCCTATGGGGAGGGATTTTTCTGATATCTCATTTGCATTTCGACATTTTAAAATAATTTTTTTTGTATTGGATAGCCGAGATCCGTCTCTACATCGCACCTTTTTTACTTTTTCGATTTTGGTTGCAGATATTTTTTAGAATGACACTTTCATTTTCAGAACCAGTTTTGAAAGTGAAAGTAACTTCATAAAAAATTTACACAAATCATAAATAAATGAAAATATATTTTCATATTATTTTAGTAACTTACATTTATCTTATTTAAAAGAAGGAATTGGACTTCTTCCATTCCTCCCTTTGCTGGCATGTCTCATTCCTCCCCACTACCTTCTTTTATGTTAAATTACTTGTATTAAACAAAAGTGCTGCTTTTATGTTTAGTTTAAAGTATGGATAATATACAGCATAATGTTCTATAAATAGGGAAAATGGAATTGTATGAATCGGTCCATTTTATTAAGAGGAAATTTTGTGAATAGGCCTATTTTATTTAGAGGAATTTTGCGAAGGGTCCTGTTTTATTAAATAGATTTTTGTGAAGGGGTCCAAAATAAGCCCCACATTTTGCCTGGAATGACTCCTGATTAGAGATGCAACGAATATTCGGCCTGTCTGCCGAATATTCGGCTTCGGCCGAATATCAAGTCCATTATTCGGCCTTGGCCGAATAATACTGTAATAAATGTTTTTACATTTACACAGTATAACTTTTTAATTTGACAATTTATATTCATCATGTATAATGAAAATTTTATTTGAAATTAACTAACACTTTTTTTTCCATTAACTTTCATACTCCGAATAGGTTTTCTACCCATTTTTATATAAGAGGCTAATTTAGGAATCATGTTAAAAAAAAATTATGCTGTATCAGTAAGTACAAAAAGTATCTGTAATAAGCTAACATAATCTGTTAAATTAAAAATTAATCTATTCAAAATTGTTTTAATACAGCTGTACAAGATAATTCAATTTTTTTTTTTTTTTTTTTTTATCATAATGAGAAGTTTAACATTTATCCCTTGTTACATAAAAAATATTTCTTTCAATAATATTTTGAATTATACCTATAAAGAACATAAATATATGATTTGGATGTATTATATGTATAAGATATTTAAGTCGTATATGTTGCAATACTTAAGGTTTTTTTTTTAGTAAGATACGCTTAAAAGTTAAATATAATTTAAGTGATTTTTTTAAGTGTGTTACTATTTCTTATTAAATAATGAAAGAAATGTAAATACTAAATTCTTTTAATTAGTAATGCATTTATGTTTTAGATATTTTTTTCAAGAATAGCATTGTAATGTTTATATTTGCCTTAAAAAACAGTTAAAATGTTTTCAATAAATGTAGATTGTGATGCAGAAATAATAATTCAGCATTCTCAGATGATAGTCTATTTCTTTTTTTTTTTTTCATAAATGTTACCTGCTTCTGAAAATAATCTCTCACTATATATGGTACTTCCTGGTGCAGATAGGTACTTTTTGGCTAATTGTGAAAGGTTTGGAAAGTCTTCCGAATTTTTCGTCCACCACTCCAAAGGACACTGTTGTCTTTCTAGTAGTGGCTGGGAAAGAAAATTACTAATTTCTTTTACTTCTTCACATTGAAGGGCACTTTCTGTAGAGGCTTTGCTGCTGACAGCAAAGAAAAAAAAATAATAATAAAGATAAAAAAAAAATTGTTAATTGTGAGCTTTATAAAGTCTACAATGATTTCTTTCTACCATTTTAGAGGATATTCATTTCACCCTTTCTATCAGTGGTTTTTCTTAAGATATTAAGATTTCTTATTTTTTATTTTATATCATCTGAAAGTTGAAACTTATGTTTCCTAGTATTTTTAAAATTTTGTCATTATTTTAAAATGTATCAACAACACACATAATATCTATTAAAATGTAACTAGACAGTACCTGATGAGGAACTTTTGCTAAGATTTTTTTTTTGGGGGGGGTGGGGGCAGTGGGGGCTGAATTATATTATTGAGGCAATTTTTAGGCCGAACATAGCCGAATATTTTTTCAGAGTAAAATAATGCTTTAAAAAATTAAAAATTTGTATATAAATAATTTTTTAAAAGAAAAAAATACATTTTAATTGTGAAATGTACAAGAATTGTGCATATAATGCATACTATATTTTGTTTTTAGGCAAAAATAAATTCATTATTCGGCGGCCGAATATTCGGTTATTCGGCCAAACCACTATTCGTTGCATCACTACTCCTGATATGGCATATACCGTAATTTCGGGTAGATAAGCCACCCTGGCGTATACGCCGCTACGTCCGAAAATGGTAAAAAAACCTGAAATTCTATCGTATACGCCACACAGGCGCATAAGCCGCACTTATTGAAAGGGGTGTATGTACTACTATAGATGCCATATTGAAGATTTTCGCGCATTTTTTAAAACCATTTTAAAAATTAGAATTTTAAATTTAATTCAAATAATGAAAATAAATAAATAACTTTTGGTTTGTGAACTTATACAATTGCATCGCACATTTCAGCCTTGGATCGGCAAGTAGAAATATATTTTATGGAATTCTTAAATAAAACATAACGCTAGTATTACAAATAACACTATTTTTTATTCGAATCCATCAATTAAATAACACAACGTAAAATTCTGAAAATAAGTAATGATAAATAATCATTTTGACAACATGAGCTATTGGCAAAAGTTGGGAGAGACGTATAAAGAGTTTTTTTTTTTTAAATCTCTTCACTACTAACTGTAAACATTAATGTCTATTAACTGAAATTAATTGGTACTCGATTTGATATATTCTGTAAATATTTAAAATAAAATGTTCTAAGAAAGTTTTAAAATAAACAAAAATTAAATACATGCGTTCATTATTAAAAATAAAAAATACAACATTCGCAAATGCGCACACTTAAAGAAAACAAGAGAATCTACTTTCTTTTCTATTAAAACGCCGCGAAAAAGGATTCCTTAAATGTGTCAGCAACTTCACTTTGCGTAAGTGCAGTAAAAAGAAATTATTGAGCTGCAAGCAAACAGAAAAAATAATTTAAAAGAAAAAAAAAAAAAACGAAAAGCAAAACCCATTTTTTCTTAGCTATTAAAATCTCCATTATTAATTGTCCGATTTTGTTCAAATTTTCAGCAAGTTGCAATAACAGTAAATTAGGCTGTGTAACTAAATTTTATTAAAATATAAAAAGTTATTAGAAAATTACAGCATTCCCCAAAAACCCTAGTTTATGAAAAAGAAAAGAGCCATCTGCAGTTGTTTATTCAACTCTGTGGTGGAGTGGGAAGTTGAACGTTATCAGAATGAGATCATTATCTTTGAGTAATACGTTTCGTTATGCAGAAAGAAACCGTGCATAGATTTTTTTTCTTTTTTAATGAAATAAAAAAGAACTTCCTGATATTTTTTTAAATGATTGTATTTCTAATCGGTGAAACATTTTTAATATTGTTTTTCAGATTTTTACTCTATAATATTACATGATCTGATTTTTTTTTTTTTCTGGAAAAAATCGTTAATACTTCGTATACGCCGCACCGACAGATAAGCCGCAAAAGGTAAAATTTAACTTTTAAACACGTATAAGCCGCGGCTTATCTACCCGAAATTACGGTACTACTCCTCTACATACCTGTATGCAAGATGTAGTACATATATAATTAAGGTTGTCAGTGAGTACAAATATAATGTATTAATTTATTAATACAAGTTTTTTAATAATTTACCATTGTTGGCAGCATATCTTTCTGGCATCAACAATATGTAAGTACCAAATATAATAAATAGCATGATACTGTAATTTATATGAAAGTTCTGGCATGTATATTTTAAAAATCTGACAGTTATTTTAAATATCTTTAATTATTTTTTAGAAGCCTGAAAACAATCAAATATTAAAGCGTCACTTTCAAAAGACTCAAGAATTCTCTCTTCGTAATGTTGCTGAACATTATAGCGATCCATCTTATCAAAATCTTACTATTACTAGTGTAGCTGCAGTGGCTGGAATCAAAATAAATACTAAATTACAAAGCTTGAACTTCAGTGCTGGCAGGACCATTGCACAGAGCTGGAGAACATTTGACTATGTGAAAGAAAACCTCCGAAGTGACTTGAAAATTAAAGTTCCTCCTTGGACTCTAGCTGCTGGCTGGGTGAAATCCCGAGAAATACATGCTGAGAACACACCTGAATTGGGCTATGTGTTGAATGCTATTCTGACTTATAAAATAGTTCATGCGGGTATTGCATATAAAGGTACCCAATTGAAAATGATGATTGAGTTAAGTGGTGGGCAAGAAGTTATCTTCAAGCCAAAAAAGTAAGTTGGTTATTTAATTTAAATTAACTGATAACCAGCTAGAAAAATGAAAAGCTAAGTGTATGGAGATTTAAAACTAAATTGTAAGCATTTTATAAAAATGAAAAGTTATATGAAAATGTGCATTTAAATTTTTCAGAGGTGTCTGGGGAGTCTTAAAATTTTTTTTATTTGCTTATTCTATAAATAGAGTACCATATACTTGTGTATAAACCCTTTCACTTATAATCAGACCCTCATATTTTGAATGACAAAATATTGTTAAAATTCTTGACCCGCGTATAAGCTGACATTAAAAAAGTCCAATACTACTTAGCTATCCCATAGACCAATTTCACCAAATTATACAAATTGACATAATTTGTATTTTAAATAATGAAAGAACAAATAAATTAGTATAACATTAATAAAAATATAAATAAAACATCAAAATAAAAATCACTTGATGACGTAAACACGTGTAACTTGCTTAAAGTCAAGTGAATGTGAGATTTACGATCAATCGTTATTGACATTAATCTTATAGTTTAGCAATAGATTTCTGGTCGATGGGATAACCAAGTAGTACCGAAAATTCTAATATATTTTCTTACAAAATCATATTTTTAATAAAAATTAAAGCAAGCAAAAATAATTATAAAAAATTAAGAAACATTAAACTAATCTTTCAAATTCGGAGTCATTATCTGAATCTCCAAAAAAGTTGTATGAAGTCCTGTCCCATTGCTTCCTCGCCATAAAAATTGGGCTCAGGATCTGATGAATTTTCGTCATCACTTTCATAAAATGTCCTCAGTGCCATCTGCATCATTGCTAATACTGCACTTTTTAAATGATTTCATAATTGTCTGCCTTGGAATTGACATCCAATAACATTGATTACCCCTTTTTCAAATTGCTACCCTTTGTTTTCTGTGCATTTGGTGGCCATATCCACTGAATCCAGATTTTTTGCTATCTATCTTTAAATGATTTGCTGATAAAACATCAATTTGTCTATGCTAGTTAGTCTCTATGATTTAGAACTTTTCTTTCAAAATCTGACCTGCATATATACTGACTCCCCCCCACCCTCCTTTTATAAAAGACAATTTTAGGTCAAACTTTTTCGCCTTATGTGTGAGTATGTGCAGCAACTGCTCATCATTTCACTCAAAAATCGTGTCTCGTGCTAAAAGTAAGTTTTATCTTGGCCACACTTATTAAGTAACTTTTAGTATATATGTTGATTACAAAAAGAATAATTTTCTATTGTAATTTTATTTAGAAATTTGTAATATGTATGTAAATTAATATTTTGTAAACAAACACAAAATGTTTACTTGAATGTATATTACATAAACTTATGTTTGTATTATATAGGTTAAGGTTACCATGCTTCTTAATTTTTGATGTACCCAGAGATATCCCACTTTTTAGGTGCGTTCGTAATTATATAAATACGTAGCACCTATAGTCGTCGTTCAGTCCGTCCGTCCGTCTGTCCGTCCGTCCGTCCGTCTGTCCGCATGTAACAGAGCAAAAACTACCCAACCGAATGGTCTGAAATTTCAAATATATGATTGTTGCAAAATTTTGTCGAGCCATTTCAAATTTTAGGAAAATCGGATGTATAGTTTAATTACAGGGACAGTCAAAAGTTTTTCTTTACATTACGGCCAATGGGAAAAATTATTGCAAGTGCATTTTAATGATATTAGAGCCGTCCGAATGATCTGAAATTTTAAAGATATAATTGTTGCAAAATTTTGTCGAGCCATTTCAAATTTTAGGAAAATCAGATGTATAGTTTAATTACAGGGACAGTCAAAAGTTTTTCTTTACATTACGGCCAATGGGAAAAATTATTGCAAGTGCATTTTAATGATATTAGATCCTTCCGAATGATCTGAAATTTTAAAGATATAATTGTTGCAAAATTTTGTCGAGCCATTTCAAATTTTAGGAAAATCGGATGTATAGTTTAATTACAGGGACAGTCAAAAGTTTTTCTTTACATTACGGCCAATGGGAAAAATTATTGCAAGTGCATTTTAATGATATTACAGCCTTCCGAATGGTCTGAAATTTTAAAGATATAGTTGTTGCAAAATTTTGTTGAGCTATTTCAAATTTTAGGAAAATCGGATGTATAGTTTAATTACAGGGACAGTCAAAAGTGTTCCGTTACATTACGGGAATGGGAAAAAATTATTGGAAGTGCATTTTAATGATGTATCAGACTATGCACTTTATGAAGTGCAAAAAATTATACATTCAGTACAATATGGGGTGCAAAAAATAATTATAAAACTAGTTATAGTACGAACGCACCTCATTTGCCACGTTTGACGAGCAATTTCCAACTTGTTCTCATTTCTTGGCATGTGTGATATAATGAAGGAAATTTTGTAATTTGGACTGTTCAAAACTGATTTTAACCAGGACAGTGGTTAACAGACAGTCAAAACTGGTTTTAACCATCTAAATTTCTATTTTTTATTTTTAAAATGTGATATTCTTTAAATTTTTGTGTCCCAGTTTACTTTAATATTTATCTGTTTTTTTTTTTTTTTTTTTTTTTTTTTTTAAACTTGTTATTTAGCAAAAATATTTTGTATTAAAAATATTTTTTTATATCTTAGATACATGAGAGATTATGTAGTTACTGGCTCACCTTATGCTGGTGCTGATCGTCATAATGGCGAAATTGCTGCATTTCATTTAAATAGGTATTTTTGTCTGAAAATAATATATATTTTGGTTATTGCAATAATTGATTGTTGATTATTACAGTGTAGAAGTACAGTAGAAGATCTTTATAATGCACTTCTATATAATACAATTCTCCATACAATGCACAACTTCTCAGACATAAGCAATGAATTTTATAGTTAAGAGGCACCTACATTCCACATTGTGAAAAAATTGCTACTCTCTAGAGGACTAAATCTGCTACATTAGTTCATCTTTATCTTCTTAATCCAGAGCTTTTTAATGAAAAAAATTGCTATTATTGCTATAAAAACGTTTTAAAATGAGTAATATAATGAATGACTTGGTCCAGGAATGTATTGACCATGTTTATAAAGTAAATTTAACAATATGTGAAATGATCTTATGTTGTACAAAAATTTATAATCTGCACAAGGAATGTAATATAAAGATACTCTACTGTATTTTAATATGTTTCAGACATATTTGGTCTGGTCATGTCTACAAGGTATGTTTATTAATGTGTGGAATGTGATCTACGAGAGTGTGTCAATAAGTTTTTGCCCTCACATAGAAATAATTGAGTGAAATTTATGAAATTGCTACATTTTATGCGTCCTTTTCTACATAGTCAGCGTGCACAGTAACACATTTGTGCAACCAGTATTTCAAAGAGAGGGGGGAGGATGTAGTATTCCAGGAGGCGCAATAGTAGACCCAAAGGGGGCATTTTTCTAGCAATACCAACCTTCCACATGTGATATATTGTTGAAAAGGCCTGTGACCATTTATTCATGCTATGCATCTCCCAAGCCCCTACCCCCAAATTTGCCCCCCGTGGGGGGCGTGATTGATGTCCGCAAAATTTAGAGGACATATTTGGGAGAGGGACTCAGGGGTACATCCTGGAATACATCCTCCCCCCTCTCTTTGAAATACCGGTTGCACAAATGTGTTACTGTGCACACTGACTATGTAGAAAAGGACTCATACAATGTAGCAATTTTATAAATTTCACTCAATTATTTCTATGTGAGGGCAAACAATTATTGATACCCCCTCATATATAGCACAAAATTCTGTATAATGCACTATCTCGTGTTTTTAGGTTTGTGTTATAAAGATCTTCTACTGTGTACTAGAAATAAATTTTTGGCACTTTTCAATTTTTTCAACTGATTGAAAAAAAAAAAAAAAAATCAGTTCATATGATATCTTTACTAATCAGTATGATAGAATTAAAAATAGTAAAATGTATCTATTTAATGGCCTTCCATTACTTGCTGGATATTGTGTTGAGCTGTCTATTTGGCAGACCAGATACTATTGCCAATAATGTTATTTGAGTGATATGTATCCCCTAATTGCCGACTCAGGTAGCTCGACACATAGAGCATTGGCAATTTAAATCAAAGATCTGTGGTTAAACTCCCATATTGGGCTTTTTTTTCACTAAGTTGGAAAATTCAGTTCCTTTGCTATCTTTACTAATCCGTATGATGAAGTAAATAATAAACAGTTGAGTGTGAGTATTACTCACTCACAGAGGGTTCCATACAATAAATATATTAATTAGTAACTGTATTATTACAAAAAAAAAAAATCGTTTCTAAAAGAATAATAAGACTTTGTAAAAAACTATGCAATACACGATTGGGTATAGCTGTATATATTAGAAAAATATAAATGGATATACCATGAAAGTTCAGTGGTATGAAGCCTAAATAATATCAAATATTGCTATTCTGTAAAACTGTTTTTTTAATCTTATCCTATCTGTATATGATGAACTTAATTTGGTGCTGACAATAAAAGTAGTGCATTATTTAAATTTTATTTGGCATTTCATAAACCTAAATTCAGCGTAGCAATAATATTTTCTTTTTATAGTGTACCTAAAACAAAACCCTTGTTCAAATTTAAACTGGGCATTGTGCTAAGTGCACTTCAAAAGGAGGTCGCAAAGTTGCAACGTCACCTTGGTCCGTGCTGCATTTTTCCAGATAGGTTTTTAATTACCCTTTAAAGGTAATCTACAAAGGTGTATGCCACCCATTAAAGGGTGGTGTATTGAGAGATCCACGCAATGCAATCTAGTCACAACTCCCATAGTATTTATGTGATTAATTCTAATTTGTCTGTTTTTAACAATTTGACATTTATTGCTTTTATACTGCTACTGGGTATTGCATTACAGAAATACAGTGGAGCACCGCTTATATGTTTCTAGTTTATACATTTTTATCATTTATACGTTTTTTTGAATGGTCCCGACAAAATCCAATGGATATCAACGTTAAATAATTTCATTTATACGTTTTTCCTTAAATCACAGATTTCATTTATACGTTTTTTTCAACAAGTCAAGAAGATTAACATCTTACAAGCTATGTATTTCATAATGATGGCTTGGCAAAATGTTTTACCCAAAACAATAAAAAACTGCTTTGCCCTTGGCGGATTTTTAACACCAGTGGATGTCAATCCTATTGAAAACACCGAACCTGATCCTTTTGCTCCACCAGAAAACTGGTCAAATTTAAGTGATGTCTTACTACATTTGAAGATTTTGTACAATGCAATTTGGAACTTGCAACATGTTCTCTTCTAACAATCGATGAAATGATTGCAAATGAGTAAACTAGCAGTGAAGAAGAGGATAACTGCACCGAAAAGCCACTGCCAAGTTTTGAACAAGCTTTGGCGGGTTTTAACACCGTGCAAGAATACATCATTAGCAGTGATTTGAATGATAATGTTAAGATGGCACTTTTAACTCTGAACAATGAACTTTTTTTGGTGCATTCCAAAAATTCCGTACAACCTAAAAAAATATATTTTGTACATGGTGAATGAGTATGAATAGCAATAAGTTGTAAATTATATCCGGAATAAGAAGTTTAGTATTACATACCTCTTGTATTTCATGTATTTTTATTTATCTATCATTTTTTTATTGTTGGTAATTACGGAAATGTTTGTACTTTTGTGATTTTTGTTTATATGTTTTTTCATTTATACATTTTCTTTTCTTGGACCCTTGAAAAACGTATAAACGGTGCTTCATTGTATATCATTAAAAGTTGTTATCTAGGCTTTAGAAGACGATGGTGCAAAGAGTATGCCTCCACTGTCTTTATGTATGTCCAAACTGACTGTGTCTTTAAGGGTTAATATCTCGGCTAATTACCGAGGATTTTTTTTCGGAAATCATTATCAACAATCTTTTTATATGTCTGCTACAATAGGTACCTCCAGTGCTCCTCAACACCTTTGCTGAATGCCCGCATATTGAAATTTGTGTGTAATGGAAAAATTTGATTTCCCCAAAACTATGTGAACTAGGCTAATCACTATAGTTTTCCTGCAAGGTTTAAATTAATGTCTACTACCTGTAATTTTTTCATAATTTTAGTTTTCAGTAAATTCGGACACAGAGGGGGGGGGGGGGAGGAGGATATTTGCACTACATTTTCGATGATATCTCTGAAAATATAATACCTAAAATTAAAAGAAATGTATTTTTGAGTTCAGCGTTATGAAAGTTTTCACATGATATACAAAGGAAAGATTCTTTTTTTCAAGTAACTTAATTAGCCCCTCTATATATTTCCTAAATATATTTATGAATGTTTAATAATCTGTAAATATGTGGGTCAGTAGTCTTTATTACTTCCTCCAATTTGAACTTTCCATGTTCCATAGTTTACAAGTAAAATGGCTGTGACAGACAGACACACAGGAGCAATCTTATAATGGTTCTGTTTTTACTTTTTATGCATGGAACCCTAAAAATAAAGTGTAAATGTATTCAGTTTTGTTCTGACACACAAAAAATTGCTTATGATAATTTTGGTATTATAATATACTATAATAATATTATATCGAAGTTTGGTAAAATTAAATAAAAATTTTATTTATTTGGTGAGGAAAATCACCAGAGTCCTTTACGTTTTAAAGGTTATATTTATCTTAACTATGTAAAAATTTTTATATTATTGATATATATTTTTATTACAAAAGTATTCTTTGAAAGATTATTCATATATATGTATATATATCTGAAATAATAATAATAATGCTTGATTTCTATTAAGAAAAACAATATTTATGTATGGGTTTGCTTTGCAGAGGCAATTAGTTTAATTAGCTTTTCAATAACAGTAGTATTAGCCAAAAAATTATTTCATAGCATATTTTATCCCTTTTCAAAGTTTTTAGAAATATGTTAAATTTAAAGGAGTAATTTTTTAAATGTATTTTCTTTTTTTAAATTTTATCTATATTCAGGGGTGGAGGAATGCATCTTTTTACTCGCCACTGGCGAGTGAATTTTCTGACAGGGCGAGTGAATTTTTAGGTAGTCTTTGAAAACTGCAAACTATAGAGATAGGCAAAAACTTTTTTTTTTTAGTAGTTAGCTATATTTTTCAACTTTCCTAATTACTGCGATGTAAGCATGGTACTAAGTTCTATTTTATAATAAACTTTCATCTCTTGTTTATATTTCTTAATTTTACAGGGAAAAAAATATGAAAATGCATTATAATAATAGTAACTAACTATTTTTGAGTTTCATAAATTTTGTCATAAGTTTCTACTGTACGTTGCATTTTACTGGCTGGTGAAATAAATCCTTGGCTGGTAAGATTTTCTAGAAATTCCCCACCCCTGCCTATATTATTAGAACATAAAACTGTTAGTTATATTGAAAAGCTACATTGCTACCATCTTTTTTCAGATTCTAAAATCCAAATCACAATTTACATTATTAAGAATATCTGAAAGAAATCATCCACAAGAAGGAAATATTTCCACCTGTTCATCTTTTCGATTATTTATTTATTTTTTTAACTTTATTCTATTTTGAATTGAAAAGTTTTTCTCATTTTAATAGTTTTCTTACAACAGTTTTGGCCAGGAAGAATTTGTTACCAATCAATTGTTTGTAATTGAAATATATATTAGATTTTAAAAATTAGTGTTATTGATAACTATACAGCAAAAAATTAAACTCATTTTATTTTAAATTCTGCTGTATTTCATACATTTTAATGTGCATCCTATTTATGTTTCAGACTTCTTGGCCTTTGTAGAGTTCCTCTGACAATTGGAAGAGTAGTAAATCTCAGAAGTGAGATATTGCCTGTCGCTACTGAAAGTTTATCAAAAACGTTCTTTACAAAGGGTACATTCTTATAAAATTGCATACTGTTATGTTATTAAAACTAAAAATATAAATTTTAATTCAACCTGACTTAAGAGATACCAATTATTTATTGTCATCATTTCTTTGTATATAATTTTGTCTTTCGGATTTGATATGACTAACAATCTGCCAGATATAGCAGCTTTTACTAAATTGTATTTTGTGTCAAAATTATATAATTACGCAGGCGCCTAAAAGGGTAATGTTTGAGTATATTTTCAGCCCAAAGCAGGGTTGACAGCTTTTAGCCAGGCCAAAAGAAGCTGGCTGGATTTTTTTGGTTTTAACTATTTTTAAAAAAGCCGGCTTTTATTTTTTTAAAGAGGTGGTATATAGATAATTCATATTAAATTTGGATTAATTTATTTTTAATACACTTATAAATATTTTCTGCTAACAAAATATAAACTTCTATTAAATTTTGTCAATTAAATAAGTCCTTATAACTGCTAGAATGCAATTGTGAAGGCATTATGTCTGAAAAAAAAAAATTATATATATATATATATTAGTATTCAGAAAGATACATTAAATTAGACTCCTAGTAGTGGTTTGGAATTCTTTATTATATAGCTCTACACATACCACATATTTTAAAGATTATATGAAACAATAAGAAAATGTCACACATTAAAATAGAAACATTCTTACATACTGATATTTACTTTTAAAATTGATTAAAACTAAATAGCTTATATGTATTTAATAACTGAAAGTATCTTATATAATACTTGAGACCCAGTAATAAGCAATCAATATTCTGATAACTTATAAAAGTGATATGTGTAAAAAGTTTTTCTGCTCTAAGCTGTTATATAACTTATTCCAGATACTATGTCCATACGAACAGATTAAAATCATAGAATGAACAATGTTGAAAGAGAAATTAGGGAGGGTATAACATTTGAGGAAATTTTAGTACATGTAAAGGGCTAAGTGCATAAAATAAAGAGAACAATTAAATAATAATAATTTAAAAAAAATCTCCAAATAAAGCTTGTTGAATTAAAATTTTGAAAAGCTTGATGCTCTTTAAAAGAGTGCATATTCATGCATAAATTAATGCATATGTTATTCATAATAATGTTTTAATAGAGATAAATGGTGTTTTTATTAAATGACTATGTGTGATTTTAAATAAATGTTTATGAGAAATAAAATAAGACTTGTATATTAATATCCCTTAAAATTAATTAAGCAATAAAATATGTAGCTAAGCAACCATTGTCCTTTTTAATTATATAAAGCAGCAAAAATGGGGGAAAAGGCTGTTAAAGTCAGTTTTAACCTGAGAAAGCAATTGGTATGGCCTTTTATTCCAATATTAATGTCTTCATTATTGAGAAATTGGGTTATATTGAGTTCTACCTCAATTAAATGTCTTTAAAAATAATTAAAAAACACATAAAAATATGTAGTTTATAATTAAAATGCTTCACTATATAAAAGCCAATTTTGGCCAATAAAAGCCTCTGGTGTGGCTATAATTTTAGCCAACTTTTTTGCAACCCTGGCCCAAAGTGGTTATGACTACTTTTTAAACCTTTAAGAGTAGCAGTTTGTATGCCAAGGCTGCTTTTTAATGAAAATTTTTTTTAGCTCCCTTGAAAATTTCTTTTAAAAGTACTGAAATGTCCTCCCAAATGTGATACGGCTCTTGCCAATGATGTTTTGGCTTTGCTTTTAGGCAAGCTTTTTTAAAAGAATGAACTTCTATACTGCAGGGTTCATACACACCATTGAAATTATTTTGGTCTTAAAATCTCAAGAGAGTTCTCGGAAAAAGTCAGTAATTTTGCCCCAAACATTGAAAAATTGTTCAGTTACTCTGGAATAAATACAGTCAAGGATCCATAATCCACACACTCATAATCTGCAATTTTCTATAATTCGCATTGCTTAATGAATGTAAACAATTAAACAAATTTACAAATTCTTGATCCAAAAATGATTTTTTAAAAGAAATATCTGAAAATTTTAAATATAAAAGTGAATATAGTCAATTTTTTAATACAAGAATTTGAAAAATGCACTTTTTGAGATAGCATATTAAATTAATTATTATATTTCATTTTTTTTTTTCATGTTATACTGAATAAAGAATTAAAATAGTGTCCAGAAAAATTAATTATTATATTTCATATTTTTCTTTTCATGTTATGCTGAATATGGAATTAAAATAGTGTCAGGAATAAGAAAATGACATATAATCCATAATACTCGATAATCCGCAATATTCCATAATCTGCACAACCTTTGGTCCCAACTTGTGCGGATTAAAGAACTTTGCCTGTATCTGATCTATTTTTACAATTCACATTAGTCAGAAGTCACTTGCTATTTGTCATGTTTTGTTTTCAATTGTTGATATGAAAATTATTCAGGGAATTTTTTTCATGCAAATGAATATGAACTGTGTGCAGCCAATCATATCAAAGTTTTGCAAATGTTTTAATTAATTTCTATATTTGCAATTTTATTCCAAAATACTTTGTTTAGAATATTTTTATTTGTGTGATAGTTAAATTCTATATTAAGAAAGTGACAATAACTATTCTGCAGTTAAATTCTATATTAAGAAAGTGACAATAACTATTCTGCAGTTAAATTCTATATTAAGAAAGTGACAATAACTATTTTGCACTTTTTTTTATTTCTTGAGCTATTATTTGGGCAACTATATTTGATATTTAAGTGACTATTTAGGCAACTATTTTATTTATTTTAGGTTATGAAAACAGCTAGTTTTGTTGTACTTTTCCTATGGCAAAACTATTATTGCAAAAGTTATGGAAATTTTAGAGAAATATGCTACCTTTTTATAAATACTGTTCTATTTTGTTAATCGTTTATAATAATGTTGTCTTTAGAAGAATATCTGGCACCACAAGTAACAGTCACACAGATATGTTTTTAGCAGAACAGCTTAGTTAAGATGCATAATTTCTGTCTTGAAAACAATAAAATTTTTGATAACTAACTTCAAGGAAACTTTTTTGTATTAATAATCTTATTAGTATTGAAAAAAGAAATCGCTTAAAAAGGAAAATAAATTCTTTTCAATAAAATGAGTTTTAAAGTTATAATACAAGCAGAGACATGTTTTATATAATAAGTTGTTTGCATTGCCTTTTCATTTAATTTTTGTTTCCTTTGCCCTAGACCTGTTATATTTGACATGAAAAAGACTGGATTAGGCTACATAATATTCTAGTCATTACTTTTTTCTTTACAAACTTTGTTTAAGAATGATTATATTATTATGAACTTGAACTGGGTTGGAGAATTACATCATTCTATTTTTTATTTTTATTTTTTATCATTATTCATCACTTTTATTTTCTGACAGGGCAAGTGAATTTTTAAAGCAGTCTTAAAAACTACAGCCTTATAGCTTTATAACCAAAATCTTTATATTTTAATTGTTAGCCATATTTTGCAATTCTCTCAATTACTACAATGTAAACATGGCACCAAATTTTATTCTGCACTATATTTATTAAGTTTATAAGGAAATATAAGAAATATTAAGAAAAAATAATATGAAAATGTTAGTATGAAAAGGCATTTTAGTAATGAATTATTTTTGCAGTTGCATAAATTTTGTCATAGCAGTTTTCGACTATGCATTGTATCTTGATGGCTGGTAAAATGAATCCTTGGTTGATATGATTTTCTGAAAATTTTCCCAGCCATGAACATGAGTTTAGAAAATATTTTTGAAGTGAACTTTAAGACAATAAATGGCATAAGAAGTTTATCTTTTCAGTTTCAAACATTTTACTAGTAAAAAAAATGCCATTAAAAAATGAATTTTGTTGCTTAGGCTTTCATATAGTAATTTAAAGTTTAATAGTATAGGCTGTGTTAATTTTTTTAATAAGTGTTATTTATCTAATGTGGGTATTCTCTTTAATGTAATCAATCATCTCTGTAATCTACAGTTTTCTTGTTTGTGTAAAGTGATTTCTGTGAAGTCAATTTGTTCACAAGTCTGCCTTAATAATTTCTAATAAAATGAATTAAAATCATTTTATTGTAAAGATTTATTTTATTTATCCCCTTTTCCAGTGCCAGGTTTTGAATCTGCAAATTAAAACAGTACATGTATTTACTGATTTTTTGCATTATATCTAAACTTTATTGTTTTTATGTTATTTACAAAACTGTCATTTATATTATTTATTTATTTTAGTATAACTATTATTCAGGTGTTGACTTTAGAATATATTTGGATAAAATATATATCTGTATGACAGTTTGGTTTTGAAGTAAGTAAATAGCATAATTAAATGTGAATAGTATAAGTGGGCATAGTCAGAACATAATTAAGAATAGAGAACAGCATAAGTAAATATACTCTAATTTTGAATTTAGAATACATTTACTTATTGTCATTTGAAGACTGTTTAAATTGTATACACAGGGAGTATATCAGTATAAAATACTTTTCATTAACTTTATTAAAATTCATGCTATTTTATGTATGTTCATGACTGTACAACTTTCCTTGTATTTGATATCATTGTTATATTTTAAAATTTATATATCATGTTATGTTCCCTTAGAAAATGACACTTGTTTCTATGGACATTGTTATTACTGTTCACCTGCTGATCCTGCTTGTGGTACAGGTGATGCCATGGAAGGAGCTATGATTCTCATGTTGCCTGAGAAATATAGACTTAAAAAATATCGTAGCCCTTGGCAAAGAACTTATAAAGAAACTGTAACTGCTCGGTAATGATTCAATTCTCTTTTCTATATTAATAAAAAAAAGTTTTTGTCTTCATGTGTTTTTTTGTTTGTTGGCAATTTCTAGGGAAATGTATTGCTTGTGCAGTTCTTCAATTTTTATTCCAGATAGGAGAATACAGGTCTGAATGTACCTGAGGATCATATTATGGATTTTTACTTTCTTCTATCTTTACAAGAAGAAAGTATTGGATTCATAAAAATATTTGATTTCCGGTTTTCGACGGATTTACCCGTTTTAGAGGTCAGAGATTCCAAAAAAACATATTTTTACAAATGTCTGTCTGTCTGTATGTGACACAAATTTTGTAGGCGCTCTATCTCAAGAACTAATGCACGGAATTTAATAAAAATTTATATTCAAGTAGTCCCTAATATAAATTGGTGCTGATTAGTTTTTGGTCTAAATCGCCCAACAGGTGGCACTGCTATGCTGCATTTTTTGCAATTTCTGCACTAGCTCTATCTCAAGAACTAATGCACGGATTTTCATCAAACTTCAGATTCAGTTAATCCTTGATATGAATTGGTGCTGGTAACGTTTTGGTGCAAATCGCCCAACAGATGGCGCTGCTATGCTGCATTTTGCAGCATTTACATGATTTTCGTAATAGCTCTATTTCAAGAAATAATGCAAGGATTTTCATCAAACTTCAGATTCAGTTAGTTCTTGACATGAATTGACGTTTTGCACCTTGTGGACTGAATCGCTCAACAGGTGGCACTGCTATGCTGCATTTTTTGTGATTTCCGCAATAGCCTCTATCTCAAGAACTAATGCTTAATTAGAATTCGTATGTTTTTTAGATTTCTCATTAAAAAATAAAAAAAAAAATTGCGTCCCTGTTTTCCTAAAAATGAGGAGTTTGCTTTTTATCAACCAATTACTATTTGATATCTTAACGATTCAATCTTATATTTTATGTGCTCCTTTTATGGAGCATATTTGGAAAAAATATCAATAAAAAAATATATATACATTAATAGATGAGATATATTTGTCCATTGTTGTCAATGGTTACAATTTATACATACTGCATTTATACTGCATATAGAGGTCTGAAAATTTGGATGAAAATAGAAGGGTCTTAATGCATCAGAGGCTCAGATTTTTAAATTTTCAGTAATTATCTGGGATATTAATTAAAAACTATAATGAACATTTCAAAATGTCTTGTTTCCTTTTAGGGAGTTATAAGCCTGTAACTGACTTTTTGCAGACAAAAGTGAAGCATTTCTTTTTTTCTGCATTTTGAAATTGCAATTGCCGGATCCCCCATATAGCTACAAAAGACAAGAAAAGCATGGAAATCTTCACTTTACCAGTTCCAATGGTATCATTTGTTAAAAAAATATTGATATTTATTAATTCACAAAGCATTTTTACTGAACTCAGTTTGCATCAATTTTGAACAGACTTAAAAAAAATTTATCAAATTGTCCATTTATATGCAATTTAAAACAGTCACATGCACTTCCTGGACAAACATGCAAATAAAGAAAAAATATCCATTTATTCGGGGTACCTTTGCCTTTCTAACAGAGTATATATATATATTTACTGCGCTAATATTTACTATTTAAAAAATATAATAATCTGAATTCGTTTTTCTTTTTTCCTAATTGCTTTTCAAGTTTTCTGTTTTTTTTTCCTACCTTTTAAAAATGGCAGATCCACTCCTCCTGACTGAAACATATATATATATATGCATAGATGCCAATATCTCCGGAAATTCCGGAGTTTCTCCGGAAATGGAGGATAAAATACGGAAGTACGGTAATAAGGTAGAAAATACGGAAATTTGAGGCAAAAAAATCGCGAATTTCTTCGAATGATCGCGGCAAAAAATCACGAATTTCGTCAATCGGTCGTTGAAGTATATTGTGAAAATCGTCTATTAATCGATAAAACCGCCAATTTCTACAATCGCTCGCGGCAGAAAATCGCAAATTTCGGCAACCGATCGTTGAAAAAAGTTGCAATTTTTGTCAATCAGTCGCTGCAAATAATCGTGAAATTCATCAATAGGTCGTTGATAAAAATCGCAAATTTAAAATAAAAATCGCAGCCGCTGCAAAATATCGCGAATTGCGTTAATCAGTTGGGGGGAAATATCCTGAAATCCGGTAATCGGCCAATGATAAAAATCGCGAATTTTGTCAATCACTCGCTGCTCGCAAAAAAAATCTCGAATTCCGTTAGTCATTCGAGGTAAAAAATTGCTGTTTTCGTCAATGAGTCGCGGCAAAATTTCGCTGTTTTCGTCAATCAGTCGCGGCAAAAATTCGCTGTTTTCGTCAATCAGTCGCGGCAAAAATTCGCTGTTTTCGTCAATTAGTCGCGGCAAAAATTGGCTGTTTTCGTCAATCAGTCGCGGCAAAAAATGGCGATTTCCGTCAGTGAGTTCTCGGCAAAAAAATCACGATTTTCGTTCGTCAGTCGCTGCAAAACATCGCGATTTCCGTCCGTCAACCACGGCAAAACATCGCGATTTTCGTCCTCATGTGGCGATTTTCGTCCTCAAGTCGCGGCAAAATATTGCGATTTCCGTCTGCCAGTCGCGGCAAAAATTGCGATTTCCGTCTGCCAGTCGCGGCAAAATATTGCGATTTTCGTCTGCAAGTCGCGGCAAAATATTGCGATTTTTGTCTGCAAGTCGCGGCAAAATATTGCGATTTTCGTCTGCTAGTCGCGACAAAATATTGCGATTTTCGTCTGCTAGTCGCGACAAAACATTGCGATTTTCGTCTGCTAGTCGCTGCTAAACATCGCAATTTTCGTTCGTCAGTCGCGGCGAAAAATTCGCGATTTTCGTCAGTCAATCTCGGCGGAAAATCGAGAATTTTGTTAATTGGTCGCGGGATTTCACACTCACATCAATCACAGATTTTTTGCTCCGTAGAGATAAAGAAAAAAATTCCATTTTTATAAATTTATTATAAAAAATTATTAATACATTAATAGTAAAAGTAAATTAAGTAACCTTTATTTAAATTATGTTTGTGTTGATAAATGCAAAAGCTGCAAGAGGACTGAAAATATTTGTAAAAAATATAGCTCGTAAAAAACTTTGTGCAACTCCTGAAATGACTCCTGAAACGTGAACATTTTACTCCTGAAGAGTGTCCAAAACTCCTGAAATTTAACTGGTTTACTCCTGATACAGTCTTTACAATGTTGGTGTCTATGTAATATGTATGTATTTATAAGATTGTTAAATACATTTTTTTTTTTTTATCAGCTGATATCAGTTTGGTACCTTAGCCATTCAATTGTTACATTTTATACCCTCATGTGGACAAAATCTTTGGAAATCGTTTAAAAAATAATAGTAATAACATCTTAAATTTATATATTAAGAAATTTTGGAAACATGAAATTTCCATTGATTCCAATGAAGATCCAAAGATAGATTTTACCATGATGGGTTTATTAGAATAACCCTTTTATCACTAACCCTATTGCTATGCTGGCAAACTTCCTTGAGTAAAAAGAACCTAAAGGAAAAACAAAGTTCATCTTTCTTCATGAGCTTGAGTTTTATTTTCGAAAGATTTTTTTGGTTTCATGTTATCATATGTGGTTTTTAACAAAATAATTTATTTTTACAATTGTTTTTACAATTTTATTGGGCACAAATGAATTTCAGGTTATTATTATTATTTTTTTTTTTTCGTTTGATAAATTGCGTGCATGGCCTCGGCCTGGACCAAAATTTGAACCCAGAGCCTGTTTTGATCTGATTTTCTCGTGCTGGCTTAGTTTTTTTTTCAACAGACTCTGACTAGGCCAAGCAGGTTTGGTAGTTTAGAAATAAAATATGACATAAATGTTTTATTTTACATAAATTAATGTTATAATTCTATCAACTAACATTTATTTTTAACTTTGATGTTTATGATGGTTTCTAGTTTAGAAGCTGTTATGTGTTTCAGTGGAATACTATAATTTTTTTCTTCACATTGCTTTTTCAGTAGACAATGGATATTGGTGTTTAAGGAATTTGTTTTATCTAAATGAATATAATCATGCTGTTAATTATCATTTCATTTCTTTTAAACTTTATATGTTGTTTATGATAGTTTCTAGTTTAATGACCTATTGTATGTTTCAGTTGAATGCTTGGACTTTCCCTTCATGTAAATATTTTTCATAGTTAATGAATACAGAATGTTTAGAAATAAAATATGATAAAAGTGATTTCCTTTACATAAATTAGTTTTAAAATGTCATTAACTAACTCAGTGATGGAACAGTGGCACAGCAGTTGAGTGATTGTCACCGCTAAATTTTTATAGTATTCTCCGCCTTAAAAAATCTCAGAAATTCTCTCCCCAAGTTAGATGAAGAATACCAGGGGTGGGAAATTACATTGTTTTACTCGCCACTGGCGAGTGAATTTTCTGACAGGGCGAGTGACTTTTTCTTTGAAAATTGCAAACTATAGAGGTATGCCGAAAACATTTTTTTGTTTAGTAGTTAGCTATATTTTTCAACTTTCCTAATTACTGCGATGTAAACATGGTATGAAGTTCTACTTTATATTAAACTTTCATCTCTTGTTTATATTTCTTAATTTTATAGGGGAAAATATATGAAAATGCATTATAGTAATAGTAAACAACTATTTTTGAATTGCGTAATTTTGTCATGAAAATTTTCAACTGTAGTTGCATTTTACTGGCTGGTGAAATAAATCCTTGGCTGGTAAGATTTTCTAAAAATTCCACACCCCTGAAGAATACTAATAAAATTTTGCGGTGTCAATTGATTCTCTGCTGCTACACTGCTTCCATCACTGCTAACTTTTCATTTATTTTAAACTTTGATGCTCTCGTTCTAATTACCTTTTATGTGTTTCAAATTTACTTCTCTTACTTTTCCTACATACATTTTTCTTGATAGACAATAGATAATCTTTCTTATTTTAATTTTTTGGTGCTAATTGTTTATTTTTCTGCCAACCATTTACGGTAAACAAAATCTCTCACCAAACAATGTGATTTAACGTTGAGTAATATTTTATATGATGTTTATGATAGTTTCTAGTTTAATGACCTATTGTATGTTTCAGTTGAATGCTTGGACTTTCCCTTCATGTAAATATTTTTCATAATTAATGAATACAGAATGTTTAGAAATAAAATATGATAAAAGTGATTTCCTTTACATAAATTAGTTTTAAAATGTCATTAACTAACTCAGTGTTCACATTCATCAAAGTTCACATTCATTGTTTTTAATTGCATCGCACGCAATATATTTATACACAAAATGTATATATGAAAACAAAACATATACCATTGCAATATCACATTCACCTTGAAAACTATATCGAAATAAAATTAAAACTTGCTAAAAAAGAGCATTTAATGTCACAAATATAAAAAGATGTTAAAGATGTTGTTACATAATAAAATAAGTTTTAAAAACTTTTAAGATTTCATGCTGAGCACTTTTGATCTTTCCTAGATCGTCTTTGGTTGCCCAACCAAAGACAGAGTACAGTCAAGAATTTTTAAATCAAAGCGGCCCTGAGGACGATCTAGGAGTAATCAAAAGCGCTCGGCATGAAATCTTGGAAGTTTTTAAGTTTTTAAAAACTATTTTATTATGTAACAACATCTTTAACATCTTTTTATATTGATACATAACTTTGGAGAAAGGGATTTAAAATTAATAAAACAAGTTATTCAAATTGGTAGCATTTAAGAAATTGAAACAACTGAATTAATAAAGTTAAGTTAAAATCTTTAAGGCATGAAATCCCTCTGTCCAAAGACACATATCGACCGAAAAGTAAAGTGTAGTAACAATGCATTAAAAGAGAAATTAATTTAAGAATTACCCAAGTGAAAAGCCATCTATTTAACTTTAAATATTCGCAAGCTACTTTACCATCTGTGAAAATAAAGAAAACACTCACCCATTTGAAGTGTAGAGAAATGAACACTCAATAAAATATATAACTTAATTTTTTATTTGTAGATATTTATGAAGTAATCAACTTAATTAACTTGGGCCCAAGGTTTAAAAATAAATAAAATCATTAGTTCATGAAAGGTAGGAACATACACATTGCATAATTAAATATTTTCTATATCTTCCTGAAAGATGAAATTATCAAATTACATTTGTCCAATGTTTATTTAAGGGTTATAAGAGTTCAAGAAATCGTAAAAGTTCTGTATATTTATTTTGAACCCAGTTCAGATGAGGACTAGAGTCTATTGTAAAAGTTACATACTACGAAGTGCCGTTGAAAGGTGACTGCGGAGTTCACACACCACGGAGCGTTGTCAAAGCAAGAATCTGAAAATTGTTGAAAGGAAGTCAGGCTTCGTTAAATATGATTGTGGAATTATTAAATGAAGATCAAACTCCAGTTTTCAGGCAGGATGACAAAATTAATGTAAGTTATAAAACAATACTTGAAGTTGCAATAATTTGCTGCTATCTATTTTCAGCAGTGGATTGTTGAAAGGTAAGGGTTAACAGTGATACAAGACTGTCAAAGATCGATTCATTCAAATTCATTTCTATAACTCCATATTTTCTCAATGATACTCAGGATCTTGATTATTGATGATGTAAAATAACTAAATTATTTAGCAATGGGATCTTCTTCATATTCCATCCAGACGCCGCGCTGTATTAAAAAAAACTAGTTGTTCGATTCGTAGCCAAAACTCATTCTGCTCGGCCACAGCCAAAGCTACGCCGAGCTCCCACTCCAACGTCTGTCTGCTTAATCCCCAAATGACAGACTCAAAACAGATCTCAGCCTGAAAGAATGTGTAAGATTTTGAAAATAACCAATCCGATGCATTCAAACTCCCCGCTTCATCCGGGCACAAAATGAGTTGAATGAACTTTGCGCGTGGGCGTCTTGCGACATCACCTAGTCGTATGAAAAAAATGGCGCAGATATGCATCCTTTTATCAATGGCAGACAGAATGTCTAGCGCCAACATTTAAAAATAGGAAAACGCAGAAAACGTTAAATTAAATATCTCTCATATTTATTGATGGATTTTTCTGCAACTTATATCAAATTAATCAGAAAAATATACTCTATCTAATGATTATAGATTGAGCACGCAATATTAAAAAATAAAATATTTTTATTTTCGCTGTTTAAAACTTATAAAGAACGTTGAATCGCGATCTTTTCGGAAAGTAAACACAAACGTAAAACTTTGTTTACACATGTTATTGTTTAGTTTAATAAATTTTAATGAATGATTGAAAAAGATAGAATTTAAGTTTGATTGAGGAAAATAAATAAAATTTAGAATATCTTTATTAAGAGGAAACTTAAATGTTTTGAAGAGAATTTTCTAGATTTGAAGTTGAGTTTAAAATGAATAAATATTAATTTTAGATTGAGGAAGATAATTAAATAATAAAATTGAGATTATTTACTACTAGAGATGTTGCATTTTATAACATATATTTGTGACATTAAATGCACCTTTTTTTCGCAAGTTTTAATTTTATTTCGATATATTTATATACATTCATTTTTTATTCATGTTTCTCATATTCCTTTTGTAATTTTTCATAATATATTTCCAATTATTCCAATTTGATATATAGCAGCTTGGATGATCTATTTTTATGGCATCATAAATGATTTCATTTTTATGGTCAAGTTTTCATTTGTTAAAATGATTTATTATTACTAATAATTTGACTGTATATGTATATATTGCACTTTTATTTATTTTGTTCATAAGGCAATTTAGTTTTTGTAATGAAAATCTCTTATTAATTTTTTGTACAGTTAAATAGAACTGTTTGGTGATAGATTTTGTTTTATATCAATACATCTATCTGAAATCTTTAAGAATTAGCTTGTTGAAAATTAATCCTGATTACATAACTAAGAAAGCATCTTATAAGTATATTTTGACATCATGCTTCTCCATTATTGGTGATAAATCACACTGTTTGGCGACATATTATTTTTATGTGCTTAGGTTTTGTGGTTGACAGAAAGTAAACAAGTACTTTTTTTTTTACCTCCATTATTAAAACTAGGTTTTTTTTCTTTTTAAAATATTTTAAATATATTCTCTTTTGTAAAATTGGCAGAGAACTTCCAAATGTTACCTATGACAAAGATGTTTTTAATGCTTTTATAAGTGTAGTTCACACATTAAAAATAAAAAATGTTTCAAAAATTCAATCATCTATATATTTTTTTCAGTATTTTATAATAATATTTAGTACATGTTATTGCTTATACAGAAACCACGCTAAGCATTTCTCACCTCATCATATGCAAATAATTCTGAAAAGTGGTGATAAAAATTCAATTTTGGCAAAATACTTGGCGAGCAATTATTTCAACATTGAACATTTTAGAAGTAAGAACAAATGCCCGTAAATTTTCGTGAAGTTTTTTTAAAATAAATGAAAGGAACAATATAAATTTTGTGCCAAACCTATGAAATGAAGTGGATTCATAAAACTTAATGTAGTTGAAACTTGAGACCCCATTTATAACCACCTATCCATAACTTGAATCTTTAAGATTTCCAGAATAATGAGAAATCAAAGTTTTTGAATAGGCTAAACTTTAAAAAATTGGCTAATGATTTTCAAATTAGGCTAATGCATTGGCTAATAGTCTGGATTTCTTAGTGCACTCTCTATTTAAGCCAATATTCTTCATAACATTTTGTATAATAATTTTTTTTTTAAATGTTCGGGTGATTAAAGGTACTATATATATTTTCATCATCGACTAAAATCTCAAAATCATGTCCATAATGATGAACATGTTTTTCTTGTCAACTTTTAGTTTGTATTTAAACTTGTTTTAATTTCTTACATATGATTCCTTTACCTTATAAATGAATACTAGGCAAATAATATTTTTGTTTATATTATGAGGTTCTGATGTTATATTATAGATAAAATAGAAATAATATTGTTAAATCGGCTATTTCTTGTTATATAACTTGCATCTGTTATATAAAGAGTTTGTTTTTCTGTCTGTTAACAGTCTAATGCTACAATTGGAAGGCCCACTGCTATTAAAATTTTCCTGAATAATACTCCAAAGGGTATCAGAAACACCTCAAAAAAATTTTTAAGACAATCAATTAAATTTTTTTTTTTAATTAAAGGGATTCGTTTTTCTTTTTGTTGTTGTTTTCCATAATAGAGATGTTGTGATCATGTTGTGTATTTTTTAATTATCAGGAGGAAGTTGTTTGATTAATTCATACATTGTTATTTTTTAATCTTTCATATGTAAGAAATAGTGAATAATAGGTAGTTTTAAATGAAATATGATGCATTATCATTTGGAATTTCAGCTTTAACCTTTTTATGAGTGTGCTGTCACATATTTTACAATGAACATAATTTTTTCTATACTTTGTTCTCATAAATGGCTTCAAAATTAAAATTTAGTTTTTACTGCTGATACATATATTTGCTCTTCTATTATTTCTCTTATTACTGTTATGAAATATCTTGCATTTTCAAAGTTACGTAGTTACCATGTGCAAAAAATACATGAAGTGCATCTACTGAAAGGTTGAAAATCAAATTCAATAACTATATGTATGAGAATGAACTATTTGTATTGATGAGGCATATTATTTTCTGCTGTTTTCTTGATAAAAATTCAATAAAATATGGAGCTGTTTATCCGGAAACCAGTTATCCAGAATAATATTTTGTGACTGGCGGAATATTTTCAAAAAAAGGAGCCAGTTTGGCATGTACATCGCTTGATAGAATACGACATGCACAGCATAGTGTTATGTCGAAATCTAGGATTTAAAATGGAAGCATTTAGATTTTTATGCAAAATTATTGTTTCTAGGAGATTCTCATAAACTGCCTTTTTTTCAAACTCTGATTAATCTTTTATTTTTATTGGATCTGTTTCTTAATTTGTGTGATCTATTAATTAATTTAAGATCAGAAGTAATGGTACAGCCACAAATCTAATTAAATGAATGTTGCTTTGGTGCTCAATCAGTTATCCGGAAAGTAGCAGGTCCTGATCATTCTGGATAAATGTTTCTTTACTGTTATGCATAAAATATTGTGCTTTTTTTAACTGATTTTTAGTTGCTATGATTTAATGTACTGTTATTTTCAAAAATATATATGTAGCTGTATGTTGTTATTAAATCATGGATTTTTTCCCCCTCACTTACTGATATGAACTCTGAAAGCATTACTAGGTAATTATAAAAACAATGAAATATATATTATGATAAGTTGATTGATTGACATTTTGTTTGAAGAGGTCAAATATTTTATTTTACCATTGATGTTTACTGGCATTTTTTAATGTAATACTATTATTATTAAAATTTTAGGAGCATCTTTCAAAAACCTAACTGCAATAGGGTTTTAAAACATAAAGAGAAATAAAGTGGAAATATTTTTATTTGGTTCAGAAATGCTAGTATTAAAGTTTTAAATATGTTATAGTTAGTGTGTATTTTTATTGAAATCTTGTGAATCACTTGAAAATAATGTATAAACTAATAAAAAAAGTTTGTAATTTTTTGTTTATTAAAAAAGAATTATAAACAGCAATTTTCATAAATAAATTGATTTATCAAAGCAATCATCTTTAAATTCTTTTACTTACTTTGTATACATAGACACCAGCATTTTAGAAATTTTTTTTTCTTAGTCTGGCTCAGGACAAACATATTTTGAATCAGAAAATATAGCTAAAGAAATGTTAAAATAACTTAAAGACTTAACTATGTGATAGTTATTCGATTTTATTTTCAAAATAAAATTTCTGGTTCAAAACATATTTGAATTAAGTGTGACTTTGGAAGAATACCGAATTATTGGCATCTATGTGTAGGAGATTGTAAATCCTTTTTTTTTTTTTTTTTTTTTTTTTTTTTTTTTTTGGAACAATATAATAAAAAATATTTTTCTCTATAAAAGATTTTTAAAGTAAGTAGAACAGTACCATTCTTATTCACATTATTTTTACCCATAATTTATATATTTCAATATCAAGGATTGCCTTAAATAAATAAATTTACATATTAAAGTTCAAAACGAAGAAAATACTTTTTATTCTTCCAAATTGATTTAAATGCATTACCTATTTTAAGCTGTTTTATATCTTCTAGTATGCTATAATGTTTGTTCTTTTATGTAATTTAATTTCATAAGCTTTAAATTAAGTTAAATTTGAACATTAGTGTGCTGGCAGTAGGGAATATGATTAAGCCATATTCCTACTCTTTTATTAGGTGCGTTCATAATTATATAAATACGTAGCACCTATAGTCATCGTCTGGTCTGTCTGCAAAAAACAGCGCAAAAACTACCCAACCGAATGGTTGGAAATTTAATATTTATAATCGTTGCAGAATTTTGTCAAGTCGTTTCAAATTTTATGAAAATCAACTCAAAAGTTAAAAAGATATTAATACAAGTTTTCTTCTTTCTATTAAATCCTATCATAAGTTATCAATTCAATGTTATCCCATGATAGGTAATGATTCTACAGTCGCAGCCATAAGTTTAGGACCACCACTGAAAATTAAGATCCAGACAATAAATTGAATACTTACTCGTTAGTAAAATTATAAACCCCATTTATTACATGAATATTGCATTTCTATGGATATAAATCACATACATTAAACACAAATTTTACAGAAAAATCAATATTTTGTTGGTCTGCCGTTAGCTTTTTTTATGGCCTGCAAACGTTTTGGCATGCTCTGTACCAGACTTCGGCAGTATGCAGCTGATAATTCTTTCACCCAAACTTCCTTAATTGCTTTTTCCAGCTCCTTAGCACTTGTTGGTTGCTTCTCAGAGACCTTGTGCTTTAAGAGAGTCCTTAAGTTTTCAATTGGATTCAAATCGGGACTGTTTCCAAGCCAGTCAAGGATTTGAATTTTCGTCATCTTAAAGAACTGAGTAACAAATTTAGAGCGATGACATGGTGCATCATCATGCGTAAAAATTGTGCATTTATGAAAGGCCATGTGTAATTCTAACTTCTCCTTCAACAAATCCACATATTTTTTGCCATTCATAGTCATTCCTGGTGGTAGGAAGAATAATGCAGCCATTCACTGACATTCCATCCCAAATAATGACACTTGGGGAGTATTTAACAGTTTGTAAAGTGTAACGTTCATGAAATCGCTTTCCAGGAGGTCTACGGACATAATACTTGCATGTAGAAAACTGCTGTATGATAGATTCTTCCGAAAAAAACCCCCGTTGCCGCTGACGAATTGTCCATTTGGCATGTTTCTTGGCAAAGTCCAAGCGCTTAGCTCTCATGGGCACTGTTAACCTGGGTTTTTTCGCAGCTTTATGAGATTTTAAATGAAAGTCGTCAAACAAACGCCAATTCACTGTTCTACGACTGACATCAGTACCTTTTGCAAGCAGTACTGACCGTATCTTGCTTGCGGAACTCATTGGAGAACGAACTGCTATTCTGCTAATGACAGGGTCATCCCTAGGTGTGGTTTTACGAGGTTGACCACACCTTTTGGCATTTGCATAAGTCCCTGTTTCTTTAAATTTCTTGATCGCATTGGGAACTGCATTCTTACTACGTCTTACTAGTTCACTAATTAATCGTTCAGAATATCCTTCATTATGAAGAATAATAATTTCTGCACGCTGAGCTTCAGAAACTGACAATTTTTGACTCCTATTCATAGGTTTTCAAAACTTGTAAAACAAGCAACAATTGCATCTGCGACGTTTATTACTCAGAGATCAAATGAAAAGTGAATACAGTACTCCACTGCCAGACAGAATGACTCAATCGATTTGATTTATGACATTATCAATGGTTTCAATTGTAAAAACGCTAGTTTCTGCACGGTGGTCCTAAACTTTTGGCCACAACTGTAGGTTGCCATGATGATGGAGTTCTATTATGTCCGTATTACTGAATTTAATATACAGAATCGTAATAAATTTTGTATTCATGCATCTTTTCGCAAGAGTGCAATAGCTATTGCACCAAGATCTGACTATTTATAAAACTAGTTATAGTATGAAGCACCTCTTTTGCTACGTTTGACATACAATTTCCAACTTGTTTAACTTGATTCATGTATGTAATGATGTAATTTTGTAATTGATTTTTCACTCCCTTTCTGTTATGCTAGAATTATAAAAATGATGTACACAGGTGTGTTTCTGATGACAATACAACATTTTATTATTTTTAGAGCTTAATATTAATGAGTTAATTTTAAGACATTTTTCTGTCAGTTGGATGCATACGATAAATTGCCAGATATTCTATACGAGTTTCAATAGCAATAAAATTAATTATGTGTCGAGCCATACTTCTCAGAAATATGCTAACTTGGCTCTGAAATTGCAACAATGAAATATTTTAAACATAAAAAAGTACAAAGAAAATGTAAATAAAAATTGAAGAGTGTGATATATATATATTTTATAAATAACTTTTTATCAATATTTTAATATTAATTAATATTATGTAAGGAGAAAACAATTTAAAAATCTTGAATAGATACTTTAAATAGATACTCTTTCTTTCTTTCCTGTTACCATATCTTAAACAAGAAACAGCAAAAATTTTTTTAATCAGTTCACTAGTTTACGCTTTCGAAAAAACACAACTCAAAGCGTTATATTTTTCATAATTGGGGCTCATGTGAAATTAACATTCTTTAACGGAATTTTTTTTTGAAGCAACATGAATTGCAGCCATGAAATTAAGCATGATTTTTCAATGCTTATAAAAGAGTATATTTTTCAAAATATGTAATTTTACTTTTATACTTATTATGCTAACATGAGTACAAATGTTAGTCATAGGTGTAAAAAGTTGAAGACCCATGCTCAGTATAAATAAGAGATTCATATGTTGTTTTATTGCTTCATTATAAAGAATTTGCTTAAAAAAAAAAAAAAAAAAAAAAAAAAACTATAGTTCAAACAGTATGCCAGTAATTTTGAATAGCAAAAACATTCATTTTTCTGTATGGTTCTAGGTGGGAGCAAGATTTTAATTATTGTGATCAGATAAGAAGAATGAGCATGTATAAAAAGGGGCACAGATTGTTGGATTTAGTAGATGCTGCTGTGTTTGATTACCTAATTGGTAATGCTGATAGACATCATTATGAAGTTTTCTCTGATTTCTCTGACAGTATTGTAATCCTGCTTGATAATGGAAAAAGGTAAATTATTATTATTATTTTAAAATTTAGTTATAATACCCAGTTGTGAATTATCTTTTATATCATTTTGCTCTATTATATTATTGTTTTTTTTTTTTTTTTTTTTTTTTTTAAACTCTACCTGATACAATAAGGAGTTTTAGTATACTTCCACTTTAACCCTTGCCAGCTTGCACATAGTAACATCATGTCTCATGTGGTGTCTAACAGACACTTTCAATTTCATGTGCATATTTTTTTTTCTCATGCATATTATTTAAATGTTGTTTTAAATAAAACACAGATAAAGTAAGTAGTTTTTAAATTATTTTTTATAAAACTCAATGCTTATAAAACTAATGTCAATTTAAATTTTCTTTTCCTGTTTGTTTCTAATATATACATCATGCCCCTTTATTTGACATGCATCTTAAAATACAATTCTTCTGAAATTATTTTTGTTTACAACCTATTTAAGTTTTTTTAGGGAAACGGAATAATATGGACAAACCGCTTAGAGGATAACGAAACCATTATGGCATAAAATATATTTAGCTTTTTTGTAAAGTTGAACATACTTAAAAAAAAGAAAATGAAATCCAATTATTTCTTTGGGCAATCAATCTCATCACCAGTTTCATTAAATCAATAAACAGAATAAAAAGTCAGTGGTGTCTAGGAGACACTTCACATACTAAGAAGGGTTAAATTCCTACTTCTAGTCTACTGTTATTGCATGTTACTAATTTTGTTTTAATGTAAAATATGTTCAAGTATTCACATACAATATATAATAAAGCATATCTTAAGAAGAGTGCTAAATAGATTCATCCAAAATATCTAAACCTGTATCATCATGAACTAAAAAGATCTTGAATAGTATGTTCTATTTCCCGATTATTAAAATTTCAAACCTTGTTTTTATAGACTAATTCACGTTCATTTTTAAAAAAAAGTTCTTATTAAAGCATTATTTCTCTTATATACATAAGCAGGGATGTATATGATGGTTATGCCATATACCATCTGGATTTTTTTAAGAAGCTTTATGTACTCTCTATTTTTTGTATAAAGCTATAACGTGTAAAGTTATACACTCTCTGATATTTTTCCTCTGTTTTTCATATAAAGCTATAATGTGTAAAGTTATATACTCTGTGACATATATCCAAGGGGGGATCGGGGGGGCATATGCCCCCCCCCCCCGTCGGGGTCAAAATTCAATGTCGTCGGGGAAAATATTTTGACTTGAATTTCGGCCCGTTCGGGTTGGGTCGAGTTGCAGCTCATTTTTTTTCTTTGTAAGTCGGATTGACTAAACAAATTCTTCCGGGTATGAGTCGCTTTCTAGATTGAATTGTGATTCTCGGAGGTTGGATTCAGGTGAACCCAATTTTTCGAAAAGAAAAAAAGTCCAAATTCCTTCAGATAAAAATCTACGTATTTGATACATGGATGACTCTTTACATGTTTATTTTGCAATATAAAAGGTAAAATTTATTCTGAAATTATGATCATATGCTATTTTTTTTATAAATAACATTACATTGTGGATCAATTTTCACTCATTGTGGATTTACGGTTGGCTTAGTTTGAAGTTCGAAGTATTTCGGGCTCGGTTAAGAATACGGAGGGCGAAAATTATTTTGTCGGGGCCGAGTTGGATGGCAAATGTATTCGAGTCGGGTTAACTTTAATTGTTTCAGGTTCGGGTTGGGTGATGACACTTACGGTTCTTGATTCGAGATTAATCGATCTGTCAAAAGTATTTACAAAATTCATTTTAAGAAGAAAAACTTGTATATTTGAATATTAACGAATATATGTATATTGAATTTTTCACTTAAAAGTTAAAATTGATACTAGAAGTATAATTGTAGACTACTTTTTACATAGTTGCATTACAATATGGATATATATATATATACAGGTATTTTTTCTTTTCATCATTTAGAATTGGGGTTTGATTGAGGTTCGAGTATTTCGGGTTCAGGTCGAAACGCGGTGGATGAAAATTTTTGTCTGGCTCAGATCGCGTTTCGGGTAGAGTCCCGCATTGTGTTGGGCAAACTAAACTCAACCCGGCTGGTGGTTTGAGTCGGATCCGGAGAGAATACTTTTTCAGATGGGCTCTTTTTTCAACCTAGCTTTCGCTAGAGTGTCTTTTACTCGGGACGTGGCCGGGGACCCAAGAACCTAGCTTCCGCAAAAGAGTCGGAATAAGTGGAAGAATAAAGGGCTGCGGATGAAGAGAGGCCGCTCGCCGCGGCAGTTGACCCAACCGCCAACCGATACTAATAAAGAGCTCGAAATAGCTGGGAATCGTTTGGTAGCTTCATCGCCAAGGGCCCTACCCTCCCGCTTTTTCGGTGTCTTTAATTTGTGTAATTTCTCTTTTAAATTTGCCCAGTTTCAATTTTTGATTTTTCTTTTTTGTCCCAAATTGGCTTTTGCTAGAGTGTCTTTCACTCGGGACGTGGCTGGGGACCTACGAACCTTGCTTCCGCAAAAGAGTCGGAATAAGTGGAAGAATAAAGGGCTGCGGACGAATAGGGGCCGCTCGCCGCGGCGGTTGAGAGGGGCTTCTATTTTTCAAGTTGGATTCACTTTAATTTTTTTCTGGCGGTTGGGTTCGATTCTACCCGATTTCTCAATATATTTTAAAATGAAAAACTATATTATTTGAGTATCAACAAGTACATATACAGATATATTGTTTTTTCTACATAAACAATATAATTGATGCTAGAGATATAATTGTAGACTACTTTTCCATTATTCCATTACAATATGTATATATTTTTTTCATTTTGTGTTGGTATTGGGTTCGGGTTGAATCCTGTCGTTTTGGGTCGATGTTTGTCGGGATCGGGTCGACTTTATTTTTTTTTTAACTGGTTCAGGTTGAATGGACACAGAATTTCCGGGTTCGGGTCGGGTATAACCCAAACCACGCAGGACTCTGTAGTAATAATCCGTGAATTGATCCTTAAAATAATCTGTGAATTGAACAATTTTTTCCCTTGATTATATTTCATTTAAACATGAAAAATTCCGTTTTGATTTGCCTATTTCCCCTCAAAATACAGAAAATAAGTAACTACCTGAAATACTCACACATAAAGCAGCATGATCGTCAATTTACATGGGTGTTCCGGCAGCTCTGCTGCCTAGTATTTTTACGTTTTAGAAACGGGATTTATAAATCCCTTTTATCTAAAAATAAGTAAAATTCATGAACAAGATGCACAAGATTTTCTAAAATTTTTCGGTGAAAAGAAAAAAAATTTCTTAAAATAAGAGAAAAAGTTCTTCAAATCACCGGGATATTCCGCCATTCTCGGGCCTGGAAATCTAGGCCCATGCAAACATCTACTAGAGTCCTGCATCAGGTCGGATTATCCAATTTTATCTGCACCCGATTCGACCATCGGTTCGGGTCGGGTTGGCAATATATTTTTGTTGCGGGTCGGGTTCGAGTTGGGATGACTTACTTTTTCCCAACGAGTCGTGTTGACTTTCATTGTTTCGGGTTCGGGTTAGGTCTTAACTTTTGAAGGTCGGGTTCTGGTTGACCAGATTATTCAAAAAAATGTCCAAAATATTTTTCAGGTTACAAATTTATATACAGTAAGACCTCCTAAATGTGCACTCCCGAAAAACAGACATCTCTATTTAGTGAACACTTTTTCAATTCCTAACACTTTAATATTTGTACACTTATACCTCTTTGAATAGTGGATACCTCCCAATCTACAAACATGTAACGTGTAGGTGTGCATAAACTATCACAAATATGATGCATATGTTATTGTATGTCTGAAAAGCGAAAAGTTGATAATATTTTCCAAATTTCGAAAGAAGAAAAAATGTTTCTTAAAGAAATGATATCTATTATGACACTTCTTACCATTTTATTTCTCATGCAGTAAACTGATTGCATTCTCATTCATATTTGTATTTCTTTTCATCTGATACGTACTTGGGGTCAAACTTGTTTGGGACCCAGCAACCCGAATTGCAAAAAGCTTATGAACCTTATAAATTACTAGAAAGGTAGCCCGTCAAAAATGACGGAAATTTAGATATAAAGATATTACAACTCATGTGCAAGAATATGAGTTTTCTCGTTTGTTCCGCAGTGATAGTTGAAAATAACACATTTTAAGAACGAAACACATTTATGAAAAACTGCATACAGTAGAAGACCACTAATCTGCACAGTTTGATTCCAAGTGTTATGCAGATTTGAGGCTCTTTGCGGTCATGTCTATTCAATATTTGTTTATATTTTTTTTTAATTCATATATTGGACAATTTAGATTGTTAAGCCTTAAAAATAAATAAATTACACACTTGAAGTAAGGTAAAAACTATTAAATTATCGTATATGATTTCATGAAATGGTATTATATGGTATTATGTGTATGTGCTTCATGATCTTGGTTACGACTTTGGCGAAATTGGCTGCAACTTGTCATAATTCTAATAGTGTGGGCCTCTCTAACAAAAAAGTAACCAGTTTTTAGTAAAATTTCTGATATAAAGTAGTTTTCAAAAACTTGTGTAAATTGCAGGCCGTTCTCATGTTATGCCAGTCCTAGGAATAATATTTCTAACACTGAAGAGTTTCCATGTATATGTGGAATTTAGAAAAGCTTCTCCAAAAGAAAGGTCCTGAAATGACATTGTAATTCCTCTAACTTCAAAGTTTAATCGGGCACTGATGCTGTTTACTGAAATCTAATAAATACAGTTATTTTGAATATTACAACAGAATTAAACAGCTAAACTTATTTAACTTAAACTCGCTGTTACTTCCCGATGTTATTTTTTTGTATTGAGAAAGAAAATTATTTAAATTTTTCAAATCATGCACATTTATAATTTTTTTCCGTCTTTAATAACTAAATAATGAAAAATTATGCTTTTGTTCTGAGCTCATAAATATGACAATAAAATAATGTAACTAAGAGACATTGCAAAATTAAATCTTTGTGATTTCAAACCATAAACAAATGATACCGCCACCATTTTACCTACTATGACGTCATTAGAATATTGTCCACTGATTGTTGGAGAACTTACTTTGTGAATGATTACCTCAATGATTTAATATTTTTAACGGTTCACGATGAATGAATCACTTGTGGTTGTTTAGGTTTATGGAATGAGATATTAAGCCGTGAACCTAATTTCAACTAAAGTTATCCAAGGATATATGTATTTTTAATCGAAATTAAAAACAATGCTTCGATCTCGAAATAAAAAGTTTTAATTTGTATAATTGGTTATTTCTGTTAATTATTTATTTAGGTACTTTTCCATTATAGCGCATTTTTAAAAAAAGCTTGGCGTAATTCGGGCAGCAGAAAGTGAGATATGTTGCCAAAATGGATAAACAGCTATGAAAACAAATCTAATGAACTTTTATTTTTGTTTATATATGCACTTATATGCATAAAAAATCGTTTCTAAATATATATATTTTTTTATATACAAATTATGGCACAGATTTCAGATATGAACCGGGATACCTAACTGGCGCTAAAATGGTGTTATTTTGCCTGCTATGGTAACCCGGATATTGTTTTTTATTTATTAATAAATTGTTTATTTACTTTTATTTTCTGTTTTTAAATTATATAAACTGTTTTGTTCTATAGTTATTATTCAAATTTTTATTTATTTATAGTTATTTCCTTTTCAAAATGGTAGCAAATAATTTAAAAATATATAAGTAATTGGTATTCGAAAGCGAGATTTCTGCCGAATTGGCGTCAGAGAAAAATCACGCCAACCCCGATGCATATATGACATCTGTGCAAAAATTACTTCTGTTTCTTTATTAAAATGGGTAAATAGCTTTTTTTACATTAAATAAATTGTATATATATGCAAAAAATTGCTTGTGAGTATGAAGCAGTAAATAGGTTGTCAGAAAATACGTTGGCAAACTTCTTTCTCGCCAAGAAACTTTTCTCCGAAGTATTGTACATAAGCAATGATTGCTAGAAATGCATTTTTAATTATGATATGCGCTTTTATGTTTCACTACATTTATGCATACTATACTGTGTGTATAAATGCTACAGTTCATATGTAGGGCTACACAAAAGAATTCCTAAGGGTTACTGAGTATGAGAATAAATTGCTTAAAGGTGGTTTTTAAAGGAGTTATGCAGTTTTACGCTGAACTACATTTAGTTTACTAAGAAATGTTTGCAGAATATAGATAAAATGATATACAGGGTCACGCAAAGAATTGGATACATAACCGTCTATGGATGATAATATCTGGAAATGTGATTTCTGTAGCTTTAAGAGTAGTTTAAATAAAATTTTAGCTAAATAGTGGCATGTAATGACGGTACTATTGGCTATGAACGGTAACTGCTGAAATCAATTTTTAAAATTTTGTATGCGTTTTCTAAAATGTTTACTTAGTTATCTTATTTACCTTATTTCCCTAAATAACGAAGTTTTGTTAAAGCATTCAGGATGTGTTGGAAAATGTTTCATATTCTATGCTTAACGCATGATTTTTCTTTCTTCTTTAGTCTTATTTTGCACTTATTTTATTCTTAATTTTTTAGTCTTATACTGCTTTATAGAAACTTTGGCACAGTTGTCATATATACCCCATATTGGAGCGATTTTTTTCCGACGCCAATTTGGCGAAAACATCAACAGCATAAACAACAGCATCCGGGTTACCATATCAAGCAAAATAACGACACTTGGAGACAGTTAAGTACCCGTTGTGTATATGACATTGGCGTCAGAAAAAAATCGCGCCAACATGGGGCGTATATGACATCTGTGCCGAAACTTTAATATTTAATGTTTAAACTCTTCGCTCCACTCACCTTGCATATAGTATAAACTATAACACAGCACAAAATAATAGACAGTTTGATACTTTTCCACTGTAGGGGCTTTGGCATTTTTAAAAAAAAGCTTGGTGTAATTTGGGCATCAGAAAGTGAGATTTGGGTACTTTTCCGTTATACGGATACCATTGTCACCAAGCGTAATAGTTGGCGCAAAATGAAAATCACGTGAATTGAGGCATTTGAATTATAAAAGAAAAAATATTGTCGATACTAAAGTGAGCTTTTAAAAAATATAAGATTTGAAAATTCCAGACTTTTACGAACTATTTCATTATATCACAAATATATACTTAAAATAATTGAACAAATAACTGTTATAAAATAAAGCAATAAAATAAAACTCATATTAAACTGCTGGCATAAAATTACAAATATCTTTTAGCATTTTGAAATAATTGGCGCATTAGCATACATTTTGGCATGGTGTCCGTATAACGGAAAAATTTTGAGATTTGTTGTCAAATCATATAAACAGCTATGAAAACAAACTTGATAAGCGTTTTTTTTTTTTTTTTTTTTTTTTTTTTTTTTTTTTTTTTTTTAATATGTTTATTTTATATGTATATTATTCATGTTTTTATGTACAAATTACATCTGTTTCTGTATAAAATTAGAGAAATGGCTTTTTTATGTTAAATAAATCGTATAAATATCAAAACAAAATACGTGTGTATATAAATGAAACAGTGGATAGGCTCCCGGAAAATATGTTGCCAAATTTCCTTTTTCGCCAAGGCACCTATACTGGAAAAGTACCTAAAGCACATTAAAATCACGCAGTTAGGAGCTCATACAGTACAGCGT
Organism: Maratus speciosus; assembly: GCA_963932465.1. Taxonomy (NCBI): domain Eukaryota; kingdom Metazoa; phylum Arthropoda; class Arachnida; order Araneae; family Salticidae; genus Maratus; species Maratus speciosus. The sequence continues at coordinate 227,780,517 of OZ010797.1, read as the reverse complement.
CATCTATTGGCGGTTATTTTATTAGTAGCATCGGCAGAAAGATAAAAGGTGTACTGTAAAGGTGTACTTTAAATTCCCACCCATAGATTTTGAAAAAATATCTTAAAAGAGCGGAGTTTAAATTAAATTTTGGTGACCTCCTTTATGAAAGATTAATGGTTTTAAATGGGAATTTCGTCAAATCAGCCAGCTATCGCCAAGTTGGCCAACATTTGGCGCTACTGTGGTAACCTTGCATTAGTATTTTTCAACAATTACTCATTTCAATGAGGTGGTCCTACCGGAATCGTGAGGGACACACAGAGACTTGGATTTTATATAAATAGATTGTAGAGTGAACTTAATGTTACCAGATGTTCAGATTTAAGCGGAATGTCCCGATTTTCAGGGATCCCGGGATTCGTCCGGCGGAACAACTACGCCGGATGTTAAATGTTCCGCTTTTTCACCATGCCCAAATTATATCAAATTTTTATGAGTTTCAGGGCCGAAACTAAGGGGGGCAAAGAGGGCATGTGCCCCGGGCGCCAAATGAAGGATCATACCTTTGGAATGGATCATTTTCTTCTGATTGACTGATAGATTCTATTATTATGAAACAGCCATTATAAATTAAGTGTTAGGTGAAGATGAAAGAGCAGTCGTAAAAAGTTAGAACCCTGATTTTCTGATCAGAATGGAAAGAAAAATACTGGCCATTTTTTTTTTTTTTTTTCAAAAAAAATTTATGACCATTTTTTTTCTTTTCATTCTGACCAGAAAAATCAGAGTTCTAACTTTTTACAGCTGCTCTTTCATCTTCACCTAACACTTCATTTATAATGGCTGTTTCATAATAATAGAAGCCATCAGTCCATCAGAAGAAAATAACTCGGTGAAAGCGGAAACTCATTTAAGCAGGACTCGGTTAAGCGGGATTCGGATAATCGGGGCTCTACTGTATATTTCATATTAAAAATGATCTTTAGAATATTTTTGTTGGTGTTCAGAGGGAGTCATGACCCCCGTGACCTCCCCCTTGGATCCACCGTTGTAGATTACATAGTTCAGTATTACATATTTTAAATTTTAAAATAAATCGGCTATTAGAAAATTAGTAAAATTCTCTTTGTAAATATACTTTGCGGAAGAGGGGGGGGGGGGGGCGCCAAAATCCATGCTTGCCCCGGGTGCAAAAAAGGCTAGTTTCGGCCTTTACTCTAAATTAAAATTTTATTCTTTAGTCTGAGACGAGAGAATTCAATCACAAGTCAGCCACAGTCGTCAGAACAGCAAGATGTTACCGAATACCTTATAAATTGTCTTAGAACTCAAGTGCTCTTCTGTTTAATGTTTATTCGATTGACCGCAATCTTTAGGCGCCTATACGAAATAAGGTTCAAGAAGATATAAGACATGGTAAAATACATCTGCTCACTTTAACCTTTATTAAAAAGTGTTTGGCGAGTATTTTTATAAATTGAATGGGTAAACAAAGAGGGTTTTTTATGTTATTGCTTAAATTAACATAGTATCAAGCTGAACTATTGTTTGCCCGGCCCGTTATAAAAACTAAACACTTGCGCATTTCCTGTTACAAGCATACCATGCCGGCACGGTCTGTCTGCTTTTTTCGCATTTTTGGCCCAGGGGGATTTGATTAATTTCTTCAGAAATTGCTGGGATTTCATTAATTTCTCTAGAAATTAACCAAATACCCCGCCTTTTATTTTAAAAACGCAAACAAAAAAGAAAGAAGAAGAAACAAACAAAGATATGCTGTTTTATCGTCCATTTTCTCTACTAATAACGGAGGAACGTTACCGGGACATTACTCGTGAGAAAAAAATTATTATCCTATACGGTCCCGAAAGAATAAAATACAGTCCCGGTCTGGCCCGAATCTACAGAAAAAATTCAAGACCCAGATTGTCCCTGGAAGAATGAAATTCCTATTCGGCCCAACATTTAAAAAAATAAAATTGAGTCTCAGCCCGACCCGAGTCTTGAGATAAAAATTAAGCCCTGACCGAGCTTAATGAACGAAAATTTTACCGAACTCGGGCTTCGATACAGGCCCGGGCTCGGCGAGACTTTTTTAATATATAATACGAAATCGGCCTAGAGTTCTGCATCGGGTCGGGTAACCCACTTTCACTCGCATCCGACCCGACCCGACCCCGGGTTGGAGCTATATTTTTTTGTTGTGGGTCGAGGTCGGGTTGACTTCTACTTTTTTGCTGCGGTTCGGGTTGGGTTTTGACTCTTGCGGGTCCGGTTCGGGTTGATCCGATTTTTCAAAATAATCTCCAAAATATTTTTTCTGGTTAAAAATCTATATGTAATAAGATTTCCATAATGGACACTCCCGAAAAAGCGGACACATCTATTTAGTGAACAGTTTTTTAATTCCTACACTTATATATTCGTACGCTTATACTTTTGAATAGTGGTCACCTCCCAATCTACATACATATAACATGTGCATGTGTGCAAAAACTATCACAAATACGGTACATACATATTTCTGTTTATCAGAAAAGAAATGATGGTAATATTTTTTATATGCCGGAGCACGAAAAAAAAAAATGGTTCTTATAGAGAGAATAACCTATGATCACACTTCTTATATACATTTTATATCTGATGCAGTAAATTGAATATATATTCATCCATATTCATATAGATATTTATTTTCATTTAAAACACAGTTCTGCTCAAACTTTTTTTTTTTTCTGAAAATCCTAAAAACCCAACTTGCAAAAAGCATAAATATGACCAGCAAGAAATATTCTAGGATGAACCCGACCAAGAGAAAGAAAGATGGAGTCATCCCGACCCGAAAAAGGAAAATTAAGTACAGCCCGACACCGACCCGATGCACTACTCCATCTAACAAGGTGTCTGTTATTTATTTTACTATATTCGAATATTAAAGAATACAGATTTGTCCATTTTTCTATGGAAAACATAAAATTGGTATTAGAGATTTAATTATAGATTACTTTTCACATTTGCATTAAAACTTTATTTACTTTCCTTTCATTTCGGATTCTGTTCGGGTTGCGGGTTGACTTCAAATGTAATTTTCGGATTCGGGTCGGGTGCGCAGGGACTAATTCGCCCCCCCCCCCCTGTCGGGGATACCATGCCCCCCCCCCCCCCCCCCCCCCCCCCGTCGGGCAAGTTCTGGCGCCGCCCCTGCATATATCCTCTGTTTTTCATATAAAACTATAACATGTAAAGTTATATACTCTCTGACATGTCTCTGGAATTTTTTTACAACCATGGCACCGTACATAAGATACTGACTACTCATCCAGATTTCCTTATTTAATGCATCAAGGCAAAATTAGATTTTGATAAATGGATGGATGATAAAACTACAAGGTATCCTAAGCTGAGCTGAAGGTTTTAAAAATTTAATATCAAGTAAACTGCGGCAGCTATAGAAGTTATTGTTGACTCACCAGTTCACAAGTTAAAAAAAAAAAATAAATCATTAATTTATCAAAGAATAAGTTTAAATAACACTAGATAAGAGATTTTGCTGTTTGGCATTAATAATGTCTACCCCCCCTCCCCACCCAAAAAAATCCTTGAGTCAAAGTGTGTCTCACTATGTGTCTATTTTTATCAGTAAGATATAAATAACTACTTAATTGTTTATATTATAATTAATTATAATAATTAAGCTAGTTCTTTTTCTTTGGTATTAAAATATATCTATATAAATTAAAATGCCTTTATGCTAAAATGTATGTTTTAAAAATTGTATTGCTGGCAATTCGAAATAGTGGTATGATCTTCTTCAAAGGATCCATGATAGAAGATCCTTTTGTTAAAGATCTATGTTTCCTTATTAATTAGTTTGCTATGCAAACTATGGAAATAAAAAGAAATATAAATTAAACTCCCAGAAAATTAGTCAAGTTTTGAGCATTTTGGCAGTTTTAAGAGAAAATAAATTTTCAAGATATTACTCATCCTTTAATTCTTGACAAAATATTTTTAAAAGTTGAACACATCTTTTTAGCTTAAAATTTTGTTTAATTTATACTACATTATTAGGTTGTATTTAACAGAATTGACTATAATGACCAAGATTAGAATGTGACGTGAAAGTAAGAATCACCAATGTTCCATGGTTTTTTTACATGAAACTACATTGGGCTTTTAAGTTAGGTTTTAACAGCTTAAATGTTAAAATATTCTTAAATATAAAATATTCTCTATATAAATATAAAATATTCTTAAATGTTAAAATAATAAACTTAATAGCTTACACCTAATTGCTTGATATTTATTATTGCTTATAACTCTTTCATACAACATTATAGTTTTGCTATTGGAATGGAATATTTTATATTAGCGAAACAGACCCCCATTTGAGCATAATCAAAAGTAAATTAAGCAATTGAAATAAATTTGGCATGTTTTAGTTTACTATATTTTTTGGATGAATTGTATATATATTTATATTTACAAATGAAGCAAAATAGAAGTTAGCTGAAAGCAGTCTATCATTTGTACATAAAAACAAATATTTCAACTGAAATAACTTTCAGCTCAAGGCATGTTTTTTTTTTCTCCTCAAAGTTAAGAAAATGTAAAAATAAGTATACAATTAATATATTGTACGAAGATAAAAGAGTAACAAATTATGTTTGAAACCTGTTTTTATTATTATTATTTGCATTAGTATGTAATCTTTATTTCACATATTAATTTGAATTGCTGATCTTAAGAGTCTGAGAGGCATTGATATAATCATGTACAATTACCTTCTAACAACATTTCCATTATTTTTGTTCCATGTTAACAGAATTAACTGCAGACATTTTAGCCTAGGATGTTTTATAAACAAAATTAATTTGTTCTAATGCAACATATTTTTGTAAGTCACAAAATGTGTTTTTGTTAAACTATCTGTGAAATAAACTAATCAATCAGTGATGTAAATTTTTTTTTGATAAAATATTGTACTTTTTAAAAACTATTTTTTATTAACTTTATATAAGTACCTTATTACATGTTATACTGTTTTCAATTTCAGTTTTGGCAATCCATACTGGGATGAATTAACAATATTAGCTCCTTTATATCAATGTTGCAGGTAAAAATAGTTTTTATTTTCCTTTGTTTTTTTAAAAATAATCCAACATATAATTTCATGTCATTAATTAAAAAATAGTTTTAATTGATCTCTATTTTGATGTAACTATGAAAAAAAAAAAAAAATCAATGTTTATACTGGTTATTTTTATTGAGAATAATTTGTGTTATATACACAGTGTGATTATGTGAGTTATTTAATGCAGAATAATGAATCATCTAGATGCATTTAATGAGAAGATAATATCTCACTGTTTCAAATTTATTCCATTTAATATATTCACATAGATGTATGTTAGTAAGCAAATTTTATTTAACACCTGATGTTAATTAATCAAAATTTACTAAAGCATATTCTAATTTGATAATATTTTTTTTTTATGTAAGGAGGAAAAAAAAAAAAAATCTGAATTTAGTTTTTTTTTTTTTTTTTGGGGGGGGGGGGCACATTTAAAAGTTATTTTAAATCTTAAGATGCATGGAATTAGCAGATGCACTTATTAGGAAACTATGAAATCAAATAATATTTTTTATTTTTTGATAGACAAATAATCTTTTAGAAAATGCTGTCGATTTGGCATTTTGAACTGAATTTCCAGATGTGACAGTCTAAGAAGGTCATTAGGAAAAAGGAGATCACTTTATAACTCTAGATATAATACATTTATCGATACATTTATTATACAATCTATTTATATAAAATCCAAGTCTCTGTGTGTCCCTCACAATTCTGGTTGGACTGCCTCATTGATCGCGGCTTTCTATGGAGAAATCGGTACCAGCTTCAATAATGAGTAGTTGTTGAAAAGTAGTAATTTCAGGGTTGCCACAATAGTGCCAAATTTTGACCAACTTGACAAAATATCGCCAAATTTGGCAACAAAAATAAGTTTCCATACATGAAGCCAACTTGGCAATAGCTGGTTAATTTGGCGAAATTTCCATTGGAAACTCATTAATCTTTCACAATCCATCTCACCACTATCTAATTTAAACTCTGTGCATTGAAGCATTTTTTTTTTTTTTCAAAATCTATGGGTCAAAATTTAAAGTGTAATATACGAAAAATGTATGTCTTTACATCTTCATTCCAATAATACTAATAAAATAATCATTGCTAGATGGCACTGTGCTACCTGAGCTCCTAATTAGCCAATTTTAATGTGCTTTACATAGCTGGATACATAAATTAAATTCTCAGTACTTTTTCAGTATACAGGCCTTTGCGAAATATAGAAAACTGCCTTTACGAAGGATAATTTTTGGCAGCATATTTCCATATTTTAAAATGTATTATTTTCATCTATCACTGTAGAGCAAACGAGAATAACTGTTCATATTCTTGCACATGTGCTGTATATATCTTTATAACTCATTTTCTGTCATTTTTGATGGGTTATCTTTCTAGTTTTAAGATAAACTTTATCTGATAGCTCATTTTTTGTTCTATTTTGTGCTATAAAGAAAGACTGAAGTTATGCAATATTTAAGAACAAAGATGTGAATAGAAAAAGAAAATTCCTAGAGCAAAAACCCAGTAAAAAATCTCTTAAAATTTAATTTAAAAAAATCTAAATCAAATTTTGAAAAAAACTCTTCAAAGGGCTTTGGGTGGCTGAGAGGTTTTGCTCTCGAAGCTGGTAGACGGGAGGTGCTAGGTTTGAACCCAATTGTGCCCCTTTGCCTAACCATTTCGGAGTTTCGTGGTTTTCTTCGAAACCTTGGAATTCCATGAGTAAATACAAGTTAGGTTCCCTTAGAAAGACACCCACGGAGGGCACTCCCCCTAGGGCCTATATCCTTCGAATTGATAATCGGCCGTAAAAAAAAAAAAATCAACCCAACTCAAAGGGCTTAGGGGTGCGCTTTGGAGTACCTTCATGCCCAATGTCTTAGCACTGGCCTTATCCATCACAACGTGAATAACTATATAGACCACTGAGCTTCATATATAACAGGAGTTCTCAGTCAGCTTTTAGAAGCTTGCAAGGCAAAGGTGAAAAATATTATGTGTTGTCAATGTTATATAGTTGAAAAATAGTCAACGTTATTAATGTTAGATAGTAGTTTTCTCATTTACTATTATCTTAGTTTATGCTTCTCTAATTAAGCTATACTTATTAAATTAATAAATAATTCTCTAATAATGTAAGGGAATGTGACAAACAGCATTTTTTGCCATAAATGCGAACTAAAATTATCATCACTGTATCCTTCCGCACTGACTGCTTGAAATCATGTCAGGAAGTAAGAAGACAGATTTCCTATTATATAATATAGCTCAGTGACACAGACAGACTCACAAACTCTTTGTTTTATTAATATAGATTACTAATACGCAGTTTTATTAGAGTCTTAAAATGAAGCTTTATTTCATAAAGTAATGTTATTATTAATATGCCACATTCTATGTTTCTCTTTGATGCTGTATCATCTTATAATTGATTATTGCTTTGTTTTTTTATTCATGAAAATAGGATTTATAAAATCTTTATTTCTTCAGAAATTAGAAAGTATTTATGCTGTTTCAAATTTGTTCCACTTAATTCTTATACAGTAGAAGACCTTTATAACGCAAACCTAAAAATGCAAGGTTGTGCGTTATATAGAATTTTGTGTTAAATAGACCACATTTCACTCATCATTAAATTTTTCTTGTAAACATGGCCAAATATGTCTGAAACATATCAAAATACATTAGAGTATCTTTATACTGTAGTCCTTGTTACCAGGAATTATCCAGATAATAATTTTTTACATCATATAGATTCCACACATTGTTCAATTTACTTTATAAACATGGTCCAAATATAACTGGAACAAATCATTCATTATATTACTCATTTTCAAAAATGTTTATTGCAATAATAGCAATTTTTTTCATTAAAATGTCCTGAATTAAGGACAGAAAATTGAACTAATGTATAAAATTTAGTTCTCTACAAAGTAACAATTTTTTACTATATAAGAATATAGGTGCATCTTAACTGCAAAATTCATTGTTTGCATCTGAGAAGTTGTGCGCTATATGGAGAATTGCGTTATAAAGATCTTCTACTGTATATATATTTACTTATTAATATAGATTGCTGCAATAATGATAGCAGGTAAAACTTACGTATGAGCTGTTGATTTTGAAAGTGGGCCAAATCCATTTTTCTTGCTGCTAGATATTGAGTGATTTGCATTTGAACGGGTTTTAAAATATTCTTTAAAATATTTTATGTATGTTTTTAAACCCACCAGACTTATTTTATATATTTTTTGGTCTTATTTCATGTAAATTTAATATGCAATAATGGTTATCTGTGTTAAGTTTAATAAAAATTATGGTTTTAGTATGTGTTAGAGTCCTGCACAGGTCGGATTGTACCCAACCTGAACCCAAAAATTCTCTTTGAAATCAACCTGTTACCAGACAAAAAAAAAAAAAAAAAAAAAAATTATGGACCCACAATTTGACATATTTAAGCCCGAACCCAAAATGAAAGTAAATCATGTTTTAATGCAATTATGAAAAGTGATTTACAATTATATGTCTAATACCAATTTTATCTTTTATATATATATATATATATATATTAAAAAAAAAAAAAACCCACACATCTATGTTCTTTAACATTCCAATATTGTAAAACCTCTGAATAGTGGACACCTCAAGATCATTGAATAGAGTCCTGCTTTAGGTGGGACTATTTTTCTTATTTCTGGTTGGGATGACTAATTTTCTTTCTGCTGGTCGGGTTCACTGCAGAATAATTCATGCAAGTCAGATTTAGGTATTTTGCAGGCCAGGTTGTCAGGATTTTCCCAAGGAGTTTGAGCAGAACTATGTTTCAGATGAAAATAAATATATATTTGACTATGGATGAGTATATATATTCATTTACTGCTTCAGAAATAAAATGCATATAAGAAATTTGATCATAGATTATTCTTTCTTTATGATACAGTTAGGAATTACTTTTTCCTCTCTCGGAATATGAAAAAGTATTACCAAAATTTCATTTTTGATAAACACAAAACAAAAATACATTAAAACCTGCCTAAAGCAACCACATTCCATTCCAATAAAAATTGGTTGCTCTGAGAGGTGGTCTCTTAATGGAGGTCATGTTTAAATCTAGATTTTAATTGTTGAAAAAAGGTAACAATTAATGATAATAAAATTTATTTTTCACATTAGGAAAAATATAAAAATTTAAGTATTAAAAGGGAAGTTAATTACACAAGTTAATTACTGCAGAGTTTAAAAAGTGAATACATTGACGTTTGCTTTAATTTTACGGTTTTATCTTTTAAAACTTTTATTTCCTTTCAAAGTTCAGTAAATAAATGCAATTTTTTTTTGGATGGGAACAAATAATAACGATTTCATTAATTTATCTATTTCTCTGAGAGTTTCTTTGTGAGCAGGGGAGTTTATTCACCATCACTCTTAATGTTAAAATGTCTTAATGTTAAATTCATTGCCTAAAAAGGCACAAAAGTGGTTTAAACACTTAAAAGTAAGCGGAATAAAAAAAAAAATCTAAACTTTGTTTAGAAGTTTGATAAATAATGCGATCTCCAGAATTATTTTTCTAATAAAACTTTCTTCAAGTGACCAGGAAAAAATGGAATTTTCTTCAAAGAAATTGGTCGCTCATGGAGGGAGTTCATCTGGGATGGTCTCTGAATGGAGGTAAAATTAGTATTGAGCCTATGGGAATAAATTTTGTTCCATGAAAAAATGGTCATTCAGGGAGGTGGTCGCACAGGGAGGTTTCGCTGTAGATGTATTTATGATAGTTTATCTAGGGTGTCAACGATTTTAATCAGTTGATTTAAATCAGCGATTAAAATCATGATTTTAATCAACCCATTTTTTAAAAAATATCATTGATTTAAATCAAAAATTTTCTAAATGTTTAAAACGTTAAAAAAAGTATTAAAATCTAACATAAACATAATTTGAAAGTTTCTACAGGTATTTTGACTTATGAATAAACAAAAAAAGAACTTTAAATAATTGTTTCTAAGCTTAATTCATGAGTATTGCAAAAAATTAAAAACAGTTGAGTTTATAAAAAGCATTGCTTTTAAGTTTTTATCGAAATTAAAGCAATTTCATTTTAAAATGATATTTAAATCTAATATAATTTGCAATGTCATAAATTCCTTTAGATAATCAATTTATGCATTATTTTAAATAAAATTACACATAGCAAGTGTAATACATTTCTACAAGTAAAAGAATAAATAGTAATTAGTAGCAATCTCAAGTTAAAGAAGAATGAAAGAATGACATCTTTTCAAAGCTAAATTGTAAATGAATGCATAAGAGAAAAAGAAATAATTGGTATAAAAATGCTAAGCTCAGCAAGAGCTTCTTCGGTATAGGTTGAATAAATGTTTTTAACTTTGTAACTCATATATACTAAATAAAAAATAATAATTAGGAATTGAAAAGGCAGCAAAATTTTTCTTAAAAAAAAAAAAAAAAAAAAAAAAAAAAAAGAACCACTGAAAGCTAATAATCCACACTGAGAGGTAATAATGCTATTACTTAAATATTTTGAGGATTTCAGATATAAGTGGCTAACTTAGATTTATCCTATATGAATGGGTTTAACTCATTTTCATAATTCTTTTGGTTATAATATACATACATGTGTGTAAGTTTAGATTTTGGTGGTTTACAGTAATTTTCCTAAATACAAATGCAAAATGAGCTGGAAATAATATTTGTTTGTTTTGTTATTTGTGTTACTAACTAATGAAATTACTTATTTGCAGTTTTTATTAATCCTATATTAGACTATTATTAGACTATACTATTTCTTCTAGGACTTTTTTTAATGGTGCCGCACCCTGCCCCTTTTGAAATTGGCAAAATGCATCGTGCTTTTAAAAAAATAGTTGGAATTCACCTGTAGTTGTAGCCAGAGATTTCTTGTAAAAAACTTCCCCATTCAACAGTATTTCTAAATTCATGTGGCCAAGATCTTGCAAAAATATAGAACTTTATTTCTTTAGAAAATACAGGATATTATTAAAATGTATTATTTAATTGTATTTTTCAATTTGTTATTCCTAAAATTATTAAAAATTAAAGACACTTTATTTATCATACTAAAAATTATTCTTTTTTTTTTTTTTTTTTCTTATATCACTACTTATACACATTACTAATATATTTCCTCATGAAATAGTACCCTTTTTTTGGAACTAGCATCCTGTCCCTTTTTCTTTCTAAAATGAATACTACATTATTATCATTTTAACAATTAAGGCTTAAAAATGCATAATATGTTCCTAATTAGAGAGTTAATTGTTTAATAATTATTAATTTGAAGTAGTGTTAACTATTTAATATAAAATGCAGTTAATAATTTTAATAAATGTTAAATATCATTAGTATTTATAAAGTTTTACATAATTATTACAATATTAATGTATATAACATTATTATATGATACTAATTAATGAAACTACTAATTTGCAGTTTTTATAATTTCTGTAATTACTAACTAATAATTATAATTTTATTAATTAAAGTGTAAAAACATAGATTATGTTAGCAATTAGTGGTTTAATTGTTTTGGAAACCTAAAACTCTTGGTAGCTATTCAGTATTTGAACGCTGTGAAAAAAAAATCATAAAAATCCGATTTAAATAAAAAAAAATCTGATTTTTTTGATTTTTAAAAAAAAATCATGATTTTTTTACACCCTAGTTTATGCACGCATACACATGTTATGAGTGTGTAGATTGGAATATGCCCATTATTCAGAAGTAAAAGGATGCAAATATATAAGTTTGTAATGAATGGAAAAAAACGTTTGCTAAATAGAGGTATCTGCTATTTGAGAGTGCATATTATGGTGGTTGTATTGTATATAGATTTTTAATAGAGTCAAAACACTGTATTAAAAACTAGTGTCTTTGTAAAGTTTATAGATTTTTAACTTGAAAAAATATCTTGGGCATTCTTTTAAAAAATAGGGTCAACCCAAACCTGATCTACAAGAGTCAAAACTCAACCTGAACCCAAAACAATGCAAGTCAACCCGATTCACAGCAAAAACTGTAGAAGTCAACTCGACCCAAATCCAGTGAGCAATGAAAAAATATAGTGACAACTCAACCTGACTGAACTGCGGGTTAATAGTTGCTGGTCAAAGTGGGTAATATGACCCAATGCAGCACTCTACTAATGCGCCAAAGAGCTTGCCACATTTTTAAAAGCAATGATTTTTTTTAAAAACATAGATTTTATTGAATGGGATTTAATTATTATAACAAAAAATTGAATATTTTATTTATGCTTTTTTTATTTATTTATTTCATTTAAATGTTTCATTTTTTAGAAAAGTTACATTAAAAAAATTATTTTTTTTTTTTAAAGTAACAAATATTTATTAATAAGTTGTATGCATGTAATTAATTATAAATTATGATAAAATTATGTTTTACGAATCTTGCCAGATCACCAAAGTTGTAGTAGAACTGCTAAATTTTGGTTGTACCTGTTAATATTATGCAACATAAAAATAATTTAATTCAAAATGGGCTTGCCTCACTTTGAAAATCAATGCATTTAAAATAGTGTTGACCCAATAAATTACTAGTAACAAATTTATACTGATATTAAAAGATATTTATTGTGAAGGGATTAAAGACATAAATTTTATGTTAATTTGTAATAAAATTTAGCTTTTTTTTTTTTTTTTTTTTTTTTCAAAAGTGGAGTTTTTCCACTTTCAAATTCAATAGCTCATATATGTTATTGAATAAATTTTAATTAATGTCCGAGGCTAATTAATAAAAATTACTAATACACATTTTAAACTGTTCCTCAATATGAAGTGTTATTTCATAAAATAATGTTAATTTGCTTAATGCTTTATTTTATTTTCATATTATATTGGCTAATTAAGTTTTAAATATTTATTGCATTATTTTTGCATATTGTGGTTTAATTAGCAGAAACTTGTGTAACATGTTTTCCTTATACAAAATGCAATGATACAAGGGTTACAAAAATGAAAAAGCAGTTTTGTTAGTTTTGAAAAGAAATTTGCAACATTTTTAATTATAATACCCCATTTTCTCATTTTAGGCAATAAGGGGGAATTTTTTAATTTTGTTCGAAAACTATTGCTCAACTCAAAATGTGTTTAATTTGTTCTAAAGTTGACATTATGTTATGTGCTTGCTTTAATTGACATGGTATGTCATTACAAGTTTATAGAATTACTTTTTATTACATCAATGACACAGAGTTGGCTTTTAGGTCCCAGGACACATCAAATTGTTGTGTCCCTCCTTAGTGGCTTCCTAGAGTTTTTTGTACTACAGTATTTTATGGCACGGTTGTTTTTGACACACCTAAAAATTTTGCATTCTGAGCAGTCATTCTCCTAGATTTCTCCATGCTATGCCACTGTATTATCTTTCTTTCAGAATATTTATTTTATGATTGATTTGTTTGTATGAAACCAAAGCTAAATATTAGTTTATCATTATTTCCTTTAATGAATTTTAAAATTGTTTTATTTCTATTTATCTATATTTTTTAATAAACTTGTAATTAAATACAGATGAATAAAATCTAAGAAAATTAAAGGAAATATTTTAGTTTTAAAGAAAAAAGCTTTAAAGGTTATTATTAAATTTTGTGGTATGGTAGTTTCTTGCAAGTATTTGTTTGGAATGCTATACATTTTCTGTACTAAAGCAAATTTTTACCAGAAAAAGCATTGTTTTCTGAAATTTGTGTCTTTTAGTTTACAAAACTGATATTTAGCGGTAAAAAGGCTCAAAATAACTGCAACAGTAAACAGGGAGGAGGGAGGGGGAATATGCATCCGAAGATTGCATAATTTTTCTGCTAAAATATTCATATTTAGCTGTAAAAATCACTGTTATACACATAACTATTTATTTCTTTTTTGACATTGAAACTCTCTGCGAAATGCCTAAATCCGACTATATGTAATTCAAATCAATACTCGATAATTAGCTAAAAGATTTGTATATAGTATTAAAATTTTAGAGCTATTCTAAAAATTTAAGTATATTTTTTAAATCAAAATATGCATAATGTTGATCCTGCAGAAAAAAAAACTTAACCGTAACCTTATTGTAACCTAACTGTAATGTAACTGCAATGTAACCATAACCTACCCATACCTTTTATATAACCTAACTCTAATCTAAGTGTAACTTAACCCTAATCGCAACCTAACTGTATCCTAATCATGCACATGCTGCAAGGTATTTTAGTTCCACTTTTCACTGCCAGGGGGCACAATATCTTTTATACGAACATCTAACACAGGTCATGTGCCTATAGTACCTGTAAATTATTTCCATATATTTCTGTATGTTTTATTTGGGTCAGTTTTCATTTCAAATAAATTTAAATTTATGCTGAAAAATTTGTTTTCATACATGGCACTTAATTTTCCCTTTAAAATGTGCCTTCCTTGACAATTTCTTATTTAATGTTAATTATGTGTACGTTAATATTATTCTCTCTTTCTTTATTTTTGTGGGAAAGGATTTCATTTTTTCTTTTTAAATGTTTTATAACATGAAAAGTATGGAAATCTTTTAGAGGGAATCAATACAGTCAAATTAGTTAGGGGCTTTATTATTATTATTTTTTTTTTTTTTTGGAGCTTAAGTTCGGCAGTTTGAAATCAGATTCCAAACTTTTTTTGCATCATCAGAGCCCGATACCAAAAGTATGCAGCAGGAAACTGTCGATAACATTTAAATATTGTTTCAAGATTAATTTCCTGATTTACAAATCTCTTCTCACATTGAAACAGTTATTAACACCTTTGAGACAAGCGTCTTTTACAGAATTATTATTTTTTATCACCTGTTTTTCAAAACAGAAATTTTTGCCTAATTGAATCGGGAAAATGCTCGGATTAAATAAGGCAAAATTTACAATAAAAATTTACTGGTGAGAATAATCACGGATTCTGAGCACCTTACGCGGTATACCGGTCGCCCGTCCCCAAGGGGTTAATACTAATTAATACTCTCCCATGATGACACTTCTTGATTTTCATGTACCTGAAAATTTGTTTAAAAAAAAAAAATTATGTATTATCAACCACTGGCGGGAATGTGAAAAAATCCCTGTTCTTTTCAAATGTATCATTGTACAATTATGGCAGAAAAACATGAGTTTGTTTTTCAGTCAATGTGGAAAAGGACTTCAAGCAAAAAAGAAGAAAAAAAAAAGATAAGTGATATTTCACAACATCTTCATGTTACTAACACTTCTCCTTATATCCCACCAATAACAATCCAATTCCTTTTCAAAATGATTTTTAGAGGGTTGCAATCCCCGTGTCAGAAACGCGGTAGCAGTGTCGCAGAAAGGGAACGGTCCCTTGCAGAAAACTTTCATCTTCGAGCCGCTAAACAAAGCTTATAGAAATATTATTTTTTAGGATTCTTTTTATTAAAAGTAAAAAATATTAAAGTATCTAAAGTTCCATTAGAAGTTTCTAGGAGACTAATTTTTTTATACAACTAAATACCTCTTTATTTAGTTATGTAATTATCTTTTGAAACATAATAACATATGTTTTTGAAAAATTGGCTTTAAATTAACTTGGTGAAAAGAGATAAGTTTAGTATTTTTATTTATACCACGAATATTAATGAGCTTATCCTCGACCCCAGTAGCAGAAACTGTCCAGCATGGCAGCGGGTGCTGCAGATTAATCCACTAGCTTAGAAAAGAGCTGAAATTTACTTTTAAGTCTCTAGATTTATGGTATTTGTTTCATAGTTTCATTATATTTTCTTTATAAAGGCAATTTTTTCTTATTTTATGGGATATTGTTGTTTTAGTAGGCTTAGTCTAGCACTATTGGGTCGCAGATAAATTTTAGTACGCTGCAGACTGGCACAGAAAATTCTGCTTCTGGGTCCTCAACATCTATTTAAGAAATATAGATATGTATAGATATGTACCCCAACTTACACCACCCTGGGCCTCACCAGTGGCCGAGAGGTTCTGCTCTTGAAGCTGGTAGACGGGAGATGCTGGGTTCGAACCCAATCGCGCCCGTCGGCCTAATCGTTTGGAGTTTTCGTGGTTTTCTTCGAGCCATGGATTTCCATGCGTAAATACTGGTTAGGTTCCCTTAGAAAAACCCCCACGAAGGGCACCCCCAATTTAGAGATTTGTCTGTAATTTAGAGATAAAAATATACAAATATATAGATGTTGGTAGTTGAAAACGTGTCTGCTATTCAGGCATGTCCCTTATGGGGGCTTTACTGTAATTTAATTAATAATGCTTTATATTTTCCTTAGAATAAACATTACACCAGCATGCCATGGCTTACTTGTTAAAAATTGCTATTAATCAAGTAAAAAATATATCTTTAGTTCTTAAACTAATTAGTTCTAATATAGCACTTTAGCTCTACTATAACTTTTAAACTTCATTGATTATTCTATATCGTATAATAATTGCAGCACAGTAGAACCTGAATATCAGAAATTCTGTTATCCCTGCTAATCTGAATTCTGTTTAATCTGAACCGATTTTATTTTCGAAAATTATACTCAAGAGATTAACTGAAAATATTGAATTATTGTACTAAAAACCAAAAATAATTTCTGAACTTTTTGCTATGAAATTTTCCGGATTATAGGATGAATGCTGGGGAAAATGTATAGAACTTAGAATTAAATTAAAATGGCAGTAAAGCATATTTTTTATTCTTTAAACAGCCTGAATAGAAAAAAATAATTCAGTAATGTAAAAGTACAACATATGTACATTAATATAAAATGAAAACATGCACTGTACGCCTGCTTGTGGAAGCCACCTTAAAAAGATCTCGAATATCAGTTTGTTTACCAGTCACTATAAAATAATTTTTTAAAATGCAAAAAGCATTTAATTCAGATGATAAAAATTTATTTTTCTTTTCAACAGCTTGATTTCGAAAATTGTCTACAGAAATGTTTTTTCTCCCCCCCCCCCCCCCCCCCCTCATTGATGTAGTGATTGAGTTATTTATAGATTTATGATTTTTTACCTTTTGTAATGAGTTGTTACATAATTTCTTTTTCTGAAGTTCCATTGGATTATGATAAACATAAAGAGTGATTAAATAAGCAATACTTTTTTTTTCTGAAAGTTGTGCCAGATTATCCAGCATGCTGGACCTTAGGATGCAGGTTTCGAGGATGTTTACTGTACTACTCAGTACTTTAGTGGGTTATGTTAGTTTTTCTGGGAAAGGGGAAGAGATATGTGATGTTGAATATAACATATCATCACATATCATTATTTATCTTCTTTTTAAAATTAAATTCCCCATTTTAAAATTTTAATTTCTCCTTTCATAATTATAAATTGAATCAAAATTTCCTTTCCTTTCTAAAAAGAATATATCTATTTCTTCTTCTCTTGCACTTTACTTTTCAGTTACTTAACTTTCCCAAGTTCACTCAAAACCGTTAATAAAATAAATCAAAAACAAATCTGTTTCTCATCCTGAAATCATTAACTGTTCGAGCATATTTTCCTTCGGTTAACGAAAATATAAAAAAAGATATTCTTTGACCATATATTCCAATTGTAGCAGTTATTTATATACTCGGTGTTAATTTTCAGTTTGATAGTCAATACAACTGTCTTTTCAGCCGCAAATATTATACTCTGTTTATATTAAAATCGGCACCCTGCATCTCCGATGCTGCTTCTAAATGCATATTTCCCATCATTTAGCTTTGGCATTCGTATTTGTAAGTTGAAATGTTAAAACGCCAATCAACGGTCCTTTTGGCCACTTTTTAATTCAAAGTTCCATTGAGTGATATATCTTTGGTGTTATAATGGTCCAGGGTACCAAGATTTTGGCTCGACACATTGGCAACGATTTCTGACAAATTAATCATTCCTTCTCTATACATCGTACTGTCAACAGCTAACTGAAAGGGTCCCTCTCTGGCATTTGCATATTTCATGTCCATATCCAATAAACTCATCCTGTCTTCAAATTTGCAGAGTTATTATTTTGTGCCTGTCTTTAATTATTCAAGGACTCATGAACATGGATTTCCAAAAAGGTGATTATCTTAAAAATGCAATAGTTGTTTAAAATATTTTTCGCTACAGATCATGGTCTACAGCACAAAACTGTTTAAAGATTGCTTTTTATTTTTTAATAGCAGTTGAAAAGTTGCTGTATACTGCTTGTATTGAAATTTATTTTGCGTTATTAAATTACAGAATACTATTTTTTTTTAATGTACTTTTCCCTTTATAGAACTTTAAAATTTTCCTTATCTGTTTAAAATTTCTTTTCAAACAAAACTAATTTTATTTTATTGAACCTCCATCTATTTATATAAAATCCAAGTCTCTGTGTGTCCTTCACTATTCCGGTAGGACCGCCTCATTGAAATGAGTAATTGTTGAAAAATATTAATGCAGGGTTACCACAGTAGCGCCAAATGTTAGCCAACTTGGCGATATCTGGCTAATTTGGCGAAATTCCCATTTAAAACCTTTAATCTTTCATAATGGAGGTCACCGAAATTTAATTTAAACTCCACTCTTTTAAAGATATATTTTCGAAATCTATGGGTGAGAATTTAAAGTACATCTTTACATCTTCCTCCCGATGCTACTAATAAAATAACCGCCAATAGACAAAGGTGTACTGTGTGAGCTCCTAACTGCGCGCTTTTAATGTTCTTTAGGTACTTTTCCAGTATAGATGCCTTGGCGAAAAAGGAAATTTGGTAACATATTTTCCGGGAACCTATTCACTGTTTCATTTTATATACACACGCATTTTTTTCGATATTTATACGATTTATTTAACATAAAAAAGCCGTTTCTCTAATTTTATACAGAAACAGATGTAATTTGTACATAAGAACATCAATAATATACATATAAAACAAACAAAAACGCTCATCAAATTTGTTTTCATAGCTGTTTATATGATTTGACAACAAATCTCGATATTTTTCCGTTATACGGACCCCATGCCAAAATGTATGCTAATGCGCCAATTATTTCAAAATGCTAAAAGATATTTGTAATTTTATACCAGCAGTTTAATATGAGTTTTATTTTAGTGCTTTATTTTATAGCAGTTATTTGTTCACTTATTTTAAGTATATATTTGTGATTTGATGAAATAGTTCGTAAAAGTCTGGAATTTTCAAATGTTATATTTTTTAAATGCTCACTTTAGTATCGACAATGGTTTTTCTTTTATTTTTCAAATGCTTCAATTCACGATTTTGCGCCAACTATTATGCTTGGCGACAATGGTATCCGCATAACGGAAAAGTACCCAAATCTCACTTTCTGATGCCCAAATTACACCAAGCTTTTTTAAAAAAATGCCAAAGCCCCTACAGTGGAAAAGTACCAAACTGTCTATTATTTTGCGCTATCCGTGTTATAGTTTGTACTATATGCAAGGGGAGTGGAGCGAAGAGTTTAAACATTAAATATTAAAGTTTCGGCACAGATGTCATATACGCCCCATATTGGCGCGATTTTTTTCTGACGCCAATGTCATATACACAACGGGTACTTAACTGGCGCCAAAGTGTCGTAATTTTGCTTGATATGGTAATCCGGATATTGTTGTTTATGCTGTTGATGTTTTCGCCAAATTGGCGTCGGAAAAAAAGCGCGCCAATATATGATAACGTATATGACAACTGTGCCAAAGTTTCTATAAAGCAGTATAAGACTAAAAAATTAAGAATAAAATAAATGCAAAATAAGACTAAAGAAGAAAGAAAAATCATACGTTAAGCATAAAATATGAAACACTTTCCAACACATCCTGAATGATTTAACAAAACTTCGTTATTTAGGGAAATAAGGTAAATAAGATAACGTTACTTCTTAGATATCCCGTCGACCAATTTCGCCAAATTATATAAATCGCCAAATCAATAGTAAAACATTGACAAAAATACAAATAAAACGTCGAATTAATGGTTTTATTGGCCATTATTGGCATTTAATCTTACAATTAATTAATTAATGGCAACCATTATTGACAATTAATCTTACAATTTGGCGACAGTAATTTGGTCGACGGGATAACTAAGAAGTACCAAGATAACTAAGTAAACATTTTAGAAAACGCATAAAAAATTAAAAATTGATTTCAGCAGTTACCGTCGATAGCCAATAGTACCGTTATTACATGCCACTATTTAGCTAAAATTTAATTTAAACTACTCTTAAAACTACTGAAATCACATTTCCAGATATTATCATCCATAGACGGTTATGTATCCAATTCTTTGCGTGACCATGTATATCATTTTATCTATATTCTATAAACATTTCTTAGGAAACTAAATGCAGTTCAGCGTAAAAATGCATAACTCCTTTAAAAACCACCTTTAAGCAATTGGTACAGATGTCATATTCGCCCCATATTGGCGCGATTTTTTTCTGTCACCAATATCATATAGGCAACAAGTACTTAACTTGTGCCAAAGTGTCGTTATTTTGCTTAATGTGGTAACCCGGATTATGTTGTTTATGCTGTTGATGTTTTCGCCAAATTGGCAACCGAAAAAAATCGCGCCAATATGGGGCGAATATGACATCTGTTCCATGCAATTTACTCTCATACTCAGCAATCCTTATGATTTCTTTTGTTTAGCCCTGCATATGAACTGAAGCATTTATACACACAGTATAGTATGCATAAATGCAGTGAAACATAAAAGCGCATATCATAATTACAAATGCATTTCTAGCAATCATTGCTTATGTACAATACTTCGGAGAAAAGTTTCTTGGCGAGAAAGAAGTTTGCCAACGTATTTTCTGGCAACCTATTTACTGTTTCATACTCACAAGCAATTTTTTCCATATGTATACAATTTCTCACAGATGTCATAGATGTCATATTGGCGCGATTTTTTTCCGACGCCAATTTGGCGAAAACATGAACAGCATAAACAACATTCGGGTTACCATTACAAGCAAAATAACGACACTTTGGCGCCAGTTAAGTACCCGGTGCGTATATGACATCAGTGTCAAAAAAAATCGCGCCACTATGGGCGTATATGACATCTGTGCCGACAATTTAATATAAAAAAAAGCTATTTACCCATTTTTATAAAGAAACAGAAGTAATTTTTGCACAGATGTCATATACGCATGGGGGTTGGCGTGATTTTTCTATGACGCCCATTTGGCAGAAATCTTGCTTTCGAATGCCAGTTACTTATATATTTTTCAATTATTTGCTATCATTTTGAAAAGGAAATAACTAAAAATAAATAAAAGTTTGAATAATAACTAAGAACAAAGCAGTTTATATAATTAAAAAACAGAAAATAAAAGTAAATAAACAATTTATTAATAAATAAAAAACAATAGCCGGATTACAATAGCAGGCAAAATAACACCATTATGGCGCCAGGTATGTATCCCGGTTCATATCTGAAATCTGTGCCGTAATTTGTATATAAAAAAAATTATATATATTTAGAAACGATTTTTTTTTATGTATATAAGTGCATATACAAACAAAGATAAAAGTTCATTAGATTTGTTTTCATAGCTGTTTATATATTTTCGCAACATATCTCACTTTCTGATGCCCGAATCGCGCCAAGCTTTTTTTTAAAAATGCGCTATAATGGAAATGTACTTAAATAAATAATTAACAGAAATAACAAATTATACAAACTAAAACTTTTTATTTCGAGATCAAAGCATTGTTTTTAATTTCGATTAAAAATACATATATCCTTGGATAACTTCAATTGAAATTAGGTTCACAACTTAATATCTCATTCCATAAACCTAAACAAACACAAGTGATCCATTCATCGTGAAACGTCAAAATTATTAAATCATTGAGGTAATCATTCACAAAGTAAGTTCTCCAACAATCAATGGGCAATATTCTAATGACGTCATAGTAGGTAAAATGGTGGCGGTATCGTTTGTTTATGGTTTGTAATCACAAAGATTTAATTTTGCAATATCTCTTAGTTACATTATTTTATTGCCATATTTATGAGCTCAGAACAAAAGCCTATTTTTTCCTTATTTAGTTATTAAAGACGGGAAAAAATCATAAATGCATGATTTAAAAATTTTAAATAATTTTCTTTCTTAATACTAAAAAATAACATCGGGAAGTAACAGTGGGTTTAAGTTAAATAAGTTTAACTGTTTAATTCTGTTGTAATATTCAAAATAACTGTGTTTATTAGATTTCAGTACTCAACATCAGGGCCCGATTAAACTTTGAAGTTAGAGGAATTACAATGTCATTTCAGGACCTTTCTTTTGGAGAAGCTTTTCTAAATTCCATATATACATGGGAAATGTTCAGTGTTAGAAATATTATTCCTAGGACTGACATAACACGAGAACGGCCTGCAATTTTACACAAGTTTTTGAAAGCTACTTTATATCAGAAATTTTACTAAAAACTGGTTACTTTTTTGTTATAGTGGCCCACACTATTAGGATTATGACAAGTTGCAGCCAATTTCGCCAACGTCGTAACCAAGATCGTGAAGCACACACATATAATACCATATAATACCATTTCATGAAATCGTATACGATAGTTTGATAGTTTATAACCTTACTTCAAGTGTGTTATTTATTTATTTTTAAGGCTCAACAATCTAAATTGTCCAATATATGAATTTAAAAATATGTAAACAAAGATTGAATAGACATGACCGCAAAAAGCCTCAAATCTGCATAACACTTGGAACCAAACTGTGCAGATTAGTGATCTTCTACTGTACACAGTTTTTCATAAATGTGTTTCGTTCTTAAAATGTGTTATTTTCATCTATCACTGCGGAACAAGCGAGAAAACTCATATTCTTGCATATCAGTTGTATATATCTTTATATCTAAATTTCCATCATTTTTGACGGGCTATCTTTCTAATTTATATGTAATGATCAAAATGACCATTAATATTTTTTATTGTATATCCCATGGTTTGTGGACATAAAAGTCTTTAAAATTATTTATTAATTATTAAAAACATTTTTCATAAGAATCATGCCATATTATTCTTTTAGAATTTTTATAGGATAATGTTTACTTAAAAAATATCAGTATTTTTTGAAGAAATTAAGTTGATCTAGGCTGAACAACTTTTAGCTTTTGTAACAGGCCTTGTCAGACCAAGATAGTTTTTTCCCCATGAATGAAAATTTCAGCATTCTGTTTTTCACTCAATGTAATTTTGTTTTCTTTTTTTTATTTTAGAATCCGGAGAAAGACATACGAGAGGTTATGGTCTTTTGTTGGACATCTAGGACAGTCATTAAAAGAAATACTAGATTTAGATCAGTTAGCACCTGTTTTATCTGAACCCCATTTTGAATCTCTTGATCGTAGATTAAAAACTATACTTGCAACTATCGAAGTTTGTTTAGATGAAAATGGAGAAGAAAAAGTCCTAGTAGAAATTTTATAGCCATTCCATAATCTATGTTTTAAAAATTAAGATTTTATCTCAGCCTGTTTTACACATCTGCCATTGTTGACTTTCTGTTAATGTGTCTCATACATTTTCATTAATTGCCAAATATTTCTTTGTAAGAAATCTAAATGTATTTTACAAATTTTGTAGTTGTTATTATTTATTTTTGTAATAAATTGTTTTTATTGTCTGTTTTATAATTATTGTTGCTTTTTTTTTTTTTTTTTGTATTAAAAAGTAGTATGATTTAAAAAAATATTGTTCTCAGTTAGGAGATACATATGTAGTTTAAAGCTTCTCTGGAATGTTCTATCATATATAAAATAACAGAGAATATTAAATATTTTAAACTGCAGTTTTACAATAGTTTCACAAAATATTTATAATAGTTTTGCGCAGCGAATTTATTCTAATATTCAAATATAACGTAGCAGGTCTTTTAATGAATGTACTAAATCATTAGGGGTTTAAGCAATAGTTTGAGATATCTTTAAACAGTATTTTTATGTAATTTTCATTTGATCTGACCATTTTGATCGTAAGTCATCATATACAGGGTGAATCATAATAACCTTTCAATAATTTGCAGGGAAGTCTGAATTCAAAATCAAGCAATAATAACATAGGATATAGAGATGAAATGATTGTTAATTTGGCCTGATATTGGACATTAGATATCTGGCCGCAGTATTTTTCAATCTTTTACTTTTTTTAAAAAAATTAATCGTGGGTTTAAATTATCTAGCACTATATATATTATTTTGTGTCTTATTTTAAATTTTCTATTAACAATTATTTTTATGATTATTTCAGTTTCACTATGAATATTATAATTACATCATTTTTACCCCATTAGTTATATCAGAATTTGTGTTCTGATAACTGATTTTTTTTTTTTTTTAAGTTGCTGCTAACTCTAACTTAATAAATTAAAAACAAAATTAGTAATATAATAACAAATTAATATATTAGTTCATAAATAATAGATTATTTTTATGAAAAAAATTTAAAACTGAATAGATTTGTAGCAGAATGTTTCATGTGATATTTTATCTTCCTTTTATTTAAAATATTTACATTAAAATCACAGTCAATACATTAAACACAGGGATGCCGCGTACGCGCTATAGCGCGTAAATTACGCGAAAAATCGGAGACGGGACGCAAAAAAATAGCTCTTACGCGTCCCGTGGGACGCGTAATTTCGGCAAAAAAATCGCGGAAAAAAAGCCGATTTTCGTCAAAGAATCGCGAAAAAAGCGCAAATCTCATCAAAATATCACGCAAAAACAGCGATTTTCGTAAAAGGGCCGCGAAAAAATAGTGTACTTCGTCAAAGGATCGCGAAAAAAAAAGCGAATTTCGTCAAAAAATCGCGGAAATAAGTGCAAATTTCATCAAAATATTGCGAAAAAACGCGATTTTCGTAAAAGGGCCGCGACAAATTAGCGTATTTCGTTAAAAGATTGCGAACGAATAGCGAATTTCGTCAAAAAATCTCGGGAAAAAGCCGAATTTTGTTAAAGGATCGCGAAAAAAGCGCAAATCTCATCAAAATATCGCGCAAAATAGCGATTTTCGTAAAAGGGCCGCAAAAAAATAGCGTATTTCGTCAAAGGATCGCGGAAATAAGCTCAAATTTCATCAAAATATCGCGGAAATAAGCTCAAATTTCATCAAAATATAGCAAAAAAACGCGATTTTCGTAAAAGGGCCGCGACAAATTAGCGTATTTCGTTAAAAGATCGCGAAAAAATAGCGAATTTCGTCAAAAAATCGCGGAAAAAAGCCGAATTTTGTCAAAGGATCGCGAAAAATGCGCAAATTTCATCAAAATATCGCTGAAAAAAAGTCGATTTTCGTCAAACGATC
The DNA here is from genome assembly GCA_963932465.1 of Maratus speciosus. Classification (NCBI taxonomy): domain Eukaryota; kingdom Metazoa; phylum Arthropoda; class Arachnida; order Araneae; family Salticidae; genus Maratus; species Maratus speciosus. Next base: position 227,755,053 of record OZ010797.1, on the reverse strand, counting down.
GCGAAAAAATAGCGTATTTCGTCAAAGGATCCCCCAAAAATAGCGAATGTCGTCAAAAATAGCGTAAAAAACGATTTTCGTCAAAGGATCGCGAAAAAAACACAAATTTCATCAAAATATCGCGAAAAAACACCCGCTATTTTCGTATAAGAGCTGAGACAAAACAGTGTTTCGTCAAAAGATCACGAAAAAATAGCGAATTTCGTCAAAAAATCGCGGAATAAAGCCGAATTTTGTCAAAGTATCGCGGAAAAAAACACGATTTTCGTGACAGGTTCGCGAAAAAATAGCGAATTTCGACAAAAGGATCGCGAAAATAACACGAATTTCGTCAAAATAACGCGGAAGAAACGTGAATTTAGTCAAAGCACCAAAAAAGATGTGCAAACTAAACTTATAGGTAGAAAATTCATAAAATGGGATTTAATTTTTTTATGAGATTCTTAAAAATACAGAATGATTTCAGTGTACTTTGATAATGTATTCAGTAGGTGGACCAGTGAAAAATCCCCCCCCCCCTCCCCCTTCTTTTTACTGCATTGAAATGTCTCCCACCTTTAGAACATTTAGGATTTGATGTTTATTAATGATTCAGATGTAAATTTCCCTTCCAAGAAAAATATCTGATTACAACACAGATCTTTGCTGACAAATAATTCAATGGGAAGTATAATGAAAACACCCATTCATTCAACAAAAAGTACACCTTTACTTAACATAAGTACTCTTTTTTTCAGCAAAAATATCTTTTTTAATAAACCTGTCTTTGCCCCTTTTTAAAAGAAATGCGAACATTAGTGATACTTGTTAATGGAACTTGGTATCTTCTACTCTCAAATAAACATTATTTTACAGTTAAAATTGTATTTTGCATTTTCACTTTTAAAAAAGTAAAGAAAATTTCTCTTAATATTTTTAAAAATATCTTATTTGAGTGCAAATAATACTGGTTTTAATTCATTATTTAATTATTATTAAAACAATAACTAATGCATTTAATTTATCTTTTCCAAATAAACAAGTTTCATTTATTCCTTTAAAATATAAATTATTATTGATGAGGACCCGCTTTTGTAAAAAAGGGACCCAGATTTTTGGAAATCCTGGGTCCCGAGGACCCAGGTTTTTTTCAAGTACAGCGGCATCACTGAAACAATTAAAATTATTACAGAAAAACACTAAAAACATATTAAAATTGGGACATTTCGGATCATCACGATCCCTCCTCAGCCAACTATAAACGTTAAGTCAATACTATCAACAGTTACAAGAAAAACACAACAGAAAGTCATCAATTTCAGGTTACAGTTAAAATAAAATAGAAAACTCAGCCGGCACAGATGCAGCTTCGTTAATCGCTAAATCCTTGGTTTTAGTATGCCGCCTCTAAAAACACTCTCCCTGCGTAATTGTTGCAGCCGGATCGGATCACAAAAGCTTTATTAAAATCTGGAAAATGGTCGGTTGCAATAGTATGCTGAACGATCTTTGAATTCAAATTTCTACATCTAAATGCCTGTTTATGCTCTTTAAGCCGTATTTCAAGTACAGGCATTTCATAAACAGGCATTTAGATGTAGAAATTTGAATTTAAAGATCGTTCAGCATACTATTGCAACCCACCATTTTCCAGATTTTAATAAAGCTTTTGTGATCCAATCCGGCTGCAATAATTACGCAGGGAGAGTGTTTTTAGAGGCCTGGCATACTAAAACCAAGGATTTAGCGATTAATGAAGCTGCATCTGTGCCGGCTGAGTATTCTATTTTATTTTAACTGTAACCTGAAATTGATGACTTTCTGTTGTGTTTTTCTTGTAACTGTTGATAGTATTGACTTAACGTTTATAATTGGCTGAGGAGTGATTGTGATGATCCGAAACGTCTCAATTTTAATATGTTTTTACTGTTTTTATGTAATAATTTTAATTGTTTAATGTATAATCTGTGATTTTAATGTAAATAGTTTAAAGATGGAATTCAGCCGTAATATTTTTGCTTATATAATTCCTTTTATTTCTTTAACTTCATCCTATCTTTTGCTTTACTTTATAAGAACAAGCTTTGTGCTTTAAGACTTGTTCTGGAAACTTGTTCTGGATTGCTACCAATGTCGTGAAAGCAGGTTCTTCTTTGATGAGTCATTCTCCCATTTTGCCTTTTTAACTGTGTCCGTTGCTCATATATGTAAATACATATTGTATAATTTGTTATACAGGGTAAGTCAAAATGAATATAGCGATTACAAACAGCTGTAACTATTTAATGGAAAAGAATTTTTCAATAAGATTAATACAGAATGTAGACGGAACTTCAAAATTTCTTTACGTAAGGCGCAGGTGCAGTGAAGCAGAAGCCTATGCATGCACAATTTGAAACTTTGCAACGACAAGAAACCTGTTCATTGCAGCCATCTCATTAGTAAAAATGGCCAATTATGATGGTAAAAATGGTCGATTTTTTTCTATGGGGTTATGTGAAAGACAGGGTGCCTCCCATGCCCAAAACAATTGAAGAACTCAAAGTATGCATTTGTAATGTGCTTGCATCGGTGACTGAACAAATGCTTCAGAATGTATGTGAAATGGACTACCGCCTAGATGTTGTTCGTGTGACCAAGGGAAGTCACATAGAACATCTATGACGTATGTATACAAAATTTTGAAGTTCTGTCTACATTCTGTGCTAATTTTATCGATAAATTCTTTTCCATTAAATAGTTATAGCCTTTTGTAATCGCTATATTCATTTTGACTTACCGTGTAGTTGTTCACATGTTTGCCCTTGTACAGGTTTAGAAACAAAATTTGCCATAAATATAAGTAAACTATTTTTAGTTTAATAAATCAATCCTTTGTATTTTACAAGATTAAACAGACATATTTTACAAGATTAAACAGAGTGGCTGTATAATCTGGAAATTTTAACACTGGCTTCGATTGACAACAAAAGCATAGTATGATTTTATCATTTCAGGCCAAATGTACTGCCAGTAATCATATGCTATTACTGCCAATTATCCAGTTTACTGGCCAGATACAATGTGTGTGCTGAATATCTGTTTTATTCCTAAATATGGAATCACAATCCATTTATTCAGTCAAGAAAACAGGATTTCCCATTTCAGCTAAATTAGAGTTTCGATTAATAGCTTTGAGAAAAATGAAGATATTGTGATGAAAATTTAAATAGATTGATCTTGCTTTATGTGGAATATGATAACATCAAAACAAGTGCTATAAATTTCCATTATCTGTGTCGAAACAGCATGAACTTGGTGCTTCTCATTCTGGAATGTGGTGGTTAGTGCATATACAGTAGACTCTCTCAAATCTGCAAATGCCTAAAATCTGCACATCATCACAGATGTAAACAATGAAACTTTCAATTCAGATGTAGGACCAAAATTAAACTTTTTTAGTTGTTATATCATTTGGTATGTATTTTAATATGTAATTCTCGATAATATGACTGAACTAATGATTTTTCCTGAAAGAAGTATAAATTTATTTCTGAAAAAAAAATTAAGATATCGCTGATATTACTGGTAATCACAATCTTTTTACTAAATTTATTATGTATTAATCAAGGTTTTTTGGTTCTTTAGACTGGCTAAACCTGAAATAACACTTCCTTACATTATGAGTTTAATGTGAATTAATAAGGTATCTTTATGAGTAACATTTCATTGAATAATTCAAGGAAAATATATCTCATCCTTATTATTCATGTTTAATTATACATTATTAATTATTTACTTGACCTTCACTTTTAATAATTTAATCATTTTAAAAATTATCTTACTTTTTGTCATTTTAGTTTATTACATAATTATTTTAATATTTTACTATATTGCAAAGCATTCATTATAATTTTGATTGCATTATTACATTCAAATTACTGTTTAAAAAATGTAAACAAAGCAATGACCAGAAATCCACAAAATTCTAAAATCCGCACAACATCTGGTCCCAAGCTGTAGGTTTGAGGGAATCTACTGTATTACATTACATCACTGATTGATTTACTGTTCTTTTCCAGCCCTTTTTGTGATGCTAGTACATTTGAAACAAAGCAAGGTAAATCTCTCTAATTTTTCGTTACAAAATCTTCAATTTTCTAAAAATTATTAAAAGAAACTTGACTTTGGTTAGAGTAGAACACCCTATACTTTTGACTGAAAAGGTGGATTGTGACAAGTGCTGCCAGTTATTTAGATTTTCACAGATTCCAAGTCCTGCCCCATGGAACAAGTACATGGGACATTAAAAATCTTGATTTTTCATGTTGTACGGGTTCTTTTAAATTTCTTTTAGTATCATGCTATTTGTTATTCTGCATCAACACATCAAATGGAACTTTATGTAGTAAACTTTAGAAACTGTAGGAACTTTATGAAAACAGAATCTGCCTACAATAGAAAATTTTTATGCTCTTGGCGAAAGAAATCTGACTGCTCAGACAGATTCCTATCTAAAATGGAATATTTTTCTGGTCCCTAACGATTCTGTTTTTATAAATTTTGCTGTACTTTGTTCTGAAAATTTTTTGAAAACGAAATCTGTTTATGGAGGAATCATGTCTTCAACATAAAAAAAATTCATTGTCCCTAGGGAAAGAATGTCATACAATTATAACTTCAACATCAAAAACCTCTCAAATACAGAAATTTTATTTGGTCCTCAGTGATTCAAATTACACATATTTTTCTGTCTAAGATTCTTTTGTTTATTTATTACTGTAAAACCCACTAAGACAGAATCTCAAGTGACCAGAGAAAGATTCCATTTTAAACAGGTTTCAGCCTTAGTGTGTAGATTTGTATGGCACTCTTTCTGCCAGGGCTAGTGGCGTAGCCAGGATTTTGTTTCAGGGGGGTGGGGGGTCCAGAATTTTCCCTTCAGGTTATATATATAGTAAAACCTGTCAAGATGAAATCATAAATATTGCTGAAAAATTCCGTTTTAAACAAGTTTTCGTGTTATCAGGTGTATTTGTATAGTATTCTTTTCCATAGCACTATGGAACATTTCTGTTTAAGACAGAATTCCAGTATAGGCAGGTTCCATTTTTACAAGTTTTGTGTATTTATATAAATATACTTATTTATGTCGTATGAATAGAATAAAACTTGCCAAAATAGTAATTGTCTATAACAGAATCCTGTCTTTAACGGTAGCGTTACATGGTCTTAATATGAATTGCGATACAATTAAATTTGCTGAAAACCTGTCTGAATGGGGATTTTCATCGTTCTTTAGTGAAACCTGTGAAAGCGGAATCTTTCTATAACGGAATCCTGTCTCAAACGGAAGAGTTTCAGAATCCATGTGAAACGAACAATAGATCTTATTGAGGTAGTGTATTTTAGAAGCATAATTATTAGGTTGAGCAAAAAGTTTTGGGAAATTTTTTATCTAACAGTTACCAGAATTTGTATCGAATATAGAAGTACTTGTGGTATATCTATAGGAATTCAGGAATTTTGGCTCCAAAATGCCTATTGAACAGTATGACTTGCATGTGTTAGTCCGGCATTATTGGAGAAAAGGTCTAATGATTCTGAAAGCCGTCGATGAGATTAATGAGGGTGAAGGTGCTGGTATGGCGACAAACTTCGTACCTCCAGCAAATCCGGAATCTGGCAGAAAGTCGTGGACTATGATGGTCTGTACTTTGAAGAATAGCTCTTGTATATTTTGTTGTTAATTTGCGCATAACAACACAACTTTCACAAATTTCCCAGAACTTTTTGCCCAATCTAGTAATTACACTTCTTCCTATGAAAGCCTGTCTAAAATGTAGCTTTTTACCAGTCCCTTGCAATCTTGTCTTGACTGTGTATGTATAATAGAAGAATTTCGAGTAACTTTAAGAATTTAGGTATATCCTTATTTAATTTCTTAATTTAAAAAAAAAAGCATGGATAAAAAAATGTAAGGCCAATCTCTATAACTGCAGCTAATAATACATTGAAGTTACATTAATATTTACTAATGAAAAAGATTCACTATGATGTAAAAAGCTGAGCGCATACTGAAGAGTTAAATTTAATTAACCCATTCGCTACCATCCATGAGTATACTCGTGGCTTTAATTTATTAATTACTTTGTCATATTTTAGAATTAAAGAAATTGCCTCATTTATTGGCAGAAATTTTGCTGTATTAGTAAAGCGAAATTTACCTTTCTGAATTTGTGGTAACAAACGACTTTTAACAAAAAAGTTGAAAATTTTTACTTTATAGTTTTGGCAGCGAATGGGCTAAATCAAGTTTCATATTACATAACATTTGCCTACAATAAAGTTAGGATCATAAGTGGTTAAGTTTAAAACAGCAATTTCCATGTTTAGTTTCTTGCCATTGAATTGAGAACTTGTGCTGTAATAGGATAATTGGATAATGATTTCACTTAAGTGTCAATCGCATGAGCCATTCATGCGATCCGCCGTGCTCCCCATGGGAGTTTTTGAGATAACCCAGATAGCATGAGCGTTAGCAGCAAGTTTGATTTTTTCTGATATTATCTTGCCGTGACAAATTTGAATTGAGAAATTCACAGCAAATCTCCCGCAAGGTATACCATCACCCACTTGCATGAGTAGTTTGTTGTGAAACTGATGCAAGATTGTCTTTAATTCACGAAAGTGACGAAAGCAAAAAATACCTCTGTTGAGAGAATAGACAATCAGCACATACGCAGAAATTGCAGAAATTTTATTCGGTAGTCACCGCTTTTTCTAAACGTTATACTTATTAAATATCAAAAAATGCTCGAAATGAAATGTGCAACTATTACCTAAACTTGTTTATGGTGATAAAACCGATGCATGCACCTTCTGACGGTGCTTTCACATCAATAGACTTGATCAGGTCTATGTACCCCTTCAAAGGCGTTAAACTTATAGTGTGACATGGAAAGATTACTACTTTTTAGTAAGTTTGCAGTATTTTTGATTACTTGTTTGCCGTTAGTTTGCAATAAATTTGATATAGTATGAATTTAACTTGCATGACAAGTTAGCTGCAATTTCAAAGTGTAGTGACTTCAGCGTTTGCGTTATCTTGCTGCAGTCTTGTTATGAACTTTCAGTCTTGTCATGCTGAGCTTACTGCAACTTTGCAGGTTTTCAGAGCAAGACTGTTGCAAATTTTCTGCAAACTAAAAATGCTATGTGGGAAGGTTTTAGCTTTAAGATCTTGCATTTTCAGCTACAGAAACTGGTAATGTAAGAAGCACACACATCAAATATAGTTCATGCTGGAAAAAGCAGTTTTGTTACAATTGTCTTATTCAGCCATAATTCTTTTGGGTTTTCATGTTTCATGTCTCGCCACTTTTGATACCATGTTCGATCTAATAGTTGCTTCCGATATCTGGTCGTCTTTAAGGAAGTTAAATTTTTGTAATAAGTTTATTTGTGATGGATTAGCACATTTTTGGAAGTATTAGAATGTGTAAAAAATGGTTCATGGTGGTTTCTGTTTTTGTACTTCTTAGCCAATTTATTTGAGATTGTTCGAAACAGTTTTAGAACATTCTCCAAGTTCAGCAGTAAGCATCGGACGAGTCGGATTTATGCAGCTCTGAAAGGGACACTTGCACCCTTAAACAACTTGACAGGAGGATCAAGAACCTCATTTCTGCATATTTCAGCATTCACAGATGTACTGGTAAAAATGTGTCGGTCACTGCGGCCATTCAAAATGATGTCCGTCCATACCATGATTCCACGACCTTTGTATCGATGCCTTTCACGGATGTTTGCAGCCTTATTGCATGTGATTTTCTCTCTCTATGTGGTAACACGTCTGTAGTAACTCTAACAAAATCGGGATTCATCAGTAAAGAGAACTCGGCTCCAGTCCGTGGTACTCTAATGATGATGATCTCTGCACTACTTTAACTGGGCGCATTTCGCTACCGGAGTTAGTGTGAACACAAATCATGGGTTTCCTTGCATGCAGACTGTCACTCACAGTAAACTAGGATAGTCGAGTTCTTGTTGCTGCAGCAAACTCCCTGCAATCTGAACTGGCGTCAATTACCTATTTCTTTTAGCAATCGTTGGCAAATTACAGTCCTGAGAGCCTATTGTGCTGCGTTTTCTACCTTGACCTGGTTGTCTGTGGACATTATACCAGTGTCTAACAGTTTCCAGATTCTTGAAATGACGCTTTTGGCTATTTTTAAGCCTTTACAGACCCCTAAGAGTGTCTGTCCTGCTTCCATTCTCCCTATCGCAAGCCATTTCTCAAAATCGGTCAAATGTCTTCTGGACGACATATTCCACCTACTAAAAGCGAAAGTTTTACCTAATTACAATCCTTATAATTAGACTTCAAATTACTCACGTGCGCTCCTTTTCACACGTGAACCGAAAGAATGGGCTGAGGCTGAAAAATTTGCATATATTTCTGTAGCGAATGTTAATCCCATTGGACTACGTGATAAAGTTGACATTGAGTTACCTTTAAGGAAGTTCTCTTAATAGAATTAACATAAAGCACCTTTTTATGGTTGTTCCTTTAATTTTTCTCGCCAGTGTATTTTGAAAGTGATAACCAGTCCAAAAATAAAGTTACTTTTATTAATTGCAGGCAGCAGATTTAAAGTAATTGTTAATATTGTCCGTTATAAAGTGAACAAAGATAAGGGTCATGAAACTCAACCAATGTACCGTTATTGCGTTCATATAAACTCGTTCTTTCCCATAAGTGTCAACAACAGAACCACATCGAAGTCCAAGATAAAGAAGTTTTACGTTTAATCTAGTTACAGTAAATTTGTGTAAACAGAATAGCAGGTATAAGTGCATAGTTATCCTTCCGTCTCGAGGCATTAAAATGTTTTTCTTTACGAGAGGATTCCGTGTTTTCAGAAAACCTGCCAAGAAGGATTCACTATTGGAACAAGTTTCATTTCAGATAGGTTTCAAACGTTAGCAAGCACAAATATATAGTGTTGTTTTCATCGAACCTTGAATTGTTTTCCTTTGAGATAGGTCATCTTCACAGATTTTTCTGTAATAGATTTATGCTCTTCAGAGGTGGTGTTATAGCAGCGGTTACCAACCTGGGGTAGCGTACCCCTGGGGGTACGTGCCGGGTCTGCTGGGGGTATGTAAAAATAATATCGGTAATGGCAGAAGTCGCAAAATCAATGGAATATCAGCTAGGAATATCAATGTAATTTGCATCGATTTATTATATGGTTGTGATAAGAAGATTACTAATGAAAAAAAGTATGTTTACGTTATCTCCTTGAGTTGAGGAGGGGGAAGGGGGGCATGTGTATGAGAAATGGGAGTACTCCGAAATGAAAAACCTAAGAAAGGGGTATGTGACAGAAAAAAGTTTGGGAAGTGAGTACGTTTCAGCAGTTTTAAGGGATACTGTGAAAACGGAAAGTGTTTATAACGGAAACCTGCCTAAAACGGAAAAGTTCATTGTCCTAAAAAAAGGACATACCTTTGAATTATATCTTCTAAGACGAATACCTCTCTAAAGCGGAATTTTTTATAGATCTTTTGTGATTCTGTCTTAGCAGTTTTTACTGTTGTATTTGTATTCAGTAAACCTGATCTACTTTCGGGCCTGGAACCTCCCCTTGGCTACGCCACTGGCCAGGACCATGCATTTTTTTTTTCCATTGAAGACATGATTTTGTTATAGACAGGTTCTATTTTCATAGGATTTATTATATTTTTATGTCTTGATTTAGAAGCCATTGTCCCACTTTTTTTGACTCCCTGTCCAAAGTGGACCTGACAGCACTGTGATCCCATGTTCCTATGTTATTATTGCTTTCTGTTGTACACTTGACACCCTTACAAATTATTTTGTTTGCTGTGTTACTTTGATTTAACATTTGTCATTAAATTGAAAATATGTTATAGATTAATTGGAACACATGCCTTTTGTTAAACTTAAACTCAGTATTTTATGATTAGTGAATGAAATTCATTTTTGAAAGAAGACAATCATGCAAAGACTTTTTTCAAATTACATTTTTATTTTTACAGTTGACAAGTGATTATTATACTAAATAACATATATATTACAAGTACACACAGTTTGATTTATGAAATACTACAATAAGTTTGATATCATAAATATAATATGTTTAATAGTATGATAATGTGGAGTACACTGAATTTTTTATATATTAAATAAATAAATAAATAATTTTAATTATCTAATAGATGATATAAAAATAGCTGCAAGGACATGGCTAAAAGTGATTTTAGTACAGATAAGAAATGGGTCAGTATTGTTGATGAAATTGTTTTCTGGCCTGCAGTAAACTTTAGCTGATCCTATAATTGCTTTCCCTAAAAAATCCAAACGATTACTCATTTGATCATAGTTGAAAATACCATATTTACTTGTATATAATGCTCACTTTTTTACTGAAAATTCTGGGCTTGAAAAGTAGAGTGCACATTATACTCAAAATATTTCAGGAAGCTGGTGAAATCGTACATGCTTTTGCTAAGTCACTATGTATAATTAGTGGAAATTGTTATAAAATTTTAGAAACCTAGAAGTAGTAAATAAATTAAATGAAATAATGGCACTCTTAAATGCTGTAGTGGAGATTTGATGGGAATGGGCTGTAGTGGAAATATATGGTGAAATATGCCATATACCTTCTGAATTTTAAAAATGAATTCTTTTGTTTACCCTCTGTTTCTCAAATAAAGCTTTAGTGTATACTCTCTAGCATATGTCTTCTGATTAATAGCCTCTGTTTTTTTTGTTTTTTTTGTTGTTTTTTTTGCCAACTACAGCACTAGGTATAGTTAATGTGAATAATATGATATGGATTTCCATAGTTAATTTTTTAAAATAAAGTTTTCAATGACAAAATGGTACACATTGCAGAAACTTTAATTTTATAGTATTTTAATAAGGGGATGAAACATGTGTAAGTAAATACGGTAATTTATGTACAAAGAAGAAAAAAGTTTCAGTCAGGATTTTCATAGAATTTTTTTCTTTTTTTTGAAGTCCTGGATTATCTGCTGTTAAGGTTGTTCTGAAAAAAAATATTTTCCCCTGTTCAACAACACAAAACTTTCTGTATATATTAAAACATTACCTATTAAAATCTATTTCATTATCTGGAAATTAGTCTGCAGCACAACTATATATATAGCAAGAAGAAAGTAGGATTACAAAACATGTAATTGCAAAATCAATATATTCTTATTATGTAAGATAGAAAATAGAATGCAGTAACAAAGAAAACAACAATACAAAAGAAATAATTCGAGCTGTATTGCTCCTAATAATAACATGTTATGATTACACTATTTGACTTTAATCTTCTTACATCTTTCCTTTGATTGCATAAGGCAGAATGAAACTGCAAGTAAGGTACTAAACTTTTTTATATCTGGTGTATCCAGATATACCCGTATATAATCCGTTACAGTTTTATTTATCATCTGATTTCTTCAAACAGTTTTAGTATCTCCTAAATTTCAAAGCCCTTTTTTAGTTTCAATAGATATACAAGGAATGGATAAGAGAATATTAATAAATACTAGTATGTTCTTTTCACAGAAAAAATGAAGACACATGTTTTCAATAGCTGTTCTTACCGATCTTTGAGATTCTTTCCTTTCTGGTCTAATTAATTTTACAGTGGTCTTGAACCAACTGACCACAAAGGGTTTCAAATGTTGTTTGTATTTACTGTAATCTCATGTGAATTGTGTCTATTCTTGCCTATATTGTTTCTAGAACAATTAAACTTGCCAATCTTATGATGAAAATGCTACGAATATTTACTACTTGGTGAAATGGTGATACATTGGTAATTGACTAAGTTGTAACCTTTTCATCCAGTGGCTTGACGATCTTTGTTGATCTTCCTCTTTCAGGAAACCAAATTTGTTCAAGCCTCAGGAAGGGTGCTTCAAACACCAGATGGAATATGATTGATAAACCTAAAGTGATCATGAGAATTCCAAAGAATTCTGTAACCTGAAAAAGAAATAAAATGTTGCAATAAATTTCTTTTATAGAAACTAAGGGATATAACCTGGACTTCCTGGGTTATCGAAAATAAAGGAGGACCATTTTTTTAAATTAATATATGTATATATATATATATATATATATATATATATATATATATATATATTACAAAATTTAAATTTTTGAGCCAAATTTAAAGTATTTTATGTAAATTTTCCTTTTTCAGTAATATTCCGTATATTATACCGGCTTATTAAATTAAAACCCAAGTCTATTAATCTCTAAGATCTTAATTCATATTTATTCCAAATTGCGTAAATCTAAAAATGGCTCGATTATTTATATTTCTTTAATAAAACTTTTATTATTTAAATTCCTATTAAATTCCGCTATTAAATCCCGGTATATCATATTCCCCTTAAATCTTTATTTAACTGCTAAAATATTATTCTGTCTTAAAGAAAAAACCTACTTATTTCAATTTATTCTTTTATTTAAAATATCCAGGTGTAATTAAAATATTTCAAAGATTAAAACTTCGCAGACATAAATTCATTTCTTTTATCGTCTGAAGAGGGAAAAAGGGGTTATTTTAGCATAATCTCGACTACAGATTTTAACATTTGTTTATGCTTTAGATAGCTGGTGCGAGGATATAAGAAGTTTCTAGAACTTTTCAGCAGAGTATAAATACGGATGGCGGGAACCAGAGAGAGGGCATAAAGCATATAGCATATAGGAGATGGGCTGTGAGCTTAGAAGCTTTTTAGTTTTTAGCATGTAGAGGTGAACGTAGTGGATTGCAGTCGTAGCAGACTGGATATTCAATGTGATTGCTCGATGGAGGTAGTAAAATGTTGGATGAATACTGTTTATTATGTGTGTAGAATGAGGAAGCAACGGTATCGTAATGGGTGATAGAAGTTAGATGTTAACGGATTAAGGACTAGAACGCAGTCAAGAGATGGAGTGATTTTAAACTAATTGTGACAGGAAGAATAGACTTTATTCTTTTTACCATGGAAGGAGAGAGCATCTTCCCTAGATTTAATCGAGAGTGTGGAAATAAAGTGAATAATGTTCCAAGCGACTGCCTTATGTTAATTCTTCATTTTTCTTTAGTATTTTAAAACCAATCGGCTGCTACCTGTGTTGTGTAGGAATGGAAACCCTCATTTTTTTTTCGACAATACAAACTACTTGCCGTCAAAACGTCACAGAGAAAAGAAAAGTCCGACAGGATTTAGAAGTGACGACAATAAAAGCGAGTGTGTCTCCAAAATTACAAATTTGTAGTGGTACTGGTACACGATAGCTTATGAGATTTACTAAAGATCCGTGCCGGAAAGTTAAAAATCTACATCGCTAATGTGAATAGCAATGTATAGTGCTGGTGATTGTGAGACAAGATGACTGGAGTGAGTTCTTTTCCAAAATATTTTTACACTTATGTTATTATTTTTGTTATTGTTTGTTATTTATTGAGATTTATTTATTATTAAGTATGAGAATTATTTATTTATGAGATTTATTTATGGGGTTTATTTATTATTTCGTGAAGAGTATTTATTTATTTATTGTAAAGTTTATTATGAAGTCATGAGAATTATTTATTTATTTATTATTAAAGTCTGAAAGAGTACTTAATCTATTATGAAAAATAGAACTGTATTGGTTTAAATGTTGTTAAGGTCAGGTTGTATTAAAGAGAATAGAAGTGCTTCTTTTATTTTAATGAATAGTGATATAATGGCTGAACCTAAATTAATTGAGTTTGATCCTAGTACTGGAATGGAAATCCAGGCTTGGTTAAATTATTATGATGATATGAGTACTAGGGAAAATAAAGATTTAGAGTGGAAATTTAAATCTATTCCACAGTATTTAAAGGGTGAAGCACTAAAAGTCTATATCAATGACTGTGTTAATTGTACTAGTTATGAACAGATTTCAAAAATCTTGATAGAAAAATTCATTGAACTAAATGTTCCAAATTTTTCTGATTTCTCAACTCTAAAATTAGATAAATTAGATAATTTAGAAAATTATTTTCACAAAAAAGTAGGAATTGGGAGGAAACTCCATCTTTGTGAGACTCTTCTAATACAAGGGTTGGCAGATGGATTAAAACCAGAGTATAGAAATAATATTAATGTAAACCCTCCAAATAGTACCACTGAATGGTACCGGCTTGTTAAGCAATTTGTTGAAGTTTCCACTCCTCAAATTTCAAGTCAAACAATAAATCAACAACCAGTTAGACAAAATTTTCAACAATTTCAACCACCTAGGCCTTGGACTCAACCAAGTAGACCTAATTTTCAGTCAAATAGGCCCAATAATGCACCTAGGAATTGGATTCCACAAAGACAATATCAAAATCAGGGGTCTAGAAATTTTCAAAATAATTACTTTCAGAAACCATATCCTTCTAGACCATGTAGAATATGTACAAATAAAGGTGTAAATAATGCATATCATTGGGAACAAGAGTGTTTATTTAGAAATGATGCAACATCCTCTGATACTCTTCCTAGTAATTCACTGCTTACTATTCCTAATATTTGACAACTAATTGTGTATGGATGTACCAATAGTTATAATTTACCATGTATAGTGGACACTGGATCCACTACGGCAATATTACCCCTCAAATTTGTTAAAGAACTAAAGGCTAAAATTGAAACTATACCTACAGTTATTATTGGTCAGGCAAAAGGGGTGTTAAAAATAAATCAAAAATGTAAAATTTCTCTAAAGGTGGGTAAAATTACCAAATGTATTAACTTTTTAGTGTGTAATACTAATTTGGAGTGTGCTATTTTGGGTTTAAGGGAATGTTCTAAATTTAATTTAACTATAGATTGTAGAAATTGTACTGTAAAACAAGGAAGGAAAATTATAAATAAGAGTATATCCATACATAATGAGAAATCTCTTCATTTTCATACTCTAGATATGAATAAAGTGCAACAAGAGAATGATTTGGTAACAATTGATTGTGATGAGAATTTGAATTTATATAATGATGATAGTGTAATAACAACTAATGATAGTATTGAAACTTTGAATTTATGTAAGAATGATATCGAATTACCATCTAATTGTAAAAGTTATATGACTACTCAGGACTGTTTTGAGAATGATAGAAATGATTATAATGTGCAACCTGATTATGGACAGTTCATAACTTCTCAACATTTTCGCGATGTTAATAATTCTGATTCAGATTTAATTGGGGATTTAAATTTAATTCAAAATGATGATTTAAGGGAGATAGTTCAAAATTATAGGGATATTTTTGCAAAACATAAATATGATGTGGGTAGGATTAATATTGAGCCACAACGCGTTCTTCTAAAATCTGACCTACCTGTATGTTTGAGGCCCTACAGAACTTCCCCCTTAGAAGAAAAAGAAATAAAAAGTCAAATCCAATCTTTATTAGCGGCTGGACTCATAAAAGAAAGCAATAGCCCATATTCTGCCCCTATCACTTTAGCTATGAAAAAAGAAGAAGGCAAAAATACCCGATCATGCATAGACTATAGGAAATTAAATTCAATAATTAAAAATGATGCAGAACCCTTGCCCCGTATCGACGAAATTTTAGATAAATTGAGTAGTGCTCAGTACTTTTCAACTTTAGACTTAGCCTCTGACTACTGGCATATACCAATACATCCAGCTGATACCGAAAAATTAGCTTTTGCTAGCAACTTTGGCCTCTTTGAATGGCTAGTTCTTCCGTTCGGTATAAAAACAGGCCCCCCAATATTCAATAGAACTATTAGAAGGATCCTTAACAAATATAAAATAGATTTCGCGTGTCATTATTTTGATGATATTATAATATTCTCCTCCTCTCTAGAAGAACACTTAAAACACTTAACTCAAATCTTTGAAATCTGTAAATTAGAAAATATTAAACTTAAACTTTCTAAATGTAAATTAAGCCAAAATAAAATTAATTTTTTAGGCTACGAAGTCACCAATGGGACTTTAACTCCAGCTAATGCAAATATTGAGACCATTAAAAAATTAATACCCCCCTCTAATGTTAAAGAATTACAACGATTTTTAGGTTCTATTAATGTATACCATAAATTCATAGACAAATATGCTGAAATTAGATACCCCCTTAATAAATTACTTAGAAAAAACACAATATGGGAATGGAACTCAGAATGTCAGGACTCTTTTGAAAAACTAAAAAATGCCTTAATTGCAAAACCAGTCCTCAAAATTTATGACCCAAAATTGCCCCTCCACATGTTTGTAGACGCCTCTCAGGTAGCGGTGGGTGCAGTTCTAAAACAACCTGATAAAGATAATTTCTTGCATCCTATTGCTTACCATTCTAGAATTTTGAAGAGTTATGAGCAAAACTATTTTATAACCGAGCTAGAGTGTTTAGCAATTATAGATACTCTTGATAAATTCTATCACTATTTCCATGGAGTCAAATTTACAATCCATACCGATCACGCATCTCTAGTATGGTTGAAGAGCGTTAAGAACTTAAGAGGTAGACTTTTTAGGTGGTCACTTAAACTTAGCATGTTTGATTACGAGATTAAGTATGAGAGGGGTTCAACAAATGTCGAAGCAGACATGTTGTCTCGAAATCCTGTTGCTTACTTCAATCAACATGTAAGTTTATTGTTGGACAGAAAAGAAATCATAGAGATGCAAAACAAGGATAATGTCTGTGATAAGAAATATAAAAAAGAAAATGGGATTATTATAATTCAGAGAAAGAGATTCAAAAAAATAGTAGTACCAATGTCATTGAGGAAAAAATTACTCCATATTGCTCATGATAATTTTGGACATTTAGGAATCCAAAAAATGCTTAACTTAATATCCCCTAACTGTTATTGGCCTAATATGACTATAGACATAACACAATTTGTTAAACATTGCGACACCTGTCAAAAAAATAAAAAACAAAAACAAAAAAGATTTGGCTTGTTACAAGCTATGCCAGCCACAGATCAACCTTTTGAATGTCTTTCTATTGATACTGTGGGTGGATTTAACTATTACAACTCAACAAAAAAATTCTTACACATAATAATAGATCACGCAACTAGATTTGTTTGGGCTTTTCCTTCTAAAAATGTTACTACAGAAGCATATACAAACTGTTTAAAGCAAATTTTTAATGTTCAAACACCTCAAAAAATACTGAGTGATAGACACAAAGCTTTTAGGTCTCCAAGATTCAAAAAATTCCTCAGAAAACATCATGTTCAACAACGTTTTACATCATCACACCATCCACAGACCAATGGGAAGGTAGAGCGCGTTAATCAGACAATAGTTACCAGGCTTAAATGTAAGTCAATTCCACTTCTTCTAAAATACCTTGGACAAGATTATTAGACCAAGTCATTCAAGAATACAATAATACCCCGCATTCCATAACTAAATTCCCACCTGCCTACTTATTTTATGGTCAATTACCCTATCAATCTCCTTTAAAACAAAACTACTATCCTACTGTCAGTAAAGCACTCAAAATTGCAAAAGCGCGAACTCGTGAATTTCATCTTAAAAGTAAAAGACTATATGATAGAAATTTTGTTGAATCCCCCTTAAAAATACAAGATTCTGTAATTTATGAAGAATTTAAGTATCCTAACACTCGAAAATTAGAACCTACTTTCTCAGGACCATATAAAATTATAAATAAACTTTCTGAAGTAACTTATGAAATAGATAAATTTAATTATGAGACAGGACTAAATTCAGTTATTGTACACGTTTCTAAATTAAGACCCTATTTTTCCCCAAATGATTTCAGAATGTTTCATGAGCAACCCATAAAACAAACAAAACCACAACAAACATCACCACCACAATTGCCATCACAAACTCAAACTAAAGTAAAAACCATAGATTAAATTTAATTCTTTAAATGTCTTTATTACATAGTTTTCAACATTACCAGGTATGACCTTGGGGCGCCACGAGGATATTACTTGTGTTTGGGAGTTTTGGGGATTAAGTAGACAATCTATGCAGGCATAGGATGTGTATTTGATTTTGGGAGTTTTCAGATTGATGTTGAAAAATTAAAATAAATATTTGTAATTCTATATCCAGTTTATATCAAAATAAACTATATTTATTTTATTCCATTTTTTACCAATTGTTTACAAAAATAGTAAGAATTGATAATATTATTATAATAATATAAACATAGAAAATTGATAATTGTGATGAGATTTTGTAGTGATTGTGTAGCAATAGAAAATTAAGTACATAAACAAAATATCTTTTATTCCTATTTATTTTCTTTATTTTACCATTCTAAGTTTATCAAATGCACGTCTATTCATCAAGAGTATCAGAGAGATAAATTATTGTAAAGAAATACTGGTTGAGAGTCCACTTTCTAAATATTTAGAGTTAAATTTATTTGGACTTTGGAATAATTATTATTATTTTTTTTTTTTTTAATGTTTCGACTGGCAAAAATACTTTCTTATACAAATAAAAAATAAGAAAATAATTTAATTGCTATGTATTATTTTTATCCTCAACCATTATTTTCCGTGTCAATAAGTAAACAATCTGTGATATTTTCTTAGAATATAATATTGTTATTAAGTATTATTATTGCTATTATTCAAGTATACTTTTGAGAATTTTATTATTATGATTATGAATTGAAAGTATTATATTATTTATTGAAAGATTCATTATTTATTAAAGAAAAAGAGAACATAACTTATAAATGAAAAGTTATGATATTTACTAAAACAAGTGAGAAGTTTTAAAAGATGGTGAGTCCCAATTAAAATGGGAAAAGGAGCTCAAAAAAGTAGTTGATAAACAAATGTTAAAAGGTAGTTGACTAACTACTAGGAATTTGTTTATTAAAATAAAACTACTATTGTGATGACAAATAGTATTTAAACATAATGTAAAGAGTTTAGTAGGTAGAGTAGTCGAAACAAATTTAGTAAAAAATATTTATTGCAGCTGAACTTTTTACTTAAGGACTGTATCACTATTTTTGCTAAAGAACTTTTATGACCTACGAACTGATTAAGCCAATGGGACTTAAAATTTTACTTGAAGTAAATAAAGTGTTAAGCATTAATGGATTGGAAATATGTTTGTGATAACAGAAATGGAAATACACTAAATTTCCATAAGATAAAAGAATTTGTTGTTATTTATTACTATAGTTTTATTATTTCTTATTATTTATTTCTTATTGTATTTATACTTATTCTTTATTTATTATTGTGTTTATATTTTTCTATGCACTTACAAATGGTAAGTGATGTTGTAACCCTTATTTGTATTCTTTTACAGGGGAAATGCTCTCAGCTAAATTTAAATGCTCTTAGTATTTTTTCTTTCTCTTGCATTGCTAAATTTTACTTTTCCATCTCTTCGCTGACGTCTCTAAAATTTTCAATATTCAAAAATCAACTTCCAAATTTATTACAAATCTGTTGTCTGAAATTGTAGTTAATTAACCACAAATTTCATACAAAGTCTTTGGGGAGGGGGATAATATTACAAATTTTAAATTTTTGCGCCAAATTTAAAGTATTTTATGTAAATTTTCCTTTTCCAGTAATATTCCGTATATTATACCGGCTTATTAAATTAAAACCCAAGTCTATTAATCTCTAAGATCTTAATTCATATTTATTCCAAATTGCGTAAATCTAAAAATGGCTCGATTATTTATATTTCTTTAATAAAACTTTTATTATTTAAATTCTTATTAAATTCCGCTATTAAATCCCGGTATATCATATTCCCCTTAAATCTTTATTTAACTGCTAAAATATTATTCTGTCTTAAAGAAAAAACCTACTTATTTCAATTTATTCTTTTATTTAAAATATCCAGGTGTAATTAAAATATTTCAAAGATTAAAACTTCGCAGACATAAATTCATTTCTTTTATCGTCTGAAGAGGGAAAAAGGGGTTATTTTAGCATAATCTCGACTACAGATTTTAACATTTGTTTATGCTTTAGATAGCTGGTGCGAGGATATAAGAAGTTTCTAGAACAATCTTTTCAGCAGAGTATAAATACAGATGGCGGGAACCAGAGAGAGGGCATAAAGCATATAGCATATAGGAGATGGGCTGTGAGCTTAGAAGCTTTTTAGTTTTTAGCATGTAGAGGTGAACGTAGTGGATTGCAGTCGTAGCAGACTGGATATTCAATGTGATTGCTCGATGGAGGTAGTAAAATGTTGGATGAATACTGTTTATTATGTGTGTAGAATGAGGAAGCAACGGTATCGTAATGGGTGATAGAAGTTAGATGTTAACGGATTAAGGACTAGAACGCAGTCAAGAGATGGAGTGATTTTAAACTAATTGTGACAGGAAGAATAGACTTTATTCTTTTTACCATGGAAGGAGAGAGCATCTTCCCTAGATTTAATCGAGAGTGTGGAAATAAAGTGAATAATGTTCCAAGCGACTGCCTTATGTTAATTCTTCATTTTTCTTTAGTATTTTAAAACCAATCGGCTGCTACCTGTGTTGTGTAGGAATGGAAACCCTCATTTTTTTTTCGACAATACAAACTACTTGCCGTCAAAACGTCACATATATATATATATATATATTGCCCACTAACAACATCAAAAAGCATTTTTATTTGAAAGAGTCAGTTTTGCATTCAAATAAAGTTTGGAAATTTATTAAAAGTGATACTTTTGTATACTTTTATATCACTAAAAAAATTACATTAAATGTAATATTAGATGTATCTAAAAATCCATGTGCAGTCTTATACACATTTGAAAATCTTAAAAAAGAAAAATTAAGCACAAATATTAATATTTAAAAAAGTAGTAGGGATTTAAAAAAATTTAAATTTTTTTTAACTTTTTAAAAATTTTAATTAAATATGTAGTTTTTTTTCAAAAATTTAAATTGAACATTTAAATTTCTTTAAATTGAACATTGAAATGCAGTGAGTTCACCATTTGGATCATATTAAAATAAAAAAAAAAATTGAAAAGATAAACTGTCTCCTTCAATTTCATGTCTGTTAAATTTCTGTTTTATTTACATTATTTTATTTTATTGATTGAAGTTTTAATTTAATTATGGAATATGAGTCGGAAACAAATACTGAACTATTTATATTAACTTAAGTGCAAACAAATTTATCTTTCATAAATTCATACTCGTTTGCATGCTATAGAGATAGATTTAAAAAATATTTATGCTGGAAAATAATTTTTAAAACCATAAAAAATGAGTAAATTGTGATTCTGTTTTCAAACAAATTGCAATACATCTTGCAAACAAATTACATTTGTATGTACGTTTCTTTTTCTATTTGATGGTTTAAAATTTGAAAATGTGTGATGTTTAGAAGTTTAAAAAATTGCAGTAAAAGCAAAATTTAACTGTCTGCCGTTGCAAACATTAAAATAATGTCAGCTTTATGAGAGGACACTTTTATTCTTTATAATATAGATAGTATAGATAATTATTAATCGAATTTCAGTAGTTAAAATTCAACTGAAGAAAATTATGCAATAATAGTACACGGGGATTTGAAATGATAGATTTAATTTCATATGATTATATTTTCTGAACTATAGGCTGTATGTGATTGATGTAAATTAGATTTTATTATATTCATGTTAGAGTTCATTGATGTTTATAGCTATTTGTAACTATATGGATGTAAATCATATATGACTGGTGAAAAAAGTATAAAAGTTGCATAATATATATATATATATACATATATTCCCACATGTCTAATGGCATCTGTGGCATAATGTCAAATTAATTTCATTGAGATTTTGCATCATGCATTAGGCACAGAAGAAACATTAGGTAACTTATTTAAATAAAAGTTATTATCCATTGTAATTTTTTTAAATGAATCCGCATTTAGATGTTTATATATGACTTACGCATTAATAAGGTACATATTGTGATTAAGGTATTTCTTGATACTATTTCTGAGCAATCAGTAACATCCATCTATATCATTCATAATAATAATGAAAATTGTTTTTTCAAAGTTGAGTATTTTATTTTCAGTCTTTATTAAGAGGATTTTTGCCGATCATCAGCAACTGCTCGATAAGCTCAAACAAAATAAGTATATCAAAAACAATAGAGAATAAAATTTTTTTTTCAAGTAAAGTTTAACAAGTAGCTTCTAATTGGGGACAAAAAATCTATTATACAACTGCGTGTTTATGTAGTTTTCTTTACATTAGTATATGCTTATTTTTTTAAATACAAAGAACTCTCAAAGGATTTTAAAAATATTATTCACCTATTTGTTTTTAAAACGATATAAATAAGATGCACGGAAATCCGTCTATAATTCTTTTTAATTATTAATTGTAGGGTCATTCTACGTAAAATGAGCAAAAATTTAAAAAAAGTCGTGGCCACATAGTAACCGATTTTATTAAAATTTTATAAACAGGTTCATTTCATATTCTCTGCAACATATCTTTACAAAAAATAAATTATCTTAGCAGTTTTGGACGTTTAAAAAACTTGTGATAAAGAATGGCATGTGTGCATTCGTCCAAAGTTGCAAGTTTGAAGTTCTGTATCTTGAAAACTATTTAACTGAAATGAATTTTTTTTATAATAATGTAACCTCTGAAAAATTATCTTCATATTTATTGAGTAATAATAATCTGGTAACACCATAATTAATCTTTAATTGGTTGTAAAAATTGAAAATTTGCGAATTTTGAGAAAATTAGAAACTCTATAAAAATCAAAGGAATTAAAAAACATCTGTGAAATTGATGCCAGATGTAGTATTATATATGAAGATCAAATTCCCCAAGTTTGAAAGTTGCCATTTATTTCCTTCACCTTTAAAAAAAAAATTAGAAACATTAAAAAAAATGACAAAATCGTAATACAGTATGAGATCCGTTATCCGGAAACCTCGTATCCAGAATGCTCCGAAATCCAGAATGCAAAATGATAACTGAAAAATAATTTTTCCTTTCAAAAATGTAAAAACCTGCAATATTTTTTAAGGGTGTGAATGAGCATGAAGTTGAAGACTTTAAAATTTAAAAAGAGAAAGAAATTATTACAGATCTGCAGGACTACGCACAGAACTTTCATGTTCAGAAACTCAGTTGTTGGATCTAAAACCAGTAGAAGATTGTCTAATTGCTGATGATGATACTCCTGTAAGTGACCAGATGGCTGGCAGCGAGATTTGTGACATAATGCCAAGGAATATTTCTAATGGAAGTAAAGATGATGGCAAGCAGAATGATGTAGAAAAAAGATTTCAAATGAGCTATTAATGTTTTTCAATTGAACAACTGATTTGTGGAATGCAACAAATAAGCTACTCCCACAAACAGCAAATCATGGTAGTATACAGAAGCAGTTAGTGCAAAAGACACACATACGCAACCAATCTTAATAAAAATGTTCTAAAAAATTAAATCAAAGGATTCTGCTCTCTTCTTATATGATAATTTGAATTCTAATTTAGAAGGTTTTTTTATTTTATGTAAATAAGTTATTAAATTAACTAATTTATAATTATGTATTTTCATATATTATTCATATTTTATACTATTCTTAACATTTATAGTAAAGTGTTCCGAATTACGGAAAAACCCCTTATCCAGAATATCTCAGGTCCCAAGCATTCTGGATAACAGATCCTATACTGTATTTCCTCTTATAGATAGGGAAAAAAAATAATGAAGGAACGGTCAGACATTATAGTTATTGCACAGACATAAAGATCAATAAGTCCATGATATGCTAAAAAAAAATTAACATTGCCTTTTTGATTCCTTACATAACAAAAATTGGTTCAAAAAGGCAATATTTACTACATTCCATGAGCTATTTTTCTTTGAATTCGCGAGCATTTCTTAAAATATTGCACGATTTCAAGGTGAAAAGGATGTGTGCTGCCATCTATTTTCTGTATCTGGATTTAGTATTAGTATGTAATTTTTTCTCCAAACTGACTCATTTTTTCTACTTTAATTAAATATATTCTTGAGGTAAAAATAAACTGAAAGCAAGAATAAAAGTTTCTATAATTAAAATATACACTTTTATGTATATATCAAATCATTTAAAAGATTTAAAACGCTTCCCTCACTTTAAAAAAAGTGATTGAAATATAGCATTTTACCCTCAACATTTTTTACTATTTATTTTTTTTTCCTCATTAAGGAATAAAAAGGGCACGAATAAAATTTTCGATATTTAAAATATACACTTTTAGCTATAACGTAAAAAAAAAATTAACTTTGTAAGAGCTGTCCTTCATGCTTAATCAAGTAATAGAAATATTGCATTTTTCCCTCAAAATTTTTCAAAAATATTTTTTTTCTCATTACGGAATAAAAATACAATTACTAACTTACGCCAATCTGTTACTTATTATTCATTCCTAATTATAAATAATTTTTAATATAGTCTTTCCATGCCTAAGGCTAATAATCAAAATTGAAATTTTAAGCTTTTAGACAAAACCTCGATTTTGCATCCACTTTTAATAAAAAATTTAATACTTAAATAAACAATCCTGAAATCTATTATTTTAAATTTACTTATAAATAGATATGATCTACTTATATACTGATTTTCATTAAAATCTCTGACATGTCTGCCGCTGCTGATTTGCTCATTTTGCATGGAATGACCCTGTATTGTGCTTAAAAATTGCTTGGTGCTGCCATCTATAGCTATCGCATTAAAAGAAATTGTTAACTAGTTTGGTGCTGCCATCTATTATTGTCATTATGAAGTAAATAGTTAAAATCACGGATCCATGTTAAAATACTTTGTGCTGTCCTTTATTGCCTTCATTTAACCCCTTCGCTACGAGCGCCATTTACAGAATTTTTAATCTTTTACCACCAGTTTTTTAAAACAGAAATTTTTGCGTAATTAAATCGGAAAAATGCACTTATTAAATAAGGCAAAATTTCTAATTTCTAATTTTTCTAATAATAAATAACTGGTGGGACGGGAATAATTAAGGATTTTGAGCACCTTAAGCGTCACATATACGTGGCGCTCGTCCCGAAGGGTTGGGTTGATTTTTGACGGCCAATTATCTACACGAGGGATATAGGCCCGGGGGGAGTGCCCTCCGTGGGGGTCTTTCTAAGGGAACCTAATCCGTATTAACGCATGGAAGATCCACGGCTCGAAGAAAACCACGAAAACTCCGAACGATTAGGCCGACGGGCGCGATTGGGATCGAACCCAGCACTTCCCGTCTACCAGCTTCGAGAGCAGAACCTCTCGGCCACTGGTGGGGCCTCGTCCCGAAGGAGTTAACAATAAATTAGTAAATTTTCCGATTTGTTGAATATATGCTAAAAATTAGAAAGATAATTATAAAACTGAATTTTCAGGAAGAAAAGAGTGCTTGATGAAGTGTTCGAATGTTTCAAGTAGCAGATGATCTACATTTATTTCAAGTATTCAGGGACATGCATGAAATTAAATTATCAGTTTATGTATATGATTTTAAAATTTTTATGTGTGCATTTATGCAGTTTAAAATTTTACTTTTTTGACTACTTATTATATCTATTGTTTGTCTTTACCTAATTTTTGCTTTAAGTAGTTAATAAATGCGTATTTAATTTCATTATTTTTTGTTTTTAGCGCTAAGTAGAAAATTATACACTTATATTAGTACTTGGTAATAATACAAAGGATTTTCTGTTTTGTAATTCTTTTGTGCAGCTTAAAAGTAAATTATTTTATGCTTGATCTAATGCTTAAAAAATACACAAACGCGTAAAATTGAAAAAACGATATAAGATTCATAACAACCCAGAACGTTTCAAAAAGCCTTTAAAAGTAAATTATTTAGGCATTTAATGTTTTAATGAATATTGCTTAAAAAATTCCTTAAAAGAATAAAATTGAAAAACAGATATACGATTCATAACAACACAGAAAGTTTCCAAATCCCAATGAGTAAATTTAAATAAATGTCTTTTCAATAAAAAGATTTAGCTGGCGGATTTTTTAAATCATTAATTTTATAGTAAAATTCAGTTGACGAACAATTTGGTTCTTAAACAGAAAATCTGAACAAAATTTCATTTGGTATCATTCGAACAGAGAACCGAATACAGCGAATTTGTCAGGATCTACTGGGTTTCTTTTTTCTTTCTTTTTTTTAATACTGTTTCTTTTCTTTTTGTTTCTTTTCATGGGTGTGACATAAATATGAGATATACTGATTCCGATGCTAAGGAATTTCATGCATTTTGAAATCCATAAACCGTAAGTTAACCTATTGGTTATAATAGTGTACAAAAATATTCCTCAACTAGACCCCCTCTCCCTCATTTCTTTTACCTGTAAAAATAATGAATAGAAAAAGAGAAATATTTTTTAAATCATTAATTTTACAGTAAAATTCAGTTGTCGAACAATTTGGTTCTTAAACAGAAAATCTGAACAAAATTGCATTTGGTTATTCGAACAGAGAACCGAATACAGCAAGATGTCTGGAATCTGGATCTACTGGTTTCTTTCTTTCTTTTTTTTATACACTTTCTTTTTGTTTCTTTTCATGGGCGTGACATAAATATGGGTTATACTGATTCCGATGCTAACGAATTTCATGCGTTTTGAAATTCATAAACCGTAAGTTAACCTATTGGTTCTCATAGTGTACAAAAATACACCTCAACTAGACCCTCTCCCCCTCATTTCTTTTACCTATAAAAATAATGAATAGAAAAAGAGTTATAAAAATAAGAAGAGTTATGAATTGATATAAATAAACACACTTTTATATAAATTTAATGTAATTTTGCTCGCAGAAAGTTTTTAATATGGCGGTTTCATTTATTTAAAGTTAAATATTTGTTTTGTGTATTAATTTTCTGAGGTATATTCATCTTTAAGGCTGCGTTTATAACTGGATTTCAGCAATCCATCAGCAAAAATAGTAAATCATTTACCTGGCCTTTCTTTTCCAAAGGTTCTGGGGTCCTCATAAAAAGAAAGGAAATTCTCAACAAAAGAAAGAGGCGATGATAAACATGTCAGGGATGTTCTCCGCTGACCACTGGACAACCTTCTGAAGATTGATCAAATGAAAAAGAGCGCCTGACCACATAAAAAGTACCGCTTAGAAACAACGTAGTCTATTTTAAACTTACCATATCATCATCAACAACAACAACAACCGTTTTCAATCCACTGCTAGATGTAGGTCTCCCCCAGATTTTTCCAATGTTTTCTGCCCTGTGCTTTAGCCATCCAATTAACACTGCCCACTTTTCTGATTTCATCACTCCATCTTAATTGACGTTGTCTTCTTGGTAGTTTTACATCCCTGGGATACCATCGTAGGGCGTTTGTGCTCCATCTATTGTCTTGTCTTCTTGCAATGTGCCCAGCCCATTTCCATTTTAGCCGATTAATTCTTTTAGTGATGTCAAAAACTTTCGTCTGACTTCTTATCCAGGTTATTCTCTTTCTGTCTGTTCTAGGTATGCCTAGCATGCATCTTTCGTTTGTAATCTTTGTACCATCTGTTTTGCTAGCGTCCATGTTTCTGCTCCATAAGTTAGTGCAGGCAAAATCACATTGGATAAACACCTTTCTTTTCAAACAAAGAGACATGTTACTCGTCAGAATAATGTTGTTCTTCCCAAAAGCACTCCATCCATTTTTTATTCTTCTATTAATTTCATTCCTGATACTGTTACCCGTTGATATTTCCCGTCCAAGATACACATAAGTTTGCACTTCTTTTATCTCGGTGTTGTTGTAGAACGATTTTCTTTTTACACGACTGCCATGAAGGGTTATGTGTTTCACGCGTATCTGAGTATGTGGAGTGAGTATCTGAGTATAGTTATAGGCTAGGTTTTGCTTTTATAAATTCAAAATGGCGGCCGTAAAATACAAAGTGGCGGTAGAGACGAAAATTTTTTTTTACGCACCCTATTGAGTGGCATATCATTGGATAGGTCTTTCAAAATGAAGACGATGTTTCATTGTCTATTTTACAGTCAGAAGCTCCGTTTAAATATTGCACAACCTGGAAGTTATGTAGGTAGGATCTCTAGCTCTACTGCAACTCTAACCTTCATAGACATCTATAGGCTTCATCAAAACAGTGTTTATAGATAGGAACTAACAATTAAACCCAACTTAAAAGTCATTAATAGAAGTAAATAAAAAAAATAGGTAAGTCATATAAAAAATAGTTTCACATTGATGAGAAATAATTAATTAGTTCGCTTTCTATGCAGTCGGGTTTTTTGAATTTTTAAATTTAATTTTTACTTGTTTGATGTATGTTGTTATATTCTGGTCAGTCAATGAGATGAAAAGACATTTCACTGGACATTTAAATGCACCATGCCTTATTGTAGTTATTGACAAAAATTCGTCGCCTACCACTAGAATTTCTTTGCTTACCCCTAAGTGGTACGCGTATCACACTTTTTATAATGTGTTCAATTGCCGTTTATTTTTTCTTAAAATGCTATAATATTGTTCTTGTTTTGTGTAATATATAGTGGAGTACATTTTTACATTTCACTGTACACTAAAAAAATACGTCAAGTGAAAGAATTTTTCCGTTTGTTATATTTTGTTAAAGCAAGCAAATTTTCACTTTTATTTGACAATTTTTCTCAAAAATACAGAAGATTCACCAGGCTAAAGTAAAAATTACTTAAAATCCTCTAATCAAAAGCTGCATTTTCGTCAAATCACAGGAGTTTTCCAGCAACTATGCTTCCTAGTACCTTTTACTTTCTACTATCTATAATAGAAGAAACTATTGTAATCGAAATTCTTTTCGACTTCCAGTTTTCGACGGATTTACATGTTTTAGGGGTCAGATATAACGAAAATATGTGCTTACGAAATGTCTCTCTGCCCGTGTGTATGTGTGTATGTTTGTGTGTGTCCTCATCGTATCACCAAAAAGTGCATTAAATTATGCATATAATTGAACCAAGTTTCATATATATATGTTTTTGGCTATGACCAACAGGTACCAGTTGAATTTGGGGATATTCGGCCGGAAGGGTAAGCGCTGTAATAGTGATTTTTGTTCAATTTTCATTATTGTATCGTCGGAAAGTGTACGAAGTTATGCATAGAACTGAACCAAACTTCATTTATATGTTTTTGTCTATGGACGTCAGGTCCCAATTGAAAACTTGGATATTTCCCTCGTAGGAGGCGCTATGATAGCGACTTTTAGAACGAGATAGCGAGACATTAAGCTAATGTGCTGTTGTATACCAATTGCACAGAACTCGTCGACTTCGCGAGAGCGGGATACAGGAAAGTCGTGGATGCATAAGATGTTGTAAAATTCGACTAACCAGGGAAAATGGGGGAAAAATCATATTGAACCACACAAGTGTCAAATTTCGACTTCAAATCTAGGTTTTATTTCAAGTATTGACATCTAAGAGATAGAAGAAAGTTTTGGGATTGGCACATCCGTCTAGTTTGTAAGGACTATTTCCTAGAAATACGCACAAACTTTTCTTGACTGGGAAGCTATGAATAAACGATACAAAGAACACAAATGGGCACTGTAAGATAACTTCAATAACCGCATTACTCTTTAAAACTGTTATCGGGTTTCAATTAAACCGTTTCGTAGGACATTATTGATTTTACTTTTGGCGGTGCTTGCTAGGCGTTATACAAAATTTAGGTCCATAATTTTGAGACAGTACTTGATTCGATTGATCAATTTCTGGATGTTATCTGCTTTCCAGCCTTTAAAATGCACTTTGGACTTAAGATACACTCAGAACCACTCAATTGGTCGAATTTTAGCTGGATTGTCGAACTTCTCCACGAAAGTGATGTTTTGCTGGCGGAAGTGGCTGAGAATAATTTTGCAGTAATGACTGCTGGCCAAGTCTTTCCAGAAGACGTAATTACCGCCATTGTAATTGCTACGGATGTAGGGGTTGAGACGACGGCGAATACACTTGTTCAAATGTCGTTGCCCATTGACAGCGAACCCAGACTTTCGGATGAACGGGCAACTCAAGCCTGTCCGGACCCATCGCAATCCAAACGAGGATCTTGTCTTCGAATTTCGCTTTATAAGCAAATTTGATGATCGGTTGTGTCGTAAAAACGTCAGATGTGTAGTAGTTACCATTATCGTTAAAAGTGGAGAGAGTGAGCTTGAAGTATGACTTGTCATTCAAGATGAATGCTTGATCAGAGAATTTTCTGAACAAGCAACCACAGTTCGTTTTAGTGGCAAGCATTTGCTTTTCTGTTCATTTTGGTATGACCCTTTTCTTGTGATATTTCTTGTTAAGCTTCTTGGTGATTGTCTTATGCAGGTGGCCGAGTGAAAAAATGAATTTAGCAGCCGTGGGATGGATTAATACTTGGTCGTTTTTGTTAAACAGATGTTTCAACTTCTGTAACTTTGGCTTAGTGAGTTTTGGGCCTTCCTACCCGATCCCGGTTGTCTTTTGGTCAGGAGTTCCTTCTAGTAACTTTGTAGAATATCATATATGTGAGTTGTGGTTTTAGAGTTCTCATAACACTCTCCGCCTAGCAACAGGATTCGGTCAGCAGTTTCAATGAGAAACTTGTAACCTCAAAACAGCAAATGGAATTGAATTTGCTGATGTGCAGTTATGCATTCTCTTTGCTTGGGAACAATAACATCCCAAGGCAGATTTCATTTCGAAGTGGCCAAGGTTGGACGTATTTTTTTAGCTCTGGACGAGAGCAGACGTCGCTACGAAACCGGATAAAAGTCCGATATGAGGTCTCAGATGCTGCGGAGAGATCCGCAAAACCCCCCTACCCTCCTGTAACTTTGTAAATATAGCATTAACTTGGTGTGTAACTTATAGTCCAGAACCATTAAACTCCTTTTATTCATTAATTATGGCCTTATTCTTATATCACATAGGGGCACGGCCTCCTAGAACCGAATTAAAATTCCCCTACACCCCAGAGACGGCCACTGGATTTTATGCAACTGACTTCTAGAGCAACTAACTCAACGATGTTTTTTTCTCTCTTCAACTTTGAAGATAGTGGAGCCATTTCATTTCCATCGAAGATACCGATTTTTTTTTTCTCTCTGTTTCCTCTTTTCAAGATTCAACCTGTGCTGGAGAAAAACCATACCAAGAAGAAAGTAGGTTAATTGGCCAGCTGTGAAATTCATCGGACGCAACGAAGTGGCCGGGGTTGGACGTATTTTTCTAGCTCTAGACGAGAGCAGAAGTCGCTACGAAACCAGACAAAAGTCCGATATGAGGTCTCAGATGCTGCGGAGAGATCCGCAAAAAACCCCCTACCCTCCCTTAACTTTGTAAATATAGTATTGACTTGGTGTGTAACTTATAATCCAGAACCATTAAACTCCTTTTATTCATTAATTATGGCCTTATTCTTATATCACATATATAGTTCGTTTGGGGATATTGTCGGCAGAAAAATGGTTCACGATGAACTTGTTACCATGATTAATATTGCCTTCATAAAACCTGTACATAAACGTACTCCGACACTCTTCTTTCGACTCCATTCTCAGATAACACAGATTACTGAACGATCTCTCGGCTAACGGACGTGCCCTTATATACCATAACACAACACTTTACGCGCACGTTTCGACTAATTCGTATTCCTTTGCTATTTTACATAAGTAAAAAGTTTGTGCGGATTTCTACGAAACAGTCCTTATTAGGAACGGAATTTTTACGTATGCCCCTTTTCCCTGAAAACTCGACAAATTTGCTTACTTGAGCTAAAAAATTCCTGAAATTCTGCAGTCAGAAGACAGATTTTTTTCTAGTAACAGAAAATATCTCTTCTAACCACAAGCGTGTTCTGGTAACTCTTGTTGTCTGCACTCAAAAGAAAAAAAAAACTTCTGTAGATTGTACAGAAAAATCCTCTCAGTAAAGCTATCAGATTTCTCCTGTAATTTCTACAGAGAAATCCTGTTGAACTAGTACAGAATTTATTCATGTTAAAGACAGAATAATCCTTTTAAGATGAAACAGCTCATAAAAAAAGCCAATCCTGCTCGACAGAGACTCATACGGTGTTATATAACAAAAACTTTATTTAATTGTAATCGAACCCCTATAGACGAGATCACCTGCATTTTACTTTACAGAACTTCTTGCACTATTGAAATTAGTAAAAAATAAAGAAAGAAAGAAAGAAAGAAAGGAAAAAAAGGCAATTTAACAAATTACAACGACCATTTGGAAAATGATTTTTTCAAAGACTAAAATTTAAGACATAAAAAATCGCACGGAGTTGATCATACATTACGTACGCCATGGATTACATTTTTCGGTACTGTAAATTTTAAAACTTCTACGGAGCTGGTCATACATTACGTACGCCATGGATTAAACATTAATATTCCTGGACCAATTTTAAATGAAATTTCATTCTTAAACTTCTAAACATCCCACAATATTACTTTTTACACCGTCGTATAGAGAAAAAAGTGTACTTTTAAATGCAATTTGTTTGCAAGCTGTATCTCAATTTGTTTCTGAGTTATTAATTTTTTTTGTAGTTTTTATTACTTTTTTGTCATAGTGGCAACAGAAGTATTTATCTCTGTTTCTCTTATCTCTCTGGTAAAGGGAAAATACAGATTACTGTATAGACCAATCAGAAAACGAATAAAATGCGGATTCAACTAATAAAAAGCTTCAGCTATGTTTTTGATTTCCTACCCTGACGAGGACAATAACCATTTTTCCAAATGGTTAAAAAAAAAAAAAGTTATTTTGTATGCCATTACATCCATTTTCGTTTACAGTATTTCTGGTGTTTTCGAATTTGTAGACAGCCAAAAGTGAAGAATCTTATAGTTTTAATGTTTTTTAATCCCGCTACAGAGCGAAAAAGATTTTTATGATAGATAACAGAGAAAATCTGTACTTTACATAAAATGGAAACATTCTGTTTACAATACAGTAGAATATACAGGGTATTCCAAAAGTCCCTGCGATGTTTTATAATTTAATATAAAATCGAGTAATTGTCGCACAGGAGTGCGGTTTGGACTAAAATGCTTCTCACGATGAAAAGTTTTCTTCAAACGAATCAAAATAATTAGTTCCAAACTTCCATCATAGATGGTGCCACTTGTTCGATTGTTTGGTTTCAAGCATGCGTTTTATTTAATTTTCAGATTAGTTTTGAAGCTGTGACACGGAAATGACGACTCCCAGCGAAAAAGTTAATTGAGTAGGTTGATATTTCGAAACCAAATCTAATCTAATCTGAAAATAAGAAAAAACGCATGTTTGAAATCAAACATATGGACAAAAGGCTGAAGACAAATCTATGATCGAAGTTTGGAACAATTTTTTGTTAGCTCGAAAAAAAACTTTTCATCGTGAGAAGCATTTTAGTACAAATCGCACTTCTGTAAGACAATTAGTTGATTTTATATTGAATTTTGAAATGTGTCAAGGACTTCTGGGATACCCTGTATGTTAAAACAACAGGTAATTTTAACAGTGTATATTTTTTACTTTTTCGGCCACCTTCATGGTTCATTATACTGTATTGTTTGAAACAATTAAATAGAGGGGGTAACTTGGACGGTGGAAACCACGAAACGTTTTATAATTATTTCGTATGGTAAAATTTGATTAGGTTCCTGAATTTTTTTTTTTTTTGCACGAATTGTGCTTGAAAACCGAATACCACTGTACCTGTTTTTTTATATAATGAATTAATCTCCTTTATTAATAGAATAATTTTGTTTATACTTACTATGTCATAGTGATGAAAATTTAGAAGAGTTCTCCTCCAACTCACTCTTACCCAGAGAACGGGAAAATGTAACAAATACACTGAATAGCATAATTTACTGAGTGGTCCAAAAACCTTCCAGGAAAGAAACTTGTTCAATAAACCTGTAAATATATATATATATATATATTATAAATGCATTTTGTACATTATAGCTTCAATACTAAAATCCATCATGAAAATTGTCATTTTTAACTAATTAATAAAACTAAACTAAACAACTGAAATCTGCAAAGTTGTTTAACCCCTTGAGGGGCGGTGGGATATATTACATCCCGCCTAATTGAAACAAGATTCGCACCAGAAACTTTTAACTAAATTTTACATTTTTAACTTTGGGGGGGGGGGGATGTTGAAAAAAATTGCTTTTCTTTACTTTAAAATAAATATTTTCGATTATTCCGGTGAGAATTCAATATTACAGAGAAATTATTGCTTGCCCCTCAAAGGGTTAAAAGCAATTAATTTAGAGATCTATAATTAATTTTATTTTATTAATAAGGCAAAGCTTACTTGTAATTCGCAAACGATAGGTAACACATTTTGATTTAAGTAAAGATTGTAAAAAATAGATCTAGAAACTGAAACCTCATTAATATTTAGAGATAATAGCAAAATTTCAATACGTCAGGGGGAAAAAAGTATCGAATTTTGACCTTGATGTTAGGCTTCCGATATATACCGATACGGCGGTTTTTACATCCGATATATCGATAAGACTTCTTAGAAATTAATATTTTACTTATAAATATCAACTTTAAGCCTTTTTCACGCACATTTCAAAAAGTTTATTTATTTGTTTATTTATTAAGACTGAAAGAATTGAAAATTATTTTTATGGGATTAGTCGTTAACTGCGGCTAAGAATTTTAAATAATGGGAAAATATTCTTCACACAATCACGAAAAGCAACCCATTATAATATACATGATTTTTGACTGAACATCATTACCAAAATCAAAAACTAGAGACATGGACTCTTCTTTACTCAATTCGATTGTCTCATATTTTCGGCAAGGTGTCAAATATACCTAGGCATACTTTGTGTTTTGTCCTTTTTTTTATGCATATTAGATAGGTGGATTGTTTTGTTTTTCACGAATGTGTTTATGTGGTAGTTTTTTTTTTTTTTTTTTTTTTGTACAATGATTTTTTTAATTACTATTTAACAAGTAAATTATATTAGAAGTAATATAGTTCCTAAAATGATGTTTGAAGATATTTTACCAGAATTAGCAAAATGATTTTAACCCTACAATGCACGAATTTATTTCTCCTACCCCCTCCCCTCCAAAACAGTTATGTAATAACTGTATATGAAATGAAAACAAAATATTTAAATAAAATTCCGTCAGCTTTTATTATAAATGAGAAAAAATAAAGTACCACTGTGGCTACATTATGAACTGAACAACGTATTAAGTAAAATTTGAGCGTTACAAATGTCTGAACTGTGTATTCTAGGATTAAGAAGCATTTCTAACAGAAAAAATAAATACATCTGATACGTTATCGCAAGAACATATTCAGCTCTCAACATCAAAAAAGATCAGACAATAAAATAGATTTGATATCTTCATGTGTTTCAAACTTCTGCTGCAATGAAATACCTTTCTGAAATGTCTTTAAAATATACCTTTATAAAACACCTTTTTAAATCTGAAATACCTTTATATGTATTTATTAATAAGCCATAGTTAGAAATCACAAAAGAATCTCTTGGAAATCTGAAAAAAAACATAAAACATATTTACCCAAATTTTATATTTGAGTAAGGCAAACTTAGGTGTTGTTGCGACATTTGCCTGAATTTAGCGTCTGTTTTCTAAGGTTGAAAATGCAATTATGGAAAAAACATTGTCTGATTGACAGCTGTTATCGAAGTTACTATTTTTAAATGAATTGTTTTGAAAATACTAGAAATACTTTAATCAACTTTATAAACATTAATATTAAGAATATGTAGTAAAAAGCTTAAAAACCATTTTGAAATAAAACATTATTTATCATAAACATAAGTAAATCATTCTGTGTATTAAAACATTAAATAACAATAGAAATATCTCGAAAAATCAATATATCGGAGTTTTATGCCCGATATTTTTCAGCTATCAATGTCTTTAAGAGGATGTATGAAAAAATCGATGTATCGGTATTTTGAAAAAAGCGATACATCAGTATTTTGAAAAAAATCAATGTATCGTTATTTTGAAAATATTTGCTATCACTACCAGCAATGAAGCAGTAAAGGCTAAAATGAGGCATTAAATGAAAGATTTGCGCCAATCTTAAAAAAAAGGGTCATGCGACACTCGAAAAATGCCTGTTATTTCTTTAAACTATTTATATTTTCATTACAGCGTTTTTAGTTTTGTCCTTCGTTTTTCCATTGTATTATTTTTTTTTAATTTCGAGATCGTATAAAGGCTTTGACTCATGTAGGAAGCTATAAAACTGCTGTTGTCGAAAGTAGTAGCTCTTAAAAATAAAAACGCAATTTGCATAGTTAGACATTCAGGCTCATTGATCTGCAGATTTATTTAGTAAGTATGTATGTTAATATTACCTCCATGTCCAGTAGCACAGATGAATAATACCCAGGCTACACCAGCAGCCCAGACAGTCCGATGAAGGATGGCGTACATGATGCCTTCAGCAGGCCTAGCTGATTGACCTCTGCTCCAAGAATATGTGGCAAATAATACAGCCAGGCAGCTAGAGCTAGACAATATCCAGCCAGCTCCTTGCCATATCTGTAAACAATGACATGTATAAGACGCTGTTTGAATCAAGGGTTATTTTGAAATAGAAATTTCATTCTGATATGACCGGGAAATTATTTTCAATTCAAATGTATAAAAAGTAATTGTCATCCGTGTTCCAAAAATTTTGTTTCCAGAAAAATAAAGCATATTTTAGAAAATAGTATCAAATTTGATCTTTTTAAACAGATTTTGGGAGATAAACGTTACAAAAAAGCAGGTTATAAATCAACAACCCACGATAATTCAAAGAAATATACAGCACGGGGAAAGTGTCATCCGCTTTCTAAAAATTCAAAGAGTTTTTTTTTTCCATTTTTTTTCGTATAAAAATAAAGTATATATCACGAAATACTGTGAAATTTGATGTTCTATAACCAGATTTCTTGGAGATTAAAATTACAAAAACCTGGTTATCAGTCAGCAATCGACGATAATTCAAAGAAATTTACAGCACGGACAAAGTATCATCCGCGCTTTCTAAAAATTCAAAGAGTTTTTTTTTCTTTTTTTTTCCTATAAAAATAAAGTATATTTCACGAAATACTGTTAAATTTGATGTTCTATAACCAGATTTCTTGGAGATGAAAATTACAAAAACCTGGGTTATCAGTCAGCAATCGACGATAATTCAAAGAAATTTACAGCACGGACAAAGTATCATCCGCGCTTTCTAAAAATTCAAAGAGTTTTTTTTTCTTTTTTTTTCCTATAAAAATAAAGTATATTTCACGAAATACTGTTAAATTTGATGTTCTATAACCAGATTTCTTGGAGATGAAAATTACAAAAACCTGGGTTATCAGTCAGCAATCGACGATAATTCAAAGAAATTTACAGCACGGACAAAGTATCATCTGCTTTCTAAAAATTCAAAGAGTTTTTTTTTTTTCATTTTTTTCCCTATAAAAATAAAGTATATTTCACGAAATACTGTGAAATTTGATATTCTATAACCAGATTTCTTGGAGGTAAAAATTACAAAAACCTGGTTATCAGTCAGCAATCGACGATAATTCAAAGAAATTTACAGCACGGATAAAGTATCATCCGCTTTCTAAAAATTCAAAGAGTTTTTTTCATTTTTTTTCTTATGAAAATAAAGTGTATTTCACGAAATACTGTGAAATTTGATATTCTATAACAGGTTTCTTGGAGGTGTAAATTACAAAAACCTGGTTATCAGTCAGCAATCGACGATAATTCAAAGAAATGTATAGCACGGGCAAAGTGTAATCCGCTTTCTAAAAATTCAAAGAGCTTTTTTTCACATTTTTTTCCCCAGATAAAGTAAAGCATATTTCAGAAAATAGTATAAAATTTCATCTACAGATTGGATCAACAGATTTCTGGGAAGTAAACGTCACAAAAAGCAGGTTATCAGTCTGCAATAGACGATAATACAAAGAAACGTACAGCACGGGAAAAGTCTCACACGTGTTCTAAAAATTCCAAGAGCTTTTTTCACCCCCCCCCCCCCCCCCCCATCTAAAAGTAAAGCATATTTCAGAAAATAGTATCAAAATTGATCTACAGATTGGATCAACAGATTTCTGAGTAGTAAATGTCACAAAAAGCTAGTTATCAGTCAGCTATCTATGGTAATTTTTAAAAAAATGTTCAGTATGGAGAAAGTCTCAACCGTGTTTTAAAGATTCAAAGAGCTTTTTTCTTTCTATAAAAATAAAGTATTCAGAAAATACTGTCAAGTTTGAAGTTCTATAAGCAGATTTCTTGGAGGTGAAAATTACAAAAATCTGGTTTAATTCGTAGAAATGCACAATACGGGCACAAAAAATAAATAAATAAATAAATAAATAAAATAAAATAAAATAAAATAAAATAAAAAAATTCCACATTAGTATTTTTAAAAATCTGTGTATAATCAGTTTTAATTGATGTAAGGAAAAAGAAAAAGTATCCTTTGGATTTGTAGAATAATTCTTTCTTTTCATAAATGTATATGATTTATTTTGCCATAAGAGGCCTAAAATTCAGGTTAAAGTTTAAACGATTAACAACTAAATTATAATTTTACTACATATAACAACTACTACATGTAGGTACTACAACTAAATTACCTCAGCATACCAAAAAAAGCAGAAATATAAAATTTTCATAATTTTTGAATGACTTTGTTAATGAAACATTAATTTATTGAAAATTTAACAAGTTAGTGTTAAAAAGAAACGCAGTAGTTTTTTAACATTAATAATAGAATAATTAATTTTATTATTTTTTGTTTTTTATAAAACTTCGTAAAAACACAAACTACGAAATTTAAGTATATAGACAGAAATCCGCCTTTGAACAAATCAAACACACATTTTTGGCATATCAGAATTGGATGAAAGAAACATTTTTGGTATCTTTGAAACAAATACATTAATTTTTAAATACATTGCTATTTCTTTGCAAATTTTTCATCGTATGCATATCTCAGAAAAAAAATTAATTTCATTCTAAATATTTTTTTTAATCCAAAATAATTGTGTTACTTTTACGTACTTCAAAGTTATTACTTTTTAAGTTAAAGAATTAATTAATATCAAATGACCTAATGTTAATTCATTTTCTTTTAAAATAAATATATACATTTCAGACAGATGTGAAACTAATGATTGAAAAACCACTGATATAAATTAATTTTTTTTGTATTATTTAGTAGAATTACAGTACAAAGCTAACTTACCTTAGGTAAAGAAAACTTTCTGTATCTCCATAATATGTATCCCAAAGCCAAGCCTACACAATAGGCTCCTATGTGAGGATATGGTCTGAAGTAGATGAGGTTAGCTGTTCTTTTTGTCATTCTGTTAAATGTAATATAAGTTTGTAAATATTTTGCAAAGGAAATTTTTAATATTTTGCTACTGTGACTAGTACAATAACGTTAATTTCTTAAATATAGAGAAAGTTTGGGTATTATAGGAGGGGTCACAACCATTGTAGACCAAGTCCACGTTGAAAAAAAAATAGATAGTCCATTTAGAAGCTGTTTAAAATCTGTTTTATCTACTCCCACAGTTAACCAAGTCTGTTTTCATATACTTCCTCATATATGGCATCTGCTTACAGACTTGGTTTACGGTGGAAATTAATAAAATAGATTTTATGCAGCTTCTAAATCGACTATCTCATTTTTTTAGAAAATGAACTTAGTTCTGTTTTGATACCTATTGTTGGAGCGACACGGTGAAATAAAGTCTTATTCTCAATTTTTGCAGGTAAATTTTATAAAATTGGTATTAATTATAAAATTTCATTGTCAGTGATGTTAACCAAGTTCAGTGTAAAGTTGAACAGTTATATTTATTTCTGTGTTAGTCAGTTTTACTCTGTGCTAACTTGTTGACGAGTGGAGAGGTTATGTTTTTCAAGATGGTGTGCCGGGTAATATGGAATAGCAGCTAAACAACTGTTTCAAGACGAGTTTAAAAGTTAAAACAAATTTTCAAAGATTCTGAGGGTTTGTAGATGATGTACTGAGGTTTACTCATTAAATAATTCTGGTTTTTCTTTTAAATAGTGGTTTTTCTTGCAATTTTAATATTCCCTGTGACGTTGTTCCGTATTACCCGACTGGTTGCCATTACCCGAAAAGTGTAATTTTATTTTTAAAGCTAAACATTGATTTTTTTCTTCCACTTTAAACCCATTAAAAATGTGCTAAGAAATATTCAAAGTTTGTTCTTCACTAGCTTTTAATGTATCCCCTTTTTTATGTTGACTTAAAAATAAAAATATTATAATAAATAATATAATAATAAATGGTATTCCATAACACCAGAACTTCCTCTACTACATAATTATAGAAAAAGCAACGCCTTAAATATACTATAGAAATATAAAAAAAAGGCAACGTTATTGGACGACTCAGTTCTTCTTTAGCCCCGACGGTGCGTTTAAATTTGGGAAATTGACGAAAATGTAAATTTTTTGCTTAAAATGTATTTAGATATCCCAAGTACATTCTGGCAACGCTACGAAAATATACAACAATTATTCGTTAGATTTTTTACATAAATGTGTGATAAAGGCATTTTACTGCATCCATCTCTCTTTAAATGTATCTGAATTCCAATACCTGAACTCATTTTTGCCAGTTCGAGGTTTTTTTTTTTTTTTTTTTTTTTTTTTTTTTTTTTTTTTTGTAGGGTTTCGTACTTAAAAAGTAAAAAAGGAACCATTATAAGATCACTCCTGTGTCTGTCTGTCCGTCTGTCGCAGCCAATTTACTCGTAAACAATGGAACGTGGAAAGTTCAAATTGGGGAAAATAATAAAGACTATTAACCCACATATGTACAGACTATTAAACATTCACAAATATATTTAGGAAAAATGTATAGGGGCTAATTAAGTTACTTGAAAAAAAAACCTCTTTTCTTTGTATATCGTGTGGGGTATCAAACGAAAGCTCTCGTAACGCTGAACTCAAAAATACATTTCTTTTGCATTTAGGCATTATGTTTTCAAAGATATCGTCGAAAATGTAGTGCAAAAATATGCCCCCCCCTTCTATTTCCGAATCTAATTTTATGCAAACTAAAATTAGCCCCACCAGTGGCCGAGAGGTTCTGCTCTCGAAGCTGGTAGACGGGAGGTGCTGGGTTCGATCCCAGTCGCGCCCGTCGGCCTAATCGTTCGAAGCTTTCGTGGTTTTCTTCGAACCTTGGTTCTCCAAGCGTTAATGTGGGTTAGGTTCCCTTAGAAAGACCTCCACGGAAGGCCCCCCCCCGCCCCCCCCTTAGGACCTATATCCCACGTGCCGATAATTGGCCGACATAAATACAACCAACCAACCAACCAGCCAAACTAAAATTATGAAAAAAATTAGAGGTAGTAGACGTTACTCTAAACCTTGCAGGAAAATTATAGCGATGACCCTAGGTCACATAGTTTTTGAGAAAAGCTCATATTTCTGTTACACACAAATTTCGATTTGCGGACATTCAGCAAAAGTGTTGAGCAGCGCTGGAGGTACCTACAGTAGCAGAAGTATAAAAGTATTGTTGATAATGATTTTAAAAAAAAGCGTCGGTAATTGGCCGAGATATTAACCCTTAAAAAACACGGACTGTTTGGGCATATTGACAGGGGCGGCGTACTCTATGTACCATCAGCTTTTAAAGCCTAGATAAAAACTTTTAATGATATATTTGTGTAATGCAATGCCTAGTAGCTGTATAAAAGCAGTAAATGTTGAATTGTTAAAAATAAACTAATTTAATTATAACTAATCACATAAATATTATGGGATTCGCGCCTAGTTTGCACTGAGCGGATCTCTCAATAAGCCTCCCATGTCTTTAAAAGTTAATTAAAACCCTATCTGGACCAAGGCGGCTTTGCAACTTTGCGACCTCCTTTGGAAGCGCGCTTAGCACAATGCCAAGTTTAAATTTTGAACAAGGGTTTTGTTTTAGTTGCACTGTAAAAAGAAAAGATTATTACGACGCTGAATTTAGTTTTATGAAATGCTAAATGAAGTTTAAATATGCACTACTTTTATTGTCAGCACCGAATTACGTTCATCATAAACAGACTAGGATAAGATTTAAAAAAAAAGAGTTATGAAGTATAGCAATATTTGATATTATTTAGGCTTCATATCTCTTTGAACTTCTATGGTATACCCATTCAAACTTTTCTAGTATATACAGCTATACCCAACCCTACGTTGTATAGTTTTTTATAAAGTCTTATTATTCTTTGGCAACGATTTTTTTAATAATACAGTTAATAATTCATATATTTCTTGTTCAGAACCCTCTGAGCGCGAGTTATACTCGCACTTGACCGTTTATTTTTCATTTTGCTACCTTTAAAATGTTTGAACTTCAACAGATATGCAAGAAATGACACACATATATATATATATATTACCAGAGTTACCATATATATATATATTACCAGTATATATATATTACCAGAGCTCCGGCTTTTTGCACACCAGTATTATCTTAGAGAAAATGTTGTTCTTTATATTCCGCAGAATGTTTCCATTAAATGAAATAACATTTTCAATATTAAAATACCGGTATCCAAAAAGCCGGGTAATTGGCAGCTCTGATATTACATAATCGAAAAGGTATATTCTAATAGAATTTTGGATTGATTTTTCAATATAGAATGAATATTTTTTTTTTTTTATGTAAATGTGAAGAAATTTGTGTTTTTCAAAGTTGGCTGAGGATCTAGTGTAGTTTTCTTCATTTTATGTATATTGCGATTTTAGTTTCCCTTTGTGTTATTAGCGCTTTAACCCCTTAACAGTGTGGCCCGAACTGGATTCGGACAAGAACACTTTGCTTGCTTCGTTATTAAAAGCATTTTGATACCACTAATTTGTAACTGTAAATTTATCTTTATTGATTGTCAGATATTTTTCGATTAAGTAAGGTAAATATTTTAGTATGGAAAAAGTGGTGTCCAGCCCCATTTTTAATTTTTTTGTAAGAAAACAAATGTCACTGTTAAGGGGTTAATATCACTGGATCAATTAACCGCACTAATCGAGGAAAACCTGTATTAGAAATAAAACAAAATAAAAAAAGTACCATTTACCTCAATATGTTATTTATGGTTCATATATATAATGGTTCATATATATATATATATATATATATATATATATGTAAAAAAAAAATTACATTAATTTAATAAAACATACTCACTCAACATCTGGCGAAAAGAATATCACAGTCGGAGGCAAATCATTTATGAGTGTCAACATACCAGTAATCAAGGAACATATTGCAGTTAACAGGAATAAGAGGGCAAATCCAAACGCTGGCCATCTGTAAATACAATTACAACTAACAATACATTTGATTAAAAAAAAAAATAGATCTGTTTAATAATTCGAAACATTTTAGCTACGTTGGAAGATCGCCATATATGGGATAAAATGGGATAATCTATACCATTTTTGTTTATTTCACCAGGAAAATCTCCCATCTCGCTGAATTAGCACAAATAGGGGCAAGCGGATCTCTGTCAGGGGCTCATACATAAAGTTTATTATTTATGTCGCGAAACTTTTATTTACATGCTTTTTTTACATTTGTATTAACTATTTTCATGTAAGTTAAAATAATGTATTTTACTTATTTTCTGTTTGCATGTAAAACGCATCTTGTG
Organism: Maratus speciosus; assembly: GCA_963932465.1. Classification (NCBI taxonomy): domain Eukaryota; kingdom Metazoa; phylum Arthropoda; class Arachnida; order Araneae; family Salticidae; genus Maratus; species Maratus speciosus. The sequence continues at coordinate 227,711,337 of OZ010797.1, read as the reverse complement.
GGCCTCAAGCGAAGTCTGGGCTATACGCTGAAGAAGGTATTTGTCCCCTCCCCTCCCCCCCCCCTCCCACAAGCGCCCATCCAGACAGGCGAAGACCGACTATTTATATATATATATATTATTTTATTAACAGCTAGCTGACCTGCCCGGCGCAGTACGGGACCGTGATAATAGCCTTATATATACCTAAAATAAGTTTTGAAGGATTTATAATTTTAAAAGAAATTCTAGGTAAAAAGGGCTTGCAAGAAACGTTCTTCTAATTTTTTTTTCATCGATTACCATAGAAACATTTAAACTTAAAAACATTTAAATTTAAAAAAATGTCCAAACTCATTGAAACTTTTATGAGGTGTAAATATAATGGTTTTGAAGTCTGTGTGAAAAAAATCTTAAAAATATATTGATGTTTAGTTGAAAAAAAACTGTTTTCTTCTTGCTTTTTTTCCGCTTCGGGTGCTTTAACACACACACACACACACAAAAAAAAAAAATATCTTCCGAACTCTGAAATTTTTATAAGTTAGAAATACAACGGTTTTGAAACCTGTGTAAAAATTTCGTACAAAAATTTTAATATTTAGTCATAAAATGAGCCAAAGTCGACCGCGAGTTCGCGTTCAGACTGAGCGAAAATTTTGAAGATTTTTTTTTTAATTCGAAAAACAGACAGCAGATTTTTTTTTTTCAGATTTCTAATTGCCCGAATGTTTCGAGATTTTTTTTAAAGTGATGTAACCTAGCAAAGAAAGAAACAGTGGGCCATCAGCTGGAAAAAAGATGGCAGCCAGCAGTGCCATCAGCGGTAAAGTGAAAGGATGCCATTACATAAACCTGTCGAAAAGTGTCCGAGCCGAATGCAGCTGGCCCATCAGTGATGGCCAACAGCAGGCCAGCATTGGTATGCCACCAGATTACTTCAATCCGGCACTTTTCCTGCAGTGCTAGCACCTATCCCACTGCTATTCCTTTGCTGGCCCAGCACTTTCCCTTACAAAAATTCCTTATAGAATTCTATAAAAATACGAAGTATTATATAATTATGACTCTTTTTTTCTATAAGGTAGTTTCACCAAGAGCTATAGAAATATCTGTAGAAGTGTCTATAATAGAAATGTCTATAGAAATATTTGAACTTTCAGCGGTTTCCATGTGGGCACCCTTCCAAGTACTAACCGCGATCGATGCTGTTTGGTTTTCGTGATCGGACATGAACAAGTGCTTTCAGCGTACGCTACGACTGCTCGTAGTTTTCAAGCTCTCATTACACTATTTCAAGTTTGTTTCTTCTGTGACTTACGTTCCCAATCATTAAACTGGCATAGAAATTATTCTAATGTATAGAAATCCTATGTATTTTATACGCTTTTTTTTATTATTGATTCTGAACTGCGTAAATTATGAAAACCGAAATCCTTTGTAACCTAGTAAAACCAGATTTAAGGAGAAAAAAAAGTGCGTTGAAATAAAGAATTTATTTATTTATTCATTTACTTATTTATTTTGTTGGTGGCAGTGATGCTATATTTTTTACAGTTAAAAAAAAATAGCTTCACAGTTTAAATTGTGTTAAGATATTCATTTGAGATTTGTGTTCAAATACTCAATGTCTTCTATATTCGCAGCGTCACCTAGCGTAAGGGTTCCCAGAAATAATACTGCAAAAGTTCGTGCACTTCCATGTAGTGGTGGGCCAGCGCATGAGATAAAATGGATGTCCACCAGACTTTTATCTGATGATAACCAACAGCAAAGTTGACTGAAGCTGTCCAGCAGTGGTCATGCAGTGGTAGACCATCAGCCAGCACTTCTCCATCATTGCCAGCACCCATCTTGCTGCTGGCCAGCAATTTCCTCTTTGCTGGCAAATACAGAAACAGAAATCAACCACACGTGGACAGCCAACCTTGCGGTATAGGAGCTAAATGTCCACGAGGGAAAAATGCTGGGAAATACAGTGTACTAAGATAGTGTGAAAGGATTGCTTTAAAATACCGACGTTAAGTTTTTTTTTAGCATAGAAAAAAGAGTGTCTCCGGGAGGCGCGAAGTGATTTGCTGTCGCGATTTTTTAAAACTATTAACATTCGTATTTTTGAAAACAAATTACACCGTCATAGAGAAAAAGGACTCCGCTTTAAATGGATATTTTTTATTAATCCGTATCTCTGAAGATGAGCCGGATGCGAGCTTTGAAAAAAGGAAGCTTCCCCCCCCCCCCCCACACAAAATCGAACGTTTTTGAAAGAAAATTAAAGGTTAATAAAAAAAATTGAGACAATCGCGACATTTTAAACGTAAAAGTACTAAATTTAAGAATATGTTTTTTGTTTTTCCGTATTTATAGCGGTTTTGGAGGCGCTTCGGTAAGAAACCGAACTGAAAAGCCGCTCTCGCAATTTTGATTCTCTGCATTTGCGCTCCAATGGTGTTTCGGACGCACCATGCTATGTTTTCATCTGCACCACTTTTTATTTGCGGTTTTTAATTAATATTCGGTTAATTATCAAAAAATAAAAATTCTGAGACCTAGGTGCACTAGGACTTGCCTTGGACTAGCCTCATACTGATTTTTAGACTTATACATGCGGTATTCCCTAGCTATCGTTCTCTCTCTCATACACACGCAGGCAAACGTTTTTCTTTTATTAGCATAGATATAATAAAATATTATATATTTAATTATACATTAATACTTAATACACATACATTTTAATTATGTCTGTATTAATCAGTAATTGTTAATACAGACTCAATAATATGAGTATTTTAATATGATATTATAATACAAATGAATTAAATACTAAATTGGAATTTAGTATTTAATTGAATTTAATTCATTGAATTTACGAAGTGAATTAAATTATATGACTCAATAATATAACTGTATACTTACACTTATAGGACCAAATTGAATTTAATTCATTAAATTTCCTAAACGAATTAAATTTTATGACACAATAGTATAAGTATGTACATATACTTATAGGACCAAAGATTACCTGTAGAGAAGGATCAACACTAAAGGTGCCAGGCAATAGAAATGAATGTCTGCAGCGACATACCAGGTATGGAGCAAACACTAAGAAGAAAAGGTCAAATTATATGCTTATAAAATTCGCTTAGTTTCAACAACAAACACAAAAATACAGGATAAAAAGATTATAACACCTTTAATTTTCTGATACATAACTAAAAAAGAAGAAAAAATAATGGAAATATGATTAATTGTTTAATACAAGGTTCGTAAATATCACGATATTCTCGAAAATATACACCCTATCCGATAAGAAACATATAACAATAACATACCCAATATTTTATATACAGGGCGCAAGGAAAGTCCCTTTAACCTGAAAATACTTCCGAACGGAGAGAGCTACAGGTATGCAAATGAGGTAACGGTATAGTAAAGCGACTACGCCCGATTTAATGCAAACGACAGCAGCGGCCCTAGTGGCGAAATTTGGAAGATAGCCATTGCAAATCGAAAACGAAAAGAGGTAGAGCAAAGTTTCCAGTTAGAAAGTTTTAGAGCATCAATTAATTAGTACGAAACGACATTTGGTTTACATGGATAAGCTAATTCTTCGCCTGTATACCCCAAAATGTCCGACATCGATGCACTCTATTTTGTGCAGACGTTTGAATGGAATAGCCAGAAGTATGAAGAAATACGCACAATTTATTCTATAAATACGTACTTATCTCAATAAATTTTGATAACATCACACAAAAAAACAAAAAAGATAAACTGTCTCATAGTGATAAAAAATTTATATTCAGTATGTTCGAAAAGTTCCCCATTGCTCATGATACACGTTTGTATTCGTGAGAGTAAATCTGCATAAACATTTCTCAGCACGGAACGTCTATTGCGAGCCTCTTCAATACGACGACAGATTTAACCCTTTCAAGGGCGGTGGCTAGACTGTCTATCCACCTAATTTTAATTCCAAAACTGACAAATGACACCAAGAATATTTTAATAAAATTTTGCTTTTGTAATGAAAGTGCAAATCAGCGTGCTTTTATTTTCTAAGAAATTTGTTTGAATATTCTAGTGTCAGTCAATTATTTCATTTTACGAACAGAATTCTTCTGCCCCTGAAAGGATTAAACTAAAATTTTAAATGCATTGGAAATTAAATTTTTACAGACATTACAGTACAGCACAACGTCACAATTTGCAATTGCGCATACATTTCCTAAATGGGAATATGAATGTAGAATCGTCGCTCATCGATTTCGGACATTTTTGGGTGTACAGGTAACGATTTATCTTATCCGCGTGAACCAAATGTGGTTTCGCACTAATTAATTGATGCTCTAAAACTTTCTAACTGGAAATTTTGCTCTATGTCTTTTCGTTTTCGATTTGCAGCGGCTATCTTCCAAATTTCGCCACTAGTGGCACCACTGTCGTCTGCATCAGGTCGGGCGTAGTCACTTTACTATACCGTTACCTCACTTGCATAGCTGTAGCTCTCTCCGTTCGCAAGTATTTTCAGGTTAAAGGGACTTTGTATATATATATATCCCTGTATATATATATATATATATCCGATATATTTTTTAAAGTCAACTTATTGATAAGCATAAATATTTACAGACTTAATATGAACTAGAAACTAAAACATACTATACTTAGCATAGAACTTATTCTGAATGTGTTTTGATTTTTTCAGTTACGTAACGAAATTGAAGTTAAGTATTGAAGAACTAATTGAAAACAGATACAATTTGCTTTTTACACTCGCAAAAAACAAACTGTAGCAGTTAGAATCAAGTATTAAGAAATTTTTGCGTTTTATCCAACAAAATTATAAATACGAAATAATTTATTTTTATTGCTTGTCTGCTTTTCCATTCCCTACCCTGTGTGTAGTTTAACTCCTTGAGGGGCAAACAATTGCGTTTGTGTAATGCTGAATTCTCACCGGAAAATTAGAAAAAAATTATTGCAAAATAAGGAAAAGTAATTTTACGACTTTTTTCCACCAAAGTTAGAAAAGTAAAATTTCGTAAATTGTTTCTGGTGCAAGTCTTCATTAATCGTAGGTGGGATAAAATATATCCCACAGCCTCTCAAGGGGTTAAACTGAACTACATCAAAACCAGAAAATATTTTTTCTAATGAAGTTGTAAATAACTTATTATCTAAATTCGACAGTTTATCTTTCAACGACTGTTCTAAGCAAATAGTGTCCCACCTAATTAGCAGTGCTACATTTAAAAATTATGCTTCAGACCTAAAGCTTGGAAAACATTTTTTGTTTCTTTTTTGGCTAAAAAAATCACTGCCAGAAAAAAAATGTTTTTTTTATGACACAATCAATAACATATGAAAAATTCATTTACACTTGTTTTGACTGAAAATATATGAAAATATCAAACATCGTGATATTTTGAAAATAAATATCAAATATATGAAAATGTCAAACATCGTGATATTTTGAAAATAAATATCAAATATATGAAAATATCAAACATCGTGATATTTTGAAAATAAATATCAAATATATGAAAATGTCAAACATCGTGATATTTTGAAAATAAATATCAAATATATAAAAATATCAAACATCGTGATATTTTAAAAATAAATATCGGATCTATATCAAGATACATATATCCATTGATACATATATGTTATCGAACTCTGGTTCAAAATATATGATTTCAAAAAGTTTTGCAAAACCTTTGCATCGGACTTTATATACAGAGTTAACCAAAAGATTGAAACACGTTTCAATTTTTTATTAGTTGGAGATACAGGGTGTTTTAAAAATCAATAACTCGGAAACGGTGATAGATAGAAACATGAAACCAGTGGTATGTTTAATGAAAAAATCGTAAGAATCTTGTACATAAATCTCAAAATTTAGTTCAAAATTGCCCCGAAAGATGGCGCTGAGAGCGTTAAGAATCCTTGGGCGTGTTCAAGATGAACGCGCGCCGCGCGCTCGAACTCAGGAGCCAGGAGCATGGAGTGGGTCTTTATCGTAGACGGAACAAATGTTAAGTAGGCTCAGGAAAGGATCTTGGATTTGATTAATGCTAATTATAAAGATAATCTGTTGCAAATGAAAGGTGAGCTAGATAGCTGAATGGGTAGAGCGTTAAACTCTAGACTAGGAGTTATGGATTCGAATCCTTCGCGCACCAAATTGTGTTTATGATGTTTTTATTTTATTGGTTGCTTTATATTTTTCAAAATATTCAAAAATAAGATATTTTTGGTAAAGATAAATTTTTATGTTAATAATACAGAAGACATGTGAATTTTTATTTTTATCGAGACTAGGATGCAGATCATATTTTACGTTGTTAAAATCAACATGGAAAATATTATAAAAATAAAATGTAATAGATAAACATTATTTTAACTAAAAATATCTGAACACATATTTTCTAGAAGAGATAAAATGTATGGGGTTTGTTGTCTAGTTTTGTAGTGAATAAAGTATGATTAGAATGTTTATAAATTTTCTACTGAAAGTATAAGTAAGTATTTTGCTTAAATTCACAAAGGATCCCTAACTTTAAAAATCAATAACTCGGAAACGGTGATAGATAGAAACATGAAACCAGTGGTATGTTTATTAAGAAAATCGTAAGAATCTTATAAATAAATTTCAAAATTTAGTTAAATATATCGCCGATACATGGCACTGCGATAAATAGGCTGTATCACATTAAAAGTCATTCACAATGTGTAACTTTTACACAACAGACATGTCGCAAACGCAGAATGAAATTGTTAGTGACTCTCTGTAGTGTGTCTTCGGAAATCGATACACGAGCTTGACAAATAGCCTCTCCGAGCTCGCCGAGTGTTGAAGGATTGTTCCGGTAAACAATATCATTTAATGTGCCCCACAAAAGTAATCGCAGGGAGTGAGGTCGGGTGAATACGGAGGCCACTCCATGCCTTTTCCTTTCACTGTCGAATAGTTCAACGCAATAACTCTATCGTCAAAGTATTCATCTAGAAAGTCAAAAACGTCTTGTGTACAATGCGGACGAGCCCCATCTTGCATGAACCATGCCGTGCCTGGTCGATCTTCTAACGCTTGTTGAGTGCCAACAAATTGTTTCAAAAGCGCAATATACCGCTCAGTCGTCACCGTTTCTCCCAAGAAAAAGGGCCCAATAATGCCTTTGCGACAGATTGCAGCCCAAAATGTAAGTTTTTGGCTATAGAGTGGTCGTGCGTGAGTCAAATGTGGATTTTTCGTACCCCAAAATCGCCAATTGTGTCTGTTAACGACACCATCCAGATAAAAATTGGCCTCATCCGTAAACCATATTCGGCCGACATCGAAACCAGAACTATTGATCTTGTCGAGCATCTCGTTAGCGAAATCGTCTGGATGTTGTTCATCTCGAACTGGTATGGCGTTCCGGCATTGAAACTTGTAAGGAAACATGTGTAATGTTTTCCGCAGGAAGCTGTACGTGCTGGATGGCTTGATTCCGGATTCAGCTGCAAGTCTGCGGACTGATTTATTCGGATTACGCTGAATAACTGCTCCAAGTGTCGTTGAATTTTCAGGAGTAACGACGGAGTGCGTCGGACCCACATTTCCGAATAACGCATCGGCCACGTTGCCTGTCTCTTGAAATTTTTTGAAAAGCTCACGAATTGTTTTCCCATCTGGACCTTTTGCGACTTGAAATCGCGTTTGAAAACTTCTCCTTGTGGCAGTAGAACTCTGGTTTAATCGGTGGTACTCCAACACAATAAACACACGTTCCTCCAACGTATACATAGTTTTCGGAATTATTTTGACTATACGCTAATAGAGGTCAGATTTCAATGGCGAAATCTTCGACGGCTAGTTGTTTTATGCTTCTGAACCGTCTTTAGCAGGGGTCTGTTCACAAGTGCAGCTCACGCCGCGCGCGCGCTGAGAAGTTTTTGCCATGAAGTAGGTTTTATCGAAAAAAGGAATTTTAAAACTATTCAATTATTTCATTATTTTTATGGTTCAAAACAGGTAAAACTAACGACTATATTTCTTTATCCTTCCAAAAAATGGTTTTCGTAACAGGAATAGATGCCTATGTTCACTTGGATAAAATTCAAAATATTCGGGAAAATCATCACGTGACTTACTTTATCTAAATCAGTTGGATCAGCGTTCAATCAACCACACAAATACTTTGCGCGCGCAACCCAGGAAAATTATGTGGACGATTTGATCACGTGATTGTGCATTTTGTGCTTATGTTTCATTGGTTATGCTTTGTTTGGTAGGTTGATTGATACAATTTAACAATTTAATTGGAGATCTAAAAATTTTAACTTTTTAACAATTTTCCTTTTATTTATTTAAAAATGGTTTATCAGTTGCTTTATATTTTTCGTGATAGATAGAATGCTGTTTATAAACCAAAGATTGTGATTCAACATATTACGAGACTAGCTGTCCCGCCCGGCGTTGTCCGGGCCCGTAATAATATTTTTAACCCGACAGTAGTCTCGTCTTTTTTCAGAACGTTATTAGTCGCGCTCGGTCTCTTTGCCGCGGGGTGCCCGCATACAAAAATGCAAAATAAGAAACGTTCTTCGATTAATATTCGAATATTACATTTCAATGAAGTTATAAATTTTGCAGTTTACTTAAATTATACATTTTATTCATGAAATTTGGTATAATGAATAAAGGAAAAATAATTTGACATTATGGATCGTTGTGTAGACATTTCCACAAAATTTAACTTTGCTTGTAAAAATGTACTTGAACAAAAAAACAGAGATTTTCATGACACTTCACTGTGGTGGTTCAGAAACATTTAAAGTCAACTACATGGTAGTTCTCTATTATATTTGTAAGTTGATTCGTGTTAGGAGAAGATAATTGATAGGGGCGGCAAAAAGACCGACCCGCGACTACTGCCGTGTTAAAGAAACCTGAAATTTGTAGCGCAATTTTGAATTTTTATTTAAAATTTTTAGATGAAAAAGTAATTACAAATACATCCTAAACTGTAGTACTGAAAAAGGAATAATAAAATTGCAAGAAAATACTACTATGTAGATTTTAAAAAAGGTAAAAAGGTACTATCCAGCAAATTGGTTTTCTAATAGAGTAAAGCCTGTTTATAAAGGAATCGTGCAATAAAACTGAAAAAAAAAACCAGGCTTTAGCTTCCCCCCCCCCCCCAAAAAAAAAGTGCAGTTATGCTTTAATCATTCCTTGATTTCATTTGATTGTTTCCTTCTAAGCAGGTTTTATTGTATCTTACTTCTAGTTGGGGCCCTGTATTGTAATTATTACTGGAACGGACAGACTCTTTGCACGGCCAAGTTTGTATCATTTTATATCTTTAGAAAAAAAATTTGGCCGCTATCTAGCGAGAGTTTTTATAAGTGAAAGTAATGTTTTTATTTGTACAGATATAAAAAAAAAAACCCCTTAAAATTGAAAGAAAAAAATTAATTAAATCGATTGGACAATGTAAAATGTAGTTTATTGTTATTATTATTATCCGATTAATTTATGGCCCCACCAGTGGCTGAGAGGTTTTGCTCTTGAAGCTGGTAGACGGGAGGTGCTGAGTTCGATCCCAATCGCGCCCGTCGGCCTAACCCTTTCGGAGTTTTCGTGGTTTTCTTCGAAACCTTGGATTTTCCATGCATAAATACGGGTTAGGTACCATTAGAAAGACCCCCACGGACGGCACTCCCCCTAGGGCCTATATCCCTCGAGTAGATAATCGGCCGTCAAAAATCAACCCAACCCAACCCGATTAATTTATGTTTAATTTTTTTCTCAAACAATTCAATTGATTTAAAATTAAGAATAATTAAGAATAATAATTAATAAGAAACCCTTAAAATTGTTTAAAAAATACAAAATTTCTTTTAATTAAATACGTTGAACAATGAGATTTATTAAATGCAGTAATTTTTTTTTCATAATTTTATTCACTTATGTGTAATTTTTGTTTTGTTTCTTTTATTAGAAACCCTTAAAATTGTAAAAAAAAAAAAAAAAAAAAAAAAAAAAAAATACAAAATACAAAATACAATTTTTTTTTTTCAATTAAATACGTTGAACAATGAGATTTATTAAATGTAGTAATTCTTTTTTGATAATTCGATTCACTTATATGTAATTTTCGTTTTGTTTTGTTTTAATAATTCAATTGTTTTAACGTTAATAATATTTGCTGTATATATTTATTTACTTATTGCCATATTGATTTACAAATGCGAAACTTTTTTTTTACATTAGATCCTTTAAAAGAAGAATGGAATCCTTAAAATAGCAAAAATGAAATAATTAAAATTTCATCTCAGCCCTATCGAGTTTCAAAGAGTGACTTGTTGCCATTCGTGGGTAAAGCCCATCGATAAAAAATATAGTCAATTAAGGTTCCCTATCGGAGCAGAAATGATTTCTTCATTTCTTTTTTTTTTCGCGTCGGTTTCATTAATAAAAAAATAGCTGATTGTTGTACAAATTCTCTAACATTTTAATGGATCGTAAATATAACTAAAACCAAGCCCTTTTTAAAATTTCATAAATATGCATATTTTAGAGGGTAAACGTTTAACCGAAATGGAGAGAATTCGCACCGAAATGTAAATCCTCTTTATGAGGCGTAAAGTGACCTGCCTTTGACGGTGTATTTTAAAGGGTTAAAATTCATATTTAAAAAAACCGATTACACCATCGATTTGAAGAAGATTTCAGCTTTTTAGGCATTCTTTTGGTTTGTCAGTACCTTTAAAATTGCATCTTGGGGAGATGTTGCAATAAGGGAGAAAAATGTTCGGAAAAACCATCCTTTTTTAACTTTTTTTTCAAGGGGTTAATTGCGAAATTTTTAATTGATTACAGCATTTGAGACGTAAGAGTACAATCTTTCAAAACATGCCTTCTATTTTTATTTTTACTAAGCGGTTTAGACGATGTTAGTTAATAAATAATGACAAAATACCCACGAAATATTTTTTTCCATTCTTCATTTGCGTATTAGCGCCTTCAGCGCATGCGTCAGAGATTTTCCCGTTCGAGATGAATTTTTTATGAAAGTGAGTGACGGTTGATAATTAATAACTCAGATGTTAATTAGAATTTTGAAGTTCTGAGAGCCAGGTATATCTGGAGAGACTTTGGGCTATTCTCTTAAAAATTTTGAACCTCGTACCTGTCGTAGATTTTGCTAGCCAAGGCACACAGACACACAGACAGAGCGGTTTGTTCTTTTATTAGCATAGATTTATTTGTAATCTACTATACTGGAGGGATTTCAATGGAATTTGAACTGTTAGTTAGATAATTTTTCAGAGAAGGTTTTATTATATATATTTCTTATTTTATGATTGCATATTTTAACACCGTGTGGATAACAGACCAAAATACATCATAAAACATGAGAAACAAATGGCACTCAAAATCACGCTAGTATAAGCAAAATACTTACTTATACTTTCAGTAGAAAATTTATAAACATTCTAATCATACTTTATTCACTACAAAATTAGACAACAAACCTCATATATTTTATCTCTTCCAGAAAATATGTGTTCAGATATTTTTAGTTAAAATAATGTACATCTATTAACATTTTATTTTTATAATATTTTCCATGTTGATTTTAAAACCGTAAACTGCATCCTAGTCTCGATAAAAATTCACATGTGCTTCTGTATTATTAACATAAAAATTTATCTTTATCAAAAATATCTTATTTATTATGAAAAATATAAAGCAACCAATAAAATGAAAAAATCACAAACACAATTTGGGGCGCGAAGGATTCGAATCCATAACCTCTAGTCTCGAGTTCAATGCTCTATTCATTCAGCTATCTAGCTCACCTTTCATTTGCAACAGATTATCTTTATAATTAGCATTAATCAAATCCAAGATCCTTTCCTGAACGTACTGAACATTTATTCCATCTACGATAAAGGCCCACTCCATGTTCCTGTCTCCTGAACTCGAACGCGCGGCGCGTTCATCTTGAACATGCCCAAGGATTCTTAACGCTCTCAGCGCCATCTTTCGGGGCTATTTTGAACTAAATTTTGAGATTTATGTACAAGATTCTTACGATTTTTTTATTAAACATAACACTGGTTTCATGTTTCTATCTATCACCGTTTCCGAGTTATTGATTTTTAAAGTTAGGGGTCCTTTGTGAAACACCCTGTATGTAGGCAATGTAAATTTAAAAAATATTCGAAATAAGGTTGTAATTACAAGTATGTTGTTGAAATAATCCTGCCATTATTTTAAAAAGTTACACTATGTAAACTTTTATCCGGTCGTTCGATCCTATAAAATACCGTTAGAAACATGCTGTGACAATTAAAGCAGTAAAATTTCCATTCTTCTACAACAAAAATTCACTAAATTATGATACTTTTAATTTTGCTGGTTTGGCACTTTTCAGCAGTAAAAATGGCTATTTTTTAGTGCCGCAAAGCACTGAAATTTCGTAAACTTTTATAGAAGTGAGAGAAAATAAAAACTTCATACATGTATCTTAAAAAATTAATCATAGGCATATTTCATAAACGAAGATAGAGACTATACATAATTTGACGATGGCGTGTTCTTTAGATCAGTTAACGAACCAGAAAAAAATGCATTATAAATCATTCTAAATAAAGCATTACATATCATAGATCATATAAAGAGAAAAAAATGCAGTTTTAAGTCCTAGAAACGTAAATAAAAATGGCAATTTATAAAACATTCTCAAAGTGCTCTTGTCGGAATGTTATTCCGTGAGAAGGTATGAATACGAAATTCTTCTTATAGTGAGTAAAATAATAAAAGTAAGGTACAAATAAAAAGCTTTATTTTTATGGTCTGTGCTTTATCCAATTGAAAATGGATTTATTCTTGACAGGCAACCACAAATTAATTAAACTGAAGAATATCACATAAACATTCAATACTGGTAGCAAGCAACATACACAACATCAAGACATAAAACTTGAATAAAAGAATTTACAAATCAGTTGATTAAATTTTTAGCATCGGATAATAATGCTTATTAGGTCCATTCCACGTCACGTGTGGGACAGCTTTTCTACCTATTACTGCTGTTTTAACTATGTTATTATATCCTCAATTTAAAACAACTATAGGCGAATATAAAAATCTAGGGGGTTTTGTTATTTTTAATGTATAGTTTATGTTTTAACAACTTATAAGTCAATAGATATTTATGCAAGTGTCGCGCGCAAAACATTTTTCTGTTTTTCATGGAATGGCCCTGAAACGGCCAGATTACTTAGGTCTAGGTTTTAAAATGTGGAGATTTTATAAACCTATTAAAAGGTTTATAAATGTAGGCTCCCCAAATCACATGTACTATCACTGTGCCCTGGCCGAAGCCTGGCATTTAAGATTTGTGCCTTTCCCCCCCAAATCCTGGCTTTTTAATATACTTTCTCGTCCAGCAAGGCTGGCAAAACTAAACAAAATTTATAAATATCTCACGAAAATTTCTACACTCACATCCTAGTGGTCTAGCGTGACAAGCATACTGCTGCAAGAACGCCAAGTAGCCGTCTAAACGCCACTACCAACAACGATAAAAAATTCTGGACTCTTAGTGTGTTCCAGCACACATTCTTCACAGCAGCAATCATTAGTACCATGCTTCAATCTCCTCTCCCGATTCTTGTCGCGAGGGGGCAGTTTGTGCCCCAGCGGGCAGAGCCTGATGTGTTACATAGACCTTTTCTTCCTCAGTCCTGCCCTCTGTCACGTGTGGCCCCGGCCTGGCGGACTGGGCTTCGGCCAAGTATTGGCGGTAAACTGTATTTTTTTTTAGGCCTTAATAAAGGCGACCGGGAAAGACAATTTGCTTTACAGACTTGTTTCCTTGTCTGAGCAGTCCCTCTTAGCCAACCAAACCTACTAAAAGGTCATTTCATATCACTTGCGGGACAGCTTTTCTAGATATTACTGCTGTTTTAACAACACGATTGTATCCTCGAATTGAAACAACTATGCTAATATGAATATCTAGGTCTTTGTTTTAAATGTATAGTTTATATTCTGACAACTTATAAGTTAATAGATGTAGGTATTTATGTACGTGTCACGTGCAGGACGCTTTGTCCGTTTTTTATGTAATAGCCAATTAGTAGTCTTGAATTGAAGTTCCTTTAGAACAACATCTTACAATGAGAGGGCCAACCTTGTTAATCACAGATTTTGATTATTTTAATATATGTTGTAGGGTAGAGACCCCTTAGTGTCAGGTTCAACGGATTTTATACAACGCTCCATAGTTCTTGAAAAACTAGGGGATCTAATAGTCGTACACAACTTAAATACTTACTTTGGTGCCAAAGTGATAGTTTAGTCGTAGCTCAGTTGGTATGGCGTTGGCCGGCTGATCCGTGGGTTCTGGGTTCGATACCTGAATGCGCTGCGTTTTCTTTTTCTCCTTTTTTGTTTTATAGATATATTTGTAATTATAATTTAATAGTTTCAATTAAAAATTTTATTATCATACATTAATTATAATGTTAACAAACTTAAATTTATCTTTTTTTTTTATTTTTAAACTATTATTTTTCATCCTTTAGAGAGGTTAAAAAAGAAATTGGTTCTATTATTGAATGATTAAACTTCGAAAATCGTGACAAAATCTGTAGTGGCGTCATCTAGGTATGATAAAATAAAAGAATATTCAAATAAAATAAAAATAAAAGCCGGAAGAAGATGAGAGAGAATAAATGCATATTAAAGATTTTTAAATTTGTAATACGTATGCTTGCGCTTTCAATTATTTTGCTTTCTCCCTCATCTTCTTCCGGCTTTTATTTTTATTTTATTTGAATATTCTTTTATTTTATCAAACCTAGATGACGCCACTACAGATGTGTCACGATTTTCGAAGTTTAATCATTCAATAATAGATCCAATTTCTTTTTTAACCTCTGTAAATGATGAAAAATAATAGTTTAAAAATAAAAAAAAGATAAATTTAAGTTTGTTAACATTATAATTAATGTATGATAATAAAATTTTTAATTGAAACTATTAAATTATAATTACAAATATATCTATAAAACAAAAAAGGAGAAAAAGAAAACGCAGCGCATTCAGGTATCAAACCCAGAACCCACGGATCAGCCGGCCAACGCCATACCAACTGAGCTACGACCAACCTATCATTTTGGCACCAAAGTAAGTATTTAAGTTGTGTACGACTTTTAGACCCCCCTAGTTTCTCAAGAACTACGGAGCGTTGTATAAAATCCGTTGAACCTGACACTAAGGGGTCTCTACCCTACAACATATATTAAAATAATCAAAATCTGTGATTAACAAGGTTGGCCCTCTCCTTGTTAGTTTATTGTATGGGATTTTTATTTCCAGATTTTCGTAAGTTTCTTACACAACAGAAGTCATACCACTGAGTGAGTGACAGTTTCTTTAGTAGAACAAGTCAGAAGGAGAAACTTCACAGTTTATTCAAGTTAAAGAAGTTGGGTGCTATCATCTGGCGGCTGTTTCAACTAACAAAAAAGCTTTATCTAACAGTTTTCTCTCAATTTCAATATTTAACAGAGTCCTTCTAGTAATACTTCTAAATATTTCGCAGGATTTCACCACTAATATTGTAGCAAACATCGTTTATTTTTAGTTCACAATCAACTGCAATGTGATCACATGTGTTTCAATGTGATCAAAGCATCACCTGTGTTTCTTCTCTCTTGCAATATCCAACAGATTCAAATTTTTAAGCACTTGATATATGGTCCCCATTCACATATTTCGATTTTCAATTAAGTTTAACTAATTCAATTTTGAAGATATAGATTTTTGTAATTATATTGTTGCAACAACAACAACAACAAAAAAAAAAAAAAAAAAAAAAAAAAAAAGGACAAATAAATACCAATTAACCATTTTTTTTTGGGGGGGGGGGAGGGGCGGTATGCAAATATAAAAAAGTGTAATGTTTTGAAAATTAGTAGCAGGACAATTTCATTAACATAATCTTAATTTTTATCACCTTATGTTGAACGTTTTAACCACCTTATGTTGAACACGTTTACAATTCACCAGTAGGTAAAAAATTAAAACGCGTTTCAATCTTATTGTGATATCCTGTTTGTGAATATTATATTTCTTCATAGAAATAGCATATGGACAGAAATGAAATGTCATTCATTTAAAAAGATGAATTGTCAGCAACAGATAATGAATTATCAGCATAACATCTGTTAGAAAAGCAATCTTTTATTAAGATCACAGTAGTATGCAGATAATGAATTATCAGCATCACTTCTGTTAGAAAAGCAATATTTTTATTAAGATCACAGTAGTATGCAGATAATGAATTATCAGCATCACTTCTGTTTAGAAAAGCAATCTTTTATTATGATCGCGTATTTAATGATTCCTCTTTTTAATTTTGCGTTCATTATTGGGAAGATGTTGCAACAAATTATTATTATTATTATTTTTTTTTTTTTTTGTTCAATAAAAATCAGATGGAAGTTCGTCGTGCACTACTGGATTTCAATTAACTATAAAACTGTTGATAAAAGAAAAAAGTTTCTTAGTATAATAACGGATTTCAGCGGCAGTTTAGTCAAATTTGCCAATTAGCACAAAGTTAACCTTGTTTTCATGTAAATTTAGCAATTAATTCCCATGTATCTCCAAACTTGAGAAGAATTTGGCACCTGAGCGCATACGTAGATATGTGTCTACATACTATACTTATACACAATATACACATTATACACAATATACAGTAATACTCGTGTATATCTACATTTATTACACAAGTATTATTGTATGCAGCATACACCGAAATGGAATATTAAATTTCTCTGATTCTTCTATTTTAACATAATGACGTCATCGTACAGTGACGCAACGTTATGATGCCGGTGTCACTGAGAATAGGCCATTTGCTCTTTATGCAATATATACTGATTATTAAAAATTAATTAGTCTTCATGAAATTGCCGCACTTAATGAATATTTGAGAAACACAAAAAAAGTTTGGATCTAAATCTAAATGAAAAAATACAATTATTGAATATGAAATAAAATATCCAATACATGATCTACTTGAGTGAAGATGTACGGGAATCAAATACCATTGATCCAAAGTCAATCCATGTGTTGATAGGCAAAAATACTTGCCACCAACGTTTTTCGCAATTCGCAACTTTTTGGCCCACCATATCTGACCATAGCGGTCCGGAGCCAACGAGTGGAAGAAGGAACATAACACCCAGAGTACCAGCCAGCGGTGGAGTCAGTCTAATTAAGCAAAATAAATAAATTACAAAATATGAAAAAATGAAATACACCTATAAGTAAGCACATATTATTGATATTATTACTTAATAAATCAAAATAACTTTATGCTAATAAAGAATAGTGTAACCAGTACCTTAATACTTTTATATGATTTTATGAAAATTATTATGAAATAAATATCATAATACACCATAATCAAATTTTAAAATATTATCTGTATTTTACCTTTTAAACAATTGAGGAAAAAGCAACACATTTTTATTTTAATTCTTCAAATGTAAAAAATAACTTTACGGGTATAAACAGTGACATAACTACATTTTAATATCATGTAGATTTGGCGAAAAATGAAAGCCTAAATGTACACGTTTTTTAAAGGTATAGTTGTATCATAATCCAACACCTGATATGACTAAACATAATTAACCATGCATACTTAAAAGTAACTTTATCAATAAGTGCAAACATAACTCAAGTAGTAAAAAATGGTTGGACCAATATAAGATAGCATTGGCCCACAGTAAGAAATGTCCGCTTTGTCCATCTCAAAAGTTTATGCACAAGCATAAAATGTTGATTTTTAATTAATAATAAAAAGTCAAAATAAATAGAATTTTTTTATTTGTGTATTTCGCAACTTCATATAAATAAATGATATCAAGAGTAGAAAAATTTTAATTACATATTTGTAAAAAATATAATTTAAAATTTGTTCAAACAAAACAGCCTCAAAAGTTTATGCACAATGGCAAAAACAACTACATTTATCATTTTTACAAAACTGTTGCATACAAATTATTTTTCCGTAATTCCAGATTAGATCAAATATACGCGCGTCCATCGAAATTATTAGTTTTTGTAGGATTTCTGGTGACAAAGAGTACCATGCTTTATCTATTGCCTCTTTGAATTCTTCAAGAGAGTCGTACTGTTTCCCATTGCTGTAAACCTGGCGGGTTAAAATGCTATAGACATTCTCACGGGTTTATGTCAGGACTTAAAACTGGCGAGCCAAGAATTTTGAAATTTTTCGGCAAAAGCTATGGCTATGTAGTATGTGATATGTACATTGATACATTACCTTGTTCAAAGATTCATTCAGGACCCTCCAAAATGTCACCGAATGGAAGAAAATGTTGGCTCAGTGTCTCTTGATATTTTTGGGAATTTTGTGTTCCTTTTAGAAAATCCAGAGAGGTCAGGCTGTTGAAGCCGAATATCCCCCAAGCCGTAACAGCCTTTCCTCCTTGCTGCCTGTTGAAAAGTCTCCTTGGTTCCTTTCGGAGATCATGCCAATACATGTTCCACCCATCAGGGCCATCTAAGTTCCATTTTCTCTCGTCACTGAGTAAAACAGTAAGCCACTTGTCCCCCGCAGGACGTGTGTTGTAGCCCAGTTCCCTCTTGTTTGTTAATAGTGCACTTTGAGACATGGTTTGCTAGCCATTTTCTTTAGTATGATGTAATCACATTCTTTAATACGTCTGTACAGTATCTTTGCATACCTGTATACCGAGATTATTTTTAATTTACTGGAAGGGCATATTTTATCTAAACACGAATCTCCGTGTTCTCCTATCCCTCGCAACAAACGTCATATCTGGTCGCCCTCATCTTGGTTTCCGGTTGAAATTATCATTTTTAGAGAGTACTTGATTTAGATACATCGCTTTTATCAATTTAACATTTTTGCAATTTAAGAAACCGTTTTATTTTGCGATTTCAATAAAAAAAAAACTTTTTAAATCTCATCTTTTGTGATTTCTTTACCCTTCGGAATTTTTAAAACGAGTGGACAAGATTTTTCCCTTTTATATTGTTATAAAATTGGAAAATGACGTCATACAACCTCATTACACACATCCAATCCCGTGTTTCTAAAAAAATTAGTATAAAGTGCTTAAACTTTTGAGACAGTGTTTCTTCAAGAAAAAAGTAAATTAAATAAAAAGTAATGTGATTTTTATTTAAACAAACAAAAACTGTTTATTTTATTTAATTTTGATTAACTATCGAGTATTTATAGTAAATTGGCTTCATATATCATCTTTTTCTATTATTTTTAACCATATTTGAAGAGTGCATAAACTTTTGAGACGCACTAGATTAGTCAATGAGCCTTTTACTAGCAGTGGTTCAACCACTAGGTGCTCAGAATCTTGCTCAAATATGCTCCGAATTAGAGGGTCCTCTGTATCCTACCATTTCCCAACCACTTCCGAAGCATTCACCGAACCGACCATTCCCGAACCAACCATCACCGAACCAACCATTCACCGAACCAACTGTTACCGGTTTCCACAATTTTCCAACAATCTGTGCTGCTTTTGAATTTCTTATTACTACATTTAACATATCGCTCACCTGCAAGCAAAGTGACACAACTCATGAAAATTCATTTCGCGTTTTATTCCACTAATAGGCCTGTCATAGGTACGCCTTGTTACAGGAAAAAAACCCACATGTATAGTTATCCAGAAAAGCGCTTTTTTACGCTAAATGTCCATTCGTAACCACAGAAGAGGGGCAATTGCGTAAGAAGATAAAATTACTCAATCCCCCAAATCTCATCTACGTGATCATTCTCAAGGGTTTCACGCTTTTATGCACATTTTTATTGCTGCATGCGAAGCTATGTGCTATGATTTCACGTTAGAGTAAAAATATGCGACTCTTCTTTTGACTCTCCTGTGAAATTTACTTTCCGGTTGTGTCACTTTTTTGCGGTGAACAATATTATAAAAAGAGTCAAGAAAGTATGTCAACAGAAATTGTTTAATAAATTATAATTTGGTAATACTGTGTCCAAACAGTTTGACGAACAAAAGTTGTGCGCTTCAAACTTAATGAAGTGACTCTTCAAGACAGTTCATCAACAAGCTTTTGTGCCGATTTGATTTATGGGGTCAGGTACCCTTTGAACCAATAAAGTACATGGAAAAGTAACCTCTGTAAGAATTGCAGTCATTCTTTACCTAATTAACTTTTAATTATAAAATTGAAAACACGTGTTAGGAACGATTTATTTTATCAATTAAAGTTGTTAGAAAAGGTATACACATATATAGATTTTTTTAATTTATTTTTAAAGATAATACAATTTTTACGTAAGAATTATTCTTGCATGCATTGCGCGCATGATTTTTCCCATTTGAATGGCTGAAACAAGCCAAGATTTTTTTAATGAATACATATATAAAGTGTTTTTAAAATGACCTACAATGAAAAAAATATAACTTGTAGATCCCGAGAAAAAAATTGTTTTTTTAAGTAATTCGAAATATCAAGATTTTTTTTTATACAAAAGTAGTCGTGAATTCTAAACTTGTTACTTTAGAAACACAATAATAGGTCATTTTGTGCTTCTGTACGTTTAATACACCCAACAAAAATTTCGTGAAATTCTAGGTAACCGTTTTCAGAAATCGTGCGCGCAATGATCAAAATCGCTGTTTTGAGAAAATTGGTTTTAAAGGTTGAATCCCCCATTGATCATATAGCAAAAGCTCAAAGTGTTTTAGACATACATTCTCTTCTAATGCGAATTTTTGTATGGAGTTTGCTTTTAAATGTTCCTAATTAATCATATTTAATTATAAGCTATTTAAAAAAAATTCGATTTTTGGCCAATTCAAAGGTTACCTGACCCCTTAAATTGAACTCATTCGTAAACGCGATGTTATATAGTAGCAAAGTTATGTCAAAGTAAATAAATAAATGAGTACGTTTTTCTAAATTGAGATTTTAAATATTTCATAAGCCAGAAAGGACTAATAAATGAGTACATATTGCTTAAGTACACATTTTTAAATGTGAAGGGTGTTAATAATTTCTTTTAACTTTGTTTACTTGCTAGATTTGACATAGACTCTATAAGAAAGGTTGATTGACAGTTTTAACTGACAGATTGGTAAAGACGTCTATATTATCGACGATAATCATTTGATTACCACGGACTCCTGTTAATATTTTCTTTATTTTCGCGAACCATTACACTGTAAAAGAAAATACGACCAGTTTTCCTGTAGGAATCGGAAAAATAGTTGCCCTTATCGTTACGGAAAAATTTCCGACCCAGCTCGGAATGAAATCCATAAAATCGGAATAAAATCCGTAAAATACCGTTTTATTGACTATTTCCTTTTTTTTTTTTTACGGATTTTATTTCGAGCTGGGTCGGAAAATTTTCCGGTACGATAAGGGCAACTATTTTTTCGAATCCCACAGGAAAACTGGTCGGATTTTTTTTTTTTACAGTGTATATTCAAGGATGAAATGACCGATATTTTTCAGGATATCGTATATAGAATATATAAACTGTAATAAAACTGCAAAATATAAATTACAAACTGCAAATTATATCTTTTATGCAGTACCTTTAAACAGTATTCTTCGTAATAATTGTCTATTGTGTCTATACTATTGTAAAAAATAAGTAAAACTTTAAGTCTGTTGAATAAAAACCTAAATTGTTTAATTAAAAGTTACATTTACCTCCATATTCGATGAAGTACATGAGAAGCAAAGTTGATAGAACCTCCATTATTTTCCATCACCTTTAAATTTGAGAATGCAACTAACAAACCACTGCAAAAAATATTTATGAAACATTATTTCACATCGAACAAATGGGAAATTTCAATCATATTATTAAAAAGTTGATTATTGTCTGAAAAAGTTAATTTCCTAAGAATCGTGTGGTTCAAATTATTTATGAACTTTGAAAGTTAATAAAAAAAAAACGCAGGAAATTCAGTATAATCTAATCAGAATTTTTATAACTGAAAACAATAAAATAGAGAACGGAAATGCAATGGGGCGATGCACTTTAAAAGTTTTTTTTAAATTATAAAACAAGAAATTTTTCGAAGAAGTATTCTGTACTATAAATTCAATAAGTATTTAAAAAATCTTCCATGTATTGAAAATTTACTTGAACTTCGCAATGTACTTGAAAAATTTCAAAGTTATTAAATAGTGAATTTTTTTTTCAATGTCCAATGTCTTTTAATTTTTAAAAATACTTATTTCATATTTCAATTTTATTCTTAAAATGATTTTATTTAACAATTTGTGTAATTCATTTTTAAATCTGACAAATCGCTGTTTATAAGAAAAATGTAAAAATTATATAAAACACTATTTTCGTTAAAAATTTACATTTTAATAGACTTTATTAATAATTTGAGAATCTTAATGTAGCACTTCAATTACAAAACGGATTTGTTGTAGTATGTATCAAAATTGTCTCTGGAAGGAAATAAAATTTTTGAATAAAAATTAAAATATATTCAACATTTTAAAGATATATATATATATATATATATATATATATGCAATTAAAATAAAATCCCACGTGTGAAAATAAATGTAAAAATTAAAGATAAAAATAAATAAATGTGTGAGTGAAAATACAAAAATAAAAATATGAATATGATGCAGAATAATCAAAGGAGTCTCTCTCTCTCTCTATATATATATATAAAGAAAAAGAAAACAAAACAATAACTGATCTATATGACAAACGTAAAGAATTTAAATTCAAAGTTAATGCATTTACTAATTTTAAATCTTGTCTTTATAATTCTGTAGATCATAATATAATCCTTAATCTTTTATATAGAATAAAATGTTTATGTTCTTCTCATCTAATTAATAACAATATTAAAAAAACTAATTTATGATGCATTAAATCATGGTTTTCCAAAAAAATTCATATATTCTTTAATATATAATTAGTACTTAAATGATCTTAAAACCAAATTAACACATGAGTTAAAAAAATATAAAAAATTATATAAAATTAAAAAATAATTATAAAAAATTAAAAATGTAAAATAATAAAAAAAATATTACAGGACGGTTGGGAGGGTAGATGTTAGAGTACGGAGGAGGGTGGCGTTGTCTGGATAATACGCAATGGTTAATTCATATTAAAAAATGGAATGGTGCATTTGATTTATCACTACGTTGCTAATACACATTTTATAATGGATGTTGATTCGATACTTTTATATCTATAATGGTGTAGTTATATTTATATATTTATCAATTCATATTAAATTTATTCATATTCATTAATATTTAATAATGTTAACGATTAACTTGTATTTAAATTTTATCCTACTCAGGACAATATCATATTAATTTCTAATACAAAGTATACTATTTTAAATGAGAATCAAACGCATGTTTTAATAATTTTATTATTTATTCTACCCTCTCCCCTTAAATTATGTGTATTTAATTTTTAGGATAGTTTGTAGACACATTAAATGTAACTAATTAATTTCAAAATTTAATTATTATTAATAATTCCTTAGCATCTTAATTTTAATAAATGTTTTTATTTATATATAATTATAAATTAATTTAAGTGATGATGCAATGTTGTCACAGGAATTTAAATTGTGATATGTTATAGAAAGGAACAAATATTTATGTGAAACATTAATAATCATCAATTTCACCATTTTACATATCATTTTTATTTAATATATCAATTACTCATTTTTTCTAATACAATTGTGTATATTTATTAACATATCTTTAATTATTATTTAATTATCATATATCTGTCTCTAAACAGTATTTGCTTTAAAACTTAATCCATTAATAGTTATAAATAGTTTTTATTATATAAGAGTTTTCATTTACTAATAAGTCAATAGATGGCATCACCTCACTGTTGCATTTGTATACATGGAGCAGTTCAGTTCTAAATTATCTATAGAGGGCGCTGGTTATGTATAATGGGAGTGTGCTTTGCTATGCTGTATATTGTTGATCCTTGGTTCATCCTCATATAAAAAACTCTTTTGGAAACATGTGCTGGTGATCACCAATGATTGTATTATGTTATACCTCATGTTAAGACAGTATGGATTTCAATTTGGTAATTTGTTTTTTTTCCTCTATCCTTTTTAATCTTGTTTTATTTTGAACTTAATTGATGTTCAATGGTTTGTTTCTTTTTTTTTATGTATGTAGCTGTCCCAAATTCATATTCTTTAGCTATTTTATGGCTAATATGAAGATGAAATCACACATTTTATTTGTGGAACTTTAGGCATTTGGAACCTGACGATTCTGCCTAAGTTCTACAAATTTCCCCTATTCCATTTCTGTTATTAAATTTCTACTGTTTTTTACTACGTTTTTTGAATCTATGTTACAGTGTGTTTGGGGAAACTAAATTTTTGTCAATTTGTTAATCTCATTTTATTCATGATTTTGCAATTTTTGTTGGTGGTCGGTAATGTTTATTTAATGGTTATATAATATTGTTTAATAATTTTCAAAATAGCAAATCTGGAGTGATGGTATAATGTTAATGACATATGACGACCTATACCAATCACAGCTAAATAATATTGAAAAGTTAATAGTGACAAACAAATTGAAATTCCCAATGTTGGCGATTTTTCTTCTTTTTGATGACATCATTTTAATGACTTCTTTTGATGTTGCTTACCTTTTTAACACGTTCACGCCGGCGCGGTGGGTCACACTCGACTGTCTCAGAGTTGCCAAGTCCCCGTCTTTTTGCACACCACTGTTATTTTGAAAAAATGTTGTACCTTTAAATCGCCCAATTGTTCTAATTAAATAAAACAACATTTTCTGTAATAAAATACTGGTATCCAAAAAGCCGGAAACTTGGCAGCTCTGAGACAGTGGAGTGTGACCCACCGCGCCAGCGTGAACGTGTTAAACATTTCAATATTTAGAAATTTATTTCCTTTTTACTTAGCGGTGGAATTCAACGCAAAACTCTCAATGTTTGCTATCTTATTAAATGTACATCCAACCTCTACACTGTAAAAAAAAAAAAAAAAAAAAAAAAAAAAAAAAATCTGTAAAGTTACTAAAGTTTTTCTAGGAAACTGAATTCCTAGAACTTTTTATGTAACGGCAACAACAAAAATTCCTGTAACAGACGCTGTTACAAGAATTTTTGTTGTTTACATAAAAAGTTCTAGAAATCCCAGTTTCCTAGAAAAACTTTAGTAACTTTACAGATTTTTTTTTTACAGTGCATTGACGAGCCTTGATGATATATTTTATTTCAATTTTCTAACATATTTTGATTGTTTGATACTATTAAGTTTTAATTGTTGTTTAATTGTGATCGGAACAGTTTTACATATCGCATCCTTGCTTCAAATGTGCCGCAACTCAAAAATTGGATTTTTTTTTAAATTATGGCTGCTATTCGGATTGGTTTTCACGCCTCTACCAATCACTTAAAATGCCAGATAGTGCACTGAAAATGTAGCCACCAGCTAGTAGTTGTGTCGTTTTTATGTTTGCAAGATAACCACTGACCTTTCTAAGAGAAGTAAGTTTTAGTTGATGTAGTGATGTGACTAAGAAGGACTATGCATATAATAATTTTAATCTTATATACATAGTTCTTCCTAATGAGACCACTAGATCAAGTAAAATTTACCTACGCAGCCCGGAAACAGTTTTTCGCATTTCCTGAAAAACTTAATTTTTTAAGTTATGGCACTTTTGAAGCAAGGGTGCGATATATCATTAAAATAATTACGTCATATTTACTACTTTGAAAATTATTACAGAAAAAGTACATTATGAAATGTTATTTTCACTACTTACCTTTAAGAAATTTGAAAACATACTTCCTGTCAAATACAGGGAGTCCTTGAACTTACGAGTCAAACTGTATGGGAAAGTAAACTACATACATGGTGTATCAGTACAGTGGTTACAAACTTTCAGGACAGATAAAGTACATCTAGACGATGGGAAATTACATAGCAATGGGCAGAAACGCTTTCCTGTCGCCGTAGTGACGACACTAAACACAAGAAAGGAAGGAGACGAACAGGGAGAGAAAACATGTTCATTATTCTTAGTGCTGGAAAGTGTTGCGGAAGTTGTTGCACACATCTGACAACTGCTGGGGAAGCCCGGGACACTCCCGGTATTTTCGAGAACATTAGATCTTCCATGCGCCGGAGATGCGCTTCCATGCATCACGGCCTGGGTCGTAATTTCTAACCCCTACTTTGATGATGATCGTTGTCTCTTTAATGTTTTTTCTTAGTTTTTTTCTGTACTAAGGATAATAAACATGTTTTCTCCCTTATTCGTGTCCTGTCTCTCTTGTGTTTTATGTCGGCACTACCGCGCCAGGAAAGCGTTTCCAACCATGCATTGCTATGGGATTTCCCATCGTCTAGGTGTACTCTATCTGTCCTGAAAGTTTGTAACCGCTGTACTGATACACCCTGTATAAAGAAGCAGTTTTGGTATAGCAATGTGGGGTCGGAGATGAAAATTGTCGGCGAAAAACAAGAAATGTTGAGGAAACTAAAACAAGCCTTTTATTAACCGAACAATTACAGTAAGTACTAAAATGTGCCACCACCTACATCGATACAGGTCTGGCAGCATCTAGCAAGTGATTGGAGTACCCTTTCAAAGATTCTAGGTGTTTCAAGGACAGTTGCAACTGCGATTGAGATTCTTGAAATGAAGTCTTCATCAGAGTCAGTCGGTGTCTCATAAATGAGACATCTGGAATCTTCGAAAGGGTAAGCCAATCACTTGCTAAACGCTGCCAGACCTGTAACGATGTTGTTGGTTGCACATTTGAACACTTACTGTAATTGTTATGTCAATAAAGGGCTTGTTTTTCCCCCCTCCGCATTTCTTGTTTTTCGCCAACTCTTTTCATTTACGATCCCACTTTGCTATACCAAAATTGCTTCTTTATGTGTAATTTACCTTCCCTTACAGTTTGGCCCATGAATTCAGGGACACCCTGTACAGTGCAGTATATTGATATATTCTAAATTGTAACGCAAAAAACAAAAAAGGCTATAATTGTTCGTTTTTTCGATATTTATTTTCGCTATTTAAGGAGATTTTACGCATGGGGTTGTTAAAAAAATAAAACGGAAAAAATGAAAAATAGTAATGCACAAAAAAAAAAAAAAATATATATATACTAAGCGATTAATATAAACAATGTCACTATATCGTTTTATATTGGAAGTAACACTTACCCAAGCAGGAAAAAAGTATCTACAGACACCCATGCATTTGTAATGATTTGAAATAATACATCATCCATATATGTTTTTGCATGACTTAGACGAGCTGTAATAATGAAAGAAGTATGAATAAAAATCATTTAAGAAGATAAAAAACATAAATAATATTGGATGCACACTTTTTAAGATCCTTTTTTATCGCCTGAGAAAAAATTGCAATAAAAATGCTAACATACAATCGGTAAAATAAATCGACAGAGAATACGAGTTGGATAAAAAAACGGCAGAAAAATTTACGACTTCTTAGTAATATTTTGCTTTTACATTTTAAGTTAATAAATAAACTATTAAAAGTGTTGCGAATTAACGGAAAATTACTTTATTAACATATGTAGGACAACTGCACCATAAAATATAATAAATAAGATGTATACGTTAAAACACATAAACTTGCTCAATGGTACACGTAAAAAAGAACTTATATGTGAACTTTTACAAATAAAATTAACGATAAAGCATAATATCGACGTTTCGAACTACTTCTGCAGTCGTCTTTAGAATAAATATGATGTAGAAATGCTTTCGATTCATCTAAACTTATTTCATTTTAAAATTTTCTGATGTACTCGCTACAGTTTACCATTCATATAATTGATCAAGACTCAACAGGAAGCTTTCAACTCTAGACTTTTAAGCATTTCAACATCATGTTTATCCTGAAGACGACTGCAGAAGCAGTTTGAAACGTCGGTATTATGCTTTATCTTTAAATTTATTTGTACATTCGTATAAAAGTTTTTGTTTATGTGTACCATTGAGCAAGTTTATGTGTTTTAATGTAAGGTAAGGTGCCATATTTTTGTCCCCTCAGTCACCTTTAGGCCATAAATGTTGTAATTTTCAGTGAAAACATAACAAATTTGGATTTTACATAGACTAACTACCCACGAACATAGAAACATAGGCAAATATCGTACAAAAAATTTTTAACAATGCGAAAAGTTTTTTTTTTTTTTAAGTATCTATATATGGCAAAGGAAAAAAAAATAGTCCCAATTTCGTCCCCTCTCAAAAAATCCAGTATGCCGAAGTTTAACTTATAACTAAATCAAAATTTATTTCTAATAGAGTAAATAATTTAATTTACATTAAATTAAGACACAAAGAAATGTACTAATTATCAGTGGAAGAACAACATAACGAAACATTAGCCATCCAAACATGAGGAAAAAATTGAAAAAATTGTCTTGAAAAAGTATTCGTCCCCGGGACGAAAATAAGAACTGAAAGGGGGACGAAATTGGGATTACGCCACTTCTCAATATGGCGGAGCTTCAGTTCCCGTAAGATGAACTGAGCGTCCTAAAACTCACGGTATGCTACAGTCAGCATCTTACTTACGTAAGGTACATGCAATGAATAAGAAATAAATACTTACGGTACAGTAAATAACGTTCTACAAACGACGTAATAAGAAATCAAGTCTCTAAAAATAGGAAATCCGGCGTCTTTAATAAATGTATGCGCCTTGGCGAACGAAACTTTCACTACTGATCCCTTTTACCTTCTGTTCTCTGTGCCTTGCGTGATAAGTGTCGCCACTTTCACAGAACCGGAGAAGTAAAGGGGGATGAAATTAGGTAAGGGGGCGAAATTAGGGCGCTTTACCCTATACATCTTATTTATGAAAAATTACTTGTTTCGCCTTATTATTTTTCTTCTCAAATTTTCAAAAATTGTTTTAAATTGTCTGTAAAACAAACAAAAAACTCTAAAAAAAATCTGGAAAATCTAAACTTTGTTTTATTTATTAAAACATTGATATCACGTATGCAGCATAAGATTATTTTCTTTATTTAATGAGTCTGAAAAATATTGATTTCAACTAGATTCGTTGATAAAATTTTAATATCTGTAGTTTTAGGTAGCATGTAAACCTACAAAAATGTTCTAATTTGTTTTCTAGAGTTTGTGTAGATACTTGCTAGAAACTAGCTATTGACGAAAATACTAATTTCCTTTAGATTTATTCATGAAAATACTAATTTCAATTAGATTTATTGATAATCTAAATTTTGTTTTATTCATCAAAATATTTACCACTGCTTATGCAGCATAAGAATATCTTCTTTATTTATTGAGTTCATAATGAGCCTCAAAAATATTGATTTCAACTAGGTTCGTTGATAAAATTTTAATATCTGTAGTTTTAGG
Organism: Maratus speciosus; assembly: GCA_963932465.1. Lineage (NCBI taxonomy): Eukaryota > Metazoa > Arthropoda > Arachnida > Araneae > Salticidae > Maratus > Maratus speciosus. Next base: position 227,681,823 of record OZ010797.1, on the reverse strand, counting down.
TAGCATGTAAACTAACAACAATGTTCTAATTTGTTTTCTAGACTTTGTGTAATACCTGCGAGACGATTTTCGCCTATTGGCGAATATACTAATTTCATTTAGATTTATTGATAATCTAAATTTTGTTTCATTGATCAAAATATTTGCTATTATTTATGCAGCATAAGAATATCTTCTTTATTTATTGAGTTCATAATGAGCCTAAAAGATATTGATAAAACTAGATTTATTCTTAAAATTTTAATATTCGTTGTTTCAGATAGCATGTAAACTAACAAAAAGGTTCTAACTTCTTTTCGAACCTTTGTGTGAGGTTCCTGCGGGAAACTAAATATTGGAGAAAATATTAATTTCATTTAGATTTATTGATAATCTAAACTTTGGTTTTTTTCATCAAAACATTTGCATTTACCTGTGCTGCATAAGAATATTTTTTTATTTAATGAGTTCATAATGAGCCTGAGCAATATTGATTTCAGCTAAACCTACTCTATAGATATAAAATCCTAATGAAAAGAATTTATGAAACGATTTTATGAAACGACTGATTGTGTTTCATACCTGTTTCTCCTAAAATATGGAAGATTTGGCAAAGAAATTAGTACTAATTATCCATATTGATCCACAGATGTCAAAATTCATATTAGAATTTAAAAATTTCAATTAGTTTTCGAGATATTATTTTTTTCTAATTTTAAAGACTTTTCTTTAAGGCTGTTCTCAAATCCAAAGAGTCAACTTTCTGACATAAGTTTTAATTCCTTTTTGTGCGGAAGCGCATGAAACTAGAAGGTGTTGTTATTCAGAAACTATGTCATCGAACTGTTTTTTCCGTTTTCTTGTAAACGCAATAGATCTTTCAGAAAATACTGTCAAAGTTGGCATTTTGAATTGAAATTCCGAACGAAAGAAGGAAATCCTGTCAGTAAGGGGAGAAAAATACCGTGTCACGTGATCAAAATCGCTTATAACTCAATAGGTAAGTGATTGATCAAAAAATGGAAAACACAGTTCGATTCCAAATCGCTTCCATGGTCAGGCTTTCCAATTTTATATCTTTCCGTTAAAAAATGAATTTGTAAATGTGTCAAAACTTTTTGCGCTTGTTGAGCAGAGCAGTTGAGAACAGCCTTAATGATGGCAAGTATATTACTCCATTTTTGTGGGGAAAAGGGTATAACAGGGAAAAACTATCGAGATGATTAATTTTCTTATTTTTCGACATTTCATTTTCAAATTGAAATTGAAATTATCTCTTATTTCAATCGATAATGAAACAATATTGTGATTAAATTATGTTTTTCAGGAAAGTTTGAAAAATAAAAATTAAATGTATTTTTTGTCGTTATTTTCAAATTGAAACTGAAAACTAAATTATTAAAAACAGAAAGAAAATTTTAAAATAAGAATTAAATGATCACGGGTTTAAAAGTAGAAAATAGGGAAAATTAAGTCAAAATATTTACACGAAAATATTAAAAAAGTACGAAACCTTTTAAAAACGGACTGACTGTTTTTAAAATTCAATAACTTCTAAATGGTGACAGCTATTAAAAAAATTCTTACAGAAGGGTTGTGTAAAATGTCAGGAAATTTTTTAAAACTTTGATTCCAGGTTTTAGTTCGAAATAACAGTGATAGATGGCACTGCAAACAATAGGCGCTCAATCGATGCCAGATCTAAAATCCCCCATTATTGATTAAAAAGAAAGAGGTTAAATATATGGAGTGGGTCTCATTGGGCAATATAATTTTGTTCTTAGTCACCCACTTTATATATTACTCCTTTGCATCAATGATGGTGATTTCGGTTTTGGCCTCGATTGAGCTCCTATTGTTTGCAGCTCCATCTATCGCTGCTATTAGGAACTAAAGCCGAGAATCGCAGTTTACAATAACTTCTAAAATACCACTTAGCCCTTCTGCAAGAATTTTGAAATAGCTGTCACTATTTACAAGTTATTGAATTTTAAAAGCAGTCACTCCATTTTAGGACGCCCGGTATTTCAAAAGTTTAAACTCATTAAATATTTTATATTATAATTTTCTACAGGTTTCTCAGCTCACATGAAATTATTTTGTCCATTCTTTTTTTGTATAACTAGAAGGAGACGAATCCAATAAACGGTATCCAAGCGATGATTTATTTCTTTGGGACAGATAAAGCTATCCTCTACACAGAAATTTAATCAGAAAGTAATATTTAATTAAAAAAATTTTTAGAACAAACTAATATGCAACTTCATTACTTAAGAGAAAGTTCTAATTCTTTCGCTTAAAACTCACGTCATTTTTACGATTCTTTTTTTCAAGGAACAGAGTTATTACTATGGACTTTTTGCATTTTACTTATTGACATTTCACTTATGCACTTAAATTTTGTGGGTAAAAAAAAAAAAGAATAATATTCCTTGTGCGAAGGGGAGTACCTGCAGATGCGCGCAGTGAAATTCTAATAGGATGATTGTTTAAATCGCTCGAATAAGTTCTCAAGAAAAATGTTCACCCAGTTATTAAAACATTGTTTGGAGAAAAGGTTTCGGGATGGTCTCGATATGATGGTCTTCTGATACGGTTTTCGACATAGTTTCCAGACGTGTTTTTGACATTGTTTCGAGATGGTTTTTTCCGACATGGTTTCGAGATGCAGTAAACTTCGAGCGTAGAGCTGGGCATAAAAAGCCGTCTTCTGGCCGCTGCGGCATTATACGCTCAACGAACATAAAAGATTGTAAGGAATTGGAAATTGGTATATCACGAAATTGCTTTAGGACGACAAGCTACATACCCTCATCAGCCAGGCTGGAAATTCCCCTCGCTAATGCTAAACCTATGGGCTTGGAATGCATCCATATTTTTCAAAATTTTCCTCGGAAAATTAAAAAAAAAATTCTGTTTTATGTAAGCTCTTTTTGAAGAGTGTTTTTTTTTTTTCATTGGACAAAATACAGTAGGACCTCTTTTATCCGAAACTCTCGGTTAACCGAAATGCATTTTAAAGCTATCTTTTTTTTTATTATCCCAATCCTTGTGTGCAAAATCCATTTTGAAAGCTTTTTTAAGCTTTTTTTTTTTTTTTTTTTTTTTTTTTTTTTCGCGAATCTAGCGGGTCAAAATTCAATTAATGAAAAGTGTCGATATTAAAGTAATAAAATTGATCTTACTAGAGATAAAATGGTTCTGTATTATGAAAAAATATATCTTTACTCATTACATTGTACAATTTAGGTCATTGTTACTCCATCATCATAACCATAATAAAAAGATGTTTTGTCCTTTTCATACGTTGATATTTGAGTACTGTTATTGTATTTGGTACAGATTTTTAAAGATGCAGTACATATTTATTTTCAACAAGAAGAGGTTTCTTGTAATAAATTTACTAAATACCGTCTTACTTACCGATGTTATCATAAATTGAATCACTTTCATTTTTAGTTGTTTGCTATTCTTTTATTATTTGCATATTCGGTGACAGTTAAATGTTAAAACTTCAAGGTGAATTTCAGCCGTTCTATAATTTTATTGAGATTTTAATGCCATGATTAGTAATGCTTAAAGGCAGATATATTTCTATCTTAAACATATGTGATGTAAAAATATATAAAAACGCTTAAGAAGAGCTTATGAACACCTGTTATGGTAGCGGTCACACTAAGCATCCTTAAAGTCTTCTTTTTCGATTTCGTGCATCACTATTATCTTGTCCTTGTTTTGGAGTTTTTAATAATAATTCTCTTTCAGACCTAAATCTTTCAATTATATTTTTATCTTTCTGCGATACTTCATTTTTCTTCACGTTTTCGGAAATGCTATTTCTTTACATCAAATCTGTAACCAATATGTAAGAGGTATTCCATAAATCTTAATTGTGCAGGTAGTGCCGATAAGCCTCAAGAAAACCTGTGAGTATTATTCGCAAATCATCAAATCATTTTTAAGTTATTCAACACCTTGGATTTTCCGTTACAGACATTGTATTTTTAAGTTGCTTTATTTGAAGATAAAATGCCCACATTGTGCTATATACCACACTGTCTTCAAATTTGAGCTCTATGTCATATGTCTGAACATTGAATTCTACTAAAATTAGTTCAAAATTAGTGCAAATTAAATCTTTACAGCTCTTGGGCTGTAAAGATTTAATTTCTGACAATTTCAAATTCTTCTGTTATTGACTGATCAGTTTCCATGATGAACTTAAACTTTATGTGTCTAGAGTAAGAAGTAGATGATGGGTGTGGATTTAACCATTATAAAATTTTGATTTTCTTCATTACAGCCTTTTTTATTTGACAGGCATCGGCTTTTTGAACGAGTTTTTGAAATGTCGGTGCTCTTTTAGGGTTTTGATATTTTCTTTAACACCCCGCAACATCCTTTCGTCCAGACAGTCTCAATTTTGAACACGTGGCACGTATTAATTAATTTGTGTTTCGGGAATAGCGAATGCACATTTTGTCTTTTGATTTCGGTCCACTTAATTAAAAAATTCTTTAGTCGTTCAACATTTTTCGAGTAGTTATTATTACTTCTGCCTTGTAAATATATTTATTGTTAATATTCGAATTTGATCATCTCTTATTTTACTTCAAAAAACGTTCTTTAAGCGATGGCAGTTTCTCCATCCTCGATTACTGTCCATTATAAATGATTGGATCAGTCGCTTAATCTGGTCTAACATAACAGATGAGCAATGTTGAAGATTACATTTGTGTAACACATAGTCTATCAAGATATTTTTAGAATTCACAGGGAATGATTATGGCCAGTAACATAATTTTGCAAAATCTCATACAATTCTCTTTTCAAAATTTACACTTCTGTACCTGAAAACAAATTGTTTCTACTCAAGAGTTGCAAATAGTTGCAGCTGAAATTGATTTATTTCATATCTATATGCATACATAATTAGAAATTTATGTGTATTACAATGTACCAGGCTGTACAAAATTTTTGGCAGCTTTTTCAAATTTATCATATGCTATTAAATTTTCAATTAATTTTTATATTGATTTAAAAAATTATTATTTAAATATAGCATTTCTAAATAACTATCGTAACTGTAAAATACAAAGTATTTAATTGTTGTAAAGATTCCAAGCTATCATAAAATAATATTTACAAAATAAATATATTTTTAGCCAAAAATATCAATGGCAATTACAACTACAGCAATCGCCATTCTAAAATGGTTAAAAGAAAATTTGGTTTTTGAGCCGATTTTTTGATGCTGTTGTTGTGGAGTTAGGCTGTTATCACTTTATATTTTTTTTCTCCAATGTGTTAGTTATTATTTGAAATGTCAAACAGTGAAAATACTGCAAGTCGATTTTTGGACTTTTTTCCAGCTAGATTTGCAAAATCTTACAATGTGAAGCTGTCCTTTCTGAACTATGAGTATACAAGTAAATATTTTCGATCCCCTTTCTTAGAGTTCCTTTGAATTTACTTTAGCTCACGTAAGCTACGGAGTGGAACGAAGAAAACGAACAAATTAGCAATTCTGAAGCTTTTGAATGCCTTGCAAAAGGTTTGGCACGACTGGAGCAGCAGAAAGACAGTGATACTGGCGAACTAATAATATTAAAATGCTTCTTGATAGAGCTTCAAAGCAAATGCAATCAAAACTACGACAAACAAAACATTCTTTCAAACCCTTGTGATATATGTAAAAGGTACTTAATTTCAAAATTAAAATTCAGGTAATTTATTCTTGTTTCTATTTTTCTATTGCTTTATTTTTATTAAGCACTTGTTACCATAATACGAAATATTGCATATATTTTTTCTTAATCTTAAAATTGAAGCATTCTCGTTTATCCGAAAATTTCGATTTTCCGAAAGAGGGTCCGTCTCAATTACTATGGATAATTGAGGTTCTACTGTATTTTTAAAATACACCGTTACACTGTAAAAAAACAATCTGTAATTCTACTAATGTAAAGTTCAAGAAATCTGTATGCTTACTTAAGTTTTATCGGTACATTGTACAGAAAAAGATGTAAATCTACAAAACCAGTTTTTGTAAGCTTTAGAAAAGAATCTACTAAAATTACAGTAATCTTACTAAAATTTTATCTGTCACCCGGGTTGCAGTTACATAAAAAGTTCTAGGCATCCCACTTTCCTAAAAAATTCTTAGTAACCATACAGATTTTTTGATTTACGGTGAAAAGGTGTATCATTTGCATGATTTTTTGATGTTGCCGTTACATAAAAAGTTCTAAGAATCCCAGTTTCCTAGAAACATTTTAGTAACTTTACAGGGTTTTTTTTTACAGTTTAGTTTCATTTAAAGAGTTAAAATCTTAGTTACAACTTGTCTGCTTCACTTATAATTTAAAACTTGAAATATAAAATTAAATATATACTTTAGAAACATTTTGGCAAATAAACAAGAAAGAAACATTCTTCAAGAGGAGCAAAAGAAAACAGAAGGTAAACATTTCAATTTTCCGAGGAGAAATTTGAAAAATACAGATGAATTCCAAGACAGACATTATAGAGGGCAATTTCCAGCCTGACTGATAACAAGTCTTAAGGAATGCAAGAAAAGAAAATGCAAATTTCGACCCCGAGAAGTGGAATTTCTCCTTAAACATTAAAAAAAAAAAAAAAAAAAAAAAAAAAAAGACACAGACGTTTTCTTAATGAAACTTTCATTAACCCCTTATGTACTTAATTATGAATTCATGAAAGTTTCATCTTGTAAAGCTTTTTTCGTGAATTTTTTAAGCTGCATTAGAAGATTTACATAATCATTTAATACATTTTGGAAGGATTTTAGAAGTATTGAAGGATTTAGAAGGATTAATTAAATTTCAATTTACAGGGATTTTGTAGAGGTCTGCACGGGCCGGGCCGGGCCGGCGGAATGGAGGAGAATTTTCAAACGGGCCGGGCCGGGCCGGCAGAATTAGGACAATTTTTTCAACGGGCCGGGCCGACAGACAAAATAAACGGGCCGGGCCGGGCCGGCAAAAAAATTGAACGGGCCTGAAGGGCCGGGCCCGGCCGATAAAAAAAATTAATCGGGCCTATCGGCCCGATATAAGGATTTGAGAGGAGAAGATAAAATACGAGGTCATTTCCAATGAATATGACTTTTTCGAGAAGTATAAATGTGCGTTACGAGCCGATGAGAGTTTAACAACATCAATACAGAAATGTAACATGTCCATCGTAGAGACCGGCATCGTACAGTTACATGATGCCTGATCCCGGGTTTAATTTTTTTCGGCAGACTTGTGCCGGGACGGAACTGGCCTTAATCGTTCTCAGGATGTGTAGGACAGGCATTATGTTTGGTAAAAGTATTAATAGCGATAATGAACTTCTGTTAACAGTATCTTTGGAACTGTACCTTAAGGTGGTTCTCATATTTACTGCTCAACAATGCGAAACTCTCAGACACATTTTCTGACTCATTTTTAACTATAAAGGCATAAAATTGACAGGCTGAGTATTCAAGGCAATTGGGATCAAATAGCGTTTCCATTTTTCATAAATTACGTACAGAGATATCAGAGACTCTTGTCACGTGACTGTACGTTTTCTCCTTTCCTGTGCTATCGCTTCCGGAAATTCGATTCAAAACGCTAACTTTGGCAGTATTTTCTGAAAGATATATTACTTTTATCTAAAAAAAAAACGGCATTTACATGGTTTCTGAATAAGAATACCTGCCAATCTCATGCGTTTCCGAAAAGAAATGAATTCATAAATGTATCAAAATGTAGCTCCTTTGGATTTGAGAAAAGTGTTAAAAATGACAGAAATATTTTCACAAATCTACCTTTTATTATAAGCTTCAAAAGTTATCATGTTTTTTAACCCTTTATTCTAAACTACAATAATCTTTTAATGAACCCTTATTTAAATTTTGAAACGTCTGTAGAGACGTTGACTAAAACACTGTAAGTAATCGTTAACGTTTACTATTGTGTGTTTTCTATTTTGCGATCACATAGTAATTTAAAATATACTGTAAAATGTTCCCATAAATATGCATGTAGTATTCATTAAAAGAATCTTAATTGTATGTCGAGAAAAAACGGAATTTTTTGTAGACATTTAGTCGGGCCGGGCCGGGCCTGTTTTCACTGATTTTTGTACGGGCCGGGCCGGGCCGAGAACGGTAAAAATGTAAACGGGCCGGGCCGGGCCAAAATAGCTTTCCTTCGGGCCGGGCCGGGCCCGGGCCTGGAAATTCCGGCCCGTGCAGACCTCTAGGATTTTGTGCCATATTTATAATCCCACTCAAATCTTTATTTAAAATTTTTTTCTTAGTATTTTGTAGACTTAGGAAATGTACAAATATAATGTTCTAACAATAGAAACATGGAAATATTTCCGAATTGACCCCCCCCCCCCCCCCAACTCCAAGAAAGATGAAAAGATGCAAAGGCAAAAGAAATCAGTCTTTTAAAAATATTTTTGTTTTGTGTAACACATAATGCGTTTGGAACAAGATAAAGTAATGCATCTATAACTCATTCTAAACTGTATTACTACAAATCGATATATTAATCGAATTTTATAACAAGTTCTTTTAATGGTACTTATAAGTACCGTCAGTAGATAAAGGGTTAAATTTGAAAGAAAGTTTAGTTAGTGAAACGTCTGCGTTTCATTCATTTATTGTTGTGTCTGCTACGCTTATGCAAGAAAAATTAACTACCAAACAGTTTTTTCCTTTACCCTCTAGCTGTCGAACAAAAGGATAAAATTATTAAGCAAAAGTCTCTCGTTGGTGAAGCGTTTAACACGGGCTTGTCCGTGAGGGGGTTCGGAGGGATGCGGAATCTTTTGCATTTTACTATGTAAATTATATTATCATAAATTCATCGGAAACTTTAGTAAATAAACTAGAAAACAGGAATTCTGCTTTTTCATAATTTAGTGTCGCCCCCGAGGAAAAAAAAAATATGTATATAAATATAGATAATATGAGACATATTTCAGTTTTAAGACTTAAAACACACGTTTTTATTTTATATAAAATGACGCCATTCGCATCCTTTGAAGAATTCCTCATATTCATATGACGTCACTATCGCTGAATATACGCAAATAATAATAATAAAAAAAACAGATGTCACTAAAGAAACTCGACAAAAATAAAATAAAAATAAAGGCTATCAATTGATTCCTATGCCTTCATTTATTTGTAATATAAATAATTAAATTAAATATAGTTTATAATAGCTCCATGTTTATAAAAAAATCTTCACTTATATTTTTTCAAAATAGCACGTATTTTAATTGCGTTTTTTTTTTTTTTTTTTTTTTTTTTTTTTTTTTGAGTAGTTATGGGAAAATGGCAACAAAAATATATAATTACTATTTTCAAACTTTTTTTTTTTTTTTTACTTTCTACAGAAATGGAGTACTTGAGTTGTCAAAATTAAACAAATTGCACTAAAACAACAAAAAATATTAATATCTCTAAAATAAATTGAGATGCAGTTTTCAAACAAATTGCATTTAAAAGTACTTTTTTTTCCCAATACGACGGTATAAGAATCGAAAATGTACGATGATTAGAACTTTAAAATATTGCATTAGAGTATTTAACAGTACAATGATATATCTGCTTTGTTTCGCGGCTGTCTTATACAATGTAACACTATTTTTTGGAGATGACACTTTATTTGCTGGAAGAAAGAAATAGCATACCTGGGGTTAATAAATAAATAAATAAATAAATAATTGCATACCAAGTCCCTGTCTGTGTCCAAATCCATAGGTATGAGCTAAAACAATCCACATCAGGCTCAAGCATCGTATTCCATTTACTGAAAGAAGAGCCGAGCTTTTTCTCGATGTTCTGAACAATTGGCGGACATTAGCTGCGAGCGAAAACGCAAGCAGACTCTGTGGGACACGTCCTGTAAATAATAAAAAAAAAATCACTTTTTAGTTTAAAAGAAATTCCTGTAAAAAAGCGACCACTCCTTACTAACTCTGAAGCAAATCGCTGTACGAGGGCTGTTCAAGAAAGAATGATCATATTTTTTTTTATTAGCATACTTTTATTGCACCAGGGGTCTGTCCAGACTTTTCTCCCAGGGTCCTACTTTTGTGAAATTGTGAATAAATTTTTACATTTGTGAAATATCTAGTCATAATTTTGTGAATTTGGAATTATTGCTACATTCAGGTTCTTGTTTATACATTTTTAAGAAGATATATGATTGTAAAAAACATATGTAAAAGTGGCAGGTCAGATTGCACTTTTAAATGATTAAACTTGTGAAAGGTTCAATTTAGAGATGTAAAAATATCGTTAAAGGCCTATTTTAAGGACAAAGAATTTTGTGAAGGCTCCTGTTTTAATGTGAAAAGTTTCGTGAAGGGTCCTGTTTTGAAATAAAAATTTATGTGAAGGATCCTATTTCGAAACAAAAATATGGTGAAGGGTCCTTTAAAGGAACCATTTTTTTCCCTAAACATATCACCATGCACACAAATATACTTTTATGTTCAATTGTTAGCTTAAGACGTAATGAATACGTTGTAATTTTTTTGTTCATTTATTTTCAGTAGTACGTCAGTGGCAACCATGGAAGTTCAGATACTTTCAGTATCGCCAAGGGGATCGATGCTGGCAACATGAAACGAGCAATCATGCTCTTACCTGATGGAAATTTTGCTTTTGCCTGAAAAAAATCGTTAGTCGAAGCGTATTGTTACATTAGGGGATTTATCTCATGTTCATATAACATCACCTTCAATTTCGAAGAGCCTCCAAGCAAACGCCCTGTTGTTCGGGTATGAAGAGTCTCGAAATTCAAGGCGCACAAACACGCCTTATTGGGATTTATCTGGTCGGGATGGAAAAATGTGAATCCCATGTTATCCTATGGGAAAAATACTTATCCTCCTTATTCATTCAAATTTTGAAATTTCAACGATACTTTTTTTTTCAGCATGTAGATAGGAAGGTTCTTTATCCCTCTGTAAGCTCCAAATTTTTTATATCTTTTTCCAGTCTTAAGTTACAAACCAGTAAAGAACACTCTTTATACTTTTCAGAATTTCTTAAAACTTTAACACAAATTTAAAAATACTCATAATTATCTTTAAAATATTTTAAGCTTACAGAGGCATAAAGAACTTTCTTATCTACGTTCTGAAAAATAAAAATATATTGTTGAAATTTCCAAATTTGAATGAACAAAAGGATAAGTATTTTTCCCATCTGATAACATGGGATTCCACTTTTTTCTTCCCCACCAGATAAGTCCCCTTAAGTTCTGTTTTCTGTTACCAACGTGTGTGTGGCACGCCATTATAACTGTAATATTTTTAACAGTTCTCATATCTAACGATATCCTCTGACAATAATAGCGACAGTGTTATGTTGACTTTTGTAAGCTCAGTTACAGGAACTCTATGTTCAGTTTTCTCTGAAGATGATTATCTTTCTCTTTCTTAAACATCTCAAAACATCATCTAAAGGTGCTACAGGGAAGAGCACACTCTCCATAAGTCTCCTGTAGTACTCTTCGACGGATGATTTCTTCTAGCGAAAGTGAAATTTTCATCAGGCAAGAGCATATTTGCTCATTGCGTGTTACCACCATCGTTCCCGCAGGTGATACTGAAAGTATATGAACTTTCATGGCTGCCATTGACGTACTACTGGAAATAAATGAACAACAAAAAAAAATCTCCGCGTATTCATTACACATTATGCTAACAATGAAACATAAAAGTAAATATTAAGCTAACAATGAAACATAAAAGTAAGTATTAAGCTAAAAATGAAACATAAAAGTAAGTTTGTGTGCAACAAAGTAAGGCAATAAAAAAATTATGATAATTCTTTATTGAACAGCCCTAGTATAAAACTGTGATTGTTACCAATCGATTAGTATTAACGTGTGCTAATTAATACTACACTTAAATTTTGCTTAAGGGGTCGTTCACATATAGAAATTATAACAAACTTTCAAATTGTCAGTTCTCACACCTACTAATTTCGACATCATATTTTGATTTTCTGGTAATTTTTACCTTCGTATTCTAAACAGTAAGTCATTTAGCCAAGTAGTTTAGGAATTATATAGGTGTTAAATTTGAAACTCCAAATGTTGAATTCCTTTTTTAATGTTACAAAACGTATTTCAATGCGTTATTTAAAAAGTTTTGCGTAATTTTTAAAGCATAACCCAAAAATTACTAGGCAGAATGAGGTGCAATTTTGGATTCATTAAAAAAGATACATAAAGTTAAAATTATGTTTTTCGAAAATTAATTTTTAAATTATATATTTTGTCTCAAATGTTTTTGAACAACCTGCATATTTTAAAGCTTATATAATAGTAATAATTACTGCTATTAAATACTGCTATTACTACTTAAGGACAATAATTATAAGCTATTAAGAATAACATGAATATTAATAGAATGCTAATCACCGTAATATCATCCAAAAATTATTGCTATTGAAAAGATTGTAATTATATAGTACAAAAAGAAAATGAACGTTAACAATTTATTTTAGCTTCTGTTTTTGCTGGTTCAAGAATAAGAAAATATTATTAAAGAAAATATTCATTTAAATCCGTAAAAAGTCCTTTATAAATATAGGAAACGATAAGACGCAGTGATCTGTTTTTAAAGTTTTTATCTTTTTCTTTTTGAAATTTACAGATCAATCTACAAGAAATACATTTTTATACCTTAGTTCCACATCTTTACTTTTTAATTTTCTCAAAGTATAAGTCTTAATAGTTTTTTGAAATAAAAAAATTTTAAAGGTTTAAAAATGTGTCCCACTGTACCTCATATCTGGGGTACAGGTAAATTACAATAATACATATTCAAAGGGAAAAATTAAAAAAATTATTGGGAACCTTTAGACATATTTTTCAATGCACAGAAGAAAACAATTGACTGACTTTACATGCTTAAAAATATTTAAAAGAATTCTTGTGCACAAATATAGCAATCCCAGTGCTATTAAGATATTTCATTGCAAATGAAAATTAACTAGCATCTGTTAAACAATATGTAAATGAGACACTTTTAAGAATAGATTTCTTTGCAATATCCTCAGGACTATAGTGACAGAAAATTAAAAAAAGTATACAGTTCGATTTAGGTATTTATACACTGCAAATTTTTGAAACATTTTTGCAACACTAACTGAACATAATAATTAACACTTCTAACTAAAATCATTTTCAATTGTGTTGTGAATGTGTTGCGAATATATTGTGCCAAATACAAACATTGTGCATTGTGTTGTTAAAAATTGTAAGAGGAGAAAATGTGTTTACAAAGCCTTAATTTTTAAAATTGTGTAATTTTAAAGGCACCACGCAGAAAGTGTTTTACATGTTTTATAGTGTTCTAAATTGTGGTGCTTACAATGTGTTGCTAATTTGGTGACAAAGTGTTGTGCAGCACAACACTATTGTAAGAAAATATTTTTATAAACACTATTTACAACGCGATTTCAACACAATTAATAACACTATATTTAGAACACATTTTTGATAGCAACACTTTTGCAACATATTAAGAACACATTTCTAGATAGCAACACTTTTCCAACATATTAAGAACACAATCACAACACAAAAAAATATTTTGTATATGAAGTTTCTAATTCACAACGCATTTATTTTGTTGTAAGTTTGGTGACAAAAACTGTTTTAAAATGTGTTTATTTTTGTGTTTGAGAATTTGCAGTGTAGTTTAAGTGATATAATTATGTTCTTAAAATAAAAAAGAAAAAAAGAAAAAGAATTTTTTCAAATAGATTTTTCTGGGTTTAATAAGAATTAATACCATATTCTTCAAGATATTAATATAGCGCAGAACGTAGAAGTGATTTTATCACAACATTTTCAGAAGTGCAGGTTTAATCTCAGGGAGGGAATATTGTTGTAACTCTAAGTTTTCCTATAGAAAATTTCACTTTTAAATTACTATAAAAGAGTAGTCTACTGTGTCCCAGTGTCCCAGTGATCAGAGTGGGTCCTAAATTGGGCGGGATCACCCGATTTTATCTGAACCCGGGTTTACGCTATTTTTTTTTTCGTTGCGATTCCGGGCCGGATCAGGTTGACTTAAAATGTTTCGGGTTTGGGTTGACGCGAATTTTAAAAAGAAAGTCCTAATTATTTTTCAAATGAGAAAAAAAAAACTATAAATTTGAATATTAATGAACGTATATATGTTCAGTTTATACAAAAAAGAGAAAATTGATATTAGAGATATAATTACAGGCTACATTCTCATAATTATATTAAAATATAGATTAATTTTCTTTAATTTCGTGTTCGGATTTAAATATGCCAGTTTTGGTTGACGAAATTTGTTTTGAAGGGTTTGAGCAGAATTTTAAACAGAAATTTTGGGTTCGGGTCAGGTTCAATTTGATCCATGCAGGATTCTAGTACAGAGTAACTATGTGGACATAGAATTAAAAAAATGTTCCAAAACATTTTATTTTGTATAAAACTGAAAATTTTGCATAGATTTACCAATAAATATGTGCCCTTTCTTAAAACTTCATATTTCCCCCTATACTATTAGTCTCTATTGACCAAATATTTAAAATTCGGAAGAAGAAGCATTTACATTCGTGGCTGAAAAGAACAAACGTTTTCTAAAATGAATAAATTATGCGTTGATAATATTATTTAAGTCTGGAAATATTAATTACTGTACTTCGGAAAAAGTTACTAAAATTCGGAAAAAGAAGATTTTTACTTTTGTAGCTGAAAACGACGAATTTCTTCTAAAACGAATAAATTATGCTTTGATAATATTATTTTAGATTGAAAACATTAATTACAATACTTCGGGTAAAGTTACTCGAATTTGGAAAAAGAAAATTTTTATTTTTGTAGCTTGAAAACAACAAACGTTTTCTAAAATGAATAAATGTGATTTGATACCATTATTTAAGGCTGAAAATATTAATTACTATACTGTAATTTATAAGTACTATTATGAAGTTAAAATAATGTGAAATAAATATAAATTTAGGTGGTCCTTTGTGCCCCTACGTTCACTATTCCTCATCTTATCCCTTGTGAGCAATTTTCTTGCAAGGAATTATGTATTCTTAAAAATAGAGACCGATAATAAAAAGTTCAACAACAAGAACGCATTTTTATTATAAATTTAAATTTAGTATGCTATTAAAAGTAGAAATATGTATTTTTTTAATCACTTTAGAACGCTAGTGAGTAAGATATGATTTATAGAAAAATTAAACCAATCAATGTTAAAGAGGAATGTTAATGTTCGACTGAGTAATTTTTTGCACATATTCCATTACTTTTTGTTTTAAAAAGTGTGGAAAACCAAAATATAATGTGCATGCATATTTCAGATTAAACTGTTTCTGAATTATTAATTATTAGTTAAAAATGCGATTAAAAAAATTTATAAATTGAAACATATACCTTTTTTTACCAATTGAATCTGAATGTTTTGAAAAACGCCAGTATAACTTTTCATCTCTAACCATTAGTTATTAAGAGCAGGAATGGGGAAATCATCATTTTACTCGCCACTGGCGAGTGGATTTTCTGTCAGGGGGAGTGAATTTTTAGGCAGTCTTTGAAAAACTGCAGGTTATAGAAGACACGCCAAAAACTTTTTTTTTTTTTTTAAACTAGTTAGTTATATTTTGCAAATTACAGTGATGTAAACATGGTACAAAGTTCTATCCTATGTTAAACTTTTCTCTGTCGTATATATTTCTTAATTTTATAGAAAAAATATAAAAATGTACACTGTAAAAAAAATCCGACCAGTTTTCCTGTAGGAATCGGAAAAATAGTTGCCCTTATCGTACCGGAAAATTTTCCGACCCAGCTCGGAATAAAATCCGTAAAAAAAAGAAATAGTCAATAAAACGGTATTTTACGGATTTTATTCCGATTTTACGGATTTTATTCCGAGCTGGGTTGGAAATTTTTCCGGTACGATAAGGGCAACTATTTTTCTGATTCCTACAGGAAAACTGGTCGTATTTTTTTTTTACAGTGCATTGTAGTGATAGTAATTATCTATTTTTGCTGTATTGCAGTCATGCACATTTTTTCATCACATTTTTCAATTTATATTACTTCTTGCTGGCTGGTAAACTAAATCCTTGACTGGTAAGATTTTTTCAAAATTCCCCAACACTGAAAAAAAAGTATCCGACCAGTTTTTCTGTAGGAATCGGAAAAATAGTTGCCCTTATCGTACCGAAAAATTTTCCGACCCAGCTCGGAATAAAATCCGTAAAAAAAAAAAGGAAATAGTCAATAAAACGGTATTTTATGGATTTTATTCCGAGCTGGGTCGGGAATTTTTCCGTTACGATAAGGGCAACTATTTTTCCGATTCCTACAGAAAAACTGGTATTATTTGTTTATTTGTTTTTTTTTTATTTGTTTTTTTTTTACAGTGAACCCTGATTATGAGCAAATATGTTAAATCGGAATTTTAAAGGATTAATACCTTTACTGACTAAGGTCGGGGATATCCGCCCTGCCTCACTCTAAAAAAAATTATAATAATGTTTTTTAATCAAAGAAAATACAAAATATCCACGTACGAAAATTATACTCTTTCGAGATACCGACGACTCTGAAAAGCGTTTATTATCTTTAAAAACTTCAGAAATAATATATTTTCGAGATTTTAAGAAGCATTTATAAAAAAAAAAAAAAAAAAAGAAAAAACTTTTTCTTCCTGCCACTGACTTTCAGAAACGTTTTCAAGTATTTTTTGTGTGTATTAATAGGTTTTCTGAAGACGAAATGTCGGGTTTTAGAGTATAATTAACTAAACATTCTCAGCTGCGTAACGGAATTTATACATTCAAGAGTAAGAAAGTAATATTAATTTTAATGTTTATGTTAATGCTGTCAATTTATAATATTTGTCAGTAAAACATGCTTGTTGAACATGAAAATGTTTTCTTGAAAATTGACAATATCCCCAAAAAATTATATTCCAGGTTGAGGAAACTGATAATTACATTATCAAAATTACTTGAAAACATTTCTGAAAATCAGTAGCAGCAAAACAAACTTAATTTAAAATAAATACCGTCCTAAAAACCGATATTCCGGGTTGAGAAAACAGATTAATCCACTGTAAATTTCCTCGGAAATGTTTCCGAAAATCAGTGGTAGCAAACTAAACTTTGTTTTATAAATGCTGCTTTAAATCTCGAAAATATATTGGTTTCTGAAGCTTCCAAAAATAAAGAACGTTTCACGGAGTCGTCAGTCACTTTGAAGAGGTTATTGTATATTTGAGTTTGTAGTTATATTATATTTTCTAGATTATGAAACAGTTGTCTTTTTTTACAATGCATTTCTGCACTCTAAGTTGTATATATACATATAAATAAAATATGAGGAGGCGAGTTTCAAAACTCGCCTTATCCAAAATTTAAAAAATCGAGTTTTTTGTATAAAACAATTAATATTCTGCACATTCTATTGGTGTATCGAAAAAACACTACAATCTAAAAAAAAAAAAAACTTAGTTTTATTGTGTATTTCTGGCATTGTAAAATCTTGGTTTACAAAAAAAAAAAAAAAAAAAAAAAAATCCAATGGACGCAGTAAGAGGTTTTTAGCAATTTCCAAAATTTGATTTTCTGTATAAGGCAAGTTTTGAAACTCGCGAGTAGTTGGGTATTATAATGATATAATTGTACCTATATCATCTGATTTTGTTATATTTCTTTTCACATAACCATCTAGACAAGTGCCAGCAATGATGAGGAGTCCAAGTATAGTAGCAGAGGTTCTAAAAAATATATAAAATATAAATCAATTATAAATATTGAAAATTTGTGACAATTTCAAATAAAAAGGCTGCTTATAAAAATAATATTCAATATCATAATAATAAATATCAATAATAATATTATGTAATTAACAATCAACATCTATTACTAATTACAAAATGATTACGCCCTGCCCTTAAAATATAAACAGAAATGGAACATGGCATTCCAAACTAAAATAGGATTCATGCACCACTTATAAAAATCATTAAGTTTGTTTTTATTCATCGATATACGAGCAGCATACTGATTTATTGTCAAAAAGATGAGGTGATAGTGAAAATGATATAAAAATTTAAGATTGAAAAATTGTCATTCCCATATCATAGCCACTGTCTGATTTTATAAAATATTATTGAAAAATATATTTTATAAAATAATATATTATTTATTGAAAAATATATTTTATAAAATAATATATCATTTATTGAAAAATATATTTTTAATATTTATTTTTCTCTTTTAAATAATTATTTTTCACAAACGATTGTTTGTTAACAAATATCCTAAATAAGTACCGTATATACTCGCGTATAAGTCGACCCCTTAACTTTTGAATGCAAATTCTGGAAAAAATGAAAAACCCGCGTATAAGTCGACCCCCTAACTTTTTACTTCAATTTTACACAAAATCAAATCAAAGATTTCACTTGCCAATGCGAAAAGGTAGTAAGTAAACTAAAACAAATCATTGAAAATTTTTTAAATGATAAATTATTGTTATTAGTATATTTTATGTATTATTTTTTGATTCATACACATAAAAAGCCATAACTTTGCAGTATTCGAAGTGTTTGGTTTTTCTTTTTTAACTGACTCGCGTATAAGTCGACCCCCCCAAATTTCTTACCGAAAATAGTCAGAAATTCCTCGACTTATACGCGAGTATAAACGGTATCCTCTTATTCTTTTTTTTCTCTTTCATAGTTTTAGGATAATTTTTTAATTTGTTCTAGAGTTACTACTTGGTGTTTTTATAATTTCGCTGCACTACGAGAACTAAAGAGATTTCAAAGGAGGAGATTATCAAAATTTTAGATTTAAAAGTTAAAGGAAAACATAAGGTTATAACATACACCACACCAACAAAATATAAACAAAATATATAAACAAATAGTCTTGAAATACACCAAAATATCAATAATTTTAAGAAAAAAATAGTAATGTAACGAATTTCTTGCATTTGGTAGAATGTAGATGTAATAATTCTTTCAAAATGTTATTTAATCCTCTAGGTTTTATAACTATATTTCAAATATTTTATCAGAGTTATATATTGAAGTTTATTTCACCCACTTCCTTTAGTTACTTCTAAAATTCACTTCTTAAAAAAAAAAAAAAAAACGAATAGTGCATTTTAAATCAACGGATTGAATATTAGTTTAATTGACTTTCATAACGTTCATTTCAAGCAAAAAATCGTAAAAATATTAAATAACTTTTCAAGTGTTTACAAGATAAAATGCTTTTTATTAATAATTATTTAAAGAAATGTTAAAAAGGGATTTTAAGTCAGATAAAAAATACGTCTTAGAAATAAAAAGCACTGAAATTGATAATAAAAAAACTTTCCAGATTTAATTACTTACAAAACTATAAACTGAGGTATTGTTATATGAATCTTCTGCTCGGTCTCGCAATTTCTGACGAATACTTGAACGGGCACTTTCCGAAGAACTAGAAATCAGTAGAAAAAGAATGTATTCAGTTAAAAACTGTGTGACACAATTAAAAAAAATAAATATATGTATAAATAAAATCATAAAACAATATAAATTTAATAGCCTGTCCACCAAGAAAATTAAAAGAGTTAATTTGTACAAAAATAGATCCAACACCGAAATATGAATTAGCTGGTGTATATACCATTCCTTTTAGAACTGATAGCAATAGACTAATGGGGTACATCGGAATGACCAAAAGAAAACTCAAAGAAAGAATAAAAGAACATAAAGCAGACACAAAATTTTGTCGTCAATACACAGCTCTCTCTCGTTTAAATTTCAATCAGAATTTTGCAATAGATTTTGATCATGCAAAAATCATATTCCCAGCATCCAATTATTACGCATCCACTATAAGAGAATCCATAGAAATCCCATGTAAAAATAATCAAGTATGTAAAGACACCCTATCGTAAAATATCCCCAGTTTGTTCAATAGCTTGAAAATAAATCCTGAAAACTTGAGCAAAGTGACGTATTAAAATTTAAAGTACGGCAGTTAAATATTTTTTTCTACCCATGAAAAGTGGCGTATGAGGACTGAGTGATGTCATAAAAATAAATGGAACTGCAATTAATAATAATATATATTTCCTCTAATTAAATTCAATCCAAGAAACTGCTACTGCTACTTCTACTTTCAACTCTAGTAATTATTGGTTCTCTCATTTTCTAAACAAAGAGACGTATTTGTATAAATAAACAATAATTAGTTATTAAAATATTCTCTGATGATGAGCTTGGAAAGCTTGATTAAATAAAATGTATATTTTAAACTTGTAACATCTTTTTCATAACTTTAGTCGCCTTTTAAGTAAAACTGTGGGTTTTTAAAGTTCACATTATATATTTTATAAATATATGTAATTTTAATTTTCCGAGAAGAAATTTGAAAAATATGCATATATTCCAAGCTCAGTGGAATGCATTCTTATTTTTTAAATATCTCACCAAGAAATAATTATCTTTAAATGCTTTTTTGGTGCAATCTTCGCAAAACATTTCTCTTTTTTTAGTTGTCAATGTATATTTCTAAAATGTACATAGTGATCCAAAAGTCTCTGACACATTTTAAAATTTTATATAAAATCAAGTAGGTGAGACGCTCAGCGGGCAATTCCGCTTATTCAAATATCTTTAAACATAATAGTATTAAAAACCCGCGATTAGTACCGCCACCGAGCGAACAGCATTGTAAGTTTCCAGTAAGGATATAGTGACGGTCGAAAGGAAAGTGTTCTTGTGTCCTGTCGTTATTAGTTTGCAGTTGTTTTATTATAAAATTTTACAATATCTAACTTGAAGGAAAGTGTACACTCTTACTTTCAAATGTTAATTTACGGATTATGTGTACAAAATGTATACATTTAGCTGTACGTTCATGCTTTTATTTATTTTTGTAGTGCGTTGTTATGCCAATTATAGCGCATTAAAATCCAACTCGGCGATGAAGGGCAATGGCACTTCCGTGAGCGGGATTACCCAGCCCGAAGAAGTCAAACGTTAAACTTACAACGAAACGTAAGGTTTCAAAAAGGAAGTTATATGACACCAGATCAGAGGAAAACATTGATGAGTCGCAGCTGTGTGACGATGATTACCAGTGATGTAGTCGTAAAAAACCCAGAGGGTATACGCTATAGGCACAAGGTATACGGTAAAGTCATGAACGTGATGTCTAGTGTATACGCTATAGCTTTATTTGAGAAACAGGGGGTATACGGAGCTTCTTAAAAAAATCCAGAAGGTGTACGGCGTATACCTGCGTATACCCTCCACTACACCCCTGATGATGACCCAGATCATTTGCTTCTAATCGGACAGGATATGGTGACTACTGTTATCTGCTGTTTTTTGGAGAATTCGGAAAAGTTAACGAAACGTGATCTACACAATGTGTGGAAAGTGGTCACATAAAGCCTGCCGTGTGGTGAACAGCCCCCGTCACTACATATGTGACTTTTGTCGTACTTAAATGTTGTAGTCAAATGTTTAGCGCAATTATCCTACCATGTCGGGCATTATCGCTCAATTCATGGTATAATTAAGTAAAACGATAAAAATGTTCCTAAAACTTTTATGCAAATTAGTTGATTTCAAACTGTTCCTTATGCTTTGGAGTTGTAGTTAGTTAATAAAATATTGATTTTTTGTGTAAATTTGAATAGCTATTCATGTTTTCTCTTAAGTGAGCATCATTACCCTACTTTCCCCTAATTGTCGTTTAGGATTTCGATTTGGACTGAAATGCTTCTCACGATGAAAAGTTTTCTTGAAGCGAATAAAAACATTAGTTCCAAACGCGCTGTGTCTTAAATTATCAGAATGAAGCCACAAAAACTCAAGACAGTTACATATAATTTATTTTGAGACAATCAGTTACAGAACCTTTATTTTGCTCGAGATTCAAAGGGCTTACATATTGAAATACGGTAATGGATTGCACAGAATAAATTATCTTAAGGGTGTATTCGAAAAAATATTTTTCCACCCTCAACAGCTCGAAATTTTCTGAGACATTTTCAGACTCATTTTTAAAAGTAAAAACATGAAACTTGCTGGGGTGATTTTTGAAGAGTTGTATAAGGTGCCGTGTGATTTCATTTTTCGCTCAATTAATTGGAATTTGTATTTTAAGCAATTATTTTCTCAGTATGACCATCTTTTTCATCCCCAGATCTCTCGCTTCCGGAAATTTCGGTTCAAAACGCCGATTTTGACAGCATTTTTTACAATATTTTCTGCATTTATCAAAAAATCGAGAAGCACGGCCCATTATGTAGTTTCTAAATAAGAGAATTTCTTAGTTTGATGCGTTTGAGAGCAAAAATGAATTTAAAAATGAATCAGAAAATAAGCAGTTTGGATCGGAATACACCCTTAAGGGGGGAGATCAGGTTGAGCAGTCGGAAAATGACAATAATTTGACATTACTAAAAGCTCTGTAGTTTCAAAACCAATCAATGGAATACAACACTTTTTTCTATACTTTCATAATATACTAATGGTTAAAAAAAACAGTCAAATATATATATATATATATATTTAGCAATATTAATTAGTTAAATTTTAATGACAAAATTGACATTTAAAAAAATACGAATTTTCGAATATGCATTTTGCGTGCAAGATTTAAAAAATGCTACTGCAGATATATATTTAATATTGCATTTATATTTACTTATACTACTATATTTTACACTGAACCTAAATTTAAAAGTATATTAAAATTCATTTGCATAATTAATGGCTTTAAAAATCATATTTATTAAATTTAGTAAAAAAATTACGATTATTTATTCAATAAAAAAATTTCTATGACAAAACTCAGGCTAAATTGAGGTTCAGTGTAAAATATAGTAGTATAAGTAAATATATATATGCAGTATAATTGTTAAAATCTTGCGCGCAAAATGCATATTTGAAAATTCATATTTTTAAAACGTCAATTTTTTCATTAAAATTTAACTCATTATTATTGCTAAATATATATATTTGAATGTTTCTTTTAAAACAATTAATATTGTATGAAAGTATAGAAAAAAATTATTGTACTCCATTAATTGGTTTTGAAACTACAGAGCTTTTAGTAATGGTCAAATTATTGTCATTTTCCGGCTGCTCAACCTGGCCTCCCCCCTTAACTGATTGTCTTGAGTTTTTTATGCTTCTTTCTGATAATTTAAGGTACAGAGCCATGTATGGACGAAATTTTGAATTAGTTTTTTTTATTCGTTTCAAGGAAACTTTTAATCGTGAGAAGCATTTTAGTCCAAACACCAAATCCCTTAGTGATACCTCAAACTCCCGTACAACAATTAATTGATTTTATATTACATTTTAAAACGTGTCAGTGACTTTTGGACCTCCTTGTATATTATATTTAAGTGTTAAAATCTTACTCTCAGCTCATCAGCTTTTAACACATAAAATATTAAATTAAGTATGGATTTCACAACTATTCTGTACATATAACAAAAACACAGCCTTCAAGAACAGTACACAGAAAAAATAAGTTATAAATATTAATTTCCAGAAAAGATATTTTAAAAATACAAATGCATTCCAGGAACAAATATTTAAAATTAGAGAGGGGAATTTGCCATTTCTCTGACCTCGCGGTCTGACTAACTATCGTCGGTTGTTTCATATCTACTGTGAGCGGTGTCGGAGATCGCCTGATAGAAAGGGAATAAAGCGCTCGGTAAACTTGTCGGATACTGTTTCTGTATGAATATTTCTGCACAGTATTATTATATTTAATGTTAACCTAATTCAGAAGTCTCTAGCGATAGTAAAATGGGTCAAATCGAACAAAAATTTAACTAATACATGCTTGTTATCCTCAAACTATTCTTCAGTTAAGTTGTTTATTTTAACCCAGATTAAACACGTTTCGAATCAAAACATTTATTTCATACATTTTTATTTATATAATTTCATGTTTTAAGTACAGCTTATTTGGTTTTATTAAAACAAATATTTTGGTTCGAAATGTGTTTAACCTGGTTCAAATTAACCCACATTTTATGGAAAATTATTGGAAGTTTGGCTGGTATGCTATTATCTATATAGTTAAGCAGAAATTTACAAGTTAATCCTTAACTGAAAATGCAAATAAGTGAAAAGGAGTTAATCAAGCTGCATGCGATAAAGATTGATTTTTAAAAGAATCATGCTTAAATATTATTTTAAAAACTATGAAAAATCAGTAAACTGAAATACAGTTTTCAAACTAATTGAAATTACATTTTTTGTCTTATTTGACAGTGTGAAAATGAAAATATGTGATGGTTAGAAGTAATTAATTTTCAGCAAAAGGAGAAATAAATTGCTTAAATTGTTCCTTTTGTCGATATGTGCCAACATTATTCACGGACATGTTTTTGCTTTGTAATATAGATAGTAATGTAATATAATATTAAAACACACATACTACAATGTATATTAAAACACCCATACACACATAAATAACGCCTGCATTCAACAGTTAAAGGTATATATAAATATTATACAAACGTACACACAATAAATACAATAAACCCAACTGGAGTGAAAAATTAGCCAGAGGCAGGAATCGAACCCGGGACCACAGTATACAAGACTGCTGCTCTAACAGAAATTGCAGACCCAGGTATTGGCCGGAGTAGCTCAGTGGTTAGAGCAGCAGTCTTGTATACTGTGATCCCGGGTTCTATTCCTGGCTCTGGCTAATTTTTCATTCCAGTTGGGTTTATTGTATTTATTGCGTGTATGTCTGTATAAAATTTAAGTAATGTAATATGTTTAACTTGGTAAGTAATAAGAACAATTAAATATAAATAAGTATATTAAATGAATGTCAAAGAAAATAAGTAAACCTACAGTGAGTGAAAAGTAATATTTTAATTTAATGCTAATGTCAAAATAAACGCATTAATATTAATTTTGCAGAATTGTAGTTTTGAACAGAAAGACTTTTACTGTTCAAAAGTCTCTACAATTCTATTATAAAAATGTATCAAACCTAAAATAGTGAAAATATGAAAAATGCCATATGGGATAAATAATGCCAATAATATATGAATATGATAATATGAATAATGCCAAATGCCATTGTACCTTTATTAAAAATATGAAGGAATATCTAAAAATAATTTTTAATAATTATTAAAATATTAATTTTTTTTTGGGGGGGGGGGGGGAGAAGGTGAAAATTTGACAACTGTATAATACAAGAAAAAATTCACAATATCAAAAAGAAGAAAAAAAAAATCCAAATCTCTTTACAGATCATAAAAGAATGCTGTTACAAGTGCAATATGGGGGGGGGGGGGGTGGACTTTTCCCACAGTGGTGCTTTTATTTTGAATTCTGTGTAAAAATTAACCTTGTTTAAAGAAATTCCTGTAAGTAAAGTTTAGTAAAAAGATATTTTATTTCCTAGATTTTAAACTAAAATATAATAAAACAGGCACACAAGAAAATTATAAGTCTAAGAAAATTATTTTTAAAAATTATTTTCGTTACGAATGTTTGTGAATAAACAAACACTAAAGCAGTTATATTATATAAGTACATAACTAAAATGTGTGGAGAAATGTTTCAGAATGTACAAGGGCAGAATGGTAATAATCAGCAATGGTTTAAAAAATGCAATTATTTTGCATAATTAATTAGAATCAACTATTTACATTTAATTGTTTTTAAATATGTTTCAAAGACAAAAAAATCTGCATTCAATAATTAAAACGTTAATAATAGTTATTATTATTTTCAGTTTAATGTTATTAAAAAATTATGCTTCTCTGGGACAGCATAATATCACAGAAAGAATCTGAATCTTTGTTCATTCTATACTATAAAATGATAAATTAAAAACGAAAATCCTTGTTCAATATTTCACTGCGAAGTGAGAAAACAACGACAATTCTGTATAAACTTTTCTCCACAAACGTAGTTAAGAGAAAAACCTGAATTTTGGTTTAATTTTTCACAATAATTTTAGTTTGGAAAAAAAAAAAAAAAACTTGAAATATGGCTCGATGTTGCACACAAATTTGATTAAAAAATCCCCTGAATTATGGTTCAACTTTTCGCCATAAAATTGGATTAGAAAAAACCCTTAATCGTGGTTCAACTTTTTACCGTAAAATTGGATTAGAAGAAAACCTGAATAATGGTTTAATCTTTTACCATAAAATTAGTTTAGAAAAAAAAATTGAATCATGCCTCAACCTTTTACAACATTTCACGAATGTAATGGTATTTGCGAAAGCACCACTAAACTGGTGAAACTTAGCATCAATATCTTAGCATTAATGTGCTTAGCATTAATATGCTTATTTGCACCAATTTCTTGGTGAAACATTGAATTTTATTTTTAATAGTGTGCTGTGACAAAAATTATCACATAGATATTGTGAGAGGTTTCCAAGACCGATTGGTTGAAGGATTAATAAAATGCTCGAGTAACTCATAGCATATTGTTTTTGTACTTTATGTACAGGACTATTATGTTGCGAAATACGCAGCATTCCTTTCCCTTCCATAAACAATTATTCTGATTGCGCAATTGAGAAACTTTTTTTTTATTACATGCCAGAGCAACACCCACGTACGGCAGAATTGAATAAGAAATTGGAGAAGAAGGTGCTTTTAGGAGCGCCTCTGTTGTCCAGATGGGACAGTAGAACTTAAATAGAACACTGAACTCCAATTTTAAGACTAAGAATTTCTAAATCTTTTACTGTAAATAGTTTAATTTTAATGTACAATATTTTAATTTGTGTTTCATTTATCTAATCAAGAAAATCGTTTAATTGCAGCAGATTAATTAGTGTGGATTTATTTCGAGTTTTTGTCATGATTTCAACCAGAACAGATCCAGAAAGCAGACGACCGCTCACCGGAATTTGGATTTAGAATACCAGTATTACAGGTAGGAGAATTTTTATCGATTGACTAAGATAGAATTAACATTATAGTGGCATCCCTGCCGGGATGCGGTCTGTCTGTCAGAATTGATGATTAATCAGAATTAATATGTTTATTTATCAAGACATTCTGCTTAAAGTACAGAGTTATAATATTTGACATAGTTTAAAGAACCGTTTTTGTTGTCAAGAATCATGGCAGAAAATTTAGTGATGGCTAAGAAAGAGAGGGTAGTCCTTCGCGAGAGTATTGATAAATTTATAAATAAAATTGAATCGATTTTGAAGGATTCCGATCCTAATCTCCTAGATTTGGAGGAAACTTTAGAGCAATTAAATATGGCAGAGATAGAACTGAAGCGGGCAGATACAGATATTAAAAAATTAATTCAAGCAGTTCAATTAGACAATGAATTACAAAATGCTCAGGAATATCGTGAAAAAATTAATTCTTGGCGTTTTAGAGCCAATCGAAAGGTAAAAGAGTTAAATAAAAAGGAAATGCGTAACGATTCAATTTCTAAACAAGACTTCTTTTTAAAGGAAAGCATAAATATTAAATTACCGAAATTAAATGTCACGAAGTTTTCCGGAGACGTATCAGAATGGCTGACATTTTGTTCGGCATACGAAACAGCCATTCATAACAATGATACATTAGAACCAGTTGATAAATTCATCTATTTAAGGTCCTTTTTGACTCCCAACCCGTTAAAAAGTATTGACGGATTTTCTGTAACATCAGATAACTATTTAAAAGCGATAGAGATTCTGAAGGGGCGGTATGGAAATACGGATTTGCTTATATCTGTACACACGAATAAACTTCTAAATATTTCTCCTCTAAGACATTCAAATGATACCAAATCCTTTAGAAGAATTTACTATGAAATTCAAACAAATATTAGAAGTTTAGAGTCCCTTAATGTTTCATTGGAATCTTATGAAAGTTTGTTAAAACTGATATTATTTAAACTATTACGAGAGATCTTGTGTTGGAATTTAATAAAACCCATGATGATGTTTTTAAAGTACAAGATATCGTTTCATTTTTAAATAAGCAATTAACATCCGAGAAAAAATGTTTGCGTCAACATCAAATGAAATGAATGATCGACCCACGCAAAGTAATTATATTGCGCAACCACTTAAGAGAAATAATCCCCCCCCCCCTCGCGTCAATAAATTTGATTATCAGAATAGAAAATTACCATCAGCGAGTGATTTATTAGTTCAAGATAAAAATGAAATTACTTGTTTCTTCTGTTCGGGTTTACACCCTAGTAATAAATGTTTTAGTACGCGTAATTTATCGTTTGAGAAAAGACTTGATTTATTGCGAAAAAGAGGTATATGTTGTCTTTGTTTACAACGCGGTCACATAAGAAAATTTGTTTATCTAAAGAATTATGTCCTAATTGCCACGACAGGCATTCAGAAATACTTTGTAATAAATCAATAAATTTAAAACGGAAACCTCTAAATACAGAGAATAATGATGTTGATGTTACGAAACAGATGCTCTCAAATCATAATATCATTTCCAATGTTTATTTGCAGACATTGATAGTTGCAGTCCCTAATAATAATCAATCAACTGAATTTATTGGAGTAATTATAGATACAGGGAGCCATCATAGTTATATAACTCGTTATGCTGCCAATAAATTAAAATTAAGAAAGATAAAAACGGAGATAATTAATCACGGACTTTTCGGAGGCACGGAAAGAAAAAGTAAACATAATCGCTATGAATTTACAATTGGTAGTTTAGATCAAAATTTTCAATGCAAGATACAAGCTTTAGATGAAGAAAAAATCTGTACAGGAGTGAATTTTTGTCGCGATAATAAATTACTGAGAATCTTAGAAAAGGAAGGTGTGTTTTTGTCAGATGTACATAGAAACAATAGATTATGTTTGTATAAAAAAAACCCGAAGAAATACACATTTTAATCGGCGCTGATACAACCGCGAAACTATTTACCGATAATATAAGATATTTTGCGAATCTGGGTTTAGCAGCTTTTGAAACGAAGTTAGGATGGACAATTATGGGGAAAATAGAGGGTAATCAAATTGGTTTCGAAAGTTCGTTATCAGTTTTATCACTGTCTTTGCTTACGTCAAATGCTAATTTGTCTAATTTATGGCGATTAGACGCCTTAGGTATAAGCAATGAAGATGACAAAACGGAAGAAGATTTGACCGAAGAAACAAAAAAGTATTTTTTAGAAAATGTCAAACGCGACGAAAGTGGTCGTTACGAAGTCGAATTACCGTGGACTGTGGGCAATTCCGTTTTAACAGATAATCGGTCATTAGCAGAAAAACACCTTTACAAGACCGAAAATAAACTTATCAAAACGAATAAAAGAATGGAATATGAAGAAATCTTTAATTTATGGGAAGATAGCCAGATTATAGAAGAAGTAGACGATGAAAAGGAAGATAAGATACATTTTTTACCGCATAGACCAGTAATTAAAGAAAACAGTGAAACGACGAAAATACGTCCAGTTTTGAATGCATCCGCACATACTGCAAACTCTCCTTCTTTAAACGACTGTCTCACAAAGGGATCTAATTTGATTGAAATAATTCCGAGCATTTTGAATCGTTTTTGTAAATACAAAGTAGGTATTTCTTCGGACATAGAAAAAGCATTTCTCCAGATAAAAATCACAGAAAAAGATCGCGATTTTTTACGCTTTCTCTGGTTCGACTCCAAACATAATTTGAAAATTTATCGACATTGCCGCGTAGTCTTCGGACTCACTTCAAGCCCTTTTTTTCTAATGGCTACATTAAATCACCTTTTGAGCGAAGTCCCCGAACTTTAGCAAGATACAGTTCAAATTTTGAGAAATTCATTTTATATAGACAATTCCCTCACTAGTTTAGATTCAATTCCTGATATCGAAAAATTTATTACAGAATCTCAAATCATATTAGCTTCAGCTCACTTTAATTTGAGGTGTTGGCGATCAAATTTGCTTCAGGCTATGATCGATGAATCTGAAGATAAACCCAAAGTTGCACCCGTTTTGGGATTAATCTGGAATTTAGAGCAAGACAATTTAATGTGAAAATTAGATGAAACCATTAAAACAGATGAACCAATCACAAAAAGAAAAATATTGTCTATTATGCAAAAAATTTTCGACCCCATCGGATTCACCGCTCCAGCAATTCTTGTACCAAAATTAATTCTTCAAGAGACCTGGAAACAGAGATTAAAATGGGATGAAGAACTACCTGAAAATGTAAAGAAACAATTTACTAATTGGATGAACAAAATGGGTTTTTTGAAAGAAATTTATGTACCTCGATGGTTAAACATAATTCAAGCTAATGAAAACGAAATTTCGTTACACATTTTTTGTGATGCTAGTAAACATGCCTATGCCACCTGTGTTTATCTTAGGTGTCAAACGCAAAGAAAAATTAGAGTTCAGTTACTAAATGCTAAAAGCAGAGTAGCACCCATCAAAGAATTCACGATACCGTGGTTGGAATTACTCGCATGCCTTATTGGGGCTAGACTCGCCAAATCTGTAACATATGACGTAAAATTAAAACCCGAAAAAAGACTACATTTTGAGCGATTCATCAACAGCTTTAGGGTGGATAAGAAGAAAACAAACCTGGGGTACATTTGTACACAACAGAGTTTTAGAAATAAGAAATCTTACCCAAATAGAAGGTTGGAGACATATCCCTGGACACTTTAATCCGGCTGACCTCCCATCCAGAGGATGTTCTTTTGAACAATTGAAAAAATCAAGATGGTGGGAGGGTCCCGATTGGTTATATTTATCAGAAGATCAGTGGCCACAACCAGAAGAATATCCTGATGAAAAAGTCATAAATCAAGAGAAAAAGAAGACAATTCTTACTCTTTTAGACAAAGAAGAAACTGATGTCAATCGCTATTATCGATATTTTTCCTTTTATCGAAAAAATGTCAGAATGATTGCTTGGATATATAGATTCTTCAATTACTCGAAAATGAAAGAAAAAGTTTCAGTTCCTGATATTTCTGTAGATGAGTTTGAAAAGGCTGAAACCATATTGCTACGCTTAATACAAAGAGAATCCTTTTCGGGCAGAACCGACCCAAAATTGAAATCTTTAAGACCTTTTAATTAAAATCTTTAAGAAGATAAACATGGTCTCTTAA
The DNA here is from genome assembly GCA_963932465.1 of Maratus speciosus. Taxonomy (NCBI): domain Eukaryota; kingdom Metazoa; phylum Arthropoda; class Arachnida; order Araneae; family Salticidae; genus Maratus; species Maratus speciosus. The sequence goes on along the minus strand of OZ010797.1, from coordinate 227,650,674 downwards.
GAGCCAAAACCAACATAATTCTTAGAAACGATAAAGAAAATTTTCATTATCCTATAATCCTTCCCTCTAAACATCCAGTTGTTTTAAGATTAATTTATGAAAAACATACAGAAAGACATTATGCTGGAGTTAGCAATCTAATGGCTCAGCTTAGAGAAATTTTTTGGATATTAAAATCAAGAAAATGTATCAGAAATGTTCTTAGACAATGTGTTAAGTGTCAAAGATTCCAAACACCCAGAATAGAGGTCGAACCAGGATCTGACCTGAAGACAGAATCAGAGATGCAGCTATATTTGAAGTGGTGGGAGTCGATTTAGCCGGTCCTGTATACCTTGCCGATGGTTCAAAGGTGTGGATAGCTTTATTCACCTGTGCTGTCTATCGAGCGGTACACTTGGAGTAGATAACATCTTTATCAGCTGAATTCTTTATGCAGTACCTAAGAAGATTTATCGCACGGCGAGGCAGACCTTACATAATTTATTCCGACAATGGGAAAATTTTGTTGGCACTAGCAGAGCACTTTCCAGTGTAGATTGGGAAGCCATAAGAGCCTTAGCCTCTATACAGAAGATAAGATGGAAGTTCAATCCCCCTGCAGCACCATGGTGGGGAGGATGGTGGGAGTGCCTTGTGCGGATAGTAAAGGAAATTTTAAGAAAAGTTTCGGGTCGCGCCTCATTAAATTACGAAGAACTGAGCACAATACTCTGTGATTGTGAACAAATTATCAATTCGAGACCGATCACATACATCTCCGAAGATAATCGAGATCCTGAATCCTTAACTCTATTGATGTTCCATGATTCAAGTTGTAGACGAAATTAACATGCATAAATTATAAAAATACTGAAGAAATATTATTTCAACTATGTAGCAGAAAGATTATACACCAATGCAGATATTAATGAATCCCTACAGAAGTCGTGAAGCTTCTGTTTATCTCAGTCGAAGTAGAAAATCTAACTTGCACGCACTTAATGAGCAGATAACATTTGAGTTGCCATTTTTAAAAATACAAATGTTATATCATAATAGTGTTGCCACTTTTCGACAAAAGTCTCTTATCAACTCGCTTTAGTATGACGTCAAGGATATCCTCATTCCAAATAAATTAATCTCGAACACGGATTTTATCTAATTTCACCCTTTTTCGCAGACAGAAATACTGCACACTAATGATAACATCTGTTTTTAATATCACTCAATGACCGGTAGATTAACTTAGAGTAAAGCGGTATGTGTTATCATTTTGCAGTGGTGACATTCAGTCTATGCTAGCGTCAGCCAGTCTCTGCGTTCATGTTTGTGGTGGACTGCAAGAATGCATTACGCATTTCGAGTAAATTTATTAAAACTAGAATATTTAAAGTAAATACAGAGGTTTTAATGACAATTTTGAAAGGTGCGCATGTCGATTTTTACATTGGAATTGATTTGAGAGGAAAAGACTCTTTCTTTTAAATGAATGGACATTTGAAAAATCTTGCGGAAAGATTTTAATTTTGAGAACTTAATTATTTTTTCGATTTAAATTTTCTTATATATGTTGTTCAAGAAGGAATGTATATTTTTAGTTATATATGACACACGTTAAAATTAAATTTGTAAATTGAAATAATAATAATAATATTGAAGCATTAATAATAATAACAATGAAATAATAATAATAATGACAACATTGAAATAATAATAATAATAGTAAAAAGCAAAAAGCAAAAGAAATATTTCGTTGGTTAAAAAATAAATAAAGTTTCTGAGATGATATATATATTTTGCAGTATTCACCATATATTCACATATATATCGATGTGTTAGATCTTTTCAGAAAATTAACTTGATTTTTGCATAATGTTTGTGAGAAAGAATTTTTCTTATAAAGGAACCATTTGAAGTTGTTTTTTTTTTAAATGCCATGGTTCGACTTAGGAAATAATTTTACTTATTACCTAAAATGAATTTTTCAAACTTCTGCTTGAGGAATCAATTATGTTAGACTGGAATCAAAGAAAAGAAGCACCACATTTTTCAGGGTAGAAATCTCGTCTTTGTGTTTTATCGCACTTGAGAGTTCTTTGATGACAACAGATTGAAGATTGAGAATTTACTACAAGTTTTAAGCACTTTCTAGAAATTAAAATTAAAATTAATGAGCGAGTATTTTCACTATGCAAATTTAAAATAAATTAATCATTCATTGCTCTGTATGTTTAATTGGGTATTTAATTATATTATGATTTTATTGAGAGTCACAAGTTAAAGATTAAATAATTCACTTTTAGACATTATGCGCATTTTCAGTAAGCATTAAATAAATTTACACGAATAAAGGTCACGAAATTTCTGTTAAGTTAACGCGCCAATCATCTTACGTGATTTAAATCACGTGACTAGCAAAATATTTTAAACCAATCATGGTTGAGTATTTATAATTTTCTGCACACGTGCGCCCCCTATGATTGTATAAATTTGCATGGAATGAGATAATTTCACCATTCTGTGTATTGCCATTGAATTGTTAGGACCTGCTCAAGTGATTCAGTTGTTTTAATTTTTGTCGTAATGGAACGAAGCATGCAATTTTCTTTGTTAAGTGTTGTTGATGAATCCAACTCGAAAAGTCAAGCCTTATCATCAGGATTAAAGGATCGAGACATGGAATTGTCATCGTCGCCTGTTTCGAATGATGTGAAACCTTCTTCATCAGAATTGAAGAAACAGGAGTTACCCTTCGTGTGTACAACTTGCACCCAAGCCTTTTCCAGAAAGTTTGTGTTGGTTAGACATATGAAATCTCACCTCAAGAAAAAACCATTTGCTTGTGATTTGTGTGAAAAAGTTTTCGTTCAAAATAGCGATTTACAACGACATAGGAGGATTCATTCGAAGACCCCTGTATTGTATAAGTGTGATCTTTGCAGTGGTGTATTTTCGAGAAAATATGACTTATTAACACATAAGAAGACTCATGTGAAGCCCACCCCAAAATATCCATGTGATGAGTGTAATGAAAGTTTTCCTAACAAAAGTGTTTTACTCAGACATAAACGCACTTCACACAAGGTTTTACCCAAACAAACTGATTCTTCTTTAAAAGATGCCTTATTTGAAAAAGTGAAGCATTTTCAAAGACAAAATGCTCTTAATTTGCTTTCTGTAATTAATCTCACACCTGACGAAGGGAATGATAATGACTTACACATATTTTTTAATAGTATAAGATCAGACCTTTTGAATGAATTAAATTACCAGATGGCAGAAAAAAACTCCTTGAAATGGTATGCAACAGTTCATGTAGTTGTTAGCCGTTTAGCACATGATGGTGAAATGGACTATGCTACTCCCTTTTTCCGTTCAAGAGCAACTCTGGAGATGACGAATGATAATATGCCTCTACATATTGAGGAAGCATTTGCCAAAATGAATAACTCCTTTGAAAAGTTCACGCAGCAAGGTAGTGGATGGATGTTAGATAAAATTTTGAATTTAGAAGTGCATTCAGCTAAACTTGGCATGTATTAAAACTTGTAAATCCTGTTTAAACTCTGTTTACTTATGTACTTGATATTGTAACTTTGAAAATAAATATTTTGTCAGTGACTATGCTTCGTGTTTTGTATTTTTTTTTCACATATTAACATACTTTACTATTATCATATATTATGTAAATTACTTTTAACATCTGAATTGGTTACAAACACTATAATCTGAGTTCAAAAACATTCATTATATCACACATAAATCTCTTATATTGCAAAAATAAAATTCATTTGAAAAATGAATGCTAAAGATTAGAATTCTGTAGAGATTAATTAGACATATCAAAAATCCACTTACTTGAAATTCATCTTCTTCAAATAGCGACTCATCGTATAATAAGAAAAATAAAAGATGGCGTATTCTTTATCAGTTAGAAAACCACGGCATATCACATGACTTCCTTCTTCCAGGTGAGTGGCTGATAATGTATTTGTCCTTCATAGGGCAAACACGTTATTCGTTATCAACGACGTTAGTAGGCGATAAGAATAGCTAGACTTTTGTGGTGTATAGCATTGCTATCCGAAGCTTGTTTGAACTTGCTTATACAACCTTGCCTGTAATGTAAGTTTATTTTTAATTACTTAGATATTTAAAATCACCAATTGCTAATTGTAATTAGATCATTAATTGATTTTTATAATAATAAGTGATTTATTTTTATGTTGCTTAATTTTCATTAAGTGTTGATCTTAGAAATAACTTAATTTTTCTTTAGATTTCATTAACTTAGTCTTTAAAATTTTGCTTTGCATGTTGGAAATTATTTCAAAGTATTGAATGATGTATTTGTGAAACAGACCATTCCTAGAAAATGAGTCTTGAAAAATAGTCACGAAAATTATTTGGCTTGAAAATTTTTGAAAGACATGAAAATAACTCGAAGAAATATTTGACTTGTAAAATATTTGAAGAACTGAAAATGATTTCACTGCTCGAAGTTGAGTTGAAAAATAATTGCATAACTCGAAGAAATTATTTGAGTTGTAAAATATTTGAAAACGTTTTCATTGAATAAGAACTTGATTTCTTGAAAACATATACTTAATTTCTAAAAATTTTACGAAAATTGCATGCTTGGTAGAATGAACGAGAAGAACCAACCCTTGGTTTCTTTAAAGTTTTTGAACACTTTCATGATCGAAAGAACAACGAGTCCCTAGTTTCATGAGAACATATGCATGTTTCCTAAAAATTTTATGAAAAATGCATGCTTGGAAGAATAAATGATGAGAGTTCATGGTTACCTTTTGTGAACTCATTCGTGAAAAACCTTTCTTGATACATCATGGCATCTGAGTCATGCTAGTTTGTTTTGAAAATCTATTTAATGACATGATTTTGTAGGAAAAAAGAATGAATGTCCTTGTTTTCTGAGGAGGTTTATTTGATTAATGCTCATAAATATTGCATGAGTTGAACTCACATTTGAAAGAAAGAACAATGAGAGTCCTTAGTTTCATGAAAACTTATGTATGTTTCCTAAAAATTTTAGGAATTGAACACTTGCTTGGAAGAATAAATGATAAGAATCATGGAAGGTTAGAAGGTTTGCTTGATTTCTTAAAGTTTTTGGTAAATGCATGGATCAAACACATGATTGAAAGAAAGAACGATGAGAGTCCTTGGAAAATTCATGAGAACTAATTTTAAAAATATTTGTTAGTTAACAAAGCAAAGGTTTTGCAAAAATAAGTTAAACAAATTTAGTTAAGAAAAAATTAAGTTAAAGAATTTTAAAGGTTTGAAAAAAAAATTAAATTAAGAAAAAAAAATTTAAATTAAGAAAAAAAAAATTTAATTAAGAAAAAAAAATTCAGTAAAGAAAAAAAAGTTAAGTTTAGAAAAAAATCACGTTTAGAAAAGTATTTCAAGGTTGAATGTTTGTAAAATTTGATTGTTTTCTGCTTTAACTCTTAAATGATTTCATCCTAGCATTCAATTGTTCATCCTGCCAACCATATGTTTATTCAACACCTAACCAACCAAGCATCTTCTTACCACACCAATCGATTATTTATAATATTAACCCTTTATTTCGGCACAAGAGCAGAAAGTAAACCGATGATAGAATCGAAAAAATAAATGACTTATCAAATAGACTTTGTTGAAACTCGACATTATCCAATATTTTCGAAAAGATAAACTTAGACTCAGAAACTCATTTAACATCAATTTGGAATGAAAATTTGCAAAATTGTTGTTCATTTCCCGCGAAAACTCACTTATGCATTTTTGGAGATATGTAAAAATCACAACAATATTATATTTAAATTAATTAAATTCTCACTGTTTCATATTACTTTGCAAGTAATTAGAAATATTTCTAGGTTAACTAGGTTTGATAGTATTCCAACTTAATCATTTCTTTGACAGATTTTCTATGATAAACCTTGTGTAACTAACCTTTTTAATTCAACTTAGTTTCATGAGATTTACCTGCAAAACTTTAAATTCTTCTATTCAGTTTAGTTATCAATTTCAAATTATTTTTAAAAGTTTTATTATTGTTTGAAAAATAATTATGTACTCTAATACCTGTATTTTAAAACATTTAAACTCTAACATTTAACAAATCTAAAATTATAATATATTCAACACTTACCTAATATACCAGCTAGGTCATGACAAGTGTGTTTAACAGGACAACTTTAAGTGAAATGGCAAATCCTTATCGTGAAACATGTTATCACGTGACAACTGCCTCCCGTTTCATTCCAAAAATGCATAAGTGAGTTTTCGCGGGAAATGAACAACAATTTTGCAAATTTTCATTCCAAATTGATGTTAAATGAGTTTCTGAGTCTAAGTTTATCTTTTCGAAAATATTGAATAATGTCGAGTTTCAACAAATTCTATTTGATAAGTCATTTATTTTTTCGATTCTATCATCGGTTTACTTTCTGCACTTGTTCAGAAATAAAGGGTTAATATTATAAATAATCGATTGGTGTGGTAAGAAGATGCTTGGTTGGTTAGGTGTTGAACAAACATATGGTTGGCAGGATGAACAATTGAATGCTAGGATGAAATCATTTAAGAGTTAAAGCAGAAAACAATCAAATTTTACAAACATTCAACCTTGAAATACTTTTCTAAACGTGATTTTTTTCTAAACTTAACTTTTTTTTCTTTACTTAATTTTTTTTTTCTGAATTAATTTTTTTTTTCTTAATTTAAATTTTTTTTTCTTAATTTAATTTTTTTTTCAAACCTTTAAAATTTTTTAACTTAATTTTTTCTTAACTAAATTTGTTTAACTTATTTTTGCAAAACCTTTGCTTTGTTAACTAACAAATATTTTTAAAATTAGTTCTCATCAATTTTCCAAGGACTCTCATCGTTCTTTCTTTCAATCATGTGTTTGATCCATGCATTTACCAAAAACTTTAAGAAATCAAGCAAACCTTCTAACCTTCCATGATTCTTATCATTTATTCTTCCAAGCAAGTGTTCAGTTCCTAAAATTTTTAGGAAACATACATAAGTTTTCATGAAACTAAGGACTCTCATTGTTCTTTCTTCCAAATGTGAGTTCAACTCATGCAATATTTATGAGCATTAATCAAATAAACCTCCTCAGAAAACAATGACATTCATTCTTTTTTCCTACAAAATCATGTCATTAAATAGATTTTCAAAACAAACTAGCATGACTCAGATGCCATGATGTATCAAGAAAGGTTTTTCACGAATGAGTTCACAAAAGGTAACCATGAACTCTCATCATTTATTCTTCCAAGCATGCATTTTTCATAAAATTTTTAGGAAACATGCATATGTTCTCATGAAACTAGGGACTCTCATTGTTCTTTCGATCATGAAAGTGTTCAAAAACTTTAAAGAAACCAAGGGTTGGTTCTTCTCGTTCATTCTACCAAGCATGCAATTTTCGTAAAATTTTTAGAAATTAAGTATATGTTTTCAAGAAACCAAGTTCTTATTCAATGAAAACGTTTTCAAATATTTTACAACTCAAATAATTTCTTCGAGTTATGCAATTATTTTTCAACTCAACTTCGAGCAGTGAAATCATTTTCAGTTCTTCAAATATTTTACAAGTCAAATATTTCTTCGAGTTATTTTCATGTCTTTCAAAAATTTTCAAGCCAAATAATTTTCGTGACTATTTTTCAAGACTCATTTTCTAGGAATGGTCTGTTTCACAAATACATCATTCAATACTTTGAAATAATTTCCAACATGGAAAGCAAAATTTTAAAGACTAAGTTAATGAAATCTAAAGAAAAGTTATTTCTAAGATCAACACTTAATGAAAATTAAGCAACATAAAAATAAATCACTTATTATTATAAAAATCAATTAATGATCTAATTACAATTAGCAATTGGTGATTTTAAATATCTAAGTAATTAAAAATAAACTTACATTACAGGTAAGGTAGTATAAGCAAGTTCAAACAAGCTTCGGATAGCAATGCTATACACCGCAAAAGTCTAGCTATTCTTATCGCCTACTAACGTCGTTGATAACGAATAACGTGTTTGCCCTATGAAGGACAAATGCATTATCAGCCACTCACCTGGAAGAAGGAAGTCATGTGATATGCCGTGGTTTTCTAACTGATAAAGAATACGCCATCTTTTATTTTTCTTATTATACGATGAGTCGCTGTTCGAAGAAGATGAATTTCAAGTAAGTGGATTTTTGATATGTCTAATTAATCGCTACAGAATTCTAATCTTTAGCATTCATTTTTCAAATGAATTTTATTTTTGCAATATAAGAGATTTATGTGTGATATAATGAATGTTTTTGAACTCAGATTATAGTGTTTGTAACCAATTCAGATGTTAAAAGTAATTTACATAATATATGATAAAGTATGTTAATATGTGAAAAAAAAATACAAAACACGAAGCATAGTCACTGACAAAATATTTATTTTCAAAGTTACAATATCAAGTACATAAGTAAACAGAGTTTAAACAGGATTTACAAGTTTTAATACATGCCAAGTTTAGCTGAATACACTTCTAAATTCAAAATTTTATCTAACATCCATCCAGTACCTTGCTGCGTGAACTTTTCAAAGGAGTTATTCATTTTGGCAAATGCTTTCTCAATATGTAGAGGTATATTATCATTCGTCATCTCCAGAGTTGCTCTTGAACGGAAAAAGGGAGTAGCATAGTCCATTTCACCATCATGTGCTAAACGGCTAACAACTACATGAACTGTTGCATACCATTTCAATGAGTTTTTTTCTGCCATCTGGTAATTTAATTCATTCAAAAGGTCTGATCTTATACTATTAAAAAATATGTGTAAGTCATTATCATTCCCGTCGTCAGGTGTGAGATTAATTACAGAAAGCAAATTAAGAGCATTTTGTCTTTGAAAATGCTTCACTTTTTCAAACAAGGCATCTTTTAAAGAAGAATCAGTTTGTTTGGGTAAAACCTTGTGTGAAGTGCGTTTATGTCTGAGTAAAACACTTTTGTTAGGAAAACTTTCATCACACTCATCACATGGATATTTTGGGGTGGGCTTCACATGAGTCTTCTTATGTTTTAATAAGTCATATTTCCTCGAAAATACACCACTGCAAAGATCACACTTATACAATACAGGGGTCTTCGAATGAATCCTCCTATGTCGTTGTAAATCGCTATTTTGAACGAAAACTTTTTCACACAAATCACAAGCAAATGGTTTTTTCTTGAGGTGAGATTTCATATGTCTAACCAACACAAACTTTCTGGAAAAAGCTTGGGTGCAAGTTGTACACACGAAAGGTAACTCCTGTTTTTTTCAATTCTGATGAAGAAGGTTTCACATCATTCGAAACAGGCGACGATGACAATTCCATGTCTCGATCCTTTAATCCTGGTGATAAGGCTTGGCTTTTCGAGTTGGATTCATCAACAACACTTAACAAAGATAATTGCATGCTTCGTTCCATTACGACAAAAATTAAAACAACTGAATCACTTGAGCAGGTCCTAACAATTCAATGGCAATACACAGAATGGTGAAATTATCTCATTCCATGCAAATTTATACAATCATAGGGGGCGCGCGTGTGCAGAAAATTATAAATACTCAACCATGATTGGTTTAAAATATTTTGCTAGTCACGTGATCTAAATCACGTTAGATGATTGGCGCGTTAACTTAACAGAAATTTCGTGACCTTTATTCGTGTAAATTTATTTAATGCTTACTGAAAATGCGCATAATGTCTAAAAGTGAATTATTTAATCTTTAACTTGTGACTCTCAATAAAATCATAATATAATTAAATACCCAATTAAACATACAGAACAATGAATGATTAATTTATTTTAAATTTGCATAGTGAAAATACTCGCTCATTAAATTTAATTCTAATTTCTAGAAAGTGCTTAAAACTTGTAGTAAATTCTCAATCTTCAATCTGTTGTCATCAAAGAACTCTCAAGTTCGATAAAACACAAAGACGAGATTTCTACCCTGAAAAATGTGGTGCTTCTTTTCTTTGATTCCAGTCTAACATAATTGATTCCTCAAGCAGAAGTTTGAAAAATTCATTTTAGGTAATAAGTAAAATTATTTCCTAAGTCGAACCATGGCATTTAAAAAAAAAACAACTTCAAATGGTTCCTTTATAAGAAAAATTCTTTCTCACAAACATTATGCAAAAATCAAGTTAATTTTCTGAAAAGATCTAACACATCGATAAATATGTGAATATATGGTGAATACTGCAAAATATATGTATCATCTCAGAAACTTTATTTATTTTTTAACCAACGAAATATTTCTTTTGCTTTTTGCTTTTTACTATTATTATTATTATTTCAATGTTGTCATTATTATTATTATTATTTCATTGTTATTATTATTAATGCTTCAATATTATTATTATTATTTCAATTTACAAATTTAATTTTAACGTGTGTCATATATATCTAAAAATATACATTCCTTCTTGAACAACATGTATAAGATAATTTAAATCGAAAAAATAATTAAGTTCTCAAAATTAAAATCTTTCCGCAAGATTTTTCAAATGTCCATTCATCTAAAAGAAAGAGTCTTTTTCTCTCAAATCAATTCCAAAGTAAAAATCGACATGCGCGCCTTTCAAAATTGTCATTAAAACCTCTGTATTAACTTTAAATATTCTAGTTTTAATAAATTTACTCGAAATGCGTAATGCATTCTTGCAGCCCACCACAAACATGAACGCAGAGACTGGCTGACGCTAGCATAGACTGAATGTCACCACTGCAAAATGATAACACATACCACTTTACTCTAAGTTAATCTACCGGTCATTGAGTGATATTAAAAACAGATGTTATCATTAGTGTGCAGTATTTCTGTCTGCGAAAAAGGGTGAAATTAGATAAAATCCGTGTTCGAGATTAATTTATTTGGGAATGAGGATATCCTTGACGTCATACTAAAGCGAGTTGATAAGAGACTTTTGTCGAAAAGTGGCAACACTATTATGATATAACATTTGTATTTTTAAAAATGGCAACTCAAATGTTATCTGCTCATTAAGTGCGTGCAAGTTAGATTTTCTACTTCGACTGAGATAAACAGAAGCTTCACGACTTCTGTAGGGATTCATTAATATCTGCATTGGTGTATAATCTTTCTGCTACATAGTTGAAATAATATTTCTTCAGTATTTTTATAATTTATGCATGTTAATTTCGTCTACAACTTGAATTCAATGAATGCACAAGATCTATCGTCTCATCATGAAAATCAAGTAAGCTTTTATTTCATATTATTTTTAAAAACACAATAAATCAAATAATTTTGCATTTGCAAAATAAAATATTAATCTATTCTAAGACATATCCTCAGAATTTTCTAACACACATCTATTATTTACGAAAAATAATAAATAAAAGTTCTCAAAATAAGAAAACACATTCCTTAAAAATAGGTTAAGTTCGAAATCAAAAATATTTCTTCTTAATTAAGATCGTGAAATAAATTAATTTCCCCAAAATAAAATTCTTTCCCGCAAAATTTCAAAGTTCCGTTAAATAAATAAAACAGCAATTCTTCTCAAAAATTCTATTTCCTCTAAAATAAAAATAAAGTTCGCATAAATTTTGTATCTAACGAGTGCAGGAAATTATAAATGCACAAACATGATTGGTTTAAAAATGTTGTTACAAATATTTCCAGTCAATTTTGTATTTGCTATTGAATTAAAATTGAAAGAAATCAATCTTTCCCATGGCGTTTATAAAAATCAACTAAAATATTTTCTTTGCGCATGCAAACAAAATAAATTTCAATCAAGCTATCCCCATGTTAAAGTACACATCGTCCAAAAATTAACACGAACATGATAATACATCACGCAAAAATACCTCTTCTCGAAGAAAGTCATCCATTGAAATTTGAGTATCTCCACTAAATACCTACATAAAAATGAATTCCCGCGAATTTTCAAATTCCGTTAAATAAATAAAATAGCAATTCTTCTCAAAAAAATCTGTTTCCTCTAAAATAAAAATAAAGTTCGCAAAATAATTCTATTTCCTCAAAATAAAATTCGAAAAAATTTTCTATCTCCCCTAAAATAAAGTTCAATTCGCATAAAATTTTCTAACATCTAAAAATAAAAGTTCCTAAAATAATTCTAACATCTCTAAAATTTAATTCGTAAAATAAAAATAAAGTTCCGTTAAAATAAAATTATTCTCTAATATTTTCTAACTCTGCTAAATAAACTTTGCAAAATAAAAATATTTTCTTGAAATATTTCTATCTCCTCAAATAAAATTCGAAAATAAATAAAATACCTTCGTACTATAAGAGACTATTTCCTCAAAATAAAATTCGTAAAATAAATTCAGTTAGTAAAAATTTTCTAACACCTGAAAATAAAATTAAGTTCGAAAAATAAAATTCGTAAAATAAATTTTATAAGACATGAAAATAAAATTTCTAACTAGTCAAAATAAAATAAATTTTCTAAGACGTTTAAATAAAATTAAGTTCGAAAAATATTTCCTCGAAAATTTTCTATCTCCTCAAAATAAAATAAATACCCTCGTACTGTAAGACAAGTTCTTATCAGTTTCCCGACAACGCCTCTCCCACCACCGACATGCGTTTCCACCACCACCGACTCTTATCAGCGCGCCACTCCACAGACCTCCACAGATCTCCACATCCTCCACCGACGCAACGCAGACGTCGTGGAACTGTCAAATACACACTACTGATGTATTTCCCTGTGAATTAGTATTCTCTTTAATTTCTCATAATATAAAATTCACTAACTGATCATGTAACTCTTGAAGAAAATCAGTAAGACAGTAAAATGCCACAGTGGTTTGCTGGTATTCTTTATTCCAAATGCGCCGCGAATGCAACAACGGATTTAACATAGAACTTTATTATAGTCCTACATTAAATTAAACAAAAACATAATTTGCCGAACAAGTTAAAAAAAACAAATTTATTTCCTGCATTATTTAAGCCCGAGAAGGGACATATATTAAGATATTTCATTCAGATAGTTCTGCATTCAATGTTAAATTTTTGTAACAAATTAGTTAAATCAAGTGAACGTTAAAAAATATAAATGAAGTTCAAACAATATGATACTTAAACACCCTAAAAACTTAGATTCCGACCAAACGAAATCGAAATAAATCTTCGATTTTTTTTCCAAAGTTAAGTTGCAAATATTCGTTATCATGTTTGAGGAACGTGAAAACAAATTATTAGACACATCTAAAATACAAACCTTCCAAAAAAAAAAAAAAAAAAAAAATCTAAGATTTATTTCAATTTCGTTTGAACGGAATCTAAGTTTTTATGGTGTTTAAGTATCATATTGTTTGAATTTCATTTTTATTTTTCAATGTTCACTTGCTTGTAAAGTATCTAACAAAGAAGTTTATTATAGTCCTTATATTAAATAAGCCCCTTTTTGGTTGTTTCAACAAACAAAACTCTAACAAAGACGTTGTTTCAAATGATATATCACATTAGTTAATTGAATAAACTCAAGTTTAAACCTTATGTAGAATCTACTTAAAAATGGAATTTTACCATACTATCACCCCATTTATTAGCATGTGAAGCAATGATAGAAAAAAAGAAAAAGTATTCGCTGAAAGTGGGAATAGAATCTACTCTTGATGCTCACATTGTCTTAAACGCCATATGCATTTCATTAAAGTATCTTGAGTTATAACGAATCGACGCATCGGCAATTTGTAGAAAAGCGAACAAGATATTTTGAAACAGGTACCAAGTGCAGATTTTATGGCATGTTAAGAAACTGTTGCTCATAAAAAATAAAAAATAAATAAAAAAAAATAAAACTGAGGAAACTTTATAGTCACATTTTCTGTAACTCATTTTTCAAGTTGCCAATTTACAAATAAAAATTGAGAAAGAAATCTGAATCTCGACAAAATAAAGTAATTTTACTTCACTGTTTTTACGGATACATAATATACGTAATTAAACAAAACTACTCTTTCATTTTTCTTCTTGACGAAATTTAGGAAAGTCGAAGCATTGTCACAAAAACCTACTCAAACGCAACGATATTACAATATCTTCTTGAGCAAGATAACGTATTAATATTGACCTATATTTTATTTAAGTGAGAGGTTCTATAGAAATGGACTTACGAGGAAAAGTAATGTGCAAAACTTTATTGTTTCATGTGAACCTTTTCTTCATCAGAGATGTCGTTTAAAATTTTTAGCAATTTAATGAGAATAATTATTGAATGCATTTTATGGGTTAGATTTAAGAAATGGTTTTCCTCATTTCTAAGTGCATTCGTTATAGAAATGTATGTCTTACATTTATCATTTCAATGTAAAACGAAATGTTTTTACAAGATTGACTTTACCAATAATTGCTTTAATAAGAAAACGGAAATTCAAGTTGAAAAATCTAAGGGTTTTAATTGAGTGCGTTCTGTCAAACTGTGGAAATGTCACGAGAAATAAAATACAAATGTAAAAAAAGTACCATCTCCTTATATCGGGATACGAGAAAAGAATGCTATATAACAGAGGGTTTTTAAGTGCTTAAAAGGACCAAAAAGACGTAAATAGGCCAAAAAATCGTTTTACAAGGTTGCTTTGAACCCTTTATGCCCCAAAGGTACTTATAAGTGCCATTAAAATAACTTGTTATAAAATTCATTTAATACATCGATTAGTAGTACAGTAAAACCTGTGTAAGTTGACTACTTGCGGTACCACACTTCAGCGGTCAACTTAGACAAGTGGTCAACTTATAAAGGGTGATGATAAATTTACTTTTTTTAACGTAATATTCATGCCATGTCATTTTTCCCACACAAACTTTATTTATTGACAGGGCTTTAAAATAATATTGTATTACCATGCATATTTCTAACACCTTATAAAAGAAAAGATTAATTAAAAGAATGAATTAATAATTTTGTATATCAATTTTTAAATCAATTAGTATTAACTACTATTTATTTAAAAAAACCAGTCAATTAATATACAGCCAATTAGTAATTTTTCAAACTATACTAGTTATTACACATAATTTATAAAAATTATAAAAAACACTTGTTTTTTCACATGTTAAGACACATACACATTCCAAAATTAAGTTTGTAATTTACATTACCTATTTGTCCAAGAAAAACCCTGTTATTGTAGTTTGACGCTGATTTTTGGGCTTTACATCAGCCCAATGTTTTTCAATGCAAACATGGAGATCCATTATCTTTTCAGAAATATCAGGCTGCTTATCAGAAGCATAGAACATTAAAATTGTTACACAATCTAAAGCCTCTGAAAAAGTTAAAGGAGTCTTCCTTGTGTTTTCATTAATGGTCTCCTCTTCACTGTCTTCTTCTTGATTATCTTCTATTTCTAGAGGTTTTTCATCTTTGCTAAGATATTAGCAGCTATGTCTTCTGCTTTCTCTTCAACTTCTTCGTGCACAACGATGTCATTGTCAAATGAGAGAAATGATTTTTCATCGACCAGTTCTTGCTGAATATTTACTAGCAAAGTTTGAATATCACTCTTCAAACAAAATTCAGTCTCTTCTTTGTTCAATATTTCATCCACACTTTTAAATCCTGCTTTATAAAAGGATTTGGAATTAGTTGAAGAAGATAAGTTTTTCCAAGAATCATTAAGCCAACGAATTGCATCCAAAACATTTACTGATTTAGTAAAATCTGAAAGATCATTGCAGTGTTCAATTTTTGCAATGAGGCACTTCAGCATTAGTTTACGATAATGCAACTTAACTGCACAAATAATTCCTTGATTTAGAGGTTTCACGAGTGACGTTAAATTTGGAGGCAAAAATGCTATTTCAGTATTGGTGAAAGAGTTAGAAATTTTATGACTAGATACATTGTCAATAAATAAAATTATCTGCCTAACCTGTTTTTTCATTTGGGAATGAATATCTCGAAGCCATTCTTCAAAAATGGATGAATTCATCCTGGTTTTTTTATTATATTTCCATGACACAGGTAGATTCTCAACTTTAACACCATTTTTTAAAAAAGCACGAGGGTTAGCAGCGTTTCCAGTTACAACGAGTTTCAATTTTTCCCCTGTGACACTACAGCAAAGTAAAACAGTTAGTCTTTCTTTCGGCATTTTGCCTCCAAAACATTTTTCATTTTTTGATACAAGAGATTTTGTTGACAACTGACGGAAAAGCAGTCCTGTCTCATCTGCATGTAATTGGTTTTCAGGCGGATAATCTTTCACAATTTCATTTAATTTTGCTTTCCAGTCTTCTGCAGCATTAGAATCTGCTGAAGCAGATTCACCACAAAGAGTACGGAAATTTATGTTGTTTCTAGATCTGAAGGATTCTAGCTATCCATTACTTGCATTAAATTCAGAAATTCCCAATTAATTTGCAATATCTTTAGCTTTAGCTTGGAGCATAGGCCCTGAAACTGGAATGTTTTTGGAACGACATAGCTTAAAAACTCCCAAACTGCCAGATTAATTTCTTCATTTGATGTTTTTCTCAATTTTCTTTTTCTATCCCCACTACAGTTCTCTAGCCACAATTTAGTTATTTCTTCACCATTCTTTGATATGTTAGACACTGTAGTTTTGGAAATTCCATATCTATCAGCTAATTTTCTCTGGCTTTCTCCTTTTCTAATTAAATTTAATATTTCATATTTTTTATCATTTGAAAGTTCAACTAATTTTCTTTTTAGAGCCCTTTTAGGTTAACAAAATCTTCCTTGTTAAAACGCAATTATAAAATATAAATGTCTTGAATACTACCTCTACACCAAGTTTACTGGATGAAAATAATAATCCTTCTGTACTACAACACAGTTCTAGAGTAACTCATCACTTGTTACAATTGCCACAAACCATTGCAGCTGGTGGATATACTTCTGATTACTAACTAGCACCTGGGGTTCTTGAAAGAAGGGAAGGAATGATAAGAGAATGGAAAATAGAAGAAAGAAATCTAGAATCAAAGAATGGACGGGGAGGCTTGAAAAGCCAAATCCACAAGACCAATAGTGTAAGAATAGATAAGCCTTGAATAATTTATCTACACCTATCACTGCTAAAAGCATTCCCCAGGATAATAACTATTTCTCCCTTCTAGAAATTCTAGTTAAAAAGAAAAAATAAGAAAAAATTTCGTGGAGAGTTACTTTTTTTAGTCATGATTTGTTAGCCTTTTGGGTGGTCAAGTTATAAAGGGTTTTGATGAGCATTTTATAATACTTCTAGTTAAATTTGAATAATTCCAGTGGTCAAGATACAAGATAGACAGGTGGTCATGTTACAAAGGGTTTGTCTTATAGTTTTGTATAGGATAAATTTGGTTCCTGACAACAGAGGTCAACATAGACAGGTGGTCAACTTACAAGGGTGGTCAACTTTACAGGTTTTACTGTAATACAGTTTTGAATGAGTTATAGATACTTTACTTTATTTTGTTCCAAAAGCATTATCGGTTGCACAAAATAAAAATATTTGTAAAAGGATGATTTCTTTTGCCTTTGCATCTTTTCAACTTTATTGACGTTGAAAGATTGGGAGGTGGGCGAACTTTCAGTTCGAGAATGTTCCTATATTTCTATTGTAAGAAAAATGTATTTGTACATTTCCTAATTCTACAAAATACTAAAAAAAATTTTAATAAAAGATATGAGTGGGGTTATAAATATTGCACAAAATTCCTATAAATTCAAATTTAATTAATTAATTTTAATTGTAAAAATCCTTCTAAAATTTATTAAATGATAATGTAAATCTTCTAATGTAGTTTTGCAAATAAAATAGAAAGAAATATCCTCCAAGAAGAGCATACAGAAAAAAGAAGGTAAAAATTTTAATTTTCCGAGGAGAAATTTAAAAAATACGAATGTATTCCAAGAACATGCGTTTAACATTGGAGAAAGGGATTTGCGATCTGACTGGGAATAAGCCTTAAGGAAGAAAAAAAAGGGTTAGATAGAATTTTCATTCTATAAGAAATAACTTTTATTTATTTATATTATTTTTTTCGGTTCCGTTCTTGTTTGAAGTCCTATATCTTTATCCTTATATTAACACATATCTTTAGCAAGGCACGAATCAAAGAACATATATCTAACAATTTCAGAAACGTAAAATCCATTATGCTTAAACACGATTGATATGATCAAGCAATGATCAAGGACAATGACTTATTGCACAATTTTAAAAGAGAAAACAAATGTAGAAAGAAGTTTCTCTGAAAGAAAAATTATATATATCACTCAGAGAGGGACTATTAGGCGGATCACTAACCATTAATTTTTGGATTTCTTCATTATAGATTTCAAAATAACAAGTTTCCTTCAAGCTGGAGATGCTAAGAACCAAAACATATACTATAAGGATAATTTTAGGATGTTGGCTAAATACTGTTAAATATTGCATGTGCTACAAAATTGTTTGCAATCTAAACATTTAGAAATAAAGAATTTTTGAAGTTAGGTCCTGCATAAGTTAATAAAGTGAATTTTATGAGAAATAAGGTTTTTTTTTTTACGGTTTCACTCTGGTATGAAACCTTATATACATATCTTGAGCCAGAATCAAGGAACATACTACTAACAATTTCAGAAATATAAAATCCGTTTTACTTAAACACAATTCTAAATCAATTACAATGAATTATTGCACAATTTTAAAAGAGAAAACAAATGTCGAAAGAAGTTTCTCTGAAAGAAAAATTATATACAGGGTGTCCACTCTCAGCGGTGTTCAATGGCTAATTTTTAAACAGTTAGTCATAGACATAGAGTTCCAATTACAAAAATGTTTTAAATGAGGTAAATGAATATTTAAAAAACGATTTGGGTCAATAAAAACATTTCGTAAAAAATTACGAAATTCAAATTTTTAAACGGTCCCCGGGTCCCATAAGTTATATTTAGTAAAATGTTCCTGTTACACTGACAAGTAAGACAAAAAAAGTCCCGTTATTCTACGATTAAAATTGACCGATTAATAGCAGTTAAAATTGGAGCATATTTTTTTGCTGCAAACAGGGGTCATTCACAAATTTAGTAGAAATATAATTTCGTCAGATATATTAAAAATATGGTTGAGAGTAAAATTAACGCTGCAATATAAATTTGAAATTATCTTTAATTATTCTGACATATTAATGCAAAATTTACAATTTGTAATAAACATATAAGAAAAAAAAAACAGATTTTTTGTTAAATAAAATGATGAAAATTAACAGCCTCAATTCTTTACAAAATGGTACATATTTTAAAATGTTATTAGATTACACTAGCCTGCAAAAGTTGGGTTATGTCATGTTTTTAGCTTTTTACGATTGGTTGTTATGCATTCTGTACCGCTGAATTCGAAAATGACCTTCATTTTTTACCATCAGGTAAATATTTTTTGCAAATCGTAAATTTTAAAGTTAAAAAAAAAGAAAAAAATAGATGTGATTCTTGTGTTTTTAACTTTTGATAATTGATTTTTATGTATTTTTTGCCGCTGAATCCGAAAATGACCTTCATTTTAACATCACGTCAGATTTTTACGCAAATTGTAAATTTGAAAGTTTAAAAGTTCAAAGTTAAATTTTCTCCCCCACCTCATCGAACCCCTCAGCTGTTTAGCTGTAAGAATTCAGTCTAAGCCCCCCCCCCTCCCCCCCCCCCAAAAAAAAAATGGAAAAAATGATTGAATGAAATAAAATAAAATAAATTAAAAAAGTTTTACATCTGTTTTACAGTATCAGATTTTTGCTATATTTTGACTTTGACATTTACAATTTGCAAACAAATTTTAACGTGATGGTTAAAAATGAAGGTCATTTTCAGATTCAGTGCTAACAAGTACATAAAAATCAATTATCAAAAGTTAAAAATCACAGCCATCTCCTCTATTTCAAACTATCCGATTTTTGTATTTTTTTAACTTTGAAAATTTACGATTTGAGAAAAATCCTGACATGATGGTTAAAAATTAATGTAATTTTCGAATTCAGTGCTAAAAATACATAAAAGTTAAAAAACACAACCATCGTAGCTTTGTGTTATCTAATCTAAACCCTTTTCTTAAACTTCTTGGCGGTAATCTATCCAAAATGTTTTGTGTTATCCTGTAAAATCCGGTAAAGTATAAGTGGTAACCACCGAAATTCATAACAATATTAGATTGTCATCGGATTTTTTGTTAAAAGAAATCATGAAAAGAAACTGTCTCAAATCCCTAGAAAATAAAACACATGTTAAAATACAATTATTTTAGCTAATCTAAAACTTAATTAAAGATAACTCAATCACAATACTTGTAGGATTTTTTTCAAAGCGCAGATACACATGAATTCTTTGAATACTTTAACGCTCGTATTCACGAATAACTTCGACCCGGAGTTATGCTGAAATCCCGGGTTGAAAACTCAAATGGCATTCACCGTCAACCCCACTGAACCGGTTCGAGGTTGAAATCTAACGCCGGGTTAAGTAACCCAACCTTGGTCTACTGCAGGTTCAACCCAGGATTTTTCAACCGAGCATGCGTATTTAACGAAAAACAAGCGGTGAGAGTGAGGAGAGGGAGAGGACCGCCATTTTACAATGCTGGTATTTACAGACGTGTTGATAGAAGGTGCTGTGTAAAATATAGAAGTTCTACTATTAAATAAAACGGAATAACATTATGCAAAGGTATGTAATCTCATATATATGTAATTATCTTCAATATTTTTATCTGATTTGTTTATATTTATGTATATAGCCTCTATATATTGAATACATGTTGAATTGTTTGTTTACATAAATACGCGTGGTCGTGAAAAATTCATTTGCCTTAAAAATAGCCAATATTACTTAAACAGCCGAATAATTGCTTCTAAAGTAACAACTGTCGCGTTTAAGGTCATTTGTTCTTTTGCAATTTTGATGTTAAAAAATTCACAAATGTATTTTAACAGGACCGAAATAAACGCCATACTTGCATAAGTTTTAATTAAAATATGAGACTCAGGCTAATTTGCATTTTTGTTTAAGTAAAGAAATACACAGATTATCTTAGAATATCCCTAGATTCTCTGTAGATTTTTGATCAGTACTTAGTATAGACTGTTTTAAAATTAAATTTTGGGTCTATTGTGTAAAAGATATATTATTGTTTATGTACAAACTGAGATAAATATAAATCAGATCTATAAATTAGATATTTTAACTTAAAATTTAAACAATTTGAGTTTTATTACTTTATTGATTTTTTTTTTTTTTTTACAATTGTTTATAAGCTTCTACGTATGTTTTCCAATTTTTGTGGAATTTGAAATATTTATTTTTATTACATTTATTTTTCAACTGCATTTTAATTTCAAAATTATACATAATATAAAATATTGCAGTAGTACTATTTTATACGAAAATAATAAATCCTAAAATGAATAACTTTTCAATGTTACCTCCTGAAATTGTGACTTTTTTTAGAGATCACTTATAATTTTTGCTTCTTAATTGACGGCTAAATTAAAATAAATTACTAAAGAGTTGAAATACGCTGTAATATATATATATTCCTTTTTTAAAATAACCCCACACAAAAATATTTTTATCAGCCCTTGTAGTAATGATGACTATTTTTAAGGTAAATAAATTCTTCGTGATCATGAGTATTTATGAAAGCAAACAATTCAACATGTAATGAAGGAGATATAATGTATAAATATAAACAAACCAGTCAAAAAATGTATAGATAATATATATATATGTGTATGTATGAGATTACATATATTCTTCTATTTTTGGTAATATGTACTTTAAACTTTCTTTTTATTTCTGTATCTTACACAGCATCTTGAGAAACGTTTAATTTACTTAAATTAAAGAATGACACCAAAAAAGAGAAAAAAAATAGAGGGAATGGGTAGGGTGGTACAAATGGGAACTTGTTTTTCTCCACTGATTCACAAACAACAGGCAGCTATTTTATTTATTAGATAATGTAAAATTATATGAAATTATTAATAATTAATTTGAGTTGTTTTGTTAGATTACAAACTACCATTACTCTGCCTATTTACTCTAGAAATCTATCATTAATCAGTCATCAAAAAAAAAAAAAAAAAAAAAAAAAAAAAAAAAAAAAAAAAGAATCCCACTTTTAATTTCTATTCTAAATGAGATTCTTATTACATATAATGAAGTGATATCTAAATGAGTTAAAAATATGAAATTAAGAAGCTGGAAAAAAATATAGAAAATAAAATAACATTTTCTAAATAAATACATTTTTTCAAATGCAACACTGCAACCCAAAACAAGTGTCTTCGTGCATGTAATAATATTTCGTAATTATTAGGCTAATTTATCAAAAAATAGTCAAAGATAATCGAGTGAATAGCTTTGATCTTGTAAATGTGATAATAGAAAAATTCTCATACAAATGGCTGGAGGAGAAGGGGTGGGGATAGGTCCTAAAAGCTGGTCGATAAAAATTCAACTTTCTGTAATATTTCACATTTATTTGTCCAGATAGTATTCAGAATACATTTATCATGATTTAGGAAAGTCCTTATTCGATTATATGTGTTGAATGGAAATTCATACACTATACACTAGTAGTCTTAAAAAGTTTTAAATATTTGTGTTCCTTAAAATAATATTTTATAAAATATCTCCACTGCACACGGTTTAAACTTAAAGGAAGTATAGAGTTTTATTTAGTGACTAGTTAAATGAAAAATGTTTATCAATCGCTCGGAAGGGATAATTATATGCGCCTATGGAGCGCCTCTGCAGCTTGGTACCTGGTGCCAGGGCACCGCTAGGATCACCTGTTCCGCTTTTTCTGCAGTTCTGTTAATATTATTTCACTCCTTTTCCTTGTCAACCTGGAATATTAATTACTATCTAATTTAATTAGAATTAAACATTTTAATTAGCTCGCTGAAAATCCAAACAATAAAATTAATACATCTGGGACACCATCTATACTAATAAAAGAAATAGTATATATAAAGTACAACAGACTACTTTCGTAATTTTTTTCCTTTTTTCTCCATTTTAATATTTTCATTATCAGAAATTGTTTAATTGCTAACTAGAACTATTAATAATAGAAATCATCCTAATTGCTGTTGAAATAAAATTTTAGTTTTTATTCAAATCAAGTTTCATTAGTTTTGGCCCAAATCAAGTTCCATTTTTTAGCAACTATGCGAAAATTTATTTTGAAAAAGAACCTTTTAACATTTATTTTAGCAGTTGACACGTTTCATATCATTAACCTAACTCATTAATAAATTAAAAAAAAATATTAAAACTTTCAAGAAAAATTAAGTTGATCCATATTTAGTGATTATAGGTTTTTATTTTGTCCATACATTTTGTGGGAATAATAATAATAAAAAAACCACGCTACATTGAATCTTTCGTTTCTTTCTTTTTTTTTTTTTTTTAAATTGGCGTTTTTCTTCCAAAACATAAACAAACGAAGTCTCGACGCGAAACCGAACAAAGCATGTGATTTTTTAAACCAATAAACACATTTCGTTCAACCTAGGTCGAGAAACCCCGAGTTGGGTAATTTTCATCCGAAGTAAACGGTGAATACGAGTTTTCAACTCCCGGTTGAAAATACCAACCTGAGGTTACTGAACCCGCGGTTTAACCCTCGGTCGAAGTTATTCATGAATACGAGCGTAAGGAACTTTGTATATGACTCCTCTAACCTCGCCTAGGTGATTTGTGTTCAGATGCGGGAAAGTGGAATAAGTCATGCATTTTTAAAATCTCATAATTCGGTCAATTTTAGCGTTCTGTGAACGGTACGTTTTTGTCTTACTTGTCAGAGAAAAATGAAATTTTTACTAAATAATAGGACCGGGGGACCGTATACAAATTTAAATTTCGTTTTTTTTTTTTTTTTTTTTTTTTTAATGTGTTTATTGACCCAAATCGCTTTTAAAATGTTTCTTTACCTCATTTAAAACATTTTTGGCTGGAACCATATGTCTATGGCTAGGAATTAGCTGTTTAGGAATTAGCCATTGGACACCGTTGAGAGTGGACACCCTATATATCACTCAGAGAGGGACTATTAGGCGGATCACTAACCATCAATTTTTGGATTTCTTCATTATAGATTTCAAAATAACAAGTTTCCTTCAAGTTGGAGATGCGAAGAACCAAAACATATACTATAAGGATAGTTTTAGGATGTTGGCTAAATACTGTAAAATATTGCATGTGTTACAAAATTGTTTGCAATCTAAACATTTAGAAACAAAGGATTTTTGAAGTTAATCCTGCATAAAGTAATAAAGTGAATTCTATCAGAAATAACTTTTTTTTTTTGGTTCCGCTCTAGTATGAAATCTTATATACTACATATCTTGGGCAAGAATCAAGGAACATATAACTAACAGTTTCAGAAATATAAAATCCGTTATACTTAAACACGATTCTAAAACCAATGATCAAGGACAATGACTTATTGCTCAATTTTAAAAGAAAAAACAAATGTAGAAAGAAGTTCCTCTAAAAGAAAAATTATATATGTCACTCAGAAAGGGACTAGGCGCATCACTAACCACCAATTTTTGGATTTCTTCATTATAGATTTCAAAATAATAAGTTTACTTCCCGTTCCAGATGCGAAGAACCAAAACATATACTATAAGGATAATTTTAAATACTGTTAAATATTGCATGTGTACAAAATTGTTTGCATTCCAAAAATTCTAGAAAGGAAGAATTCTAATAGTTAGATCCTGCATAAGGTAATAAAGAGAAGTTGAATAAAGTAGTAAAATGAAATTCTTAAAAAATAAAAGTAAAAAAATAAATAAAATAAAAGAAATAAACTTCACGTTTTTTTGTAAGCAATCAATATTTATCTTAAAAATCATACCAAATTTCATAAAGCTCCAAAACAGTTCTATTACAATACGTTAATTCGACGTGGGTCTCAATTATTGAAAATTCTTTGATTTACGCTTGTTAGAAAGCGCGAACTATTAAACTTAATAAAAAAATTTTTTTCTTTGTTTAATTTTTTAAGATATAGCAACACAAAGGGAAAAAAGCATTACTTAAATCTAATTACGTATTCTGGATTTTTAAAGGATTTTCTCAACGTATAAGCATAATTTAATTATTATTAAACTATTAAATGATAAAATGGTATATTTTTTAAATTATAATACTCTTTATTTTTTATCTTCTACTTTATAGTATTTGAAACCTTTCGTTGCTGCAGTTTCACAGTCAGTTGGCCTATTTTAGCGTGAGTGGTTTGTCTCGTGATTCACCTCAATGTTCTTGAAATTCGTATACAGTTGTAACCATAAAGAATATTTGCGATTTGTCACCTGCGTCAGTCTAACGAAAAAATGCCTTAAAAATAATTTATTAATTTATAGTTAATTGCTAAAAATATTAAAATGTCGTATATTGTCATCGGAAACACACCTTTCAACATAATTTTTATAATTATAGCCGATCAGTAAGTGAGAGAAAAATCGATTACAAAATTCCATATGTACATACAAAAAGCAAATTAAGTTAAATATGAGCATGTAATAAATTCAATATATGGGGCATTCTCTCACTCTTTTAACTTTCATGTCCCTGAATAATAATTTTTATTTTAATACACTTTTTTGTGTTTTTTTTAATTTCATATACTGGGGAACATCCCATTGCATGATTGCATAACAATATTAACGAGATAAATAAGTTTTGGACGATGTTGGGGGTCCAAACACCTGGAAAACTCCTATACCGTCCCGTGTCCCTGATGCTGATTTTTAAGTTTGAAGCTGTCTTGATAAAATTGTTTCAATAAACATAATTCGATGTAATTTTTTTCTGAAACTGGAACTATTGTTTTATATAAATATGTAGCTAAAGATTAACCTGCACACATTTTTAGGGTTGTTATTATTTTTTAAACTCTGTCCTTGGGTTTTAGATGCCTTACCATCCCTCTTCTAAAATTATACAGAAAATCATTTCAGATGCAGCCACAGAATTTTTTTCAAGTTTTTTCTCATGCAGAAGTATGCTAGAGAAATAATGTCTAAAATCCTTTGGCAGTAAATTTACTGTAGAATTTAAATCAGCATTTAAATATCAATTTCAAGCATCGTGGCTTTATTGGTAGTCTCACCGTCCCCAAGGTTTATTCCTGCACTTTTCAAGGTAAATTAAAAAAAATAATAATAATTTAATTCAATGTTAACAACTGTTTAAAAAAATCAATAAACATTGTGGCTATCAGTTAGTGTTAACATGATTTGCCTAAAAATAGGTGGTAATTTTCAATACCTTCCCATCCTTACCATTCCCTTTTTTTTTACCATTTCGTCCCTTTTTTCCAATACCATCCCCTTTTTTTACTTTACCGTCCCTTCTTTAACACCCCTTTAAGACAATGTTATACAAAAATTCTGTATTAAAAGTACTACAGTTTTATTATTTCTTATTTGAATGTCCTGTGGGTACAATGCAAATTCATTATAAGTAAAAATTTAGAAGAAAATAAACAGTTATAGAGGTAAGACGGTAAGGAAAATTAAACTCGCAAGTTTAACTTAACCTCAGTTAAATAAAAAAATTTTCGCTGCTGACCATTTTTTCTTTATTTTGAATCATTAAGGCATTCTCTCTATCAGATTAAAATGTTATTTTAGCAAGTTTAATTTTGTCAGATTTTTTCCCCCAAAAGTCAAAAGATTGTGAGAATTCCCCATACAGTATTTCAAATGAAAATCAAATTTGAAATTAATTACTTAAAAGGTGCAAAGGACAACCTAGTGAAAAAGATTCCATGCCGGGACTCGAACCTGGGCCATCAGTATAGCGCACTGATATTCTATCGACTAAACCACACATGGAACGATACCCAGCCTGGAACTTCTC
This sequence comes from Maratus speciosus, assembly GCA_963932465.1. Lineage (NCBI taxonomy): Eukaryota > Metazoa > Arthropoda > Arachnida > Araneae > Salticidae > Maratus > Maratus speciosus. The sequence goes on along the minus strand of OZ010797.1, from coordinate 227,623,754 downwards.
ACTATTACAGGTTGGCAAGGCTACAAACGCAGCACCAGATGGAATATTTTTCCGTAAGCCACCGACATGAGGCTAACACGAAACATACCGTACACACTCGTGTATAAGGTGAAGAATTTTAGACAAAATTTAGGAGTTGAAAATGGGTCCGCTTATATACAAGTTAGTTAAAAAAAAAAAATCGCAGATAATGGGCCAATGGGCAAGTCTTAAGGCTCCTGTCCCTGTCGGCGAAGACGCTCACGAGCTAATGCTAATCCTGTGGGGAGGGATTTTCCTAATATCTCGTTTGCATTTCGACATTTTTAAATAATTTCTTTTGCATTGGATAGCCGAAATCCGTCTCTACATTGCACCTTTTTTACTTTTTCGATTTTGGTTGCAGATATTTTTTAGAATGACACTTTCATTTTCAGAACCGGTTTTGAAAGTGAAAGTAACTTTATAAAAGATATCTGCCAGCCAAATCGAAAAAGTAAAAAAAGTGCGATGTAGAGACGTATCTCGGCTATCCAATGCAAAAAGAATTATATAAAAATATCGAAATGCAAATGAGATATTAGATAAATCCCTCCCCATAGGATTAGCATTAGCTCGTGATTGTCTTCGCCGGCAGGGACGGGAGCCTTAAGTAATCACACGTGGGTCTACGCTGGAGAGAGGTAAAAGCGGACAATGGTTATTGCCCTTTCATTGACAAAAAAAGCTTAACAATAATGTCCCTGTAATTGTTCTACACCCATTTTCTCTTGAGATAAAATTCCCTTCCATACAGGGGCATTCCTTTCAACATTTTAATCCCCTTTTTAAAAAGATTTCAACTTGAGAATGTTTCTAGATTTCTCTCCCAAAAGTCCTACAATACAAACAAGTACTATATTTCAGCAGTCTAAGAAGTTGTTTACACTTGTAAATAAGGCTTGAATAGATTTTTGAACGATATCTTTTCTTTTTTATGTATCATTAAATTGTGAATAGGCTTCAAAATAGTTTAAGCTTCTTCGGTTTTAGATAATTATGCAGTTTTAAAACGATGAATTAAAAAAAAAGTCTGATTAAAAACGTAAAAAAAAGGAAAAAGTTTACTAATTTAATGAAAAGTTATCAACTTTTTTTTATCTTCGATTACAAATCATTTTTGAACATACTACCAGAAATGTGGTTCGACTTATACACGAAAATTCCATTTTTTCACAAACTTTGCTTAAGAATTGGTGCCGGCGACTTATACACGAGTATATACGGTAGTTAAATTCAGCATCGATTGAAACTATATTCGAGTTATCGAGTCCCGGCATGGAATGTTTTCACTAGGTTGGCCTTTGTGCCTTAAGCAATTAATTTGAAATTTGATTTTCATTTGAAATGTTGTATGCAAGGCGAATGTTTCTCTCTGAAAAAATTTTCAAGTATCAATAGTGTTTGATTTTTATTGTTTTTTGTTTACAGGTTTTAAATATGAAAACAAATATTTGAATAAGATACAATTTTCGATTTATGAGGTTTCCCCAATTTTTTCAAATAGCTATGCGTAGTACTGTTTTCATTTATTTTAAAAGAACCTGTCAAGTGTTTTGAAGAAAATTTATTCTCATGGTCAATATAATTTTTTAATTGTTCAAAAGCTCAATTAATATACATATTTTAAACAGATTAAGTCGCAATAATGTGTTTTTGAATTGTTGGTATTCATTTTAATTTAGATCTATTTTTATCTAATTAAAATCTTTTTACACTTTTAAAACTTTTCCGGCATTTTATGAAAGTTATCTCAATATTAATGACAAAAAAAGAAAAAAAAAACTTTCATTGATAGCTAAATCACCATATCTTGCAGGCTTTAAATAGGTATTGTATGCTTTAAATAGACAGAATTTGAGGCCCTGACCTGACGTACATTTTACACATCTATCGTTACATTAATAAAATGTACCAAAAACGATATTTTGGCACATTTTATTAATGTACCAACTTTCTCACTGTCTATAATGTCATGAAATTCTTTTGTGAAATATAAATGCTTAATGAAATAATTCATATGCATAATTCCTTAATGAAATATAAATGCTGCACAATTCATTTTCAATAGCGAACTGTCTATAGTAAACCTCTTTAACATATAAAAATTATTTGGCAATCCTAGTATGTTTGCGAGAAGATTTAAAGCACGAAATTACGACAAGCCGATTTCATAAACACTTTTCAACTATGTTTGGAAAATATTAAAAATTAAGCCGGGGCTTTTACTAGTCAGTCGCATAAGACATTAACCCCCCCCCCCCCCCCCCATTAAAAAAATTATCATTTGCAGGGGATTAGAGTTTTATTCTGTTGCTTATTAGTGAGTAACAAAAATAATTATCTTCAATTTTTTATATAACTTTCTACTGTTTCCACTGAAAGAATTCGCATTTTGTTGCCAAAAGAAAACAATTTTGTGGATCCTGTATTTGTTATTTTTCCCCATTTGGATGCTTTTCTTAGATATTCTATTTTCTACTATTTTTGAGTATTTTCTTTGTGCATTTTTTAAAACTTTATGCCTTTTTTATGTACCACTTTTACACTGTCGTATATATTCATTAATTTGATATACAGTTAAACTTGGATAATTCGAAGTTGTAGGGACCAGAGAAAAGTTCGAAATATTCTGTTGGAATACAACGTCCATTTATCTTACCCTTTTCTTTCAGCGCATGCGCGTACAGTGACGTTTCTACAAATCCGCTCTGCGAGCGAGATTATTCAGTTCTGTTAAAAACATGTCAGTGCTTAGTCGCACTTAAGCTATGTATATATTTTTGTCTTCGTGTTAGTGTTAATAAATGTTTATGTCGAGCTATTCTGCTAACTCTGTGTGCCCCCAAAACCAACAAAGGTTATGGGTACCAGAGACGCTACTCACTGCGCTATAAATAGCAGAAATATTTTTTAATTCGAACTTTCGAATCGTAAAGTCTTAAGCCTAAACCGAAATTAAGAACTCTTCTACGTTCTGTCATTAACTGTTTTGATTTGTGGCTGCGAGATATTTTATTTAATCATGTCACATGTTACGACAATTGAAAAGCTCGGCAAAGATAACTTTGATAGCTGGAAACTTCAAATTGAAGCAGTATTAATAAAAAATGATCATTGGGATTATGTAATCGGCAAAGAAGAGAAACCGTCCGAAGGTAGCGCTGATGAAAAGAAATGGCTCCAGGCTGATCAAAAAGCTCGTGCTGATATAATTCTGGCCATAAATCCTAGTGAATTGTGTCACATCAAGCATTGTGCGACTTCAAATTCTGTATGGAATAAATTGAAAGACGTTTATGAATCAAGAGGCCCCGCAAAGAAAGCAACGCTGTTAAAACAGCTTCTGTTTCGAAAGATGAGTTTCAGTGAAACGATGTCTGAACATTTAAATATCTTTTTTGAGATTGTTGATAAATTAAAAGAAATGGAAATAGAAATTGCGGATGATTTGTTATCAATTCTTTTACTCTACAGTGTTCCTGAGAATTTCGAAAATTTTAGATGCGCTATAGAATCGAGAGATGAATTACCTAAACCGATTCTTTGAAAATTAAGATGCTAGAAGAATGGGAAGCTAGAAAAGGAAAAACGACTCATGATTCTCAAAATGCCTATTATATAGAAAACAAGAGAAATAATCAAGAACAGAAGAAAAATGAAAAATGGAAGACTAATACGAATAAAAATTTTCCTGCAGAGAGAAATTATCGTAATTTCAAGTGCAATTATTGCTCCAAAATCGGGCATAAAGCTAACGAATGTAGAAAGAAAATAGCTGGCAGAAAGCTTGCATCTTTAAATAAAGGAAATCAAGGTTCAATGATTAGTTATGAAGAACCGGTTAGTATGGCATTTAACGACGTATATCATGAATCTACTGCATGGTGTTTAGACAGCGGTTGTACATCTCATATGTGCAAAGATAAAAATTTATTTACAGAATTTCATCCTCGTGATAATTCTACAATACAGCTTGCGGTTGATAAAACAGCAAAAATCACAGGAATAGGAACAGTTCTTATTACAGTGCCTAACGGTAGTGGGACTACTAATCTCACACTTAAGAACGTTCTGTGTGTACCTGAGTTAAAATGTAATTTGATTTCAACGTCAAAAGCAACGGCTAATAATCGTTCTGTGCTTTTTAAAGAACGATATGCTAAAATAATTGAGCCTAATGGTTCTATACTAGTACAAGCTGTCCGTCAAGGTGATTTATATTATGTACATCCAATCCCCGAAAGAGCTGCAATAGCACAGGTAAATGATTTTGTAAAATGGCATTTAAAGTTAGGACATTTAAATGAGTCTGATTTAAAGAAACTTAAATCTAATAATATGGTTAGAAATTTAAATTTTAATGATGATGAGTCTCTTAAAGATTGTAAAGTTTGTATTCAAGGTAAACAAACTGTCCGCCCTTTTCCTTAACAATCAAATTTTGAAAGTAATGATTTATTATTTCGGATCCATTCAGATTTATGTGGGCCCATGAGAGTCCCTTCCCATGGAGGATCGCGATATTTTGTTACTTTTATTGATGATAAATCACGTTATATTGAAGTTAGTTTTCTTAAAACCAAGGATGAGGTTAAGAATGCATTTGTTAAATACAAAGCAGCAGTCGAAAACCGATTAGGAAAGAAAATAAAATTTCTTCGTACAGATAATGGCTTAGAATATTGCGGCGAAGAATTTGATAAATATATCGAAGAATGCGGTATAAAACGAGAATTTTCTTCCCCTTTAACCCCTCAGCAAAATGGCACCCCTGAGAGATCGAATAGAACGTTAACTGAAATGGCAAGGTGTTTACTATTACAAAGTAATCTTCCACAATCTTTTTGGGCCGAAGCTATAAATTGTGCTGCTTACATACGCAATCGCTGCCCGACACGACGTTTAAGCGAAAATAAAACTCCATATGAAGTATTCTTTGGCATCAAGCCAACTTTATCATACTTCAAAATATTTGGGCAAAAATGTTTCGTACTTAATAAAAGGCAAAATAAGGGAAAATTTGATCCTAGATCAGAAGAACATATTTTTGTAGGTTATTCTAATGAATCAAAAGCATATAGGCTTTGGAACAAGAAATCTAGAAAAATTGTTATAAGCCGTGATGTTCGATTTATTAATGAATTTGAAAATGATCCCTCCTGTAACACCGAAATAAAATTAATTTTTCCTTTCTCTCAAAATAATGAAAATACGAGCGCAAATACAATTACGCAACAATCAGAAATATTTTCAGTCATGAAAACGGAACCAGACAATTCTAGTGGCGACAGTGAAAGAGAAATTGATTCGCAATCTGATGAAATTTCCGACCCCCCTTCTTTCAGAACGCGTGGGAGGCCAAGAAAAATAAAAACAGGTGGAAAAGGGAGACCTCGAAAGGAATATCAAACAATTATTATTCCGAAAGAAGAAAAATCTCAAACTGCAGTAAATAATTCTTTTGACTCTTGTCCTGAATTATTTGAAGCTCTAAATAGTCTGTATAAAAACGAATGGATAAATGCGATGAATTTAGAATTTAATTCATTAATGCAAGAAAATGCTTGGCAAATAGTAGATAGGCCAAAACATAAGAAAATTATAGGATCTAAGTGGGTTTTAAAAACAAAATATAAGCCAGATGGGTCAATCGAGAAATTTAAAGCGAGATTGGTAGCAAAAGGTTGTACACAAAAACCTGGTATCGATTTTGACGAAAATTTTTCTCCTGTAGCTAGATTAAGTTCAATAAGAACTGCGATCGCATATGGCATCCAAAATGGGTTCACTGCATATCAATTAGATTTTATTATGGCTTATGTAAATGGTGATTTAACTGAAGAAATATACATGGAATTACCTGAAGGTTTTAAAAATGAATCTAATGCTGACAAAGTTTGTTTATTAAAAAAATCCCTTTATGGATTAAAACAATCGGGTCGCCAATGGTTCAAAAAATTAGATGAAAAATTGAAACAAATGAAGTTTAAATCACTTAATGCTGATAAATGTGTGTATTTTTCCAAATCTCCCATTGAAGCTATTATCATTGTTTATGTTGATGATCTCATAATTCTTACTAAAAGTAAAGAAGATTATCAATATATTCGAGATGAATTAGCAAAATCATTTAAAATGAAAGATTTAGGTCTATTACACTATTGTTTGGGCATAGAATTTATGCAAAACGGGGACAATATTAAAATTACACAAAAGAAATACACTGAAGATATTCTGAGCAAATTTAATATGCAAGAATCCAAACCAATATCTACACCTTTTGATAATAACGTGAAGCTTACTAAAGATATGTGTCCCAAAACTGAAGAAGAAAAGTCTGAAATGAATAATATTCCCTACCGTCAATTAATAGGATCCCTTATGTATTTATCAGTTGCTACTAGACCTGATATAACTCACGCTGTGAATTTCCTAAGTCAATTTAACAACAATCCAGGTAAACCTCATTGGATAGCTGCAAAAAGAATTTTGCGATATCTGAAAGGAACCCAAGATCAAGGACTGATCTTTAAACGTGATTCTGAATCCTTGATTGCATTTGTCGATGCCGATTGGGCGTCGGATGTGAATGACAGAAAATCGTACACTGGCTACATTTTTAAATACGCCAGTGGAGCCATATCGTGGGAATCGAGAAAACAACGAACTGTCGCCTTATCCACAACAGAGGCGGAGTACATGGCATTGTCAGAAGCCGCCAAAGAGATTTTGCATCTCAGACGGTTTTTAAGTGAACTTTCTCCTGAAACAGTGACTGCGCCTACTATAATATTTTGTGATAACCAGTCTGCTCAAAAATTAGTACGAAATCCGGTTTACCATTCGCGCACCAAACACATCGATATTCGACATCATTTTGTGCGTGAAATTTACGATAATGGCGAAATAGAGGTCAAATACCTAGAGACAGAAAATATGCCTGCAGACATTTTAACCAAAGCTTTAAACGCTTATAAACATAAAAAATGTTGTGAAATGATAGGACAAAATGTTTAAAATAATTTTCAGCATTATTCTGTATCCTTTTTTATATAAGTATATAATTTGTATTTGTAATTTTTATATTAATATTATTTCTCTGTAATTTGCTTAATAGGAGAACATTGTTTTGTTAAGAAAATGCACGTTGTAAAGGGGAAATTGTTGGAATACAACGTCCATTTATCTTACCCTTTTCTTTCAGCGCATGCGCGTACAGTGACGTTTCTACAAATCCGCTCTGCGAGCGAGATTATTCAGTTCTGTTAAAAACATGTCAGTGCTTAGTCGCACTTAAGCTATGTATATATTTTTGTCTTCGTGTTAGTGTTAATAAATGTTTATGTCGAGCTATTCTGCTAACTCTGTGTGCCCCCAAAACCAACATATTCAAAAATTCGAATTACATATATTCTCTCAAAAAAGAAGATACAAATAAGAAAGATTAACTTCACGATGAAAGATTTAACGCATAAACGCTATCTGGGAATACTGCTGCATTTTGTTTTCTTAAAATCAAACATTTTTTACTAGCTTAATTATTTATCACTTTTAAGAAAAGTCAGATATTTTCGATTGCTTTTTTGAATGCAACTTTTAAGTCATAGCATATGACTCCAACCTATCACTTGATAGAAGAATAGAATCTTCTACATTAGACTGACCTTAAAAAAAGTGTCGAAGTTCATGTATATGCACCATAGCTTCTTATGAACTAGGTAGGTCTTCTCTTGTATTCCCTTGTTCTCTTCATCTCCAGATAGTCCGTCCTCAGCTTGGTTGTTCTGGGCCAGTTGAGCATCAGTTGCCTCACCACACACAGCCGCATTTTGGCCCACGTTGACATAGTCCTCATACAAGATAGATGAATCAGATTTTACATCTTCCCAATTATCGACAGCCAGCCCATGATCAAATTTCATCAAAGTTTTTCCCTACATTTACTCCTTCCATTTATTTCTTTACAAATACCGCCTTATGAAAGCATTTCATAATCGTTCTCTAACTGACATTGTCCCATGCCTGCTTAAACATACGGAAGCATGAGGAATGTTGAGATTAGTAGGCGCTAAATTCAGACTCAATTTTTGTTACTTCGGGAACCACTCAATACATTTTAACCTCCTTTTTCTGCATGGAAGAAGAGAAAGAACAAAAAATCGAGCCTGTATTTAGCGTTTGTTGCTTACAGCGCCATCTATTGTTTGTAATTCGAACTAAAATCGAAAATCCCTGTAAAAAAACTTTTTACCTTATGCATAACACTCCTGCAAGAATTTTTTAAATATCTGTCACCGTTTGCAAGTTAATGAATTTTAAAATCAGTCAGTCCTTTTTAGGATACCCGGTATGAAAAATTCGAATTATCCAAAACAAAATTCGAACTATCCACGATTTTTTTACATTATTTTAATACAGAATTCTAGGGACCGAGTAAAAAATACGAATTATCCAGAATTTCGAATTAAACAAGTTCGATTTATACAAGTTTCACTGTAATTATTACAACACCTTACTTTTATTATGACTATATTACTGAGCAAGGAAGAACAACTATAAGATTTCTTATAGTTTATTTGCAATATATACAACAGCCGCCAAACGCAACTCTTAGAACAAGTCATTTTTTACAACTCATCTCATTTCATCGGCTGCATGCAAAAGGCTCACAACCTAAGACTCTGTGTGGTGCTGCCATCTCTTAACACAGATCGCTACTATTGTCGGGTTGGGATATGACATCCCTCCCCTCATAGTTCAAACGAACTACAGGCAATCTTGCTCTTTGACTTCTTCGAACTGGAACAGTTTTCTTTGAGTCTTCGTCATTATTTTTAGTCAAAGTGTTTTTCACAGATTTATCTGTTGTATCATCATTTTTATTACTCACAACTGTACCTGTTACAATATCATGCAAAGGTTGAGATTGGCTTGATTCTATAGTATTTTCATTATTAAGCTGTTCTTTTATTTTTTCATTAATTCCAGAAAAACGGTTTTGGTTAACCCTTTCACACCTACCATAATCACTGTAATATTTACCACTATGTCCCATTTTTTCAACTTTGTCTGAACTTAGTTTATCATTTCGATTCATCTCTACAACTCTCTCTGGTATTTCATAACTTATCTCTTTATTCCGTCTCAACTGATTAACGTGACTCTTACACATTATTCCGTCACATCTATTTACTAAAACCCATCTACTCCCCAATAATTTCACAATTTTTCCTTTTACCCCTTTCACCCCTTTTCCAAAATTTTTAACAAAAACTAAATCATGAAGCTTATATTTGTGCAGAGGTTGCTGTATTATAGGTTTTGATGGTAATACCAAGTGAAGTGCTGTTCGAACTGGCCTTCCAAACATTCATTCAGCAGGAGTTTTACCAGTCACCGAATGAGGAATGGAAGGATTTTCTAACAAAAATCGTGAAATTGACAATGTTATGCCACTCTTATCTAGTTTTTTAAGACAGTTTTTCACAGTTTGCACATATCTTTCTGCTTGTCCGTTCGAAGACGGATGATATTGTGGAATAGGCATATGCTTAATTCCATTATTTTTAAGAAATTCCTCAAATTCATCACTTGTGAACGCTTGACCATTATCACTGACCAATTCAACAGGTAATCCAAATTTAGTAAAAATTCTCCTTAATATTTTAATTGTAGTTTTACTATCAGGCCTGGGTACTACTTTCACCCATTTAGTATAAGAATCGACTACTATTAAAAATATATTACCTTCGAAAGGACCGGCATGATCTACATGGATCCTTTCCCAGGGTTTTTTAAAAACAAATTATAGTTAGCATGGTAATTTACCCGTTCTTAAAAGCTTTTGAGTAGTGAGAAAAAAACTTATGTTACAGTGGTGCCAAAATAATGCTCGCCTCAGGCAGCATAATGTCTAGCACCGGTTGTGGCTGTAATAATGTACAAATTATGTTATTTTTTGTTAAAACTTGCATTAAAGAAATCCTTATCTTATGCCTTGTAATGCTGTCTTAAGTATTGTAAATGACAATCTAAACATACTAATACAGTGTGTCCTAAAAGCTCCCGTGCTCCAACTTAAAGAACTCATTGTCCACGATTTTTTTTTTAGATATTAAATTTTATCCTCTGCTTATCATTGCATCAATTCTTGAGTTTTTATCGTTTGGGTTTTTTTTTTTCGCACTTAATTGGTACGAGGATAAAGTCATATGTTATTTTGTTCTTCATAGTGAAATAAATTTATCACGCATTCAGAAATTTGCGCTGCTCGAAACTTATTTTGAATGTAAATCGTTTGAATGGTGCAAAGATGTTTGGCGAAATAAATATCCAAATGATGCAATACCGAGTAAAGATACGTTATATCGGCTCTTTCGACGATTTCGTAATACAGGTTTGGTGGAAGACAAGCACAGGAATGGAACACCGAAAGTTGTTACACCAATCTTTTACATTCTAAAAAAAATGGCGTAAGGTGTGGAGTATCACGCAAAAGGATAGTTGGACGTCTGTTTTTCGAATCAACTGTTGATAGTTTTGTATACAAGGAACTTATTAAGAAATTTTTTGTATTGTTAAAAGTGAATGAACGAAATTCTTTGTTCCAACAAGATCGTGCGACAATCCACACAAGTGATGAAACCATGGACATGCTTGAAGAATTTTTTGGCGATCGACACATTTCAAAAAATCTTTTGCCAGCTCGATCCCCTGATCTGAGCATCCCGGACTTTTTCTGTGGGGATATTTAAGAAAAAAGTTTATGAAAATAATCCTCAAACAATAAATGATCTGAAAATTGCCATTACTCAAAGGATACAAGAAGTCACTCCCAGCATGTTAAAACGCGTTTCTACAAACATGCCCAAAAAAGTTCAGCTTTGCCTCCTAGAAAGCGTTGGATATTTTGAACGTTTATTGTAAGTTCAGTATTTTTTTCCTGCGTGATGTTAAAAGTGCTTTTTATCATTAGCATAAAAATAATCGTTTTAAGGTTTGTTCTTTTGTGAATAATAAATACATATGTCGTCAGTACGGGAACTTTTAGGACATTCTGTAAAATTTACACGACTGACATTTAAATTGTATTCAAAGATTGCATTTTAATATAAAAAAAATCTTTGAGAACAATACGGCAATAGAAGATCAATCATTCAGAGTTGAATCAGAAATATTTTGGAAAACATTACAATAGAAAATTAATTGTTTAGAACAGAATAATAAATCTTCATAAAAACATAATAAAATAAAAAAAATCTGGAATGACTCCACTCTACTTTCGGACCACTGATGTACGTGTCCAAAAAGTAAAACAAACACAAAAGAAAAGGATTTTTCATACAGTGGAACTGCCGGATTTGAACTCTGGACCTCCCGATTTGGAACTGGGGACGTTAACTCCATACCACTAACACTTGATGATGTTATTTCCGCAATGTTTATCATTTATTACTCTTTCACATTTATTTGATGATTTTCTTAATGGAATAGGTTGAAAAATAGTTTTGAAACGGTTTTAAAACGGATTAAATACTTAATCCGTCGGTTGATTTTTGCCAAAATCTATACAATTCCTGTTACAGTGGTCGACAACATATTCTCCAAATGGGAACTCAAATGCCAACGGACGCACATGGAGTATTTGACGAGAAATCCTGGCCAAAATTATTTTTCCATGTGTTTTACAGTTAAAATCATTGCTGTTGACTTACTATTAGCAAATACACTTAATTAATGTTATATAAACATAAAAGTAAGCATTTAATTAAAATAATAAATATAAAATACAAAGTTTACTTAGCTTTTTATTGTTTATAAGAGGAAAGCAATTGACGATAGAGTTGTTTTACTTACAAGTAATGTTTAATTAAATGTGGTTATTTTTACTACATGTAAACTTTTAATTATTTATGTAAACCAATGTATTAATATATATATTATTTGAATTTAGTATTTAGCAAAGTTGAGTCTCTAAAGTTGAGTTGTATACAGAGATTCTGATTTTTGAGTGTTTTTAATAGATTACCAAAACAATTTATATTTAAAAATGGCAATTATATGCGTAAGATTTATTTTTTTTATTATTATTATTATTGGCCTACAAAACTACAAGCAATACGTCTGTACTTCAAAAGCAGTATCAGAATTGTATCAGAATTTTTTTGTAAACCATAAAAAGAAAAAAATATATACTATTGAATAATGTAAGTAATATATAGCTCATATGTTATTTATTTTCCTTTTAAGAAGGTACTTCAGTCACGCGAAAAGATCCGCTCGCTAATGTTAATCCAATGGGAGAATTTTTTTAAAGATATCTCGTTTGCGTTTCAATATTTTTAAATGATTTCTTATTATTATTGAATAACTCAGATCGATTTCCACAAAAGCCTTTTTTACTTTTTTGATTTTGTTAACATTTATTTTTAATTAGGACGCTTTCCCTTTCGGAACCAGTTTCGAAGTCTTTTCGCGTGACTGAAGTAGCTTCTTAACTCAAAATCTTTCAGAATTGAATCAGAGATCTTTCCGGAAAACAATTAAAGAAAAAAATTGCATTATTGAATAATGTAAGTAATACATAGCTCATTTTCTTTTCCTTTTAACTGAAAATATTTCTGAATTGAATCAAAGTCTTTCCAAAAAACAAACAAAGAAAACTTTTTGTATTATTGAAAAATGTAATACATAGTTAGTGTTATTTTTCTTTACTGAAAATATTTCGGAAGAAATCTTTTAGAAAAACATAAAAAGAGCCTTTATTTTGTAAAGAAATGTAAATAACACATAGCCCACATTCTTTTTTTTTTTAATGAAAAACAAATATTATGATTTGTCACTGGATTTTTAAACAAGTCTATCTCTCAAAACCACTTAAATATTATCAGGTTACAAGTAGCGGAAGTATCCACTGAAAAATGTTCCAAAAAGGTGACTTGTGTAACGGATTAAGATAAATATTTCTATAACATTTAATCAGTTGAAACACCACGAAAAAATCTGTAGTCAAATGGGTTAACAGTATGTTTCTGCGTTAAATTATAATTAGTTATCAATTGTATGACTCTGTTGTATTGAATTAGCAATGCATGGCTGAATGAACGCATTTAATTGTAACGAAATTACAACTATTTGAGTTGCTGGATCTTTTAAATTTATGCTAATTTATGCATCGGTTACTGTATCATTTAATAACAAATAGCTCGTATTCTTTTTTCATTTAATTGAATATCTTTCAGAATTTTATCAGAAATATTCGAGAAAAACATAAAAATTAAAAAAAAAAATTAATTATTGAACAATGTAAGTTATATATAGCTCGTGTTCTTTACTTTTAATTAAAAATCTTTCAGAATTGAATATGAAATCTTTCCGAAAAACAAACAAACAAAAAGCTTTGTATTATTGAACAATGTAAGTAATTCATAGTCATACATAACTCACGTTCTTTTTCTTTGAAAATCTTTGAGAACTGAATCAGAAATCTTTCCGAAAAACAACCAAACAAAAAACTTTGTATTATTGAGCAACGATGAGTAATACATATCTTGTGTTCTTTTTATTTTAATTGAAAAATTTTCAGAATTGAATATGAAATCTTTCCGAAAAACAAACAAACAAAATCTTTGTAATACTAAACAATGTAAGTAATACATAGTCAGTTATACACAACTCATGTTCTTTTTCGTTTAATTGAAAATCTTTGAGAATTGAATCAGAAACCTTTCCGAAAAACAAACAAACAAAAAACTTTGTATTATTGAAAAATGATAAGTAATACATATCTCGTGTTCTTTTTCTTTCAAGTGAAAATTTTCAGAATTGAATATGAAATCTTTCCGAAAAAGAAACAAACTAAAAGCTTTGTATTATTGAACAATGTAAGTAATTCATAGTCATACATACAGTGATGGAACAGCATGGATCTCATTTTGGAGCAGCAAAAAGCCATTTTGGAGCAGCAAAAACGCTCATTTTGGAGCAGAAAATAACTATTTTGGAGCAACAAAAAGTCACTTTGGAGCAGAAAATAACGATTTTGGAGCAATAAAAATGCTCATTTTGGAGCAGAAAATAACTATTTTGGAGCATCAAAATGTCATTTTGGTATTCTTTGACGAAATTCGCATTTTTCCTGCAATTCTTTGATGAAATTCGAGTTTATTTACAACCCTTTGACAAAATTTGCGTGTTTTTCATGATCTTTTGACCAAATTTGCGTATTGTTCGCAATCTTTTGACAAAATTTGCGTATTTTTCGGACGCTTTGTTGAAATCAGCATGTTTTTCGCTATCTTTTGATGAAATTAGCGTATTTTCGAAATCTTTTGATGAAATTTGCGGTTTTCTGTGACCTTTTGATGAAATTTGTGGTTTTTTGTGACCTTTTGATCAAATTTGTGGTTTTTTTCTGTGATCTTTTAACGAAATTCGCGTTTTTTCACAAACTTTTGACCTTGTTTTATTCATTTTTTGACGAAATTAGCTTTCCTTTGACAAAACGTTTCTCAAGACGATTCACGTTTTTTTTGGCGATCCTTTGACAAAATTCGCGTGTTTTTCGCGATCTTTTGACGAAATTCGCGTGTTTTTTGCGACATTATGATGAAATTTGTTGTTTTTTCGCGACATTTTGACCGTTTTTTGTTCGTTTTTTGACGAAGTTAGCTATCCTTTGGCAAAATTTACTTTTTTTTTCGTGATCCTTTTGCGAAATTCGCGTGTTTTTCGCGATCTTTTGACGAAATTTGCGTTTTATTCGCAATCTTTTAACGAAATCACGTAATTTTCACGATCTTTTGACCGCGTTTTGTTCGCTTTTTGACGAAATTAGCGCTCCTTTGACAAAATTCACCTTTTTTTCGCAATCCTTTGACGAAATTCACGTGGTATTCTCGACCTTTTGAAGAAAATCTCGTGTTTTTTGCAATATTTTGACAAAAATCTCGTGTTTTTCGCAATCTTTTGACGAAATTTAAAACCTTTAGATTAAATTTGCGGGATTTTTTTTCTATCCTTTAAATAGCGTTTTTTCACGATCTTTTGGCCGTGCTTTGTTCGTTTTTTGACGAAATTAGCGATCCTTTGACAAAAGTCATGTTTTTCTCGCGATCCTTTGACGAAATTCGCGTGTTTTCAGAGATCGTTTCACGAAATTTGCGTGTTTTTTGCGATCTTTTGACAAAATTCACTGTTTTTCGCGATCTTCCGAATAAATTCGCATGTTTTTCGTGATCTTTCGACAAAATTCGCGGGTTTTTCGCGATTTTTGGACAAAATTCGCGTGCTTTTCGCAATCGTTTGACAAAATTCGCGTGTTTTTCGCGATCTTTTGTCAAAATTTTCGTGTTATTCGCGATCTTTCGTCAAAATTTTCGTGTTATTCGCGATCTTTCGACAAAACTTGCGTGTTTTTCGCGATCTTCTGACGAAATTTGGGTTTTACTCACGATCTTTTAACGAAATCAAGTTTTTTCGCGATCTTCTGACGAAATTTGGGTTTTATTCACGATCTTTTAACGAAATCAAGTTTTTTCGCGATCTTCTGACCGCGTTTTGTTCGTTTTTTTACGGAATTAGCGATCCTTTGTTAAAATTCACGTTTTTTCCGTGATCATTTGACAAACATCCCGTGTGTTTCGCGATCTTTTTGCATAATTCGGGTGGAAAATGATCGATTTGGCTCAAAAATTATCGAATCGGCGCAGTTGGGCGCAATTTTGTTGAAAAATGATCGTTTTGGCGCAGGAATGCTCAGCATTATCGATTTGGCGCAATTGGAGCAATTGGCGCAGCTGTTCCATCACTGTACATAACTCACGTTCTTTTTCTTTGAAAATCTTTGAGAATTGAATCAGAAATCTTTCCGAAAAATAATCAAACAAAAAACTTTGTATTATTGAACAACGATAAGTGATACATATCTTGTGTTATTTTTCTTTTAATTGAAAAATTTTCAGAATTGAATATCAAATCTTTCCGAAAAGCAAACAAACAAAAATCTTTGTATTACTGAACAATGTAAGTAATACATTGTCAGTTATACATAACTCATGTTCTTTTTCTTTTAATTGAAAATCTTTGAGAATTGAATCAGAAATCTTTCCGAAAAACAAACAAACAAAATCTTTGTAATATAGAACAATGATAAGTAATACATATCTCGTGTTCTTTTTCTTTTAATTGAAATTTTTTTCAGAATTGAATCAGAAAGCTTTCCAAAAAACAAACAAAGTAAAACTTTGTATTATTAAACAATGTAAGTAATACATAGCCAAACATAATTCATGTTCTTTTTCTTTTAATTGAAAATCTTTGAGAATTGAATCAGAAATCTTTCCGAAAAACAAACAAAAAAAACTTTGTATTATTGAACAATGATAAGTAATACATACCTCGTGTTCTTTTTCTTTCAAGTAAAACTTTTTCAGAATTGAATATGAAATCTTTCCGGAAAACAAACAAACGAAAAGCTTTGTATTATTGAACAATGTAAGTAATGCATAGTCATACATAACTCACGTTCTTTTTCTTTTAATTGAAAATCTTTGAGAATTGAATCAGAAATCTTTCAGAAAAACAAATAAACAAAAAAATTGTGTTATTGAATAATGATAATTAATACATATTTTGTGTTCTTTTTCTTTTAATTGAAAAATTTTCAGAATCGAATAGGAAATCCTTCCGAAAAACAAACAAACAAAATGCTTTGTATTACTGAACAATGTAAGTAATACATAGTTAGTCATACATAATTCATGTTCTTTTTCTTTTAATTGAAAATTTTTGCAAATTGAATCAAAAATCTTTCCGAAAAACAAACAAACAAAACACTTTGTATTATTGAATAATGATAAGAAATACATATCTCGTGTTCTTTTTCTTTTAATTGAAAAATTTTCAGAATTGAATATGAAATCTTTCCGAAAAAGAAACAGACAAAAAGCTTTGTATTACTGAACAATGTAAGTAATAAATAGTCAGTCATACATAAGTCGTATCCTTTTTCTTTTAATCGAAAATCTTTGAGAATTGAATCAGAAATCTTTCCGAAAAACAAACAAAAAAAACCCCTTTGTATTATTGAACAATGGTAAGTAATACATTTCTCGTGCTCTTTTTCTTTTAACTGAAAAATTTATAGAATTGAATCAGAAATCTTTCCGAAAAACAAATAAAGAAAAAAGCTTTGTATTATTGAACAATGTTAAGTAATACATATCTCGTGTACTTTTTAATTTAATTCAAAATCTTTCGAAATTGAATAAGAAATCTTTCTGAAAACGTAAAATGAGACTTTGCTTTGTAAAGAAATGTAAATAATACATAGCCCTCTTTCTTTCTTCCTCTTTTTTGAAATGAAAAACAAATTATTATGGTTTGTCACTGGATATTTAAACAAGTCTTATTACCTCTCAAAGCCAATGAAGCATCATCAGGCGGAAGTATCGATTGAATAATGTTCCAAAAAAGTAACCTTTGTAACGAATTAAGATAAATATTTCTGTGACATTTAAGCAGTTGAAACATTACGAAAAAAATCTGTAGCCAAATGGGTTAACAATATGCTACTGCGTTAGATTATAACTGGTTATCAATTATATGACTTTGTTGCATTGAATTAGCAATGCTTGGTCGAATGAACGCATTTAATTCTAGCGAAATTTTAACTCTTTAGATACGGATTGCACTACCATTTGAGTTGTTAGACCTTTTGAATTTACGTTAATCTATGCATAGGTTACGGCATCATTTCATAACAAATACAGTAGCCTCTCCCATAACCGCACAATGTGTACTGGGGTAATTCGGATATGAGAAAAGCCCAGATAAGAGAGAGTGGTATGTTCTTTATTAAAAATACTCATAAATGTATCTATTCGACATATAAAAACGTTTATTTTCACTTTTTATTATATTTACACGTTATGTCTATATATATATATATATATATTTAATATTGCGTTAAATTTGTCCGTTTACTTTTTCGCTCAATTCGCTGACGGGCTGCTACCTCAAACCAATGCTTTATTATAATTATACATCAGAGGAAGTTTAATCGCTCTGCTGTTCTACGAATCGCTTATAGAATGGAATTAAAAGTGCATACAAATCAGTGTCAACTTTAAAGAGTAAACTAAATTGCTGTTTACCGAGTCAAAAACTTCTGTATCAGCAATATTTTCTCAACCAGTAACTTTCCTTACTGTATTTGTTAAATATGGGTCTTCTTCTGATTTTTCACTACTTTCATTGATTGCATTGTTGATAATTTATTCCAACATTTTTTTGGCTATTTCCCATGCTTTAGCAGACAAGAATATTGCATCCTTAATGTTTATAGATTTCAGATCTTTGACAACTCTGATAAGAAATAGCGCAGATAAAGAGTTAGGACTGAATATATGGGCACTAGCGCTGCAAAGATGCAAAAAAATTGTTTGTTCATCTTTCGTGAACACGTCGAATAAATAGGTAGAATTCAAAGAACATCCCCCCCCCCAAAAAAAAAAAAAATAATAATAATAATTTACCACCGTACAATACATTTTGAGCTTTTATCAGTCCGGATATGGGAGTGTCTACTGTACGTCAGTTTTTTCAAAAATTGGAAGATAAGGTAAACCTAAAAGTACCATTATAAATAAACCTAATTATTTTTAACAGAATTATTCTAGTTGCCAATATATGAGTTGCAATTTTCAACTGAGTGAAGAAGTGTCCAGGTCAGGATTTGAATCTGGGATCTTTGGCTTAAGCTGCCAATCCTCTGCCATCTGAGCTATCCTCGACAAATCTGGAGAGTACAATTCACTCAGATAACCTTTTGGTAAGGGTATGTGGTCTGTTACCTGAAACAGTTCCTGAACCTGAATAAATCGCAGGTAATGGAGCTCCAAGTAAATGCTGGATACGTAAATACACTTGATTAAGTTTAACACTATTTCAGTCCTACAGTTCCAGTTCCTGAGATTTATTCTATTGAATTGATTCAGATAACCTTATCAAAAGATTATCTGAGTGAATTGTGCCTACCAGATTTGTTCAAGATAGCTTACTTGACAGAGAATTGGCAGCATAAGTCAAAGGTCCCCCGTTTAAATCCTGACCTAGATACTTTTCCACTAAACTGAAAATTTTCAAAATTATAAATAAACTCCAATTTACTATAAAATACAATTTGAAATATTTTCTAGCTATTTAACTATAGTAATATCTGTTGGAACGAAATTGCAAAGGTCTGAAAGTATACAGAAAAAAAAATCGTTTTAGTCTGATTTACGCCTTATAAGGAAAATCTCCGTTTAAGGCAGGATTCCGTTATAAAATCAATCATACAGTTAAATGTCGATGACTTCTAAAAATTTTTAAATAAGCGTATACATTTGAAAATGTATAATAAATGTATTAAAATTACATTTTAATAAAAATCTGAGGTTGATAAAAGAAAAAAACCGGAGTTAGGTTAGTGGATTTCAGTCAAAAATACATTGTAAATATCTAGTTTCATTTAGTCTCGGGACATGACTTATAAAAAAATGTAAGACATTTTAGTGTTATTTTACCCTCATTTACAAAACTATTCCAGAAATTCGTCCAAAAGTTCCAAGACATCAAAAATGCTACTAAAAAGTCGGTTTAGGTTGATATAAATACTACTCGATGTCAGTTCTTTAACTCTGTTTTATTAAGAAATTCCTGGAATCATGAACAGTTTAAAAAATTCATTTGGTAAAAGAGTTACTCGTGCTGGATTTCAAATTATATTCGTGATAAATCAACTATAATATGTTCAGTATTTGAAGAACTTTGTTAACAGACAAGTAAAAGCACCACTTATATTGTTAGGTTACGCACAGGGTTCTCGCTGCCGCGCGCCATTGCACCAAGTCGCGACAAAATTCTTCATTTGGCGAGTAAACAAACAGTCAAATTCGTCAAATTGCGAGTGGTCAGTTTGTGTGTGTGGTGTGCCAATACAGTAGAGATTCTTAGGCGCGTTACTGAACGATTGATATCGCTTTATATGTTCAATCGCGCCGTGCCATTTACATTGCTGAATTTATAGAGATACTGACTCAACATCAATTTAGTTTAACAATAGGCAAAGGCACAGAAAGGATTATTCGATAGATATTTCTCTATTGTCAGTTAATCCCTATCTATGCTCCAGCATCGCGGCAGTAAAAAAGCAAACAAAATTACTAGCATTAAGCGCCAAATAGAGAAATTTTTTTTATGGAATACGGTGTTGAAATTAGCCATTTACCATACTATTTATTAAATGTATGCGAAATAGCATTAGACCGTAAAATGTTTTCGATCGGTTAAGAGTAGAAATCTCATAGATATTTTTAGTGTATATTTTCACAACGATAAATCAAAGATTGCTGTATTTAATTTTTATTTAGACAGCTAAAATAATGTCTGAAACATTTACACATTTAGGAAACATTTAGAATGTACTTATTTTTAATAGTTTCCTTGCGGATACTCGAATTTCTATTGTATAAGTAATTACTAAAACTTAGGTTATTTTAGAACATATTAAAAAAAAAAAGGGGAAGCAATAAAGGGTTAAAGATAGATTTTTCAGTATTTCAAGCCGAATCTGTTTTCCTAACATTTCTGTTCATTTGGCTACTGTTTTTATTTCTTATTCGCTAAATTTTTAATGGTGGTCAAAAGCCGGCGAGAACACTGTACGCATAAAGGAAGTATTGACTGAAAAATGCTAAATGCTGCTAGATAAAAAAGAAAAAAAAACAGTTTTGTAACGGATTAAGAAACAATATTTCTGGCTAGCTTAATCCCTTCGAAACGAGCGTCACGTATACGTGACGCATAAGGTGCTCAGAATCCTTGATTATTTCCACCAGTTATTTTTTATTGTAAATTTTGCCTTATTTAATCCGGGCATTTTCTCAATTAGGCAAAAATTTTTGTTTTAAAAAACCGGTGATAAAAGATAAAAAATTCTGTAAAAGACGCTCGTCACGAAGGAGTTAATTAGCTGAAAGGTCAGAAAATAATCCTTCGCCAAATGGGTTATAGCCTAGGCAATAGGGGATTTTACCTGGCAAAATTAATGGAAGTTCTGGAAATTGGCTTACTTTACGTTTTTTGGGTCGCTGAATCCGAATATGTAACTTCCCACCACAAATTCTTCCGGCAACTCCCCAAATTTTGGTAAAATGCCCCCCCCCCCCCAAAAAAAAAAGTTTTTATTAAAAAAATCAATTTTTTATTTATTGTTTTAGGGAAAAAGTATCCAGAAATTCAGAAAGTAGATAAAATTTGCAACATATGACATTAAATATATGACATTATGACTTAAGATGAAGGGAAAGGGGGGATCTGCCTCGGAACATGCGCCGCGGTGCTGCGCGGACTAAGTTGTGTAATTCCACTTAACCACTCACACGTTTACATTCGTCCTCCCATCTCCCCTCCGAACTTTCTCTATAAGGTTTACTTTAAGTTTTTTGGGTCGCTGAATCCGAACTTTTAACTTCCCCCCAAAATCCCGCCCCCCGAAAACCCCCCAAAATAGTTGTTATTAACTTAAATTTCTTATTGTTTTAGCGGAAAAGCATTACAAAATTCAGAAACTAGACAAAATTTGCAACAAATAGGATATATGACATTATGACGTAGGACGAACGGGTAGGGGGAGGGCTCCCACTGAACATGCACTGCGGCGCTACGTGCTCTAAGTTAAGAAGTCCAGGCAATAGGGGATTTTATCTGGCAAAATTAATACTAGTTCTGGATTTCGACTCACTTTATGTTTTTTGTGTCGCTGAATCCGAATTTGTAATTTCCCACCAAAATTTCACCCGGCAACACCCCAAAAAATTGATTTTTTGAAAAAATTTGGTTTTTGAGAAAAGTGCGCGGGGAATGTTCCGAGGCAGCCCCCTCTGTCCCCGTTTATCCTACGTCATAATGTCATAAATTCTATCTGTTGCAAATTTTGTCTAGTTTCTGAATTTCGTAATGCTTTTCCCCTAAAACAATAAGAAATTTAAGTTAAAAACAACTATTTTGGGGGTTTTTCGGAGGAAGTTAAAAATTCGGATTCAGCGACCCAAAAAACTTAAAGTAATCCTTATAGAGAAAGTTCGGAGGGGAGATGGGAGGGCGAATGTAAACGTGTAAGTGATTAAGTGGAATTGCGCAACTTAGGCCACGCAGCACCGCGGCGTATGTTCCGAGGCAGATTCCCCCTTCCCCTTCATCCTAAGTCATAAAGTCATATATCTAATTTGTTGAAAATTTTGTCTACTTTCTGAATTTCTAGATACTTTTTCCCTAAAACAATTAAAAAAAAAATTGAGTTTTTTAATAAAAACCTTTTTTTGGGAGGGGGTTGCCAGGGGAAATTTTGGTGGGAAGTTACAAATTCGGACTCAGCGACCCAAAAAACATAAAGTAAGCCAATTTCCAGAACTTCCATTAATTTTGCTAGGTAGAGCCCCTATACGGTCTCTATTGCCTGGATGCAATAAATGCTTTATAATGCAACAATATTCTTTATAATGGATTACAATTAATTATAAACAAAATTAATCTGTTATACTTAATTCATTATGTACGCCTGAATGAACATGCTTAATTCTAAAGGAATAATATCTTTTTAATCACGAGTTTTACTACATTTGCATTGCTTTATCTTTCGGATTTAATGTTATCTATGAGTGAGTATAAGTGACTTGAAAAAAATACTTTGAAAATTTGACGTAACATAATTTAAGGGTATTTTTTCTGCAATTACAGAACCAGCGAAATTTATTCAAAGTTCTTAAGAGGCAAAATAGTATAAGAGAAGGGGCGGGGGTAGTATATTAAGAGATAAGCGGGGTAATAAGAAACAATTTGAAGCTTTGACAATATATTTTTTTCAAAATTTGAGACTCTTTTTAAAATTATCTACGCTAATGTTTGGTGTTTAATATAAATGTTTTTTTTTTTCTATTTTACCGTAATCTCCTGCCTGGGGTTACAAGGATAATAACAGACTGGTCTTTCAACATTACATTAAAGAACATGCTAAACTGAATTGGGTTATAGCAGACAATATTAATTAATTAATTAAATGCAATATTCTTTAGACAATAATTGACTGTGTCAATACAATATCTTGCTGCTTCATCTACTCCAAAGCTTCCTTAATTTCCTAAATAGATAAAAATCATTCTACCATTGGAACTATCTCATAGACACAATCTTCTTTGATAGAGTAAAATCTTGGCTATAAAATTTAGCACACATGGGTTGCCACAAAAGCGCATCACTCCTTTTGTTTGACATTCACCGAATTAACTATATCTGACATTTGAAATTTTATTTTATCAGCTCTTTTATCAGGAAGAAATATTTTCGTGTAATTTTATTGCTGATCTAGTAAACTTTCAGAAGAATTCCTACAGTGACTGCACATTTTTCTGATAAGCCGGAGGATCTTTATGAAAAGCTGGTGTCTCAGTATAATAAATAAGAAAAAATTACTTTTGATTATTGGTTCTTCCTCTTTTTTAATTTTTAGTTATTTTAAGCTATTGGGCAAAAAAAAAAAAAAATAATAATAATAATATTTTTCACACATCTTCAGAGATTAAGAAAATATAGATGAAATTTTAAAATTCTGGAAGACAAGTCTAAGAGGAATAGATGGCGCATGTCCGTCCATGTTCTAGACAGTTGTTGCTTAATAGCAGTTTCTTGCAAAGTTTTTTAATATTGGATGGTGATTAAATCCTGGGACGAGTCCAATACAAAAGTATCGCTTGTAATAAATTTTAAAATTTTATTTGAATGCATAATTGCTATTTTTCATATAAGAATGATTTTTTGTATATTATTAGTGGGCATTCTAAAAAAAATTATCAAATATAAAAAAATCTATTAGAGTTTTCAATATAAAAAAAATATTTTTTATCTATATTCTGTAAACCGAGAAGCTCGGGTTTATGCCTTTGTTTATTTAGCCCTTTATGTCCCAAATTATGTATTCATGAAAATTTCATCTTCTAAAGCATTTTTCATGAATTTTTGAAACTACATTAGAAGATTTACACAATCGTTTAATAAATTCTAGAAGAATTTTGCCAATTAAAATTAATTTATTAAATTTTAATTTATAGGGATTTTTGCAATATTTATAACTCCACCCAAATCTTTTATTTTAAATATTTTTTAGTGGTTTGTAGAGTTCGGAAACGCACAAATACAATTTCCTTACAATAGAAATACCGAAATATTTCCGAACGGAACCCTACCCCCAATCTTTCAACGTCAAGAAAGCTGAAAAGATGCAAAGGCAAAAGAAATCCTCATTTTAAAAATATTTTTGTTTTGTGCGACCAATAATGCTTTTGGAATAAGATAAAGTAAAGTATCTATAACACATTCAAAACAGCATTACTACTAATCGATGTATTAAATGGATTTTATAGCATGTTATTTTAATGGTACTTTAATATTTTAATGGTCGGAACATAAAGTATTAAAGGCAATATTACTTATTTATTTAAAGAAAACATTATTTAGACAATAATACTTTATGTCAATACAATAACTTGCATGCTTCATCTACTCCAAAGCTTTCTTAATTTCTTAGAATGAGTAAAAGATAATTCGACCATCGGAACTGTCTCATAGAAGTAATCTTCTTTGAAAGCGTAAAATCTTTGTCATAAAATTTAGCACACATGGCTTGTCACAAAGGCGCATCGCTCCTTTTCTGTGACGTTCACTGAATTAACTATATTTGACATTTGAGAATTTTATTTTAACAGATTGGTTATCAGGAAGAAATATTTGCGTGTAATTCTATTACTAATCTAGTAAACTTTCGGAAGAATTCTACATTGACTGCACATTTTATGATAAGCCAGAGCAGCTTTGTGGTAAGCCGACGTCTTATAGTAGTAATAAATAACACAACAAGAAATACGTTCGATAATTTTTTTTCTCTTAATTTTTAGCTACATTAAGTCAATTGACAAAAACAAATTTTACTATTTTTCAAAATCATCAAAGCTTAAGAAAATATAGATGACATTTTAAAAATCAGGCAGGCAAGTCGCAGAGGGTAGATGACCGTGTCCTAGAGCCATGTCCTAGACATCTGTTGCTTAAGAGCAATTTTTTGCAATTTTTTTTTTTTTTTTTTTTTTTAGTATTTAAGGGATCATAGGACCTTTAAACTTTAAAAAAATAATTTTTCGTTTTCTGATGTTTTATTTTGAATCTTTAAACATTTTTGAACAATGGGTAAATAACCGCATTCAAATGTCTGCATTATTTCCTGAGTTATAATCATTTATAGAAGCTTAGTATAATTGATATTTTAAGAAGCGTTTTCTCAGAATTTGAGCTTACGCGCACTGTTACTTTCAAATTAGGCTAAAGGTTTCAAAATTTAACCACATGTACATTTTTTCATAGACTATATGCTAAAATACAAATAATGACATATGCTGTTTTTATTATTATTATTTTTTTTTTTTTTTTTTGCACGTGAAAAAAAATATTTATTTTTTTAACTTTTCAAATTTTGTGTTAAAATTAAATTAAAAAAAAAAAAAACTTTTTGTGTATATTTCTATAAGTTAAAAGCAAGTATGCTGTGATACTATCTTGGTCAAAAATTGTTTTCTGTGGGAAGAATTTTCAGTTTTATCATGCGCGCAATACTTGATTTTCCTTCACTTATTAAAATTTTAAATTTAAATTTAAAAATTTAGATAAAAATTTAGATAAATTTGTAGATACAACTTTTTTTTTCGGTGTAATATTCTTAAAAATATATAAGCTTGGCAGAAAGGAGAAAACAAATCATAACTGCATATTATTTGAGTCTAGCTACTTTAAAAATAGAGATTTTTTTAAAATCGATTTTACAAACTCAAAGGTTCTGTGTACCCTTAAAAGCAAAAATAACGCTTTTCTCAAAATTTTTATAAGTAATTTTTGTAAATTAGCCTAGAGAGGTACATTTAAATCTATTTTATAGTAAGGTATTGTAACATGTCGCCTAAAACTCAATGCTTAAACGTTAACTTATTTTGTTAGTTTATAAAACTACTGAGTGGCACTACCCTTAAAAACTGTAGTCTAAATGTTTTCCATTTTGACGAGTAACTGTTTTCTGCATTAGAAATGTTTTAGAAATGTTATTGGCATAGCTATTACGGTCAGAATTTATATTATGTGAACCCATGATGTAAATATTTGTATGTAGAAGCCAGTAATTGAAATGTACATAAGTCGAAACTAAATATTGGATTCTCATTGCTAGGGTTTGTACGCATCAAGGGATTCAGGGGATTTTAGGTGTTTTAGTAACAGAAATTTCATAAAGTACTGGTCGCTATATCTAAAGATAAATTTTTTGAAGTGAAAACTTCTTTAGGCGCGTTGAGCTTTTTTTGAGATGGGGAAAAACCACTTATTTGGAGACACTGTAACGTAACCGACATGCTAACATTTTGACACATAGACGCTAGCGCGCCAAGCGGTGAATGACAGGAACTTTTCCCTCTTCAGCTCAATCCGCAAAAGAAGAAGGAAGCTAAAACTCACTTTTTCTCCCGGCGTATTGCTAAAACAAATCATTATTTTGTTTTTCGTCAGTTAAAATGAATTATACCGTATTCGTGACCTACCTATTTCGTGTAACTAAAAACCGATAACGCTGTATTTTATCGTGTTGACTGTCTTGTCAATGACCAACAGTATTGGCGGGAATTTCGATTACGGAAGATAAAATACGGGGCACAGATATCAGATACGCACTTGGGTACCTAATTGACACCAAAATGGCGTTACTTTATTTTACAAGGTAACCCGGCTACTGTTGCTTATTTATTAATAAATTGTTAATTTACTTTTATTTTATTTTTTTAAATTGTACAATTGTTTTGTTCTATAGTTATTAATGAAATTATCGTTTATTTATTGCTGTTTACTTTTTAAAACAATAGAAAATAATTTAAAAATATATATTGTAACTGGTATTGGAAAACGGGCTTTCGCCAAATTGACGTTAAAAAATCGCGCCAAACCTGGTTCGTATATCACATCTCTGCCAAATTCTCGGTTTTTTGATTTTTCGACTTTTTATCCAAATTTTCCGGATTTTTTAAATTTTCCTTTTCATTGTATCCCAAACACTACCTTCATACCAGATTAAGATTCTAGGGATACAGGACGTACCTCTGAGTTTGATGATCGGTGAATCAGTGTCGAAAAGGCGAAAGTTTAAGTTCATATATCTTCTGAAATAAAAAAGATAGAAACGTGAAATTTCAGCATATAGTTCCATTTCCACATTACTTTAGATTTACGAAGTTTCAAGTTTCTGGGAATCACCAACACAAAGATATTGGGGGGTCAAAAGTACCCTGAGTTGCTTCCAGAAAAAGATGCTTACGGCTGTGCTTTCAAGACTTGGCAGGGGCACTGCCGTGTCCCCAGATGCTTTCATTAGTGATGCTACACAATTCAACGCATAAAACATTTTCTGACGATTAAAAAAACATACACGTAATTGTTGAAGTTTTCACTTCTATTGGCACTCCCGGAGTGCTACTGTTTTTTTTTTTTCATTAAATAAGGCAAATATTACTTTACAAAAATTCTTGTAAAAAGTCCTTGAAGCGTTTGAACCCTGTAGCTACATTTCACTCATCGCTTGAGATTATCAAAGGGAAAAGCTTGCTTTTAAATTGATGGAACAATGATCAGAAAATATAACCCATACTTATAATCATACACTATATAGACATTAATCCCCAGACAATTTCAATTTTAGACATTTTATCGAATATTTAAAGATATACATGTAGGATTCTTCTCGATCTTCAGGATTATAAAGAATATGTTTGATCTACGTTGATTTGATAAGGAGGACAGTTACTAGACTAACAAAATATCAAAGAAAAATAATAATATTTGTGATCACCCTCTGAAATAAAATGCACGAAATGATCAATCGCTACAGGATACAAATATGTGGATATTGTACAATATGTGTACTCATTTGCGTAAGAATATCACTTATATTCATGGAGATACAGCGATTTTTTTTAAATATCAAGAAAACTTGCATGTTTTTTGCTTGTATTATGCAGGGTTTTCAACCAAATTTAACGCCTGTTTCAGAAAATTCGGAAAAATGTAGTAGAATTATAGTTCAATTGGAATATAAATATATTAAATATTTTGGGAAATATGAGTAGTTGTATGAATATTTTTTTTAAATCAACGTATGCGCGAACGACAGTAAAGTTTTTTTTTTTCGTGATTTAATATAGTCAACTCTATGAAGCAACTCATATAAAAAATCCAGCCAAATATCGTGAAAATTCAGAAAGATATCGGCGACAGAGTGAGCTGATTTTTAGTTTCTCTCTAAAAGCAGCTGAACGATAAGGGATTACGTATACATTTAGTATTTCATTTTTTTTTCTGTCAGTAATCCGAAAATTAAACCAATTTAGATGGCAAAACCACCCCGTGCGATAGGTCAAGTTGGCCCAGTGACTTGATGTCCTTCTAAGCTTCATATAGGAACTATAAGTTAATATTTTTCAAATTTTCTCACACGTGATTAAGTTTTAAGATGCACTGATGTACAAAATGATCCCGCCCCTTTTCTTTTTTTAGTTATTGCAGATATGAAAAAAGTAGGAGTACTTTTTAGTCAATAATGTTTTATTTTTATGTACTAAATTTTTTAAATTATTTTTTACATGCTTAAAATGATGTATTCTAACATCTGAGTAAATATGAAATTGAAGTTGTTGATTTACAATGAGTTAAAAAACATTTGTCTTTTTTTTTGCGGTGTAATTTTTTGTGTTTTTTAATTTTATTTATTTTTAGATCATCCGATACACTTATCATTTGATCCAAATCTATTGACAACATCCGCATATGAGTATACACTTTTGTTATGCATGATCTTCTATTTCTATTTAAAAAAATGACAGATGCACAAAAGTGAATAAATTAATTCTTCATTAAAAGTATACTCACGTGCGGCTGCCAGCTCTCGGATATCATCAGCGACGCATGGCGAAGGAACGCAAATTCCTATGCGCATAACCATGAAATGGAATAGTGCAGAACCGTGAGACAAATCAGATAATACCTGCAAAATTACATTTTTGTAAAACAAAATTAAAACAAACACAATTATAATAGAGCAACTTAGAGCAATTTAATAACTTTGAATATGCAGAATTAATGCTTCAACTTAATAACTTAGAATATGCAGAATTAATGCTGCAACTTAATAACTTAGAATATGCAGAATTAATGCTGCAACTTAAGGGGCTGGTCACTCAGCTTCGGAATTCTCCTCCGCAACTTAATAACTTAGAATATGCAGAATTAATGCTGCAACTTAAGGGGCTGGTCACTCAGCTTCGGAATTTCTCCTCCGCAATGTTAAGTCTATGGACTTTTGATGCATTCGTATATTTAAAATATCTCCTCGGGAAATTCATACTTTTAACATCGTTTTTAACTCTTCTTAAAGGACGTCTCTTTTTTTCTAAGTTTTCAAAATATTTCTAAAATCTATGCTGAATTTAACATTTTATGTGTTAAAAGCGGGCGAACTGTGAGTAAGATTTTAACACTTCCTATAAAATTAAATTTATACTTTAGAAATATTTTGAGAACTAAGAAAAAAAGAGACATCTTTTAGGAAGTGTACACAAAAAATAGAAGTTAAAAATATTAATTTCCCGAGGAGATATTTTATATATACGAATGCATCGAATGCCCATAGACTGTATATTAGTGAGGGGAAATCGGAAGCTGAGTGACCAGCCCCCTTAATAACTTAGAATATGCAGAATTAATGCTGCTGAGAAAAAATTTGTTAGGTCTCTCGCTTTAAGGGGGGCAAGGGACCTTCAAACTCATTTTTTTCACTTTAAATACGATTCAACGGCACACTATATGCATCATGCCATACATTTATCACATTAGAAATATAAAAGAAAAATTTGGATAAGAATAAAGAATTTTCTTGAATATTTTAAGCATTATGAAGAACTTTTCAAAATGCCCAATGCGCATTCCATATCAATTAAAATCCCCAACATTTCTTATAGCTGTTTGTCATTATATATGTCATAAAACTGTGCATTTTTTTTAAGTAAATGTAATTGGAAAAGTTAATGGTAGTTAATTGCAGAAACAGGATGCAAAAATGTTGAAAATTTCATAAATTTAGAAAATACTTTTTTTCTTACCTTTATATTCAAATATATAAAATACGATACACAGTTTTATTTGTATATATAAAACAAACTTGTATACAGAATATTGGAGTTTTTAATTGATATGGAACGCGCATGGGGCATTTTAAACAGTTCTTCATAACGTTTAAAATATTCAAGAAAATTATCCAAATTCCCAATTTTTTCTTTTTATTTCATCGATGATAAATGTATGCACTAATGAATATTAATGTGCCCTTGAATAGTATTTAACGTAGAATTAAAAAAATAAAAAATAAAAAATGAATTTGAAGGTCCCTTATCCACTTAATGAGACGTATGCTGAAGCCACCCGGCTTCCGAATTCTCCTCGCTAATGATAAGTTTATGGGCGTTCGATACATTCGCAGGGATACAAGCGCTGCGCCACAAATGGCTGATTGCTACCACTAAATTTTTATAGTATTCTTCACTTGATTTAATGGCAGAATTTCTGATATTTTATAAGGCGAAAAATACTATTAAAATTTAATGGTGAAAATCATCCATTTGTGGCGCAGTGCTGCATCTCTGCATTCGTATAT
Organism: Maratus speciosus; assembly: GCA_963932465.1. NCBI lineage: Eukaryota > Metazoa > Arthropoda > Arachnida > Araneae > Salticidae > Maratus > Maratus speciosus. The sequence continues at coordinate 227,592,904 of OZ010797.1, read as the reverse complement.
TTAAAATATCTCATCGAGAAATTAATATTTTTAACTCCTTTTTTTCTGTGTACTCTCCTTAAAGGATATCTCTATTTTTCTTATTTCTCAAAATATTTCTGAAATATATGCTTAATTTTATATGAAGTGCTAATATTTTGAGAACTAAGAAAAAAAGAGACATCCTTTATGAAGAAAACATACGAAAAAGGAGTTAAAAATACTAATTTCCCGGGGAGAAATTTTAAATATACGAATGTATCGAACGCTCATAAACTTATCATTACTGAGGGGAATTCTGAAGCTGAGTAAGCAGCCTTAATAGAAATTACTGTTAATTAATTTAATTTTCTTTATGTATTATATTTATCTGTATATCAATACAATACTGTAATTCAATCTCAAAAATACTGGAATTAAATACGACAAAATTTTCTGTTCAAATTTGCTGCTAGAAATAATGGAGAATTCTGAGGACCTTGTACGTCACGTATACGTGACGCTCTTGGCGAAGGGGTTAAGTGCTGGGATTTTGTTGATCACGAATGTAATAATAAAGTAGAATATTTACTTCTTAACGGAAGTCGTAAATGATATTGCTTTTTTTTTTTTTTTTGCTCGTGTATTTTTCTTTGCTGTTCAACAACATTTTATTAATAAAATTTTAACCAGGGTAAAGTATCTAGGTTATCGGTATACTTCCTAATGAAAAAAATACGCACTTTGTTTTAAAAAAAAAATCTACTAACTATGTCATTTTATTCACTCTATTCAGGCATTAAATAAAAATTTCTATAATTCAGTTCAAGAGTATTTTTCCATGTTTGCTGTTTAAGAGGTATGTCAGTGTATTGCACAACAGATAAAAAGTCAAATTAAATAGACTAACAAAATGATGTTCATCATTTCTAGTGCGGTTATTTAGAACTTTTAAACAAGAAAAAAAAAGTGAATTATTCTTTGCTTTCGCATGGTTCTAAACAATTTTATTCTGAATATTTTATTACTGTCATGATTGTAAAAATAAGTAATGCTAAATAAGTCTCTATATGACCCTTTGATTCAGAATAATTTATTAATGAATCACGCGTGAAAGCAAAAGGTTGTGAGTGACAAAGATCATGAACGAGTTTATCATGCAGAAACTGTAAATATTTTTTCTTCACAAGACTTTTATTAAAAGTATAAAATGAGAAAAATGTGCAACTTAATTATATGTTTATAAATTACACCAAAACAATCACGACAAAAGCATACTGTACAGGGAAAACAGTTTTTGTTTTATTATACTTGTATAGACTAATAAATTGAGACACACTTTTTCGAAGTGATTCGTTTTTTATTTGGTACAGCGAACTCCCTCCCTTCCCCTTCCCAAAAAAGAGAGAGAGAACAACCTATACATTTTAACCCTTTGTATCACCGTGTCGCATATCCCTGCAAAATACCTAAAAGTCAATGTTACTTACACAGTGCGCTTTAAAAGACGATTATACGCGGCCTGTCTGAAAAGTATCCAACCTTTGACTGAAAAAAGTAGTTATAAAAAAAGTAAAGTAGTAAATGTAGTAGTAAAAGTAAAAGTAGAAGTTTTAAAAAAAGTTAAATATATAAGTGATAATGTTTATGAGAAGTATACAATTTTCTGTTTATTGCAGATGTGATAAAGGTATCTTTTATTTACTTATTTGTTGTGCTCTACAATTTTTTCAATTATTTTTTACATGCTTAAAATGATATATTGTAATATCTGAGTAAATATTTTTAAAATTGGAGTTGTTGGTCACAAAGGTCTAACATACAAAACTGTCACATAAAAAAACGGAAATAGACATTCGACTAAAAAAAGATTTCTTCTCTTAATTTATGTTATAAAAATGAGCTTAGGAGTTGTCTTCATAGTGAAACTGTACAGAACTGTGGAACTTTCAATACGAACACGTAATTTTACTTTCATATTTGGCTTCTTTTTTTATTATTAAATTTTACTTTCAGATACCAAAGTGGAAATCATTTTGTCAAGTTGTTTATAGATTACGCAGGTTTAAAGTTTGAAAATCCCAACGTTAAATTTATTTGTAGACATTGTAAAATAGATTACAACAAGAGTAGTTATATATACATAATTCAAAAACAATTTGTCGAATTACGGCACTGCCATCGAAATACTCGAGGCCAGAGGACATGAGTGTGATGTCATCACTAATCGACCGACTTCTCATTAGTGTTAGAATTCACACCGGAAAATTTTGAATAGCAATTTTCTTTTATTTTATTTGTGGAATATGTATCATATTATAAAACCATAATAACTATTTAAACTTATTGGTGATAATTCGGAATCCCTAAATAAAAATTCAACCAGATTCGGAATGTCACAGTGTGGCCGCATCTGGCTGATTTTTTTATGGGAGACTTTCCTTGTTAGTATTTTAAACGCTAAAAAGTAGAAAAAAATATATGAAATAAACAGAGTAATATTTGTTTTAAAGGAATACTATTTTATCATTTAATAGTTTAATATTAATTAAATTAAGATTCTGCGTTAAGAAAACAATTTAAAAATCCCGAATAGATAGTTTTTTAAATAATGCTTTTTTCCCATTACCACATCTAAAAAAGAAACAGCAAAAATTACATATTTTAAAATAAATTCATTAGCTCGTGCTTTCTATCAAAGCTAAATCAGACTGATGGATTTTTAGTAATGAGGTACCACGCCAAATTAACGTAATTAAACGAAATTTTTGGAATTACACGAATTGTAGTCATGTATTTAGGGGCGTTTTTCAAGATCGACATTGAACGCTTATGAAAGAGTGTCTTTTTAAAAAAAAACTATTCTTACGTATATGATTTTTTCAGAAATTCTGAATTCGTATCAGGAACTTCGATAGAAGAAGTTTTACTTTATGCAATCACAAAATGTCCGTCATTAAATAAAGCAAAAATTACTGTTCGGAATTTCTGTATAAAAAAGGAGGCCAAAATGCCACTTAAAATGTTCATGTTTAAGAGGGTTACAGAAAGTCAAAAACTGATATATGTACTTCATATTAAATGCTGGAAGGTGTTAAAAACATAAAAACGATAAAAAAGTTTTTATATATAAACTGTCTACATTTGTCGGTTTCCGCGAAATCTTTTTCAAGATAAATGAGAATTTTCTACAATTGCTCTATATATAATGCAGTGATTTGAAATGTCATCATTCACGTTTCCAAGTTTTCTCTTTGATTATTCGATGACGTGAATGATGGCGTTTCAAATCATTGCGTTATAGATCTTGCAACTGTAGAAAATTCTCATGAAAGATGTAGACAGTTTATACATGAAAACTTTTTTACTGTTTTTATAGTTTTTAATTAATACCTTTTAGTAATTAATAAAGTAAGTATGTTACTTCTAAATGTTCGGATTTTCTAATGTACGTAATTAATAAGACCACTATAACTATTTCAAGAGTTACACTTACCGAATCTTTTGAAGCATTTCCAAAATCCAAGACTTTAGTGTTGAGTGTCACACTGTGGTGCAAAGCAGGTAAAATAGGTTTTAGTTCTAAAGTGCAGTACTGTCCTTTAATTTCACTGTGCTTGTTTCGCCTAGGTTGTTTTACATCAAGGCACTGGTCGTAATCTCCTAAATCTGTGAGTGTACCATCTAAACTTCCAGATGGAAGGTGTCCACTAGCATCCACCACTGGAAAAAGTAAATTTCATGTTTATATTAACAATAACAATAAAAAAAGTAAAACCACTTAAAAAAAAAAAAAAAAAAAAAAAAAAAAAAGATTATTTAAAATTAGCATTCATAAAAATTATTCGATTGTCATTGAAGAACATTTTCTGCAAATTAATTGTAAAGATGAATTTTTGATTTGAAACTACAATGAAGATAGTTTCTAGCAATAACCGGAATTTAGTGGAAATAATAACTTTTGAAATGATAATGATAATTTTTCGAAAAATTCGTTATTACACCGGGACTTGGACAAGGTTTAGTTAGGGTTTGATTCCTTCGTGGTCGATAAAATGAATACCAGGCTTGCTTGGGTACTAAACACTGAATTGATAACGTAAACTTTGCAAAAAAAAAAAAAAAAAAAAAAAAAAACCGACTTCAATTACTTGGTTTCAGAGATAAATTAAATTTAAAAAAATGTCAGGAATTGTTGGCCACCCTGCATTAATCAACAATTCTAAAAACAAAAACGTTTAACGAGACAGAAAAATAGCCGTTAACAGACTTTCTCTCACCAAACAGACTACTTCACTAGATGAAAATCGTTGAAAAAGAAATATTTTAACGATATTTTTTGTTGAATTTCTAAAAAAGTATTAACCCTCTAAGCGGTTTGGACGTGTTTAACCGTTTCCCAAAAACAATTTTAAACTGTTGTTGACAAAAATATTTTCAACAGAATTGTATTTCAAGATGTCTATCAAATAAAAGGGCATGAAGTGTATTTTAGAAACAAACAGGGAAAGAAAATTTTAATTAAGATTATTTTTATAAGCTTTTTTATGAAAATGCAGGAAAACCCTCAAGGAGCTCGGAGGGTATCAATTTTGATGAAATTTAAATGGTACCGATTCAAAGGAATCCTCATTAAAAAAAAAAAAAAAAAAAACATGAATCGGTTGCGTAGTTTCGGAGTAATCGGTTAACAAACATAAAAAAAATACATACACGTCGAATTGAGAATCTCCTCCTTTAAAAAAAAAGTAGATTAAAAACACTAAACACAACGGATTGGTTGACCACCTCACCGGGAAATATGCTGTATAACACCTCAGAGCCCATGGTCAAGTAAACAGGGTTAGGCAATGTAGGGTAAAATCTTTAATGAATTGTAGCTATAGTAAATTACAGTTTAGTTTCATTTTATCTGCGCTATATGGCCAAAAGTCACCGGATAATTTCGATTTTAGGCATTCTGCAGAGCATCTACAGAATACATGATGAATTATTTATCTGGAACTTTAGAAATGTAAGGAAAATGTTCAACCTTATAATTTTCAGCGAAAGTTTTGTCATAAAGGTATATAGAGGACAAAAAAAAATATATTAAAAAAGTAATATTTGCGTAAAATAAAAAACTTGAAATGATCAACAGCTGTAGCACATTACTGTGTGAATTCTGTTCAACATTTGTGTTTATTTGTGTAAAAATAACACGAATATTCATATAGAAATAAAGGTTTCTGTAAATACTAATTCAAGACATTTTCTTTATTTTTTAGCAGGCAGGGTTTTTTTAATGCCATTTTCAGGAAACTTGAGAAAGTACAGTAGAAACAAAATACTGCATATACAGGGTGTTTCATAAAAGACCGGCAAAACTTTAAGAGGTGATAGCACACATACAAACAAACAACTTTCATCAAAGTATGCATGGTCGGAATTAAAACGCAAAAGTGCTAGAGGGTGCCGAATATGATATTGTTATATGAGTCAAAAAAGTACAAAGAACGATTAAGTGACAAAAGTAAGGTTGGAAAACCGCTTTTCGTACAATCGTTGAGCCTCTGAACCATTTTCATTTGCAGTTCCGTAGATAAAATGCATATCAGCCTTTTCCCTATTAGTGAAGGACAACATCTTCCGATACGTTCCTACCGCGATTGACAGTTGCACACGGATCAGCGACTTTTATGTATTAATCGAGGCGAAATTTTGCATACGTTTCTTCTTCTTCCCCACATCACATTTGCATGCTATTAGTGTCGTTCTTTTCCCTATAATTTGCAAAAGGAATGAAGCTTTAACATTGCAGGGACCAAATTTCCAAATGCGCCAGCAGCTTTACGTTTTATTTCCGACCACACTTTCTTCGATGAAAGTTATTTGTTTGGATGCATACTATCACCTCTTAAAGTTTTACCCATCTTTTATGAAACACCCTGTAGAATATAATAATATATTACATATTTGATAAAATATGAGCCTTTGTACGGAATATTTTAACTGCATGTGCGCGAGCATTAAAAATACTTTATCACACTTATTTTAGTAAACTTCAGAATGTTTGATGTTGCATTTTGAGTTAATGATACTTTTTCGAATTCGTAATATCTTGATAGAGCTTTACAGAAAATTTTCACAGCACACTTGCCGTCTTCTCACGGTACATCGGTTGAGAACCACTGTTTTAAAGTACAATCTAGGAAAAAAATATTTTCGTAAAATTTTTAAACTTAAAATAACAAGTAATATAAAAATTTTGTTTTTAAAGTCAATTCCTACTTAGTCATCAAAGAAAAATTTAATATAATCCCTTAATCTAATATTAGTTTTTGTTGCATTAAAATATCTCAATTTATTGATTTTCTATAAGCAAGTAGGTTTACAATGGAACGCTATAGGAATTTGGCGAAATATTAGAGATATCGCCAAGTTGGCGTCACTTTTGGCGACTCATTTTGGCAGCCAAATTTGGCGATAGAACAGGGTCCCCCCTATGGTAACCCCTTATTGAAAATACTTTAATTGATCTTCAACAACCAATGGCCGCCATTTTGTTTCCCGTGCAAAACTAAAATTAATTAATTAAAATTTAATTAATTAATTAATATTTGAAAAAACTGTATTAACATCAATTGTCATCCGGTACAAGTTTAAAAAAAATTATTTCAACTTGATAGGATGAATAATGAGTATTTTATTAACAATTGAAAATTTGAACAAGATAAATAAATAAATAAATAAATAAATATAGGGAGAGTGTGAGCTAATAGTAGGAATTGAAAAAGTCACCTCAAACTGCATATCATTCGTAGCATATTGAAACTTTTTCAGTAGAAAATTAATTATATCAGGTCCATTCTAAAAATTAATCGATTGCTATTTTCAGGGGGAAAAAAAATTGCGTAAAATATTTGATATACAAAACTTCTTACAGGAAATAGCCTAATTCAGTCAAATTAAGAGAGGCTGAATGGGATATTTTGTAAAAAATGTTCCTTAAATATATAAAAGTTTCCTTATTATTACCCTATTCGCGCCCCGTGTACGTCTGAGAGATGTTTTTTAAAAAGTGGTCTTTTTCCCCCTCCAGAAAATAGAGCAACAACATTCCTCGACGTCTTGGGGACCATAAAGGGAACTAAGTATTGAGGACTTCCTATTATTAAATATTTATGTATGACCGGATTTCCATATCAGCTGACGGTACATGACGGTTCTGCTATTTGTAATATAGGTACAGTTTGGTTCAGTAGATGGTTTTTGAACACTTCTTCAAACATGTAGTATTTTAAACGTATAATTCTCTAGAAGCAATAAAATACTTGGCGAATATTAATTACATTTTAGCTTGTATTGGTTATATTTTAGCAAACACTGGCAATACTGGCATGAAATAAAGCGACAATAATGGGATTTTTATATTTTGCCAATATCGAACTAACAAGGGAAAAAATATTTCGCCATTTAATTTTCAATGTCACCAATATAAAACCACTATTTAATCATTATTTTTATTATATTGGGATTATTTCCGATTAATACAATAATGGCACAATATTGGTCCCCTATATAACTAATATTAACAATTCTGGTTTTACTACTACACTGTTAAAAATCTGCAGCATTCTGGCAGGTCATTTGACCGTTTTTAACGAAAACGGTTACACGACCGTAATTTTAACACTATTCTGACCATATTATTGGCCATTTTATGGTCAGAATAAAGTTAAATTATGGTTATGAAACCGTTTTTTCAAAAAACGGTCGAATGACCTGCCAGAATACTGCAGAATTTTTAACAGTGTAGTACACCTTTTCAAAATTATTTTTTATCCCACATTATGCATAAATTTATGTAAAATTCAAAACTTTTCAACCGTTTTAAAATAAAGAAAAAGTGTCTAAAAAAACACAGAAAACCATCAACATTACCACCACCACCATCACAATAACAACAAAAGCTGACTTTTCAGTAAAATAAAGCAAAAGGTATATGTTGGAAAATTTTATTTTGCAACAAATCATCAAACATGCATTTTGAGCATAGAAACTTATTTTCAAAATTAACTCCAATTCCAAATTTAATAAGTCGTGCATTTTGTTTTAAAGACAATTTTAAAATGAATTAAAATAATTTTACTATTTTAAATAACTTTATAATTTGAAAAAATATGAACCAAAAATGAAAAGAAGAACCAACCAATAAAAATTTCAAATTGATTCTCCAATAAAATTAATTTATTATTATAAAATGTTTTAACTTGTTTCATTTTACTTTATTATATACCTTCGAATTTAAAATTTTTTATAGTTTTGAAGGCTAATGAAAACGTATTTAGTTTAGCTTTAAAGTTTCTTTTTATTTCAGTAACATATGAACATGTACTGTACATTGTACAATAATAAAGTTATTTTGAATCTTATTATTATTATTATATTATTCTTTGTAAAATTATCTTTATACTGGCATGTGATTTATTAACTTAACTTTAAATTAAATTTTTAAATTATGGTTAGATGAACAGACTTTGATTGATTATCATGTTTTAATTTTTAAATTATAAAAAATAAGAATTATATTCATGTACAAAATGCCTCCATCGAAATCCCACGGAATAAGTAAAAAAATTAATAAGGAACTACTAGATGAAATTATAAGAATACTCCTAAAATTGTTTTAATGAAATTCAGTCTTACACTGACTCAAAGAACAATTATTATTTTAAACTATATTTACTATAATGCTGTTTCTATTAATTTTATTTTTTCACATTATGAAAAATAAAATGTTATGCATTTAATCTATAGTTTCTCTCTATTCTTAAAAAAAAAGTAACTAACGCTGTCACTGCTGCAGCAAATGAATTTTTTGTGATCGGAGGTCTTTCTTCTCTAATATTAAGAAAACTACTGCATACAAAAATATGAAAATTAGTTGTATGTAAAGAAAGGCTTGATAAACACGCTAAAGCAGACAGTTTTTAAATCGAAGAATTATTTTAAGATATATTTAATGTTAAAGTTAATCAAAATCGTTCCATTAAAAAAGTTTTATAAGAGCAAAAACCATGCATAGGAATTTGATAACTTTTTCTAAGGATATACATTAGAAACTCATGGTGTGCGGATTGCATTTATTTTTTTTATTTGATTCAAATTTTAAATTAAAATTTTCAGCGTTTCCAGAGACATTTTTACATATTTTAGAAAAGGTTATTATTTTAAATTGTTGCCAATTGTAAAAACAACGCAAAGAATAATATACCCTTAAATTAAAAATTTATTTACACATGATTATTATAAACAGAAAATCCTTTTAAATTGGAATTATGTGATTATGTGTTAAAAGCAGGAAAATATTAAAAATTACGTCATAAAATTTCATTTTACACGTGGATATAAAAAAAGAAAGAAAACTATAAAATAATGAATTATTTCATATGCGTTAAAAGCAGTAAAGGAGAAATTACGTCTTATTTCAAATGACCAAATAATAACATTGCCAAACTGTTTAAAACAAAAAATATATTTACAGGTACATGAAAGATTTATTTCATATTTCGCTACTATCTTTCTAAGTGTTGTTTCCAATTCTAAGGCAGCGCAAATAATAATATTTCCTTTCTAATAATAAAAATATTTTCACGTGAATATTACAAAGAGAAAGAAAAGTTTGATGAAAATTAAGTCAGATTTAAAATCTTCCATTTAAAACCATTTTTTATAACGTTGTTAGAAATTACCGGGAAGCAAAGACTCTGTTGATTTAGTTCATTTTATATTGGCTGATTTTCAAATGTTTAACTAATATTATTTAATTAAACACGAAAAAAACAATTAACATGAACTGATTTGATCTTAAAATCCCTCAGTAAAAGGGAAATGAATGGGAACCCATTTACAGGAGATCGCCACTGCTTTTTAAATTATAATTCAAACTTCCGCGCAATCTTTTTATAGCCAATCAAATTAATGGATTTTAGAGTCTGAATGGGGATCGGCGAGCGTAGCTCGTAGGGGGCAGAGCGCCATAGTATTTCAATATAATGTAATACGTGACCTGTTGTTAAGGTAAATAATTAAAATAAACTAACAAATGACCAAATCGCTGTTATATCGAATCCTTTTAATTACGAAATAAAAAATCAAAGAAAATTACGTCCCTACGGCATAATCTTATTAATATTGCTGCTTTTCTTGTTGTTGTTGTTTTGTCAAATAAACTTTTAGATCTCAATTTTTTTTTTTTTTTTCGACAGTATAGGCTAAAGGCCGTATGGTTTTAAATTCAATGCCAGGGGAATGAAAAATTATTGAAAGTCTTTTCAATTCGCCTGTATTGAAATTTAAAAGTTTTATCAAAGAAAACGCTCCTTTTCCCTTAAAGATGACGTTATTTTCTTTTATAGAAGCATACCGCCACTTTGCACTGTAAGAGAATATTTTAAAAGTCTTTTGGGCCTTATCTCATTCAGTAGGAATGAAAAGACATTGTAAAGTATATAATTTAGACACAATCTTATAAAAATGTGTCACTTTTCTGAATTGCAATGCATGTTTTCAGCTGACTGCATGTTTAAAGAACATGGAGTCATTTTCAAAGGTGAAAGTATTTTCTTCTTAAAAAATTTCCCTAATTTCAGAGATTTTGGAATGAAAAATCTCTAAAAATGGTGTCATCTTGACGCAATTATGGACAAAAATGTTGTGGCTTCATGTAAATGGATGCTTTATTTTTTAAAGGATGTCAGTTAACTTTTAGGGGCATTGAATCTCTTGGTATTTTTAAACACCATCTATTCAAATTAAAAATATGTTATCTTTAATTCTAATCTCTTCACGTTCTTGGCCACATATGTTGACGTTTAGTTTTTTTTAATAATTATAATTACTATCAATAATAAAAGGAACAAAAATTTGATAATAGCTTATTCCCTACAGAATCCCTCAACAAGAGAAGTAAAAATTTTATGGTTTGGCTTCCCCGATGTTCAGTTAGAGATATAAAAAAAAAAGCGTGAAGTAATTTTTCGGCAGCCAGTCTGTGTTGGATTATTTGAACAGATCGTTAATATTTGATAATAATATTATCAGGCATATTAAGTTTTAATAATTTGTAGAAATGTAAGAAAAACGTTATTATTTTTTTTGTGTGTGTGTGAATTTTTATTGTTTATCATTTTTTTTTTCTGCTTTATGAATTGCAATTAATATAACAAAAAGTCACTTTCTTCCCATCATTAAAAAATCGTCCCCCAAGAGGTTAAGGAGAAAATGGTATTAATAATGATTAAATGAATAAATAATCCCAATTTTTCACTTATGTCTGAAATGATAGAAGTAAACAGATTGCCACCATTTTGAACAAAATTTCATTAAAAACTTCAAAAATAAAATTGGAAATAGCTACAGAAAAACAGCTTGTGTGGGATCATCTACAAATGAAGAGTTTTCGGTTAAAAAAAATTATTAAAATTGGTTCAATAGAAAACTCAGGACAGATGTTAAAACAATTTGTATTTTAAATATGCAGATATATGTGTGATTCATATAACAATGTCTTCTTTTTACTCGATATAATGAGTAGAGAACTCAACTATGGTTTCGAAAACAATTAATTATCGGTTCTCTTCATTGGATGATTAGAAGAAGAGAGAATTAACACGAAAAGTGAAAAACAAATTCTAGAAGATTTGCTAACGCTTCGCATCTACCCTCTTTGCACACTTAGATTAAAGAATTGGAAATTTTCATGCAAAACCTGCTTTCCCGTTGTCTAGTTAGCTACTTTTTTCTACTTATCGTCTAATAACCTATAATTAATTTCTTTCGAAATCACAATTGCGATATTTACTGCTATTCCTATAGCTTCATCTACCGCTAATAATATAATTTCTGATATATATGTGAGGTTCAAATATGTGCAACACGTCAGTTTCAGAATTTTCTCGGTATTCGGAGGTGTCAGTTAGGTAAAAATCTACAAATATGCAAGTGTTTGGGACCCTGAATAATAAATTCTCCGGAAGAGCGTTCACCTCTATTTATCCACCACTTTCTCAATCACCAACACCTATATATTTGTATGTTTTTACCTCTGAATAGAGGACATCTTGGAACAACGGAATTTGGCCATTATTTGGAGGTGTTCTACATTCAGAGATTTTTTTTTGCTTTTTCTATGCTATTATATAATTGTTGGAGATTAGGAAAGTATTTCCCAAACAGAAGCGAACTTTATTTGGGAGAGTTCATTAGGGAAGTTTTACTGTATCTTGATTTATAAAACGATTGCTGTGTGATGAGAATCTTGGGCTGCCACGTCTGCGTGTTCGATTTAAAATGACAAATTTGAGACGAGTTTCCAAAAAGATTATTTTTATTTATTGGGAAATGGAAAATTCTGTTTGATGTCATAGTTTCTGAAGATAATTTCATGCGTTTAAGATTAAAAATTACTTTTGAATGCATCAGAAAGTAGCCACTTAGTATTTGAATAAAGCTTTAAGAGAATTACTTTAAATCAGTTAAAAGAAGCTCAGATATTTCAAGCGGAGAAAAAAGCTATAAGTCTTTTACTCATTCATTCAAAGCGAGTT